>CM039678.1:542354764-543686832 GCA_022496015.1 Hordeum marinum | reverse complement strand
ATGAGCTGACCCATCGCAACCAGGTGGAAGAGTCCACTGTTAAAGCCCGTCCGGAAAGACAAAGGGCTAGATCTCCTGTCTAACGAGCTTCGTGGTGGCCTCCCGGGTGTAGCTATGCCACTGAAACACCGTGTCGGCTCGTGATGCATGTGTGAAAGTGATGTGGCATGCGTAGACGCCCGTCCTGGGGTCCGGGGTGTCCCCCCCACCCACCCGCGCGGACGTCGTTGGCGCGGTCACTGGGAGGGGGGAGCTCTGCGCGTCGGGTAGAACCGGAGGGAATATAGTGTGGGTTGGGTCCAGGACGTGTTCGGGGATGCTCCTATCTCCTGACCCATCGTAACCAGGTAGAAGAGTCCACTGGTCAAAGCCCGTCCAGCGAAAGTCAAAGGGCTAGATCTCCTAGTCTAACGGAGCTTCGTGGTGGCCTCCCGGGTGTAAGCTATGCCACCAAAACACCGCGTCGGGTCGCGATGCCATGTGTGAAAGTGATGTGGCACGCTTAGACCCCGTCTTGGGGCTTCGGGGTGTGGACCCCTGCGCGGACGGCGCTGTCACGGTCACTTGGAGGGGGGAGAGACGTGCGCTCGCGTAGAAGCAGAGGGAATCTAGTATTGGGTTGGGTCCAGGCCATGTTTCGGGGATGCTCCTATGTGCTGACCCATCGCAACCAGGTGGAAGAGTCCACTGTTAAAGCCCGTCCGGCGAAAGACAAGGGCTAGATCTCCTGGTCTAACGGAGCTTCGTGGTGGCCTCCCGGTGTAGCTATGCCACTGAAACACCGTGTCAGGTCGTGATGCATGTGTGAAAGTGATGTGGCCACGCGTAGACGCCCCTCTTGGGGCTCCGGGGTGTGGCCCCCCTCCGTGGATGTCGCTGTCGCGGTCACTTGGAGGGGGGATACGTGCACGTAGGGTAGAACCGGAGGGAATCTAGTGGTGGGTTGGTACAGGCCGTGTTTGGTGATGCTCCTATGTGCTAACCCATTTCACGCAGGTGGAAGAGTCCAGTGGTCAAAGCCGTCCGGCGAAAGTGAAAGGGCTAGATCTCCAAGTATCACGGAGCTTCGTGGTGACCTCCTGGGTGTAGCTAGGCCACCGAAACACCGCGTCGGGTCATGATGCATGTGTGAAAAGTGATGTGGCACGCGTAGATGCCTATCTTGGGGCACCGGGGTGTGGCCCCCCTCCGCGGACGTCGCTGCCGCGGTCACTTGCAGAGGGGGAGACGAGGCGCGTGAGGTAGAACCGGAGGGAATCTAGTGGTGGTTGGGGTCCAGGCCGTGTTTCGGGGATGCTCCTCTGTGCTGGCCCATCGCAACCAGGTGGAAGAGTCCACTTGTCAAAAGCCCGTCCGGCGAAAGTCAAAGGGCGTAGATCTCCTTTGTCTAACGTAGCTTCGTGGTGGCCTCCCGGTGTAGCTATGCCACTAAAACACCACGTCGGGTCGTGATCTATTTGTGAAAGTGATGTGCCACGTGTAGACGCCCGTCTTGGGGCTCCGGGGTGTGGACCCCCTCCGCGGACAATCGCTGTCGCGGTAACTTGGAGGGGGGAGACGTGCGCGTCGGGTAGAACCGGAGGGAATCTAGTGGTGGGTTGGGTCCAGGCCGTGTTCGGGGATGCTCCCATATGCTGACCCATCGCACACAGGTGGAAGAGTCCACTTGTCAAACCCCGTCCGGCGAAAGTCAAAGGGCTAGATCTCCTGGTCTAATGGAGCTTCGTGGTGACCTCCCGGGTGTAGCTATGCCACCGAAACACCGCGTCGGGTCGTGATGCATGTGCGAAAGTGATGTGGCACGCGTAGACGCCTATCTTGGGGCTCAGGGGTGAGGCCCCCCCTCTGCGGATGTCGCTGTCGCGGTCACTTGGAGGGGGGAGACCATGCGCGTCGGATAGTACGGAGGTAATCTAGTGGTGGTTTGGGTCCAGGCCGTGTTCGGGGATGCTCCTATGTGCTAAACCATCGAACGCTGGTGGAAGAGTCCACTGGTGAAAGCCCGTCCGGCAAAAGTCAAAGGGCTAGATCTCCTTGTTTAACGGAGCTTCGTGGTGACCTCCCGGGTGTAGCTATGCCACCGAAACTCCACATCGGGTCGTGATGCATGTGTGAAAGTGATGTGGCACGCAAAGACGCCTATCTTGGGGCTCCGGGGTGTGGGCCCCCTCGTGGACGTCGCTGCCCGCGGTCACTTTGAGGGGGGAGACGTGCGCGTCGGGTAGAACCGGAGGGAATCTAGTGGTGGTTGTGAGTCCAGGCCGTGTTCGGGGATGCTCCTATGTGGTGGACCTATAGTAACCAGGTGGAAGAGTCCACTGGTCAAAAGCCCGTCCGGCGAAAGTCAAAGGGCTAGATCACCTTGTTTAACATAGCTTCGTGGGTGGCCTCCCGGTGTAGCTATGCCACTGAAACACCGCGTCGGGTCATGATGCATGTGTGAAAGTGATGTGGCACGTCTAGACACCCGTCTTGGGGCTCCGGGGTTATGGCCCCCCTCCGGAGACATCGCTGTCGCGGTAACTTGGAGGGGGAGACGTGCGCGTCGAGTAGAAACCAGCGGGAATCTAGTGGTGGGTTGGGTCCAGGCCGTGTTCGGGGGATGCTCCTATGTGCCGACCCATCGCACACAGGTGAAAGAGTCCACTGGTCAAAGCCCGTCCGGCGAAAGTGAAAAGGGCTAGATCTCCTGGTCCTAACGGAGCTTCGTGGTGGCCTCCCGGGTGTAGCGATGCCACCGAAACACCGCGTCGCGTCGTTTTTGCATGTGTGTGAAAGTGATGTGGCACGCATATACGCCTATCTTTGGGCTCCGGGGTGTGGCCGCCCTCCGCGGACGTCGCTGTCTGCGGTCACCTGAAGGGGGGAGACGTGCGCGTCGGGTAGAATCCGAGGGAATCTAGTGGTGGTTTGGGTCCAGGCCGTGTTCGGGGATGCTCCTATGTGCTGACCCATCGCAACCAGGTAGAAGAGTCCACTGGTCAAAGGTCCCTCCGCAAAAGTCAAAGGGCTAGATTTCCAGGTCTAACGTAGCTTCGTGGTGGCCTCCCGGGTGTAGCTATGCCATCGAAACACCGCGTCGGGTCGTGATGCATGTGTGAAAGTGATGTGGCACGCGTAGACGCCCGTCTTGGGGCTCCGGGATGTGGCCCCCCTCCGCGCACGTCACTGTCGCGGTCACATGGAGGGGGGAGACGTTCACGTCGGGTAGATCCGAAGGGAATACATTGGTGGGTTGGGTCCAGGCCGTGTTCGGGGATGCTCCTATGAGCTGACCCATCGCAACCAGGTGGAAGAGTCCACTGGTTAAAGCCCGTCCGGTGAAAGACAAAGGGCTAGATCTCCTGGTCTAACGGAGCTTCGTGGTGGCCTCCCGGGTGTAGCTATGCCACCGAAACACCTCGTCGGGTCGTGATGCATGTGTGAAAGTGATGTGGCACGCGTAGACGCCTATCTTGGGGCTCCGGGGTGAGGCCCCCCCTCCGCGGATGTCGCTGTCGCGGTCACTTGGAGGGGGGGAGGACATGCGCGTCAGGTAGTATCGGAGGTAATCTAGTGGTTGGTTTGGGTCCAGGCCGTGTTCGGGGATGCTCCTATGTGCTAACCCATCGAACACAGGTGCAAGAGTCCACTGGTCAAAGCCCGTCCAGCGAAAGTCAACGGGCTAGATCTCCTAGTCTAACGGAGCTTCGTGGTGGCATCCCGGGTATAGCTATGCACACTGAAACACCGTGTCGGGTCGTGATGCATGTGTGAAATTGATTGTGGCACGCGTAGACGCCCGTCTTTGGGCTCCGGGGTGTGGCCCCCCTCCGTGGATGTCGCTGTCGCGGTCACTTGGAGGGGGATACGTGCATGTCGGGTAGAACCGGAGGGATTCTAGTGGTGGGTTCGTTACAGGCCGTGTTCGTGTGATGCTCCTATGTGCTGACCCATCGCACACAGGTGGAAGAGTCCACTCGTCAAAGCCCGTCCGGCGAAAGTCAAAGGGCTAGATCTCCTTGTTTAACGGAGCTCGTGGTGACCTCCCGGGTGTAGCTATGCCACCGAAACACCACGTCGGGTCGTGATGCATGTTTGAAAGTGATGTGGCACGCAGAGACGCCTATCTTGGGGCTCCGGGGTGTGGTCCCCCTCCGTGGACGTCGCTGCCGCGGTCACTTTGAGGGGGGAGACGTGCGCGTCGGGTAGAACCGGAGGGAATCTAGTGGTGGTTTGAGTCCAGGCCGTGTTCGGGGATGCTCCTATGTGGTGACCTATAGTAACCAGGTGGAAGAGTCCACTGGTCAAAGCCCGTCCGGCGAAAGTCAAAGGGCTAGATCACCTTGTTTAACATAGCTTCGTGGTGGCCTCCCGGTGTAGCTATGCCACTGAAACACCGCGTCGGGTCGTGATGCATGTGTGAAAGTGATGTGGCACGTTTAGACACCCGTCTTGGGGCTCCGGGGTATGGCCCCCCTCCGCGGACATCGCTGTCGCGGTAACTTTGAGGGGGAGACGTGCGCGTCGAGTAGAACCAGCGGGAATCTAGTGGTGGGTTGGGTCCAGGCCGTGTTCGGGGATGCTCCTATGTGCCGACCCATCGCACACAGGTGAAAGAGTCCACTGGTCAAAGCCCGTCCGGCGAAAGTCAAAGGGCTAGATCTCCTGGTCTAAGGGAGCTTCGTGGTGGCCTCCTGGGTGTAGCTATGCCACCGAAACACCGCGTCGGGTCGTGTTGCATGTGTGAAAGTGATGTGGCACGCATATACGCCTATCTTTGGGCTCCGGGGTGTGGCCCCCCTCCGCGGACGTCGCTGTCGCGGTCACCTGAAGGGGGGAGACGTGCGCGTCGGGTTGAATCCGAGGGAATCTAGTGGTGGTTTGGGTCCAGGCCGTGTTTGGGGATGCTCCTATGTGCTGACCCATCGCAACCAGCTGAAAGAGTCGACTGGTCAAAGTCCCTCCGCAAAAGTCAAAGGGCTAGATTTCCTGGTCTAACGTAGCTTCGTGGTGGCCTCCCGGGTGTAGCTATGCCATCGAAACACTGCGTCGGGTCGTGATGCATGTGTGAAAGTGATGTGGCATGCGTAGACACCCGTCTTGGGGCTCCGGGATGTGGCCCCCCTCCGCGCACGTCGTTGTTGCGGTCACATGGAGGGGGGAGACGTTCACGTCGGGTAGATCCGAAGGGAATCCATTGGTGTTGGGTCCAGGCCGTGTTCGGGGATGCTCCTATGAGCTGACCCATCGCAACCAGGTGGAAGAGTCCACTAGTTAAAGCCCGTCCGGTGAAAGACAAAGGGCTAGATCTCCTGGTCTAACGGAGCTTCGTGGTGGCCTCCCGGGTGTAGCTATGCCACTGAAACACCGTGTCGGCTCGTGATGCATGTGTGAAAGTGATGTGGCACGCGTAGACGCCCATCCTGGGGTCCGGGGTGTCCCCCCCACCCACCCGCGCGGACGTCGTTGGCGCGGTCACTGGGAGGGGGGGAGCTGTGCGCGTCGGGTAGAACCGGAGGGAATATAGTGGTGGGTTGGGTCCAGGCCGTGTTCGGGGATGCTCCTATCTCCTGACCCATCGTAACCAGGTAGAGGAGTCCACTGGTCAAAGCCCGTCCAGCGAAAGTCAAAGGGCTAGATCTCCTAGTCTAACGGAGCTTCATGGTGGCCTCCCGGGTGTAGCTATGCCACCAAAACACCGCGTCGGGTCGCGATGCATGTGTGAAAGTGATGTGGCACGCTTAGACGCCCGTCTTTGGGCTTCGGGGTGTGGACCCCTGCGCGGACGTCGCTGTCACGGTCACTTGGAGGGGGGAGACGTGCGCGTCGCGTAGAAGCAGAGGGAATCTAGTATTGGGTTGGGTCCAGGCCATGTTCGGGGATGCTCCTATGTGTTGACCCATCGCAACCAGGTGGAAGAGTCCACTGGTTAAAGCCCGTCCGGCGAAAGACAAAGGGCCAGATCTCCTGGTCTAACGGAGCTTCGTGGTGGCCTCCCGGGTGTAGCTATGCCACTGAAACACCGTGTCAGGTCGTGATGCATGTGTGAAAGTGATGTGGCACGCGTAGACGCCCGTCTTGGGGCTCCGGGGTGTGGCCCCCCTCCGTGGATGTCACTGTCGCGGTCACTTGGAGGGGGGATACGTGCACGTAGGGTAGAACCGGAGGGAATCTAGTGGTGGGTTGGGTACAGGCCGTGTTTGGTGATGCTCCTATGTGCTAACCCATTGCACGCAGGTGGAAGAGTCCAGTGGTCAAAGCCCGTCCGGCGAAAGTGAAAGGACTAGATCTCCAAGTATAACGGAGCTTCGTGGTGACCTCCTGGGTGTAGCTATGCCACCGAAACACCGCGTCGGGTCATGATGCATGTGTGAAAGTGATGTGGCACGCGTAGCCGCCTATCTTGGGGCACCGGGGTGTGGCCCCCTCCGCGGACGTCGCTGCCGCGGTCACTTGCAGGGGGGAGACGAGCGCGTCAGGTAGAACCGGAGGGAATCTAGTGGTGGTTTGGGTCCAGGCCGTGTTCGCGGATGCTCCTCTCTGCTGGCCCATCGCAACCAGGTGGAAGAGTCCACTTGTCAAAGCCCGTCCGGCGAAAGTCAAAGGGCTAGATCTCCTTGTCTAACGTAGCTTCGTGGTGGCCTCCCGGTGTAGCTATGCCACTAAAACACCGCGTCGGGTCGTGATCCATGTGTGAAAGTGATGTGCCACGTGTAGACGCCCGTCTTGGGGCTCCGGGGTGTGGACCCCCTCCGCGGACATCGTTGTCGCGGTAACTTGGAGGGGGAGACGTGCGCGTCGGGTAGAACCGGAGGGAATCGAGTGGTGGGTTGGGTCCACGCCGTGTTCGGGGATGCTCCCATATGCTGACCCATCGCACACAGGTGGAAGAGTCCACTTGTCAAACCCCGTCCGGCGAAAGTCAAAGGGCTAGATCTCCTGGTCTAATGGAGCTTCGTGGTGACCTCCCGGGTGTAGCTATGCCACCGAAACATCGCGTCGGGTCGTGATGCATGTGTGAAAGTGATGTGGCACGCGTAGACGCCTATCTTGGGGCTCCGGGGTGAGGCCCCCCTCCGCGGATGTCGCTGTCGCGGTCACTTGGAGGGGGGAGACATGCGCGTCGGGTAGTATCGGAGGTAATCTAGTGGTGGTTTGGGTCCAGGCCGTGTTCGGGGATGCTCCTATGTGCTAAACCATCGAACACAGGAGCAAGAGTCCACTGGTCAAAGCCCGTCCAGCGAAAGTCAATGGGCTAGATCTCCTAGTCTAACGGAGCTTCGTGGTGGCATCCCGGGTATAGCTATGCCATTGAAACACCGTGTTGGGTCGTGATGCATGTATGAGATTGATGTGGCACGCGTAGACGCCCGTCTTGGGGCTCCGGGGTGTGGCCCCCCTCCGTGGATGTTGCTGTCGCGGTCACTTGGAGGGGGGATACGTGCATGTCGGGTAGAACCGGAGGGATTCTAGTGGTTGGTTCGTTACAGGCCGTGTTCGGTGATGCTCCTATGTGCTGACACATCGCACACAGGTGGAAGAGTCCACTGGCCAAAGCCCGTCCGGCGAAAGTCAAAGGGCTAGATCTCCTTGTTTAACGGAGCTTCGTGGTGACCTCCCGGGTGTAGCTATGCCACCGAAACACCACGTCGGGTTGTGATGCATGTGTGAAAGTGATGTGGCACGCATAGACGCCTATCTTGGGGCTCCGGGGTGTGGGCCCCCTCCGTGGACGTCGCTGTCGCGGTCACTTTGAGGGGGGAGACGTGCGCGCCGGGTAGAACCGGAGGGAATCTAGTGGTGGTTTGAGTCCAGGCCGTGTTCGGGGATGCTCCTATGTGGTGACCTATAGCAACCAGGTGGAAGAGTCCACTGGTCAAAGCCCGTCCGGCGAAAGTCAAAGGGCTAGATCACCTTGTTTAACATAGCTTCATGGTGGCCTCCCAGTGTAGCTATGCCACTGAAACACCGCGTCGGGTCGTGATGCATGTGTGAACGTGATGTGGCACGTCTAGACACCCGTCTTGGGGCTCCGGGGTATGGCCCCCCTCCGCGAACGTCGCTGTCGCGGTAACTTGGAGGGGGAGACGTCCGCGTCGAGTAGAACCAGCGGGAATCTAGTGGTGGGTTGGGTCCAGGCCGTGTTCGGGGATGCTCCTATGTGCCGACCCATCGCACACAGGTGAAAGTGTCCACTGGTCAAAGCCCGTCCGGCGAAAGTCAAAGGGCTAGATCTCCTGGTCTAACGGAGCTTCGTGGTGGCCTCCCAGGTGTAGCTATGCCACCGAAACACCGCGTCGGGTCGTGTTGCATGTGTTAAAGTGATGTGGCACGCATATACGCCTATCTTTGGGCTCCGGGGTGTGGCCCCCCACCGCGGACGTCGCTGTCGCGGTCACCTGAAGGGGGGAGACGTGCGCGTCGGGTAGAATCCGAGGGAATCTAGTGGTGGTTTGGGTCCAGGCCGTGTTCGGGGATGCTCCTATGTGCTGACCCATCGCAACCAGGTGGAAGAGTCCACTGGTCAAAGTCCCTCCGGCAAAAGTCAAAGGTCTAGATTTTCTGGTCTAACATAGCTTCGTGGTGGCCTCCCGGGTGTAGCTATGCCATCGAAACACCGCGTCGGGTCGTGATGCATGTGTGAAAGTGATGTGGCACGCGTAGACACCCGTCTTGGGGCTCCAGGATGTGGCCCCCCTCCGCGCACGTCGCTGTCGCGGTCACATGGAGGGGGGAGACGTTCACGTCGGGTAGATCCGAAGGGAATCCATTGGTGGGTTGGGTCCAGGCCGTGTTCGGGGATGCTCCTATGAGCTGACCCATCGCAACCAGCTGGAAGAGTCCACTGGTTAAAGCCCGTCCGGCGAAAGAGAAAGGGCTAGATCTCCTGGTCTAACGGAGCTTCGTGGTGGCCTCCCGGGTGTAGCTATGCCACTGAAACACCGTGTCGGCTCGTGATGCATGTGTGAAAGTGATGTGGCACGCGTAGATGCCCGTCCTGGGGCTCCGGGGTGTCCCCCCCATCCACCCGCGCGGACGTCGCTATCGCGGTCACTTGGAGGGGGGAGACATGCGCATCGGGTAGAATAGGAGGGAATCTAGTGGTGTGTTGGGTCCAGGCCGTGTTCGGGGATGCTCCTGTGTGCTGACCCATCATAACCAGGTAGTAGAGTCCACTGGTCAAAGCCCGTCCGACGAAAGTCAAAGGACTAGATCTCCTAGTCTAACGGAGCTTCGTGGTGGTCTCCGGGTGTAGCTATGCCACTAAAACACCGCATCGGGTCGTGATGCATGTGTGAAGTGATGTGGCACGCGTAGACACCCGTCTTGGGGCTCTGGGATGTGGCCCCCCTCAGCGCACGTCGCTGTCATGGTCACATGGAGGGGGGAGACGTTCACGTCGGGTAAAACAGGAGGGAATCTATTGGTGGTTTGGGTCCAGGCCGTGTTCGGGATGCTCCTATGTGCTGACCCATCACAACCAGGTGGACGAGTCCACTGGTCATAGCCCGTCCAGCAAAAGAAAAAGGGCTAGATCTCCAGCTCTCACGGAGCTTCGTGGTGGCCTCCCGGGTGTAGCTATGCCACTGAAACACCGTGTCGGCTCGTGATGCATGTGTCAAAGTGATGTGGCACGCGTAGACGCCCGTCTTGGGGCTCCGGGGTATCCCGCCCCCCACCCGCGTGGACGTCGCTGTCGCGGTCACTTGGAGGGGGCAGACGTGCGCGTCGAGTAGAACTGGAGGGAATCTTGTGGTGGGTTGGGTCCAGGCCGTGTTCGGGGATGCTCCTATGTGCTGACCCATCACAACGAGGTGGACGAGTCCACTGGTCATAGCCCGTCCGGCAAAAGAAAAAGGGCTAGATCTCCAGCTCTCACGGAGCTTCGTGGTGGCCTCCCGGGTGTAGCTATGCCACTGAAACACCGTGTCGGCTCGTGATGCATGTGTCAAAGTGATTTGGCACGCGTAGACGCCCGTCTTGGGGCTCCGGGGTATCCCGCCCCCCACCCGCGTGGACGTCGCTGTCGCGGTCACTTGGAGGGGGCAGACGTGCGCGTCGGGTAGAACTGGAGGGAATCTTGTGGTGGGTTGGGTCCAGGCCGTGTTCGGGGATGCTCCTATGTGCTGACCCATCGCAACCAGGTGGAAGAGTCCACTGCTTAAAGCCCGTCCGGCGAAAGACAAAGGACTAGTTCTCCTGGTCTAACGGAGCTTCGTGGTGGCCTCCCGGTGTAGGTATGCCACTGAAATGCCGTGTCGGGTCGTGATGCATGTGTGAAAGTGATGTGGCACGCGTAGACACCTATCTTGGGGTTATGGGGTGTGGCCCCCCTCCGCGGATGTCACGGTCCCGGTGACTTGGAGGGGGAGACGTGCGCGTCGGGTAGAACCGGAGGGAATCTAGTGGTAGTTTGGGTCCAGACCGTGTTCGGGGATGCTCCTATGGGCTGACACGTCGCAACCAGGTGGAAGAGTCCACTGGTCAAAGCCCGTCCGGCGACAGACAAAGGGCTATGCCATCGAAACACCACGTTGGGTCGTGATGCATGTGTGAAAGTGATGTGGCACGCGTAGATGCCCGTCTTGGGGCTCCGGGATGTGGCCCCCCTCCGCGCACGTCGTTGTCGCGGTCACATGGAGGGGGGAGACGTTCACGTCGGGTAGATCCGAAGGGAATCCATTGGTGGGTTGGGTCCAGGCCGTGTTCGGGGATGCTCCTATGAGCTGACCCATCGCAACCAGGTGGAAGAGTCCACTGGTTAAAGCCCGTCCGGTGAAAGACAAAGGGCTAGATCTCCTGGTCTAACGGAGCTTCGTGGTGGCCTCCCGGGTGTAGCTATGCCACTGAAACACCGTGTCGGCTCGTGATGCATGTGTGAAAGTGATGTGGCATGCGTAGACGCCCGTCCTGGGGTCCGGGGTGTGCCCCCCACCCACCCGCGCGGACGTCGTTGGCGCGGTCACTGGGAGGGGGGAGCTGTGCGCGTCGGGTAGAACCGGAGGGAATATAGTGGTGGGTTGGGTCCAGGACGTGTTCGGGGATGCTCCTATCTCCTGACCCATCGTAACCAGGTAGAAGAGTCCACTGGTCAAAGCCCGTCCAGCGAAAGTCAAAGGGCTAGATCTCCTAGTCTAACGGAGCTTCGTGGTGGCCTCCCGGGTGTAGCTATGCCACCAAAACACCGCGTCGGGTCGCGATGCATGTGTGAAAGTGATGTGGCACGCTTAGACGCCCGTCTTGGGGCTTCGGGGTGTGGACCCCTGCGCGGACGTCGCTGTCACGGTCACTTGGAGGGGGGAGACGTGCGCGTCGCGTAGAAGCAGAGGGAATCTAGTATTGGGTTGGGTCCAGGCCATGTTCGGGGATGCTCCTATGTGCTGACCCATCGCAACCAGGTGGAAGAGTCCACTGGTTAAAGCCCGTCCGGCGAAAGACAAAGGGCTAGATCTCCTGGTCTAACGGAGCTTCGTGGTGGCCTCCCGGGTGTAGCTATGCCACTGAAACACCGTGTCAGGTCGTGATGCATGTGTGAAAGTGATGTGGCACGCGTAGACGCCCCTCTTGGGGCTCCGGGATGTGGCCCCCCTCCGTGGATGTCGCTGTCGCGGTCACTTGGAGGGGGGATACGTGCACGTAGGGTAGAACCGGAGGGAATCTAGTGGTGGGTTGGGTACAGGCCGTGTTTGGTGATGCTCCTATGTGCTAACCCATTTCACGCAGGTGGAAGAGTCCAGTGGTCAAAGCCCGTCCGGCGAAAGTGAAAGGGCTAGATCTCCAAGTATCACGGAGCTTCGTGGTGACCTCCTGGGTGTAGCTAGGCCACCGAAACACCGCGTCGGGTCATGATGCATGTGTGAAAGTGATGTGGCACGCGTAGATGCCTATCTTGGGGCACCGGGGTGTGGCCCCCCTCCGCGGACGTCGCTGCCGCGGTCACTTGCAGGGGGGAGACGAGCGCGTCAGGTAGAACCGGAGGGAATCTAGTGGTGGTTTGGGTCCAGGCCGTGTTCGGGGATGCTCCTCTCTGCTGGCCCATCGCAACCAGGTGGAAGAGTCCACTTGTCAAAGCCCGTCCGGCGAAAGTCAAAGGGCTAGATCTCCTTGTCTAACGTAGCTTCGTGGTGGCCTCCCGGTGTAGCTATGCCACTAAAACACCACGTCGGGTCGTGATCTATTTGTGAAAGTGATGTGCCACGTGTAGACGCCCGTCTTGGGGCTCCGGGGTGTGGACCCCCTCCGCGGACATCGATGTCGCGGTAACTTGGAGGGGGGAGACGTGCGCGTCGGGTAGAACCGGAGGGAATCTAGTGGTGGGTTGGGTCCAGGCCGTGTTCGGGGATGCTCCCATATGCTGACCCATCGCACACAGGTGGAAGAGTCCACTTGTCAAACCCCGTCCGGCGAAAGTCAAAGGGCTAGATCTCCTGGTCTAATGGAGCTTCGTGGTGACCTCCCGGGTGTAGCTATGCCACCGAAACACCGCGTCGGGTCGTGATGCATGTGCGAAAGTGATGTGGCACGCGTAGACGCCTATCTTGGGGCTCAGGGGTGAGGCCCCCCTCTGCGGATGTCGCTGTCGCGGTCACTTGGAGGGGGGAGACATGCGCGTCGGATAGTATCGGAGGTAATCTAGTGGTGGTTTGGGTCCAGGCCGTGTTCGGGGATGCTCCTATGTGCTAAACCATCGAACGCTGGTGGAAGAGTCCACTGGTGAAAGCCCGTCCGGCAAAAGTCAAAGGGCTAGATCTCCTTGTTTAACGGAGCTTCGTGGTGACCTCCCGGGTGTAGCTATGCCACCGAAACTCCACATCGGGTCGTGATGCATGTGTGAAAGTGATGTGGCACGCAAAGACGCCTATCTTGGGGCTCCGGGGTGTGGGCCCCCTCCGTGGACGTCGCTGCCGCGGTCACTTTGAGGGGGGAGACGTGCGCGTCGGGTAGAACCGGAGGGAATCTAGTGGTGGTTTGAGTCCAGGCCGTGTTCGGGGATGCTCCTATGTGGTGACCTATAGTAACCAGGTGGAAGAGTCCACTGGTCAAAGCCCGTCCGGCGAAAGTCAAAGGGCTAGATCACCTTGTTTAACATAGCTTCGTGGTGGCCTCCCGGTGTAGCTATGCCACTGAAACACCGCGTCGGGTCGTGATGCATGTGTGAAAGTGATGTGGCACGTCTAGACACCCGTCTTGGGGCTCCGGGGTATGGCCCCCTCCGGAGACATCGCTGTCGCGGTAACTTGGAGGGGGAGACGTGCGCGTCGAGTAGAACCAGCGGGAATCTAGTGGTGGGTTGGGTCCAGGCCGTGTTCGGGGATGCTCCTATGTGCCGACCCATCGCACACAGGTGAAAGAGTCCACTGGTCAAAGCCCGTCCGGCGAAAGTGAAAGGGCTAGATCTCCTGGTCTAACGGAGCTTCGTGGTGGCCTCCCGGGTGTAGCGATGCCACCAAAACACCGCGTCGCGTCGTTTTGCATGTGTGAAAGTGATGTGGCACGCATATACGCCTATCTTTGGGCTCCGGGGTGTGGCCGCCCTCCGCGGACGTCGCTGTCGCGGTCACCTGAAGGGGGGAGACGTGCGCGTCGGGTAGAATCCGAGGGAATCTAGTGGTGGTTTGGGTCCAGGCCGTGTTCGGGGATGCTCCTATGTGCTGACCCATCGCAACCAGGTAGAAGAGTCCACTGGTCAAAGTCCCTCCGCAAAAGTCAAAGGGCTAGATTTCCAGGTCTAACGTAGCTTCGTGGTGGCCTCCCGGGTGTAGCTATGCCATCGAAACACCGCGTCGGGTCGTGATGCATGTGTGAAAGTGATGTGGCACGCGTAGACGCCCGTCTTGGGGCTCCGGGATGTGGCCCCCCTCCGCGCACGTCACTGTCGCGGTCACATGGAGGGGGGAGACGTTCACGTCGGGTAGATCCGAAGGGAATACATTGGTGGGTTGGGTCCAGGCCGTGTTCGGGGATGCTCCTATGAGCTGACCCATCGCAACCAGGTGGAAGAGTCCACTAGTTAAAGCCCGTCCGGTGAAAGACAAAGGGCTAGATCTCCTGGTCTAACGGAGCTTCGTGGTGGCCTCCCGGGTGTAGCTATGCCACTGAAACACCGTGTCGGCTCGTGATGCATGTGTGAAAGTGATGTGGCACGCGTAGACGCCCATCCTGGGGTCCGGGGTGTCCCCCCCACCCACCCGCGCGGACGTCGTTGGCGCGGTCACTGGGAGGGGGGAGCTGTGCGCGTCGGGTAGAACCGGAGGGAATATAGTGGTGGGTTGGGTCCAGGCCGTGTTCGGGGATGCTCCTATCTCCTGACCCATCGTAACCAGGTAGAGGAGTCCACTGGTCAAAGCCCGTCCAGCGAAAGTCAAAGGGCTAGATCTCCTAGTCTAACGGAGCTTCGTGGTGGCCTCCCGGGTGTAGCTATGCCACCAAAACACCGCGTCGGGTCGCGATGCATGTGTGAAAGTGATGTGGCACGCTTAGACGCCCGTCTTTGGGCTTCGGGGTGTGGACCCCTGCGCGGACGTCGCTGTCACGGTCACTTGGAGGGGGGAGACGTGCGCGTCGCGTAGAAGCAGAGGGAATCTAGTATTGGGTTGGGTCCAGGCCATGTTCGGGGATGCTCCTATGTGCTGACCCATCGCAACCAGGTGGAAGAGTCCACTGGTTAAAGCCCGTCCGGCGAAAGACAAAGGGCCAGATCTCCTGGTCTAACGGAGCTTCGTGGTGGCCTCCCGGGTGTAGCTATGCCACTGAAACACCGTGTCAGGTCGTGATGCATGTGTGAAAGTGATGTGGCACGCGTAGACGCCCGTCTTGGGGCTCCGGGGTGTGGCCCCCCTCCGTGGATGTCACTGTCGCGGTCACTTGGAGGGGGGATACGTGCACGTAGGGTAGAACCGGAGGGAATCTAGTGGTGGGTTGGGTACAGGCCGTGTTTGGTGATGCTCCTATGTGCTAACCCATTGCACGCAGGTGGAAGAGTCCAGTGGTCAAAGCCCGTCCGGCGAAAGTGAAAGGACTAGATCTCCAAGTATAACGGAGCTTCGTGGTGACCTCCTGGGTGTAGCTATGCCACCGAAACACCGCGTCGGGTCATGATGCATGTGTGAAAGTGATGTGGCACGCGTAGACGCCTATCTTGGGGCACCGGGGTGTGGCCCCCCTCCGCGGACGTCGCTGCCGCGGTCACTTGCAGGGGGGAGACGAGCGCGTCAGGTAGAACCGGAGGGAATCTAGTGGTGGTTTGGGTCCAGGCCGTGTTCGCGGATGCTCCTCTCTGCTGGCCCATCGCAACCAGGTGGAAGAGTCCACTTGTCAAAGCCCGTCCGGCGAAAGTCAAAGGGCTAGATCTCCTTGTCTAACGTAGCTTCGTGGTGGCCTCCCGGTGTAGCTATGCCACTAAAACACCGCGTCGGGTCGTGATCCATGTGTGAAAGTGATGTGCCACGTGTAGACGCCCGTCTTGGGGCTCCGGGGTGTGGACCCCCTCCGCGGACATCGTTGTCGCGGTAACTTGGAGGGGGAGACGTGCGCGTCGGGTAGAACCGGAGGGAATCTAGTGGTGGGTTGGGTCCAGGCCGTGTTCGGGGATGCTCCCATATGCTGACCCATCGCACACAGGTGGAAGAGTCCACTTGTCAAACCCCGTCCGGCGAAAGTCAAAGGGCTAGATCTCCTGGTCTAATGGAGCTTCGTGGTGACCTCCCGGGTGTAGCTATGCCACCGAAACACCGCGTCGGGTCGTGATGCATGTGTGAAAGTGATGTGGCACGCGTAGACGCCTATCTTGGGGCTCCGGGGTGAGGCCCCCCTCCGCGGATGTCGCTGTCGCGGTCACTTGGAGGGGGGAGACATGCGCGTCGGGTAGTATCGGAGGTAATCTAGTGGTGGTTTGGGTCCAGGCCGTGTTCGGGGATGCTCCTATGTGCTAAACCATCGAACACAGGTGCAAGAGTCCACTGGTCAAAGCCCGTCCAGCGAAAGTCAATGGGCTAGATCTCCTAGTCTAAAGGAGCTTCGTGGTGGCATCCCGGGTATAGCTATGCCATTGAAACACCGTGTTGGGTCGTGATGCATGTATGAGATTGATGTGGCACGCGTAGACGCCCGTCTTGGGGCTCCGGGGTGTGGCCCCCCTCCGTGGATGTTGCTGTCGCGGTCACTTGGAGGGGGGATACGTGCATGTCGGGTAGAACCGGAGGGATTCTAGTGGTTGGTTCGTTACAGGCCGTGTTCGGTGATGCTCCTATGTGCTGACACATCGCACACAGGTGGAAGAGTCCACTGGCCAAAGCCCGTCCGGCGAAAGTCAAAGGGCTAGATCTCCTTGTTTAACGGAGCTTCGTGGTGACCTCCCGGGTGTAGCTATGCCACCGAAACACCACGTCGGGTTGTGATGCATGTGTGAAAGTGATGTGGCACGCATAGACGCCTATCTTGGGGCTCCGGGGTGTGGGCCCCCTCCGTGGACGTCGCTGTCGCGGTCACTTTGAGGGGGGAGACGTGCGCGCCGGGTAGAACCGGAGGGAATCTAGTGGTGGTTTGAGTCCAGGCCGTGTTCGGGGATGCTCCTATGTGGTGACCTATAGCAACCAGGTGGAAGAGTCCACTGGTCAAAGCCCGTCCGGCGAAAGTCAAAGGGCTAGATCACCTTGTTTAACATAGCTTCATGGTGGCCTCCCAGTGTAGCTATGCCACTGAAACACCGCGTCGGGTCGTGATGCATGTGTGAACGTGATGTGGCACGTCTAGACACCCGTCTTGGGGCTCCGGGGTATGGCCCCCCTCCGCGGACGTCGCTGTCGCGGTAACTTGGAGGGGGAGACGTCCGCGTCGAGTAGAACCAGCGGGAATCTAGTGGTGGGTTGGGTCCAGGCCGTGTTCGGGGATGCTCCTATGTGCCGACCCATCGCACACAGGTGAAAGTGTCCACTGGTCAAAGCCCGTCCGGCGAAAGTCAAAGGGCTAGATCTCCTGGTCTAACGGAGCTTCGTGGTGGCCTCCCAGGTGTAGCTATGCCACCGAAACACCGCGTCGGGTCGTGTTGCATGTGTTAAAGTGATGTGGCACGCATATACGCCTATCTTTGGGCTCCGGGGTGTGGCCCCCCACCGCGGACGTCGCTGTCGCGGTCACCTGAAGGGGGGAGACGTGCGCGTCGGGTAGAATCCGAGGGAATCTAGTGGTGGTTTGGGTCCAGGCCGTGTTCGGGGATGCTCCTATGTGCTGACCCATCGCAACCAGGTGGAAGAGTCCACTGGTCAAAGTCCCTCCGGCAAAAGTCAAAGGTCTAGATTTTCTGGTCTAACATAGCTTCGTGGTGGCCTCCCGGGTGTAGCTATGCCATCGAAACACCGCGTCGGGTCGTGATGCATGTGTGAAAGTGATGTGGCACGCGTAGACACCCGTCTTGGGGCTCCAGGATGTGGCCCCCCTCCGCGCACGTCGCTGTCGCGGTCACATGGAGGGGGGAGACGTTCACGTCGGGTAGATCCGAAGGGAATCCATTGGTGGGTTGGGTCCAGGCCGTGTTCGGGGATGCTCCTATGAGCTGACCCATCGCAACCAGCTGGAAGAGTCCACTGGTTAAAGCCCGTCCGGCGAAAGAGAAAGGGCTAGATCTCCTGGTCTAACGGAGCTTCGTGGTGGCCTCCCGGGTGTAGCTATGCCACTGAAACACCGTGTCGGCTCGTGATGCATGTGTGAAAGTGATGTGGCACGCGTAGATGCCCGTCCTGGGGCTCCGGGGTGTCCCCCCCATCCACCCGCGCGGACGTCGCTATCGCGGTCACTTGGAGGGGGGAGACATGCGCATCGGGTAGAACAGGAGGGAATCTAGTGGTGTGTTGGGTCCAGGCCGTGTTCGGGGATGCTCCTATGTGCTGACCCATCATAACCAGGTAGTAGAGTCCACTGGTCAAAGCCCGTCCGACGAAAGTCAAAGGACTAGATCTCCTAGTCTAACGGAGCTTCGTGGTGGTCTCCGGGTGTAGCTATGCCACTAAAACACCGCATCGGGTCGTGATGCATGTGTGAAGTGATGTGGCACGCGTAGACACCCGTCTTGGGGCTCTGGGATGTGGCCCCCCTCCGCGCACGTCGCTGTCATGGTCACATGGAGGGGGGAGACGTTCACGTCGGGTAAAACAGTTGGGAATCTATTGGTGGTTTGGGTCCAGGCCGTGTTCGGGATGCTCCTATGTGCTGACCCATCACAACCAGGTGGACGAGTCCACTGGTCATAGCCCGTCCAGCAAAAGAAAAAGGGCTAGATCTCCAGCTCTCACGGAGCTTCGTGGTGGCCTCCCGGGTGTAGCTATGCCACTGAAACACCGTGTCGGCTCGTGATGCATGTGTCAAAGTGATGTGGCACGCGTAGACGCCCGTCTTGGGGCTCCGGGGTATCCCGCCCCCCACCCGCGTGGACGTCGCTGTCGCGGTCACTTGGAGGGGGCAGACGTGCGCGTCGGGTAGAACTGGAGGGAATCTTGTGGTGGGTTGGGTCCAGGCCGTGTTCGGGGATGCTCCTATGTGCTGACCCATCACAACCAGGTGGACGAGTCCACTGGTCATAGCCCGTCCGGCAAAAGAAAAAGGGCTAGATCTCCAGCTCTCACGGAGCTTCGTGGTGGCCTCCCGGGTGTAGCTATGCCACTGAAACACCGTGTCGGCTCGTGATGCATGTGTCAAAGTGATTTGGCACGCGTAGACGCCCGTCTTGGGGCTCCGGGGTATCCCGCCCCCCACCCGCGTGGACGTCGCTGTCGCGGTCACTTGGAGGGGGCAGACGTGCGCGTCGGGTAGAACTGGAGGGAATCTTGTGGTGGGTTGGGTCCAGGCCGTGTTCGGGGATGCTCCTATGTGCTGACCCATCGCAACCAGGTGGAAGAGTCCACTGCTTAAAGCCCGTCCGGCGAAAGACAAAGGACTAGTTCTCCTGGTCTAACGGAGCTTCGTGGTGGCCTCCAGGTGTAGGTATGCCACTGAAATGCCGTGTCGGGTCGTGATGCATGTGTGAAAGTGATGTGGCACGCGTAGACACCTATCTTGGGGTTATGGGGTGTGGCCCCCCTCCGCGGATGTCACGGTCCCGGTGACTTGGAGGGGGAGACGTGCGCGTCGGGTAGAACCGGAGGGAATCTAGTGGTAGTTTGGGTCCAGACCGTGTTCGGGGATGCTCCTATGGGCTGACACGTCGCAACCAGGTGGAAGAGTCCACTGGTCAAAGCCCGTCCGGCGACAGACAAAGGGCTAGATCTCCTAGTCTAACGGAGCTTCGTGGTGGCCTCCCGGGTGTAGATATGCCATCGAAACACCGCATCGGGTCGTGATGCATGTGTGAAAGTTATGTGGCATGCTTAGACGCCCATCTTGGGGCTTCGGGGTGTGGCCCCCCTGCGCGGACGTCGCTGACACGGTCACTTGAAGGGGGGAGACGTGCGCGTCGGGTCGAACCGGAGGGAATCTAGTGGTGGGTTGGGTCCAGGCCGTGTTCGGGGATGCTCCTACGTGTTGACCCATCGCAACCAGGTGGAAGAGTCCACTGGTTAAAGCCCGTCCGGCGAAAGACAAAGGGCTAGATCTCCTGGTCTAACGGAGTTTCGTGGTGGCCTCCCGGGTGTAGCTATACCACAGAAACACTGTGTCGGGTCGTGGTGCATGTGTGAAAGTGATGTGGCACGCGTAGACGCCAGTCTTGGGGCTCCGGGGTGTGGCCCCCTCCGTGGACGTCGCTGTCGCGGTCACTTGGAGGGGGGATACGTGCACGTCGGGTAGAACCGGAGGGAATCTAGTGGTGGGTTGGCTACAGGCCGTGTTCGGTGATGCTCCTATGTGCTGACCCATCGCACACAGGTGGAAGAGTCCACTGGTCAAAGCCCGTCCGACAAAAGTCAAAGGGCTAGATCTCCAAGTATAACGGAGCTTTGTGGTGACCTCCCGGGTGTAGCTATGCCACCGAAAGACCATGTCGGGTTGTGATGCATGTGTGAAAGTGATGTGGCACGCGTAGACGCCTATCTTGGGGAACCGGGGTGTGGCCACCCTCCGCGGACGTCGCTGCCGCGGTCACTTGGAGGTGGGAGACGTGCGCGTCGGCTAGAACCGGAGGGAATCTAGTGGTGGTTTGGGTCCAGGCCGTGTTCGGGGAAGCTCCTATGTGCTGACCCATTGCAACCAGGTGGAAAAGTCCACTGGTCAAAGTCCGTCCGGCAAAAGTCAAAGGGCTAGATCTCCTTGTCTAACGGAGCTTCGTGGTGGCCTCCCAGGTGTAGCTATGCCATCGAAACACCGCATCGGGTCGTGATGCATGTGTGAAAGTGATGTGGCACGTGTAGACGCCCGTCTTGGGGCTCCGAGGTGTGGCCCCCCTCCACGGAAATCGCTGTCGCGGTAACTTGGAGGGGGCTGACGTGCGCGTCGGGTAGAACCGGAGGGAATCTAGTGGTGGGTTGGGTCCAGGCCGTGTTCGGGGATGCTCCGATGTGCTGACACATCGCACACTGGTGGAAGAGTCCACTGGTCAAAGGCCGTCCGCCGAAAGTCAAAGGGCTAGATCTCCTAGTCTAACGGAGCTTCGTGGTGGCCTCCCGGTTGTAGCTATGCCACTGAAACACCGCGTCGGGTCGTGATGCATGTGTGAAAGTGATGTGGCACGCGTAGACGCCTATCTTGGGGCTCCGGGGTGTGGCCCCCCTCCACGGACGTCACTGTCACGGTCACTTAGAGGGGGGAGACATTTGTGTCGGGTAGTATCGGAGGGAATCTAGTGGTGGTTTGGGTCCAAGCCGTCTTCGGGGATCCTCCTATGTGCTGACCCATCGCAACCAGGTGGAAGAGTCCACTGGTCAAAGTCCGTTCGGCAAAAGTCAAAGGGCTAGATCTCCTGGTCTAACGGAGCTTCGTGGTGGCCTCCCGGGTGTAGCTATGCCACTGAAACACCGTGTCGGCTCGTGATGCATGTGTCAAAGTGATTTGGCACGCGTAGACGCCCGTCTTGGGGCTCCGGGGTATCCCGCCCCCCACCCGCGTGGACGTCGCTGTCGCGGTCACTTGGAGGGGGCAGACGTGCGCGTCGGGTAGAACTGGAGGGAATCTTGTGGTGGGTTGGGTCCAGGCCGTGTTCGGGGATGCTCCTATGTGCTGACCCATCGCAACCAGGTGGAAGAGTCCACTGCTTAAAGCCCGTCCGGCGAAAGACAAAGGACTAGTTCTCCTGGTCTAACGGAGCTTCGTGGTGGCCTCCCGGTGTAGGTATGCCACTGAAATGCCGTGTCGGGTCGTGATGCATGAGTGAAAGTGATGTGGCACGCGTAGACACCTATCTTGGGGTTATGGGGTGTGGCCCCCCTCCGCGGATGTCACGGTCCCGGTGACTTGGAGGGGGAGACGTGTGCGTCGGGTAGAACCGGAGGGAATCTAGTGGTAGTTTGGGTCCAGACCGTGTTCGGGGATGCTCCTATGTGCTGACACGTCGCAACCAGGTGGAAGAGTCCACTGGTCAAAGCCCGTCCGGCGAAAGACAAAGGGCTAGATCTCCTAGTCTAACGGAGCTTCGTGGTGGCCTCCCGGGTGTAGATATGCCATCGAAACACCGCATCGGGTCGTGATGCATGTGTGAAAGTTATGTGGCATGCTTAGACGCCCATCTTGGGGCTTCGGGGTGTGGCCCCCCCTGCGCGGACGTCGCTGACACGGTCACTTGAAGGGGGGAGACGTGCGCGTCGGGTCGAACCGGAGGGAATCTAGTGGTGGGTTGGGTCCAGGCCGTGTTCGGGGATGCTCCTACGTGTTGACCCATCGCAACCAGGTGGAAGAGTCCACTGGTTAAAGCCCGTCCGGCGAAAGACAAAGGGCTAGATCTCCTGGTCTAACGGAGTTTCGTGGTGGCCTCCCGGGTGTAGCTATACCACAGAAACACTGTGTCGGGTCGTGGTGCATGTGTGAAAGTGATGTGGCACGCGTAGACGCCAGTCTTGGGGCTCCGGGGTGTGGCCCCCTCCGTGGACGTCGCTGTCGCGGTCACTTGGAGGGGGGATACGTGCACGTCGGGTAGAACCGGAGGGAATCTAGTGGTGGGTTGGCTACAGGCCGTGTTCGGTGATGCTCCTATGTGCTGACCCATCGCACACAGGTGGAAGAGTCCACTGGTCAAAGCCCGTCCGACAAAAGTCAAAGGGCTAGATCTCCAAGTATAACGGAGCTTTGTGGTGACCTCCCGGGTGTAGCTATGCCACCGAAAGACCATGTCGGGTTGTGATGCATGTGTGAAAGTGATGTGGCACGCGTAGACGCCTATCTTGGGGCACCGGGGTGTGGCCACCCTCCGCGGACGTCGCTGCCGCGGTCACTTGGAGGTGGGAGACGTGCGCGTCGGCTAGAACCGGAGGGAATCTAGTGGTGGTTTGGGTCCAGGCCGTGTTCGGGGAAGCTCCTATGTGCTGACCCATTGCAACCAGGTGGAAGAGTCCACTGGTCAAAGTCCGTCCGGCAAAAGTCAAAGGGCTAGATCTCCTTGTCTAACGGAGCTTCGTGGTGGCCTCCCAGGTGTAGCTATGCCATCGAAACACCGCATCGGGTCGTGATGCATGTGTGAAAGTGATGTGGCACGTGTAGACGCCCGTCTTGGGGCTCCGAGGTGTGGCCCGCCTCCACGGAAATCGCTGTCGCGGTAACTTGGAGGGGGCTGACGTGCGCGTCGGGTAGAACCGGAGGGAATCTAGTGGTGGGTTGGGTCCAGGCCGTGTTCGGGGATGCTCCGATGTGCTGACACATCGCACACTGGTGGAAGAGTCCACTGGTCAAAGGCCGTCCGGCGAAAGTCAAAGGGCTAGATCTCCTAGTCTAACGGAGCTTCGTGGTGGCCTCCCGGTTGTAGCTATGCCACTGAAACACCGCGTCGGGTCGTGATGCATGTGTGAAAGTGATGTGGCACGCGTAGACGCCTATCTTGGGGCTCCGGGGTGTGGCCCCCCTCCGCGGACGTCACTGTCGCGGTCACTTGGAGGGGGGAGACATTTGTGTCGGGTAGTATCGGAGGGAATCTAGTGGTGGTTTGGGTCCAAGCCGTCTTCGGGGATCCTCCTATGTGCTGACCCATCGCAACCAGGTGGAAGAGTCCACTGGTCAAAGTCCGTTCGGCAAAAGTCAAAGGGCTAGATCTCCTGGTCTAACGGAGCTTCGTGGTGGCCTCCCGGGTGTAGCTATGCCATCAAAACACCGCGTCGGGTCGTGTTGCATGTGTGAAAGTGATGTGGCACGCATATACGCCTATCTTTGGGCTTCGGGGTGTGGCCCCCCTCCGCGGACGTCGCTGTCGCGGTCACCTGAAGGGGGGAGACGTGCGCGTCAGGTTGAATCCGAGGGAATCTAGTGGTGGTTTGGGTCCAGGCCGTGTTCGGGGATGCTCCTATGTGCTGACCCATCGCAACCACCTGAAAGAGTCGACTGGTCAAAGTCCCTCCGCAAAAGTCAAAGGGCTAGATTTCCTGGTCTAACGTAGCTTTGTGGTGGCCTCCCGGGTGTAGCTATGCCATCGAAACACCGCGTCGGGTCGTGATGCATGTGTGAAAGTGATGTGGCACGCGTAGATGCCCGTCTTGGGGCTCCGGGATGTGGCCCCCCTCCGCGCACGTCGTTGTCGCGGTCACATGGAGGGGGGAGACGTTCACGTCGGGTAGATCCGAAGGGAATCCATTGGTGGGTTGGGTCCAGGCCGTGTTTGGGGATGCTCCTATGAGCTGACCCATCGCAACCAGGTGGAAGAGTCCACTGGTTAAAGCCTGTCCAGTGAAAGACAAAGGGCTAGATCTCCTGGTCTAACGGAGCTTTGTGGTGGCCTCCCGGGTGTAGCTATGCCACTGAAACACCGTGTCGGCTCGTGATGCATGTGTGAAAGTGATGTGGCACGCGTAGACGCCCGTCCTGGGGTCCGGGGTGTCCCCCCCACCCACCCGCGCGGACGTCGTTGGCGCGGTCACTGGGAGGGGGGAGCTGTGCGCGTCTGGTAGAACCGGAGGGAATATAGTGGTGGGTTGGGTCCAGGACGTGTTCGGGGATGCTCCTATCTCCTAAACCATCGTAACCAGGTAGAAGAGTCCACTGGTCAAAGCCCGTCCAGCGAAAGTCAAAGGGCTAGATCTCCTAGTCTAACGGAGCTTCGTGGTGGCCTCCCGGGTGTAGCTATGCCACCAAAACACCGCGTCGGGTCGCGATGCATGTGTGAAAGTGATGTGGCACGTTTAGACGGCCGTCTTGGGGCTTCGGGGTGTGGACCCCTGCGCGGACGTCGCTGTCACGGTCACTTGGAGGGGGGAGACGTCCGCGTCGCGTAGAAGCAGAGGGAATCTAGTATTGGGTTGGGTCCAGGCCATGTTCGGGGATGCTCCTATGTGCTGACCCATCGCAACCAGGTGGAAGAGTCCACTGGTTAAAGCCCATCCGGCGAAAGACAAAGGGCTAGATCTCCTAGTCTAACAGAGCTTCGTGGTGGCCTCCCGGGTGTAGATATGCCATCGAAACACCGCGTCGGGTCGTGATGCATGTGTGAAAGTGATGTGGCATGCATAGACGCCCATCTCGGGGCTCTAGGTGTGGCCCCCCTCTGCGGACGTTGCTGTCCCAATCACTTGGATGGGGGAGACGTGCGCGTCGGGTAGAACTGGAAGGAATCTATTAGTGGGTTGGGTCCAGGCCGTGTTCGGGGATGATCCTATGTGCTGACCCATCGCAACCAGGTGGAAGAGTCCACTGGTTAAAGCCCATCCGGCGAAAGACAAAGGGCTAGATCTCCTGGTCTAACGGAGCTTCGTGGTGGCCTCTCGGGTGTAGCTATGCCACTGAAACACCGTGTCAGGTCGTGATGCATGTGTGAAAGTGATGTGGCACGCGTAGACGCCCGTCTTGGGGCTCCGGGGTGTGGCCCCCCTCCGTGGATGTCGCTGTCGCGGTCACTTGGAGGGGGGATACGTGCACGTAGGGTAGAACCGGAGGGAATCTAGTGGTGGGTTGGGTACAGGCCGTGTTTGGTGATGCTACTATGTGCTAACCCATTGCACGCAGGTGGAAGAGTCCAGTGGTCAAAGCCCGTCCGGCGAAAGTGAAAGGGCTAGATCTCCAAGTATAACGGAGCTTCGTGGTGACCTCCTGGGTGTAGCTATGCCACCGAAACACCGCGTCGGGTCATGATGCATGTGTGAAAGTGATGTGGCACGCGTAGACGCCTATCTTGGGGCACCGGGGTGTGGCCCCCCTCCGCGGACGTCGCTGCCGCGGTCACTTGCAGGGGGGAGACGAGCGCGTCAGGTAGAACCGGAGGGAATCTAGTGGTGGTTTGGGTCCAGGCCGTGTTCGGGGATGCTCCTCTGTGCTGGCCCATCGCAACCAGGTGGAAGAGTCCACTTGTCAAAGCCCGTCCGGCGAAAGTCAAAGGGCTAGATCTCCTTGTCTAACGTAGCTTCGTGGTGGCCTCCCGGTGTAGCTATGCCACTAAAACACCGCGTCGGGTCGTGATCCATGTGTGAAAGTGATGTGCCACGTGTAGACGCCCGTCTTGGGGCTCCGGGGTGTGGACCCCCTCCGCGGACATCGCTGTCGCGGTAACTTGGAGGGGGAGACGTGCGCGTCGGGTAGAACCGGAGGGAATCTAGTGGTGGGTTGGGTCCACGCCGTGTTCGGGGATGCTCCCATATGCTGACCCATCGCACACAGGTGGAAGAGTCCACTTGTCAAACCCCGTCCGGCGAAAGTCAAAGGGCTAGATCTCCTGGTCTAATGGAGCTTCGTGGTGACCTCCCGGGTGTAGCTATGCCACCGAAACACCACGTCGGGTCGTGATGCATGTGTGAAAGTGATGTGGCACGCGTAGACGCCTATCTTGGGGCTCCGGGGTGAGGCCCCCCTCCGCGGATGTCGCTGTCGCGGTCACTTGGAGGGGGGAGACATGCGCGTCGGGTAGTATCAGAGGTAATCTAGTGGTGGTTTGGGTCCAGGCCGTGTTCGGGGATGCTCCTATGTCCTAAACCATCGAACACAGGTGCAAGAGTCCAATGGTCAAAGCCCGTCCAACGAAAGTCAATGGGCTAGATCTCCTAGTCTAACGGAGCTTCGTGGTGGCATCCCGGGTATAGCTATGCCATTGAAACACCGTGTTGGGTCGTGATGCATGTGTGAGATTGATGTGGCACGCGTAGACGCCCGTCTTGGGGCTCCGGGGTGTGGCCCCCCTCCGTGGATGTTGCTGTCGCGGTCACTTGGAGGGGGGATACATGCATGTCGGGTAGAACCGGAGGGATTCTAGTGGTGGGTTCGTTACAGGCCGTGTTCGGTGATGCTCCTATGTGCTGACACATCGCACACAGGTGGAAGAGTCCACTGGCCAAAGCCCGTCCGGCGAAAGTCAAAGGGCTAGATCTCCTTGTTTAACAGAGCTTCGTGGTGACCTCCCGGGTGTAGCTATGCCACCGAAACACCATGTCGGGTTGTGATGCATGTGTGAAAGTGATGTGGCACGCATAGACGCCTATCTTGGGGCTCCGGGGTGTGGGCCCCCTCCGTGGATGTCGCTGTCGCGGTCACTTTGAGGGGGGAGACGTGCGCGCCGGGTAGAACCGGAGGGAATCTAGTGGTGGTTTGAGTCCAGGCCGTGTTCGGGGATGCTCCTATGTGGTGACCTATAGCAACCAGGTGGAAGAGTCCACTGGTCAAAGCCCGTCCGGCGAAAGTCAAAGGGCTAGATCACCTTGTTTAACATAGCTTCGTGGTGGCCTCCTAGTGTAGCTATGCCACTGAAACACCGCGTCGGGTCGTGATGCATGTGTGAACGTGATGTGGCACGTCTAGACACCCGTCTTGGGGCTCCGGGGTATGGCCCCCCTCCGCGGACATCGCTGTTGCGGTAACTTGGAGGGGGAGACGTCCGCGTCGAGTAGAACCAGCGGGAATCTAGTGGTGGGTTGGGTCCAGGCCGTGTTCGGGGATGCTCCTATGTGCCGACCCATCGCACACAGGTGAAAGAGTCCACTGGTCAAAGCCCGTCCGGCGAAAGTCAAAGGGCTAGATCTCCTGGTCTAACGGAGCTTCGTGGTGGCCTCCCAGGTGTAGCTATGCCACCGAAACACCGCGTCGGGTCATGTTGCATGTGTGAAAGTGATGTGGCACGCATATACGCCTATCTTTGGGCTCCGGGGTGTGGCCCCCCACCGTGGACGTCGCTGTCGCGGTCACCTGAAGGGGGGAGACGTGCGCGTCGGGTAGAATCCGAGGGAATCTAGTGGTGGTTTGGGTCCAGGCCGTGTTCGGGGATGCTCCTATGTGCTGACCCATCGCAACCAGGTGAAAGAGTCCACTGGTCAAAGTCCCTCCGGCAAAAGTCAAAGGTCTAGATTTTCTGGTCTAACATAGCTTCGTGGTGGCCTCCCGGGTGTAGCTATGCCATCGAAACACCGCGTCGGGTCGTGATGCATGTGTGAAAGTGATGTGGCACGCGTAGACACCCGTCTTGGGGCTCCAGGATGTGGCCCCCCTCCGCGCACGTCGTTGTCGCGGTCACATGGAGGGGGGAGACGTTCACGTCGGGTAGATCCGAAGGGAATCCATTGGTGGGTTGGGTCCAGGCCGTGTTCGGGGATGCTCCTATGAGCTGACCCATCGCAACCAGCTGGAAGAGTCCACTGGTTAAAGCCCGTCCGGCGAAAGAGAAAGGGCTAGATCTCCTGGTCTAACGGAGCTTCGTGGTGGCCTCCCGGGTGTAGCTATGCCACTGAAACACCGTGTCGGCTCGTGATGCATGTGTGAAAGTGATGTGGCACGCGTAGATGCCCGTCCTGGGGCTCCGGGGTGTCCCCCCCATCCACCCGCGCGGACGTCGCTATCGCGGTCACTTGAAGGGGGGAGACATGCGCATCGGGTAGAACAGGAGGGAATCTAGTGGTGTGTTGGGTCCAGGCCGTGTTCGGGGATGCTCCGATGTGCTGACCCATCATAACCAGGTAGTAGAGTCCACTGGTCAAAGCCCGTCCGACGAAAGTCAAAGGACTAGATCTCCTAGTCTAACGGAGCTTCGTGGTGGTCTCCGGGTGTAGCTATGCCACTAAAACACCGCATCGGGTCGTGATGCATGTGTGAAGTGATGTGGCACGCGTAGACACCCGTCTTGGGGCTCCGGGATGTGGCCCCCCTCCGCGCACGTCGCTGTCATGGTCACATGGAGGGGGGAGACGTTCACGTCGGGTAAAACCGGAGGGAATCTATTTGTGGTTTGGGTCCAGGCCGTGTTCGGGATGCTCCTATGTGCTGACCCATCACAACCAGGTGGACGAGTCCACTGGTCATAGCCCGTCCGGCAAAAGAAAAAGGGCTAGATCTCCAGCTCTCACGGAGCTTCGTGGTGGCCTCCCGGGTGTAGCTATGCCACTGAAACACCGTGTCGGCTCGTGATGCATGTGTCAAACTGATGTGGCACGCGTAGACGCCCGTCTTGGGGCTCCGGGGTATCCCGCCCCCCACCCGCGTGGACGTCGCTCTCGCGGTAACTTGGAGGGGGCAGACGTGCGCGTCGGGTAGAACTGGAGGGAATCTTGTGGTGGGTTGGGTCCAGGCCGTGTTCGGGGATGCTCCTATGTGCTGACCCATCACAACCAGGTGGACGAGTTCACTGGTCATAGCCCGTCCGGCAAAAGAAAAAGGGCTAGATCTCCAGCTCTCACGGAGCTTCGTGGTGGCCTCCCGGGTGTAGCTATGCCACTGAAACACCGTGTCGGCTCGTGATGCATGTGTCAAAGTGATTTGGCACGCGTAGACGCCCGTCTTGGGGCTGCGGGGTATCCCGCCCCCCACCCGCGTGGACGTCGCTGTCGCGGTCACTTGGAGGGGGCAGACGTGCGCGTCGGGTAGAACTGGAGGGAATCTTGTGGTGGGTTGGGTCCAGGCCGTGTTCGGGGATGCTCCTATGTGCTGACCCATCGCAACCAGGTGGACGAGTCCACTGGTCATAGCCCGTCCGGCAAAAGAAAAAGGGCTAGTTCTCCTGGTCTAACGGAGCTTCGTGGTGGCCTCCCGGGTGTAGGTATGCCACTGAAACGCCGTGTCGGGTCGTGATGCATGTGTGAAAGTGATGTGGCACGCGTAGACACCTATCTTGGGGTTATGGGGTGTGGCCCCCCTCCGCGGATGTCACGGTCCCGGTGACTTGGAGGGGGAGACGTGTGCGTCGGGTAGAACCGGAGGGAATCTAGTGGTAGTTTGGGTCCAGACCGTGTTCGGGGATGCTCCTATGTGCTGACACATCGCAACCAGGTGGAAGAGTCCACTGGTCAAAGCCCGTCCGGCGAAAGACAAAGGGCTAGATCTCCTAGTCTAACGGAGCTTCGTGGTGGCCTCCCGGGTGTAGATATGCCATCGGAACACCGCGTCGGGTCGTGATGCATGTGTGAAAGTGATGTGGCATGCTTAGACGCCCATCTTGGGGCTTCGGGGTGTGGCCCCCCTGCACGGATGTCGCTGACACGGTCACTTGGAGGGGGGAGACGTGCGCGTCGGGTAGAACCGGAGGGAATCTAGTGGTGGGTTGGGTCCAGGCCGTGTTCGGGGATGCTCCTATGTGCTGACCCATCGTAACCAGGTAGAAGAGTCCACTGGTCAAAGCCTGTCCGGTGAAAGTCAAAGGGCTAGATCTCCTAGTCTAACGGAGCTTCGTGGTGGCCTCCCGGGTGTAGCTATGCCACCGAAACACCACGTCGGATCGTGATGCATGTGTGAAAGTGATGTGGCACGCTTAGACGCCCGTCTTGGGGCTTCGGGGTGTTGTCCCCCTGCGTGGACGTCGCTGACACGGTCACTTGAAGGGGGGAGACGTGCGCTTCGGGTCGAACCGGAGGGAATCTAGTGGTGGGTTGGGTCCAGGCCGTGTTCGGGGATGCTCCTACGTGTTGACCCATCGCAACCAGGTGGAAGAGTCCACTGGTTAAAGCCCGTCCGGCGAAAGACAAAGGGCTAGATCTCCTGGTGTAACGGAGTTTCGTGGTGGCCTCCCGGGTGTAGCTATACCACAGAAACACCGTGTCGGGTCGTGGTGCATGTGTGAAAGTGATGTGGCACGCGTAGACGCCAGTCTTGGGGCTCCGGGGTGTGGCCCCCTCCGTGGACGTCGCTGTCGCGGTCACTTGGAGGGGGGATACGTGCACGTCGGGTAGAACCGGAGGGAATCTAGTGGTGGGTTGGGTACAGGCCGTGTTCGGTGATGCTCCTATGTGCTGACCCATCGCACACAGGTGGAAGAGTCCACTGGTCAAAGCCCGTCCGACAAAAGTCAAAGGGCTAGATCTCCAAGTATAACGGAGCTTTGTGGTGACCTCCCGGGTGTAGCTATGCCACCGAAAGACCATGTCGGGTTGTGATGCATGTGTGAAAGTGATGTGGCACGCGTAGACGCCTATCTTGGGGCACCGGGGTGTGGCCACCCTCCGCGGACGTCGCTGCCGCGGTCACTTGGAGGTGGGAGACGTGCGCGTCGGCTAGAACCGGAGGGAATCTAGTGGTGGTTTGGGTCCAGGCCGTGTTCGGGGATGCTCCTATGTGCTGACCCATCGCAACCAGGTGGAAGAGTCCACTGGTCAAAGTCCGTCCGGCAAAAGTCAAAGGGCTAGATCTCCTTGTCTAACGGAGCTTCGTGGTGGCCTCCCAGGTGTAGCTATGCCATCGAAACACCGCATCGGGTCGTGATGCATGTGTGAAAGTGATGTGGCACGTGTAGACGCCCGTCTTGGGGCTCCGAGGTGTGGCCCCCCTCCACGGAAATCGCTGTCGCGGTAACTTGGAGGGGGCTGACGTGCGCGTCGGGTAGAACCGGAGGGAATCTAGTGGTGGGTTGGGTCCAGGCCGTGTTCGGGGATGCTCCGATGTGCTGACACATCGCACACAGGTGGAAGAGTCCACTGGTCAAAGGCCGTCCGGCGAAAGTCAAAGGGCTAGATCTCCTAGTCTAACGGAGCTTCGTGGTGGCCTCCCGGTTGTAGCTATGCCACTGAAACACCGCGTCGGGTCGTGATGCATGTGTGAAAGTGATGTGGCACGCGTAGACGCCTATCTTGGGGCTCCGGGGTGTGGCCCCCCTCCGCGGACGTCACTGTCGCGGTCACTTGGAGGGGGGAGACATTCGTGTCGGGTAGTATCGGAGGGAATCTAGTGGTGGTTTGGGTCCAAGCCGTCTTCGGGGATCCTCCTATGTGCTGACCCATCGCAACCAGGTGGAAGAGTCCACTGGTCAAAGTCCGTTCGGCAAAAGTCAAAGGGCTAGATCTCCTGGTCTAACGGAGCTTCGTGGTGGCCTCCCGGGTGTAGCTATGCCATCGAAACACCGCGTCGGGTCGTGTTGCATGTGTGAAAGTGATGTGGCACGCATATACGCCTATCTTTGGGCTCCGGGGTGTGGCCCCCCTCCGCGGACGTCGCTGTCGCGGTCACCTGAAGGGGGGAGACGTGCGCGTCGGGTTGAATCCGAGGGAATCTAGTGGTGGTTTGGGTCCAGGCCGTGTTCGGGGATGCTCCTATGTGCTGACCCATCGCAACCACCGGAAAGAGTCGACTGGTCAAAGTCCCTCCGCAAAAGTCAAAGGGCTAGATTTCCTGGTCTAACGTAGCTTCGTGGTGGCCTCCCGGGTGTAGCTATGCCATCGAAACACCGCGTCGGGTCGTGATGCATGTGTGAAAGTGATGTGGCACGCGTAGATGCCCGTCTTGGGGCTCCGGGATGTGGCCCCCCTCCGCGCATGTCGTTGTCGCGGTCACATGGAGGGGGGAGACGTTCACGTCGGGTAGATCCGAAGGGAATCCATTGGTGGGTTGCGTCCAGGCCGTGTTCGGGGATGCTCCTATGAGCTGACCCATCGCAACGAGGTGGAAGAGTCCACTGGTTAAAGCCTGTCCGGTGAAAGACAAAGGGCTAGATCTCCTGGTCTAACGGAGCTTTGTGGTGGCCTCCCGGGTGTAGCTATGCCACTGAAACACCGTGTCGGCTCGTGATGCATGTGTGAAAGTGATGTGGCACGCGGAGACGCCCGTCCTGGGGTCCGGGGTGTCCCCCCCACCCACCCGCGCGGACGTCGTTGGCGCGGTCACTGGGAGGGGGGAGCTGTGCGCGTCGGGTAGAACCGGAGGGAATATAGTGGTGTGTTGGGTCCAGGCCGTGTTCGGGGATGCTCCTATCTCCTGACCCATCGTAACCAGGTAGAAAAGTCCACTGGTCAAAGCCCGTCCAGCGAAAGTCAAAGGGCTAGATCTCCTAGTCTAACGGAGCTTCGTGGTGGCCCCCCGGGTGTAGCTATGCCACCAAAACACCGCGTCGGGTCGCGATACATGTGTGAAAGTGATGTGGCACGTTTACACGGCCGTCTTGGGGCTTCAGGGTGTGGACCCCTGCGCGGACGTCGCTGTCACGGTCACTTGGAGGGGGGAGACGTGCGCGTCGCGTAGAAGCTGAGGGAATCTAGTATTGGGTTGGGTCCAGGCCATGTTCGGGGATGCTCCTATGTGCTGACCCATCGCAACCAGGTGGAAGAGTCCACTGGTTAAAGCCCGTCCGGCGAAAGACAAAGGGCTAGATCTCCTGGTCTAACGGAGCTTCGTGGTGGCCTCCCGGGTGTAGCTATGCCACTGAAACACCGTGTCAGGTCGTGATGCATGTGTGAAAGTGATGTGGCACGCGTAGACGCCCGTCTTGGGGCTCCGGGGTGTGGCCCCCCTCCGTGGATGTCGCTGTCGCGGTCACTTGGAGGGGGGATACGTGCACGTAGGGTAGAACCGGAGGGAATCTAGTGGTGGGTTGGGTACAGGCCGTGTTTGGTGATGCTCCTATGTGCTAACCCATTGCACGCAGATCTCCAAGTATAACGGAGCTTCGTGGTGACCTCCTGGGTGTAGCTATGCCACCGAAACACCGCGTCGGGTCATGATGCATGTGTGAAAGTGATGTGGCACGCGTAGACGCCTATCTTGGGGCACCGGGGTGTGGCCCCCCTCCGCGGACGTCGCTGCCGCGGTCACTTGCAGGGGGGAGACGAGCGCGTCAGGTAGAACCGGAGGGAATCTAGTGGTGGTTTGGGTCCAGGCCGTGTTCGGGGATGCTCCTCTGTGCTGGCCCATCGCAACCAGGTGGAAGAGTCCACTTGTCAAAGCCCGTCCGGCGAAAGTCAAAGGGCTAGATCTCCTTGTCTAACGTAGCTTCGTGGTGGCCTCCCGGTGTAGCTATGCCACTAAAACACCGCGTCGGGTCGTGATCCATGTGTGAAAGTGATGTGCCACGTGTAGACGCCCGTCTTGGGGCTCCGGGGTGTGGACCCCCTCCGCGGACATCGCTGTCGCGGTAACTTGGAGGGGGGAGACGTGCGCGTCGGGTAGAACCGGAGGGAATCTAGTGGTGGGTTGGGTCCAGGCCGTGTTCGGGGATGCTCCCATATGCTGACCCATCGCACACAGGTGGAAGAGTCCACTTGTCAAACCCCGTCCGGCGAAAGTCAAAGGGCTAGATCCCCTGGTCCAATGGAGCTTCGTGGTGACCTCCCGGGTGTAGCTATGACACCGAAACACCGCGTCGGGTCGTGATGCATGTGTGAAAGTGATGTGGCACGCGTAGACGCCTATCTTGGGGCTCCGGGGTGAGGCCCCCCTCCGCGGATGTCGCTGTCGCGGTCACTTGGAGGGGGGAGACATGCGCGTCGGGTAGTATCGGAGGTAATCTAGTGGTGGTTTGGGTCCAGGCCGTGTTCGGGGATGCTCCTATGTGCTAAACCATCGAACACAGGTGCAAGAGTCCACTGGTCAAAGCCCGTCCAGCGAAAGTCAATGGGCTAGATCTCCTAGTCTAACGGAGCTTCGTGGTGGCATCCCGGGTATAGCTATGCCATTGAAACACCATGTTGGGTCGTGATGCATGTGTGAGATTGATGTGGCACGCGTAGACGCCCGTCTTGGGGTTCCGGGGTGTGGCCCCCCTCCGTGGATGTTGCTGTCGCGGTCACTTGGAGGGGGGATACGTGCATGTCGGGTAGAACCGGAGGGATTCTAGTGGTGGGTTCGTTACAGGCCGTGTTCGGTGATGCTCCTATGTGCTGACACATCGCACACAGGTGGAAGAGTCCACTGGCCAAAGCCCGTCCGGCGAAAGTCAAAGGGCTAGATCTCTTTGTTTAACGGAGCTTCGTGGTGACCTCTCGGGTGTAGCTATGCCACCGAAACACCACGTCGGGTTGTGATGCATGTGTGAAAGTGATGTGGCACGCATAGACGCCTATCTTCGGGCTCCGGGGTGTGGGCCCCCTCCGTGGACGTCGCTGTCGCGGTCACTTTGAGGGGGGAGACGTGCGCGCCGGGTAGAACCGGAGGGAATCTAGTGGTGGTTTGAGTCCAGGCCGTGTTCGGGGATGCTCCTATGTGGTGACCTATAGCAACCAGGTGGAAGAGTCCACTGGTCAAAGCCCGTCCGGCGAAAGTCAAAGGGCTAGATCACCTTGTTTAACATAGCTTCGTGGTGGCCTCCCAGTGTAGCTATGCCACTGAAACACCGCGTCGGGTCGTGATGCATGTGTGAACGTGATGTGGCACGTCTAGACACCCGTCTTGGGGCTCCGGGGTATGGCCCCCCTCCGCGGACATCGCTGTCGTGGTAACTTGGAGGGGGAGACGTCCGTGTCGAGTAGAACCAGCGGGAATCTAGTGGTGGGTTGGGTCCAGGCCGTGTTCGGGGATGCTCCTATGTGCCGACCCATCGCACACAGGTGAAAGAGTCCACTGGTCAAAGCCCGTCCGGCGAAAGTCAAAGGGCTAGATCTCCTGGTCTAACGGAGCTTCGTGGTGGCCTCCTGGGTGTAGCTATGCCACCGAAACACCGCGTTGGGTCGTGTTGCATGTGTGAAAGTGATGTGGCACGCATATACGCCTATCTTTGGGCTCCGGGGTGTGGCCCCCCTCTACGGACGTCGCTGTCGCGGTCACTTGAAGGGGGGAGGCGTGCACGTCGGGTAGAATCCAAGGGAATCTAGTGGTGGTTTGGGTCCAGGTCGTGTTCGGGGATGCTCCTATGTGCTGACCCATCGCAACCAGGTGGAAGAGTCCACTGGTCAAAGTCCCTCCGGCAAAAGTCAAAGGTCTAGATTTTCTGGTCTAACATAGCTTCGTGGTGGCCTCCCGGGTGTAGCTATGCCATCGAAACACCGCGTCGGGTCGTGATGCATGTGTGAAAGTGATGTGGCACGCGTAGACGCCCGTCTTGGGGCTCCAGGATGTGGCCCCCCTCCGCGCACGTCGCTGTCGCGGTCACATGGAGGGGGGAGACGTTCACGTCGGGTAGATCCGAAGGGAATCCATTGGTGGGTTGGGTCCAGGCCGTGTTCGGGGATGCTCCTATGAGCTGACCCATCGCAACCAGCTGGAAGAGTCCACTGGTTAAAGCCCGTCCGGCGAAAGAGAAAGGGCTAGATCTCCTGGTCTAACGGAGCTTCGTGGTGGCCTCCTGGGTGTAGCTATGCCACTGAAACACCGTGTCGGCTCGTGATGCATGTGTGAAAGTGATGTGGCACGCGTAGACGCCCGTCCTGGGGCTCCGGGGTGTCCCCCCCATCCACCCGCGCGGACGTCACTATCGCGGTCACTTGGAGGGGGGAGACATGCGCATCGGGTAGAACAGGAAGGAATCTAGTGGTGTGTTGGGTCCAGGCCGTGTTCGGGGATGCTCCTATGTGCTGACCCATCATAACCAGGTAGTAGAGTCCACTGGTCAAAGCCCGTCCGATGAAAGTCAAAGGACTAGATCTCCTAGTCTAACGGAGCTTCGTGGTGGTCTCCGGGTGTAGCTATGCCACTAAAACACCTCATCGGGTCGTGATGCATGTATGAAGTGATGTGGCACGCGTAGACACCCGTCTTGGGGCTCCGGGATGTGGCCCCCCTCCGCGCACGTCGCTGTCATGGTCACATGGAGGGGGGAGACGTTCACGTCGGGTAAAACCGGAGGGAATCTATTGGTGGTTTGGGTCCAGGCCGTGTTCGGGATGCTCCTATGTGCTGACCCATCACAACCAGGTGGACGAGTCCACTGGTCATAGCCCGTCCGGCAAAAGAAAAAGGGCTAGATCTCCAGCTCTCACGGAGCTTCGTGGTGGCCTCCCGGGTGTAGCTATGCCACTGAAACACCGTATCGGCTCGTGATGCATGTGTCAAAGTGATGTGGCACGCGTAGACGCCCGTCTTGGGGCTCCGGGGTATCCCGCCCCCCCAGCCGCGTGGACGTCGCTGTCGCGGTCACTTGGAGGGGGCAGACGTGCGCGTCGGGTAGAACTGGAGGGAATCTTGTGGTGGGTTGGGTCCAGGCCGTGTTCGGGGATGCTCCTATCTGCTGACCCATCGCAACCAGGTGGAAGAGTCCACTGGTTAAAGCCCGTCCGGCGAAAGACAAAGGACTAGATCTCCTGGTCTAACGGAGCTTCGTGGTGGCCTCCCGGGTGTAGGTATGTCGCTGAAACGCCGTGTCGGGTCGTGATGCATGTGTGAAAGTGATGTGGCACACGTGGACGCCTATGTTGGGGCTGCGGGGTGTGGCCCCCCTACGCGGACATTGCTGTCGCGGTCACTTGGAAGCGGGAGACGTGCGCTTCGGGTAGAACCGAAGGGAATCTATTGGTGGTTTGTGTCTAGGCCGTGTTCGGGGATGCTCCTATGTGCTGACACATCACAACCAGGTGGAAGAGTCCACTGGTCAAAGCCTGTCCGGCGAAAGACAAAGGGCTAGATCTCCTAGTCTAACGGAGCTTCGTGGTGGCCTCCCGGGTGTAGATATGCCATCGAAACACCGCGTCGGGTCGTGATGCATGTGTGAAAGTGATGTGGCATGCTTAGATGCCCGTCTTGGGGCGTCGGGGTGTGGCCCCCCTGCACGGATGTCGCTGACACGGTCACTTGGAGGGGGGAGACGTGCGCGTCGGGTAGAACCGGAGGGAATCTAGTGGTGGGTTGGGTCCAGGCCGTGTTCGGGGATGCTCCTATGTGCTGACCCATCGTAACCAGGTAGAAGAGTCCACTGGTCAAAGCCTGTCCGGTGAAAGTCAAAGGGCTAGATCTCCTAGTCTAACGGAGCTTCGTGGTGGCCTCCCGGGTGTAGCTATGCCACCGAAACACCGCGTCGGATCGTGATGCATGTGTGAAAGTGATGTGGCACGCTTAGACGCCCGTCTTGGGGCTTCGGGGTGTTGTCCCCCTACGCGGATGTCGCTGTCATGGTCACTTGGAGGAGGGAGACGTGCGCGTCGGGTATAAGCGGAGGGAATCTAGTGGTGGGTTGGGTCCAGGCCATGTTCGGTGATGCTCCTATGTGCTCACCCATCGCAACCAGGTGGAAGAGTCCACTGGTTAGAGCCCGTCTGGCGAAAGACAAAGGGCTAGATCTCCTGGTCTAACGGAGCTTCGTAGTGGCCTCCCGGGTGTAGCTATGCCACTGCAATATCGTGTCGGGTCGTGATGCATGTGTGAAAGTGATGTGGCACGCGTAGACGCCCGTCTTGGGGCTCCGGAATGTGGCCCCCCTCCGTGGATGTCGCTGTCGCGGTCACTTGGAGGGGGGATACGTGCACGTAGGGTAGAACCGGAGGGAATCTAGTGGTAGGTTGGGTACAGGCCGTGTTCGGTGATGCTCCTATGTGCTGACCATCACACACAGGTGGAAGAGTCCACTGGTCAAACCTGCCCGGTGAAAGTCAAAGGGCTAGATCTCTTGGTCTAATTGAGCTTCGTGGTGGCCTCCCGAGTGTCGCTATGTCACCGAAACACCGCGTCAGGTCGTGATGCATGTGTGAAAGTGATGTGGCACGCGTAGATGCCCATCTTGGGGCTCCGGGGTGTGCCCCCCCCCCCCGCGAGGACTTCGCTGTCGCAGTCACTTGGAGGGGGAGACGTGCGCGTCGGGTGGAACCGGAGGGAATCTAGTGGTGGGTTGGGTCCAAGCCGTGTTCGGGGATGCTCCTATGTGCTGATCCATCGGAACCAGGTGGAAGAGTCCACTGGTCAAAGTCCGGCCAGCAAAAGTCAAAGGGCTAGATCTCCTAGTCTAACGGAGCTTCGTGGTGGCCTCCCGGGTGTAGCTATGCCACCGAAACACCGCGTCGGGTCGTGATCCATGTGTGAAAGTGATGTGCCACGTGTAGACGCCCGTCTTGGGGCTCCGGGGTGTGGACCCCCTCCGCGGACATCGCTGTCGCGGTAACTTGGAGGGGGGAGACGTGCGCGTCGGGTAGAACCGGAGGGAATCTAGTGGTGGGTTGGGTCCAGGCCGTGTTCGGGGATGCTCCCATATGCTGACCCATCGCACACAGGTGGAAGAGTCCACTTGTCAAACCCCGTCCGGCGAAAGTCAAAGGGCTAGATCCCCTGGTCCAATGGAGCTTCGTGGTGACCTCCCGGGTGTAGCTATGCCACCGAAACACCGCGTCGGGTCGTGATGCTTGTGTGAAAGTGATGTGGCACGCGTAGACGCCTATCTTGGGGCTCCGGGGTGAGGCCCCCCTCCGCGGATGTCGCTGTCGCGGTCACTTGGAGGGGGGAGACATGCGCGTCGGGTAGTATCGGAGGTAATCTAGTGGTGGTTTGGGTCCAGGCCGTGTTCGGGGATGCTCCTATGTGCTAAACCATCGAACACAGGTGCAAGAGTCCACTGGTCAAAGCCCGTCCAGCGAAAGTCAATGGGCTAGATCTCCTAGTCTAACGGAGCTTCGTGGTGGCATCCCGGGTATAGCTATGCCATTGAAACACCATGTTGGGTCGTGATGCATGTGTGAGATTGATGTGGCACGCGTAGACGCCCGTCTTGGGGTTCCGGGGTGTGGCCCCCCTCCGTGGATGTTGCTGTCGCGGTCACTTGGAGGGGGGATACGTGCATGTCGGGTAGAACCGGAGGGATTCTAGTGGTGGGTTCGTTACAGGCCGTGTTCGGTGATGCTCCTATGTGCTGACACATCGCACACAGGTGGAAGAGTCCACTGGCCAAAGCCCGTCCGGCGAAAGTCAAAGGGCTAGATCTCTTTGTTTAACGGAGCTTCGTGGTGACCTCCCGGGTGTAGCTATGCCACCGAAACACCACGTCGGGTTGTGATGCATGTGTGAAAGTGATGTGGCACGCATAGACGCCTATCTTGGGGCTCCGGGGTGTGGGCCCCCTCCGTGGACGTCGCTGTCGCGGTCACTTTGAGGGGGGAGACGTGCGCGCCGGGTAGAACCGGAGGGAATCTAGTGGTGGTTTGAGTCCAGGCCGTGTTCGGGGATGCTCCTATGTGGTGACCTATAGCAACCAGGTGGAAGAGTCCACTGGTCAAAGCCCGTCCGGCGAAAGTCAAAGGGCTAGATCACCTTGTTTAACATAGCTTCGTGGTGGCCTCCCAGTGTAGCTATGCCACTGAAACACCGCGTCGGGTCGTGATGCATGTGTGAACGTGATGTGGCACGTCTAGACACCCGTCTTGGGGCTCCGGGGTATGGCCCCCCTCCGCGGACATCGCTGTCGTGGTAACTTGGAGGGGGAGACGTCCGTGTCGAGTAGAACCAGCGGGAATCTAGTGGTGGGTTGGGTCCAGGCCGTGTTCGGGGATGCTCCTATGTGCCGACCCATCGCACACAGGTGAAAGAGTCCACTGGTCAAAGCCCGTCCGGCGAAAGTCAAAGGGCTAGATCTCCTGGTCTAACGGAGCTTCGTGGTGGCCTCCTGGGTGTAGCTATGCCACCGAAACACCGCGTTGGGTCGTGTTGCATGTGTGAAAGTGATGTGGCACGCATATACGCCTATCTTTGGGCTCCGGGGTGTGGCCCCCCTCTACGGACGTCGCTGTCGCGGTCACTTGAAGGGGGGAGGCGTGCACGTCGGGTAGAATCCAAGGGAATCTAGTGGTGGTTTGGGTCCAGGTCGTGTTCGGGGATGCTCCTATGTGCTGACCCATCGCAACCAGGTGGAAGAGTCCACTGGTCAAAGTCCCTCCGGCAAAAGTCAAAGGTCTAGATTTTCTGGTCTAACATAGCTTCGTGGTGGCCTCCCGGGTGTAGCTATGCCATCGAAACACCGCGTCGGGTCGTGATGCATGTGTGAAAGTGATGTGGCACGCGTAGACGCCCGTCTTGGGGCTCCAGGATGTGGCCCCCCTCCGCGCACGTCGCTGTCGCGGTCACATGGAGGGGGGAGACGTTCACGTCGGGTAGATCCGAAGGGAATCCATTGGTGGGTTGGGTCCAGGCCGTGTTCGGGGATGCTCCTATGAGCTGACCCATCGCAACCAGCTGGAAGAGTCCACTGGTTAAAGCCCGTCCGGCGAAAGAGAAAGGGCTAGATCTCCTGGTCTAACGGAGCTTCGTGGTGGCCTCCTGGGTGTAGCTATGCCACTGAAACACCGTGTCGGCTCGTGATGCATGTGTGAAAGTGATGTGGCACGCGTAGACGCCCGTCCTGGGGCTCCGGGGTGTCCCCCCCATCCACCCGCGCGGACGTCACTATCGCGGTCACTTGGAGGGGGGAGACATGCGCATCGGGTAGAACAGGAAGGAATCTAGTGGTGTGTTGGGTCCAGGCCGTGTTCGGGGATGCTCCTATGTGCTGACCCATCATAACCAGGTAGTAGAGTCCACTGGTCAAAGCCCGTCCGATGAAAGTCAAAGGACTAGATCTCCTAGTCTAACGGAGCTTCGTGGTGGTCTCCGGGTGTAGCTATGCCACTAAAACACCTCATCGGGTCGTGATGCATGTGTGAAGTGATGTGGCACGCGTAGACACCCGTCTTGGGGCTCCGGGATGTGGCCCCCCTCCGCGCACGTCGCTGTCATGGTCACATGGAGGGGGGAGACGTTCACGTCGGGTAAAACCGGAGGGAATCTATTGGTGGTTTGGGTCCAGGCCGTGTTCGGGATGCTCCTATGTGCTGACCCATCACAACCAGGTGGACGAGTCCACTGGTCATAGCCCGTCCGGCAAAAGAAAAAGGGCTAGATCTCCAGCTCTCACGGAGCTTCGTGGTGGCCTCCCGGGTGTAGCTATGCCACTGAAACACCGTATCGGCTCGTGATGCATGTGTCAAAGTGATGTGGCACGCGTAGACGCCCGTCTTGGGGCTCCGGGGTATCCCGCCCCCCCAGCCGCGTGGACGTCGCTGTCGCGGTCACTTGGAGGGGGCAGACGTGCGCGTCGGGTAGAACTGGAGGGAATCTTGTGGTGGGTTGGGTCCAGGCCGTGTTCGGGGATGCTCCTATCTGCTGACCCATCGCAACCAGGTGGAAGAGTCCACTGGTTAAAGCCCGTCCGGCGAAAGACAAAGGACTAGATCTCCTGGTCTAACGGAGCTTCGTGGTGGCCTCCCGGGTGTAGGTATGTCGCTGAAACGCCGTGTCGGGTCGTGATGCATGTGTGAAAGTGATGTGGCACACGTGGACGCCTATGTTGGGGCTGCGGGGTGTGGCCCCCCTACGCGGACATTGCTGTCGCGGTCACTTGGAAGCGGGAGACGTGCGCTTCGGGTAGAACCGAAGGGAATCTATTGGTGGTTTGTGTCTAGGCCGTGTTCGGGGATGCTCCTATGTGCTGACACATCACAACCAGGTGGAAGAGTCCACTGGTCAAAGCCTGTCCGGCGAAAGACAAAGGGCTAGATCTCCTAGTCTAACGGAGCTTCGTGGTGGCCTCCCGGGTGTAGATATGCCATCGAAACACCGCGTCGGGTCGTGATGCATGTGTGAAAGTGATGTGGCATGCTTAGATGCCCGTCTTGGGGCGTCGGGGTGTGGCCCCCCTGCACGGATGTCGCTGACACGGTCACTTGGAGGGGGGAGACGTGCGCGTCGGGTAGAACCGGAGGGAATCTAGTGGTGGGTTGGGTCCAGGCCGTGTTCGGGGATGCTCCTATGTGCTGACCCATCGTAACCAGGTAGAAGAGTCCACTGGTCAAAGCCTGTCCGGTGAAAGTCAAAGGGCTAGATCTCCTAGTCTAACGGAGCTTCGTGGTGGCCTCCCGGGTGTAGCTATGCCACCGAAACACCGCGTCGGATCGTGATGCATGTGTGAAAGTGATGTGGCACGCTTAGACGCCCGTCTTGGGGCTTCGGGGTGTTGTCCCCCTACGCGGATGTCGCTGTCATGGTCACTTGGAGGAGGGAGACGTGCGCGTCGGGTATAAGCGGAGGGAATCTAGTGGTGGGTTGGGTCCAGGCCATGTTCGGTGATGCTCCTATGTGCTCACCCATCGCAACCAGGTGGAAGAGTCCACTGGTTAGAGCCCGTCCGGCGAAAGACAAAGGGCTAGATCTCCTGGTCTAACGGAGCTTCGTAGTGGCCTCCCGGGTGTAGCTATGCCACTGCAATATCGTGTCGGGTCGTGATGCATGTGTGAAAGTGATGTGGCACGCGTAGACGCCCGTCTTGGGGCTCCGGAATGTGGCCCCCCTCCGTGGATGTCGCTGTCGCGGTCACTTGGAGGGGGGATACGTGCACGTAGGGTAGAACCGGAGGGAATCTAGTGGTAGGTTGGGTACAGGCCGTGTTCGGTGATGCTCCTATGTGCTGACCATCACACACAGGTGGAAGAGTCCACTGGTCAAACCTGCCCGGTGAAAGTCAAAGGGCTAGATCTCTTGGTCTAATTGAGCTTCGTGGTGGCCTCCCGAGTGTCGCTATGTCACCGAAACACCGCGTCAGGTCGTGATGCATGTGTGAAAGTGATGTGGCACGCGTAGATGCCCATCTTGGGGCTCCGGGGTGTGCCCCCCCCCCCCCCCGCGAGGACTTCGCTGTCGCAGTCACTTGGAGGGGGAGACGTGCGCGTCGGGTGGAACCGGAGGGAATCTAGTGGTGGGTTGGGTCCAAGCCGTGTTCGGGGATGCTCCTATGTGCTGATCCATCGGAACCAGGTGGAAGAGTCCACTGGTCAAAGTCCGGCCAGCAAAAGTCAAAGGGCTAGATCTCCTAGTCTAACGGAGCTTCGTGGTGGCCTCCCGGGTGTAGCTATGCCACCGAAACACCGCCTCGTGTCGCGATGCATGTGTGAAAGTGATGTGGCACGCTTAGACGCCCGTCTTGGGGCTTCGGGATGTGGCTCCCCTACGCGGACGTCGTTGTCACGGTCACTTGGAGGGGGGAGACGTGCGCGTCGGGTAGAAGCGGAGGGAATCTAGTGGTGGTTGGGTCCAGGCCATGTTCGGGGATGCTCCTATGTGCTCACCCATCGCAACCAGGTGGAATAGTCCACTGGTTAAAGCCCGTCCGGCGAAAGACAAAGGGCTAGATCTCCTGGTCTAACGGAGCTTCGTGGTGGCCTCCCGGGTGTAGCTATGCCACTGAAACACCATGTCGGGTCGTGATGCATGTGTGAAAGTGATGTGGCACGCGTAGACGCTCGTGTTGGGGCTCCGGGGTGTGGCCCTCCTCCGTGGATGTCGCTGTCGCGGTCACTTGGAGGGGGGAAAGGTGCACGTAGGGTAGAACCGGAGGGAATCTAGTGGTGGGTTGGGTACAGGCCGTGTTCGGTGATGCTCCTATGAGCTGACCCATCGCACACAGGTGGAAGAGTCCACTGGTCAAACCTGCCCGGCGAAAGTCAAAGGGCTAGATCTCTTGGTCTAATGGAGCTTCGTGGTGGCCTCCCGAGTGTAGCTATGTCACCGAAACACCGCGTCAGGTCGTGATGCATGTGTGAAAGTGATGCGGCACGCGTAGACGCCGATCTTGGGGATACGGGGTGTGCCCCCCCCCCCCCCGCGAGGACTTCGCTGTCGCGGTCACTTGGAGGGGGAGACGTGCGCGTCGGGTGGAACCGGAGGGAATCTATTGGTGGGTTGGGTCCAGGCCGTGTTCGGGAATGCTCCTATGTGCTGATCCATCGGAACCAAGTGGAAGAGTCCACTGGTCAAAGTCAGTCCGGCAAAAGTCAAAGGGCTAGATCTCCTGGTCTAACGGAGCTTCGTGGTGGCCTCCCGGGTGTAGCTATGCCATCGAAACACCGCGTCGGGTCGTGATGCATGTGTGAAAGTGATGTGGCACGCGTAGACACCCGTCTTGGGGCTCCGGGATGTGGCCCCCCTATGCGCACGTCGCTGTCGCTGTCACATGGAGGGGGGAGACGTTCACGTCGGGTAGAGCCGGAGGGAATCTATTGGTGGGTTGTGTCCAGGCCGTGTTCGGGGATGCTCCTATGTGCTGACCCATCACAACCAGGTGGAAGAGTCCTCTGGTCATAGCCCGTCCGGCGAAAGACAAAGGGCTAGATCTCCTGGTCTAACGGAGCTTCGTGGTGGCCTCTCGGGTGTAGCTATGCCACTGAAACACCATGTCGGCTCGTGATGCATGTGTGAAAGTGATGTGGCACGCGTAGACGCCCGTCTTGGGGCTCCGGGGTGTCCCCCCCACCCACCCGCGCGGACGTCGCTGTCGCGGTCACTTGGAGGGGGGAGCCGTGCGCGTCCGGTAGAACCAGAGGGAATATAGTGGTGGGTTGGGTCCAGGCCGTGTTCGGGGATGCTCCTATATCCTGACCCATCGTAACCAGGTAGAAGAGTCCACTGGTCAAAGCCCGTCCGGCGAAAGTCAAAGGGCTAGATCTCCTAGTCTAACGGAGCTTCGTGGTGGCCTCCCGGCTGTAGCTATGCCACCGAAACACCGCGTCGGGTCGCGATGCATGTGTGAAAGTGATGTGGCACGCTTAGACGCCCGTCTTAGGGCTTCGGGGTGTGGCCCCCCTACGCGGATGTCGCTGTCACGGTCACTTGGAGGGGGGAGACGTGCGCGTCGGGTAGAAGCGGAGGGAATCTAGTGGTGGGTTGGGTCCAGGGCATGTTCGGGGATGCTCCTATGTGCTCACCCATCGCAACCAGGTGGAAGAGTCCACTGGTCAAACCTGCCTGGTGAAAGTCAAAGGGCTAGATCTCTTGGTCTAATTGACCTTCGTGGTGGCCTCCCGAGTGTCGCTATGTCACCGAAACACCGCGTCAGGTCGTGATGCATGTGTGAAAGTGATGTGGCACGCGTAGATGCCCATCTTGGGGCTCCGGGGTGTGCCCCCTCCCCCCGCGAGGACTTCGCTGTCGCAGTCACTTGGAGGGGGAGACGTGCGCGTCGGGTGGAACCGGAGGGAATCTAGTGGTGGGTTGGGTCCAGGCCGTGTTCGGGGATGCTCCTATGTGCTGATCCATCGGAACCAGGTGGAAGAGTCCACTGGTCAAAGTCCGGCCAGCAAAAGTCAAAGGGCTAGATCTCCTAGTCTAACGGAGCTTCGTGGTGGCCTCCCGGGTGTAGCTATGCCACCGAAACACCGCCTCGTGTCGCGATGCATGTGTGAAAGTGATGTGGCACGCTTAGACGCCCGTCTTGGGGCTTCGGGATGTGGATCCCCTACGCGGACGTCGTTGTCACGGTCACTTGGAGGGGGGAGACGTGCGCGTCGGGTAGAAGCGGAGGGAATCTAGTGGTGGGTTGGGTCCAGGCCATGTTCGGGGATGCTCCTATGTGCTCACCCATCGCAACCAGGTGGAATAGTCCACTGGTTAAAGCCCGTCCGGCGAAAGACAAAGGGCTAGATCTCCTGGTCTAACGGAGCTTCGTGGTGGCCTCCCGGGTGTAGCTATGCCACTGAAACACCATGTCGGGTCGTGATGCATGTGTTAAAGTGATGTGGCACGCGTAGACGCCCGTCTTGGGGCTCCAGGGTGTGGCCCTCCTCCGTGGATGTCGCTGTCGCGGTCACTTGGAGGGGGGAAACGTGCACGTAGGGTAGAACCGGAGGGAATCTAGTGGTGGGTTGGGTACAGGCCGTGTTCGGTGATGCTCCTATGAGCTGACCCATCGCACACAGGTGGAAGAGTCCACTGGTCAAACCTGCCCGGCGAAAGTCAAAGGGCTAGATCTCTTGGTCTAATGGAGCTTCGTGGTGGCCTCCCGAGTGTAGCTATGTCACCGAAACACCGCGTCAGGTCGTGATGCATGTGTGAAAGTGATGCGGCACGCGTAGACGCCGATCTTGGGGATACGGGGTGTGCCCCCCCCCCCCGCGAGGACTTCGCTGTCGCGGTCACTTGGAGGGGGAGACGTGCGCGTCGGGTGGAACCGGAGGGAATCTAGTGGTGGGTTGGGTCCAGGCCGTGTTCGGGGATGCTCCTATGTGCTGATCCATCGGAACCAGGTGGAAGAGTCCACTGGTCAAAGTCCGGCCAGCAAAAGTCAAAGGGCTAGATCTCCTAGTCTAACGGAGCTTCGTGGTGGCCTCCCGGGTGTAGCTATGCCACCGAAACACCGCCTCGTGTCGCGATGCATGTGTGAAAGTGATGTGGCACGCTTAGACGCCCGTCTTGGGGCTTCGGGATGTGGATCCCCTACGCGGACGTCGTTGTCACGGTCACTTGGAGGGGGGAGACGTGCGCGTCGGGTAGAAGCGGAGGGAATCTAGTGGTGGGTTGGGTCCAGGCCATGTTCGGGGATGCTCCTATGTGCTCACCCATCGCAACCAGGTGGAATAGTCCACTGGTTAAAGCCCGTCCGGCGAAAGACAAAGGGCTAGATCTCCTGGTCTAACGGAGCTTCGTGGTGGCCTCCCGGGTGTAGCTATGCCACTGAAACACCATGTCGGGTCGTGATGCATGTGTTAAAGTGATGTGGCACGCGTAGACGCCCGTCTTGGGGCTCCAGGGTGTGGCCCTCCTCCGTGGATGTCGCTGTCGCGGTCACTTGGAGGGGGGAAACGTGCACGTAGGGTAGAACCGGAGGGAATCTAGTGGTGGGTTGGGTACAGGCCGTGTTCGGTGATGCTCCTATGAGCTGACCCATCGCACACAGGTGGAAGAGTCCACTGGTCAAACCTGCCCGGCGAAAGTCAAAGGGCTAGATCTCTTGGTCTAATGGAGCTTCGTGGTGGCCTCCCGAGTGTAGCTATGTCACCGAAACACCGCGTCAGGTCGTGATGCATGTGTGAAAGTGATGCGGCACGCGTAGACGCCGATCTTGGGGCTCCGGGGTGTGCCCCCTCCCCCCGCGAGGACTTCGCTGTCGCAGTCACTTGGAGGGGGAGACGTGCGCGTCGGGTGGAACCGGAGGGAATCTAGTGGTGGGTTGGGTCCAGGCCGTGTTCGGGGATGCTCCTATGTGCTGATCCATCGGAACCAGGTGGAAGAGTCCACTGGTCAAAGTCCGGCCAGCAAAAGTCAAAGGGCTAGATCTCCTAGTCTAACGGAGCTTCGTGGTGGCCTCCCGGGTGTAGCTATGCCACCGAAACACCGCCTCGTGTCGCGATGCATGTGTGAAAGTGATGTGGCACGCTTAGACGCCCGTCTTGGGGCTTCGGGATGTGGATCCCCTACGCGGACGTCGTTGTCACGGTCACTTGGAGGGGGGAGACGTGCGCGTCGGGTAGAAGCGGAGGGAATCTAGTGGTGGGTTGGGTCCAGGCCATGTTCGGGGATGCTCCTATGTGCTCACCCATCGCAACCAGGTGGAATAGTCCACTGGTTAAAGCCCGTCCGGCGAAAGACAAAGGGCTAGATCTCCTGGTCTAACGGAGCTTCGTGGTGGCCTCCCGGGTGTAGCTATGCCACTGAAACACCATGTCGGGTCGTGATGCATGTGTTAAAGTGATGTGGCACGCGTAGACGCCCGTCTTGGGGCTCCAGGGTGTGGCCCTCCTCCGTGGATGTCGCTGTCGCGGTCACTTGGAGGGGGGAAACGTGCACGTAGGGTAGAACCGGAGGGAATCTAGTGGTGGGTTGGGTACAGGCCGTGTTCGGTGATGCTCCTATGAGCTGACCCATCGCACACAGGTGGAAGAGTCCACTGGTCAAACCTGCCCGGCGAAAGTCAAAGGGCTAGATCTCTTGGTCTAATGGAGCTTCGTGGTGGCCTCCCGAGTGTAGCTATGTCACCGAAACACCGCGTCAGGTCGTGATGCATGTGTGAAAGTGATGCGGCACGCGTAGACGCCGATCTTGGGGATACGGGGTGTGCCCCCCCCCCCCCGCGAGGACTTCGCTGTCGCGGTCACTTGGAGGGGGAGACGTGCGCGTCGGGTGGAACCGGAGGGAATCTATTGGTGGGTTGGGTCCAGGCCGTGTTCGGGGATGCTCCTATGTGCTGATCCATCGGAACCAAGTGGAAGAGTCCACTGGTCAAAGTCAGTCCGGCAAAAGTCAAAGGGCTAGATCTCCTGGTCTAACGGAGCTTCGTGGTGGCCTCCCGGGTGTAGCTATGCCATCGAAACACCGCGTCGGGTCGTGATGCATGTGTGAAAGTGATGTGGCACGCGTAGACACCCGTCTTGGGGCTCCGGGATGTGGCCCCCCTATGCGCACGTCGCTGTCGCTGTCACATGGAGGGGGGAGACGTTCACGTCGGGTAGAGCCGGAGGGAATCTATTGGTGGGTTGTGTCCAGGCCGTGTTCGGGGATGCTCCTATGTGCTGACCCATCACAACCAGGTGGAAGAGTCCTCTGGTCATAGCCCGTCCGGCGAAAGACAAAGGGCTAGATCTCCTGGTCTAACGGAGCTTCGTGGTGGCCTCTCGGGTGTAGCTATGCCACTGAAACACCATGTCGGCTCGTGATGCATGTGTGAAAGTGATGTGGCACGCGTAGACGCCCGTCTTGGGGCTCCGGGGTGTCCCCCCCACCCACCCGCGCGGACGTCGCTGTCGCGGTCACTTGGAGGGGGGAGCCGTGCGCGTCCGGTAGAACCAGAGGGAATATAGTGGTGGGTTGGGTCCAGGCCGTGTTCGGGGATGCTCCTATATCCTGACCCATCGTAACCAGGTAGAAGAGTCCACTGGTCAAAGCCCGTCCGGCGAAAGTCAAAGGGCTAGATCTCCTAGTCTAACGGAGCTTCGTGGTGGCCTCCCGGCTGTAGCTATGCCACCGAAACACCGCGTCGGGTCGCGATGCATGTGTGAAAGTGATGTGGCACGCTTAGACGCCCGTCTTAGGGCTTCGGGGTGTGGCCCCCCTACGCGGATGTCGCTGTCACGGTCACTTGGAGGGGGGAGACGTGCGCGTCGGGTAGAAGCGGAGGGAATCTAGTGGTGGGTTGGGTCCAGGGCATGTTCGGGGATGCTCCTATGTGCTCACCCATCGCAACCAGGTGGAAGAGTCCACTGGTCAAACCTGCCCGGTGAAAGTCAAAGGGCTAGATCTCTTGGTCTAATTGACCTTCGTGGTGGCCTCCCGAGTGTCGCTATGTCACCGAAACACCGCGTCAGGTCGTGATGCATGTGTGAAAGTGATGTGGCACGCGTAGATGCCCATCTTGGGGCTCCGGGGTGTGCCCCCCCCCCCCCCCCGCGAGGACTTCGCTGTCGCAGTCACTTGGAGGGGGAGACGTGCGCGTCGGGTGGAACCGGAGGGAATCTAGTGGTGGGTTGGGTCCAGGCCGTGTTCGGGGATGCTCCTATGTGCTGATCCATCGGAACCAGGTGGAAGAGTCCACTGGTCAAAGTCCGGCCAGCAAAAGTCAAAGGGCTAGATCTCCTAGTCTAACGGAGCTTCGTGGTGGCCTCCCGGGTGTAGCTATGCCACCGAAACACCGCCTCGTGTCGCGATGCATGTGTGAAAGTGATGTGGCACGCTTAGACGCCCGTCTTGGGGCTTCGGGATGTGGATCCCCTACGCGGACGTCGTTGTCACGGTCACTTGGAGGGGGGAGACGTGCGCGTCGGGTAGAAGCGGAGGGAATCTAGTGGTGGGTTGGGTCCAGGCCATGTTCGGGGATGCTCCTATGTGCTCACCCATCGCAACCAGGTGGAATAGTCCACTGGTTAAAGCCCGTCCGGCGAAAGACAAAGGGCTAGATCTCCTGGTCTAACGGAGCTTCGTGGTGGCCTCCCGGGTGTAGCTATGCCACTGAAACACCATGTCGGGTCGTGATGCATGTGTTAAAGTGATGTGGCACGCGTAGACGCCCGTCTTGGGGCTCCAGGGTGTGGCCCTCCTCCGTGGATGTCGCTGTCGCGGTCACTTGGAGGGGGGAAACGTGCACGTAGGGTAGAACCGGAGGGAATCTAGTGGTGGGTTGGGTACAGGCCGTGTTCGGTGATGCTCCTATGAGCTGACCCATCGCACACAGGTGGAAGAGTCCACTGGTCAAACCTGCCCGGCGAAAGTCAAAGGGCTAGATCTCTTGATCTAATGGAGCTTCGTGGTGGCCTCCCGAGTGTAGCTATGTCACCGAAACACCGCGTCAGGTCGTGATGCATGTGTGAAAGTGATGCGGCACGCGTAGACGCCGATCTTGGGGATACGGGGTGTGCCCCCCCCCCCCGCGAGGACTTCGCTGTCGCGGTCACTTGGAGGGGGAGACGTGCGCGTCGGGTGGAACCGGAGGGAATCTATTGGTGGGTTGGGTCCAGGCCGTGTTCGGGGATGCTCCTATGTGCTGATCCATCGGAACCAAGTGGAAGAGTCCACTGGTCAAAGTCAGTCCGGCAAAAGTCAAAGGGCTAGATCTCCTGGTCTAACGGAGCTTCGTGGTGGCCTCCCGGGTGTAGCTATGCCATCGAAACACCGCGTCGGGTCGTGATGCATGTGTGAAAGTGATGTGGCACGCGTAGACGCCCGTCTTGGGGCTCCGGGATGTGGCCCCCCTATGCGCACGTCGCTGTCGCTGTCACATGGAGGGGGGAGACGTTCACGTCGGGTAGAGCCGCAGGGAATCTATTGGTGGGTTGTGTCCAGGACGTGTTCGGGGATGCTCCTATGTGCTGACCCATCACAACCAGGTGGAAGAGTCCTCTGGTCATAGCCCGTCCGGCGAAAGACAAAGGGCTAGATCTCCTGGTCTAACGGAGCTTCGTGGTGGCCTCTCGGGTGTAGCTATGCCACTGAAACACCATGTCGGCTCGTGATGCATGTGTGAAAGTGATGTGGCACGCGTAGACGCCCGTCTTGGGGCTCCGGGGTGTCCCCCCCACCCACCCGCGCGGACGTCGCTGTCGCGGTCACTTGGAGGGGGGAGCCGTGCGCGTCGGGTAGAACCAGAGGGAATATAGTGGTGGGTTGGGTCCAGGCCGTGTTCGGGGATGCTCCTATATCCTGACCCATCGTAACGAGGTAGAAGAGTCCACTGGTCAAAGACCGTCCGGCGAAAGTCAAAGGGCTAGATCTCCTAGTCTAACGGAGCTTCGTGGTGGCCTCCCGGGTGTAGCTATGCCACCGAAACACCGCGTCGGGTCGCGATGCATGTGTGAAAGTGATGTGGCACGCTTAGACGCCCGTCTTAGGGCTTCGGGGTGTGGCCCCCCTACGCGGATGTCGCTGTCACGGTCACTTGGAGGGGGGAGACGTGCGCGTCGGGTAGAAGCGGAGGGAATCTAGTGGTGGGTTGGGTCCAGGGCATGTTCGGGGATGCTCCTATGTGCTCACCCATCGCAACCAGGTGGAAGAGTCCACTGGTTAAAGCCCGTCCGGCAAAAGACAAAGGGCTAGATCTCCTGGTCTAACGGAGCTTCGTAGTGGCCTCCCGGGTGTAGCTATGCCACTGAAATATCGTGTCGGGTCGTGATGCATGTGTGAAAGTGATGTGGCACGCGTAGACGCCCATCTTGGGGCTCCGGAATGTGGCCCCCCTCCGTGGATGTCGCTGTCGCTGTCACATGGAGGGGGGAGATGATCACGTCGGGTAGAACCGGAGGGAATCTATTGGTGGGTTGGGTCCAGGCCGTGTTCGGGGATGCTCCTATGTGCTGACCCATCACAACCAGGTGGAAGAGTCCACTAGTCATAGCCCGTCCGGCGAAAGACAAAGGGCTAGATCTCCTGGTCAAACGGAGCTTCGTGGTGGCCTCTCGGGTGTAGCTATGCCACTGAAACACCATGTCGGCTCGTGATGCATGTGTGAAAGTGATGTGGCACGCGTAGACGCCCGTCTTGGGGCTCCGGGGTGTCCCCCCACCCACCCGCGCGGGCGTCGCTGTTGCGGTCACTTGGAGGGGGAGACGTGTGCGTCGGGTGGAACCGGAGGGAATCTATTGGTGGGTTGGGTCCAGGGCGTGTTCAGGGATGCTCCTATGTGCTGATCCATCGGAACCAGGTGGAAGAGTCCACTGGTCAAAGTCCGTCCGGCAAAAGTCAAAGGGCTAGATCTCCTGGTCTAACGGAGCTTCATGGTGGCCTCCCGGGTGTAGCTATGCCATCAAAACACCACGTCAGGTTGTGATGCATGTGTGAAAGTGATGTGGCACGCGTAGACGCCCGTCTTGGGGCTCCGGGATGTGGCCCCCCTCTGCGCACGTCGCTGTGGCGGTCACATGGAGGGGGGAGACGTTCACGTCGGGTAGAACCGGAGGGAATCTATTGGTGGGTTGGGTCCAGGCCGTGTTCGGGGATGCTCCTATATGCTGACCCATCACAACCAGGTGGACGAGTCCACTGGTCATAGCCCGTCCGGCGAAAGACAAAGGGCTAGATCTCCTAGTCTAACGGAGCTTCGTGGTGGCCTCCCGGGTGTAGCTATGCCACTGAAACACCGGGTCGTCTCGTGATGCATGTGTGAAAGTGATGTGGCACGCGTAGACGCCCGTCTTGGGGCTCCGGGGTGTCCCCCCCACCCACCCGCGCGGACGTCGCTGTCGCGGTCACTTGTAGGGGGGAGACGTGCGCGTCGGGTAGAACCGGAGGGAACATAGTGGTGGGTTGGGTCCAGGTCGTGTTCCGGGATGCTCCTATGTGCTGGCCCATCGTAACCAGCTAGAAGAGTCCACTGGTCAAAGTCCGTCCGGCAAAAGTCAAAGGGCTAGATCTCCTAGTCTAACAGAGCTTCGTGGTGGCCTCCCGAGTGTCGCTATGCCACCAAAACACCGCGTCGGGTCGCGATGCATGTGTGAAAGTGATGTGGCATGCTTAGACGCCCGTCTTGGGGCTTCGGGGTGTGGCCCCCTACGCGGACGTCACTGTCACGGTCACATGGAGGGGGGAGACGTGTGCGTCGCGTAGAAGCAGAGGGAATCTAGTGGTGGGCTGGGTCCAGGCCATGTTCGGGGATGCTCCTATGTGCTGACCCATCGCAACCAGGTGGAAGAGTCCACTGGTTAAAGCCCGTGCGGCAAAAGACAAAGGGCTAGATCTCCTGGTCTAACGGAGCTTCGTGGTGGCCTCCCGGGTGTAGCTATGCCACTGAAACACCGTGTCAGGTTGTGATGCATGTATGAAAGTGATGTGGCACGCGTAGACGCCCGTCTTGGGGCTCCGGGGTGTGGCCCCCTTCCGTGGATCTCGCTGTCGCGGTCACTTGGAGGGGGGATACGTGCACGTAGGGTAGAACCGGAGAGAATCTAGTGGTGGGTTGGGTACAGGCCATGTTCGGTGATGCTCGTATGTGCTGACCCACCGCACACAGGTGGAAGAGTCCGCTGGTCAAAGCCCGTCCGGCGAAAGTGAAAGGGCTAGATCTCCAAGTATAACGGAGCTTCGTGGTGACCTCCCGGGTGGAGCTATGCCACCGAAACACCGCGTCGGGTCGTGATGCATGTGTGAAAGTGATGTGGCACGCGTAGACGCCTATCTTGGGGCACCGGGGTGTGGCCCCCCTCCGCGGACATCGCTGCCGCGGTCACTTGGAGGGGGGAGACGAGCGCGTCGGGTAGAACCGGAGGGAATCTAGTGGTGGTTTGGGTCCAGGCCGTGTTCAGGGATGCTCCTCTGTGCTGGCCCATCGCAACCAGGTGGAAGAGTCCACTTGTCAAAGCCCGTCCGGCGAAAGTCAAAGGGCTAGATCTCCTTGTCTAACGTAGCTTCGTGGTGGCCTCCCGGTGTAGCCATGCCACCGAAACACCGCGTCGGATCGTGATGCATGTGTGAAAGTGATGTGGCACGCGTAGACACCTATCTTGGGGTTATGGGGTGTGGCCCCCCTCCGTGGATGTCGCTGTCGCGGTCACTTGGAGGGGGGAGACATGCGCGTCGGGTAGTATCGGAGGTAATCTAGTGGTGGTTTGGGTCCAGGCCGTGTTCGGGGATGCTCCTATGTGCTAACCCATCGAACACAGGTGCAAGAGTCCACTGGTCAAAGCCCGTCCGGCGAAAGTCAATGGGCTAGATCTCCTAGTCTAACGGAGCTTCGTGGTGGCATGCCGGGTGTAGCTATGCCACTGAAACACCGTGTCGGGTCGTGATGCATGTGTGAAATTGATGTGGCACGCATAGACGCCTGTCCTGGGGCTCCGGGGTGTGGCCCCCCTCCGTGGATGTCGCTGTCGCGGTCACTTGGAGGGGGATACGTGCATGTCGGGTAGAACCGGAGGGAATCTAGTGGTGGGTTCGTTACAGGCCGTGTTCGGTGATGCTCCTATGTGCTGACCCATCGCACACAGGTGGAAGAGTCCACTGGTCAAAGCCCATCCGGCGAAAGTCAAAGGGCTAGATCTCCTGGTTTAACGGAGCTTCGTGGTGACCTCCCGGGTGTAGCTATGCCACCGAAACACCACGTCGTGTCGTGATGCATGTGTGAAAGTGATGTGGCATGCATAGACGCCTATCTTGGGGCTCCGGGGTGTGGGCCCCCTCCGTGGATGTCGCTGCCGCGGTCACTTTGAGGGGGGAGACGTGCGCGTCGGGTAGAACCGGAGGGAATCTAGTGGTGGTTTGGGTCCAGGCCGTGTTCGGGGAGGCTCCTATTTGGTGACCTATAGCAACCAGGTGGCAGAGTCCACTGGTCAAAGCCCGTCCGGCGAAAGTCAAAGGGCTAGATCACCTTGTTTAACATAGCTTCGTGGTGGCCTCCTGTTGTAGCTATGCTACTGAAACACCGCGTCGGGTCGTGATGCATGTGTGAAAGTGATGTGGCACGTCTAGACACCCGTCTTGGGGCTCCGGGGTATGGCCCCCCTCCGCGGACATCGCTGTCGCGGTAACTTGGAGGGGGAGACGTGCGCGTCGAGTAGAACCAGCGGGAATCTAGTGGTGGGTTGGGTCCAGGCCGTGTTTGGGGATGCTCCTATGTGCTGACCCATCGCACACAGGTGAAAGAGTCCACTGGTCAAAGCCCGTCCGGCGAAAGTCAAAGGGCTAGATCTCCTGGTCTAACGGAGCTTCGTGGTGGCCTCCCGAGTGTAGCTATGCCACCGAAACACCGTGTCGGGTCATGTTGCATGTGTGAAAGTGATGTGGCATGCATATACGCCTATCTTTGGGCTCCGGGGTGTGGCCCCCCTCCGCGGACGTCGCTGTCGCGGTCACCTGAAGGGGGGAGACGTGCGCGTCGGGTAGAATCCGAGGGAATCTAGTGGTGGTTTGGGTCTAGGCCGTGTTCGGGGATGCTCCTATGTGCTGACCCATCGCAACCAGGTGGAAGAGTCCACAGGTCAAAGTCCCTCCGGCAAAAGTCAAAGGGCTAGATCTCCTGGTCTAACTGAGCTTCGTGGTGGCCTCCCGGGTGTAGCTATGCCATCGAAACACCGCGTCGGGTCGTGATGCATGTGTGAAAGCGATGTGGCACGCGTAGACGGCCGTCTTGGGGCTCCGGGATGTGGCCCCCCTCCGCGCACGTCGCTTTCACGGTCACTTGGAGGGGGGAGACGTGCGCGTCGGGTAGAAGCGGAGGGAATCCATTGGTGGGTTGGGTCCAGGCCAAGTTCGGGGATGCTCCTATGTGCTCACCCATCGCAACCAGGTGGAAGAGTCCACTGGTTAAAGCCCGTCCGGCGAAAGACAAAGGGCTAGATCTCCTGGTCTAACGGAGCTTCGTAGTGGCCTCCCGGGTGTAGCTATGCCACTGAAATATCGTGTCGGGTCGTGATGCATGTGTGAAAGTGATGTGGCACGCGTAGACGCCCGTCCTGGGGCTCCATGGTGTGGCCCCCCTCCGCGAACGTCGCTGTCGCGGTCACTTGGAGGGGGGAGACGTGCGCATCGGGTAGAGTCGGAGGGAATCTAGTGGTGGGTTGGGTCCAGGCTATGTTCGAGGATGCTCCTATGTGCTGACCCATCGCACACAGGTGGTAGAGTCCACTGGTCAAAGCCTGTCCGGCGAAAGTCAATGGGCTAGATCTCCTAGTCTAACGGAGCTTCGTGGTGGCCTCCCGGCTGTAACTATGCCACTGAAACACCATGTCGGGTCGTGATGCATGTGTGAAAGTGATGTGGCACGCATAGACGCCCTTCTTGGGGCTCAGGGGTGTGGCCCCCCTCCGTGGACGTCGCTGTCGCGGTCACTTGGAGGGGGGATATGTGCATGTCGGGTAGAACCAGAGGGAATCTAGTGGTGGGTTGAGTACAGGCCGTGTTTGGTGATGCTCCTATGTGCTGACCAATAGCACACAGTTGGAAGAGTCCACTGGTCAAAACCCGTCCGGCGAAAGTCAAAGGGCTAGATCTCCTGGTCTAACGGAGCTTCGTGGTGGCCTCCCGGGTGTAGCTATGCCACCAAAACACCGCGTCGGGTCGTCATGCATGTGTGAAAGTGATGTCGCACACGTAGACGCACGTCTTGGGGCTTTGGGGTGTGGCACCCCTCCGCGGACATCGTTGTCCCAGTCACTTGGAGGGGGCAGACGTGCGCGTTGGGTAGAAACAGACGGAATCTATTCGTGGGTTGGGTCCAGGCCGTGTTCAAGGCTGCTCCTATGGCTGACCTATCGCAACCAGGTGGAAGAGTCCACTGGTTAAAGCCCGTCTAACGAAAGACAAAGGGCTAGATCTCCTCGTCTAACGGAGCTACGTGGTGGCCTCCCGGGTGTAGCTATGCCCCCGAAACGCCGCGTCGGGTCGTGATGCATGTGTGAAAGTGATGTGGCACGCGTAGACGCCCGTCTTGGGGCTCCGGGATGTGGCCCCCCTGCGCGCACGTCGCTCTCGCTGTCACTTGGAGGGGGGAGACGTTCACGTCAGGTAGAACCGGAGGGAATCTATTGGTGGGTTGGGTCCAGGCCGTGTTCGGGGATGCTCCTATGTGCTGACCCATCACAACCAGGTGGACGAGTCCACTGGTCATAGCCCGTCCGGCGAAAGACAAAGGGCTAAATCTCCTGGTCTAACGGAGCTTCATTGTGGCCTCCCGGGTGTAGCTATGCCACTGAAACACCGTGTCGGCTCGTGATGCATGTGTGAAAGTGATGTGGCACGCATAGACGCCCGTCTTGGGGCTCTGGGGTGTCCCCCCTACCCACCCGCGCGGACGTTGGTGTCGCGGTCACTTGGAGGGGGAGACGTGCGCGTCGGGTAGAACCGGAGGGAATATAGTGGTGGGTTGGGTCAAGGCCGTGTTCGGGGATGCTCCTACCTCCTGACCCATCGTAACAAGGTAGAAGAGTCCACTGGTCAAAGCCTGTCCGGCGAAAGTCAAAGGGCTAGATCTCCTAGTCCAACGGAGCTTCGTGGTGGCCTCCCGGGTGTAGCTATGCCACCGAAACACCGCGTCGGGTCGCGATGCACGTGTGAAAGTAGTGTGGCACGCCTAGACGCCCGTCTTGGGGCTTCGGGGTGTGGCCCCATTACGCGGACGCCGCTGTCACGGTCACTTGGAGGGGGGAGACGTGCGCGTCGGGTAGAAGCGGAGGGAATCTAGTGGTGGGTTTGCTCCAGGCCATGTTCGGGGATGCTCCTATGTGCTCACCCATCGCAACCACGTGGAACAGTCCACTGGTTAAAGCCCGTCCGGCGAAAGACAAAGGGCTAGATCTCCTGGTCTAATGGAGCTTCGTGGTGGCCTCCCGGGTGTAGCTATGCCACTGAAACACCATGTCGGGTCGTGATGCATGTGTGAAAGTGATGTGGCACGCGTAGACGCCCGTCTTGGGGCTCCGGGGTGTGGCCCCCCTCCGTGGACGTCGCTTTCGCGGTCACTTGGAGGGGGGATATGTGCATGTCGGGTAGAACCAGAGGGAATCTAGTGGTGGGTTGAGTATAGGCCGTGTTCGGTGATGCTCCTATGTGCTGACCAATCGCACACAGTTGGAAGAGTCCACTGGTCAACACCCGTCCGGCGAAAGTCAAAGGGCTAGATCTCCTAGTCTAATGGAGCTTCGTGGTGGCCTCCCGGGTGTAGCTATGCCACCAAAACACCGCGTCGGGTCGTCATGCATGTGTGAAAGTGATGTGGCACGCGTAGACGCCCGTCTTGGGGCTCCGGGGTGTGGCCCCCCTCCGTGGATGTCGCTATCGCGGTCACTTGGAGGGGGGATACGTGCACATAGGGTAGATCCGGAGGGAATCTAGTGGTGGGTTGGGTACAGGCCGTGTTCGGTGATGGTCCTATTTGCTGACCCATCGCACAGAGGTGTAGGAGTCCACTGGTGAAACCTGCCAGTCGAAAGTCAAAGGGCTAGATCTCTTGGTCTAATGGAGCTTCGTGGTGGCCTCCCGGGTGTAGCTATGCCACTGAAACACCGTGTCGGGTAGTGATGCATGTGTGAAAGTGATGTGGCACGCGTAGACGCCCGTCTTGGGGCTCCGGGGTGTGGCCCCCCTCCGTGGATGTCGCTGTCGCGGTCACTTGGAGGGGGGATACGTGCACGTAGGGTAGATTCGGAGGGAATCTAGTCGTGGGTTGGGTACAGGCCGTGTTCGGTGATGCTCCTATGTGCTGACCCATCGCACACAGGTGTAAGAGTCCACTGGTGAAACCTGTCCGTCGAAAGTCAAAGGGCTAGATCTCTTGGTCTAATGGAGCTTCGTGGTGGCCTCCCGAGTGTAGCTATGTCACCGAAACAACGCGTCAGGTCGGGATGCATGCGCGAAAGTGATGTGGCACGCGGTGACGCCGATCTTGGGGCTCCGGGGTGTGCCCCCCCCCCCCCCCCCGCGCGTGGACGTCGCTGTCGCGGTCACTTGGAGGGGGAGACGTGCGCGTTGGGTGGAACCGGAGGGAATAGAGTGGTGGGTTGGGTCCAGGCCGTGTTCGGGGATGCTCCTATGTGTTGACCCATCGCAACCAGGTGGAAGAGTCCACTGGTCAAAGTCCGTCCAGCAAAAGTCACAGGTCTAGATCTCCTGGTCTAACGGAGCTTCGTGGTGGCCTCCCGGGTGTAGCTATGCCATCGAAACACCGCGTCGGGTCGTGATGCATGTGTGAAAGTGATGTGGCACGCGTAGACGCCCGTCTTGGGGCTCTGGGATGTGGCCCCCCTGCGCGCACGTCGCTGTCGCTGTCACATGGAGGGGGGAGACGTTCACGTCGGGTAGATCCGGAGGGAATCTATTGGTGGGTTGGGTCCAGGCCGTGTTCGGGGATGCTCCTATGTGCTTACCCATCACAACTAGGTGGACGAGTCCACTGGTCATAGCCCGTCCGGCGAAAGACAAAGGGCTAGATCTCCTGGTCTAACGGAGCTTCGTGGTGGCCTCCCGGGTGTAGCTATGCTACTGAAACACCGTGTCGGCTCGTGATGCATGTGTGAAAGTGATGTGGCACGCGTAGACGCCCGTCTTGGGGCTCCGGGGTGTGCCCCCCACCCACCCGCGCGGACGTCACTGTCGCGGTCACTTGGAGGGGGGAGACGTGCGTGTCGGGTAGAACCGGAGGGAATATACTGGTGGATTGGGTCTAGGCCGTGTTCGGGGATGCTCCTATCTCCTGACCCATCGTAACCAGGTAGAAGAGTCCACTGGTCAAGGCCCGTCCGGCGAAAGTCAAAGGGCTAGATCTCCTGGTCTAACGGAGCTTCGTGGTGGCCTCCCGGGTGTAGCTATGTCACCGAAACACCGCCTCAGGTCGTGATGCATGTGTTAAAGTGATCTGGCACGCGTAGACGCCGATCTTGGGGCTCCGGGGTGTGCCCCCCCCCCCCCGCCCCGCGTGGGCATCGCTGTCGCAGTCACTTGGAGGGGGAGACGTGTGCGTCGGGTGGAACCAGAGGGAATCTAGTGGTGGGTTGGGTCCAGGCCGTGTTCGGGGATGCTCCTATGTGTTGATCCATCAGAACCAGGTGGAAGAGTCCACTGGTCAAAGTCCGTCCGGCAAAAGTCAAAGAGCTAGATCTCCTAGTCTAACGGAGCTTCGTGGTGGTCTCCCGGGTGTAGCTGTGCCATCGAAACACCACATCGGGTTGTGATGCATGTGTGAAAGTGATGTGGCACGCGTAGACGCCCGTCTTGGGGCTCCGGGATGTGGCCCCCCTCTGCGCACGTCGCTGTCGCGGTCACATGGAGGGGGAGACGCTCACGTCGGGTAGAACCGGAGGGAATCTATTGGTGGGTTGGGTCCAGGCCGTGTTCGGGGATGCTCTTATATGCTGACGCATCACAACCAGGTGGACGAGTCCACTGGTCATAGCCCGTCTGGCGAAAGACAAAGGGCTAGATCTCCTGGTCTAACGGAGCTTCGTGGTGGCCTCCGCGTGTAGCTATGCCACTAAAACACCGTGTCGTCTCGTGATGCATGTGTGAAAGTGATGTGGCACGCGTAGACGCCCGTCTTGGGGCTCCGGGGTGTCCCCCCCACCCACCCGCGCGGACGTCGCTGTCGCGGTCATTTGTAGGGGGGAGACGTGCGCGTCGGGTAGAACCGGAAGGAATCTAGTGGTGGGTTGGGTCCAGGCCATGTTCGGGGATGTTCCTATGTGCTGACCGATCGCAACCAGGTGGAAGAGTCCACTGGTTAAAGCCCGTCCGGCAAAAGACAAAGGGCTAGATCTCCTGGTCTAACGGAGCTTCGTGGTGGCCTCCCGGGTGTAGCTATGCCACTGAAACACCGTGTCGGGTCGTGATGCATGTGTGAAACTGATATGGCACGCGTAGACGCTCGTCTTGGGGCTCCGTGGTGTGGGCCCCCTCCGTGGATGTCGCTCTCGCGGTCAATTGGAGGGGGGATACGTGCACGTAGGGTAGAACCGGAGGGAATCTAGTGGTGGGTTGGGTACAGGCCTTGTTCGGTGATGCTCCTATGTGCTGACCCATCGCACATAGGTGGAAGAGTCCACTGGTCAAAGCCCGTCCGGCGAAAGTCAAAGGGCTAGATCTCGAAGTAAAACGGAGCTTCGTGGTGACCTCCCGGGTGTAGCTATGCCACCGAAACACCGCGTCTGGTCGTGATGCATGTGTGAAAGTGATGTGGCACGCGTAGACGCCTATCTTTGGGCACCGGGGTGTGGCCCCCCTCCGCGGACGTCGCTGCCGCAGTCACTTGGAGGGGGGAGACGAGCGCGTCGGTTAGAACCGGAGGGAATCTAGTGGTGGTTAGGGTCCAGGCCGTGTTCGGGGATGCTCCTCTGTGCTGGCCCATCGCAACCAGGTGGAAGAGTCCACTTGTCAAAGCCCGTCCGGCGAAAGTCAAAGGGCTAGATCTCCTTGTCTAACGTAGCTTCATGCTAGCCTCCCGGTGTAGCTATGCCACTAAAAGACCGCGTCGGGTCGTGATGCATGTGTGAAAGTGATGTGGCACGTGTAGACGCCCGTCTTGGGGCTCCGGGGTGTGGACCCCCTCCGCGGACATCGCTGTCGTGGTAACTTGGAGGGGGAGACGTGCGCGTCGGGTAGAACCGGAGGGAATCTAGTGGTGGGTTGGGTCCAGGCCGTGTTTGGGGATGCTCCCATATGCTGACAATCGCACACAGGTGGAAGAGTCCACTTGTCAAAGCCCATCCGGTGAAAGTCAAAGGGCTAGATCTCCTGGTCTAATGGAGCTTCGTGGTGACCTCCCGGGTGTAGCTATGCCACCGAAACACCGCATCGGGTCGTGATGCATGTGTGAAAGTGATGTGGCACGCATAGAAACCTATCTTGGGTGTCCGGGGTGAGTCCCCCCTCCGCGGATGTCGCTGTCACGGTCACTCGGAGGGGGGAGACATGCGCGTCGGGTTGTATCGGAGGTAATCTAGTGGTGGTTTGGGTCCAGGCCGTGTTCAGGGATGCTCCTATGTGTTAACCCATCGAACACAGGTGCAAGAGTCCACTGGTCAAAGCCCGTCCGGCGAAAGTCAATGGGGTAGATCTCCTAGTCTAACGGAGCTTCGTGGTGGCATCCCGGGTGTAGCTATGCCACTAAAACACCGTGTCGGGTCGTGATGCATGTGTGAAATTGATGAGGCACGCATAGACGCCCGTCTTGGGGCTCCGGGGTGTGGCCCCCCTCCATGGACGTCGCTGTCGCGGTCACTTGGAGGGGGGATACTTGCATGTCGGGTAGAACTGAAGGGACTCTAGTGGTGGGTTGGTTATAGGCCGTGTTTGGTGATGCTCCTATGTGCTGACCCATCGCACACAGGTGGAAGAGTCCACTGGTCAAAGCCCGTCCGGCGAAAGTGAAAGGGCTAGATCTCCTGGTTTAACGGAGCTTCGTGGTGACCTCCCGGGTGTAGCTATGCCACCGAAATACCACGTCGGGTCGTGAAGCATGTGTGAAAGTGATGTGGCACATATAGATGCCTATCTTGGGGCTCCGGGGTGTGGGCCCCCTCCGCGGACGTCGTTGTCGCGATCACTTTGAGGGGGGAGACGTGCGCGTCGGGTAGAACCGTAGGGAATCTAGTGGTGGTTTGGGTCCAGGCCGTGTTCGGGGATCCTCCTATGTGGTGACCTATAGCAACCAGGTGGAAGAGTCCACTGGTCAAAGCCCGTCCGGCGAAAGTCAAAGGGCTAGATCACCTTGTTTAACATAGCTTCGTGGTGGCCTCCCGATGTAGCTATGCCAATGAAACACCGCGTCGGGTCGTTATGCATGTGTGAAAGTGATGTGGCACGTCTAGACACCCGTCTTGGGGCTCCGGGGTATGGCCCCCCTCCGCGGACATCGCCTGTCGCGGTAACTTGGAGGGGGGAGACGTGCGCGTCGAGTAGAACCAGCGGGAATCTATTGGTGGGTTGGGTCCAGGCCGTGTTCGGGGATGCTCCTATGTGCTGACCCATCGCACACAGGTGAAAGAGTCCACTGGTCAAAGCCCGTCCGGCGAAAGTCAAAGGGCTAGATCTCCTGGTCTAACGGAGCTTCGTGGTGGCCTCCCGGGTGTAGCTATGCCACCGAAACACCGCGTTGGGTTGTGTTGCATGTGTGAAAGTGATGTGGCACGCATATACGCCTATCTTGGGGCTCTGGGGTGTGGCCCCCCTCCGTGGACGTCGCTGTCGCGGTCACCTGAAGGGGGGAGACGTGCGCGTCGGGTAGAATCGGAGGGAATCTAGTGGTGGTTTGGGTCTAGGCCGTGTTCGGGGATTCTCCTATGTGCTGACCCATCGCAACCAGGTGGAAGAGTCCACTGGTCAAAGTCCCTCCGGCAAAAGTCCAAGGGCTAGATCTGCTGGTCTAACGGAGCTTCGTGGTGGCCTCCCGGGTGTAGCTATGCCATCCAAACACCGCGTCGGTTCGTGATGGATGTGTGAAAGTGATGTGGCACACGTAGACGCCCGTCTTGGGGCTCCGGGATGTGGCCCCCCTCCGCGCACGTCGCTGTCGTGGTCACATGGAGGGGGGAGACGTTCACGTCGGGTAGATCCGGTGGGAATCAATTGGTGGGTTGGGTCCAGGCCGTGTTCGGGGATGCTCCTATGAGCTGACCCATTGCAACCAGGTGGAAGAGTCCACTGGCTAAAGCCCGTCCGGCGAAAGACAAAGGGCTAGATCTCCTGGTCTAACGGAGCTTCGTGGTGGCCTCCCGGGTGTAGCTATGCCACTGAAACACCGTGTCAGCTCGTGATGCATGTGTGAAAGTGATGTGGCACGCGTAGACGCCCGTCTTGGGGCTCCGGGGTGTCCCCCCCCACCCACCAGCGCGGATGTCGCTATCGCGGTCACTTGGAGGGGGGAGACGTGCACGTCGGGTTGAACCGGAGGGAATCTAGTGGTGTGTTGGGTCCAGGCCGTGTTCGGGGATGCTCCTATGTGCTGACACATCGCAACCAGGTGGAAGAGTCCACTGGTCAAAGCCCGTCCGGCGAAAGTCAAAGGGCTAGATCTCCTAGTCTAACGGAGCTTCGTGGTGGTCTCCCGGGTGTAGATATGCCATCGAAACACCGCGTCGGGTCGTGATGCATGTGTGAAAGTGATGTGGCACGCGTAGACGTCCGTATTGGGGATCCGGGGTGCGGACCCCTCCGCGGATGTCGCTGTCGCGGTCACATGGAGGGGGGATACGTGCACGTCGGGTTGAACCGGAAGGAATGTAGTGGTGGGTTGGGTCCAGGCCGTGTTCGGGGATGCTCCTATGTGCTGAGACATCGCAACCTGGTGGAAGAGTCCGCTGGTCAAAGCCCGTCCGACGAAAGTCAAAGGGCTAGATCTCCTGGTCTAACGGAGCTTTGTGGTGGCCTCCCGGTTTTAGCTATGCCATCGACACACCGCATGAGGTCGTCATGCATGCCTGAAAGCTATGTGGCATGCGTAAACGCCCGTCTTGGGACTCCGGGGTGTGGCACGGCTCCGCGGACGTCGCTATCGCGGTCACACGGAGGGTTGAGACGTGCGCGTCGGGTAGAATAGGAGGGAATCTAGTGGTGGGTTGGGTCCAGGCCGTGTTCGAGGATGCTCCTATGTCCTGACTTATCGCAATCAGGTGGAAGAGTCCATTGGTCAAAGCCTGTCCGACGAAAGTCAAAGGGCTAGATGTCTTGGTCTAACGGAGCTTCGTAGTGGCCTCCCGGGTGTAGCTATCCCACCAAGACAATGCGTGAGGTCGTGACGCATGTGTGAAAGTGATGTGGCACGCGTAGACGCCCGTCTTGGGGCTTTGGGGTGTGGCCCCCCTCCACGGACATCGTTGTCCCGATCACTTGGACGGGGGAGACATGCGCGTTGGTTAGAACCGGACGGAATCTATTGGTTGGTTGGGTCTAGGCCGTGTTCAGGGATGCTCCTATGAGCTGACCCATCGCAACCAGGTGGAAGAGTCCACTTGTTAAAGCCTGTCCGGCGAAAGACAAAGGGCTAGATCTCCTCGTCTAACGAAGCTTCGTGGTGGCCTCCCGGGTGTAGCTATTCCACCGAAAAAACCGCATCGGGTCGTGATGCATGTGTGAAAGTGATGTGGCACGCGTAGACGCCTATGTTGGGGCTCCGGGGTGTGGCCCCCCTCCGTGGACATCGCTGTCGCGGTCACTTGTAGGGGAGACACGTGCGCTTCGGGTAGAACCGGAGGGAATCTATTGGTGGTTTGGGTCCAGGCCGTGTTCGGGGATGCTCCTATGTGCTGACCCATCGCAACCAGGGGGAAGAGTCCACTGGTCAAAGCCCGTCCAGCGAAAGTCAAAGGGCTAGATCTCCTGGTCTAATGAAGCTTCGTGGTGGCCTCCCGGGTGTAGCTATGCCATCGAAACACCACGTCGGGTCGGGATGCATGTGTGAAAGTGATGTGGCACGCGTAGACGTCCGTCTTGGGGCTTCGGTGTGTGGCCCTCCTCCGCGGACGTTGCTGTCGCGGTCACATGGAGGGTTGAGACGTGCACGTCGGGTAGAACCGGAGGGAATCTAGTGGTGGGTTGGGTCGAGGCCATTTTCGGGGATGCTCCTATGTCCTTACCGATCGCAACCAGGTGGAAGAGTCCATTGGTCAAAGCCCGTCCGACGAAAGTCAAAGGGCTAGATGTCCTGGTCTAACAGAGCTTCGTGGTGGCCTCCTGGGTGTAGCTATGCCACTGAAACACCGAGTCGGGTCGTGATGCATGTGTGAAAGTGATGTGGCACGCGTAGACGCCCGTCTTGGGGCTTTGGGGTGTGGCCCCCCTCGAAGGATGTCGCTGTCCCGGTCACTTGGAGGGGGCAGACGTGCACGTCGGGTAGAACCGGAAGGAATCTATTGGTGGGTTGGGTCCAGGCCGTGTTCGGGGATGCTCCTATGAGCTGACCCATCGCAACCAGGTGGAAGAGTCCACTGGTTAAAGCCCATCCGGCAAAAGACAAAGGGCTAGATCTCCTTGTCTAACAGAGCTTCGTGGTGGCCTCCCGGTTGTAGCTATGCCACCGAAACACCACGTCGACTCGTGATGCAGGTGTGAAAGTGATGTGGCATGCGTAGACACCTGTCTTGGGCTCCGGGGTGTGGCCCCCCTCCACGGACGTCGCTGTCGCGGTAACATGGAGGGCGGAGACGTGCGCGTCGGGTAGAACCAGAGGGAATCTAGTGGTGGGTTGGGTCCAGGCCATGTTCGGGGATGCTCCTATGTCCTGACCTGACAGAACCAGGTGGAAGAGTCCATTGGTCAAAGCCTGTCCGACAAAAGTCAAATTGCTAGATGTCTTGGTCTAACGGAGCTTCGTGGTGGCCTCCCGGGTGTAGCTATGCCACTGAAACACCGTGTCGGCTCGTCATGCATGTGCGAAAGTGATGTGGCACGCGTAGACGCCCGTCCTGGGGCTCCGGGGTGTCCCCACCCACCCACCCGCGCGGATGTCGCTATCGCGGTCACTTGGAGGGGGGAGACGTGCACGTCGGGTTGAACCGGAGGGAATCTAGTGGTGTGTTGAGTCCAGGCCGTGTTCGGGGATGCTCCTATGTGCTGACCCATCATAACCAGGTAGTAGAGTCCACTGGTCAAAGCCCGTCCGACGAAAGTCAAAGGGCTAGATCTCCTAGTCTAACGGAGCTTCGTGGTGGCCTCCCGGGTGTAGCTATGCCACTAAAACACCGCGTCGGGTCGTGATGCATGTGTGGAGTGATGTGGCACGCGTAGACACCAGTCCTGGGGCTCCGTGGTGTGGCCCCCCTCCGCGGACGTCGCTGTCGCGGTCACTTGGAGGGGGGAGACATGCGCATCGGCTAGAGTCGGAGGGAATCTAGTGGTGGGTTGGGTCCAGGCTATGTTCGGGAATGCTCCTATGTGCTGACCCATCGCACACAGGTGGTAGAGTCCACTGGTCAAAGCCTGTCCGGGGAAAGTCAATGGGCTAGATCTCCTAGTCTAACATAGCTTCGTGGTGGCCTCCCGGCTGTAGCTGTGCCACTGAAACACCGTGTCGGGTCGTGATGCATGTGTGAAAGTGATATGGCACGCGTAGACGCCCGTCTTGGGGCTCCGGGGTGTGGCCCCCCTCCGTGGACGTCGCTGTCGCGGTCACTTGGAGGGGGGTGATGTGCATGTCGGGTAGAACCAGAGGGAATCTAGTGGTGGGTTGAGTACAGGCCGTGTTCGGTGATGCTCCTATATACTGACCCATCGCACACAGGTGGAAGAGTCCACTGGTCAAAACCCGTCCGGCGAAAGTCAAAGGGCTAGATCTCCTGGTCTAACGGAGCTTCGTGGTGGCCTCCCGGGTGTAGCTATGCCACCAAAACACCGCGTCGGGTCGTCATGCATGTGTGAAAGTGATGTCGCACACGTAGACGCACGTCTTGGGGCTTTGGGGTGTGGCACCCCTCCGCGGACATCGTTGTCCCAGTCACTTGAAGGGGGCAGACGTGCGCGTTGGGTAGAAACGGACGGAATCTATTCGTGGGTTGGGTCCAGGCCGTGTTCAAGGCTGCTCCTATGGCTGACCTATCGCAACAAGGTGGAAGAGTCCACTGGTTAAAGCCCGTCCGACGAAAGACAAAGTGCTAGATCTCCTCGTCTAACGGAGCTTCGTGGTCGCCTCCCGGGTGTAGCTATGCCACCGAAACACCACATTGGGTCGTGATGCATGTGTGAAAGTGATGTGGCACGCGTAGACGCCCGTCTGTGGGTTCTGCGGTGTGGCCCCCCTCCACGGACGTCATTGTCACGGTCACTTGGAGGGGGGAGACGTGCGCGTCGGGTAGAACCGGAGAGAATCTAGTGGTGGTTTGGGTCCAGGCCGTGTTCAGGGATGCTCCTATGTGCTGATCCATCTTAACCAGGTGTAAGAGTCCACTGGTCAAATCCCGTCTGGCGAAAGTCAAAGGGCTAGATCTCCTGGTCTAACAGAGCTTCATAGTGGCCTCCCGGGTGTAGCTATGCCACCGAAACACCGCGTTAGGTCGTGATGCATGTGTGAAAGTGATGTGGCACGCGTAGACGCCCATCCTTGGGCTCCAGTGTGTGCCCCCCCTCCGCGGACGTCGCTGTCGCGGTCACATGGAGGGGGGACACGTGCGTTTCGGGTAGAACCGGAGGGAATCTAGTGGTGGTGTGGGTCCAGGCCGTGTTCGGGGATGCTCCTAAGAGCTGACCCACCGCAACCAGGTGGAAGAGTCCACTGGTTAAAGCCCGTCCGGCGAAAGAAAAAGGGCTGGATCTCCTGGTCTAACGGAGCATCGTGGTGGCCTCCAGGGTGTAGCTATGCCACCTAAATACGGCGTCGGCCGGGATGCATGTGCGAAAGTGATGTGGCACGCGTAGACGCCCGTCTTGGGGCTCCGGGGTGTGCCCCACCTCCGCAGACGTCGCAGTCGCGGTCACTTGGAGGGGGGACACGTGCGTGTCGGGTATAACCGGAGAGAATCTAGTGGTGGTTTGGGTCCAGGCCGTGTTCCGGGATGCTCCTATGTGCTGACCCATCGCAACCAGGTGGAAGATTCCATTGGTCAAAGGCCCTCCGGCGAAAGTCAAAGGGCTAGATGTCCTGGTCTAACGGAGCTTTGTGGTGGCCTCCCGGTTGTAAATATGCCACCGAAACATCGCGTCGGTTCGTGATGCATGTGTGAAAGTGATGTGGCAGGCGTAAATGCCCGTCTGGAGGATCCGGGGTGTCGCCCCCCTCCACGGACGTCGCTGTCGCGGTCACTTGGAGGGTTGAGACGTGCGCGTCGGGAAGAACCGAAGGGAATCTAGAGGTGGGTTGGGTCCAGGCCGTGTTCGGGGATGCTCCTATGTGCTGACCCATCGCAACCAGGTGGAAGAGTCCATTGGTCAAAGCCCGTCCAGCGAAAGTCAAAGGGCTAGATGTCCTGGTCTAACGGAGCTTCGTGGTGGCCTCCCGGGTGTAGCTATGCCACCGAAACACCGCGTCGGGTCGTGATGCATGTGTGAGAGTGATGTGGCACGCATAGACGCCTGTCTTCGGGCTCTAGGGTGAGGCCCCCCTCTGCGGACGTCGCTGTCCCGGTCACTTGGAGGGGGAGACGTGCACGTAGGGTAGAATCGGAAGGAATCTATTGGTGGGTTGGGTCCAGGCCGTGTTCGGGGATGCTCCTATGAGCTGACCAATCGCAACGAGGTGGAAGAGTGCACGGGTTAAAGCCCGTCTCGCGAAAGACAAAGTTCTAGATCTCCTAGTCTAACGGAGCTTCGTGGTGGCCTCCCGGGTGTAGCTATGCCACCGAAACAACGCATTGGGTCGTGATGCATGTGTGAAAGTGATGTGGCACGCGTAGACGCCCGTCTGGGGGTTCCGCGGTGTGGCCCCCCTCCGCGGACGTCGCTGTCGCGGTCACTTGGAGGGCGGAGACGTGCGCCTCAGGTAGAACCGGAGAGAATCTAGTGGTGGTTTGGGTCCTGGCCATGTTCAGGGATGCTCCTATTTGCTGACCCATCTTAACAAGGTGTAAGAGTCCACTAGTCAAATCTCGTCTGGCGAAAGTCAAAGGGCTAGATCTCCTGGTCTAACAGAGCTTCGTGGTGGCCTCACGGGTGTAGCTATGCCATCGAAACACCGCATCGGGTCGTGATGCATGTGTGAAAGTGATGTGGCACGCATAGACGCCCGTCCTTGGGCTCCAGGGTGTGCCCCCCCTCCGCGGACATCGCTGTCACGGTCACATGGAGGGGGGACACGTGCGCTTCGGGTAGAACCGGAGGGAATCTAGTGGTGGTTTGGGTCCAGGCCGTGTTCCGGGATGCTCCTAAGAGCTGACCCATCGCAACCAGGTGGAAGAGTCCACTGGATAAAGCCCGTCCGGCGAAAGAAAAAGGGCTGGATCTCCTGGTCTAACGGAGCTTCGTGGTAGCCTCCAGGGTGTAGCTATGCCACCTAAACACGGCGTCGGGTCGGGATGCATGTGTGAAAGTGATGTGGCACACGTAGACGCCCGTCTTGGGGCTCCGGGGTGTGTCCCCCCTCCGCGGACGTCGCTGTCGCGGTCACTTGGAGGGGGAAGACGTGTGCGTCGGGTATAACCGGAGAGAATCTAGTGGTGGTTTGGCTCCAGGCCGTGTTCGGGGATGCTCCTATGTGCGGACCCATCGCAACCAAGTGGAAGAGTCCATTGGTCAAAGGCCATCCGGCAAAAGTCAAAGGGCTAGATGTCCTGGTCTAACGGAGCTTCGTGGTGGCCTCCCGGTTGTAACTATGCCACCGAAACATCGCGTCGGTTCGTGATGCATGTGTGAAAGTGATGTGGCAGGCGTAAACGCCCGTCTGGAGGATCCGGGGTGTCGCCCCCCTCCGCAGACGTCGTTGTCGCGGTCACTTGGAGGGTTGAGACGTGCGCGTCGGGCAGAACCGAAGTGAAAGTGATGTGGGACGCATAGACGCCCGCCTTGGGGCTTCGGGGTGTGCCCCCCTCCGCGGACGTCGCTGTCGCGGTCACGTAGACGATGGAGACGTGCGCGTCTGGTATAACCGGAGAGAATCTAGTGGTGGTTTGGATCCAGGCCGTGTTCGGGGATGCTCCTATGTGGTGACCCATCGCAACCAGGTGGAAGAGTCCATTGGACAAAGGCCGTCCGGCGAAAGTTGAAGGGTTAGAAGTCCTGGTATAACGGAAGTTCGTGGTGGCCTCCCGGTTGTAACTATGCCACCGAAACACCGCGTCAGGTCATGATGCATGTGCGAAAGTGATGTGGCAGGCGTAAACACCCGTCTGGAGGATCCGGGGTGTGGCCCCCCTCCGCGGACGTCGCTATTGCAGTCACTTGGGGGGTTGAGACGTGCGAGTCGGGTAGAACCGGAAGGAATCTAGAGGTGGGTTGGGTCCAGGCCGTGTTCGGGGATGCTCCTATGTGCTGACCACTCGCAACCAGGTGGAAGAGTCCATTGGTCAAAGCCCGTCCGGCAAAAGTCAAAGGGCTAGATGTCCTGGTCTAACGGAGCTTCGTGGTGGCCTCCCGGGTCTAGCTATGCCATCGGATGTGGCCCCCCTTCGTGGACGTCGCTGTCCCGGTTACTTGGAGGGGGAGACGTGCGCGTCGGGTAGAACCAGAAGGAATATATTGGTGGGTTAGGTCTAGGCCGTGTTTGGGCATGCTCCTATGAGCTGACCCATCGCAACCAGGTGGAAGAGTCCACTGGTTAAAGCCCGTCCGGCGAAAGACAAAGGGCTAGATCTCCTGGTCTAACGGAGCTTCATGGTGGCCTCCCGGGTGTAGATATGCCACCGGAACACCGCGTCGGGTCGTGGTGCATGTGCGAAAGTGAGGTGGCACGTGTAGACGACCGTCTTGGGGTTCCGGGGTGTGGCCCCCCTCCGCGGACATCGCTGTCACGGTCACTTGGAGGGGGGAGACGTGCGCGTCAGGTTGAACCGGAGAGAATCTAGTGGCGGTTTGGGTCCAGGCCGTGTTCGGGGATGCTCCTATGTGCTGACCCATCACAACCAGGTGGAAGAGTCCACTGGTCATAGCCCGTCCGGCGAAAGTCAAAGGGCTAGATCTCCTAGTCTAACGGAGCTTCGTCGTGGCCCCCTGGGTGTAGCTATGCCACCGAAACACCGTGTCGGGTCGTGATGCATGTGTAAAAGTGATGTGGCACGCGTACATGGCCGTCTTGGGGCCCCGGGGTGTGGCCCCCCTCCGCGGACATCGCTGTCGCGGTCACATGGAGTGGGGAGACATCCGCGTCGGGTAGAACCGGAGGGAATCTAGTGGTGTGTTGGGTCCAGGCAGTGTTCGGGGATGCTCCTATGTGCTGACCCATCGCAACCAGGTGGAAGAGTCCACTAGTCATAGCCCGTGCGTCGAAAGTGAAGGGGCTAGATCTCCTGGTCTAACGGAGCTTCGTCGTGGCCCCCCGGGTGTAGCTATGCCACCGAAACACCATGTCGGGTCGTGATCCATGTGAAAAAGTGATGTGGCACGCGTTCATGGCCGTCTTGGGGCCCCGGGGTGTGGCCCCCCTCCGCGGACATCGCTGTCGCGGTCACATGGAGTGGGGAGACATGCGCGTCGGGTAGAACCGGAGGGAATCTAGTGGTGTGTTGGGTCCAGGCAGTGTTCGGGGATGCTCCTATGTGCTGACCCATCGCAACCAGGTGGAAGAGTCCACTAGTCAAAGCCCGTGCATCGAAAGTCAAGGCGCTAGATCTACTGGGATAACGGAGCTTCGTGGTGGCCTCCCGGTTGTAGCTATGCCACCGAAACACCGCTTCGGGTCGTGATGCATGTGTGAAAGTGATGTGGCACACGTAGACGCCATTCTTGGGGCTCCGGGGTGTGCCCCCCTCCGCGGACGTCGCACTCACGGTCACTTGGAGGGTTGAGACGTGCGCGCCGGGTAAAACCGAAGGGAATCTAGTGGTGGGTTGGGTCAAGGCCGTGTTCGGGGATGCTCCTATAAGCTCACCCATGGCAACCAGGTGGAAGAGTCCACTATTCAAAGCCCATCCAGCGAAATTCAAAGGGCTAGATCTCCTGGTCTAGCAGAGCTTCGTGGTGGCCTCCCGGTTGTAGCTATGCCACTGAAACACCGTGTCGGGTCGTGATGCATGTGTGAAAGTGATGTGGCATGCGTAAACGCCCGTCTTGGCCTCCGGGGTGTGGCCCCCCTCCGTGGACGTCGTTGTCGCGGTCACTTGGAGGGTTGAGACGTGCGCGTCGGGTAGAACCTGAGGGAATCCAGTGGTGGGTTGGGTCCAGGCCATGTTCGGGGATGCTCCTCTGTGCTGACCCATCGCAACCAGGTGGAAGAGTCCATTGGTCAAAGCCCGTTCGGCGAAAGTCAAAGGGCTAGATGTCCTGGTCTAACGAATCTTCGTGGTGGCCTCCCGGGTGTAGCTATGCCACCGAAACACCGCGCCGGGTTGTGATGCATGTGTGAAAGTTATGTGGCACGCGTAGACGCCCGTCTTGGGGCTCTGGGGTGTGGCCCCCCTCCGCGGACGTCGCTGTCCTGGTTACTTGGAGGGGGGAGACATGCGCGTCAGGTAGAACCAGAAGGAATCTATTGGTGGGTTCGGTCGAGGCCGTGTTCGGGGATGCTCCTATGAGCTGACCCATCGCAACCAGGTGGAAGATTCCACTGGTTAAAGCCCGTCCGGCGAAAGAGAAAGGGCTAGATCTCCTGGTCTAACGGAGATTCATGGTGGTCTCCCGGGTGTAGCTATGCCACCGAAACACCGCGTTGGGTCGTGATGGATGTGTGAAAGTGATGTGGCACATGTAGACACTCGTCTTGGGGTTCCGGGGTTTGGCCCCCCTTCGTGGACATCCGTGACGCGGTCACTTGGAGGGGGAGACGTGCGCGTTGGGTAGAACCGGAGAGAATCTAGTGGTGGTTTGGATCCAGGCCGTGTTCGGGGATGCTCCTATGTCCTGACCCATCACAACCAGTTGGAAGAGTCCACTGGTCAGAGCCCGTCCGACAAAAGTCAAAGGGCTAGATCTCCTTGTCTAACGGAGCTTCATGGTGGCCTCCCGGGTGTAGCTATGCCACCGAAACACTGTGTCGGGTTGTGATGCATGTGTGAAAGTAATGTGGTAGGCGTAGACGCCCGTCTTGGGGCTCCGGGGTGTGGCCCCCCTCCGCGGACGTCGCTGTCGCGGTCACTTGGAGGGGGGAGACATGCGCTTCGGGTAGAACCGGAGGGAATCTGGTGGTGGGTTGGGTCCAAGCCATGTTCGGGGATGCTCCTATGTGCTGACCCATCGCAACCAGGTGGAAGATCCCACTAGTCAAAGCCCGTCCGGCAAAAGTCAAAAGGGCTAGATCTCCTGGTCTAACGGAGCTTCGTGGTGGCCGCTCCGTTGTAGCTATGCCACCGAAACACCGTGTCGGGTCGTGATGCATGTGTGAAAGTGATATGGCACGCGTAGACGCCCGTCTTGGGGCTCCAGGGTGTGGCCCCCCTCCACGAACGTCGCTGTCGCGGTCACATGGAGGGGGGAGACATGCGCGTCGGGTAGAACCGGAGGGAATCTAGTGCTGGGTTGGGTCCAGGCCATGTTCGGGGATGCTCCTATGTGCTGATCAAACGCAACCAGGTGGAAGAGTCAAGTAGTCAAAGCCCGTCCGGCGAAAGTCAAAGGGCTAGATCTCCTGGTCTAACAGAGCTTCGTGGTGGCCTCCCGGTTGTAGCTATGCCACGGAAACACCGCGTCAGGTTGTCATGCATGTGTGAAAGTGATGTGGCTGTCGCGGTCACTTGGAGGGTTGAGACGTGCGCGTCGGGTAGAACCGGAGGGAATCTAGAGGTCGGTTGGGTCCAGGCTGTGTTCGTGGATGCTCCTATCTGCTGACCCATCGCAAGCAGGTGGAAGAGTCCATTGGTCAAAGCCCGTCCGGAAAAAGTCAAAGGGCTAGATGTCCTGCTTTAACGGAGCTTCGTGGTGGCCTCCCGGGTGTAGCTATGCCACCAAAACACCGCGTCGGGTCGTGATGCATGTATGAAAGTGATGTGTCACGCATAGACGCCCGTCTTGGGGCTCTGGGGTGTGGCCCCCTCCGCGGACGTCGTTGTCCCCGTTACTTGCAGGGGGGAGATGTGCGCGTCGTGTAGAACCAGAAGGAATCTATTGGTAGGTTGGGTCCAGGCCATGTTCGGGGATGCTCCTATGAGCTGACCCATCGCAACCAGGTGGAAAAGTCCACTGGTTAAAGCCCGTCCGATGAAAGACAAAGGGCTAGATCTCCTGGTCTAACGGAGCTTAATGGTGGCCTCCCGGGTGTAGCTATGCCACCGAAACACCGCGTCGGGTCGTGATGGATCTGTGAAAATGATGTGGCATGTGTAGATGCCCCTCTTGGGGTTCCAGGGTGTGGCCCCCCTCCGCAGACATGGAGGGGGATACGTGCGCGTCGGGTAGAACCGGAGAGAATCTAGTGGTGGTTTGGGTCCAGGCCGTGTTCGGGGATGCTCCTATGTGCTGACCCATATTAACTACGTGTAAGAGTCCACTAGTCATAGCCCGTCCGGCGAAAGTCAAAGGGCTAGATCTCCTGGTCTAACGGAGTTTCGTGGTGGCCTCCCGGGTGTAGCTATGCCACCAAAACACCGCGGCGGGTCGTGATGCATGTGTGAAAGTGATGTGGCCCGCGTAGACGCCCGTCTTGGGGCTCCGGGGTGTGGCCCCCCTCCACGTACGTCGCTATCGCGGTCACTTGGAGGGGGGAGACATGCGCGTCGGGTAGAACCGGAGGGTATCTGGTGGTGGGTTGGGTCCAAGCCGTGTTCGGGGATACTCCTATGTGCTGACCCATCTCAACCAGGTGGGTGAGCCCACTAGTCAAAGCCCGTCCGGCGAAAGTCATAGGGCTAGATCTCCTGGTCTAACGGAGCTTCGTGGTGGCCTCCTTGGTTTAGCTATGCCATCGAAACACCGCGTCGGGTCGTGATGCATGTGTGAAAGTGATGTGGCATGCATAGACGCCCATCTCGGGGCTCTAGGTGTGGCCCCCCTCTGCGGACGTTGCTGTCCCAATCACTTGGATGGGGGAGACGTGCGCGTCGGGTAGAACTGGAAGGAATCTATTAGTGGGTTGGGTCCAGGCCGTGTTCGGGGATGATCCTATGAGCTGACCCATCGCAACCAGGTGGAAGAGTCCACTGGTTAAAGCCCGTCCGACGAAATACAAAAGGCTAGATCTCCTTGTCTAACGGAGCTTCGTGGTCGCCTCCCGAGAGTAGCTATGCCACCGAAACACCGCGTCGGGTCGTGATGCATGTCTGAAAGTGATGTGGCGTGCCTAGACACCTGTCTTGGGGCTCCGGGGTGTGGGGCTCCTCTGCGGACGTCACTGTCGCGGTCACATGGAGGGGGGAGACGTGCGCGTTAGGTAGAACCGGAGACAATCTATTTTTGGTTTGGGTCCAGGCCGTGTTCGGGGATGCTCCTATGTGCTGACCCTTCGCAACCAGGTGGAAGAGTCCAGTGGAGAAAGCCCGTCCGGCGAAAGTCAAAGGACTACATCTCCTGGTCTAACGGAGCTTCGAGGTGGCCTCCCGGTTGTAGCTATGCCACAGAAACACCACGTCGGGTCATGATGCATGTGTGAAAGTGATGTGGCACACGTAGACGCCCGTCTTGGGGCTCCGGGGTGTGCCCTCCTCCGCGGACGTCGCTCTCGCGGTCACTTGGAGGGTTGAGATGTGCGCATCGGGTAGAACCGGAGGGAATCTAGTGGTGGGTTGGGTCAAGGCCGTGCTCGAGGATGCTCCTATGTGCTGACCCATCGCAATCAGGTGGAAGAGTCCACTTCTCAAAGCCCGTCCGGTGAAAATCAACGGGCCAGAGCTTCGTGGTGGCCTCCCGGGTGTAGCTATGCCACCGAAACACCACGTTGGGTCGTGATGCATGTGCGAAAGTGATGTGGCACGCGTAGACGCCCGTCTTGGGGCTCTTGGGTGTGGCCCCCCTCTGCGGACATCCCTGTCCCGGTCACTTGTAGGGGCGAGACATGCGCGTCGGGTAGAACCGGATGGAATCTAGTGGTGGGTTGGGTCCAGGCCGTGTTCGGGGATGCTCCTATGTGCTGACCCATCGCAACCAGGTTGAAGAGTCCACTGGTCAAAGCGCGTCCGGCGAAAGTCAAAGGGCTAGATCTCCTGGTCTAACGGAGCTTTGTGGTGGCCTCCCGATTGTAGCTGTGCCACCGAATCACCACATCGGGTCGTGATGCAGTGTGAAAGTTATGTGGCACGCGTAAACGCCCGTCTTGGGGCTCCGGGGTGTGGCCCCCTCCGCGGACGTCGTTGTTGCGGTCACTTGGAGGGTTGAGACGTGCGCGTCGGGTAGAACCGGAGGGAATCTAGTGGTGGGTTGGTTCCAGGCTATGTTCGGGGATGCTAGTATGTGCTGACCCATCGCAACCAGGTTGAAGAGTCCATTGGTCAAAGCCCGTCCGGCGAAAGTCAAAGGGCTAGATGTCCTGGTCTAACGGAGCTTCGTGGTGGCCTCCCGGGTGTAGCTATGCCACCGAAACACCACGCCGGGTCGTGATGCATGTGTGAGAGTGATGTGGCACGCGTAGACGCCCGTCTTGGGGCTCTGGGGTGTGGCCCCCCTCCGCGCACGTCGTTGTCCCTGTCAGTTGGAGGGGGGAGACGTGCCCGTCGGGTAGTATCGGAAGGAATCTATTGGTGGGTTGGGTCCAGGCCGTGTTCGGGGATGCTCCTATGAGCTGACCCATCGCAACCAGGTGGAAGAGTCCACTGGTTGAAGCATGTCCGGCGAAAGACTAAGGGCTAGATTTCCTCGTCTAACGAAGCTTTGTGGTGTCCTCCCGGGAGTAGCTATGCCACCGAAACACCACGTCGGGTCGTGATGCATGTGTGGAATTTATGTGGCATCCGTAGATGCCTGTCTTGGGTCTCCGGGGTGTGGCCCCCCTCCGCGGACATCGCTGTCGCGGTCACTTGGAGGGGGCAGACGTGTGCATTGGGTAGAACCAGAGAGAATCTTGTGGTGGTTTGGGTCCAGGCCGTGTTCGGGGATGCTCCTATGTGCTGACCCATCGCGACCAGGTGGAAGAGTCCACTGGTCAAAGCCCGTCCGACGAAAGTCAAAGGGCTAGATCTCCTGTTCTAACGGAGCTTCGTGGTGGCCTCCCGGGTGTAGCTATGCCACCGAAACACCGCGTCGGGTCGTGATGCATGTATGAAAGTTATGTGGCATGCGTAGACGATCGTCTTGGGGCTCCGGGGTGTGGCCCCCCTCCGTGGACGTCGCTGTCGCGGTCACATGGAGGGGGAGACGTGCGCGTCGGGTAGAACCGGAGGGAATCTAGTGGTGGGTTGGGTCCAGGACGTGTTCTGGGATGCTGCTATGTGCTGACCCATCGCAACCAGTTGGAAGAGTCCACTGATCAAAGCCCGTCCGGCGAAAGTCAAAGGGCTAGATCTCGTGGTCTAACGGAGCTTCGTGGTGGCCTCCCGATTGTAGCTATGCCACCGAAACACCGCATCGGGTCGTGATGCATGTGTGAAAGTGATGTGGCACGCATAGACGCCCGTCTTGGGGCTCCGGGTTGTGCCCCCCTCCGTGCACTTCGCTGTTGCGGCAACTTGGACGGTTGAGACATGCGCGTCGGGTAGAACCGGAGGGAATCTAGTGGTGGGTTGGGTCAAGTCCGTGTTCGAGGATGCTCCTATGTGCTGACCCAATGCAACCAGGTGGAACAGTCCACTGCTCAAAGCCCGTCCGGCGAAAGTCAAAGGGCTAGATGTCCACAGAGCATCGTGGTGGCCTCCCGGGAGTAGCTATGCCACCGAAACACCACGTAGGGTCATGATGCATGTGTGAAAGTGATGTGGCACGCGTAAACGCCCGTCTCGGGGCTCCGGGACGTGGCCCCCTCCGTGGACGTCGTTGTTGCGGTCACTTGGAGGGTTGAGACATGCGTGTCGGGTAGATCTGGAGGGAATCTAGTGGTGGGTTGGGTCCAGGCCGTGTTCGGGGATGCTCCTATGTGTGGACCCATCGCAACCAGGTGGAAGAGTCCATTGGCCAAAGCCCGTCCGGCGAAAGTCAAAGGGATAGATGTCATGGTCTAACAGAGCTTCGTGGTGGCCTCCCGGGTGTAGCTATGCCACCGAAACACCACGTCGGGTCGTGATGCATGTGCGAAAGTGATGTGGCATGTGTAGACGCCCATCTTGGGGCTCTGGGGTGTGGCCCCCCTCCGCGGACATCACTGTCCCGGTCACTTGGAGGGGGGAGACGTGCCCGTCGGGTAGAACCAGAAGGAATCTATTGGTGGGTTGGGTCCAGGCCGTGTTAGGGGATGCTCCTATGAGCTGACCCATCGCAACCAGGTGGAAGAGTCCACTGGTTAAAGCCCGTCCGGCGAAAGACAAAGGGCTAGATCTCCTGGTCCAACGAAGCTTCGTGGTGGCCTCCCGGGAGTAGCTATGCCACCGAAACACCACGTCGAGTCGTGATGCATGTGTGAAATTGATGTGGCATGCGTAGACGCCTGTCTTGGGGCTCCAGGGTGTGGCCCCCCTCCGCGGACGTCGCTGTCGCTGTCACTTGGAGGGGGGAGACGTGCGCGTCGGGTAGAACCTGAGAGAATCTTGTGGTGGTTTAGGTCCAGGCCGTGTTCGGGGATGCTCCTATGTGCCGACCCATCGCAACGAGGTGGAAGAGTCCACTGGTTAAAGCCCGTCCGACGAAATACAAAGGGCTAGATCTCCTTGTCTAACGGAGCTTCGTGGTCGCCTCCCGAGAGTAGCTATGCCACCGAAACACCGCGTCGGGTCATGATGCATGTATGAAAGTTATGTGGCATGCGTAGACGCCCGTCTTGGGGCTCCGGGGTGTGGCCCCCCTCCGTGGACGTCGCTGTCGCCGTCACATGGAGGGGGAGACGTGCGCGTCGGGTAGAACCGGAGGGAATCTAATGGTGGGTTGGGTCCAGGACGTGTTTTGGGATGCTGCTATGAGCTGACCCATCGCAACGAGTTGGAAGAGTCCACTGATCAAAGCCCGTCCGGCGAAAGTCAAAGGGCTAGATCTCGTGGTCTAACGGAGCTTCGTGGTGGCCTCCCGGTTGTAGCTATGCCACCGAAACACCGCGACGGGTCGTGATGCATGTATGAAAGTTATCTGGCATGCGTAGACGCCCGTCATAGGGCTCCGTGGTGTGCCCCCCTCCGTGGACGTCGCTGTCGCGGTCATATGGAGGGGGAGATGTGCGCATCGGGTAGAACCGAGGGAATCTAGTGGTCGGTTGGGTCCAGGACGTGTTCCGGGATGCTCCTATGTGCTGACCCATCGCAACCAATTGGAAGACTCCACTGATCAAAGCCCGTCCGGCGAAAGTCAAAGGGCTAGATCTCCTGGTCTAACGGAGCTTCGTGGTGGCCTCCCAGTTGTAGCTATGCCACCGAAACACCGCATCGGGGCGTGATGCATGTGTGAAAGTGATGTGGCACGCGTAGACGCCCGTCTTGGGGATCCGGGGTGTGCCCCCCTCCGTGGACGTCGCTGTCGCGGAAACATGGAGGGTTGAGACATGCGCATCGGGTAGAACCGGAGGGAATCTAGTGCTGGGTTGGGTCCAGGCCGTGTTCGGGGATGCTCCTATGTGCTGACCAAATGCAACCAGGTGGAAGAGTCGGCTAGTCAAAGCCCGTCCGGCGAAAGTCAAAGGGCTAGATCTCCTGGTCTAACGGAGCTTCGTGGTGGCCTCCCGGGTGTAGCTATGCCACCGAAACACAGCGTCGGGTCGTGATGCATGTATGACAGTGATGTGGCATGCGTAGACGCCCGTCTTGGGGCTCCAGGGTGTGGCCCCCCTCCACGGACATCGCTATTACGGTCACATGGAGGGGGGAGACATGCGCTTCGGGTAGAACCGGAGGGAATTTGGTGGTGTGTTGGGTCCAAGACGTGTTCGGGGATGCTCCTATGTGTTGAGCCATCGCAACCAGGTGGAAGAGTCCACCAGTCAAAGCCCGTCCGACGAAAGTCAAAGGGCTAGATCTCCTGGTCTAACGGAGCTTCCTGGTGGCCTCCCGGGTGTAGCTATGCCACCGAAACACCGCGTCGGGTCGTGATGCATGTGTGAAAGTGATGTGGCACGCGTAGACGCCCGTCTTGGGGCTCCAGGGTGTGGCCCCCCTCCACGGACATCGCTGTCACAGTCACTTGGAGGGGGGAGACATGCGCTTCGGGTAGAACCGGAGGGAATCTGGTGGTGGGTTGGGTCCAAGCCATGTTCGGGGATGCTCCTATGTGCTGACCCATCGCAACCAGGTGGAAGATCCCACTAGTCAAAGCCCGTCCGGCGAAAGTCAAAAGGGCTAGATCTCCTGGTCTAACGGAGCTTCGTGGTGGCCGCTCCGTTGTAGCTATGCCACCGAAACACCGTGTCGGGTCGTGATGCATGTGTGAAAGTGATATGGCACGCGTAGACGCCCGTCTTGGGGCTCCGGGGTGTGGCCCCCCTCCACGAACGTCGCTGTCGCGGTCACATGGAGGGGGGAGACATGCGCGTCGGGTAGAACCGGAGGGAATCTAGTGCTGGGTTGGGTCCAGGCCATGTTCGGGGATGCTCCTCTTTGCTGACCATACGCAACCAGGTGGAAGAGTCAGGTAGTCAAAGCCCGTCTGGCGAAAGTCAAAGGGCTAGATCTCCTGGTCTAACAGAGCTTCGTGGTGGCCTCCCGGTTGTAGCTATGCCACGGAAACACCGCGTCGGGTTGTGATGCATTTTTGAAAGTGATGTGGCATGCGTAAACACCCATCTTGAGGCTCCGGGGTGTGGCCCCCTTCTGGGGACGTCGCTGTCGCGGTCACTTGGAGGGTTGAGACGTGCGCGTCGGGTAGAACCGGAGGGAATCTAGAGGTGGGTTGGGTCCAGGCTCTGTTCGGGGATGCTCCTATCTGCTGACCCATCGCAAGCAGGTGGAAGAGTCCATTGGTCAAAGCCCGTCCGGCAAAAGTCAAAGGGCTAGATGTCCTGGTCTAACGGAGCTTCGTGGTGGCCTCCCGGGTGTAGCTATTCCACCGAAACACCGTGTCGGGTCGTTATGCATGTGTGAAAGTGATGTGGCACGCGTAGATGCCCGTCTTGGGGCTCTCGGGTGTGGCCCCCCTTCGTGGACGTCGCTGTCCCGGTTACTTGGAGGGGGGAGACGTGCGCGTCGGGTAGAACCAGAAGGAATATATTGGTGGGTTAGGTCTAGGCCGTGTTTGGGCACGCTCCTATGAGCTGACCCATCGCAACCAGGTGGAAGAGTCCACTGGTTAAAGCCCATCCGGCGAAAGACAAAGGGCTAGATCTCCTCGTCTAACGGAGCTTCATGGTGGCCTGCCGGGTGTAGCTATGCCACCGGAACACCGCGTCAGGTCGTGGTGCATGTGCGAAAGTGAGGTGTCACGTGTAGACGACCGTCTTGGGGTTCCGGGGTGTGTCCCCCCTCCGCAGACATCGCTGTCACGGTCACTTGGAGGGGGGAGACGTTCGCGTCAGGTTGAACCGGAGAGAATCTAGTGGTGGTTTGGGTCCAGGCCGTGTTCGGGGATGCTCCTATGTGCTGACCCATCACAACCAGGTGGAAGAGTCCACTGGTCATAGCCCGTCCGGCGAAAGTCAAAGGGCTAGATCTCCTGGTCTAACGGAGCTTCGTCGTGGCCCCCTGGGTGTAGCTATGCCACCAAAACACCGTGTCGGGTCGTGATGCATGTGTAAAAGTGATGTGGCACGCGTACATGGCCGTCTTGGGGCCCCGGGGTGTGGCCCCCCTCCGCGGACATCGCTGTCGCGGTCACATGCAGTGGGGAGACATCCGCGTCGGGTAGAACCGGAGGGAATCTAGTGGTGTGTTGGGTCCAGGCAGTGTTCGGGGATGCTCCTATGTGCTGACCCATCGCAACCAGGTGGAAGAGTCCACTAGTCATAGCCCGTGCGTCGAAAGTGAAGGGGCTAGATCTCCTGGTCTAACGGAGCTTCGTCGTGGCCCCCCGGGTGTAGCTATGCCACCGAAACACCATGTCGGGTCGTGATGCATGTGAAAAAGTGATGTGGCACGCGTTCATGGCCATCTTGGGGCCCCGGGGTGCGGCCCCCCACCGCGGACATCGCTGTCGCGGTCACATGGAGTGGGGAGACATGCGCGTCGGGTAGAACCGGAGGGAATCTAGTGGTGTGTTGGGTCCAGGCAGTGTTCGGGGATGCTCCTATGTGCTGACCCATCGCAACCAGGTGGAAGAGTCCACTAGTCAAAGCCCGTGCATCGAAAGTCAAGGCGCTAGATCTACTGGGATAACGGAGCTTCGTGGTGGCCTCCCGGTTGTAGCTATGCCACCGAAACACCGCGTCGGGTCGTGATGCATGTGTGAAAGTGATGTGGCACATGTAGACGCCATTCTTGGGGCTCAGGGGTGTGCCCCCCTCCGCGGACGTCGCACTCACGGTCACTTGGAGTGTTGAGACGTGCGCGCCGGATAAAAACGAAGGGAATCTAGTGGTGGGTTGGGTGAAGGCCGTGTTCGGGGATGCTCCTATAAGCTCACCCATGGCAACCAGGTGGAAGAGTCCACTATTCAAAGCCCGTCCAGCGAAATTCAAAGGGCTAGATCTCCTGGTCCAGCAGAGCTTCGTGGTGACCTCCCAGGTGTAGCTATGCCACTGAAACACCGTGTCAGGTCGTGATGCATGTGTGAAAGTGATGTGGCATGCGTAAACTCCCGTCTTGGGCCTCCGGGGAGTGGCCCCCCTCCGTGGACGTCGTTGTCGCGGTCACTTGGAGGGTTGAGACGTGCGCGTAGGGTAGAACCTGAGGGAATCTAGTGGTGGGTTGGGTCGAGGCCATGTTCGGGGATGCTCCTCTGTGCTGACCCGTCGCAACTAGGTGGAAGAGTCCATTGGTCAAAGCCCGTTCAGCAAAAGTCAAAGGGCTAGATGTCCTGGTCTAACGAATCTTCGTGGTGGCCTCCCGAGTGTAGCTATGCCACCGAAACACCGCGTCGGGTTGTGATGCATGTGTGAAAGTGATGTGGCACGCGTAGACGCCCGTCTTGGGGCTCTGGGGTGTGGCCCCCCTCCGCGGACGTCGCTGTCCTGGTTACTTGGAGGGGGGAGACATGCGCGTTAGGTAGAACCAGAAGGAATCTATTGGTGGGTTCGGTCGAGGCCGTGTTTGGGGATGCTCCTATGAGCTGACCTATCGCAACCAGGTGGAAGATTCCACTGGTTAAAGCCCGTCCGGCGAAAGAGAAAGGGCTAGATCTCCTGGTCTAACGGAGATTCATGGTGGCCTCCCGGGTGTAGCTATGCCACCAAAACACCGCGTCGGGTTGTGATGGATGTGTGAAAGTGATGTGACACGTGTAGACGCTCGTCTTGGGGTTCCGGGGTGTGGCCCCCCTTCGTGGACATCCGTGACGCGGTCACTTGGAGGGGGAGACGTGCGCATTGGGTAGAACCGGAGAGAATCTAGTGGTGGTTTGGGTCCAGACCGTGTTCGGGGCTGCTCTTATGTCCTGACCCATCACAACCAGTTGGAAGAGTCCACTGGTCAGAGCCCGTCCGACGAAAGTCAAAGGGCTAGATCTCCTTGTCTAACGGAGCTTCGTGGTGGCCTCCCGGGTGTAGCTATGCCACCGAAACACTGTGTCGGGTTGTGATGCATGTGTGAAAGTAATGTGGTAGGCGTAGACGCCCGTCTTGGGGCTCCGAGGTGTGGCCTCCCTCCGCGGACGTCGCTGTCGCGGTCACTTGGAGGGGGAGACATGCGCTTCGGGTAGAACCGGAGGGAATCTGGTGGTGGGTTGGGTCCAAGCCATGTTCGGGGATGCTCCTATGTGCTGACCCATCGCAACCCGGTGGAAGATCCCACTAGTCAAAGCCCGTCCGGCAAAAGTCAAAAGGGCTAGATCTCCTGGTCTAACGGAGCTTCGTGGTGGCCGCTCCATTGTAGCTATGCCACCAAAACACCGTGTCGGGTCGTGATGCATGTGTGAAAGTGATATGGCACGCGTAGACGCCTGTCTTGGGGCTCCGACGTGTGGCCCCCCTCCACGGACGTTGCTGTCGCGGTCACATGGAGGGGGGAGACATGCGCGTCGGGTAGAACCGGAGGGAATCTAGTGCTGGGTTGGGTCCAGGCCGTGTTCGGGGATGCTCCTATGTGCTGATCAAACGCAACCAGGTGGAAGAGTCAGGTAGTCAAATCCCGTCCGGCGAAAGTCAAAGGGCTAGATCTCCTGGTCTAACAGAGCTTCGTGGTGGCCTCCCGGTTGTAGCTATGCCACGGAAACACCGCGTCAGGTTGTCATGCATGTGTGAAAGTGATGTGGCATGCGTAAACACCCGTCTTGAGGCTCCGGGGTGTGGCCCCCTTCCGGGGACATCGCTGTCGCGGTCACTTGGAGGGTTGAGACGTGCGCGTCGGGTAGAACCGGAGGGAATCTAGAGGTGGGTTGGGTCCAGGCTGTGTTCGTGGATGCTCCTTTCTGCTGACCCGTCGCAAGCAGGTGGAAGAGTCCATTGGTCAAAGCCCGTCCGGAAAAAGTCAAAGGGCTAGATGTCCTGCTTTAACGGAGCTTCGTGGTGTCCTCCCGGGTGTAGCTATGCCACCAAAACACCGCGTCGGGTCGTGATGCATGTATGAAAGTGATGTGTCACGCGTAGACGCCCGTCTTGGGGCTCTGGGGTGTGGCCTCCTCCGCGGACGTCGTTGTCCCCGTTACTTGCAGGGGGGAGATGTGCGCGTCGTGTAGAACCAGAAGGAATCTATTGGTGGGTTGGGTCCAGGCCATGTTCGGGGATGCTCCTATGAGCTGACCCATCGCAACCAGGTGGAAAAATCCACTGGTTAAAGCCCGTCCGATGAAAGACAAAGGGCTAGATCTCCTGGTCTAACGGAGCTTAATGGTGGCCTCCCGGATGTAGCTATGCCACCGAAACACCGCGTCGGGTCGTGATGGATCTGTGAAAGTGATGTGGCATGCGTAGATGCCCGTCTTGGGGTTCCAGGGTGTGGCCCCCCTCCGCGGACATCGTTGTTGCGGTCACTTGGAGGGGGATACGTGCGCGTCAGGTAGAACCGGAGAGAATCTAGTGGTGGTTTGGGTCCAGGCCGTGTTCGGGGATGCTCCTATGTGCTGACCCATATTAACTAGGTGTAAGAGTCCACTGGTCAAAGCCCGTCCGGCGAAAGTCAAAGGGCTAGATCTCCTGGTCTAACGGAGTTTCGTGGTGGCCTCCCGGGTGTAGCTATGCCACCAAAACACCGCGGCGGGTCGTGATGCATGTGTGAAAGTGATGTGGCCCGTGTAGACGCCCGTCTTGGGGCTCCGGGGTGTGGCCCCCCTCCACGGACGTCGCTATCGCGGTCACTTGGAGGGGGGAGACATGCGCGTCGGGTAGAACCGGAGGGAATCTGGTGGTGGGTTGGGTCCAAGCCGTGTTCGGGGATACTCCTATGTGCTGACCCATCGCAACCAGGAGGATGAGCCCACTAGTCAAAGCCCGTCCGGCGAAAGTCATAGGGCTAGATCTCCTGGTCTAACGGAGCTTCATGGTGGCCTCCTTGGTTTAGCTATGCCACCGAAACACCGCGTCGGGTCATGATGCATGTGTGAGAGTGATGTGGCATGCATAGACGCCCATCTTGGGGCTCTAGGTGTGGCCCCCCTCTGCGGACATCGCTGTCCCAATCACTTGGATGGGGGAGACGTGCACGTCGGGTAGAACTGGAAGGAATCTATTAGTGGGTTGGGTCCAGGCCGTGTTCGGGGATGATCCTATGAGCTGACCCATCGCAACCAGGTGGAAGAGTCCACTGGTTAAAGCCCGTCCGACGAAATACAAAGGGCTAGATCTCCTTGTCTAACGGAGCTTCGTGGTCGCCTCCTGAGAGTAGCTATGCCACCGAAACACCGCGTCGGGTCGTGATGCATGTCTGAAAGTGATGTGGCATGCCTAGACACCTGTCTTGGGGCTCCGGGGTGTGGGGCTCCTCTGCGGACGTCACTGTCGCGGTCACATGGAGGGGGGAGACGTGCGCTTCAGGTAGAACCGGAGACAATCTATTGGTGGTTTGGGTCCAGGCCGTGTTCGGGGATGCTCCTATGTGTTGACCCTTCGCAACCAGGTGGAAGAGTCCAGTGGTCAAAGCCCGTCCGGCGAAAGTCAAAGGGCTAGATCTCCTGGTCTAACGGAGCTTCGAGGTGGCCTCCCGGTTGTAGCTATGCCACGGAAACACCACGTCGGGTCATGATGCATGTGTGAAAGTGGTGTGGCACACGTAGACGCCCGTCTTGGGGCTCCGGGGTGTGCCCTCCTCCTTGGACGTCGCTCTCGCGGTCACTTGGAGGGTTGAGATGTGCGCGTCAGGTAGAACCGGAGGGAATCTAGTGGTGGGTTGGGTCAAGGCCGTGCTCGAGGATGCTCCTATGTGCTGACCCATTGCAATCAGGTGGAAGAGTCCACTTCTCAAAGCCCGTCCGGCGAAAATCAACGGGCCAGAGCTTCGTGGTGGCCTCCCGGGTGTAGCTATGCCACCGAAACACCACGTTGGGTCGTGATGCATGTGCGAAAGTGATGTGGCACGCGTAGACGCCCGTCTTGGGGCTCTTGGGTGTGGCCCCCCTCTGCGGACATCCCTGTCCCGGTCACTTGTAGGGGCGAGACATGCGCGTTGGGTAGAACCGGATGGAATCTAGTGGTGGGTTGGGTCCAGGCCGTGTTCGGGGATGCTCCTATGTGCTGACCCATCGCAACCAGGTTGAAGAGTCCACTGGTCAAAGCGCGTCCGGCGAAAGTCAAAGGGCTAGATCTCCTGGTCTAACGGAGCTTCTTGGTGGCCTCCCGATTGTAGCTATGCCACCGAAACACCACATCGGGTCGTGATGCATGTGTGAAAGTTATGTGGCACGCGTAAACGCCCGTCTTGGGGCTCCGGGGTGTGGCCCCCTCCGCGGACGTCATTGTTGCGGTCACTTGGAGGGTTGAGACGTGCGCGTCGGGTAGAACCGGAGGGAATCTATTGGTGGGTTGGGTCCAGGCTGTGTTCGGGGATGCTAGTATGTGCTGACCCATCGCAACCAGGTTGAAGAGTCCATTGGTCAAAGCCCGTCCGGCGAAAGTCAAAGGGCTAGATGTCCTGGTCTAACGGAGCTTCGTGGTGGCCTCCCGGGTGTAGCTATGCCACCGAAACACCACGCCGGGTCGTGATGCATGTGTGAGAGTGATGTGGCACGCATAGACTACCGTCTTGGGGCTCATGGGTGTGGGCCCCCTCCGCGCACGTCGTTGTCCCGGTCAGTTGGAGGGAGGAGACGTGACCGTCGGGTAGTATCGGAAGGAATCTATTGGTGGGTTGGGTCCAGGCCGTGTTTGGGGATGCTCCTATGAGCTGACCCATCGCAACCAGGTGGAAGAGTCCACTGGTTGAAGCGTGTCCGGCGAAAGACTAAGGGCTAGATTTCCTCGTCTAACGAAGCTTTGTGGTGTCCTCCCGGGAGTAGCTATGCCACCGAAACACCACGTCGGGTCGTGATGCATGTGTGGAATTTATGTGGCATCCGTAGACGCCTGTCTTGGGTCTCCGGGGTGTGGCCCCCCGCCGCGGACATCGCTGTCGCGGTCACTTGGAGGGGGCAGACATGCGCGTTGGGTAGAACCAGAGAGAATCTTGTGGTGGTTTGGGTCCAGGCCGTGTTCGGGCATGCTCCTATGTGCTGACCCATCGCGACCAGGTGGAAGAGTCCACTGGTCAAAGCCCGTCCGACGAAAGTCAAAGGGCTAGGTCTCCTGTTCTAACGGAGCTTCTGGTGGCCTCCCGGGTGTAGCTATGCCACCGAAACACCGCGTCGGGTCGTGATGCATGTATGGAAGTTATGTGGCATGCGTAGACGCCCGTCTTGGGGCTCCGGGGTGTGGCCCCCCTCCGTGGACGTCGCTGTCGCGGTCACATGGAGGGGGAGACGTGCGCGTCGGGTAGAATCGGAGGGAATCTAGTGGTGGGTTGGGTCCAGGACGTGTTCTGGGATGCTGCTATGTGCTGACCCATCGCAACCAGTTGGAAGAGTCCACTGATCAAAGCCCGTCCAGCGAAAGTCAAAGGGCTAGATCTCGTGGTCTAACGGAGCTTCGTGATGGCCTCCCGGTTGTTGCTATGCCACCGAAACACCGCATCGGGTCGTGATGCATGTGTGAAACTGATGTGGCACGCATAGACGCCCGTCTTGGGGCTCCGGGTTGTGCCCCCCTCCGTGGACGTCGCTGTTGCGGCAACTTGGACGGTTGAGACATGCGCGTCGGGTAGAACCGGAGGGAATCTAGTGGTGGGTTGGGTCAAGTCCATGTTCGAGGATGCTCCTATGTGCTGACCCAATGCAACCAGGTGGAACAGTCCACTGCTCAAAGCCCGTCCGGCGAAAGTCAAAGGGCTAGATGTCCACAGAGCTTCGTGGTGGCCTCTCGGGAGTAGCTATGCCACCGAAACACCACGTAGGGTCGTGATGCATGTGTGAAAGTGATGTGGCACGCGTAAACGCCCGTCTCGGGGCTCCGGGGTGTGGCCCCCTCCGTGGACGTCGTTGTTGCGGTCACTTGGAGGGTTGAGACATGCGTGTCGGGTAGATCCGGAGGGAATCTAGTGGTGGGTTGGGTCCAGGCCATGTTCGGGGATGCTCCTATGTGTGGACCCATCGCAACCAGGTGGAAGAGTCCATTGGCCAAAGCCCGTCCGGCGAAAGTCAAAGGGATAGATGTCATGGTCTAACAGAGCTTCGTGGTGGCCTCCCGGGCGTAGCTATGCCACCGAAACACCACGTCTGGTCGTGTTGCATGTGTGAAAGCGATGTGGCATGTGTAGACGCCCGTCTTGGGGCTCTGGGGTGTGGCCCCCCTCCGCGGACATCGCTGTCCCGGTCACTTGGAGGGGGGGAGACGTGCCCGTCGGGTAGAACCAGAAGGAATCTATTGGTGGGTTGGGTCCAAGCCGTGTTAGGGGATGCTCCTATGAGCTGACCCATCGCAACCAGGTGGAAGAGTCCACTGGTTAAAGCCCGTCCGGCGAAAGACAAAGGGCTAGATCTCCTGGTCCAACGAAGCTTCGTGGTGGCCTCCCGGGAGTATCTATGCCACCGAAACACCACGTCGAGTCGTGATGCATGTGTGAAATTGATGTGGCATGCGTAGACGCCTGTCTTGGGGCTCCAGGGTGTGGCCCCCCTCCGCGGACGTCGCTGTCCCTGTCTATTGGAGGGGGGAGACGTGTGCGTCGGGTAGAACCAGAGAGAATCTTGTGGTGGTTTAGGTCCAGGCCGTGTTCGGGGATGCTCCTATGTGCTGACCCATCGCAACGAGGTGGAAGAGTCCACTGGTCAAAGCCCGTCCGACGAAAGTCAAAGGGCTAGATCTCCTTGTCTAACGGAGCTTCGTGGTGGCCTCCCGGGTGTAGCTATGCCACCGAAACACCGCGTCGGGTCGTGATGCATGTATGAAAGTTATGTGGCATGCGTAGACGCCCGTCTTGGGGCTCCGGGGTGTGGCCCCCCTCCGTGGACGTCGCTGTCGCGGTCACATTGAGGGGGAGACGTCCGCGTCGGGTAGAACCGGAGGGAATCTAGTGGTGGGTTGGGTCCAGGACATGTTCTGGGATGCTGCTATGTGCTGACCCATCGCAACCAGTTGGAAGAGTCCACTGATCAAAGCCCGTCCGGCGAAAGTCAAAGGGCTAGATCTCGTGGTCTAACGGAGCTTCGTGGTGGCCTCCCGGTTGTAGCTATGCCACCGAAACACCGCGACGGGTCGTGATGCATGTATGAAAGTTATCTGGCATGCGTAGACGTCCGTCATGGGGCTCCGGGGTGTGCCCCCCTCCGTGGACGTCGCTGTCGCGGTCACATGGAGGGGGAGATGTGCGCATCGGGTAGAACCGAGGGAATCTAGTGGTCGGTTGGGTCCAGGACGTGTTCCGGGATGCTCCTATGTGCTGACCCATCGCAACCAGTTGGAAGAGTCCACTGATCAAAGCCCGTTCGGCGAAAGTCAAAGGGCTAGATCTCCTGGTCTAACGGAGCTTCGTGGTGGCCTCCCAGTTGTAGCTATGCCACCGAAACACCGCATCGGGTCGTGATGCATGTGTGAAAGTGATGTGGCACGCGTAGACGCCCGTCTTGGGGATCCGGGGTGTGCCCCCCTCCATGGACGTCGCTGTCGCGGAAACATGGAGGGTTGAGACATGCGCGTCGGGTAGAATCGGAGGGAATCTAGTGGTGGGTTGGGTCAAGGCCTTGTTCGAGCATGCTCCTATGTGCTGACCCATCGCAACCAGGTGGAAGAGTCCACTGCTCAAAGCCCGTCCGGCGAAAGTCAAAGGGCTAGATGTCCACAGAGCTTCGTGGTGGCCTCCCGGGTGTAGCTATGCCACCGAAACACCACATCGGGTCGTGATGCATGTGCGAAAGTGATGTGGCATGCGTAGACGCCCGTCTTGGGGCTCTAGGGTGTGGCCCCCCTTTGCGGACATCGCTGTCCCGGTCACTTGGAGGGGCCAGACATGCGCGTCGGGTAGAACCGGAGGGAATCTAGTGGTGGGTTGGGTTCAGGCCGTGTTCGGGGATGCTCCTACGTGCTGACCCATCACAACCAGGTTGAAGAGTCCACTGGTCAAAGCCCGTCCGGCGAAAGCCAAAGGGCTAGATCTCCTAGTCTATTGGAGCTTCGTGGTAGCCTCCCGGTTGTAGCTATGCCACCGAAACACCACATCGGCTGGTGATGCATGTGTGAAAGTGATGTGGCATGCGTAAACGCCCGTCTTGGGGCTCCGGGGTATGGCCCCCTCCGCGGACGCCGTTGTTGCGGTCACTTGTAGGGTTGAGACGTGCGCGTCGGGTAGAACCGGAGGGAATCTAGTGGTGGGTTGGGTCCAGGCCGTGTTCGGGGATGCTAGTATGTGCTGACCCATCGCAACCAGGTGGAAGAGTCCATTGGTCAAAGTCCGTCCAGCGAAAGTCAAAGGGCTAGATCTCCTGGTCTAACGGAGCATCGTGGAGGCCTCCCTGGTGTAGCTATGCCACCGAAACACCACGTCGGGTCGTGATGCATGTGTGAAAGTGATGTGGCACGCGTAGACGCCCGTCTTGGGGCTCTGGGGTGTGGCCCCCCTCCGCGGACGTCGCTGTCCCGGTCACTTAGAGGGGGGAGACGTGCCCGTCAGGTAGAACCGGAAGGAATCTATTGGTGTGTTGGGTCCAGGCTGTGTTCGGGGATGCTCCTATGAGCTGACCCATCGCAACTAGGTGGAAGAGTCCACTTGTTAAAGCCCGTCCGGCGAAAGACAAAGGGCTAGATCTCCTGGTCCAACGAAGCTTCGTGGTGGCCTCCCGGGAGTATCTATGCCACCGAAACACCACGTCGAGTCGTGATGCATGTGTGAAATTGATGTGGCATGCGTAGACGCCTGTCTTGGGGCTCCAGGGTGTGGCCCCCCTCCGCGGACGTCGCTGTCCCTGTCAATTGGAGGGGGGAGACGTGCGCGTCGGGTAGAACCAGAGAGAATCTTGTGGTGGTTTAGGTCCAGGCCGTGTTCGGGGATGCTCCTATGTGCTGACCCATCGCAACGAGGTGGAAGAGTCCACTGGTCAAAGCCCGTCCGACGAAAGTCAAAGGGCTAGATCTCCTTGTCTAACGGAGCTTCGTGGTGGCCTCCCGGGTGTAGCTATGCCACCGAAACACCGCGTCGGGTCGTGATGCATGTATGAAAGTTATGTGGCATGCGTAGACGCCCGTCTTGGGGCTCCGGGGTGTGGCCCCCCTCCGTGGACGTCGCTGTCGCGGTCACATTGAGGGGGAGACGTCCGCGTCGGGTAGAACCGGAGGGAATCTAGTGGTGGGTTGGGTCCAGGACATGTTCTGGGATGCTGCTATGTGCTGACCCATCGCAACCAGTTGGAAGAGTCCACTGATCAAAGCCCGTCCGGCGAAAGTCAAAGGGCTAGATCTCCTGGTCTAACAGAGCTTCGTGGTGGCCTCCCGGTTGTAGCTATGCCACCGAAACACCACGTCGGGTCGTGATGCATGAGTAGAAGTGATGTGGCACGCGTAGACGCTCTTCTTGGGGCTCCAGGGTGTGCCCCTCCGTGGATATTGCTGTCGCGGTAACTTGGAGGGTTGAGACATGCGCATTCGGTAGAACCGGAGGGAATCTAGTGGTGGGTTGGATCAAGGCCGTGTTCGGGGATGCTCCTATGTGCTGACCCATCAAAACCAGGTGGAAGAGTCCACTGCTCAAAGCCCGTCCGGTGAAAGTCAAAGGGCTAGATGTCCTTGTCTAACAGAGCTTCGTGGTGGCCTCCCGGGTGTAGCTATGCCACCGAAACACCGCGTCGGGTCATGATGCATGTGTGAAAGTGATGTGGCACGCGTAGACACCCGTCTTTGGGCTCTGGTGTGTGGCCCTCCTCTGCGGACGTCGTTGTCCCGGTCACTTGGAGGGGCGAGACATGTGCGTCGGGTTGAACCGGAGGGAATCTAGTGGTGAGTTGGGTCCAGGCCATGTTCGGGGATGCTCCTATGTGCTGACCCATCGCAACTAGGTTGAAGAGTCCACTGGTCAAAGCCCGTCCGGCGAAAGTCAAAGGGCTAGATCTCCTGGTCTAACGGAGCTTCGTGGTGGCCTCCCGGTTGTAGCTATGCCACCGAAAGACCACGTCGGGTCGTGATGCATGTGTGAAAGTGATGTGGCTCGCGTAAATGCCCGTCTCGGGGCTCCGGGGTGTGGCCCCCTCCGCGGACGTCGTTGTTGTGGTCACTTGGAGGGTTGAGTCGTGCGCGTCGGGTAGAACCGGAGGGAATCTAGTGGTGGGTTGGGTCCAGGCCGTGTTCGGGGATGCTCCTATGTGCTGACCCATCGCAACCAGATGGAAGAGTCCACTTGTCAAAGCCCGTCCGGCGAAAGTCAAAGGGCTAGATCTCCTTGTCTAACAGAGCTTCGTGGTGGCCTCCCGGTTGTAGCTATGCCACCGAAACACCACGTCGGGTCGTGATGCATGAGTAAAAGTGATGTGGCACGCGTAGACGCCCTTCTTGGGGCTCCAGGGTGTGCCCCTCCGTGGATATTGCTGTCGCCGTAACTTGGAGGGTTGAGACATGCGCATTCGGTAGAACCGGAGGGAATCTAGTGGTGGGTTGGATCAAGGCCGTCTTCGGGGATGCTCCTATGTGCTGACCCATCAAAACCAGGTGGAAGAGTCCACTGCTCAAAGCCCGTCCGGTGAAAGTCAAAGGGCTAGATGTCCTTGTCTAACAGAGCTTCGTGGTGGCCTCCCGGGTGTAGCTATGCCACCGAAACACCGCGTCGGGTCATGATGCATGTGTGAAAGTGATGTGGCACGCGTAGACACCCGTCTTTGGGCTCTGGTGTGTGGCCCCCCTCTGCGGACGTTGTTGTCCCGGTCACTTGGAGGGGCGAGACATGTGCGTCGGGTTGAACAAGAGGGAATCTAGTGGTGAGTTGGGTCCAGGCCATGTTCGGGGATGCTCCTATGTGCTGACCAATCGCAACCAGGTGGAAGAGTCCATTGGTCAAAGTCCGTCCGGTGAAAGTCAAAGGGCTAGGTCTCCTGGTCTAACGGAGCTTCGTGGTGGCCTCTCGGTTGTAGCTATGCCACCAAAACACCGCATCGGGTCGTGATGCATGTGTGAAAGTGATGTGGCACGCGTAGACGCCTGTCATGGGGCTCCGGGGTGTGCCCCCCTCCGTGTACGTCGCTGTCGCGGTAACTTGGATGGTTCAGACATGCGCGTCGGGTATAACTAGAGGGAATCTCGTGGTGGGTTGGGTCAAGGCCGTGTTCGGGGATGCTCCTATGTGCTGACCCATCGCAACCAGATGGAAGAGTCCACTTGTCAAAGCCCGTCCGGCAAAAGTCAAAGGGCTAGATGTCCCGGTCTAACAAAGCTTCATGGTGGCCTCCCGTGTGTAACTATGCCACTGAACCACTGCGTCGGGTTGTGATGCATGTGTGAAAGTGATGTCGCACGCGTAGACGCCCGTCTTGGGGCTCCGGGGTGTGGCCCCCCTCTGCGGACGTCATTGTCCCGGTAAGTTGGAGGGGCGAGACGTGCGCGTTGGGTAGAACCAGAGGGAATCTAGTGGTGGGTTGGTTCCAGGCCGTCTTCGGGGATGCTCCTATGTGCTGACCCATCGCAACCAGGTTGAAGGGTCCACTGGTCAATGCCCGTCCTGCGAAAGTCAAAGGGCTAGATCTCCTGGTCTAACGGAGCTTCGTAGTGGCCTCACGGGTGTAGCTATGCCACCGAAACACCGCGTCGGGTCGTGATGCAAGTGTGAAGATGATGTGGCACGCGTAAACGCCCATCTTGGGGCTCCGGGGTGTGGCCTCCTCCGCGGACGTCGTTGTTGCGGTCACCTGTAGGGTTGAGACGTGCGCGTCGGGTAGAACCGGCGGGATTCTAGTGGTGGGTTGGGTCCAGGCTGTGTTCGGGGATGCTCCTATGTGCTGAACCATCGCAATCAGGTGGAAGAGTCCATTGGTCAAAGCCCGTCCAGTGAAACTCGAAAGGCTAGATGTCCTGGTCTAACGGAGGTTCGTGGTGGCCTCCCGGGTGTAGCTATGCGACCGAAACACCGCGTCGGGTCGTGATGCATGTGTGAAAGTGATGTGGCACGCATAGACGCCCGTCTTTGGCCTCTGGGGTGTGCCCCCTCTGTGGACATCGCTGTCGCGGTAACTTGGAGGGTTCAGACATGCGCGTCGGGTAGAACTGGAGGGAATCTAGTGGTGGGTTGGGTCAAGGCCGTGTTCGGGGATGCTCCTATGTGCTGACCCATCGCAACCAGGTGGAAGAGTCCAATGCTCAAAGCCCGTCCGGCGAAAGTCAAAGGGCTACATGTCCTGGTCTAACAGAGCTTCGTGGTGGCCTCCCGGGTGTAGCTATGCCACCGAAACACTGCGTCGGGTCGTGATGCATGTGTGGAAGTGATGTGGCATGCGTAGATGCCCGTCTTGGGGCTCTGGGGTGTGGCCCCCATCTACGGACGTCGCTGTCCCGGTCACTTGGAGAGGCGAGACGTGTGCATTGGGTAGAACCGGAGGGATTCTAGTGGTGGGTTGGGTCCAGGCCGTGTTCGGGGATGCTCCTATGTGCTCACCCATCGCAACCAGGTTGAAGAGTCCACTGGTCAAAGCCTGTCCAACGAAAGTCAAAGGGCTAGATCTCCTGGTCTAACGGAGCTTCGTGGTGGCCTCCCGGTTGTAGCTATGCGACCGAAACACCACGTCGGGTCGTGATGCATGTGTGAAGATGATGTGGCATGCGTAAAAGCCCGTCTTGGGGCTCCGGGGTGTGGCCTCCTCCATGGATGTCGTTGTTGCGGTCACCTGCAGGGTTGAGACGTGCGCGTCGGGTAGAACCGGTGGGATTCTAGTGGTGGGTTGGGTCCAGGCTGTGTTTGGGGATGCTCCTATATGCTGACCCATCGCAACCAGGTGGAAGAGTCCATTGGTCAAAGCCCATCCAGCGAAAGTCAAAGGGCTAGAAGTCCTGGTCTAACGAAGCTTCGTGTTGGCCTCCCGGGTGTAGCTATGCCACCGAAACACCGCGTCGGGTCGTGATGCATGTGTGAAAGTGACGTGGCACGCGTAGACGACCGTCTTGGGGCTCTCGGGTGTGGCCCCCCTCCGTGGACGTCGTTGTCCCGATCACATGGAGGGGGAAGACGTGCGCGTCGGGTAGAACTGGAGGGAATCTAGTGGTGGATTGGGTCCAGGCCGTGTTCGGGGATGCTCCTATGTGCTGAACCATCGCAACCAGTTCGAAGAGTCCACTAGTCAAAGCCCGTCCGGCGAAAGTCAAAGGGCTAGATCTCCTGGTCTAACGGAGCTTCATGGTGGCCTCCCGGTTGTAGCTATGCCACCGAAACACCGCGTCGGGTCGTGATGCATGTGTGAAAGTGATGTGGCACACATAGACGCCCGTCTTGGGGCTCCGGGGTGTGCCCCCTCCGTGGACATCGCTGTCACAGTAACTTGGAGGGTTCAGACATGTGCGTCGGGTAGAACCGGAGGGAATCTAGTGGTGGGTTGGGTCCAGGCCGTGTTCGGGGATGCTCCTATGTGCTGACCCATCGCAACCAGGTTGAAGAGTCCACTGGTCAAATCCCGTCCCGCGAAAGTCAAAGGGCTAGATCTCCTGGTCTAACGGAGCTTCGTGGTGGCCTCCCGGTGTAGCTATGCCACCGAAACACCGCGTCGTGTCGTGATGCATGTGTGAAAGTGACGTGGCACGCATAGACGCCCGTCTTGGGGCTCTAGGGTGTGGCCCCCCTCCGTGGACGTCGTTGTCCCGGTCACATGGAGGGGGAGACATGCGCGTCGGGTAGAACCGGAGGGAATCTAGTGGTGGATTGGGTCCAGGCCGTGTTCGGGGATGCTCCTATGTGCTGACCCATCGCAACCAGTTGGAAGAGTCCACTAGTCAAAGCCTGTCCGGCGAAAGTCAAAGGGCTAGATCTCCTGGTCTAACGGAGCTTCGTGGTGGCCTCCCGGTTGTAGCTATGCGACCGAAACACCACGTCGGGTCGTGATGCATGTGTGAAGATGATGTGGCACGCGTAAACGCCCGTCTTGGTGCTCCGGGGTGTGGCCTCCTCCATGGACGTCGTTGTTGCGGTCACCTGCAGGGTTGAGACGTCCGCGTCGGGTAGAACCGGAGGGATTCTAGTGGTTGGTTGGGTCCAGGCTGTGTTTGGGGATGCTCCTATATGCTGACCCATCGCAACCAGGTGTAAGAGCCCATTGGTCAAAGCCCCTCCAGTGAAAGTCAAAGGGCTAGATGTCCTGGTCTAACGAAGCTTCGTGTTGGCCTCCCGGGTGTAGCTATGCCACCGAAACACCGCGTCGGCTCGTGATGCATGTGTGAAAGTGACGTGGCACGCGTAGACGCCCGTCTTGGGGCTCTCGGGTGTGGCCCCCCTCCATGGACGTCGTTGTCTCGGTCACATGGAGGGGGGAGACGTGCGTGTCGGGTAGAACCGGAGGGAATCTAGTGGTGGATTGGGTCCAGGCCGTGTTCGGGGATGCTCCTATGTGCTGACCCATCGCAACCAGTTGGAAGAGTCCACTAGTCAAAGCCTGTCCGGCGAAAGTCAGAGGGCTAGATCTCCTGGTCTAACGGAGCTTCGTGGTGGCCTCCCGGTTGTAGCTATGCGACCGAAACACCACGTCGGGTCGTGATGCATGTGTGAAGATGATGTGGCACGCGTAAACGCCCGTCTTGGTGCTCCTGGGTGTGGCCTCCTCCATGGACGTCGTTGTTGCGGTCACCTGCAGGGTTGAGACGTGCGCGTCGGGTAGAACCGGAGGGATTCTAGTGGTTGGTTGGGTCCAGGCTGTGTTTGGGGATGCTCCTATATGCTGACCCATCGCAACTAGGTGTAAGAGCCCATTGGTCAAAGCCCCTCCAGTGAAAGTCAAAGGGCTAGATGTCCTGGTCTAACGAAGCTTCGTGTTGGCCTCCCGGGTGTAGCTATGCCACCGAAACACCGCGTCGGGTCGTGATGCATGTGTGAAAGTGACGTGGCACGCGTAGACGCCCGTCTTGGGGCTCTCGGGTGTGGCCCCCCTCCGTGGACGTCGTTGTCCCGGTCACATGGAGGGGGGAGACGTGCGCGTCAGGTACAACCGGAGGGAATCTAGTGGTGGATTTGGTCCAGGCCATGTTCGGGGATGCGCCTATGTGCTGACCCATCGCAACCAGTTGGAAGAGTCCACTAGTCAAAGCCCGTCCGGCGAAAGTCAAAGGGCTAGATCTCCTAGTCTAACGGAGCTTCGTGGTGGCCTCCCGGTTGTAGCTATGCCACCGAAACACCGCGTCGGGTCGTGATGCATGTGTGAAAGTGCTGTGGCACATATAGACGCCCGTCTTGGGGCTCCGAGGTGTGCCCCCTCCGTGGACATCACTGTCGCGGTAACTTGGAGGGTTCAGACATGCGCGTCGGGTAGAACCGGAGGTAATCTAGTGGTTGGTTGGGTACAGGCCGTTTTCGGGGATGCTCCTATGTGCTGACCCATCGCAACCAGGTTGAAGAGTCCACTAGTCAAATCCCGTCCCGCGAAACTCAAAGGGCTAGATATGCTGGTCTAACGGAGCTTCGTGGTGGCCTCCCGGTTGTAGCTATGCCACCAAAACACCACGTCGGGTCGTGATGCAAGTGTGAAGATGATGTGGCACGCGTAAACGCCCATCTTGGGGCTCCGGGGTGTGGCCTCCTCCGCGGACGTCGTTGTTGCGGTCACCTGGAGGGTTGAGACGTGCGCATCGGGTAGAACCGGAGGGATTCTAGTGGTGGGTTGGGTCCAGGCTGCGTTCGGGGATGCTCCTATGTGCTGAACCATCGCAACCAGGTGGAAGAGTCCATTGGTCAAAGCCCGTCCAGCGAAAGTCGAAGGGCTAGATGTCCTGGTCTAACGAAGTTTCGTGGTGGCCTCCCGGGTGTAGCTATGCCACCGAAAAACTGCGTCGGGTCGTGATGCATGTGTGAAAGTGATGTGGCACGCGTGGATGCCCGTCTTGGGGCTCTGGGGTGTGGCCCCCCTCTACGGACGTCGTTGTCCCGGTCACATGGAGGGGGGAGACGTGCGCGTCGTGTAGAACCGGAGGGAATATAGTCGTGGGTTGGGTCCAGGCCGTGTTCGGGGATGCTCCTGTGTGCCGACCCATCGCAACCAGGTGGAAGAGTCCACTGCTCAAAGCCCGTCCGGCGAATGTCAAAGGCTAGATGTCCTGGTCTAACAGGGCTTCGTGGTGGCCTCCCGGGTGTAGCTATGCCACCGAAAAATTGCGTCGGGTCATGATGCATGTGTGAAAGTGATGTGGCACGCGTAGATGCCCGTCTTGGGGCTCTGGGGTGTGGCCCCCCTCTACCGACGTCGCTGTCCCGATCACTTGGAGAGGCGAGACGTGTGCATTGGGTAGAACCGGAGGGATTCTAGTGGTGGGTTGGGTCCAGGCCGTGTTCGGGGATGATCCTATGTGCTGACCCATCACAACCAGGTTGAAGAGTCCACTGGTCAAAGCCTGTCCGGTGAAAGTCAAAGGGCTAGATCTCCTGGTCTAACGGAGCTTCGTGGTGGCCTCTCGGTTGTAGCTATGCGAACGAAACACCACGTCGGGTTGTTATGCATGTGTGAAGATGATGTGGCACGCGTAAACGCCCATCTTGGGGCTCCGGGGTGTGGCCTCCTCCACGGACGTCGTTGTTGCGGTCACCTGGAGGATTGAGACGTGCGCATCAGGTAGAACCGGAGGGATTCCAGTGGTGGGTTGGGTCCAGGCTGTGTTCGGGGATGCTCCTATGTGCTGACCCATCGCCACCAGGTGGAAGAGTCCATTGGTCAAAGCCCGTGACGCCAAAGTCAAACGTCTAGATGTCCTGGTCTAACGAAGCTTCGTGGTGGCCTCCCGGTTGTAGCTACGCGACCGAAACAACGCGTCCGGTCGTGATGCATGTGTCAAAGTGATGTGGCACACGTAGACGCCCGTCTTGGGGCTCTCGGGTGTGGCCCACCTCCGTGGACGTCGTTGTCCTGGTCACATGCAGGGGGAGACGTGTGCGTCGGGTAGAACCGGAGGGAATCAAGTAGTGGGTTGGGTCCCGGCTGTTTCGGGGATGCTCCTATGTGCTGACCCATCGCAACCAGTTGGAAGAGTCCACTGATCAAAGCCCGTCCGGCGAAAGTCAAAGGGCTAGATCTCCTGGTCTAACGAAGCTTCGTGGTGGCCTCCCGTTTGTAGCTATGCCACCGAAACACCGCGTCGGGTCGTGATGCATGTGTGAAAGTGATGTGGCACGCGTAGACGCCCGTCTTGGGGCTCCGGGGTGTGCCCCCTCCGTGGACATCGCTGTCGCGGTAACTTGGAGGGTTCAGACATGCGCGTCGTGTAGAACCGGAGGGAATCTATTGGTGGGTTGGGTCAAGGGCATGTTCGGGAATGGTACTATGTGCTGACCCATCGCAACCAGGTGGAAGAGTCCACTGCTCAAAGCCCGTCCGGCGAAAGTCAAAGGGCTAGATGTCCTGGTCTAACAGAGCTTCGTGGTGGCCTCCCGGGTGTAGCTATGCCACTGAAACACTGCGTCGGGTCGTGATGCATGTGTGAAAGTTATGTGGCACGCGTAAATGCCCGTCTTGGGGCTCTGGGGTGTGGCCCCCCTCTACGGACGTCGCTGTCCCGGTCACTTGGAGAGGCGAGACTTGTGCATTGGGTAGAACCGGAGGGATTCTACTGATGGGTTTGGTCCAGGACGTGTTCGGGGATGCTCCTACGTGCTGACCCATCGTAACCAGGTTGAAGAGTCCACTGGTCAAAGCCTGTCCAACGAAAGTCAAAGGGCAAGATCTCCTGGTCTAACGGAGCTTCGTGGTGGCCTCCCGGTTGTAGCTATGCGACCGAAACACCACGTCGGGTCGTGATGCATGCGTGAAGATGATGTGGCACGCGTAAACGCCCGTCTTGGGGCTCCGGGGTGTGGCCTCCTCCACGGACATCGTTGTTGCGGTCACCTAGAGGGTTGAGACGTGCGCGTCGGGTAGAACCGGAGGGATTCTAGTGGTGGGTTGGGTCCAGGCTGTGTTCGGGGATGCTCCTATGTGCTGACCCGTCGCAACCAGGTGGAAGAGTCCATTGGTCAAAGCCCGTGCAGCCAAAGTCAAAGGTCTAGATGTCCTGGTCTAACGAAGTTTCGTGGTGGCCTCCCGGGTGTAGCTATGCCATCGAAACACCGCGTCGGTCGTGATGCATGTGTCAAAGTGATGTGGCACACGTAGACGCCCGTCTTGGGGCTCTCGGGTGTGTCCCCCTCCATGGACGTCGTTGTCCCGGTCACATGGAGGGGGGAGACATGCGCGTCGGGTAGAACCGGAGGGAATCAAGTGGTGGGTTGGGTCCAGGCCGTTTCGGGGATGCTCCTATGTGCTGACCCATCGCAACCAGTTGGAAGAGTCCACTGATCAAAGCCCGTCCGGCGAAAGTCAAAGGGCTAGATCTCCTGGTCTAACGGAGCTTCATGGTGGCCTCCCAGTTGTAGCTATGCCACCGAAACACCGCGTCGGGTCGTGATGCATGTGTGAAAGTGATGTGGCACGCATAGACGCCCGTCTTGGGGCTCTGGGGTGTGCACCCTCCGTGGACATCCCTGTTGCGGTAACTTGGAGGGTTCAGACATGCGCATCGGGTAGAACCGGAGGGAATCTAGTGGTGGGTTGGGTCAAGGCTGTGTTCGGGGATACTCCTATGTGCTGACCCATCACAACCAGGTGGAAGAGTCCATTGCTCAAAGCCCGTCCGGCGAAAGTCAATCGGCTAGATGTCCTAGTCTAACAGACCTTCGTGGTGGCCTCCCGGGTGTAGCTATGCCACCGAAACACTGCGTCGGGTCGTGATGCATGTGTGAAAGTGATGTGGCACGCGTAGATGCCCGTCTTGGGGCTCTGGGGTGTGGCCCCCCTCTACGGACGTCGCTGTCCCGGTCACTTGGAGAGGCGAGACGTGTGCATTGGGTAGAACCGGAGGGATTCTAGTGGTGGGTTGGGCCAGGCAGTGTTTGGGGATGCTCCCATATGCTGACCCATCGCAACCAGGTGGAAGAGTCCCTTGGTCAAAGCCCGTCCAGCGAAAGTCAAAGGGCAGATGTCCTGGTCTAACGAAGCTTCGTGTTGGCCTCCCGGGTGTAGCTATGCCACCGAAACACCGCGTCGGGTCATGATGCATGTGTGAAAGTGACGTGGCACGCGTAGACGCCCGTCTTGGGGCTCTCGGGTGTGGCCCCCCTCCGTGGACGTCGTTGTCCCGGTCACATGGAGGGGGAGACATGCGCGTCGGGTAGAACCGGAGGGAATCTAGTGGTGGATTGGGTCCAGGCCGTGTTCGGGGATGCTCCTATGTGCTGACCCATCGCAACCAGTTGGAAGAGTCCACTGATCAAAGCCCGTCCGGCGAAAGTCAAAGGGCTAGATCTCCTGGTCTAACGGAGCTTCGTGGTGGCCTCCCGGTTGTAGCTATGCCACCGAAACACCGCGATGGGTCGTGATGGATATGTGAAAGTGATGTGGCACGCGTAGATGCCCGTCTTGCGGCTCCGGGGTGTGCCCTCCTCCGTGGGCGTCGCTGTCGCAGTACCTTGGAGGGTTCAGACATGCGTGTTGGGTAGTACTGGAGGGAATCTAGTGGTGGGTTGGGTCAGGGCCGTGTTCGGAGATGCTCCTATGTGCTGACCCATCGCAACTAGGTGGAAGAGTCCACTGGTCAAAGCCCGTTCGGCGGAAGTCAAAGGGCTAGATGTCCTGGTCTAACAGAGCTTCGTGGTGGCCTCCCGAGTGTAGCTGTGCCACCGAAACACTGCGTCGGGTCGTGATGCATGTATGAAAGTGATGTGGCACGCGTAGACACCCATCTTGGGGCTCTCGGGTGTGGCCCCCCTCTACGGACGTCGCTGTCCCGGTCACTTGGAGGGGCGAGACGTGTGCGTTGGGTAGAACCGGAGGGATTCTAGTGGTGGGTTGGGTCCAGGCCATGTTCGGGGATGCTCCTATGTGCTAACCCATCGCGAACAGGTTGAAGAGTCCACTGGTCAAAGCACGTCCGGTGAAAGTCAAAGGGCTAGATCTCCTGGTCTAACGGAGCTTCGTGGTGGCCTCCCGGTTGTAGCTATGCGACCAAAACACCACGTTGGGTCGTGATGCATGTGTGAAAGTGATGTGGCACGCGTAAACGCCCGTCTTGGGGCTCCGGGATGTGGCTCCCTCCTCGGACGTCGTTGTTGCGGTCACTTGGAGGGTTGAGACGTGCGCGTCGGGTAGAACCATAGGGAATCTAGTGGTGGGTTGGGTCCAGGCTGTGTTCGGGGATGCTCCTATGTGCTGACCCATCGCAACCAGGTGGAAGAGTCCATTGGTCAAAGCCCGTCCAGCGAAAGTCAAAGGGTTAGATGTCCTTGTCTAACGGAGCTTCGTGGTGGCCTCCCGGGTGTAGCTATGCCACCGAAACACCGCGTCGGATCGTGATGCATGTGTGAAAGTGATGTGGCACGCGTAGACGCCCGTCTTGTGGCTCTGGGGTGTGGGCCCCCTCCGCGGACGCCGCTGTCCCGGTCACTTGGAGGGGGGAGTCGTGCGCGTCGGGTAGAACCGGAAGGAATCTATCGGTGGGTTGGGTCCAGGCCGTGTTCGGGGATGCTCCTATGAGCTGGCCCATGGCAACAAGGTGGAAGAGTCCACTGGTTAAAACCTGCTGGGCGAAAGACAAAGGGCTAGATCTCTTGGTCTAACGGAGCTTTGTGGTGGCCTCCTAGGTGTAGCGATGCCACCGAAACACCGCGTCGGTCGTGATGCACGTGTGAAAGTTATGTGGTACGCATAGACGCCCGTCTTGAGGCTCCGAGGTGTGGCCCCCCTCCGCGGACGTCGCTGTCGTGGTCACTTGGAGGGGGGAGATGTGCACGTCGGGTAGAACCAGAGGGAATCTAGATGTGGGTTGGGTCCAGGCCGTGTTCGGGGATGCTCCTATGTGCTGACCCATCGCAACCAGGTGGAAGAGTCCACTGGTTAAAGCCCGTCCTGCGAAAGTCAAAGGGCTAGATCTCCTGGTCTAACGGAGCTCCGTGGTGGCCTCCCGGTTGTAGCTATGCAACGGAAACACCGCGTCGGGTCATGTTGCATGTGTGAAAGTGATGTGGCAAGGGAAGACGCCCGTCTTAGGGCTCCAGGGTGTGCCCCCCTCCGCGGACGTCGCTGTCGCGGCCACTTGGAGGGGGAGACGTGCGCGTCAGGTAGAATCGGAGGGAATCTAGTGATGGGTTGGGTCCAGGCCGTGTTCGGGGTTCCTCCTATGTGCTGACCCATCGCAACCAGGTGGAAGAGTCCACTGGTCAAAGCCTATCCGGCGAAAGTCAAAGGGCTAGATCTCCTGGCCCAACGGAGCTTCGTGGTGGCCTACCGGTTGTAGCTATGCCACCCAAACACCGCGTCAGGTCGTGATGCACGTGTGAAACTTATGTGGCACGCGTAAACGCCCGTCTTGGGGCTCCGGGGTGTGGCCCCCCTCCGCGGACGTCGCTGTTGCGGACACTTGGAGGGTTGAGACGTGCGCGTCGGGTAGAACCGTAGGGAATCTAATGGTGGGTTGGGTCCAGGCCGTGGTCGGGGATGCTCCTATGTGCTCACCCATCGCAACTAGGTGGAAAAGTCCATTGGTCAAAGCCCGTCCGATGAAAGTCAAAGGGCTAGATGTCCTGGTGTAACGGAGCTTCGTGGTGGCCTCCCGGGTGTAGCTATGCCACCGAAACACCGCGTCGGTTCGTGATGCATCTGTGAAAGTGATGTGGTATGCGTAGACGACCATCTTGGGACTCTAAGGTGTGGCCCCCCTCCGCGGACGTCGCTATCCCGGTCACTTGGAGGGGGGAGACATGCGCTTTGGGTAGAACTGGAAGGAATCTATTGGTGGGTTGGTCCAGGTCGTGTTTGGGGATCCTCCTATGAGCTGCCCCATCGCAACCAGGTGGAAGAGTCCACTGGTTAAAGCCCGTCCGGCGAAAGACAAAGGGCTATATCTCCTGGTCTAACGGAGCTTCGTGGTGGCCTCCCGGGAGTAGCTATGCCATCGAAACACCGCATCGGGTCGTGATACATGTGTGATATTGATGTGGCATGCATAGACGCCTGTCTTGGTGCTCCGGGGTGTGGCCCCCCTCTGCGGACGTCGTTGTCGCGGTCACTTGGAGGGGGGAGACGTGCGCGTCGGGTAGAGCCGGGGAGAATCTAGTGGTGGTGTAGGTCCAGGCCATGTTCGGGGATGTTCCTATGTGCCGACCCATCGCAACCAGGTGGAAGAGTCCACTGGTCAAAGCCCGTCCGGTGAAGGTCCAAGGGCTAGATCTTCTGGTCTAACAGAGCTTCGTGGTGGCCTCCCGGGTGTGGCTATGCCACCGAAACACCGCGTCGGGTTGTGATGCATGTATGAAAGTGATGTGGCACGCGTAGACGCCCGTCTTTGAGCTCCGGGTTGTGGCCCCCCTCCACGGACGTCGCTGTCGCGGTCACATGGAGGGGGCGGACATGCGCGTCGGGTAGAACCATAGGGAATCTAGTGGTGGGTTGGGTCCAGGCCATGTTCGGGGATGCTCCAATGTGCTGACCCATCGCAACCAGGTGGAAGAGTCCACTAATCAAATCCCGTCCGGCGAAAGTCAAAGGGCTAGATCTCCTAGTCTAAAGGAGCTTCGTGGTGGCTTCCCGGGTGTAGCTATGCCACCGAAATACCGCGTCGGGTTGTGATGCACGTATGAAAGTGATGTGGCACGTGTAGACGCCTGTCTTGGGGCTCCGGGGTCTGGCCCCCTTCCGCGGACGTCGCTGTCGCAGTCACATGGAGGGCGGAGACGTGCGCGTCGGGTAGAACCGGAAGGAATCTATTGGTGGGTTGGGTCCAGGCCATGTTCGGGGATGCTCCTATGAGCTGCCCCATCGCAACCAGGTGGAAGAGTCCACTTGTTAAAGCCCGTCCGGCGAAAGTCAAAGGGCTAGATGTCCTGGTCTAACGGAGCTTCGTGGTGGCCTGCCGGGTGTAGCTGTGCCACCGAAAAATTGCGTCGGGTCATGATGCATGTGTGAAAGTGATGTGGCACGCATAGATGCCCGTCTTGGGGCTCTGGGGTGTGGCCCCCCTCTACGGACGTCGTTGTCCCGATCACTTGGAGAGGCGAGACGTGTGCATTGGGTAGAACTGGAGGGATTCTAGTGGTGGGTTGGGTCCAGGCCGTGTTTAGGGATGCTCCTATGTGCTGACCCATCACAACCAGGTTGAAGAGTCCACTGGTCAAAGCCTGTCCGGTGAAAGTCAAAGGGCTAGATCTCCTGGTCTAACGGAGCTTCGTGCTGGCCTCCCGGTTGTAGCTATGCGACCGAAACACCACGTCGGGTCATTATGCATGTGTGAAAATGATATGGCACGCGTAAACGCCTGACTTGGGGCTACGGGGTGTGGCCTCCTCCACGGACGTCGTTGTTGCGGTCACCTGGAGGGTTGAGACGTGCGCGTCGGGTAGAACCGGAGGGATTCTAGTGGTGGGTTGGGTCCAGGCTGTGTTCGGGGATGCTCCTATGTGCTGACCCATCGCCACCAGGAGGAAGAGTCCATTGGTCAAAGCCCGTGCAGCCAAAGTCAAAGGGCTAGATGTCCTGGTCTAACGAAGCTTCGTGGTGGCCTCCCGGTTGTAGCTATGCCACTGAAATATCGTGTCGGGTCGTGATGCATGTGTGACAGTGATGTGGCACATGTAGACGCCCGTCTTGGGGCTCTCGGGTGTTGCCCCCCTCCGTGGACGTCGTTGTCCTGGTCACATGGAGGGGGGAGACGTGCGCGTCGGGTAGAACCGGAGGGAATCAAGTGGTGGGTTGGGTCCGGGCCGTTTCAGGGATGCTCCTATGTGCTGACCCATCGCAACCAGTTGGAAGAGTCCACTGATCAAAGCCCGTCCGGCAAAAGTCAAAGGGCTAGATCTCCTGGTCTAACGGAGCTTCGTGGTGGCCTCCCGGTTGTAGCTATGCCACCGAAACACCGCGTCGGGTCGTGATGCATGTGTGAAAGTGATGTGGCACGCATAGACGCCCGTCTTGGGGCTCTGGGGTGTGCACCCTCCGTGGACATCCCTTTTGCGGTAACTTGGAGGGTTCAGACATGCGCGTCGGGTAGAACCGGAGGGAATCTAGTGGTGGGTTGGGTCAAGGCTGTGTTCGGGGATACTCCTATGTGTTGACCCATCGCTACCAAGTGGAAGAGTCCCTTTCTCAAAGCCTGTATGGCGAAAGTCAATCGGCTAGATGTCCTAGTCTAACAGAGTTTCGTGGTGGCCTCCCGGGTGTAGCTATGCCACCGAAACACTGCGTCGGGTCATGATGCATGTGTGAAAGTGATGTGGCACGCGTAGATGCCCGTCTTGGGGCTCTAGGGGGTGGCCCCCCTCTACGGACGTCGCTGTCCCGGTCACTTGGAGAGGCGAGACTTGTGCATTGGGTAGAACCGGAGGGATTCTAGTGGTGGGTTGGGTCCAAGCAGTGTTTGGGGATGCTCCTATATGCTGACCCATCGCAACCAGGTGGAAGAGTCCCTTGGTCAAAGCCCGTCCAGCGAAAGTCAAAGGGCTACATGTCCTGGTCTAACGAAGCTTCGTGTTGGCCTCCCGGGTGTAGCTATGCCACCGAAACACCGCATCGGGTCATGATGCATGTGTGAAAGTGGCGTGGCACGCGTAGACGCCCGTCTTGGGACTCTCGGGTGTGGCCCCCCTCCGTGGACGTCGTTGTCCCGGTCACATGGAGGGGGAGCCATGCGCGTCGGGTAGAACCGGAGGGAATCTAGTGGTGGATTGGGTCCAGGCCGTGTTCGGGGATGCTCCTATGTGCTGACTCATCGCAACCAGTTGGAAGAGTCCACTGATCAAAGCCCGTCCGGCGAAAGTCAAAGAGCTAGATCTCCTGGTCTAACGGAGCTTCGTGGTGGCCTCCCGGTTGTAGCTATGCCACCGAAACACCGCGTCGGGTCGTGATGGATATGTGAAAGTGATGTGGCACGCGTAGATGCCCGTCTTGAGGCTCCGGGGTGTGCCCTCCTCCGTGGGCGTCGCTGTCGCGGTACCTTGGAGGGTTCAGACATGCGTGTTGGGTAGTACCGGAGGGAATCTTGTGGTGGGTTGGGTCAGGGCCGTGTTCGGGGATGCTCCTATGTGCTGACCCATCGCAACTAGGTGGAAGAGTCCACTGGTCAAAGCCCGTTCGGCGGAAGTCAAAGGGCTAGATGTCCTTGTCTAACAGAGCTTCGTGGTGGCCTCACGAGTGTAGCTGTGCCACCGAAACACTGCGTCGGGTCGTGATGCATGTATGAAAGTGATGTGGCACGCGTAGACGCCCGTCTTGGGGCTCTGGGGTGTGGCCCCCCTCTACGGACGTCGCTGTCCTGGCCACTTGGAGGGACGAGACGTGTGCGTTGGGTAGAACCGGAGGGATTCTAGTGGTGGGTTGGGTCCAGGCCGTGTTCGGGGATGCTCCTATGTGCTAACCCATCGCAAACAAGTTGAAGAGTCCACTGGTCAAAGCACGTCCGGTGAAAGTCAAAGGGCTAGATCTCCTGGTCTAACGGAGCTTCGTGGTGGCCTCCCGGTTGTAGCTATGCGACCAAAACACCACGTCGCGTCGTGATGCATGTGTGAAAGTGATGTGGCACGCGTAAACGCCCGTCTTGGGGCTCCGGGATGTGGCTCCGTCCGCGGACGTCGTTGTTGCGGTCACTTGGAGGGTTGAGACGTGCGCGTCGGGTAGAACCATAGGGAATCTAGTGGTGGGTTGGGTCCAGGCTGTGTTCGGGGATGCTCCTATGTGCTGACCCATCGCAACCAGGTGGAAGAGTCCATTGGTCAAAGCCCGTGCAGCGAAAGTCAAAGGGTTAGATGTCCTCGTCTAACGGAGCTTCGTGGTGGCCTCCCGGGTGTAGCTATGCCACCGAAACACCGCGTCGGATCGTGATGCATGTGTGAAAGTGATGTGGCACGCGTAGACGCCCGTCTTTGGGCTCTGGGGTGTGGCCCCCCTCCGCGGACGCCGCTGTCCCGGTCACTTGGAGGGGGGAGTCGTGCGCGTCGGGTAGAACCGGAAGGAATCTATTGGTGGGTTGGGTCCAGGCCATGTTCGGGGATGCTCCTATGAGCTGACGCATGGCAACAAGGTGGAAGAGTCCACTCGTTAAAACCTGTTGGGCGAAAGACAAAGGGCTAGATCTCTTGGTCTAACGGAGCTTTGTGGTGGCCTCCTAGGTGTAGCGATGCCACCGAAACACCGCGTCGGTCGTGATGCACATGTGAAAGTGATGTGGTACGCATAGACGCCCGTCTTGAGGCTCCGAGGTGTGGCCCCCTCCGCGGACGTCGCTGTCACGGTCACTTGGAGGGGGGAGACGTGCATGTCGGGTAGAACCAGCGGGAATCTAGATGTGGGTTGGGTCCAGGCCTTGTTCGGGGATGCTCCTATGTGCTGACCCATCGCAACCAAGTGGAAGAGTCCACTGGTTAAAGCCCGTCCTGCGAAAGTCAAAGGGCTAGATCTCCTGGTCTAACGGAGCTCCGTGGTGGCCTCCCGGTTGTAGCTATGCCACGGAAACACCGCGTCGGGTCATGATGCATGTGTGAAAGTGATGTGGCAAGGGTAGACGCCCGTCTTAGGGCTCCGGGGTGTGCCCCCCTCCGCGGACGTCGCTGTCGCGGCCACTTGGAGGGGGAGACGTGCGCGTCAGGTAGAATCGGAGGGAATCTAGTGATGGGTTGGGTCCAGGCCGTGTTCGGGGTTGCTCCTATGTGCTGACCCATCGCAACCAGGTGGAAGAGTCCACTGGTCAAAGCCCGTCCGGCGAAAGTCAAAGGGCTAGATCTCCTGGCCCAACTGAGCTTCGTGGTGGCCTCCCGGTTGTAGCTATGCCACCCAAACACCGCGTCAGGTCGTGATGCACGTGTGAAACTTATGTGGCACGCGTAAACGCCCGTCTTGGGGCTCCGGGGTGTGGCTCCCCTCCGCGGACGTCGCTGTTGCGGACACTTGGAAGGTTGAGACGTAGGCGTCGGGTAGAACCGTAGGGAATCTAATGGTGGGTTGGGTCCAGGCCATGGTCGGGGATGCTCCTATGTGCTCACCCATCGCAACCAGGTGGAAAAGCCCATTGGTCAAAGCCCGTCCAATGAAAGTCAAAGGGCTAGATGTCCTGGTGTAACGGAGCTTCATGGTGGCCTCCCGGGTGTAGCTATGCCATCGAAACACCGCGTCGGTTCGTGATGCATCTGTGAAAGTGATGTGGTATGCGTAGACGACCGTCTTGGGACTCTAAGGTGTGGCCCCCCTCCGCGGACGTCGCTATCCCGGTCACTTGGAGGGGGAAGACATGCGCTTTGGGTAGAACTGGAATGAATCTATTGGTGGGTTGGTCCAGGCCGTGTTTGGGGATCCTCCTATGAGCTGCCCCATCGCAACCAGGTGGAAGAGTCCACTGGTTAAAGCCCGTCCGGCGACAGACAAAGGGTTATATCTCCTGGTCTAACGGAGCTTCGTGGTGGCCTCCCGGGAGTAGCTATGCCATCGAAACACCGCATCGGGTCGTGATGCATGTGTGATAGTGATGTGGCATGCATAGACGCCTGTCTTGGTGCTCCGGGGTGTGGCCCCCCTCTGCGGACGTCGTTGTCGCGGTCACTTGGAGGGGGGAGACGTGCGCGTCGTGTAGAGCCGGGGAGAATCAAGTGCTGGTGTAGGTCCAGGCCATGTTCGGGGATGTTCCTATGTGCCGACCCATCGCAACCAGGTGGAAGAGTCCACTGGTCAAAGCCCGTCCGGTGAAGGTCAAAGGGCTAGATCTTCTGGTCTAACGGAGCTTCGTGGTGGCCTCCCGGGTGTGGCTATGCCACCGAAACACCGCATCGGGTTGTGATGCATGTATGAAAGTGATGTGGCACGCGTAGACGCCCGTCTTTGAGCTCCGGGGTGTGGCCCCCCTCCACGGACGTCGCTGTCGCGGTCACATGGAGGGGGCAGACATGCGCGTCGGGTGGAACCATAGGAAATCTAGTGGTCGGTTGGGTCCAGACCATGTTCGGGGATGCTCCAATGTGCTGACCCATCCCAACCAGGTGGAAGAGTCCACTAATCAAAGCCAGTCCGGCGAAAGTCAAAGGGCTAGATCTCCTAGTCTAAAGGAGCTTCGTGGTGGCCTCCCGGGTGTAGCTATGCCACCGAAATACCGCGTCGGGTCGTGATGCACGTATGAAAGTGATGTGGCACGCGTAGACGCCTGTCTTGGGGCTCCGGGGTCTGGCCCCCTTCCGCGGACGTCGCTGTCGCGGTCACATGGAGGGCGGAGACGTGCGCGTCGGGTAGAACCGGAAGGAATCTATTGGTGGGTTGGGTCCAGGCCGTGTTCGGGGATGCTCCTACGAGCTGCCACATCGCAACCAGGTGGAAGAGTCGACTTGTTAAAGCCCGTCCAGCGAAAGTCAAAGGGCTAGATGTCCTGGTCTAACGGAGCTTCATGGTGGCCTGCCGGGTGTAGCTGTGCCACCGAAAAATTGTGTCGGGTCATGATGCATGGGTGAAAGTGATGAGGCACGCGTAGATGCCCGTCTCGGGGCTCTGGGGTGTGGCCCCCCTCTACAGACGTCGCTGTCCCGATCACTTGGAGAGGCGAGACGTGTGCATTGGGTCGAACTGGAGGGATTCTAGTGGTGGGTTGGGTCCAGGCCGTGTTCGGGGATGCTCCTATGTGCTGACCCATCACAACCAGGTTGAAGAGTCCACTGGTCAAAGCCTGTCCGGTGAAAGTCAAAGGGCTAAATCTCCTGGTCTAACGGAGCTTCGTGGTGGCCTCCCGGTTGTAGCTATGTGACCGAAACACCACGTCGGGTCGTTATGCATGTGTGAAGATGATATGGCACGCGTAAACGCCTGACTTGGGGCTCCGGGGTGTGGCCTCCTCCATGGACGTCTTTGTTGCGGTCACCTGGAGGGTTGAGACGTGCGCGTCGGGTAGAACCGGAGGGATTCTATTGGTGGGTTGGGTCCAGGCTGTGTTCGGGGATGCTCCTATGTGCTGACCCATCGCCACCAGGTGGAAGAGTCCATTGGTCAAAGCCCGTGCAGCCAAAGTCAAAGGGCTAGATGTCCTGGTCTAACGAAGCTTCGTGGTGGCCTCCCGGTTGTAGCTATGCCAGCGAAACACCGCGTCGGGTCGTGATGCATGTGTCAAAGTGATGTGGCACACGTAGACGCCCGTCTTGGGGCTCTCGGGTGTGGCCCCCCTCCGTGGACGTCGTTGTCCTGGTCACATGGAGGGGGGAGACATGCGCGTCGGGTAGAACCGGAGGGAATCAAGTGGTGGGTTGGGTCCAGGCCGTTTCAGGGATGCTCCTATGTGCTGACCCATCGCAACCAGTTGGAAGAGTCCACTGATCAAAGACCGTCCGGTGAAAGTCAAAGGGCTAGATCTCCTGGTCTAACGGAGCTTCGTGGTGGCCTCCCGGTTGTAGCTATGCCACCGAAACACCACGTCGGGTCGTGATGCATGTGTGAAAGTGATGTGGCACGCATAGACGCCCGTCTTGGGGCTCTGGGGTGTGCACCCTCCGTGGACATCCCTGTTGCGGTAACTTGGAGGGTTCAGACATGCGCGTCGGGTAGAACCGGAGGGAATCTAGTGGTGGGTTGGGTCAAGGCTGTGTTCGGGGATACTCCTATGTGTTAACCCATCGCAACCAGGTGGAAGAGTCCATTTCTCAAAGCCCGTCCGGCGAAAGTCAATCGGCTAGATGTCCTAGTCTAACAGAGTTTCGTGGTGGCCTCCCGGGTGTAGCTATGCCACCGAAACACTGCGTCGGGTCGTGATGCATGTGTGAAAGTGATGTGGCATGCGTAGACGCCCGTCTTTGGGCTCTGGGGTGTGGCCCCCCTCCGCGGACGCCGCTGTCCCGGTCACTTGGAGGGGGGAGTCGTGCGTGTCGGGTAGAACCGGAAGGAATCTATTGGTGGGTTGGGTCCAGGCCGTGTTCGGGGATGCTCCTATGAGCTGACCCATGGCAACAAGGTGGAAGAGTCCACTGGTTAAAACCTGCTGGGCGAAAGACAAAGGGCTAGATCTCTTGGTCTAACGGAGCTTTGTGGTGGCCTCCTAGGTGTAGCGATGCCACCGAAACACCGCGTCGGTCGTGATGCACGTGTGAAAGTGATGTGGTACGCATAGACGCCCGTCTTGAGGCTCCGAGGTATGGCCCCCCTCCGCGGACGTCGCTGTCGCGGTCACTTGGAGGGGGGAGACGTGCACGTCGGGTAGAACCAGAGGGACTCTAGATGTGGGTTGGGTCCAGGCCGTGTTCGGGGATGCTCCTATGTGCTGACCCATCGCAACCAGGTGGAAGAGTCCACTGGTTAAAGCCCGTCCTGTGAAAGTCAAAGGGCTAGATCTCCTGGTCTAACGGAGCTCCGTGTGGCCTCCCGGTTGTAGCTATGCCACGGAAACACCGCGTCGGGTCGTGATGCATGTGTGAAAGTGATGTGGCAAGGGTAGACGCCCGTCTTAGGGCTCCGGGGTGTGCCCCCCTCCGCGGACGTCGCTGTCGCGGCCACTTGGAGGGGGAGACGTGCGCGTCAGGTAGAATCGGAGGGAATCTATTGATGGGTTGGGTCCAGGCCGTGTTCGCGGTTGCTCCTATGTGCTGAACCATCGCAACCAGGTGGAAGAGTCCACTGGTCGAAGCCCGTCCGGCGAAAGTCAAAGGGCTAGATCTCCTGGCCCAACGGAGCTTCGTGGTGGCCTCCCGGTTGTAGCTATGCCACCCAAACACCGCGTCAGGTCGTGATGCACGTGTGAAACTTATGTGGCACGCGTAAACGCCGGTCTTGGGGCTCCGGGGTGTGGCCCCCCTCCGCGGATGTCGCTGTTGCGGACACTTGGAGGGTTGAGACGTGCGCGTCGGGTAGAACCGTAGGGAATCTAGTGGTGGGTTGGGTCCAGGCCGTGGTCGGGGATGCTCCTATGTGCTCACCCATCGCAACCAGGTGGAAAAGTCCATTGGTCAAATCCCGTCCGATGAAAGTCAAATGGCTAGATGTCCTGGTGTAACGGAGCTTCCTGGTGGCCTCCCGGGTGTAGCTATGCCACCGAAACACCGCGTCGGTTCGTGATGCATCTGTGAAAGTGATGGTATGCGTAGACGACCGTCTTGGGACGCTAAGGTGTGGCCCCCCTCCGCGGACGTCGCTGTCCCGGTCACTTGGAGGGGAGAGACATGCGCTTTGGGTAGAACCGGAAGGAATCTATTGGTGGGTTGGTCCAGGCCGTGTTTGGGGATGCTCCTATGAGCTGCCCCATCGCAACCAGGTGGAAGAGTCCACTGGTTAAAGCCCGTCCGGCGAAAGACAAAGGGCTATATCTCCTGGTCTAACGGAGCTTCGTGGTGGCCTCCCGGGAGTAGCTATGCCATCGAAACACCGCACCGGGTCGTGATGCATGTGTGATAGTGATGTGGGATGCATAGACGCCTGTCTTGGTGCTCCGGGGTGTGGCCCCCCTCTGCGGACGTCGTTGTCGCGGTCACTTGGAGGGGGGAGACGTGCGCGTCGGGTAGAGCCGGGGAGAATCTAGTGGTGGTGTAGGTCCAGGCCACGTTTGGGGATGTTCCTATGTGCCGACCCATCTCAACCAGGTGGAAGAGTCCACTGGTCAAAGCCCGTCCGGTGAAGGTCCAAGGGCTAGATCTTCTGGTCTAACGGAGCTTCGTGGTGGCCTCCCGGGTGTGGCTATGCCATCGAAACACCGCGTCGGGTTGTGATGCATGTATGAAAGTGATGTGGCACGCGTAGACGCCCGTCTTTGAGCTCCGGGGTGTGGCCCCCCTCCACGGACGTCGCTGTTGCGGTCACATGGATGGGGCAGACATGCGCGTCGGGTAGAACCATAGGGAATCTAGTGGTGGGTTGGGTCCTGGCCATGTTCCGGGATGCTCCAATGTGCTGACCCATCGCAACCAGGTGGAAGAGTCCACTGGTTAAAGCCCGTCCGGCAAAAGACAAAGGGCTAGATCTCCTGGTCTAACGGAGCTTCGTGGTGGCCTGCCGGGTGTAGCTATGCCACCGAAAAATTGCGTCGGGTCATGATGCACGTATGAAAGTGATGTGGCACGCGTAAATGCCCGTCTTGGGGCTCTGGGGTGTGGGCCCCCTCTACGGACGTCGCTGTCCCGATCACATGGAGGGCGGAGACGTGTGCATTGGTAGAACCGGAGGGATTCTAGTGGTGGGTTGGGTCCAGGCCGTGTTCGGGGATGCTCCTATGTGCTGACCCATCGCAACCAGGTGGAAGAGTCCACTAGATAAAGCCCGTCCGGCGAAAGACAAAGGGCTAGATCTCCTGGTCTAACGGAGCTTCGTGGTGGCCTGCCGGGTGTAGCTATGCCATTGAAACACCGCGTAGGGTCGTGGTGCATGTGTGAAAGTGATGTGGCACGCGTAGACGCCCGTCTTGTGGCTCCAGGGTTTGGCACCCCTCCGCGGACGTCACTGTCGTGGTCACATGGAGGGGGGATACATGCGCGTCGGGTAGAAGCGGAGGGAATCTAGTGGTGGGTTGGGTCCAGGCCGTGTTCGGGGATGCTCCTATGTTCTGACCCATCACAACGAGGTGGAAGAGTCCACTAGTCAAAGCCCATCCGGCGAAAGTCAAAGGGCTAGGTCTCCTGGTCTAACGGAACTTCGTGGTGGCCTCCCGATTGTAGCTATGCCACCGAAACACCACGTCAGGTCGTGATGCATGTTTGGAAGTGATGTGGCACGCGTAAACGCCCGTCTTGGGGCTCTAGGGTGTGGCCCCCTCCGCAGACATCGCTGTTGCGGTCACTTGAAGGGTTGACACATGCGCGTTGGGTAGAATCGGAGGGAATCTGTTGGTGGGTTGGGTCCTGGCCGTGTTCGGGGATGCTCCTATGTGCTGACCCTTTGCAACCAGGTGGAAGAGTCCATTGGTCAAAGCCCGTCCGGTGAAAGTAGAAGGGCTAGATGTCCTGGTCTAACAGAGCTTCATGGTGGCCTCCCGGGTGTAGCTATGCCACCGAAACACCGTGTCGGGTCGTGATACATCTGTGAAAGTGATGTGGCACGCGTAGACGCCCGTCTTGGGACTCTGGGGTGTGGCCCCCCTCTGCGGACGTCGCTATCCCAATCACTTGGAGGGGGGAGACATGCGCGTCGGGTAGAACCGGAAGGAATCTATTTGTTGGTTGGGTCCAGGCCGTGTTTGGGGATGCTCCTATAAGATGCCCCATCGCAACCAGGTGGAAGGGTCCACCGGTTAAAGCCCGTCTGGCAAAAGACAAAGGGCTAGATCTCTTGGTCTAACGGAGCTTCATGGTGGCCTCCCGGGAGAAGCTATGCCACCAAAACACTGTGTCAGGTCGTGATGCATGTGTGATAGTGATGTGGCATGCGTAGACGCTGTCGCGGTCACTTGGAGGGGGGAGACGTGCGCGTCGGGTAGAACCGAAGAGAATCTAGTGGTGGTTTCGGTCCAGGCCGTGTTCGGGGATGCTCCTATGTGTTGCCCATCGCAACGAGGTGGAAGAATCCACTCGTCAAAGCCCGTCCGGCGAAGGTCAAAGGGCTAGATCTCCTGGTCTAACAGAGCTTCGTGGTGGCCTCCCGGGTGTAGCTATGCCACCAAACACCGCGTCGTGTTGTGATGCATGTACGAAAGTGATGTGGCACGTGTAGACGCCCGTCTTGGGGCTCCGGGGTGCGGCCCCCCTCCATAGACGTCGCTGTCGCGGTCACATGGAGGGGAGACGTGCGCGTCGGGTAGAACCGGAGGGAATCTAGTGGCGGGTTGGGTCCAGACCGTGTTCGGGGATGCTCCTATGTGCTGACCCATCGCAACTAGGTGGAAGAGTCCACTGAGCAAAGCCCGTCCGGCGAAAGTCAAAGGGCTAGATCTCCTAGTCTAACGGAGCTTCGTCGTGGCCTCCCGGGTGTAGCTATGCCACCGAAACACCGCGTCGGGTCGTGATGCATGTATGAAAGTGATGTGGCACGCGTAGACGCCCGTCTTGGGGCTCCGGGGTGTGCCCCCCTTCCGCGGACGTCGTTGTCGCGGTCACATGGAGGCGGGAGACGTGCTCATCGGGTAGAACCGGAAGGAATCTATTGGTGGGTTGGGTCTAGGCCGTGTTCGGGGATGCTCCTATGAGCTGCCCCATCATAAACAGGTGGATGAGTCCACTGGTTAAAGCCCGTCCGACGAAAGACAAAGGGCTAGATCTCCTGGTCTAACGGAGCTTCGTGGTGGCCTCCCGGGTGTAGCTATGCCATCGAAACAACACGTCAGGTCGTGATGCATGTGTGAAAGTGTTTTGGCACGTGTAAATGCCCGTCGTGGGGCTCCGGGGTGTGGCCCCCTCCGTGGACGTCGCTGTTGCAGTCACTTGGAGGGTTGAGACGTGCGCGTCGGGTAGTACCGGAGGGAATCTAGTGGTGGGTTGGGTCCAGGCCATGTTCGGGGATGCTCCTATGTGCTGACCCATCGCAACCAGGTGGTAGAGTCCATTGGTGAAAGCCCGTTCGGCGAAAGTCAAAGGGTTAGATGTCCTGGTCTAAGGGAGCTTCGTGGTGGCCTCCCGGGTGTAGCTATGCCACCGAAACACCGTGTTGCGTCATGATGCATGTGTGAAAGTGATGTGGCACGCGTAGACGCCCGTCTTGGGACTCTGGGGTGTGGCCCCCCTCTGCGGACGTCGCTGTCCCAGTCACTTGGTGGGGGGAGACGTGTGCGTCGGGTAGAACCGAAAGGAATCTATTGGTGGGTTGGGTCCAGGCCGTGTTTGGGGATGCTCCTATGAGCTGCCCCATCGCAACCAGGTGGAAGAGTCCACTGGTTAAAGCCCGTCCGATGAAAGACAAAGGGCTAGATCTCCTTGTGACAGCCCAAATGTTGTCCCTACCCTTTTGGCATGTAATCCCCCATGTATGAACCTTGTGTCATGTGCTGAGATGTGTGTTTGCTCCTTGCCATTCTATGTTTTTGCATTCATGCATCATCATGCATCATTCTCATTTCATCCTTGTGCCATGTTGGTTTTCCTTGTGCTTGTTGTGTTGTGATGGTGGTGTTGGCGTGTGTGAGGGGTGAGAGGTTGTGAATGGTGGGAATCAAGTGTGTGCATCTCATTTCTTCCCCTCTCTTTGCCCTTTTCAACATCCCCTCCAAAACCCCTTTTCTCCTATTGTTTTTATCACCAGATTTTAAGTTGTTTTAAAAATTGTTTAAAAATGTTCATGAGATGGCCCCAAGTGTTTTATGAGATGTGAGTGTGTTGTATTAAATGTTTGGGTTTCTGTGGTTTTGTGTTGTAAATTAACAAGAGTTGTCCTTTTAAATATTAAATAAAATACTTTTGTTATAAATCAACTTAATATTTTTATTAATAGGTGCACATTATTTCCTTCTCAAAAGAATTTTTTTGTTTTGTTCAAAACCCTTTTAATTTGCTCGGGGGTTTATTTTGTTGGGGCTGATTTTATTAAATGGAACCCCCCCTTTTTTTATTTCTCTGTTTGTGAGTGTGAGAGAGAGAGGGTTAGTGGGCCGTGGCCCAGCCCAGCTGGACACAACGGCCACCTGCCCCGTCTCCCACCTCCGTCAGTGAGTTTCAGAGAGAGCGCGTCGTCGCCATCGCTTTCCGTCACCGTCGCCGTTAGCCTGGGGCCATATAGCCTCCCCTCGGCGTCTGTGTCGCTCTGCTAGGGTTTCTTCTTCCTCCCTCCGCCGCCGCAGCTCCTCTCCCCCTGTTCTTCTTCCTCCTTCCTCCCCTTCTCTGTCGAGGCGCAGGTAGGCTTCAGGGAAGTTCAGAGGAGTGGTGCTCGTCGTCGTCGTCGCCTCCGACGGCCTCGTCCCCACTGGTGATGGCGTGCGGCTCGCCGCTGCCATCCGCGTTGCATTTCCGGCGCTAGGAGGCCTCGGGAGGCCTTCTTCTTGTTCCTCCTCATCGCCGGAACGTCGCCGGTCCTTCTTCCTCTCCGTGCGCATCGTCTCCACCTCTTCTTCCCCTTCGTCGCCGTCGCTCGCGCCCTCGTGCCTCCACGAGACCCTCGGTGAGCAGTCCGTCCTCGCCGCCCCTTCTCCTCGCCGTATTTCATAGGATTTGTCGCCGTAGTGCCGTCCCCGCCGCTCGAAAGCTCCATGCTTGGGCTCTCTGTAGGTCCCCCTCATCGTGAGGCGAGGTGCGGGATGGAGTTTCCGTAGGTCCCTCTTTCGATTCCGCCACTCCCCGTCACCGGAGAACCCCTGCATCGCCGGGGATCGCCGTCGCTCCGCCGTTGTCGCTGCCGCTGTTTCTCTGCATCCATGCGTGTGTAGGTTCAGTTTCGTCAGTAGTTTGTGCGCGTGTGTGTTAGAGCTGCAGATCCCCCCTTCCCGTTAAGTTCCGGCGCCGTAGCGTAGTGGTGGGTGTGCGTGTGCTCGACCCCGAGGTCAGGGTTCGTGCCCCTGAACCTCCCCCTTTTTCCCTTTTGTTGTTTATTTTATTTTCTTTTGTTTTTCTTTCTCCTGATTTATCCATGTATGTGTGTGCATTCCAGCATGTATGCATGTGTGTTGACCTCCTTGCCATGTATGTGTGTGTATGTACCAAATGCTACATATGCATATGTATGCATACATGAGAGATGTGTGTGTGTTTAGTGCTTGCTCTTCATGTTTAAGTGTGTGAGCATGCTTGTGTATGTGTGTGTCATGGTGATGCATACACCTACATGAGAGGTGTATGAATGTTTGTGTGTGTGATAGTAGTGGTGGGTGGGTGTGTGTATGCTATGAATACATACATGCATATGTTTGTGGGTAATGCCTTGTGTGTGTGTGTGTGCATGTAGGTGTGTGGTGCACCATGCATGACACATGTGTGTGTGTGTGCTCTTTGCACACCCAAACATGGGTGTGTTCTTGTGAGTGAGTGTAGTGTGTAGGTCTGTGTGTGTGGGCATACATGTATGAAATGCACGTGTGCCTATATGCACTCATGCTTGGGTGGTATGCTAGTGGTGTGTGTGTGTGCTCCACATCCACTCACTTTGGAGTGATGTGTATTTGTATGAGTTGCTCCATGTGTAGGTTTCCCTCTTTTGTGCATATGAGCATAGTTACTCTTCTAGCTAGCTTTATCCTTTCTATTGATATATGCCATGATATCATGTTCCTAGGATGCTATTTAACCATTTCCAACATGTGTCAATAGAGTTCATGCCATTTTGTGCCATTCCCATCCATATGCATAAGTGACTTAAGTCACCCATGGCTTCATAGGTCAAATTTCGACCGAGGGTTTCTCCCCCTTGCTCCAAGCAAGTATAGGGGTATGAGTACTGCATTTGGGGTAGAATCAACCCATGAATGCATCTGTGAAGTCATATTTGACTTTCGGGCAACTTGACAAAACTGCATTTTATGCTGTGATGCCCTTTTGTCTTTTTAATATGAATTAATCTATGCATGCTTCTAAGTTATTGTCAACATGAGTTTGTTAGTTAAAGTTGTTGGGAATGTCCCAGATTTTTGTTATTTCTGAAAAGGCACCAGCTTAGTGGGAACCATGCTGTTTAGGGAGCAACTTTATGTTTCTGTTCAGCTAGCCTAAAAATGACCAAGTCTGGGAGAACTGATGTTATTGTTTTGCCATGTAGAGTTGGTTGTAGCTATTGATATTTTGGGTATTTGAGCATGCTCAGTGCTAGTTATTTTTAGTATATAATGCCTTGTACCATCCTGTTAATTTTCATGCCAATAGGAGCTTCCTACCATATTTAACGAGTGCTGTCAACTTGCTACTTTATAATCACAGATTCCAGAAAACTGGAATTTTTACTAAGTCCCAGAAAACTGTTTCATCTTGCCAACTTGATTGCTTCTTGCTTATTGATGTGTGGCTCCTTTGCTGGTGGTGTAATTGGATGATTTGATGTGGGTGTTGAGTAGATTCTGTAAACATCTTGGTTGTGGCTGTAGTCTTCCTGTAGCTCAAGTTGTGGGCTTTTCAAATTGCTATGTTGCTATTTTGTGGCAGATTGGGTGTTGTTTTGTTTTGTGACTTGTGGGAGCTATACTCCATGGAATGGTTTGATTCTTGAGTCTATTGTGATTGATTTTCCATCACCTATCCAGTGGCTACCTTGGAATGCCAGGAATTAGCCCAGGTATTTGGTGTCTTGTGTTTTGCCTCCGTACCTTGTCGTGAGCGTATCGTGAGAATCGTAACTCCGTTTCTTGCCATCCTTATATGCATTTCTATCGATTCTGCATGCTGCATCTATATTTACCATGTTCATGAATGTCTAAATAACTTAACATGAGATTCTGTACAGATTCATTAATAACAACTTTGCTCGTGAAACATGACCAGTTTTGGATTGCCATGTTAGAACTCTTCATAAATGGTCATGCATCATTTTGATTGTGCATTACACCTTGGTTGGATGTTTATTGTTGCTGTTTATCTTGGGTATATGCGAGTGTTGATACTGAGTACGAGGACCCAGGAGAGTACCACTACGAGGATCCCACTACTTGTTCCACTGAAGAACCAACAGGCAAGATGATCGTACCCGGATCCCGATACTCGCTCTTATCGTTAAAATTGCGCTACCTACCACTTAATATCAGCCCCCATGTTGCCATGACAGCCTCTAACCTCCACACCCTTGCAAACCTTTGATTGGCTAAGTTACCGCTGCTCAGCCCCTCTTATAGCATTTTAGTTGCAGGTGCAGGTTGTTCCATGTGATAACATGGATTGGATATCACAGTATTCTGTTATTTAATTTAATGCACATATATATCTTGGTATTGGTGGAAGGCTTCGCCTTTTGCTAAGTGATTGGTTCCGCTACTACCGCCATTAGTTCCTTGTTACCGGTGTTATGTTTTCCATACTTTGCGCTCCTAACATGCTCGGGGTTGTTATGGGGACCCCTTGTTGATTCGGTTGATATTAAAACTTGTGTGGTAAGACCCAACATTGGTACTACATTTGCTTAACAACTAATAAATTGCATAGGGTCTTGCAAACCCGTGGATAATTTAATCAACCCCCGGGCCAGTGCTCCTCATGAGTGTTGGTCCAAAAATGGGCTGCCTGTGGGGGCGCCTCGAGGAAACTTGAGGATTGGTTTTTCCCCGTAGCTAGTCCCATCTGTCGTGTCTTGAGAACGAGATACGCGGCTCTTATCGGGTTCGTCGACACGTCGGGTGGTCTTGCTGGATTTGTTTTACCTTTATCGAGTGTCTTGCGTGTGGAGACTGACTTTCTTTGGGTTTACCCGAGGTGTTGGAATTACTTTGGAATCACCTATGATGATCGCGAGATCCGTGGTAGAGGTATTCCCACGGAGTGTGGTTAATTTTGTAATGGATTAGTTGGAGCATCCCTGTAGGGTTAAATCTTTCGGAAAGCCATGCCCGCGGTTATGTGGCAACTTGGATATTTGTTTAGCACCCAGTTATAGCAAACTTGAAATAAACTCTAAGTAAAATACACCAACAGTGTGAGTAACCGTGATCGTCTCTACTCGTGAACATGATCCGAGAGAGAACACGGTGGGGTTATGTTTGTCGTAAGTAAGTGTTCAGGATCTCATAGAGATGATACTAGATTCAATCGTTCCTCGTAGGCCACTCATATCTATTTCGTGTTGCGTAAGCTAGCCACCAAACATGCTTAGTGCTGCTGCAAACTAAACATCACCTTCCCAAGCTTTAAGCTTCAATAGTCTCGGTACCCGGGCACATGATAGCTGAGTCCTCTGTGGCTCACAGTTTACTACAACAATCCAGGTACAGGTTCAGATGAGTTCGTGTAGGAGTATCTTACCCAGATCCAGTGGGAGTATGACGAGGAAAGAGGCAGGATGTACGTGACGTACCCGGATGAGTAGAGGACCTGGTCGTGATCTTTGGGGATAGCTTGATAGTATCATTTGCAACTTTTTTTATCGTTTGATTTCGTCCGTAGTCAGACCCTGTGTTCAACTTGATGTTATTATTTGAGTGACATTGTAAGTTAGCATGTGGCGAGTGTAAGCCAACTTGTATACTCTTCTCATTCAGTATTGTATGTTGTGATGATACTATTCTTGCTAACGACAAGATGCGCCTCTATCCCTTGCGAGGCCCTCGTGCCTTAAATGGATAGGCACGCATCTTCGACGTGACACTCCTGGTCTAACAGAGCTTCGTGGTGGCCTCCCGGGAGTAGCTATGCCACCGAAACACCGCAATGGGTCGTGATGCATGTGTGATAGTGATGTGGCATGCGTAGACGCCTGTCTTGGGGCTCCAGGGTGTGGCCCCCCTCCACGGACGTCGCTGTCGCGGTCACTTGGAGGGGGGAGACGTGCGTGTCGGGTAGAACCGAAGAGAATCTAGTGGTGGTTTGGGTCCAGGCCATGTTCGGGGATGCTCCCATGTGCTGACCCACCAGGTGGAAGAGTGAACTTGTCCAAGCCCGTCCGGCGAAAGTCAAAGGGCTAGATCTCCTGGTCTAACGGAGCTTCGTGGTGGCCTCCCGAGTGTAGCTATGCCACCGAAACACTGCGTCGGGTTGTGATGCATGTATGAAAGTGATATGGCGCGCGTAGACGCCCGTCTTGGGGCTCCGGGGTGTGGCCCCCCTCCACAGACGTCGATGTCGCGATCGCATGGACGGGGGGAGACGTGCGCGTCGGGTAGAACCGGAGGGAATCTAGTGGTGGGTTGGGTCCAGGCCGTGTTCGGGGATGCTCCCATGTGCTGACCCATCGCAACTAGGTGGAAGAGTGAACTTGTCCAAGCCCGTCCGGCGAAAGTCAAAGGGCTAGATCTTCTGGTCTAACGGAGCTTCGTGGTGGCCTCCCGAGTGTAGCTATGCCACCGAAACACCGCGTCGGGTTGTGATGCATGTATGAAAGTGATATGGCGCGCGTAGACGCCCGTCTTGGGGCTACGGGGTGTGGCCCCCCTCCACGGACGTCGATGTCGTGATCGCATGGAGGGGGGAGACGTGTGCGTCGGGTAGAACCGGAGGGAATCTAGTGGTGGGTTGGGTCTAGGCCGTGTTCGGGGATGCTCCTATGTGCTGACCCATCGCAACTAGGTGGAAGAGTCCACTGATCAAAGGTCGTCCGGCGAAAGTCAAAGGGCTAGATCTCCTGGTCTAACGGAGCTTCGTGGTGACCTCCCGGGTGTAGCTATGCCACCAAAACACCGCATTGGGTCGTGATGCATGTATGAAAGTGATGTGGCACGCGTAGATGCCCGTCTTGGGGCTCCGGGGTGTGCCCCCTTCCGCGGACGTCGCTGTCGTGGTCACATGGAGGGGGGAGACGTGCGCGTCGTGGTCACATGGAGGGGGGAGACGTGCGCGTCGTGTAAAACTGAAAGGAATCTATTGGTGGGTTGGGTCCAGGCCGTGTTCGGGGATGCTCCTATGAGCAGCCCCATCGCAACCAGGTGGAAGAATCCACTGGTTAAAGCCGTCCGGCGAAAGAACAAGGTCTAGATCTCCTGGTCTAACGGAGCTTCGTGGTGGCCTCCCGGGATAGCTATGTGACCGAAACACCGCGTCGGGTCGTGATGCATGTGTGAAAGTGATGTGGCATTTGTAGACGCCTGTCTTGGGGCTCCGGGGTGTGGCCCCCCTCCGCGCACGTCGTTGTCGCGGTCACTTGGAGAGGGGAGACGTGCGTGTCAGGTCGAACCGGAGAGAATCTAGTGGTGGTTTGGGTCTAGGTCGTGTTTGGGGATGCTCCTATGTGCTGACCCATCGCAACCAGGTGGAAGAGTCCACTGGTTAAAGACCGTCCGGCGAAAGTCAAAGGGCTAGATCTCCTGGTCTAAAGGAGCTTCGTGGTGGCCTCTCGGGTGTAGCTATACCACCGAAACACCGCGTCGGGTCGTGATGCGTGTATGAAAGTGATGTGCCACGCGTAGACGCCCGTCTTGGGGCTCCGGGGTGTGGCCCCCCTCCGCGGACGTCGCTGTCACGGTCACATGTAGTTGGGAGACGTGCGCGTCGGGTAGAACCGGAGGGAATCTAGTGGGGGGTTGGGTCCAGGCCGTGTTCGGGGATGCTTCTATGTGCTGACCCATCGCAACCAGGTGGAAGAGTCCACTGATCAAAGCCCGTCTGGTGAAAGTCAAAGGGCTAGATCTCCTGGTCTAACGGAGCTTCGTGGTGGCCTCCCGGTTGTAGCTATGCCACCGAAACACTGCATCGGGTCGTGATGCATGTGTGAAAGTGATGTGGCACGCGTAGACGCCCGTCTTGGGACTCCGGGGTGTGCCTCCCTCCGCAGACGTCGCTGTCGCGGTCAGTTTGAGGGTTGAGTCATGCGCGTCGGGTAGAACCGAAGGGAATCTAGTGGTCGGTTAGGTCAAGGCCGTGTTCGGGGATGCTCCTATGTGCTAACCCATCGCAACCAGGTGGAACAGTCCACTGCTCAAAGCCCATCCAGCGAAAGTCAAAGGGCTAGATGTCCTGGTCTAACAGAGCTTCGTAGTCGCCTCCCGGGTGTAGCTATGCCACCGAAACACCGCGTCGGGTCGTCATGCATGTGTGAAAGGGATGTGGCACGCGTAGACACCCGTCTTGGGGCTCTGGGGTGTGGCCCCCCTCCGCAGACGTCGCTGTCTCGCTCACTTGGAGGGGGGAGACGTGCACGTCGGGTAGAACCGGAAGGAATCTCTTGGTGGGTTGGGTCCAGGCCGTGTTCGGGGATGCTCCTATGAGCTGACCCATGGCTACATGGTCGAAGAGTCCACAGGTTAAAACCCGTCCAGCGAAAGACAAAGGGCAAGATCTCTTGGTCTAACGGAGCTTCGTGGTGGCCTCCCGGGTGTAGCTATGCCACCGAAACACCGCGTCGGGTCGTGATGCATGTGTGAAAGGGATGCGGCATGCTTAGATGCCCGTCTTGAGGCTCCGGGGTGTGGCCCCCCTCTGCGAACATCGCTGTCGCGGTCACTTGAAGGGGGGTGACGTTAGCATCGGGTAGAACCGGAGGGAATCTAGATGTTGGTTGGGTCCAGGCCGTGTTCGGGGATGCTACTCTGTGCTGACCCATCGCAACCAGGTGGAAGAGTCCACTGGTTAAAGCCCATCCCGTGAAAGTCAAAGGGCTAGTTCTCCTGGTCTAACGGAGCTTCGTGCTGGCCTCCCGGGTGTAGCTATGCCACCGAAACGCCGCGTCGGGTCTTGATGCATGTGTGAAAGTGATGTGGCATGCGTAGACACCTGTCTTGGGGCTCTGGGGTGTGGCTCACTTCCGAGGATGTCCTTGTCGCGGTCACTTGGAGGGGGGAGACGTGCGCGGCGGGTAGAACCGGAGGGAATCTAGTGGTGGTTTGGGTCCAGGCCGTGCTCGGGGATGCTCCTATGTGGTGACCCATCCCAACCAGGTGGAAGAGTCCACTGGTCAAATCCCGTCCAAGAAAAGTCAAAGGGCTAGATCTCCTGGTCTAACAGAGCTTCGTTGTGGCCTCCTGGGTGTAGGTATGCCACGGAAACACCGCGTCGGGTCGTTATGCATGTGTGAAAGTGATGTGGCACGCATAGACGCCCGTCTTGGGGCTTCGGGGTGTGGCCCCGCTCTGCGGACGTTGTTTTCGCGGTCACTTGGAGGGGAGAGACGTGCGCGTAGGTAGAACAAGAGAAAATCTAGCGGTGGGTTGGGTCCAGGCCATGTTCGGGGATGCTCCTATGTGCTGACCCATCGCAACCAGGTGGAAGAGTCCACTGGTCAAAGCCCTTCCCGCGAAAGTCAAAGGGCTAGATCTCCTGGTGTAACGAAGCTTCGTGGTGGCCTCCCGGTTGTAGCTATGCCACCGAAACACTGTGTCGGGTCGTGATGCATGTGTGAAATTTATGTGGCACGCGTAGACACCCGTCTTGGGGCTCCGGGGTGTGGCCCCCCTCCGCCGACGTCGTTGTCCCGGTCACTTGGAGGGGGAGACGTACGTGTCGGGTAGAACCGGAAGGAATCTATTGGTGGGTTGGGTCCAGGCCGTGTTCGGGGATGCTCTTATGAGCTAACCCATCGCAACCAGGTGGAAGAGTCCACTGGTTAAAGCCCGTCCGGTGAAAGACAAAGGGCTAGATCTCCTGGTCTAATGGAGCTTTGTGGTGGCCTCTCAGGTGTAGCTATGCCACCGAAACACCGCGTCGGGTCATGATGCATGTGTGAAAGTGATGTGGCACACGTGGATGCCCGTCTTGGGGCTCTAGGGTGTGGGCCCCCTCGGCGGACGTCGCTGTCGCAGTCACTTGGAGGGGGGAGACATGCACGTCAGGTAGAACCAGAGGGAATCTAGTGGTGGGTTGGGTCCAGGCCATGTTCGAGGATGCTCCTATTTGCTCACCCTTCACAATCAGGTGGAAGAGTCCACTAGTCAAAGCCCGTCCGGCGAAAGTGAAAGGGCTACATCTCTTGGTCTAACGGAGCTTCGTGGTGGCCTCCCGGGTGTAGCTATGCCACCAAAACACCGCGTCGGGTCATGATGCATCTGTGAAAGTGATGTGGCATGTGTAGACACCCGTCTTGGGGCTCCGGGGTGTGGCCCCCCTCCGTGGACGTCGCTGTTGCGGTCACTTGGAGGGGGGAGACGTTCGCGGCGGGTAGAACCGGAGGGAATCTAGTGGTGGGTTGGGTCCAGGCCGTGTTCGGGGATGATCCTATGTGCTAACCCATCGCAACCAGGTGGAAGAGTCTACTGGTCAAAGCTTATCTGGCGAAAGTCAAAGGGGTAGATCTCCTGATCTAAGGAGCTTCCTGGTGGCCTCCAGGGTGTAGCTATGCCAACGAAACACCTCGTCGGGTCATGATGCATGTGTGGAAGTGATGTGGCACGTGTAGATGCCCGTATTGGAGCTCCGAAATGTGGCCCCCTCCGTAGACGTCGGTGTCGCGGTCACTTGGAGGGGGAGATGTGCGCGTCGGGTAGAACCGGAGGGAATCTATTGGTGGGTTGGGTCCAGGTCATGTTCGGGGATGCTCCTATGTGCTAACCCATCGCAACCAGGGGGAAGAGTCCACTGGTCAAAGCCCGTCCGGAGAATGTCAAAGGGCTAGATCTCCTGGTGTAACGAAGCTTCGTGGTGGCCTCCCGGGTGTAGCTATGCCACCGAACGCCGCGTCGGGTCGTGATGCATGTGTGAAACTGATGTGGCATGCGTAGACGCCCATCTTGGGGCTACGGGGTGTGGCCCCCCTCCGCGGACGTCGCTGTCGCGGTCACTTGGAGGGGGGAGACATGCGCCTCGGGTAGGACCGGAGGGAATCTAGGTTAAACCTGGAGATCAAGCCCGGTCAACTCTCGTAGGATTAGAGAGGACGGGTGTAGTTTGGGGGGGTAGCAATGCCGCCAGGTCTTTCGCTGGGCCCTCCTACACGTCCGGAAGTGCGGTGGCGGGTGGAAACACCCGGCACGGGGCTCCGGGGTGTGACCCCCCTCACGGACGTCGCTGCCGCCGTCACACGCAGTGTGGAAACAGCCACATCGGGGAGACACGGAGGCCACTAGTGTAATAAAAAGAACGTAAATAACTCCCCTAAAAATGGAAAGAAATCCCTAAAAAATGAAAAAAATACAATGCCGACGGCTAGGCCGTCGGCGTATGCTGCCACGTGGCTCCAGTAGTCTATGCCGACGGCTCGGCCGTTGGCATTGATCCTTACCTTATCCTGTCAGGCGGGCCTCCCTCTCTTCCACTCATCCCGTCTCTGCCCCACTCCTCTCCCGACCCGACCCGACGGCCTCACCGCCGCCACCCTGCCCTGCGCCGCCGTGTCGCCTCCCTTCCCCATGCCACCATGGTGCCCTTCACGACCGCTGCCCCGCCCAGCCTGGCCCCGCCCCCCTCCCAAACCGTCGCCCGCACCGGCCCCTCCCCCAGCGGCCGCCCGCACCGGCCTGCCTCAGCCCCCTCCCCGACTACCACCGTCGCCCAGGCCCCTCCCCGGCCATCGCCCCCCCTCCCGCCCCCCATCTTGGCCCCTCCCCTACAGCCGCCCCGCCGCAGCTCCTCCCCGGCCACCGCCTCACCGTAGCTCCTCCTCGACCGCCGCCCTGCGCCGCCCTCCCCAGCCCCTCCCAATGCCAGCCGGCCCGCATCGGACCCTGCGCGGCCACTTCCCCGCGCCGGCTACCTCCCCCCTACGTGAGCTCCTCCTCATTTTTTTGAACTTAATTTCTTGTTTTTTTATGAATGATGATTATAATTGATGATGTTAGATGTCAGATGGTGATTAATGATGCTTATTTAGTGATGATGATTGATCATGTTGTTAGATGGATGCATGATGATGTTATGCAGATGAATGCTGATGTTATGTAGATGAATGATGATGTTGTTTCTGTTAATGTAAACATGCTAGATGATGTGATGACCTAAGTTTCTTTCACTCGGCGGAATTTACAGAATTTGTGGTGTTGTATCTTCGTGGAGTGATCGTCGATGTTAGAGCTGTTGGTCCCTGATCGTCCCTCCGCTATTCGACTACTTCCTCTACAGCGAGGGTGAGCTACAAATCCACCACCTCCTCATCTGCTTTGTTGATGTCACTAGATTTTCTTTTCACGTCATGTCCCGTAACCTAGGCGACTCCCGTCCGAAAGGGTTGCATCCATAAATATGCATTCAATTGCATATCGATCACCACAACTCTTTGGATTGTCCAGAGTTTTCCACGGACGGCCCGAGGATGTGTAGATTGGGTACGTTCTCCATGCCCTACCCCGTTCCGAGACAAGATTTCGGTGGCGCCTCCCCGTTGTTCTCTAGAGCACATTCTCTCCGCTATTTGCCGAGACGTGTATCTGGAGAACAGCGGATAGGTGTTGCCGAAATTTTGTCTCGGAATGGGGTAGAGCATGGAGAACGTACTCAATCTAGACATCCTCAGGTGGGATTAGCACCCATCTTTACCTATTACAGATGTTGTTGGATTCACCGCAAATGAATCCTTAATTTTGTTGTGTGGCTCCCAATAAAACAGAGGATGGCAGATAATCAGTGGATGTACAGTGGTTTTATTCGTCGGAATCGAGTAACATCAGAGTGGATCGTGAAAACCGATGTGTATTTGAAGGATATATTCCGTAGTCCAATGAGAATTATCCCACCATGCCCATGTGCGAGATGTGCAGACGTCACCGTAAAAATCAGAAGGACATGACTGACCACCTTCGCACGCATGGATATATGCCAAAGTTTGACATGCCACCGATAAAATTAGCTGAGCATGACCGTGGAAGAGAGGAGGTGATGCGACAGCGCATCGATGGTTATGAAGACGACAGGGTCAGGGACATGCTAGATGATGTCATTGCTATAGAAATGACTGCGACACCTTCAGAGAATGAACTGGAGGAGCCGGAGGCAATTGCAAAGGCCTTCTTGGAGGTCTTGGCCTCGTCGAAGAAACCTCTTTATGAGGGTGCCAAAATATCTCAGCTGGATGCCATCTCGCAACTTATTTCAGTCAAGGCTGAGTACGGATGTAGCCAAAAATTCTTTGAAGCATTCCTGGGAGTATGGGCTAACAGCCTCCCCGAGGGTCATCAACTGCCGCAAAGCATGTACGCTACAAAGGAAATCATGAAGGCACTCTCTATGGATTATAAGAAAATACATGTTTGTCTGAAGAAATGCCTTTTGTTTAGGCACGAGTATGCTGATGACAAGTACTGTAGGGTGTGTGGTTCGTCTCGGTACATTGAGGTGGTCGGTGAGGATGGTGAGAAAAGGTAGCTAACCATCCTTGCTAAGGTTCTTCGGTATCTCCATTTCATACAAAGACTGCAGCGCCTTTTCATCATGGAGGAGTCTGCCAAAATGATGAAGTGGCACAAGGAAGGTAAAGGGTATCATCCAAATAAAATCATACATCCATCATAAGGTGAAGCATGGAAGTCGTTCGATGAAGAATACCCCGAGGAAGCAGCAGAGGCTGGGAATGTCAGAGTTGCAATAGCAGGTGATGGGGTGAATCCATATGGTATGTCAACCAATCCATACAACTGCTGGCCCGTGTTTGTTATTCCGCTCAATCTCCCTCCAGGTGTCATAATGCAATGCAATACCATGTTCTTGTCGCTGATTATTCTAGGGCCTGAATACCTGAGGAAGAATTTGGCAGTGTTTATGCAGGCGCTGGTGGATGATTTGCACCATTCTTGGTACTTACCAAGGTTGACATACGACCGATATCTGCAGAAAAATTTCTTGATGAAAGTTTGGTTGATGTATTGCATGCATGACTTTCCCGGCTATGCTCTATTCTGAAGATGGTGTACAAGTGGGAAGATGCCATGCCCAGTGTGCATGCAGGCTCTGCATTTGATTTGGCTGTAGAAGGGTGGCAAGTATTCAACCTTTGACCTGCATCGACAGTTCCTCCCTCCAGACCATCCAGACAGGAAAGACAAGAAGAACTTCCCAAAAGGTCGGGTTGTTCATGAAGAAATCGAGATTCCAACATTTTCGGGGGTGGATGTTCTTGCTCAGCTAAAAGCTCTCAAGCGTAAAGGCAAAGGCAAAGGCAAAGGAAAACGCTTCGAGGGATATGGTCACGCACAACTGGACTCACATTACCCCCTTTTTAAGCTTCCTTATTTCAAGGACCTCAAACCGCCTTACAACATTGACGTGATGCACACCGAAAAGAATGTCACAGAGTCCCTGTTCCGCACGAACCTCAACATTCCTGATAAGACGAAGGATAACCTGAAAGCTAGAGCTGATCAACAGAGAATTTGTGATAGACCACGTCTAAACATGAAGCCTCCCACAGGCGGTCAAACTAATGCACCCAATAGTTTCAATTATAGTTGTAGGGAAAAGATCCGAACATATCTACGGATGATGAATTGAGATGGGTTTCCATGGGTTTTGACCCTGCCGTCATGACATGTAAAAAGTATGATGTGAATGGGTACCGCTTCCATACAGAGGAGCACCAGAACAGCCGGCCTGATCCCAAAACTATAAATACTGGAGTGTACACCCCCGGTCAAAATTCAGTAGACTACTACGGAAGGGTCCAAAATATATACGAGATTACATTCCGCAAAGGGCGTAAAACCTTAAGTCTACCTGTGTTCAAATGTCGATGGTTCGATCCGCAGGAGGGGCAAAGACATACGCCTTCCATTGGTTTGGTCGAAGTTAAACCATCAACCGTCTATGCTAGAACTGATCTCTTCATTGCGGCTACCCAAGCTACACAAGTTTATTATTTGCCTTACCCATGCCAGAAAGAGTACCTACAGGGTTGGGAAGTTGTGTTCAAGGTGTTGCCACATGGTAAGCTACCAGACCCGAACAAAGATGATTGCTACAACATTAACCCCATGACATACGAGGGAGTGTTCTATCAAGAGCAACCCGATGATGATGTGGTCAGAAACGATGATGCTAGACCATTGAGTGATGATGGTGTGGATCCAAACGATGACGATGCACGGAATGATGGTGAGACCATTGTTAATGAAAATGACATACTTATGCTAGAAAAGTTAAATGAAGACGCTGATGACGAGGAAGAGCCTCCACCTCCATGAGACAACGAAGATGATATGATTGATACTGATGATGAGACCGAGCGAGAAATCGGTTACAACAGTGATGATTTGTATGGGTTCTAAGAGATGTACGTTTCATGTCTTTTTTTCCTATGGTTTAGGAATATGCCTTTTTATGCTTATTTGTAATGTTTTTATTAGTCCTTATTATTATGCTTTTTCCTTCATTATTAATGTACTAATTGTTTATTCTATTTTCAATGCAGGTTCGTGGAACATGGGCAAGGGGAAGGCCGACGGCACGGGTTTCATACGCAAGGTCATCGGCATTGCTAGTCGAAGTGGTCGAGCACGTACTGTTACCCCCTGACTACTTGAGGATGTCTCCTCACAGGAAGAGAGAGGGAGAGGTGCCCCTAGAGGAGGAGGGGGCAGGAGGAGAGACCATGAAGGGCGAGGGGTGGTGGGAGAGCCACTAGAGGGGGTCGCGGCCAGAAAGAGTGCACCCTCACCGACTTAGGGGTGTGGTCTTCGAGGCCCTCCTCTAGTGAGGTACCCTCTTCCAAGGAGGAGCAGGACAAGGAGGAGGAGGTGGTTCGCGAGGAGGGGGTGAGGACGAGGAGGAGGAGGTTGGGGAGGGGGACGACAACGAGGAGGAGGCAGGCGGGGATGATTGTGGTAGCGGGGACAATGGTGGTGGCACGGATGATGGTGGTGGTGGGGACGTTGGTGGTGGCGATAATGGCAACAATAAGGGATGGCTGCGTGGTAACGCAAAGGTCCCAAAGCATATTCCTACTACCGAGGAGCAGAAGTGGCTCATTGAGCCCAAGGGGATAGAGTAAGTTCCACTAAATAATTTCAATAATAATTTAATTCTTTTGCTTGTCACATCATAATATTTTCATTCTTGAAATGTTTTGCTTGTCACATGCTAATATTTTCATTCTTTATATCTTTTGTAGTAACTGGGTACATCCTGAAGGGGCCTGTGTTCCCAACGGCATCATAACCGTCTTGCTAAACGAATACTGGCCGGGGCTGTACTGTCCGGATCGAGTCAGGCACTCGGATCTTTGGGTTTTGGCTAAGACCTTGGAGAACTGGGAAGCAGCCCCCCACACGGAGTATGTGACCCATGCTAAGGGCGTGATCACTAATTTTTGGGTGAGTTCTCTTCACAAGCACATGTCCATTCTGGTTTCATGAATGATTTAACTCATGGCTTCTTCCATTCTGGTTTCATGAATGATTGTAGAAATACTATCGAGTTCTTTCGGAGCACAAGGCCACCGCCGACGAGATCATGTTGCGCTAAAGGAAGAAGAAGGCCCACCAGATGCAGTACGAGGTGCGGTTGGTGGCTATCACGCAATACTATCACGACTATCTTGGTATGAAGATGACCAAGGAAGAAGTGAAGACGTGGCACATTGCCTTGGAGAGGGACGAGTACTTGTCGGTAAGTATTAACGATTTTTCATTCTGAAGTTTGTGGTAAATTTCATCGTTTCGTGTTAGACATGCAATTATGCTTCCTATTATGTAGGTGTGCTCAAATTGGTGTTATGGAAAAGACGAGTCCTGGGCGGCATTGGTGGACCTGTGGTGTGGTCAGGATGAAGCCTGGGTGGCTACTAGCAGCAAAAAAAGAAGGCTAACCGAGGGAAGGAGGGAGTACATGCTCCGGGAAACCGGAACCACTTTCTCCACAAGGCACTTCAGGTATGACTAACCTCATTAAACAATCTTCTTCTATTTACCATCACTTTTTTATGTATGACTAACATATGTTTGTTGGTGCAGGAGGAGAAACTCAAGCGGCCTCTCTCACACATGGAGGCGTGGGAGATCACCCATACTCGGAGGAGGCCCAAGCCTGGCGAAGACAAGTACTACGGCAACACATCGGAGAAGAAGAAGAACTACTCTGCGGCGTATCTGAATCTACATCTTGACACACCTGACCCCATCAAGGCGCCTTTGGACGACAGGGTAGTGGTTGGCATGGGGCCAAAGGCTCATGGTCGGTAGCCGGTTCTGGATGCTATGGTCACTCCTTCTATCTCCTACACAAAGCTGTGAGCTACCGACCCAACCCTAAGACAGCGCACGCCCACGACCGCTGTGCAGTCACAGTCCCTCCTACCCGAGCGTCACTCTGTAAGTATTTTTCCCTCTTGTCTTCATTGCTCACTTTACTTTCCGCATTGAGATGTTAAATGAGTTCCATCACGTCATATTGTAGGCCTACATGGAGTACACACGCCAGGAGACCATGGCATGGAGCGTGAGAGTTGCAGCCGTCCAGGACCACATCACTCGCATGATGACGGTTAGTTTAACCCCTTTCATTTCATTTCCATATTGACACTTTCATTTCTTCTGACATTCGTGTTTGCTTTGTCAATTAACATGCAACTCGTGTTTGAGAGCATGAGGAACGGCACGATTCCTAAAATGGAATCAACACCACCAGCTACAGGACTACAACCAATGCTGCTTACCTTTGAGGAATTTCTAGCACAACAACCGGGGACAACGGTGGTTAGTACATCCCCAAACTATTCAACCACCGCTTACTATTTATTCAACACAATATCATTCACTCAACATGTCTTTTCAAACATCCAGGGAACCGGTAGATCATCCATTGGTGGTGGTGCCGGTGTTCACATCACTCCCGAGTCACGGAGCCCGGTCACTCCAATCCACCGAGGCGGTAGCGCTGCCTCTAGCAGTGAAGACCTGGGATTTGGTGGACTTGGCGTTGACGACCTTGGAGGTGGACGTACTGGCTCCTTAGATGACTTGTGATCTTTAGATGACTTCTGCCTTTTTACGCTACTTTCGATGACTTCTGCCTTTAGATGAATTGTGCTCCTTGGATGACTTGTGCTCTTTAGATGACTTCTGCCATTTTACGCTACTTATATTTCTTATATGCTTATGTTGTTGGTTGTGAGGATGTGATGGTCGTGGTGTTGGTTGTGACGATGTGATGGTGTTGTCGGCTGTGCATTAAATTTCATTGTATATACCCTGTTATTTTGGAGCTGAAATGAATTTGTATGAAACAGGAAAAAGAAAAAAAACAGCACAAAACTATGCCGACGGCTATAGAGGGCCTCCGAGTTACCAATGGCTGCCACGTCGCAAGCTATGCCGACGGCTATGCCGTCGGCGTACCTTTGTAGCCTAAGCTGACGGCCAGAGCTGTCGGCGTAGGCACGCCCCTCAGGGGATACCAGCGCCTGCCACGTGGCAAGCTATGCCGACAGCTATACCGCCGGCGTACCTTTGTATCCTAAGCCGACGGCCTGAGCCGTCGACATAGGCGTGCCCCAGGAACCATCGCAGGCCGCCACGTGGCTCTCTATGTCGACGGCTATGCCGACGGCATAGGACCGACACGTGGCCGTCTCTGGTTGGTGCACTCTTGATGGCAATGTTGCCGGACGCCGTTTGCCCTGGAGCTATGCCGACGGCCTGGGCCATCAGTATCTCTGTAAGGACACCGTCGTCATAGCATATATGCCGACGGCTTTTTTATGCCGACGGTGACTTGGGTACGCCGACATATATGGTGCCGACGGCCCTATGCCGACGGGGACCGTCGGCATAGACCTATGCCGACAGGAATCGGGGCTACGCCGATGGCCTAAGCCATCGGCATACAGCTTTATCCTGGTAGTGATGAGGACTTGGACAAAACCGGGGATTGCCATGGCCTGTAGTTGCATTTCTCTTCTTCGTCGTCCCATCCGTTGGATGCGACATGGAGTCGCTACCGCTCTACCTGCTCCTCCTCCCTCTCTTGGCCATCAACCCCTTCCTATGGCTCAGCCGCCGCCGCACGCCGGCCATCCGTCTGCCTCCGTCACCGTGGGCATATGTGCTAGTGGAATCCAAAGCATCATGATCTAGAACCTGGAGATCAGGTAATCTTCTTTATGTCCCCCTCTCTCTTAAAAAGAACGTCCACCTTAGGAGAAAACAAAATACAAAAATCAAAGTGGAGACTTGGACAACGCCATGGACAAAACGAGGGCCAGTGCGACCAAGCTGCAACCTGCAGCTGCATTTATGTTCTTCCACGTCCCTCCTGTTGTACGCGCCATGGAGTCGGCATGGGTCGTCTACCGTCCAAATCGAACGGTGCTACTCATCATCATCTTCGTCGCCCTCAACATACGGATCATCGCCAACATCATCATCAACACTATCGTTCCTACAACAGCTAACGAACTGTACGTTATCCGTGATATGTTAATGTTTCTTGTTGAGTATCGTGATTGTATTGGAAACATAGGATAGACTAGAAAATATTCTGACTTGTCTTGTACTCCAAATAGATCATGTACTCCTATATATATGCCCAGAAGGCTCAAGCAATACATCAACTATTCAACCAAATCCCTCTCTCCCTTTCAATATGGTATCGGCCTAACCGATCCAACCCTAGCCGCCGCCGCCGCTTCCGTCCCCACGCGACGCCCTCGGGCCGGTCGGCCTTCATGACCGCCATTGGGGCCGAGCCGCCCGTACCTAGGGTTCGTCCGCCGGTCGTGTTGACCGGCTGCCCTAGAGAGTCTTTTCCGGATATCTTGATCCGGGTATTCTCTCTTCTGCCGGTCGCTCTGATCGGCGTTTTCTTTTCGGTTTTCTGATCTTAAATCGGTTTGCGTCGTCCGCTGCCACCGTCGACCACCGTGCCTCTACTCTGACATCGGCGCGACCCGGCCTCTACACCGACCCGGCGGCCTCGCGCAACCCGGTGGCTCCTCAACACCGACCTCCGTCGGCCGTCATCGCCCTGCTCCCATCGGGACTCCTACATCACCTCGACCCGACGGCCTCGCGCCATGCGGCGACCAATCACAGCCGCCGTTCGCGCGTCGCCTACCTGTCGATCTCCACCGTCACCATGTTTGGCCACGCCCCGGCTACCTCGGGCCGCCTACGTGGCGCCGGCTGCTTGCTACCATTGCGTCACCCCTTCGGGTCGTAGTGATGCAGCCCGCGGTCTACTACCGCCCTGAGGTCGTCCACTCCAGGTCGTCCCCGTGGTCGCACTGACCCTCGCGTTGCCGCTGCATCGCCCCATTGGGCCGTAGCAAGCGTGGCACGCGGTCTTCGCCGCCACCCGAGGTCGTCCCCGCGGCTGCACTGACTCGCGCGCTGCCGCATTGTCGCCCCTTTGGGCCATCATGCCACGGCACGCGGTCCCTACCGCCGCCCCGAGGTCATCCTGCCGTCACCCCGACCCGCCTGTTGTCACTATGTTTCCCCTTCGGGCCGTAGCATCGCGGCGCGCGCTCCACTCCGCCGTCCCCGTGCGTCGACTTCTATGTGGCATGCGCCGTGCCACCTCCCGAGGCACGGGAATGTCATCGTCCGCGCCGGTCTTCGTCACGCAGTCGGGCTCTTCCTCGCCTACTTCGAGCATTGCCGCCGCAATCCTAACCAGCCACCGCCGCCACCGTCAGGCCGCCACCGCTGCTCTTCTTCGGCGTTGCTGCAGCTCGCTCACCTGAGTTGCGCCGCTAGTCCACCCCCTTCTTCTTCGTCCAGCACCAGCTCATCGGCAGCGTCGCCATCGTCTACCACTAGTAGAAAAAGGCCCATTTGTACCGGTTCGTAAGGCCCATTTGTCTCGGTTTTGGAACCGGGACTAAATGGTTGGGACTAAAGCCCAAAACCTTTAGTCCCGGTTCTCTTACAAACCGGGACAGAAGGGCCTCCACATGGCCTCTGCGGGGAGCCTAGGCAGGAGGACTTTAGTCCCGATTGGTAACACCAACCAGGTCCAAAAGGCATCCAAGCGTCAGCATCTAGTAGTTGTTGGGTTTTTTTTTGAAAGGGAGGGGGGTTTAGGGGGTTTGGACAGTTAATTTAGGGGTTTTATATTGTTTTAGCTAGCTAATTAATAGAGAGAAGTGTCATCTCTTTCTCCGTGCTTGGTCAACGCTAGCTACGATAGAGAGAACTCGACACGCTAGCTAGTAAGCAAATAAAGGAACCATTAAGTACAGAAGATCGTCATGAACATATAGAGATAGAAGTGATCGACCTCTCTTTCTCCGACAGATTGGTCGTATATCCAACTCTACTAGCTACATATATACAATATAAGATCTCTGACAATCCCTAACATCTAATGTCAACTTCCAGATGGTATTCTCCGGTTTTATTTATGACGTGGTCAAGAAAGAATCCCGCCAATTCTTCTTGAATTGCTCGTATGCGATCATGTGGTAGGAGTTCATCCCGCATCTGCCACATCTAATTTGAAGAAGGGGGTCAATACATATATATGGTAATAAAATAAAATTGTGAATATTATTGCTTACGTACTTGAAATTGTTTTTCAGAGTAGCCCCGCTTAGGGGTCGTCGCGTTGTAGATGAACTCGCAAACGTAGTATCCACATAAATTATTTCCGGTTTCCTGCCACAAGCACTTTACGAGAAATAGAGTTCAATCAAACTGATAATCAAGCATGATAAATGGTATTGATGAAACTAGAATCAATGGGAGATGCACGGAACTAGCTAGTAGTACTTACTTTCAGGTGTGTAAATTGCAGCTCCCCGGACAGTGTCGGAACAATTGTTGTGAACTCTTTCCAAACCCTTCCAGACAAAGAAAATAATTACTTGATATCAGGAAATGAACAAAGTTGCCAATATGATGCGATAATGATCGATTGAACTTACTTCTAGAGAATTTTAGTCATGCGTGCATATTCCTGGGGATTTTTTCGTTTCGAGTCTAAGACGGTTACTACTCCCAGCTCAAGCTGAATCTCTAGCAAAATAAAGTGCAAACTGCGCATTCATGCATAACTCATAAATTACATTACTATAAACCTCGAGTAATAAGGGAAACCGAATATGCACAAGACAGTAACACTCACTTGAAGTTGTAAGGAAAGAGTATTGTCCCGTTGTTTTGATTTTTAAGCAACGATTGTAGCAAGTTGTGCTCGGTTTGTGTGGGATACTTTTGGAAATTATACTCATGTATGACATTTGGGTTAATGAACCCAATGTCATAGATTTGTGCTTTTCTGCATTCGACGATCTTCAATCTGCATAATATAGTAGTGAGGATAATTATATATACATGCAATGAAAGAGCTGAGCTATATACATAGAGAGACTTAATTACAGAAGTAGTACTTACAGACAGTAGCAAGTCACGATTGTTTTGTCAAGGGACTTTTGATTGTATAACTGCAATATCTCCTCAAATTCAATATTCAACAGTTTCATTCCAACGAGGTCGTGCTCCTCTTTAACTGACAGTATCAAAGAGTCCGTCCCAGACTCGCGGCAGGTTTTCATGTACCATTCATGGAATTTTTGCATCATCGTTTTTAGAGGAGGATGATCAGGTTTGACGAGAGGCCGCCTATGCCGGTAACAGAATTCATCCACCTCCAACGGCTTAAATTGTACATCATCGCTCAGGTAATCACCAGGTTTGGTACCCGGCACCATCCCCGGATGATTAGCGACGATATCGCTAGACACCTTGAGCGGGGGGCACGATTGGTTCACCTGTTCGCCGAGTTGGGGAATTTTTTCCCACTTCTTCGTTTTGCTAAACTTGCATCACTGGAAGTACTTCCCGACCAGCACGCAGCTTGATATGTCTTTTTAATACAACGGTCAAAGTTGGAATCCTGCGGAGGCAGTGGTGGTCGTTTAAGGGCATCGAAAGTGCGCATCGCTTTCACCGGATCTATCTTCTCCTTCGAAGGTGGAGTTTTCTTTGCAAAAAGGGCCCTTAATTCGGCCTGACATATCTCCTCGTTTTCAGACTCGGTCCTCTCATATGGTGACTTTTCCAGAGGCTTGAGAGATGGACCATATCTATATCCCCTACTGCCTATGCCTCTACTGCTAGCCGCCGGAGCGGCGGTGTCTCCCTTCCGTTGTTGCTTACTAGGCGCCGAAGGAGCCGGAGTGGCGGCGTCTGTCTTCCGCCGTTGCCGACGAGGATGAGGAGGAGGCGTACTGCTCCGACGTGCCAGAGTAAGCGAAGGAGGAGGCGGAGTGCCCCCATGCGTCGGAGGAGCCGGAGAAGGAGGCGGTGTGCCCCGATCACTCGCCGGAGGGGGAGGAGGAGGAGGAGAAGCCGGAGTGCCCTGATTCTCCTAAGGAGAAGGAGGAGGTGGAGGCGTATAGTTTGGAAGCTTGATGTACTCCTTGTGCCATAGACATGTACTCCTCAGAGCATGAACCGGTTTATTCTCTCCTTCACAGGTACAGTGGTCAAACTCGAGCTCATCAAATTCCTTCATTACTTCATCCACCATCACAATAGCATAGCCATGAGGAATCGGACGGGAGTGAAAAGTTCTATTGGGTTGAGGAGGTGCAACAGAGCCGACAGCCGCCTTGAAAGTCAGGTTTCGACATTTCGTCATAAGCTCGCAATGTTGAGCCTCCGTTATAGTATCCACGGTGTAGCTAGGAGACGTGAAGTCAGGCTGAACGGGCTCCGTGGAAGCGACGCTGCTTCTCCGCTGAGATGGCGGGGTAGATTCTGGGGTAGCTTCGTGTCGCTGAGATGGTTGGCCGGCAGCTCGCTGGCCCTCAGCTTCCTCTAACTTTTGTAGTCTTGCATTGAGCTTCTGAATTTCGCATAGCTCCGCTTTCCTCTTTCTCTCCCGGCTTCTATAACCTCCTGCGTCGGGAAAACCAACCTTCCACAGAACAGAGCCTGGTGTGCCTCATGTTCGTCCAAGGTGCTCAGCATTCCCTAGGGCCTCAGTCAGCTCGTCCTTCTCTTTGTCGGGAAAGAATGTCCCTTCCTGCGCTGCGGTGATATACTTCCGAAGCTTGTTCATGGGTATTACAAGTTGCTCATCCGTCCAACGACACTTCCCTGTTTCAGGTTCCAAAGTTCCCCCAACCCCGAAGAACCAAGTCCTTGAACGTTCTCGCAAGTTATATGTCTGTGGTACGATGTTTTTAGCAATCAGGTCATTCTCAGCTTTGTCCCACAACGGCCGGGCTTTGAGGTAGCCACCTGACCCCGTGTGATGGTGATACTGCTTCTTTGCAGCAGTGACCTTGTTTGTCTCTGACATTTTCTTACTCTTGTCCGATGTCTTGTAGTCCACAAATGAGGGCTAGTAATCTCTTATCTCCTCAAATCGGCCGGTGAATTCTGGAGTCTTCCCTTTGTCAACAAACTTTGATTTCAACTCATTCTTCCACCTCCTGAATAGATCTGCCATCTTCTTAAGAGCACACGCCTTGACCAGTGGCTCTATAACTGGCTTATTCGGATCCTCCTCTCGCGGTAGGGTGAAATTTGCCTTCAGCACGGTCCAAAGATCATCTTTCTGTCTATCGGTGACATAATCACCTTCAGGGGCGCCGTCCTTAGGCTTATTCCATTGCTTGATGCTGATCGGGATGTTGTCCCTAACAAGAGCCGCACTGAGCAGAAAATGCATTCTTGGTCCGCTTGGGTTCAATCGGATGGCCATCGTTCGTGAGTGCTGTGATCGTGAACTTTTCATCCTTGCGCAACCTGTTCCTCGGGCCTCGTCTCATTACTGAAGTTTGTCTTGATCCATAGGGCTATAAAAGAAGAAACAAGAGTTAATTAATATATGTACATAACAAAATAATTAATGCATCAATTAGCTAGTCACCAGACCCAAGACTTAATTAATATATATACCTCGCCGGACTTTGCAATAGCTCCCTCCTTCGATCGGTCACCAGAGCCGTCATCATGGTCTCCTTCTTCCTCCGGCATTCGGTCACCGGAGCCATCATGATCATGTCCTTCCTCCTCCATTGTTCGATCTCCTTCCAGACCATCGGTGTTGTTGAGAAATGACAAGATATCACGTCCACCGTGGATTATGTCCCCCAACAACTGTTCTTGTTCTTCTCCTCTTGGATCCATAGTTTCTGCAAATATTACAACGTGGCAATTAATATACAAACATGAATGTCCGACGTCCGGACCGCCTCTCTCATGAATGTCCGACGGCGTGCCGGATAGGATAACTAATTAGCTTTTTGGTATGAAGTTCAGCAAGAGCCTTCCGAATATCGCTCGTTGGTCGGGTAGGGACAGGGTAGATCGACAACGACGCTCTTTCTTCTAGGGTTCGGGTGGCCTCGATAGTTGGTCAGGTGAGCGAACCGCCTCTCTCTAATGCATGTGCGTCTTCCCCTCTCATGTCGAAGTTATAGGGGAGGGGGTAGATCGACAACTATGCTCTTTATTCTAGGGTTTGGATGGTCTCGATAGTTGGTCGGGCGAGCGGACCGCCTCTCTCACTCATGCATGCCCGACGTCCCCCCTCATGTCGAAGTTATCGGGGAGGGGGTAGATCGAGAATGACGCTCTTTCTTCTAGGGTTTGGGTGTCCTTGATAGTTGGTCGGGTGAGCGGACCGCCTCTCTCTCATGCATGTCCGACGTCCCCTCTCATGTCGAAGTTATCGAGGAGGGGGTATATCAACAACGACATACATTCCGGATATGTTGGAAAGCTCTCGGGGAGCCGAGGCCAACGTGATGATAGGGGGCCGGGGTGCTCCCGTGGCCTTGTTGATAGATAGAGCCGATGCCAACGTGATGATAGAGCCGATGCCAACATTCTCATTTAACAAAAAAACTACCTTCAAAAAAAGACTTGCTTCGCCGTGGGTGCTCGGTGTGATGTGGACTCGGTGGAAAAACTTTATGAATATGCGGTGGTGGCCGGGCCGGGCGGTTTTCATTTCCTTCTTCATTTTTTTACTTTGTTTTTTCTGATATGTTTGTTTCCGTTTTCACTCTACATTTTCGTACATATGAAAAACAACGAAGACTTTTTACATGAACATATACACACATATACATGAACATATATACATATACATGAAAAAAACATATACATGAATATATATATATAAATGAACATAGACACACATGACACATATACATGAACATATATACATATACAAGAAAAAAACATATACAACATATACATGAAAAATACAAGGGGCGGCGGCGGCGGCTCAAAGCGGGAGCGGCCGGGAGGGCAACGGCATGGTTGGCGAGGGCGACGGCGACGGTGGGGGCGGGCTGGGGCAGGGCGGCGGACGGCGACGGCGTGGGCAGCGGACGGTGTTGGTGTGGGCTTGGGGGAAGGGCAGGGGCATGGTCGACGGCGACATCATGGGCAGCGGACGGCGACGGCGTGGGCGGCGGGCGGCATCGGCATGGGCTCGGGGGACAGGGCAGGGGCACGGGCGACAGCGACGGCGTCGTGGCAGCCTGGCGACGTCGAGGAGGTCGGCGTCATCGGGGGGAACTGTGAGATGAGAACTGAAAATTCCTAAGTTCTACTTATATACCCAGAGCATTGGTCCCGGTAGGTGGCACCAACAGGGACTAAAGGTTTGCATTGGTCCCGGTTGGTGCCACCAACCGGGACTAAAGGTGGGTATTAGTCCCGGTTGTAGCCATCGACCGGGACTAAATGGTTTGTCCTGGCTGTGATGCGAGTTTAGTCCCACCTTGCCAAGCGAGGGGCATTCGCACCGGTTTATAAGCCCACCCCTCCCTACCTTATTGAGTTCCTCTCAAATTGAAAATAGATGCCCTTATGTGGGAAATTTGACCTGAAATCAAACGGAATTTCAGTCTGATTTCCGGTCAAATTTTACTCACATGAGCGCATCTATGTTCATTTTTGTTATTTTTTATGTTATCTAAATGGATTTCATTTTTTGAACTTATTTGAACTCCATACTTTTTGTGTGTTCAGAATGTACCATTCAAAGCCACGTCATCAATTTTCAACCCTTTCTGACTTCATTTGGTATTTTTCATGCACTTATTGATTTTTTTAGCTAAATAACCCTGAAATTGAAAAGCACTTCAAATGAACTCTTAAAATATTGAAAGTTGGCATGGTATCATCATTTCACCCACATAGCATGTGCTAAAAAGTTGAGATGGTTACGGCAAAAACTCGATGCACTTTGTGTAGAAAATGGACAATCTCTTTTCCAAGTATCACGGTTTCGAACGAAAACTCATGTGTTACAAATGTATTTCATTTTTTAACTTATTTGAACTCCATAATTTTCGTCTGTTCAAAATGCACCATTCAAAGCCACATCATCAATTTTCAACCATTTCTGGCTTCATTTGGTATTTTTCAAGCACTTACTGGGTTTTTTGAGCTAAATAACCGTGAAATTGAAAACCACTTCAAATGAACTCTAAAAAGGTTGAAAGTTGTCATTGTATCATCATTTCATCCACATAGCATGTGCTAAAAAGTTGAGATGGTTACTGCAAAAACTGGATGCACTTCGTGTACAAAATGGACAATCTCTTTCAAAGTATCACGGTTTCAGACGAAAACTTATCTGTTACAAAGGGATTTCGTTTTCTGAACTTATTTGAACTCCATACTTTTTCTGTGTTCAAAATGCACCAGTCAAAGCCACATCATCAATTTTTAACCCTTTTTTATTTCATTTGGTATTTTTCATGCACATACAGATTTTTTTTGAGCTAAATGACCCTGAAATTGAAAAGCACTTCAAATGAACTCTGAAAAGGTTGAAAGTTGGCATGGTATCATCATTTCACCCACATAGCATGTCATAAAAAGTTGAGAGGGTTACGGCAAAAACTGGATGCACTTCGTGTACAAAACAGAAAATCTCTTTCGAAGTATTAGGGTTTCAGACGAAAACTCATGTGTTACAAAAGGCATTTCATTTCTTCACATGTCACTGCAATTATATAGTTGTGGAGAGAAAGTCTTCACTTTTTCTTCGCTTGTGTCCTTTGCTTATTGCGGCGTAACCATGGATAATCTTCATCGTTTAACAGGGTGCTTGGGTCAGCCTTGACTTTGAAGGGAGGAATTTCATGAAACTTTTCATAATCTTCACACATGTCTGTCTTGCCCTCCAATCCCATGATGTCTCTTTTTCCTGAAAGAACTATGTGGCGCTTTGGCTCATCGTATGATGTATTCGCTTCCTTATCTTTTCTTTTTCTCGGTATGGTAGACATGTCCTTGACATAGAAAATCTGCGCCACATCATTGGCTAGGATGAATGGTTCGTTTGTGTACCCAAGATTGTTGAGATCCACTGTTGTCATTCCGTACTATGGGTCTTCTTGTACCCCGCCTCTTGACAGATTGACCCATTTGCACTGAAACAAAGGGACCTTGAAATCATGTCCATAGTCAAGTTCCCATATCTCCACTATGTAACCATAATATGTGTCCTTTCCCCTCTTGGTTGCTACATCAAAGCGGACACCGCTGTTTTGGTTGGTGCTCTTTTCATCTTGGGCGATCGTGTAAAATGTATTCCTATTTATCTCGTACCCTTTGTAAGTCAATACAGTCGAAGATGGTCCCCTAGCCAACGAGTACAGCTCATCAGAAACAGTGTTGTCACCCATGAGACGTGTTTGCAACCAACTGCCGAAAGTCCTGATGTGTTCATATGTAATCGAGTCGTCACACTGCTCTGGGTGTTTGGAGTGCAAAATATTCTTGTGTTCATCGACATACGGGGTCACCAAGGTGGAATTCTGTAGAACTGTGTAGTGTGCTCGAGACCAAGAATGCCCGTCCCTACATATTATTGAGTCCGCTCCTCGCGTGCCTTTTCTAGTCAGTCTCCCCTCATACCGCGATTGAGGGAGACCAATCTTCTTAAGGTCAGGAATGAAGTCAACAGAAAACCCAATGACATCCTCTGTTTGATAGCCCATGGATATGCTTGCTTCTGGCCTATCATGGTTACGAACATATTTCTTTAAGACTCTAATGAACCTCTCAAAGGGGAACATATTATGTAGAAATACAGGGCCCAGAACGACAATCTCGTCGACTAGATGAACTAGGACGTGCGTCATGATATTGAACAAGGACGGTGGGAACACCAGCTCGAAACTAACAAGACATTGCACCAAATCACTCCTTAACCTTGGCAGGATTTCTGGATCGATCACCTTCTAAGAGATTGCATTGAGGAATGCACATAGCTTCACAATGGCTAATCAAACCTTTTCAGGTGGAAGCCCCCTGAATGCAACCGGCAGTAGTTGCATCATAATCATGTGACAGTCATGAGACTTTAGGTTTTGGAACTTTTTCTATGCCATATTTATTATTCCCTTTATATTCGACGAGAAGCCCGACGGGACCTTCATACTGAGCAGGCATTCAAAGAAGGTTTCCTTCTCTTCTTTGGTAAGAGCGTAGCTGGCAGGACCTTCATACTGCTTTGGATGCATGCCATCTTTTTCATGCACACGTTGCTGTTCCTCCCGTGCATCTGGTGTATCTTTTGTCTTCCCATACACTCCCAAGAAGCCTAGCAGGTTCACGCAAAGATTCTTCGTCACGTGCATCACATCGATTGCAGAGCGGACCTCTAGATCTTTCCAATAGAGTAGGTCCCAAAATATAGATTTCTTCTTCCACATGGGTGCCCGTTTGTCAGCGTCATTCGGAACAGATAGTCCGCCAGGACCCTTTCCAAATATTACTTGTAAATCATTGCCATATCAAGTATGTGATCACCACTACGGAGGGCGGGCTTCTTCCGGTGATCTGCCTCACCTTTGAATTGCTTTCCTTTCTTTCGACATTGATGGTTGGTCGGAAGAAATCGACGATGCCCCAGGTACACATTCTTCCTGCATTTGTCCAAATATATAATGTCGGTGTCATTTAAACAGTGTGTACATTCGTGCTATCCCTTGTTTGTCTATCCTGAAAGGTTACTGAGAGCAGGCCAATCGTTGATGGTTACAAACAGCAACGCATGTAGGTCAAATTCCTCCTGTTCGTTCTCATCCCACACATGTACACCTCTTCCATTCCATAGCTGTAAAACTTCATCAACTAATGGCCTTAGGTATACATAAATGTCATTGCCGGGTTGCTTAGGGCCTTGAATGAGCATTGGCATCATAATGAACTTCCACTTCATGCACAAACAAGGAGGAAGGTTACACATACATAGAGTCACAGGCCATGTGCTATGCTGGCTGCTCTGCTACCCAAAAGGATTAACGCCATCTGCACTTAAACCAAACCATACGTTCCTCGGGTCACCGGTAAAGTCGTTCCACTTTCTCTCGATCTTTCTCCACTACGACCCGTCAGCGGGTGCTCTCAACTTCCCGTCTTTCTTACGGTCTTTTTTGTGCCATTGCATCAACTCGGCATGCTTTTTGTTTCTGAATAGACGTTTCAACCATGGTATTATAGGAGCATACCACATCACCTTGGCAGGAACCCTCTTCCCGATGCGCTGGCCCTCAACATCACCAGGGTCATCTCTTCTGATCTTATACCGCAATGCACTGCATACCGGGCATGTGTTTCGTTCCTCGTACTCACCGCGGTAGAGGATGCAATAATTAGGGCATGCATGTATCTTCTGCACCTCCAATCCTAGAGGGCATACAACCTTCTTTGCTGCATACGTACTGTCGGGCAATGCGTTATCCTTTGGAAGCCTCTTCTTCATTATTTTTAGTAGCGAACTATATCCCTTGTCAGATACACCATTGTCTTCCTTCCATTGCAGCAATTCCAGTGTGGTACCGAGCTTTTTGTTGTCATCTTCGCAATTTGGGTACAACCCCTTTTTGTGATCCTCTAACATGCGATCGAACTTCAACTTCTCCCTTTCACTTTCGCATTCTCTCTGTGCATCAACAATGACCCGGCGAAGATCATCATCGGGCACATCGTCTGGTTCCTCTTGATCTTCAGCTTCCCCCATTGCAGCATCACCGTATTCAGGGGGAGGGTAGTTGTCGTCATCCTCTTCTTCTTCGTTGTCTTTCATCATAACCCCTCTTTCTCCGTGCTTGGTCCAAACATTATAGTGTGGCATAAAACCCTTCTGAAGCAGGTGGAAGTGAAGGGTTTTAGAGTTGGAGAAAGACTTCGTATTCTCACAGACAGTACACGGACAAGGCATAAAACCATTCTGCTTGTTTTCCTCGGCTGCTTCTAGAAAATTATGCACGCCCTTTATATACTCGGAGGTGCGTCGGTCATCGTACATCCATTGTCGGTTCATCTGCGTGCGTTATACAATAAAGTGTATTAAAAACCATTACAACATATCATGAATAGAGAAGTGAACAATAAGAAAAGTAAGAAAATCATACGAGTAAGTATATTTTCTTTTAGCAAGAAGATAAGATCAAGAGGCTCACCACGCGCGGGCCATCGACGGCGGTTTCAGGACGGGGACGGGACAGGACGGACCGCCAAACCTAGACAAATCTTGACGAAAATGGAGTTTGGACAAGGAGCTTCGAGAGGAGAAGGCTTAAGTTTGGCTTAGGCATTTCATCAAACACCTCATGTGCATAGAAGGTGAGCTAGAGCACCACACAGCTCTCCCCTCGTCGGCCAAAAAAAACAGAGCACTATGGAGTGCTCTGCTCGCTGGCGAGGGGGTATATATAGGCATCTCATTGGTCCCGGATCGTGGCTGGAACCAGGACTAAAGGACCCCCTTTGGTCCCGAATCCAGCCACGAACCGGGACCAATGATTGTGGGCCAGGAGCAAGGCACGTTGGTCCCGGTTCGTGTCTGGAACCGGGACCAAAGGTTCCAAACGAACCGGGACCAATGCCCCACGTGGCCCGCCTCGCCCCCTGGCCTCATGAACCGGGACCGTTGCTCCCAGTGGTCCCGGTTCGTGACTGAACTGGGACTAATGGGCTGGCCCGGCCCGAACCAATGCCCTGTTTTCTACTACCTCGACCACTTCATCTACTCCGACCACCGCAGGTGACATCAGCCCTCGCCGGTTTGCGCCGCAACCGTCGTCGAGTCCTTCGCTAGCCTCCTCGACATGGCGTACAAGTTGTGTGCAGGTCCCCGTCTACGCATGCCCGATGCTGGCAACACCGTCGCATGCCTTCGTCCCCGGTGTATTCCCAGGTCTGGCAAGCCTGGAGCGACGCATCGTCAACATCGACTCCGTCCGTCTACGCATGCGCGGTGCTGGCAACACCGACGCGTGCCTTCGTCTACGACGTGTCCCCAGGTTTGGCAATCCCGGCGTGCCACGTCTCAACTACGTCTTCGTCTCGGCGCACCACTACGTCGACACCACTTCGCCCATGACTAACTTGGCATCTTCTTGCGCCCGCGGCTTCACGGCGACTTCCTCGGCACCGGCTACCCCGACTCGACATCGACCACGGCGGTCTTCGCACGGCTACCTCGACCACGACTACACCACCCTACGCTCTCGGCTACCTCGACATCGGCACAAAGGGCTACCGCCTTGCTTGAGCACCATCATCGGTTTCTACTGCAGCCACACCTTCCGTGATGCATCGACCGTTTCGACTGTGGGGGATGTTCGTCAGCTTGCCTTCGGATTCTTCTGCAGTCTCATCGTCTGTGTCGCTACCGTTGTGACTGCGAGGATGTTGAGTATCGTGATTGTATTGGAAACGTAGGATAGACTAGGAAATATTCTGGCTTGTCTTGTACTCCAAATAGATCATGTACTCCTATATATATGCTCACGAGGCTCAAGCAATACATCAACTATCTCACCAAATCCCTCTCTCCTTTTAATATTTCTCTCTGTAGTTGCTACTTCGTGTGCGTTGATGATTTGCATGTTCCATTGCTCTTCTATTTTGCTAGATTATTGCATGCTATTATCTGTTCTGATAATAAATTGTTTATTGGAGTTAATCATGAACTTTCCTAATATGTCATCATTTTCATCATATGCTTTTTTGGTTTCACAAACAATAATATATTTTTATAGAAAATCAATTAAACTTTCAGATAGTTTGACCCTCCAACAAAGTTAAAAGTATGCTTTCTAAAAGACGAAGGGAGTACAATCCACACATCAAAGCTCAAAAGAGAAAACATGACACTAAATATGTATCAAATCATGGACGAAGCGTAGCATGGCATTAAAAATCTGAAAGCTACTAGTAGTAGTTGTGACGAAGGTAGCTGCACCGAGGACCGTCGTCATGCGCGCAACAACCATGTGATCCGCGCACGCGTAGAAAATTAAAAGAAGGGTCGCGATAACGTCTACATGTTTGGCAGGAGCAACACCTCCCTCTCTCCCATACATATATTTATAATATACAAATTGCATTCATGTCATCGCATGCATGCATGTGTGAATCTTTTTGAATTTTCAGTTTTTAAAATATTTATCTCTTAAATGAAAAATCCGATTAAAGATCTGTTTTTACCATTAAATCCATCGCGATGAGATCTTCGAAACTAGATCCGTTATTGATATGTTTCGAGGATTTTTTTTTTGGATTAATAGTGGTCATCTCTATTGCACATGAATTACCGTGGTATTTACACTGAAATTGCCATGATATGTTTCAGCTATTTTTTTCTACCTTTAAATGTAAATTTTAACACATTATAAAATGGGGAATTAACAAACTAGACTTGCCATGAACCATAAACTATAATTGCCATGATGAATTACTTTTACTAAAAATTGCCATGGTGAATTAATAAACATTACCGTAAAAAGTAGTTGAAAATATAACGATAGCTTTAAATCAAGAAGAGAAAAATGGATAGAACATGTCATTGCAACTTTAGTATAAACACTATGGTAACTACGGTGTAAACCTCATGGTAACTTTTGACCAAAACAAAATTTCATCGAAACATATCAATATGAGATCTAGTTTTGAAGATATCGTCGAACAGATTTAATGGTGAAATCGGATTTTTAATTGGGTTTCTTAATAAGGAGATAAAACATATTTTAAACTAAAAACAAAAAAACTGTTGATATCATATGTTTTGACGTGACAAAATGAATGATAACGAACATGTTTGGATATGCAGTGACCCGAACTCGAACCAATGACAGGACCCCGTGGCGTGGCGTACGTGTTCACCCCTAGGTGCACGGCTCTCGACACGACTATTCAAACAAGCTGATACTAATCAAAATCAAATGCCAAGGCTCCAACGGATTAGCCGTGGCCGACTACCTCCCTGCACGTTGCAGCAATGGTCGATCCATAGCCAGGTCGATGACCTACGTGTGATAGGTGGACAGGGGTCAGGATTCGTGACCACATGCATCCTTGACGATGGGATCAGTGGCTTGACGATGAGGACTTGGACAACGCCATGGACAAAACGAGGGCCCGTGCGACCAAGCTGCGGCCTGCAGCTGCATTTGTCTTCTTCCACGTCACATCCGTTGTACGCACGCGCCATGGAGTCGCTGCCGCTCTACCTGCTCCTCCTCTCTCTCCTGGCCATCGCCTCCTTCCTATGGCTCAACCGCCGCCGCACGCCGGCCATCCATCTGCCTCCGTCGCCGTGGGCGCTCCCGGTGCTCGGCCACCTCCACCACCTCGCGCGGGACCTGCCGCACCGCGCCATGCGCGACCTAGCGCAGCGCCACGGGCCGCTCATCATGCTCCGCCTCGGCGGGCTGCCCGTCGTCGTCGCCTCCTCCGCGGACGCCGCGCGCGAGGTCATGGTGTCCCGCGACGTCGACTTCGCCTCCCGCCATATGAGCCGCATGGTGCGCCTGTCCATCTCGCAGGGCGCCGAGGGGATCATCTTCGCGCCCTACGGCGACGAGTGGCGCGAGCTCCGCAAGATCTGCACCGTCGAGCTGCTCAGCACCCGGCGCGTGCGCTCCTTCCGGCCCGTCCGCGAGGAGGAGGCCGGCCGGCTACTCCGCGCGGTGGCGGTATCTGCGTCGCGGGGCACGGTGAACCTCAGTGAGCTGCTGTCGGCGTACGCCGTCGACTCGTCGGTGCGAGCCGTCCTCGGGAGCAGGTTCAAGAATCGCGACGCGTTCCTGGCGTTGCTGCAGCGCGGTACCAAGCTGTTCTCCGGGATGAGCTTGCCGGACCTCTACCCGTCGTCGCGTCTCGCCATGCTTGTCAGCCGGATACCGCGCCGGATCAGGCAGCACCGCCAGGAACTGGCCGCGTTCATGGACGATGTCGTCCGGGAGCACCAGCTGAATCGCCGGACCGACGAGGAGGAGGAGGACCTGCTCGACGCGCTCCTGAGGATCCAGCGGGAAGGTGACCTGCAGTTCCCCTTGTCCACCGACAACATCAAGTCGGCCGTCGGCGTAAGCACCGAACAGCTCAATGAATTCATCAGACTGAGAAGTAAGAACACCATATGAGAAAAATTGTTGGTGCGTCCGGCTGTGTTATGCAGGACATGTTTGCAGGTGGCAGCGACACGGCGGCAACGACGCTGCAGTGGGCCATGTCTGAGCTGGTGAGGAACCCGAGAGCGATGCGGAAGGCGCAGGACGAGGTCCGGCTCGCGCTCGCCGGACAGCCCACGGTGACGGTGACCGAGGCTTCCCTAGCCGATCTAAACTACATGCGCCTGGTGGTCAAGGAGACGCTCCGACTGCACCCGCCGGCGCCGCTGCTGCTGCCGCGGGAGTGCCGGAGCGACGGGTGTCGTGTCCTGGGCTACGACGTGCCCAAGGGGACCATGGTGCTCGTCAACGCGTGGGCCATCAGCAGGGACCCGGCGAACTGGGACGCCGCGGAGGAGTTCATGCCAGAGAGGTTCGAGCGCGGCGAGGCTGCCGACTTCAGGGGGGCGGACATGGAGTACACGCCGTTTGGGGCGGGCCGGCGGATGTGCCCTGGGATGGCGTTCGGGCTGGCCAACGTGGAGCTCGCGCTCGCCGGGCTGCTATACCACTTCGACTGGGAGATGCCGGGCGGGGCGGGGGTCGGGGAGCTGGACATGGCCGAGGAGATGGGCGTCACCGTGCGCCGGCGCCACGACCTCGTGCTTGCCCCCGTGGTGCGAGTGCCCGTGCCGCCAAATTAGTTGATAGACAATTCGGTTTGAGCGATGCTTGTCCCCGTGGGCCGTGGGGCAATGTGGATGTAGCTGAGGAAATGGACACGGCATTACGGATGCTACGGAGCGAAATGAAATTCTAGCGCAACCGTTTTACGTAAATGGTTAGCTGGCATCAAGGTGAAGATAATTAGATATTCCTAAAAATATGATGAAACATATTGTGTTAAGAGATCATTTCTTGTCTTTTCTTAAATAAGAGAAGACAAACCTTTTCTTATGAGTTCTTTCTTCTTCATCTCATCATTTATCATACGTGGCACTCCTAAGATTGCACCATTATACATGCCTTGATGCAAGGTGTCCAATTTCAACAACCGAAACTCTCATCCAGTTATGCGATCCAAAATTTTCAACAGCTTTGCCAAGGCACGTCTAGATGTAACTTAACTATTGAGTCATATACCATTGATTTTTCCTGAAGATTTGTGTAGGCAATTTTTTTATATGTTGATTGAGTCATTTAGGTGTACAATACATAAGGCACATGTGCCCTAAACAAACCCAATTTTCAAAGCAACATATAAGCATTAGTATGTGCACTGCCAAGTAAGACCGTACAGTGTTGCTAATTCAAAAAATAACCAAACAAAGACCATGCTACCATTTTTCAATATATATATATATAGGGAGTGTCTATTTGTAATTCGACTGATTTGTAATTAGAGGTCAGTCAATTTTTCCATCCAATGAACTGTTGACAGTTGTCTGTTGACAGTTGTGTGTAGAAAACGGGTCGGGTTGAAAACGGGTCAACCAAAAACAAAAAAGAAGGTTGAACCCGTCCCTCGCGGCTGTCGGCAGTTGTCCTCCTTTTCTTCTCGCACCTGACATGAAAAAAAATCAGCAAAAGGCTTTTCTTCAACTTGAGACACACGAAAAAAACCAGCCTCCTTCTACCCCCTTTTGACAGATCTCATAGATCTCACCTAACACAAACGCCATTGGAGAGGGACATGGCAGAGACGCCATTGGACAGATAGAGGGGGGAGAAGAACATAGCAGAGAATCCATGGGAGAGGGGCATGGAGGAGGACATGGTAGAGACGACATTGGACAGAAAGAGGGGGGAGAAGAACATAGCAGAAAAGCCATGGGAGAGGGACATGGAGGAGAAAGACATGGCAGATACGCCATTGGAGAGAGGGAGTAGGGACAAGAACAAGGCAGAGAAGCCATGGGAGAGGGGGAGATGGAAGAAGAACATGGCATAGACGCCATGGGAGAGGGAAAAGGGGAGAGGCAAAGGCATGGCAGAGGGAATTACCTCGAGGTAGAATAGAAGCAGTCACTTGTGCTACAAAACAATATCAATCCAGAGGAAAACAACAGGTACATGAAAATCTTCAACTCCTCTCATTATGTCCACCTAGAAGTCAAGAAACAAGAGGGGGTAAATCATTAGGAGATTAAATCAGAGAGCTAAATCACCACATAGTTTGGTAAGAAAATACACCACATAGTTTTCCTTTGGATTAACAGAAGATGCAAAAAAGGCATTAACAGTAGATGCAGAGGTAAACCTAGGCATTATCAGTAGATGCAGAGGAAAACCTAGGTATTAATAGTAGATGCAGAAGAGAAAAAATACAACACACACTCAAACAAAAGGGGGTAAGAAAATTGTTCCAATATCTGAAGAAGACCTAATGTCAATGTAATTTATTCCTTGTTTTTTGCTATTAACTTTCAATACTACAAATTTATTTGCAGGAAGAAAGAAAGCAAAAAACAGTAACCGAAGAAGATCTACTATCAATGTCACTGGAAGACCTCATACTAAATGTGAGTTACAATACTGACAAAGCAGCCATTTCCAGATTGACAATACTCACAAACATAACGAAAATACTGCAGGGATCATTTTCGTTTACTCCGCTCCTACAATCAAACATCATATACAAGGTTGACTCGGTGAATGGAGAAGCAAATACGAATCACGAAGAAAAGGAAAACTACAACAAACAAGCAGATACCGCCTACAGCTCAGGACATGCAAATGTAAAAAAATTTACTTTCTAAATAATTCGGAACAAAAAATGGTATGTAAAAAGATAACTGAATAACAAAGATTATGATGACTTACTCAGCAGATGCCGAATTGGCAGCAGTCGACAGGCGAAGATTAACAAGCGCAAGTTAATCCATGGGAGGCAGACCTGTTTGAGAACATAAACATACATGAGGTAAGATGTTACAAAACCAACTGTTTCTACTACATATCTTGAAAGACAAATGTCACAAAATAAAATCTAACACATGGACAATGAAAAAATGCAGATGAATGATGATGATGATCATACAGCAACAACAAAAACTAATAGAAACCAAAACAATCAAGAAGAAAGGGGCAAACAAGGGGACTTGCATCAACAACCTGAAAGCAATGCCTCCCTTGATGAAGAAGATGCATTTCTTGATGAAGATGACATTGAGAAGTTCTTGCAAAATGAAGAGGCTGCCGCATCAGAGGGAATTTTGATGAACACCAGCAGCAATTTCAAGCCAGAACTTGGCATGCAGTTCAAAACAAAGGAAGAAGTGCAGGAGTACTTCAACTTTTACTCAAAATAGTTGGGTTCTCAATGGCTACTGTCGCGGCATCAAGAACAGTGAGCAAGAAAAGGAACAATGAAATTACAAGAATTACTATGAAATGCAACAAGTATGGCAAGACAAAAGAAGTGGAAAAGGAAAGAGTAGTGCCTGTAAGAAATACAACTGTCATTGCAAAATCAGATTGCAAAGTTGTGATGGTCGTTATTGAAAAAGAAGGCGTGTGGGAAATTACAAGACTGCAATTAGAACACAACCATCAGATGACACCAAACAGTAGATTCTTGATCGCATAAATACATGTCAGACGAGGAAAAGTGCCTGATTAGAGTTTTGAAGCATACTAACCTAGAGACAAGAAGGATAGTTGTTGTCCTAGCATACTTGAGAGGAGGCATGGCTAACCTACCCTACACGAAGAAGCAAGTCACAAATTACGCAGGAACAATCAACAGAGACATCACAAAGTCTGACATGATGGAAGTGGTGCAAATGTTCAACAAGAAGCAGGCAGAAAATCCTGGGTTTTGCTACTCGTTTGAGCTTGACGGAGATAATAAAGTAAGAAGCTTGTTCTGGACAGATGTGAGGTCCAGAATCATGTATGACATTTGTGGTGACTGCATAAGTTTTGACACAACATTCCTAACAAACAAATACAATCTCCCTTTTGCACCGCTTGTTGGAATATCACCACATGGAAACACGTACGTGTTTGGTTGTGGATTCATAATTAGTGAAACAGCAAATACGTTTGCTTGGTTGTTTGAACAGTTCTTGATGGCCATGGAAGGTAAGCACCCAATATCAATCATCACCGATCAAGACAAAGCTATGCAACAAGCAATAGAAAGAGTTTTCCCTAATGCTACCCACAGGAGCTGCTTGTTTCATATAAAGAAAAAAACAGAGGAGAAGGTAGGTCCCTGTTTTCAAGCAAACGAGGGACTGTATGAAGATTTCCAGGACATAGTGGACAACTCACTAACTATGGAAGAATTTGAAACGCAGTGGACAGAAATGATAGAGAAGTACCAAGTTCACCACATAAAATATTTCAATGACATGTGGGAAAACAGGAGAAAATTTATTCATGTTTACTTCAAGGACAAATTCTTCCCCTTCATACAAACAATAGCCAGGAGTGAAGGAACAAATGCCCTATTCAAAAAGGGCGTTGGAGCAAAGTTCAGTGCTACAAGCTTCGTAAGGGAGTATGACAGGATAATAGATGTTGTTCATGACAGGGAAGAAGAATGTGACCACAACTCCAGAAACAAAAAGGTTGCCATGAAAGCATTTTGGTCAAAATATGGCATAGAAAGGCAAGCTCATGAACTATATAACCTTGGTATCTTCAGGAAATTTCAACAAAAGATGACACACTACAAGACTCAATGTGTATGAACAAGAAAAAGACAAGTTCTACAACGTTTGCCAATCAGAAAGCTATCCTCTGAAGGAGCTAAGGAAAAGAAACTATCTAGTGCAAGTTTGTCTCAAGGAAGAAGAGTACTCTTGCATATGTTGTACATTCCAAAAAGATGGAATACTATGCTCACACATATTGCCAGTGATGATCCATCTAAACATTGAAAAGATACCAGACAAGTACATCATCGACAGGTGGAGAAAAAATGGCTACAAAAGAGATTTGACAAAGACACCAGCAGTAGCAGCTGAGAACTCAACATTGAGATACAATGTACTTGCAAGCAAATTGGTCCATGTTGCATCCAATGCATCAAAGAAGAAAAGGAAATATGAATACCTATTGGGAGAATTGGATAGGATACAGAAAAGGCTGCGAGAAATGGATGATGAAGAAGAAAGTGCAGATGAGGGGCAGAGTGTAACCACACGAACAGTTACTTTCATACCAACAACAGACGAAGGACATGGATCAACCACATCAATGACAATACAAGACCCGGATATTGCCAACACAAAAGGAAGGCCAAGGATGCTATCTATACGAGAAGCAATAAAGCAGAACAAGTTCTACAAATGCTCACACTGTGGTTCAAACAAGCACACTATATCAAGAATTGCACCAACCTCGACAAGGAATACAATCTACCTAGAAGCAACCGATGAAAACATTCAAATCCTAGGAATGTAAAGAAAGGTAATAAAAGAGAATGTTGAAGTTCGATTCATATACTTTACTTCAGAAAATGAAAATAACAAAACAAATTGCAGGAGGGGACAAGGAAGGTAGCAAGCAGAGGAAAAGAGGAAAGAAGAAGGAGGACGAATCGGCAACAACACAAGCCTAGGGATGAAGTATCTGTGGATGAAAGAGAAGAAAAAAGAAAGGACAAGCAAAGAAGACAAGAAGAAAAAATAAAAAGGAGTAGAGAGTACTCTAGAAATGCAAAACTGTCAAAAGGAATGGAGAATACTAGTTCTATAATATGAGGGCAAGCATTGTTTGCTACCTACTAAAACTGTCAAAAGACTACTTTTTGTGAGGCCATTATTCCAATTGTTTTAGATCATATGGCTGAATTTAAAAGTACATTAAGCTCACTTACAAGAAAAAGGTGCAGCAAAAAAAGAGGAAACATAGAATACAACAGCTAACATATGAACATAAATTGTTTATACATAATACAATAGAGATTGAAAAAAATAGTTTAGATTTGAATTACCTTTGTAGTCACTCAACAAAAAATGTTGTTGAGAAAAATGTTCAGGAACTTTAGAAACAATAAAATAACACTGCAAAAAATAAGAAGAGATACCAGAGTTAAAAAAGAAGAATGCGAAAAGAAAAATTGTAAAAGTACACAAACTAATTATAAGCAATTTCTATACTGTGAGAAACTTACTTAGTACGAGTTCTATATAGAACATTGGCACACCCAACTGCCTCAAAAACATTTGTCCTGTGACACATAGGAAGATGGAAAATACCTTGCAAATTCATAAGAAGGCCGCTCATACAATACGTATCAACATATTAAATAGTCAATCAACAAAAATAACAGACACCCAAAAGTATAGAGCAACAAATGCATAAATCCAGTGAAAAGCATTCCCACCAACAAATTATCCTAAACGAATACAACGATAAGTATACAATTCAATAGCCTAAAAGATCATAGAACTCGGAACATTGTTGCACTCATAATCCTGTAGTATGAAAACGGATAACAAATCGCTAAAACTATACAAGCCAAAAGAGCTGCTAGAATCTTCACACTTGTACACCACTAAGAAAATCTTCATGCTAGATCACCAACCAAGAGGGAGAAAATTATCTAGTTTTGCTCCTGTAAAGTAAAGCCAACAGAAGTCAAACACTAAGAAGAAGCCGAAAATAAGCACACAAGAAAGGCAGGGTATTATATTAAAAATCAATCAAAGAAAACACTCACATCACCAAAGAAGTTTGTGACAAAAGACTTGTCAGCAGTGTTGAAGGGGCTAAAATAAAGTTCATTTGCCAGCTTTATCCTGATGTTATCGATATCAGCAGAACTAAACAGATTGCCAATGGGAGTCCTAGGAGTCCGGTGCTTCATATACATCATGTTGAAAACACCACAATCATCCCTGAAAAGAAGGAAAAATGTGCAACAAGTATTAGGGCCCAGAAGAATAAGAAAGAAAAATATATAAACAATACTATATAAAAAGGAAAGTACATCCACAAGCATAGAGAAAACCAGCTCACGTACGTGTTATTTTGCTGAGGAACCGCAGGATACACAATTTCAAAACTTTTGAAGTCAATACGCTTTCTCATGATAGGAGACACGAACATATCCCAAAGGTTGATAAAGTTATTGATCTAAAGAACACAATGAACAAAATAGCTAAGAAAAAAAACTAAAGGGAAAGTAGAGAGGCAAAATTAGTTCAGAGAAGAAACTAACCAATCTATCACGAATCTCCAGATGAAAGTCTGAGAACTGACCATAAAATGAATCAAGAAAGACACATAGTCTCTCCTTCAAGCAAACAACAAATGAAAACCAGTGGTTGAATCTACATATAGGGAAGTATAACTGCAAGGACAAAAACAACACATCAAAAAACTCTGGTGGAAATCACATGTAAAAGCTACACAAAGACTAAAGACAATGGAAAACATTGAAAAGTACAAAACTATGAAGCACCTACCATATTGCTTCTCCATATAGCAAAAGCACTACTAGCACCATTGAAGGCATTACCAACAATCTCAGGATTAATTGTAACATCCCAAATTTTCAATTTGGAATGTTTTACAACTATTAGTTAATCATCTATGCATTATGATTGAAATGAATGTGGCAATTATATTTCCTTTTCCTTATTTGACTTCTTTTCAATTGGCATTTGAGTTTACTCAATTACCTGACAAAATACTTTGAAAAAAAGTATGAGAGGAGGTAACATGACACCCCAAAGGTCAGAAGAAAATAGTGCCAATCTATTTGAAAAGTCAAATTTGGTTTCATTTTGGATATCTTTAAATAAAGTTTTTATAAAGTTTTTATTTAGACTCTAAAGAAATGTTCACGCTTTAGGATTTATCTTTCTGATCGCTTTGGTATATAATACCCTATATATACATATATATTTCTTTGCTCAGATCTAAAAAAAAAGGAGGTTTGTTAAAAAAAAGACAACACACGCACGCACCCAGCCGGACGAGGCTAGCCACCAGGCTGCTCGCTAGCCAGGCGAGCGAGACTGCCAGCGACCGAGCCAGCGCTCGGTCAACTCTCCCTCTCTCCGCACGATCTCTCTCTCCGTTCTCTCTCACGTGACTGCAGGTGGGGCCGACCCGGGTCATCTCCAACCTCCCGCACAGGGCGCATGGATAGAGCAGCGCAGGAACGTTCGCACCGGCCGGACCGAAGCTTCAGGGATAAGGCTTATCCCGCGACCCTAGTCTTCCTAGCTGCGCCTATAAAAGCCCCTCAACGTCCTCTCTCCATTCAGCCAAACCGCGCCTCCTCTCGCCGCTCGTAGCCACCGCCCCGTCAGTTTGCATCTCGCCGGAGCCGGAGCTTTCCGACGAGCATTCCGACGCCGGTGAGCCATCATGACCCTTTCCGTCCTTGAGAAATCGGACCCCATAGTCCTTGCGCATCTCTGTGACATCTTCATTGCCCCTAGGACGCACCGGAGACGCCGACCGTCCGACCGTCGTCGCCGGAGTTCGCCGGAGACCGGAGCTCCCTCCGCTTCCTTCGTTCGTCGCCGACGACCTCCGTCACCACCGACCGAAGGAGATCGCCGAGCTGCACCTGCCAGACGACCTCTCCCGCGCCGGAGATCGCCGGAGCCGCTGCCCCGTCGTCGCCGAGTTCCCTGCCGACGCAAGCTCGTGCTCTCTGTAAGCGCAGCTCCTCTGTAGGTTAGTTTAGATTTTTTTTCTTTTAGGTTTTTTTATTTAGACCGAAGAGGTACCGGTTAACCGTCTTTTAATATAAACCGCGCGGTTTAATTAAACCGAACGTCGGTTTTTCTTTTTAGTTTTAGCCGGACCAGTGATTTGCCTAGTTTGCGAACATTCATCGCGTAGCAGCCGCAGCGAACATAACCAACCAATCAGAGCCGTTCACTTCGCGCTTTAGTCGCGAACTTCCACACTTTAGAGTTTTCAGAAAATGTTCTATAGCAGTTTTTTTTCCAGATTTTATTCAAAACTTCAAACACTCGTAACTTTTTAACCGAAGGTCGAAATGAGGTGAAACAAGCGGCTAAACTTTCGTATCGAATAGCCCTAACAAGAAAACCCATAGTTGCAGATTTTTGCAAATTCAAATTTGAAATTATTTAAGATTTGAATTTAAATTTCATTAGGCCATATCTTTCAAACGTATACCCGTTTGAAGTGATTCTTTTTGCATCACGTCACACGAACTAAATCCTTTGCCATGACACTTTGCCACTATATATCCTACACCATTATTTTCTGTTCACCATAATTTTCTTAGGATTCCTTGTAGGAGCACTAGTGGACGTCACAAATTTTTTAACACTAGTCATACTTTGAAAATTTTCATGCTAATGACTTGTGTTGGATTTTTATTTGGCTTTTGCAAATATCTTGTTGCATGTCTTTGAATTGTATGCATGCATGTTTATGTGTGTTTTATTTACTTTGCGATAGATTGTCCGGAGTGCGAAGCAGAGTACTATCATTCGCTAGAACATCACTCCCAGCACGAAGGCAAGTTACATTTTGATCATGTCAGTTTTTACCTATGTTTTATTTTTGCACTTAGTCCTTTGATGTAGGAGTGCATGATAGGAGTTTATACTTGTTGGATTTACTATCACCCAGTAGTTCATTGAGGTAGGTCGGAACCATGCAAACTTTGTCGCCACCGTGTTATGTTACAATGCCACGCCAAAGTAGACGTGGATTGGGGAGTGCTATCACTTTGAGATGTGAGTGATAAAGTAGTAACTTGGACCAACTTTAATGAACTACCTGGGTGGAAATTGGTTTGTATGGTGTCGAAGTACAGCGGGAGCATTCATGGGAATCCTTGGGAGTGCACACTAGTGGTCTGTCCACCCAGGATCAAAGGGATCAACCGTATTTTCATGTCTACAAGCTTCCGTGTGCAGCCGCAAGCGAATATGGGTTCTGGCTTAGTTGAGTAGATGGTGTGACCTCTTCCGGGATAGGCTAGCAGATGTAGATGATGTAGGTGTACCGGCCTATCCGTGGGTTAGGGGAAAATGCTATCGAAAGACTATGTCTCGATCTTCCGATCAAGGAGGTGGTCGAGTCTTGCGGGGAAAAGTGCACAACCTCTGCAGAGTTAAAAATCTAATCGATTAGTCGTGTCCCCGATCATGGACAACTTGAGCTTTTTGTAGAGTAAATGTAGGGAGATCTCATCACTCTTAATTAATCAATTGGGTATAAATTTTTGGAATGATTGAGATGGGCATCATCTCAGGCTTTATGCAAAACTAGCTTTATGCAAAACTAAACTTAGAGCTTTCTACCAGCCAAATTGCATGTACCATGTAGGTTCATTACACTTTATGATGTGACTTACCAGTACATTCCATGTACTGACCTACACGGCTGCAACTTATCATGTTGCAGATTTATCCGACGACGAATAAGGTGCGATAGGTCGTTGTTCTGCACTCAGCTTGCTCGTGGAGTTGATGGACTCATTACCTTTATTGCTTCCGCATGATTTTGTTTTACTTGGACTTAGGCCACATTAATGTAATAATTACTCTCTGAGGATTTCTCGATGTAATAAATGTGTGATTGAACTCTGTTGTAAATACTCAAGTACTGTGTGTGTCAGCATACCGATCCAGGGATGACACTTAAGCACAGAGATTCCGATTCCTTGAGATCGGGTCGCTACAAGATGGTATCAGAGCACACGTTGACTGTAGGACGCGACCCTAGAAAATGGAAAGCCATAGGAAAAACCACATTTTACAACACTTTTTATACCCCTGTTTTGGACTCATACTTTTCCCTGCTTCACTACTAATTTCTCCTCTCTTTCAAACTATAGATGTCGACCCCCATCATTGATTTTGCTCAGCCCGACGCAACCATGCCCTTTGGAAGACAACTCGTGGATATCGCAGGACATCTACGCATTGCCCTGCCCAGCTTCACCAGTACCTTCACGGCCACTCTACCTGAGGAGATGCGTTGGAAGATTGACGTCCACATTCCAGGGTGAACTTTTGGGAATGCCATTGAGCCGATCAACTTCTACATAGAAGTAAGATCATGGGGCATTTCCAAAGGGATCGCTGCGCTCTTTGCACTCGGGCGCATCCGCCAGGACTACTGCGAGGATCTCAGGAAGACTAACTATGTCTGGTACGCGCGCCGTGACTCAGATGGAGATGTGGTGCGCACCAGGGAGGATGACACCGTCACCTCACACATTGAGGACCTGGAGGAGCTCATCACCAGGATGAAGGAAGAGATGGACGACTACCTCATCAACACCCACAACCCGACTACCCGCAAGGTCGAGCTGGAAGAAGAGCTTTAGAATGCCCACGCAGAACATGAGGCGAAGCTCGATGCGTTATAGGAAAAGTTCGACGACTTGAAGCTTCAGCTGGAGGAAGCTGAGGAAGAGCTTGATAACGGGGAGAATCTCCAAGAGAATCTCCAAGATGACAAACAAGTGACTCTAAAATAACAGAAAAAAATAACTACTTACACCAATATAAGAGAAGAAGAAATGTTTCTTTGAAACAGAGGGATGAGTTTCATTGAAAAGATAACGACATACACACAAGATCAAGAAATTGTCTACATGAGATTTGAATTGGAGAGAAGAAAGACTATGGTAACTGCAGTAAGCTCTTTCAAATCGAATAGCTTCGTACCTACAAATAAATACACAAAATATCAGGACCACGAGAAGGAACATTAAGAAAACAAAAACATCACTGACAAACACAAAAACATTGGAACAAACTTACTTGCACCATTCCAGATGACTTGCAATCTGAATCATGGCGAGATGGTTACGCCTTTCTAGTTGAGTAACTGAATACCGATTGACTTGATGAACATAAGGATCAGAGTTGAATCTGCCGGGCACAACCATCCTACGAGGAACATGACCTCCAGATAAATGAGTTGTAGAAGCACCAGGAAACTGAGATGTTGGAGCAGCATTTGAACATCCAGCAACTTTTGAAAGATGAGCACTAGAAACAACATGCTTGACTGACATGATTTCTAACTCTATACTATTAGCAACCTGAAAGCCAAAAAAAGGTCAAACAAAAAAGTTATGAAATAAGGAAATAACAATGAAGCAAAATGTGCCACTTAAGAAGGTAACACGGGATGAAATAAAAAGATATACATAAACCATACCTTTAAAGGATTATGACCAGTTTTTGAAGAGGCAACAAAATTATGGAGCTTGTTGTAAGCAACATCATTAGACCTAGAAAGCTCTTGACACCTAGCAGTAAAGATTGAGGTTCCAACTTTACGCACATCAACAACTCCCTTATTGGCCTATATATAAAAAATACAAAAGAAAATGCAAGAAACAAGCTAGCATCAGAGAAATGTACTACTAAAATCAAAAAAGAGAAAAATATACATAACATATACATAATGTAAAAACACCTTCAGGCCAAGTTGGTGAGATGTCTTGATAACAAAACCATACCTTTAAAGGATTACGACAACTTGTTGCAGGGGCCGCAAAATTAGGGAGCTTGTTGTAAGCAACATCATTAGACCTACAAAGCTCTTGACACCTAGGAGTGAAGGTTGAGCTACCAACTTCATGAAAATCAACAACTACCTCATTGACCTGTATATTAAAAATACAAAATAAAATGCAAGAAACAAGCTAGTATCACATAAATGCACTAGGTGAAATCAACAACAATCTTATGGAAATCAACAACTATCAAAATAAAAAGAGAAAGAAACCAAGCATATACATAAAGTAAAAAATACCTTCATGCCAAGTTCGTGCGATGTCTTGATAATATCAGGGGAACATAAGTCAACAGTTTGGGGGTTCACATGATTGGTTGAAATATCAGAGTTAGGGGTATTAACCATAACAACACAATCCTATAAGAAATTTCAGTACAAGAAAGTTAATACCGAGAACAAAAAATGGAACAAGAAACAAAACATAGTAACAAGCATACCTCACTTCTAGGTGAATCAAACGACTTCATATACCTGTCGGCAACGCACTGAGAAAATTGCACATCACCCACCTACAAAAAATCAAAAGCAAACAAATCAAAAAACAAAAGAGGGCAAATCAAGAGAAACTGCGAAAGAAAATCAGGTACAAAAAAATAGTAACCTCATTATGGAAATACTACGACAGACGAATTGGAACAATTGGTGAGAGGCCTCTACAAGAATTTGTATCTTCCATATGAGAATTTTTGTCACCATTTACCAGGGTGTCATTGCAAACTTCAGCAAGTGATTGTATACCAAGAGCACCATTAAGCTCGGATAAGGACGGGATCCCAAATGTTTGAACATCAACTTTTTCCTTAGCAGGACCATCTATACAACAACAAAAAAACAAAAACTCAACTAAAAGAAGCACACATAAAAATAACATCAGGGAAATGGCACCCAAAATTGGTAAATAGAAAAATATCTGAAAGCACCACAACAGAATCAACATCTGGGATGCCACCTTTACAAATTGAAGGTGAATTACCTGAAAAAAAACAAATGAAAACACAAGCATAAGAAAATAGCAACTGAAAAATATAAACCAAATATGATTACAAAGGGAATACCTTTTGGGGCTGTTGTTGGTTGTGCTGGATGAACTGATGCAAAGTTTGATTTAGCTTCACATATCAATGTCCTTACAGGGATAACATCTTGACTTACAACAGCCTACAACAAAATTGCAAAATCAAAGTCGCAAAAATAATATATGAAACAAAACCAACAAAGAAAACATGCATACCTCAGCACACACTTTAGCAGGAGTGGAAGAGCTAGATAACACTACTGGATTGTCAAGACCACCATCAAGAACAGGAGGAGGAACAACAGGAGTAACAGGAGATGACAAATGTTGATTCTCTTTCTGGACTTCCGTCTCTTGAATATCAGCAACTTTAACAAACTCCCTATTTGCAATAGCAGACTAAATTGAAACAGACTTATTGCCTAGGAACAAAAAAATTAGCATAGAAAAAGCAATCGATAACACAAAAAAAATTAGGGAAAAATTAAAAAAACTATGAAAGAATAAAAAAAGAGGATGGACTAACCAAAAGAGAACTTGCTCATTGAGTGATTTTCACTGGCACACACTTTTGGGATGGATGAATGCAATAGACAATCCAATACATTAAGAACAAGGGACTCTGCCCAATCCAAGAATATCTTTGGTTTGTCTTGGTTTGTAGACTCAACAAGCTGAATAACTTCCAGAGCAGTCTGAACAAACAACAAGATTAGCAAAAACAACAATAAAGTGCTGAAATAAATACAAGATCAGTAGAATAGAATACCTGTGAGCCAAAGCGAGGAGCAATAGTTCTTTGTACTTTCATTGCAAAAGTACCGTCAAAAGGGCCAATATCAACACTCTTACTACCCGCCGATTTTCCAACGGAGACCTACAACAAAAAACATACACAAAGATAAAGCAAAATTGTAGAATAAAGAAGGAACAACGTAAAAGAACTTTCAAACATGAAAGAAAAGGGATATGACCTGCAAGTTAAGTGGAGCACAGAGCCGCTTCAGTGGCCTCTTTCCAAAAGAGCGGCTGTTATTTCTATCAAGCTCTGCAAATTGCTTGACTGTGTTACCTCTCCATGCAAGTATACGGGGTTTCACATCAGGGACAGAGTGAAGGCCAAAGTTCAAATGGTCAAGGTAAGATACCTACAAAATCAAACATAGAACATCAATCAAACAAAAATGTACAAGGAACTAGTAATAAATACAAACATTAAGCAGTACAAGATAAAAATAAATAAATAAGAAAACTTACAGAAAAAGCGTAGTGACACCCACCAAATGTAACTGATCTTTTCGAAGCTACTTTAGTAGCATCCTTGAACTTTTTGATGCTACCCAAAAGCCACTCATAAACAAAACTAGACAGATCATACTTGCACACGGAACGACAATCCGGAAAGATATGGAGGTACTTTGGACTAGGACTAAGGCTAGAGTTGGGACAAAGAAAAGTAGAGAAAGCGATGATCATGAAACAAATGAAGACGTCTTCGCCAGGCAAATCAACTTCGACAGATTTAAGCTTGTTGGCAAAAAAAGATACTGGTGGAATACTGGTAAGATTGAAATAAGAGAGGATAAAATCACGGCCAGACTCCAGATCACAAACAACTGGTTGACCATCTACTGGGAGGTCGAGAATGTTATGGATATCATACTTAGTTAAGGGGATGAATTTCCTTTTCAACTGAAACTCAGAATCAGGAACATCAAACCTGGATGCAAGCCACTTAACAAGTCTAAGGGGTACCAAAGTATGGACAAAGTTGAGCAGACAACTCATACCAAAATGCTCAATAACACCCTTATATCTAGGACACATGCCATCAACAACAGCAGAGAAGAACTTTCCAGAGTATCTAGTGAATGTGGAACAACTCGGGAAATCAGAAGATCGTTTCTGCCTCTACAAAAAAGAATAATAAGAACAACAATAAGAACGCAAAAAATAAAATAAAGATACATAAGAGAAACATCAGCATAATAACATGAGACTAGCGACCAAGTAGACGAGTTAAAAATAAAAACAAGAAGAGAAAAATGACTAACAACGTTCCTCCTACTAGAAGATGTTATTTTCCTCTTCAGGTACTTCACTTTCTGTTCAAAACAAGTACACAAAATTAGATAAACATAGGAAAATGATAAATCAACAGAAAAATAGATAACACCGAAAAAGCTAAAACAGAATAAATGACTTACATTATTTACATAGAAATTAAAAAGAGCTTTATCAAACTCTGAATCATCACCAGAACAATCCTGGAAAAAACATTCAGACAACAATCACAACAATTAATGAAAATAAAAAGGAAACAGAAAAAGGATGATGAAAGAACGTAAGAAGACAAAAATGACTACCAAAGAAATTGCATTAGAGGCATCATCAGCGAAATCATTAGGCACGAAAGGTTCTTTCAACGAATCGACACTCTCCACTGAAGAAACTAGTGGTGCATCCTTGTGAGAGACTTTTCGAAGTCTACCCATTGAGATAAGCTGAAAAATACAAAGATAAATGGGGCTCAATTACAGAATTATGGAATAAACTTGGCTTCTAGTGATGATTACAAATCAACTAGGCACTAAAACTCGAACTGCACTGAAAAAATAGAAGCTGACAGTGGAAATATGGGTATATTTACACTGTAAAAAGGGGCAGAATTACACTATAATTGAGGGTAAAATTACACCGCAATAATGGAATCAACGTACACAGTAATTGAGGGTGAAATTACAGTGTAATTGAACACTCCAAACACAGTAATTACAATACAAAAATTACACACTAAAATGGAATCAACTTACACAGTAATTATAGTGAATTTACACTATAAAAAGGGCGAGATTACACTGTTACACTACAAAAATAGACAGTAATTCTAGTGAAAAATTACACTGGAACTATTTGGTGAATTACACTGAAACTATGGGACAAATAAGGGAAAATTACACAGTAATAGGCAAATTACATTAAAACTATGAAACTGGAATTACGGGACAATTATACAGTAATTATAGAGAAAATTACATTGAAACTACGGGGATTACATGGGGTACATTACACTGTAATTACAGAGAAAAATACACTGTAAATCTGGCACAAATTACATTGAAACTGTTGGGCAAATTACATTGTAAATATACTTTTGAATTATAACAACAAATTATAGTGATTCTAATGAAAATTACACTGAAACTACGAAACTGAAACTACGGGACAATTACACAGTAATATATTACACTGAAACTATGGTGATTACACAGTAAGTATTGGGCAAATTACACAGTAAATATAGTACTGAAACTACAGCGATTACACAGTAAGTATGGGGCAAATTACACAGTATTTACAGTACTGAAAAACTACGGCGATTACATAGTAAGTATGGGGCAAATTACATAGTAATTAAAGTACTGAAACTACAAGAGGGAGCTGGGAATAACAACTCCGAGATATGTACTCTAACCTGCAGCAGAAATACAGTTCAACCACCTAGGCTAGTTACATGCTATTTATGCACTCAGAGGCAAAAATGGACCAAAATCGAAACAAACAACTACATCTATACCTACCAAAAATGAAGGCAAATCCAAACATATACATCCTTAAAACGAACACGGCCACATGAGGAACGCACATTAAAACACAGACTTGGAGATACACAGAAATTAAAGGACAACTTACACAGTAAAAATAAAAATAACACTGAAATTATAGACATAATACAGTGTGAAACAAGCACAAATTACAGTGATTCTAGCACACACAAAAAACTGTAATTAGAAACATATTACAGTGTGAAACAAGCACAAATTACATCGAGATCCTAGCACAAATAAAACTGTAATTAGGGATGTAATGCAAATCTAGCACAAAATTACGCAAAGATTATAACACAAAAATAAATTGCAATTAGGGGTGTATCACAGTGTAAATTTAGCACAAATTACACAGTGATTCTAGCACAAAAATAAAAACTGCAGTTAGGGATGTATTACAGTGTAAATCTAGCACACAATACACGATAATTGCTGGTTAAATTAAGCTGGTGATTCTAGAGCACATTACACTGAAAAACACATAACTACATAGTAAAAATGTAGGTTAAATTACACTGCAACTATGGGCAAAAAACACTGTAAATGCTGGTTAAAATTGCACTTCAATTCTGAATGGGGGCCCTAAGGGGACATTGCAAGAGAAGCATGAAATTTAGACAGACATCAGCCACCAGGAGGGATCATGACAAAATCCAGCACACATCAAACATCAAAACTAGGGGGCTTAAGTGGAGATCTAGGTTATACATGAGGCATTTTACAGTGTATAAGCTACTGTGGAGGAAATCAAAACATAAGCACATACAAATTCACATCAAAACAACATCAAAACGGGAAAAACTCCTCACACACTACCAGAATAGGGACAATACAGGAGGTACTATGAAATCCACTGCTGAAAACTACACCTACCTATACAACAACATCTGAAAACGATACGGAACCACATACAGCAACAGCAGCAGCCGGGTGGGGGTGGGGCAGCAGCTGGGCGGGGGCTGGGCAGCACCACCACCACCACCACAACACCGACAACACAAGCTCCTAAGCATGGCGGGGGCGGGGCAACAGCCGGGCAGGGACGAGCAGCATCAGCACCACCAGCACAACACCAACAACACAAGCTCGTATGCATGGCGGGGGCAGGGCGGACTCCAACAGCACGACCACTACAAGCTCCTACGCATGGCAAACTAGAACACCACAAAAACAACATACACCAGCCGGAGAACCACACAGTACCGACGAACTAGAACACCTACCATGGATGCACAGACCCGTGAAATCCCTAGATCTAGAAGCATACAGCCGCAAAACAACGGACAAAACGCGAGAGAGGAAGACAACAAACCACAGCAGCAGCGGGACGAAGGGAGAAGGAAGAGGGAATCAAAATCCACCGGTGGAAGAACTCGGAATCGCCATGAACAGAAGGAACCGCCTCTGCTTCCTTCGCCGCTCTCGCTCTTTCCCTCTGCCTAAACAAAATGAAAGGGGAAAGCACACACTTCTCCAAATTTAAAAACGACAAAAACCAACAGTGAACCACCCGGGTGGGGCGGGGCAGCATAAACGGGCTAAAAAATAAAACCAACCCGCTAAAATAAAACCAACCCGAAAACCACACCGGACAGGGCAATCGAGCACGAATCTCCGCGCGAGAACGGACGGACAAAGATTTGAGTGAAGGCCAATTGCAAAACACTCGACTGAAAAATAGCAAAACCGTATATATATACACTAGCAAATCCATAATGCCCAGTCTCGGTCAATCTGGCTCGTTACAAGCCGTTATTGCTGGTGTCGAGTTGGTCATAACCTTGTAATAAGAGCGTTGTGCTTTTTTGGCCAGCACCCAATTGAAAAAGGAAAATACGACGACATTGGTTCCTGAAACATGACCATGTATGTTCCTCTGTTCTAATTGAACATCGCTGCTATGTTTTCTCCCTGGCCAGCAGATCGTGGGTGCGTGTGTGGGTAACCACCGGCGCGTCGTCCTTCCTGGGTGACTCGGGGGCGAAACCCTAGCCCGCCGCCAGAAGCCCTCCTCCCTGCTCTCCCTCCCTCGCTGACGCCGGCGGCCGTTGCCGGGCCTAGCCCACGCAGAGGTTGGCTGCGGCGGGGCGTCCCCCTCGCGCCATCTGCACTGGTTTGCCCCTTCCCCTCCACGCCCTCTGGACGCCGGCACGGTTCCCATTTCTCCCCCTTCTGCGGCGGTGCCCTTCATCAATTCAGGCCATGGCAGCGACACGGCGGCAACGACGCTGCAGTGGGCCATGTCTGAGCTGGTGAGGAATCCGAGAGCGATGCAAAAGGCGCAGGACGTGATCCGGCTCGCGCTCGCCGGACAGCCCATGGTGACCGAGGCTTCCCTAGCCGATCTAAACTGCACGCACCTGGTGGTCAAGGAGACCCTTCGGCTGCATCCACCGGCGCCGCTGCTGCTGTCGGACATGGAGTACACGCCGTTCGGGGCGGGCCGACAGATGTGCCCTGGGATGGCGTTCGGGCTGGCCAACGTGGAGATGGCGCTCACCGGGCGGGCCGGGGGTCGGGGAGCTGGACATGGCCGAGGAGATGGGCGTCACCGTGCGCCGGCGCCACGACCTCGCGCTTGTCTACACCCGCGCTCCTAGCCAGCACGACAACCTAACTTTAGTGCTAGATTGGCAGCGCGGTGTTTAAAGAAAGGGGCAACTCTGGCAAAACATTGTGCTTCTTCAATTTTTTGTCTAAAAATTACAGCATGACCTCCCGTGAGTTAACAACGTTCCTAGCCATTGTACATCTTTGATTTTTTGTCTAAAAATTACAGCGAAAGATTTGCACTTTTTTGAGTTTTCAAACATTTTTTGAAAAGAAGTAAACAAATTTTGAAATACTAAACTATTTTCGAATTTCTGATCTTTTTGAAAACAGATTCTTTTCTTAAAAATGAACTAATTCTAAAAAATGCAAATATATTTTAAGATTGTGAAGATTTGTTAAAAAAGGAAAAAGAACCTTAAGTGAGTAAACTGGGCTAGCTCGTACTTCTGTCTATTACCTCCATCTATCATTATTAAGCTAAATGCAGTCAGTACATTCATTATTTTAGGATTGTTCGAGAAAAATGTTTGATTTAACATCTCCAAAAGATCATTATAGAGCACTAGCCAATGCATGCGATGGGTTTTCTTTCCTCCAATTCGTGCATTGTATGCGGGTCCAACTATACCATGTGGCAGCCAAAACATAATATTTACGTGGAAACGGCTTCTTCACAGGGTCACTGGCCACAATTTGATGCATTTAATCTTCACGTGGGGTTGTCTCTTGGTCGTAGAGTTTTGTTCCTCGAGTCCTTCAAAATCCAGATGAGTGGGATTATTTACTTACCCTATTAAATCTCTTGTTGTTTTCTTACACTAAATTTCACCAGTTTATATATCTTTGCAAGTTGTATGAAAATAATAATAAACCGCTCCATGAATCGATAGAGGGTGAGGAGTTGGTCCCTATTATCCCTGGAAAAACGAACACACAATTGTGAGATAGACTATATATTATGAGACTATGGGCGTAAGATATAACTTAATATATAATTACAATCCGACATTGTTTAACTTGACCGTGTTATAGGTTCATCGACTGCACATTCACAATGTAGATTTAGGGTTAATACATATGATTATAAGTTCAAATATAGAGGGGAGCGTCCATAGGATAATTGAGCGTGTCAGTTAAAACTACTTAATGAGTTGATATGTTATGTTTGCACATCTAATGTTCCTTAAATTTAAGTTCATATGAATTTTTTCCCATTGCAACGCACGAGCATATGTGCTATCTATATCTATATCTATACCTAATATTAAAGGGAGGATTGTTTCTCAAAAAAATTGGTCCACGGTAGGTCCCAGATAATATTTCGTATGTTGGCAGTTTTCTGGCTCTCCCGATTCGTTTTCTGCCAAAGAATGAACGCTAGGACGCACAAAGCCGCGATAAGCCTGTCCATTAATATACCAACAGCTCGCGTCATTAAAAATCCCGATCGATTAACGTACCAACAGCCCGCATCACTAAAAAATGTCCAATTAAAAATACAGCATCGTGAGGAATCAAACCTCGGTGCCCATGCAAGACAACTGAGAGGACTAACCACTAGACTAAACAAGACCCGGTGTTTGAACAGCAACGTCAAAATTTAAATTATGTTAATGTTCGCGCCAGATACCGGGGCAAAAGTGTTTTTAAGTGACTATATTTTAGAACGTGGAAATTTTGTAAAGTTGCTAAACACATATTTAAACTTGGCCAGTTTTTAAAGAACAATATTTCGCTTTTTTAACCTAAATAATTTTTAAAACACAAAAAGAAATTTAAACAAGGAGGGACTGTAGTGATTTTTTTTAATTTATGAACAGTTTTAAAAAATACAAATATGGTTTGAACTTTGAATTTGAAAAGGCAAACATTTATTCAAAACATGGACAGATTTTAAAACTAAGAGGTAGTGTAGGTTGTAGCAAACATTTTTGAAAATCTATAGATATTAATAAAACTAGGTGAATTTTTAAAATGTGCTCACATATGCATTGTTTTAGTTTGATTTATTAAACTATGGATATAGAAGGAATCTTTTTTTTCATCGTGTCTTCACGTACGACCAACCTTGCACCACAGACACGTGTATAAATGCATGAGGAGTCCAACTAAGATTTCATGGTCTATCTGACACAAATTACTCAATTTACATGATAATACACACGTATATTATGTGCATTGGTTTCCCCTATTATATTAGCCGAATGATAGAAAAATCTTTGTTCAATGCTCCTAAGCTTGTCGGACACGAAGGAGGCTCAGTGATTCATCTATTGGACCTGACCAACCTTGTTTAGTGACAATTGGTACTGCGACCACCGGCGACGAGGACGTCAAAGAGGACAAGTGGAAACATTCACTAGTAGAAAACAGGGCTTTGGTCTAGGCCTGCAAAGCCCATTAGTCGTGGTTGCATTATGAACCGGTGAGCATTAGTTCCGGTTCGAGCGGTTAGGGCATCAGTCCCGGTTCAAATGGGACATTTAGTCCCGGTTGGAGACACCAACTGGGACTAAAGGGGGTTGAGGCTTTTAGTCCCGGTTGGTGTCTCCAACCGGGACTAAAGGTCTAACCTTTAGTCCCGGTTGGAGACACCAACCGGGACTAAAGGGGTCCTTAAAGTTTTTTTTTCTGTTTTTACATTTGTGTTCTGTTTTTAGTTTCTGTTAAAAATTGCTTATATCTTTTAGGATATTTGGTGTTTTTGAGTGATTCTTCCTGCATTAGCTTCAAAATTTTGTCTAGTTTCTGTTTGTGCCATTAGTTTTCAAATTTGAATGGTTTAAATTTGAATTTGTTCAAATTTGCTTCAAACCCTATATTGTGAATAACTTGAGTTTACAAATAGTTTTTAATTAATTCTTTTTGCTCCTAGTCACGTGTTAGATTGTTGTCACAGTAAGATTTATTTGGTTACTTTTAGAATAATTTAAATGATGATTTTAATTAAAACATTACGGTTTGGCTTATAAGTTGTTTTAGTCATTTAATTGTTGTTTTTATTATTTTTAGTTAATTATTTTTGTAGATTTTAACATGTTGTAGTATGGTGCATATTGAATGCATAAAAAGTTTGTAGTTGAAATAACTAAAAAAAATGAAATGCCTTTGTAACAGACGAGTTTTCGTCCGAAACCTTAATACTTCGAAGGAGATGGTCTAGTTTGTACACGAAGTGCATCCAGTTTTTGCCATAACCCTCTCAACTTTTTAGCACAAGCTATGTGGGTGAAATGATGATACGATGCCAAGTTTCAACCTTTTCAGAGTTCATTTGTAGTGCTTTTTTATTTTAGGGTCATTTAGCTAAAAAAATCATTAAATGCATGAAAAATAGAAAATAAAGTTAGAAAGGGTTGAAATTTAAGGATGTGGCTTTGAATTGTGCATATTAAATGCATAAAAATCTGAAGTTGAAATAAGTTAAAAAATGAAATGCCTTTGTAACAGATGGGTTTTTGTCCGAAACCTTGATACTTCGAAGGAGATGGTCCGTTTTGTATACGAAGTGCATCCAGCTTTTTCCGTAACCCTCTCAACTTTTTAGCACAAGCTATGTGGGTGAAATAATGATACCATGCCAAGTTTCAACCTTTTCAGAGTTCATTTGTAGCGTTTTTCAATTTCAGGATCATTTAGCTCAAAAAAATCAGTAAATGCATGAAAAATAGCAAATGAAGTTAGAAAAGGGTTAACTCTGGCTTGGTTAACCTTAGTTGTGACTCTGGATGAGACGGCGCTAGCGGATGTAGTCGACGGTTTGATTGGATAGACACCAACCCGGAATAAAGGGGTTATGAAATTTTCAAACTCTACCCCCCAGGACCGCATTTTTTAGTTTTGTAGAAAATATACAAAAATGATAAAATCTTTAAAAAATAAAATCTTTTGAGATGTAGTTACGTTTTAGTGTCTAGTTGGTATAGAAATTTTGAAATATGAATTTTGACCGTTTTTGTGAAAAAAGGAAAAATGTAAAACAACCGTAACTTTTGCATACGACATCGAAAGAAAAGTTTAATATATCAAAAAAAAACTAGAGAAAATATGTGACTCGATTCCACCCGGGTTTACCCGGTGAAGTTTTCTCAGATTCTCAAAGTTCCAAAAGTAAAAACAATTATTTCAAAAATAGGATTTTTTCCTACAAAATAAAAATAAATAAAAAAACGAAATTTTAAAAATAAATAAATGATGTCATATTTGGATTCCTCACATTTTTCTAATAATAATGGATATATTATTTGTTGAATTTCGATTTACAGATTTAAAGATATTAATTATGCCATATGAATTGAATATATGACAAAAAATGAATAAAATAATAATACTTATTTTATTTTCATTGAAATTCAATATTATCATTACTTATTTTGTTTATTTTAATAATTGTTCAAAAAATTAAATCATGTGACATCAAGACCTAAGGGTTTATAGGATTGATAGCTTAGTATTGTCAAGAAAACAACAAGTGCAGACTTGGAAACAAAGGGTGATAGAACTCGAAAGTTAAGTGTGCTCGGGTTGGAGCAGTGAGAGGATGGGTGACCGGTCGGCAAGTTAGATGATTTGGAACGAGAGGTGATTAGAGACTAAATTGTCAAATAATTCAAGAGCAGTGAGGAGGGATGATTAGAGATTAAATTGTCAAATAATTCAAAGTTTTGAAAATCTGAAGAAAATCGAAAAAATAAAAAATATTAAAAAAATACCTTTAGTCCCGGTTTGTAACACCAACCGGGACTAAAGGTCCCGCTCTAGAAAGCTACCGCGTGGAGCACCTTTAGTCCCGGTTCGTAATCCAACCAGGACTAAAAGTGGAGGCCTTTAGTCCTGGCCCTTTAGTCCTAGTTCCAGAACCAGGACTAAAGGCCCTTACGAATCGGGACTAAAGGCCCGTTTTCTACTAATGATTGGTCTAGTGTTATATTAAAATGAAAGATTTAAAACTCATGATGAAGTATTAGTCATGTTTATTATGTTTGGGGCATGAGGGTGAGGTCTTTAGTCATGCTTAGTAGGTAAGGGTGTGTGATGTTTTCTCCCGTTGCAACCCATGGGAATGTTTGCTAGTACACCCTATATGCAAAAATAAATTAACAATTCAATGAAAAGTCAAAAAAATCTATTTTTTTGAAATAAACTTGACCTTCTGTTGTACTTGTAAGAAATATTTCACGAAAGGAAAATTAACCTTTGACTTCTTTTAAGAAAAGACAAATTTTCGGTCAAAATAGTGTGAATAGTGACCTATAATAGCAAATAAAATTTTCGGTTTTGGTAAAACACATCTAGATGTGACATAAGTATTGCAAATCCAAGTCCTATATCATTGATCTTACATGGAGATGCGTGATTTAGTCATTTAGATGTGTGATAACTATGTCACATCTAGATGTGCCCTAGACACACCCATAAATTTTATCTTTTTGCCCAGAAGTCAATGTTGTTTTTTTCCTTGAAAATTTATATAGTAATGCAAAACAAAGTCAACTTTAATTAAAAAATACTTCTAAACTATTTTGAGTTTTTAATTTAATTATAATTTTTTTTCTCCATATAGGTTGCATATACAACCAGGAACCAAAATGTATTTCTCACAAAAAATTCGGTTCGAGTGATGCTTGTCCCCGTGGGCCGTGGGACAATGTGGATGTAGCTCAGGAAATGGACATGTCATTATGGATGCTACGGAGCGAAATGAAATTCTAGGGCAACCGGTTTACGGAAGTGGTTAGCTGGCATCAAGGTGACCTGTTGGCTAGTGTTTGACTCGGATACAAGGTGTCCAATTTCAACACCAAAACTCTCGTTGCGATTCAAAATTTTCAACAGATTTTCTAAGGCACATATAGATGTAACTTAAGTATTGCACAACTAAATCATATATCATTGATTTTATGTGAAGATTTGTGTGGGCATTATTTCCTTTTTCCTTTTTTTATGTTGATTGAGTCATTTAGATGTGCAATACTTAAGGAACAAACCCAATTTTCAAAGCAACAGGTAAGCATTAGTATGTGCACTACCGAGTAAGACCGTGTAGTGTTGCTAATTCAAAAAATAACCATACAAAGGCCATGCTACCATTTTTCAATATATATATATATATATATATATATATATATATATATATATATATATATATATATACACACTAGCAAATCCATAATGTCCAGTCTCGGTCAATCGGGATCATTACAAGCCGTTATTGCTGCTGTCGAGATTGTCTTAACCTTTTAATAAGAGGGTTGTGCTTGTTTGCCATATATGTATGAACTAGAAAGATGCTGAAGTTGGCCAAATTTGTTGAAATGTATGTTATCAAAGGCAGGCGTGGTAAGCTTGGCTAAAACCATATGATAAATAGAAGTATATAGATTTGGCATGCTCTACCGAATGTTAGCTTCACCATATCATATATGCCCTCATGTTGTTGGTTTTTTGAACTTCTAGTGTTTGGTCTATGCTATTTATTATGTAGTTTCATTTTTTTAGAGAAGGAGGATCACCCTCGGCCTTTGCATCTGAGCGATGCATGCATCCGTTTTATTAATTATTCGCAAAGGACCTTACAAAAAAATACAGCAATAAGTCTGAAGCCACCGTCTCACTAGTAGAAAACCGGGACTAAAGGCCCTTCCCAACCAGGACTAAAGTATAGATACTAAAGGGTCCAAGGCTTTAGTCCCGGTTGGTTACGAACCGGGACTAAACCCTTGCCACGTGGGCGGCAGAGCACGCCAGGGAATGGGGACCTTTGGTCCCGGTTGGTAGCACCAACTGAGACTTAAGGTTAAGGCTTCATTGTTTATTTTTTCTTTTCATTTTGTGTTTTCCATTTGATTTTTTCCTCTAATTCAACATGATCACTTGCATCCATCCAATTTAATCAAATATATGTCATATAACTCATCATCATCTTACTCATCTAACAACTCATCATCATCATAATCTTAATGATACCAAGTTAAAATCTCATAAAATGAAAAAAAAGATAAAATGACATAGTCATCCCTCATAGGACCTAGTCTTCCCTCTTAGGTAAAATGACATAAAACAGAACAACACCTATGTCTCCATGATGAAGCAAAGAGATCCAATGATCTCCAACTTGTGGCTCGTGATCCTTCTTTATTTGTCCCCATGCTTCAATTTGGAGCCGTCTTGATGGTTTGCGCTCAGTCGAGTATACAAATGAGAACTCGAGCTGGAAGGGACTTTTAATTGTCATATTACCTTCGGGTTGCATCAACGGAGGCACAACTTCATTTGACAGTTCTATTGAAGAACATAATAGTAGCCTAGTTAGCAATGTAATCATACCATTTACACAACAGTACTAGTGTACTTAATTAGCAACTCTTATCAAGATATTTCGTCGAATGTCATCCGCCCTCAACCTATGCACTAGTGTCCTGTACAATGTATAATTTGGGCCAGTTCCCAAATTATACAGGAAGATCTCCTTACCAACTAGGACACCAATAACAAAGTTGATAAGATCACCCTTCTCCTTCCAAGTTACATATGATCCATAAGTGTAGTGTGTCGTGTCGATTATATTCTGTGTTTCACTTGAAGAAATGAAATAAGCTGTAAATTATAAATTAACAAATTTAGTATGAATGAACACCAAATATTTTTAAATATAGATTGCAAATTACTTGACAAATATGCATGGTTGACAAACTCACATGGAGGTAAAACACGAAGCATATCGACATCCACCCAAATGTTGATGTTTCCTTCAGTATGATCTTCAGGACGAAAATCGGAGGTTATTTTCATATCCTCCTGAAATCCATATGCCTTGCAAAGAGCTTCCCAATTTGAGCACCCTAATTCTATGTTATTAGGTGCATTCATTACTTTCACCAGAAATGTGTGACCATGTTTAGTCCTTAGGTTGGTTGTCCTCGTCTCGAAACTCTTGTGCTCTTCGAAACCGAGTCTCTCCAAGAAATACCGTCTTGCATGACAGGGGATGAACTAGTCGAATTGCATAAAACAGAAATTACATATGAAGGAAAGAAACATAAATCATGCTTAATTACGAAAAAACAGTTGTCATCGTTGTGTACCATAGAAATGTCAAAGTCCTCTTAAAGCTTCATGGTGAAGAACCCGCCGTCTCGCAGCCCAGGTTGGTCGCAAAGACCCTTATCTTCACCTCGAAGTTCACACGCTTGGATCCTATCGTTGTTTGATGACGACGACATTTCCTATGTTCATGATTCAAAAATTACGACATGCTTGGATCCTAATGCGTGTGTGACTTTCGGTCCGTCGAGGCTTTCCTTAAATAACTCTCATATCTCATGGTGTGTTTGTGCGCACTCTCTCACACTGATATGGTGGTGTATATATGTTGGTGGACACTCTCTCACAGTAATAGTTCAACGGTCGGTGATGGATGTTGGGGAACGTTGCATGGGAAACAAAAAAATTCCTATGCTTCACCAAGATCAATCTAGGAGATGAGCATCTACGATAGGGAGAGTGGATCTACATACCCTTGTAGATCGCTGTGCGGGAAGCGTTAAGAAACGCGGTTGATGTAGTCGAACGTCTTTGCGATCCAAATTGCCAAGTGTCTCGCGATCCAATCACGATCCGTCCTGATCTAGCACCGAACGGACGGCACCTCCGCGTTGAGCACACATACGGCTTGATGACGATCTCCACCTTCTTGATCCAGCAAGAGGTAGCGGAGAGGTAGAAGAGTTATCCGGCAGCGCTTCGTCTAAGCACTGCAGAAAACCGATCTAGAAGAGAAACTATGCACTAGAGGAGAGGATAGCACGTGGCTGAAAAACTAGTGCAAAACCCCTAAAACCTCTAGTATATATAAGAGGAAGAGAGGACGAGGCTTGGCCCAAGGACCAAGCCCTCTAGGCTTCGGCCGAACCAGGAGGGAGTAGTCCTCCTCCTCCACTCCTAGTAGGGTTAGGACTCCTTCCTTATTTGACCTTTTTGCCTTTTTCCAGCTTTTTCTCTTTGGGCTTTTCTTCCCAGCCTCATGGGCCTTTTGTGGGACTTCCACCAGCCCACAAAGGGCTGGTATTCATCATCCCACATCCCATGTAGCCTCTTGGGTCGAAATACCCCTCCCGATGGTCCCCCGGTACACTACCGGCACTCCTGGTACACTACCGATGAGCCCGAAACTTTTCCGGTGACCAAAATAGGACTTCCAATATATCAATCTTTACCTACGGACCATTCCGGAGCTCCTCGTGACGTCCGGGATCTCATCCGGGACTCTGAACAACCTTAGGTCACCACCATACATAAGTCTATACTACCGAAACGTCACCGGACCTTAAGTGTGCAGACCCTGCGGGTTCAAGAACTACGTAGGCATGACCGAGACACCTCTACGGTCAATAACCAATAGCGGGACCTAGATGCCCATATTGGTTCCTACATATTCTAGGAAGATCTTTATCAGTCGAACCTCTGTGTCAAGGATTCAGTTAATCCCTCATAATGTTCCCTTTGTTTATCGGTATGTTACTTGCCCGAGATTCGATCGTCGGTATCTGTATACCTAGTTCAACCTCGTTACCGGCAAGTCTCTTTACTCATTCCATAATACAAGATCCCATTATCAACACTTAGTCACATTGCTTGCAAGGCTTATTGTGATGTTGTATTACCATGTGGGCCCTGAGATACCTCTCCATCACATGGAGTAACAAATCCTAGTGCTGATCCATGCCAACCAAGCAGACACCCTCGGAGATACCTGTAGATTACCTTTATAGTCACCCAGTTACGTTGCGATAGTTGACACACACAAGGCACTCCTCCGGTGTCCGTGAGTTGCATGATCTGATGGTCATAGGAACATATACTTGACATGCAGAAAACTGTAGCAATAAACTGACACGATCATATGCTATGTTTATAGTTTGGGTCATGTCCATCCCATCATTCTCCTAATGATGTGATCCCATTATCAAATGACATCTCATGTCAATGGCTAGGAAACCTTGACCATCTTTGATCAACGAGCTAGTCTACTAGAGGCATACTAGGGAAATAGTTGTGTCTATGTATCCACACATGCAACGTGTTTCCATTCAATATAATTATAGCATGGATAATAAACGATTATCGTGAACAAGGAAATATAATAATAACTATTTTATTATTGCTTCTAGGGCATATTTGCAACAGTCTCCCACATGCAGTAGAGTCAATAATCTAGCTCACATCACAATGTGATTTACATTGTAATGAATCGAACACCCATACAGTTCTGGTGTTGATCATGTTTAGCCCTTGGAAGAGGTTAATCAACTGGTCTGCAACATTCAGATCCGTGTGCACTTTGCAAATATTTATGTCCTCCTCCTTGATGTATTCACGGATGGAATTGAAGCGTCGCTTTATGTGTCTGGTCCTCTTGTGAAACCTTGGTTCCTTGGCTAGTGCAATGGCACCAGTGTTCTCACAGAACAGATCCACTGGGTTTAGTGCACTAGGCACTACTCCAAGATCTGTCATGAACTCCTTCATCCAGACACCTTCCTTTGCTGCCTCCGAGGCTACGATGTACTCCTTTTCGCATGTAGAATCGGCTACCACGCTCTGCTTGGAACTGCACCAGCTTACCACACCCCCATTAAGAATAAATACGTATCCGGTTTGCGACTTAGAGTCATCCGGATCAGTGTCAAAGCTAGCATTGACGTAACCCTTTACGAAGAGCTCTTGCTCACCTCCATAAACGAGAAACATTTCCTTAGTCCTATTCAGGTACTTAACGATATTCTTGACCGCTGTCCAGTGCTCCATTCCAGGATTACTTTGAAACCTTTCGGCCATACTTATGGCAAGGCTAACATCGGGTCTTGTGGACAACATTGCATACATGATAGAGCCTATGGATAAAGCACAGGGGATGACACTCATCGTCTCTCTATCTTCCGCAGTCACTGGGCATTGAGTCTTACTCAACTTCACACCTTGTAACACAGGCAAGAACCCCTTCTTGGACTGATCCATTTTAAACTTCTTCAAAACTTTTTCAAGGTATGTGCTCTTTGAAAGTCCTATTAAGTGTCTTGATCTATATCTATAGATCTTAATGCCTAATATGAAAGCAGCTTCTCCCAGGTCCCTCATTGAAAAACTCTTGTTCAAATATTCCTTCATGCTTTCCAGCATTTCTATATTGTTTCCAATCAGCTATATGTCGTCCACATATAATATTAGAAACACTATAGAGCTCCCACTCACTTTCTTGTAAATACAAGCTTCTCCGTAAAATTGTATAAACCCGAACGCTTTGATCACCTCATCAAAACGCAGATTCCAACTCCGAGATGCTTGCACCAGTCCATAAATGGATCGCTGGAGTTTGCAAACTTTGTTAGTATTCTCTAGATCGACAAAACCTTCTGGCTGCATCATATACAACTCTTCCTTAAGAAAACCGTTAAGGAACGCTGTTTTGACATCCATCTGCCAAATTTCATAGTCGAAATATGCAGCTATTGCTAACATGATTCTGACGGACTTAAGCATCGCTACGGGTGAGAAGGTCTCATCTTAGTCAACTCCTTGAACTTCTGAAAAACCCTTTGCCACAAGTCGAGCTTTATAGACGGTGACATTACCGTGTGCGTCCATCTTCCTCTTAAAAATCAATTTGTTCTGAATGGCCTTTCGCCCTTCAGGTAATACTTCCAAAGTCCATACTTTGTTTTCATACATGGATTCCATCTCGGATTTTATGGCCTCTAACCATTTCTCGGAATTCGAGCCCATCATCGCTTCTCCATATCTCGTGGGTTCATCGTTGTCTAGCAACATGACCTCTAAGACAGGGTTGTCGTACCACTCAGGAGCAGTACACGCCCTTGTCGACCTACGAGGTTCAATAGTAACTTGATCCTAAGTTTCATGATCATCATCATTAACTTCCTCCTCAACTGTTGTAGGCTCCACCAAAACATCTTCCTGTGCAGCGCTACTCTCAGGCTGAAGTAAAGGTTCCATAACCTCATCAAGTTCTATTTTCCTCCCACTCAATTCTTTCGAGAGAAACTCTTTCTCAAGAAATGTTCCGTTCTTTGCGACAAACACTTTGCCTTCGGATCTGAGATAGAAGATATACCCAACTATCTCTTTTGGGTATCCTATGAAGACACATTTCTCCGCTTTGGGTTCCAACTTTTCAGGCTGAAACTTTTTGACATAAGCATCACATCCCCAAACATTAAGAAACGACAACTTTGGCTTCTTGCCAAACCACAGTTCATATGGCGTCGTCTCAACGGATTTCGATGGTGCCATATTTAAAGTGAATGCCGCTATCGCTAATGCATAACCCCAAAACGATAGTGGAAAATCGGTAAGAGACATCATAGAATGCACCATATCTAATAAGGTTCGATTACGACGTTCGAACACACCATTACGTTGTGGTGTTCCAGGCGGTGTCAACTGTGAAACAATTCCACACTATCATAAGTGACTGCAAAACTAATAACTCATATATTCACCTCCTCGATCAGATCGCGGGAATTTAATCTTCTTGTTACAATGATTCTCAACTTCACTCTGAAATTGCTTGAACTTTTCAAACGTTTCAGACTTGTGCTTCATTAAGTAAATATACCCATATCTACTTAAGTCATCAGTGAAGGTGAGAAAATAACGATATCCACCAGGTGCCTCAACGCTCATCGGACCGCACACATCAGTATGTAGGATTTCCATTAAGTCACTCGCCCGTTCCATTGTTCCAGAGAACGGCGTTTTAGTCATCTTGCCATGAGGCATGGTTCACATGTGTCAAGTGATTCAAAATCAAGTGACTCTAAAAGTCCACCAGCATGGAGCTTCCTCAAGCGTTTTACACCAATATGACCCAAACGGCAGTGCCACAAGAAAGTGGAACTATCACTATCAACTCTACATCTTTTGGCGTCAATGTTATGAACATGTGTATTATCACTACACTATCAAGATTCAGCATGAATAAACCCCTCACATTGGGTGCATGAACATAAAAGATATCACTCATATAAATAGCACAACTATTATTCTTAGATTTAAATGAGTAACCATCTCGCAATAAACAAGATCCAGATATAATGTTCATGCTTAACGCAAGCACTAAATAACAATTATTCAGGTTCATTACTAATCCCGATGGTACGTGAAGAGAGAGCCTGCCGACGGCGATCACATCAACCTTGGAACCATTTCCCATGCGCATCATCACTTTGTCCTTTGCCAGTCTTCGTCTCTTCCGTAGTTCCTTCTTTGAGTTGCCAATGTGAGCAACCGAACCGGTATCAAATACCCAAGCACTATAACGAGAGTTGGTAAGGTACACATCAATAACATGTATATCATATATACCTTGTTTGTTGTTGGCCGCCTTCTTGTCATCCAGATACTTGGGGCAGTTCCGCTTCCAATGACCAGTTACCTTGCAATGAAAGCACTTAGTTTCTGGCTTGAGTCCAGCCTTGGGTTTCTTCATTGGAGTAGCAACTGCTTTGCCACCCTTCTTGGATTTACCCTTCTTGCCCTTGCCATTCTTCTTGAAACTAGTTGTTTTATTGACCATCAACACTTGATGTCCTTTCTGGATTTTAGACTCAGCGACTTCCAGCATCGCAAACAACTCGGCGACTGACTTGTTCATCCCGTGCATGTTATAGTTCATCACAAAGCTCTTGTAGCTAGGTGGCAATGATTGAATAAATCTATCAGTGATTGCCTCCGGCGGAAGGGGCATCCCTAACTCCACCAAACGAGTTGAATACCCAGACATTCTGAGTATATGTTCACTGACAGACCCGTTCTCCTCCATTTTGCAAGCATAGAATTTATCGAAGGTCTCATACCTCTCGATCCGGGCATTCTTCTTAAAGATAAAATCCAACTCTTGGAACATCTCATATGATCCATGACGTTCGAAACGTCTTTGAAGTCCCGATTCTAAGCCATACAATATTGCACACTGAACTATTGAGTAATCTCCAGAACGTGTCTCCCAAGCGTTCTTAACATCATCGGATGACAGATCAGCGGGTCGGTCACCAAGCGGTGCATCAAGGACATATGCCTTCTAGGAAGCCGTGAGGATAATCCTCAGATTACGGGCCCAGTCCACAAAGTTACTTCCATCATCTTTCAACTTAGCTTTCTCTAGGAACGCATTAAAATTCAGGGGTGCTACTGCATGAGCCATTGATCTACAACATAAATATGCAAAGTTTACTTAGACTATTGTTCAAGATAATGAGTTTAGTTAATAAAATTACTAAATCTCCCACTCAAATTGACATCCCTCCAGTCATCTGAGTGATACATGATCCAAATTCACCAACTCAAGTCTGATCATCACGTGATGTGAGGTGGTTTCAATGGTGAACATCATCATGTTGATCATATCTACTATATGACTCATGTTCGACCTTTCGGTCTCTTGTGTTCCGAGGCCATGTCTGTACATGCTAGGTTCGTCAAGTTTAACCCGAGTGTTCTGCATGTGCAACACTGGCTTGCACCCATTGTATGTGAACGTAGAGTCTATCACACCTGATCATCACGTGGTGTCTCGACACGATGAACTTTCGCAACGGTGCACACTCGGGGAGAACACAATTTTATCTTGAAATTTAAGTGAGGGATGACCTTATAATGCTACCGTCGTCCTAAGCAAAACAAGGTGCATCAAAGGATTAATATCACATGCAAATCATAAGTGACATGATATGGCCATGAACTTGTGCTTTTGATCTCCATCTTGAAAGCACCGGCATGATCTCCATCGTCACCAGCATGACACCATGATCTACATCATCTTGATCTCCATCAACGTGTCGCCATCAGGGTTGTCGCGCCCATCATGCTCATACTACTATAGCTACCATTTAGCGATAAAGTAAAGCATTACATAACGCTTAATGATTGACACGCAGGTCATACAATAATTAAAGACAACCCTATGGCTCCTACCGGTTGCCGTACTCATCGACACGCAAGTCGTGAAATTCTATACATCACATGATCATCTCATACGTCACATATATCTCATCATGTAATTGGAAATATCATATCACAACATACCCTGCAAAAACAAGTTAGACGTCCTCTAATTGTTGTTGCAAATTTTACGTGGCTGCTACGGGTATCTAGCAAGAACGATTCTCACCTACGCAAAACCACAACGGTGATACATAAGTTGCTTTTCAACCTTCTCAAGGACCGCCTTTGTCGAATCCAATCCAACTAAAGTAGGAGAGACTAACACTCGCAAGCCATCTTTGTGCAACAAAGTCACACGTCAGTCGATTGAACCGGTCTCTCGTAAGCATACGAGTAATGTTGGTCCGGGCCGCTTCATCCCACAATATCGCTGAACCAAAACACGACCAAGGGAGGAAGTAATCTAAGCATCAACATCCACAAACTCTTTGTGTTCTACTCGAGATCTCATCTACACATAGACCTAGCTCATGATGCCACTGTTGGGGAACGTTGCATGGGAAACAAAAAATTTCCTACGCTTCACCAAGATCAATCTACGAGATGAGCATCTATGAGAGGGAGAGTGGATCTACATACCCTTGTAGATCGCTAAGCGGAAAGCATTAAGAAAAGCGGTTGATGTAGTCGAACGTCCTCGCGATCCAAATCGCCGAACGTCCCACGATCCAATCACGATCCGTCCCGATCTAGCACCGAACGGACGACACCTCCGCGTTCAGCACACGTACGGCTTGATGACGATCTCCACCTTCTTGATCCAGCAAGAGGGAGCGGAGAGGTATAAGAGTTCTCCAGCAGCGCGACGGCATTGTGGCGATGGTGGTGGAGCTATTCCGACAAGACTTCGCCTAAGCACTGCAGAAAACCAATATAGAGGAGAAACTATGCACTAGAGGAGAGGGTAGCACGTGGCTGAAAAAATAGTGCAAAAACCCTAAAACCTCTAGTATATTTAAGAGGAATAGAGGAGGAGTCTTGGCCCAAGGACCAAGCCGTCTAGGCTTCGGCCGAACCAGGAGGGAGGAGTCCTCCTCCTTCACTCCTAGTAGGATTAGGACTCCTTCCATATTTGACCTTTTTGCCTTTTCCACCTTTTTCTCTTTGGGCTTTTCTTCCCAGCCTCATGGGTATTTGGTGGGACTTCCACCAGCCCACAAAGGAATGTATCCACTTGGGTCAAAATACCCCTCCCGATGGTCCCTCGGTACACTACCGGCACTCCCGGTACACTACCGATGAGCCCGAAACTTTTCCGGTGACCAAAATAGGACTTCCTATATATCAATCTTTACTTCCGGACCATTTCGGAACTCCTAGTGATATCCGAGATCTCATCCGGGACTCTGAACAACCTTCGGTCACCACCATACGTAACTCTATACTACCGGAACGTCACCAAACCTTAAGTGTGCAGACCCTGCAGGTTCGAGAACTATGTAGACATGACCGAGACACCTCTATGGTCAATAACCAATAGCGGGACCTGGATGCCCAAATTGGTTACTACATATTCTACGAAGATCTTTATCGGTCGAACCTCTATGTCAAGAATTCAGTTAATCCTGTATAATGTTCCCTTTGTTTATTGGTATGTTACTTGCCCGAGATTCGATCGTCGGTAAGTGTATACCTAGTTCAACCTCGTTACCAGCAAGTCTGTTTACTCGTTTTGTAATACAAGATCCCGCAACCAACACTTAGTCACATTGCTTGCAAGGCTTGTTGTGATGTTGTATTACCGAGTGAGCCCTGAGATACCTCTCCGTCACACGGAGTAACAAATCCCAGTGTTGATCCATGCCAACCCAGCAGATACGCACGAAGATACCTGTAGAGTACCTTTATAGTCACCCAGTTACGTTGCGACGTTTGATACACACAAGTTACTCCTCCGGTGTCCATGAGTTGCATGATCTGATGGTCATAGGAACATATACTTGACATGCAGAAAACTGTAGCAATAAACTAACATGATCATATGCTATGTTTATAGTTTGGGTCTTGTCCATCCCATCATTCTCCTAATGATGTGATCCCGTTATCAAATGACATCTCATGTCAATGGCTAGGAAACCTTGACCATCTTTTATCAACGAGCTAGTCTACTAGAGGCATACTAGGGACATAGTTGTGTCTATGTATCCACACATGCAACGTGTTTCCATTCAATACAATTATAGCATGGATAATAAACGATGATCATGAACAAGGAAATATAATAATAACTATTTTATTATTGCTTCTAGGGCATATTTCCAACAATGGACGCCCCCCTCTTCCCTTCTTACGCATTATACCAATGAATATATCGCAAAGAAGAGAAGAAGAGGAGGCACCCCCACGACAACAGTCAGGATTCCTCCATCAAGAACACACATGAAAGTTACACAAGGAGCAACGACAGACCGAAAGTCACACACGCTTTATAACGATAAAATATCACTAATACATTTATAATGAACTCGAATATAATATCACTAATACATCATCTCGAATATTCCTATTAATGCATCATAAAATATTAACTAATACATATCAAATATTATCATATAAGATCACTAATGCAGATCGAATAATCTAAGTCACTAGCGGTTTCTGAGTCACGGGTGGTGGACACCCAAAGATAAGGAACCGTCATGGGATCATCACTCGGGTGAGATCCCTGAAGAATCTGCTAGGTATTGTTGAACCTGGCTTCCAGCACCGCCATGTAGCAATGGATGTGCTCGTCCTCCTCCCTGAGACGGCGATGTACCACCTCCACGGGGGCCCACTCCCTCTGCACCAAAAGTGGCCCACGTGACCGCCACCAAAGAAGCTCCGGATCGACGACGAGACCAGGATTCCTCACCAACCTCCGAGCCCGGGAAGGTAGCACCTCCCGGTGCCATCCCAGTGGAGCCCAGTCCCAGACATTGCGCCTCTCAAGGATGTCGACGCCGAGGATGCGGGCCAGACATCGTCGACACCGAGACAAATTCCTATGAGAACATTTTCTTATGGTTTAATCACCAATTTTTTGAAAACCCAAAAATTTCAAAACCCAAGAATTTTTGTCTAATCTAACATACACATAGTAATTTCTCCTAGGACTCCTAATTAATTAAAACATAAAACAACTAAAACATAAAAAGCATCATAAACAAAATCATCTAACAATATCAATCTACTTATCCATCTACTAGAAGTTTCTTTACACATTGTTTAATGAAAAAATGTTGCATAACAACCACAAAACATTTCATAACACTAAAAAGATGGTCTAACAATTAGATAATATTCGCACATTTTTAAGCAATGTGTGTGTGTGTGTGTTTGTGGCACTGGCGGGGCTCCTACGTCGGAGATGGCTGGGGAGGCGGGGCTCTTACGCCGGAGATGGATGGGGCGGCGGCTCTTGGGCATCTCCGGTGGTGGCTATAGGTGGGGGATGGGATCGGGGAGGGGCAGCCATGCATGGAGGCAATGGCGGATGGGAAGGGGCGGCCATGCATGGCGGCAATGGTGGAACAAGAAGGGGGCTTCAGGAGGAGTGGGAGGAGAGTGGCTCACAGCGGTCTTGACGGCAAGGTCGAGGCGATAGCGGGCTCGACATTGAGGTCGAGGGGCCGGCGAGGTCGAGAGAGAAGAGGGGCCGGAGCGAGCGGGTTGGGGACGGCGATCTCCGGCGGGAGGTTGAAGACGGGCATCCTTGCAACGCGACGGCGAGGTTGAGGGAGAAGAGGCGCGCGGGGAGCTCCGGCAGCCTGGTAGCGTCGGGGCAAGGGCGGCGTCGGGGGGCAGAATGGGAGAGGTTGGGGGAAAAATGACAAAGTCCTGCATATATAGAGGGACTCTTTAGTCCCGGGTTGAGGCTCCAGCCGGGACTATAGACATTTAGTCCCGGTTGGTATCACTAACCGGGACTAAAGGTCCTCCCGGGATTCCGTGCGAGAGGGTCTTTTCGGTGGCCCAAATTCCGCGTGGGAAGGGACCTTTAGTCCCGGTTGGTAGCACCAACCGGGACTACAACTATATTTTCTCTTTTTTGTTTTCTTTTGTTTTTCTAATTTCTGTTTTTATATTTGGAATAACTATTAGAATATTTATAGTTTTTTAATGAATAATTTTGCTTTAGGTCAAAACAATTACAAACTTTCTATTAGTGCTAGTAGTTTTCAAATTGAAATAGATTAAATTTAGATTCATTTGAAATTTGTGTGAAACGGTAATTTGTGAATAACATTAATTTAAAAATAGATTTTTGAGTGATTGTTTTTCCTGTAGTTTAATATTACTATGTTTTATCATTATGTTAAAGTTGGGAATTTTTAGGATACTTTAAATAGGTTATTTAACTCTTTTAGTTTTAGACCTTCATTTGATTTAATCAAAATCACACAACTGAACTCTAAAAAGGTTGAAACTTGGCGTGTTATCATCATTTCACCCACATAGCATGTGCTAAAAAGTTAAGAGCATTACGGCAAAAACTGGATCCACTTTGTGTACAAAATGGACAATCTCCTTCGAAGTATCGAGGTTTCGGACGAAAACACTTATGTTACAAAAGGATTTTCATTTTTTTAAAATTTATTTCAAATCCAGACTTTTTGTGCATTCAATATGAACCATTATAAGCTGCATACTAAAATTTCAACCCTATCTAACTTCATTTGCTATTTTTCATGCATTTCTTGATTTGTTTTGAGGTAAATGACCCTGAAATTAAAAATCACCACAAATGAACTCTTAAATGGTTGAAACTTGTCATGGTATCATCGTTTCACCCACATAGCATGTGCTAAAAAGTTGAGAGCGTTACGATAAAAACCGGATGCACTTCGTGTACAAAATGGACAATCTCCTTCGAAGTATCGGGTTTTCGGATGAAAACTCGTCTGTTACAAAAGGATTTCAATTTTTTAAACTTATTCCAACTCCACAATTTTTGTGCAGTCAATATGAACCATTATAAGCCACATACCAAAATTTGAACCCTATCTAACTGCATTTGCTATTTTTCATGCATTTAATGATTTGTTTTGAGCTAAATGACCCTGAAATTAAGAAAACACCACACATGAACTCTCAAATGGTTGAAACTTGGCATGGTATCATCATTTTACCCACATAGTATGTGCTAAATAATTGAGAGTGTTACGACAAAAACTGGATGCACTTCGTGTACAAAATAGACAATCACCTTCGAAGTATCGGGGTTGTCGACAATCACCTTCGTGTACAAACGGATTTCAATTTTTTTAACTTATTTCAACTCCACTCTTTTTGTGCATTCAATATGAACCATTAGAAGCCACATACTAAAATTTTAACCCTATCTAACTTCATTTGCTATTTTTCATGCATTTAATGATTTATTTTGAGCTAAATGACCGTGAAATTAAAAAGCAGCACAAATGAACTCTGAAATGGTTGAAACTTGGCATTGTATCATAATTTCACCCACATAGCATGTGGTAATAAATTGAGAGCGTTAAGACGAAAAATGGATGCACTTCGTGTACAAAGTGGACAATCTCCATCGAAGTATCGGGGTTTCGGACGAAAACTCGTTCGTTACAAAAGGATTTCCATTTTTTTAATTTATTTCAACTCCACACTTTTTGTGCATTCAATATGAACCATTAAAAGGCACATACTAAAATTTCAACCCTATCTAACTTCATTTGCTATTTTTCATGCATTTAATGATTTGTTTTGAGCTAAATGACCCTGAAATTGAAAAGCACCACAAAAACTCTGAAATCGTTGAAACTTGGCATGGTATCATTATTTCACCCACATAGCATGTGCTAAAAAGTTGAGAGCATTACGACAAAAATTGGATGCACTTCGTGTACAAAATGGACAATCTCCTTCGCAGTATCAGGGTTTCGGACGGAAACTTGTCTGTTACAAAAGGATTTAAATTTTTTAACTTATTTCAACTCCAGAATTTTTGTGCATTCAATATGAACCATTAGAAGCCACATACTAAAATTTCAACCCTATCTAACTTCATATTCTATTTTTCATGCATTTAATATTTGTTTTGAGCTAAATGACCCTGAAATTAAAAAGCACCACAAATGAACTCTGAAATGGTTGAAACTTGGCATGGTACCATCATTTCACCCACATAGCAAGTGCTAAAAAGATGAGAGGCACTACTGGAATCAGGATCTTTGCTGTCAGCCAGCTCTTTGCCGTCTGCTAGTTGACGGCCAAGAAGGTCTTTGCCATCAGATTCAATAAAACTGACGGCAAAGAACGAGCTGACGGCAAAGATCATGTTTGCCGTCAGCCAGCTCTTTGCCGTCTGCTAGTGGACGGCAAAGAGGAAGGGTGGCCCACTAACGAGAACCAGCTAACGGCCACTTTCTTTCCCGTCTACTAGCGGACGGCAAAGCTTCTTTGCCATCTGCTAGCTGATGGCAAAGAAAGTGGCCAACCTAACGCCCGTTCCCTCCCACTAGCTAGGCTTTTTGCCGTCTGCTAGTAGACGACAAAGAGCTTTGACCTAACAAAAACCGGTCAGCACCCGTGCCCCAACCCTCTCTCTCCTCTCTGTTTCTCTGCCCTCACCTCACCCGTGCTGCCGTCCTCGAGCCTGAGCCACACCCACCGCCCCCGCCGCCGCCCCCCACCGCCTCGCCGCCCCCACCGCCTCGCCCAAGCCTTGCGGCTGCCCCTCCGCCCCGGTGCCCGGTGCCCCTCCGCCCCGGCGCCCGGTGCCCCTCTGCCCCTAGTCACCCGGCCCCTCTCCGTCCAGCCGCCCCCCGCCACCCGGCGCCGCTCTGTCCAGCCACCCCCTTGTGAGGTTCTTCCACATTTTTCTTCCTTTTTTTCTTGTAGTATTTTTATTTAGGTTGTACTTTTAGTAATTTAGGTTAGTTGATTTAGGTTGTACTGTTAGTAATTCAGGTTAGTTGCTTTTTTAGGTTAGTAGACTTTTGGTTAGTAGATTGTAGGTTATTTTTTATATTAAGTCATATTTTAGGTTAGTAGATTTTCGGTTAGTCATATTTTAGGTAATTAGTACATTTTTTGAGATGAAAAAAATAAGAAAAGAAGAAAAAGTAGAAGTGGAGAGGGAAAAGGAAAATGAAGAAGAAAAAGAAGACAAGAGGAAGAAGGAAAAGAAGGAAGAAGAAAAAGATGGAGAGGAAAAAGGAAAATAAAGAAGAAGAAGAAGAAGAAGAAGAAGAAAAGAAGAAGGAAAAAAAGAAAAAGGAAGAAGAAGAATAAGAAGAAGAGAGGAGGAGGAGGAGGAGGAGGAGGAGAAGATGATGAAGAAGAAGAGAGGAGGAGGAGGAGGAGGAGGAGGAGGAGGAGAAGAAGAAGAAGAAGAAGAAGAAAAGGAAAAGGAAAAAAAAGAAGAGGAAGAAGAAGCCACTGAGCCCCGACCCCCGACGTCACTGACCCCGACCCCCCGACGCCACTGACCCCTGACCCTCGACGCCACTGACCCCTGACCCCCGACGCCACTGACCCCTGAACCCCAATGCCACTGACCCCCGACCCCTGACGTCACTGACCCCAACCCCTGACGCCACTGACCCCTGACCTTCGACGCCACTGACCCCTGACCCCTGACCCCCGACGCCACTGACCCCCAACCCCCAACGTCACTGACCCTGACCCCCGACGCCACTGACCCCTGACTCTCGACGCCACTGACCCCTAACCCCCGACGACACTCACCCCTGACCCTCGACGCCACTGACCCCGATGTACATTATGAGTTAGGTCATATATATATTCCGATTCTAGTTGTTATGAAAAACATCATATTTGTGTTGATCGAGTTTCATTTCAATGTGCAGTTGTTTCGTTGCTGCGAGGGTCTGCTGTTCGACGACCTCCCGTGCGTTCGACGAGCTCCGCCCCTGCGTTCGTGGGTGAGCACACATCTCCCCCCCCCTTAATTTGCTCTGTTCCGGTCTTTGTGCCAATGAAACTTGCTAGCTATAGGTGTCTTCAATCATTATGGCTATAGTATGCGTGACCAGTATGTGTCTCCCGTTCGAAAGGGCGGCATCTATAAATATTCATGTCATTGCATATTTATAACTACCATCCTTTCGAATCGTCCAACGTTATCCATGGACAGCCCGAGTATGTGTAGATTAGGTTCGTTTTCCCTTATGCTCTATTCCGGAACCGATGCGGAATTTCGTCAGTGCCTCCCTGTTGTTCTCTGGGTACACATCCTCTCTACTTATTGCTAAGACGTGTATCGGAGAACAGCGGGCAGGTGCTGCCGAAATTTTGCTTCAGATCTGGAGCAGAGCATGGGAAAACTAACCCAATCTACACATACTCGGGTGGGATTAGGACCTATCTTTACCTACTAGCGTCTAGGTTGCATGCACGTAATAAAACTGACAAACTCTATTAACTAATGAATATGGTTTGCTGAATTATGTATATATTTCTTGTGTGTCTAGTAGCTAGGCAAGATGAGTGATCGTGGGTGGATGTACACCGGTCACACTAGTCAGAAAGACATGACCCGTGAATGGATAACAAAAACCAAGGGGTTTGTGAGAGACGCATTTGCAAATGGACAGAAAACAACCTGGTGCCCATGTGTCGATTGCGACAACTATCATAAGAGGTTAGAGTTTGAAAAGATCAAACACCTGCAGAAGTGGAGTTTTACGCCTAGTTATACGGTCTGGACATTTCATGGTGAGTCTGCCCGACGTGCAGAGCTGAGGTGGTTCGTCGTTGCACTGACGAGCATGGTATCGGGATCGAAGACATGGTGCAAGACTTTGATGATGCTCGGGATTTGGACGATGAGATGGCGGAATCTGCAAAGGCCTTCTATGAAATGTTGGAGTCTTCAAAATGTCCTCTCTACGAGCACACTGAGCTTTGTCAGCTGGATGCCATCGCGCAAGTAATGGCTCTAAAGGCTCAGCTCAACCTGGGCAGAGAATGTTACGACACGGTGATGATGATATTTGGACGCTTTCTACCCAAAGGCCATGTATTGCCAGCAAACATGTACCAGTCAGACAAAATCCTACGTGTGCTTAAGATGCCCTATGAGAAGATAGATGCCTGCGAGAATGGATGTGCCTTATTTAGGCTTGAGTATGCGGGCTTCAACTATTGTCCCATTTGCAAGTATTCCAGGTATGTTCTGGTAGACAACAGTATGGGTGAGAAGAGTCAGACTAAAATCTCAGTTAATGTTCTTCGGTATATGTCAATCATACCAAGACTTCAACGTATTTTCATGGTCGAAGAGACGGCCAGACAGATGACGTGGCATAAATTGGGCAAGAGAACAGAACTAGATGCAGATGGGAATCCGATGTTGGGACACACTTCAGACGCTTTTGCGTGGAAGCACTTCGATGCATTACATAAGGATAAAGCGATAGATCCAAGGCATCCTCGAGTCGCCATCAGCACAGATGGGTTCAATGTGTTTGGTATGACGGCAACCCAATACAGTTGCTGGCCTGTATTTGTCATTCCACTCAATCTCCCCCCGGAGAGATTATGAAAAGAAACAACATTTTCTTGACGTTGATAATTCCAGGGCGCAACTATCCGGGAAAGAATATGAATGTGTACATGCAACCGCTTAAGGATGAATTGCAAGAAGCTTGGGATAATGGGATCAAGACATATGACGCTGCTACAAAAACAAACTTCAAAATGCATCTCTGGTACATGTACTCATCGCATGACTTGCCGGCCTATGCGCTATTCGCTGGCTGGTGTGTGCATGGAAGGTTCCCGTGCCCCACATGTAAGGCAGCTCTTGAGTTCCGTTAGCTGTAGGCGGGTCGCAAGTATTCTTGCTTCGACTTGCAAAGACAGTTCCTGGATCCTCGCCACAAGTTCAGAAAAGACAAGAAGAATTTCATGAAAGGTAGAGTTGTCAAAAACTCTGCACCACCTGCATTGACAGGCCAACAGATCCTAGATCTGATAAAAGCTCTCGAGCTAGATCCAAATCGTCCAGGGTATTTCAAAGGGTATAATTCGAAACATGCCTGGACTCACAAGATATGCTTGTGGGATCTGCCTTACTTTAAAGACCTCCTTTTCCCACACAACATCAACGTGATGCACACTGAAAAGAATATCGCCGAGGCCCTTTTTGGTACATTGTTCGGCGTAGAGGGGAAGTCGAAGGATAATCCTAAGGCTAGAGTCGATCAGGAGGCTCTATGTGATAGATCGTTACAAAACATGCGACAACCGAAAGGAAAGAAGAACTGGAGGAAGCCAAAGGCATGGTTCAATCTTGGAAGGCCAGCTATGAGGGAAATGCTCTTGTGGGTGAAAATGCAGTTGATGTTCCCCGATAGGTATGCAGCGAATCTAAAGAGGGGAGCGAGTCTTGACAAATTGAAAATATTTGGTCTCAAGAGTCATGATTGGCACATATGGCTTGAGTGGGTAATGCCAGTGATGTTGTGTGGCTTTATCCCTGTGGATGAATGGCTAGTACTAGCAGAGCTGAGCTATTTCTTCTGTGCTCTTTGTGCGAAAGAACTATCGCCTAACATGCTAGATGAACTGGAAGAGTTGGCGCCGGAGTTGATCTGCAAGTTAGAAAAGATCTTTCCACCGGGATTCTTTAATCCAATGCAGCATTTGATTTTGCATCTCTCGACCGAGGCAAGATTGGGGGGGCCCATGCAAAATCGTGGGTGCTACGCAACTGAGAGAATGCAGAAGATGCTTTGAGCAAAATGTAAAAATAAACGTAGAGTTGAAGCATCGATGGCCGAGGCATTCATTACTGAGGAGGCGGCAAACTTCATGACAGCACACTACAAAGCCAAGAATCGTCATTTGCATAATCCGAAGCCTTGGTACAATGATGGTAACTATGGAAAAGGTTGATCCAACCTCAGCCTATTCAACGGGAAGCTCGCACGAGCCGGTGCTTCAAAAGCAATAGCGTTGGATGTCAAAGAATGGCGGACCATTTCATTGTATATCTTGAACAACCTAACAGAAGTGCGGCCATACATCGAGTAAGTTCTCGATACACTGTTTCGCAACTTTTAATTCCTTTGAAATGCTCTTATTCCCGAATATGTGATATAGGCGATACGTAGCCAAATTCTCGGATGGAACGGTGATCCAAAAGGATTCTATCGAAGAGTATGAGCTTCTGGCAAGCATGAAGGCGGCTATCCCGGTTTCATCTCTTGGTTCAAGCAAACGGTAATTTCCATTAGACCATTTCATTTCTTCGTCTAGTTTGCGGCTAATGCAACAATCCTTTCGTATTAAACTTGTAGGCTATTGCAGAGTCTATGGACTTCGAATTGAGACAAGTCACTAATGGTTTTGACTATAAGGTCCGCTCATTTGACAAATACGACATCATCGGGTATCTCTTTTGTACTTTTGGAAAATAGCTATCTATGGTCGACCGAAAGTATACAACTTGTTGTGCCTCCACTGTCGGCGAAGGAGGGGTCGAGTATTATGGAAGAGTTGAAGCAATTTATGAACTTACATTCTTTGGTGAAAACCCACCAAACGTCATACTCTTGAAATGTTATTGGTTCCAGCCGAAGGAGACTACAAGGACTCATGAACATATAGGGCTAGTCGAAATCAAACAAAGTACCCATTTAGATGTTCCCGATGTCTATATTACGACTCAACAGGCGACCCAAGTTTTCTATCTACCGTGGGCCTGCCAAACTGATCCAAATCTGAATGGTTGGGATGTCGTTTATGATGTGCCGCCATATTTTAGACCACCTCCCTTCAATGAAGATGATTATGAACCTCACATTAACCCAGACGCATATGAAGGAGAATTCTTCCAAGAAACACGTGTTTACAAAAAACATTTCAAGAACCGCTCTACTTCACCCGAGAACATTGAGGTAGACAGCGAGAGTGAATCCGACTTCACCCCTGAGCCGGAACAAGAAGAGACGGAAGAAGAAGAGGTTACTGATGCGTATGACGCGTCAATGCTTGGCCGATTACATAAAGGAGGCCTTCCACATGTTGATGCAATTATTGATGATGCTGATGAGCACGTCATTACTAATAGTGATGATGATTATGAATTTATTGATCCCGGAGCATATATAGACGATGAAGATTAATATTAGAAATGTCAGGTATTCAATTATTATTATGTACATATATATTATTTAGTTCATGTTATTAGGTATTTGATTTTTTTATGTTGAACTAATTTCGTTTACTCTTTGCCATTGCAGGTGTTGATAGATGGTGGGCGTGGGTTGAGAGAGCTTTGAGCCTCCTTCCTCAAAACGTGCTGGGAGGGGTGCTATTATTCCACCCAAGCACCTCCGGAGAGTGCTGGTACATAGTATACAGACACCTGCGAGCGCTTCTTCTTCGGGCGGGAGAGGTCGGGGGAAGACGAAGAGGGGTGCTAGAGGTAGGAAGGCTGTTGTGCCTTCCTCGCCGCCACCCCAGCTGATTCTCCCGACCATAGGAGTGCTCCATCTCAGGTGGACCAGTCTGACTTGGATCCGTCTCGGACTCCGGTCCATGAGCCTCGGGTCGTCAAGCCTTTGTCCCAGGAGACTCCGGTCCTAGAGTCTTCGTCCCAGGAGACTCTGGTCCTAGAGTCTTCGTCCCACGTGACTCTGGAGGCTAGTGGCCATGCTGATGGTGGCGAGGACAGATTTTCTAAGGATAGCTATAGCGAGGGCGAGCTGGTTGAGGAGGGCAAGAAGGTGTACCACCGTGGTGGTACAAAGCTCCCGCCCATGTCGGCGACCCGCGATCAGAGGTGGTTGATTGTGCCTAATGGGGAGAAGTAAGTGCATTACTCTTTTTTAACCTTTTCCCTTCATTTTTCTTCAAATTAATATCTAATGTGTTGGCCTTGTCATACTGCAGGGGTTGGAAACACGACCCTGGTGTCCGCAGGCCCAACCAGGTCCTTGGTGTGCTTTGCCAGCAACACTTCCCGGGGTGGGCCACATTGCTCGGTGAGGGTGAGGTTCCACAGGTAGCGCTGAGCTGGGAGCTGTACGTGGCTGCCCCAACCCCGCCGAAGATGAGGGTCGACGGTGTCTTGTGTGAGATGGTGGCGGACATTGTGACCCGGCGGTTTTGGGTAATTTCTCCTTTACAAAATGAAAAATCAACAACACCTAGTGATTGTACTAATCAATGATGTCTTGTTTGATTGCAGACCTTCTACAGATGTCTTGAGGAACATGAGGCAGCCGCGGCTATTGTTCTCGTAGTCGAGTGCAAGCGCCTACTTCAGAACTTACAGCATGAGGCTCAGGTGCAGGCTGTTCGAGACTACTACGCCTCGACTAACATTAAGAGGGCCAAGAAGAAGTGCCGCCAAAATTTTCTGAGTAAGGAGAAGTACATGAAGGTAATTACCTATTCTTAAGGCCTTGTACTTAGTTTCCTTGATTTGATTTGTAGGCGTAGCGCTGAAATTTCTCTTTTCTAACTTAGGTGCCCCCGAGATGGTGTGCGGATAGGATGGACTATTGGGAGGCTTTGGTGGATGAGTGGTGCTCTCCCAAATGGCTAGCTGACCACAACAAGGCCAAGGATAAGCGTGCCCAAATGAAAGGTGTGCCACACCATCAAGAGAGCTCCAACCTGTTTGAGTTCGGGGATCACTGGGTATGTGGTTTGCTTCATAATTCATGCAATTTCATTCTTCATGCTAGCTTGAGCCCTTAACTAATATTTTGTTCCTCTCTTTTAGGCGTGACACAACAAGAAGGAGGTGCCACCGCTGTTCGACCTCTATGCCATGGCCCATACTGCCTCGTACAAGAAGGCCAAGGCATTCTCTGAGGATGACCTCGATCATCCAGAGAGCTTCAGCAACATCTCCTCCCACAACAAGCTCATGAGGTACAGAGATGAGGGGAAGGCGAGGAAAGGGGAGGACTTCAACCCGAGCCAGAGTCCTTTTGATCCAGAGCTCGTGATGATATCTGGTGGCAGGAGGCCCCATGGCTCGATAGCCATTCGGGATGGACTGGTACGTTGTCCTAGAACTCTCCCGGAGATCAAGAAGCGCCAGACGAGCTCCGATCCTGAGATAAGGCCTCTTCCACGGCCAATGGAACTCGCCATCGAGGCTAGGGCCAGGAGCTTCTGGCAGAGGCAAACTAGTAGACGGCGCAGAGGGAGAGGGACATGGAGGAGATGGACATGTTGGAGGAGGAGAGGAACCAGAACGACGCATCTCCCCTGGCCCTATACGAGCTCCTCATGGTAAGTTTCTCCTACATATTAGCCAAATCATGCATGTAATGTTCGTTTCATCACTAACTAATATGACTGACTCGTGAAAACAAAATGTGCAGACCGTGTGCCAGAACAATGGTCAAACCCCTCCATCGATGCGCCAGATTGGTATAGCACCCACGATGAGTTTCATTTGAATGGTCATTAGTTACTAGTATTCACATTTGAGTTGCATCATGCTAACGAGACATTGCAAATGATCTTTGGTGCAGCGTGCGTCCCGACAAGCATCGACCGATCCTTCTGTGTCTGCCGCAACCCCGACCGGTCCTTCTCCGTCTCACACTGGCGCAAACCTGACAGGTCCTTCACCTCCGTGATGATGGTAAGTTTTCCCAAGTGTTTTTCTTAACAAATGCATACTTAGCTTAAGAAATGACCTATTTAGCTCCAAAATGACCTATACTTAGCTTCTTTAGTTTATTTAGGACATACTAAGTATACTTAGGTAAATAATGGCATGATAACCTTGGTTTACCTCCAAAATGACACAGACTTAGCTTATTTTGCTCGAAAAGGATAAAATTACCTTACCTACCTCCAAAATGACCAATTATAACTAGGATATCTCTAAAATGACCTACACTTGCCATTTTGTCCTCCAAAATGAATAAATATGATTAGTTAGCTCAAAAATGGCATAACTACCTATGTTAGGTCAAAAATGACCTATACTTAGCTTCTTTAGTTCATTTATGATATACTTAGCATACTTAGGTAAAAAATGGCATGATAACCTTGGTTTAGCTGCAAAATGACATAGACTTAGCTTACTTTCCTCAAAAATGAAAAAATTACCTAACCTACCTCCAAAATGACCGATGATAACTAGGATAGCTCTAAAATGACCTACACTTGCCATTTTGTCCTCCAAAATGAATAAATATGATTAGTTAGCTCAAAAATGTCATAATTACCTAGGTTACCTCAAAAATGACCTTTACTTAGCTCCTTCAGTTCATTTATGACATACTTCGCATACTTAGGTAAAAATGGCATGATAACCTTGGTTTAGTTATAAAATGACATAGACTTACCTTATTTTCCTCGAAAATGACGTAATAACCTTACGAAGCTCCAAAATGACCTATTTACCTAGCTTAGCTCTAAAATGACCTACACTTAGAAATTTTACCTAGCTTAGCTAAAAATGGCTTTTTTACCTACCTTAGTTAGAAGAAGAAGAAGATAAAGAAAAGGAGAGGAGAAAAAGAAAGAGAAGAAAATTTCTTCTTCTTCTTCCTCTTCTTCTTCTTCTTATTATTATTATTATTATTATTATTCTTTTTCTTCTTCTTCTTCTAGCTAGTCTTCTTCTTCTTCTTCTTCTTCTAACTTTCTTATTTCCCAATTTGTAGATTTGCTTTAGATGAGGAAGCTTGCGTTGATGGAGTCTACTCTTCTCCTTGTGCTTCCTTTTTGTTTCGATTTTGTACGATGAACTTTGTTGTTGGATATGTTGTTGGAAACTTGTTGTTGGATATGTTGTTGGAAACTTGTTGTTGGATATGTGTTGGTATGCTTGTTGAAAGTATTTGCAAATGTGTATATATATCTATGAAATTCTGTGAAATTGAATGAATTTAAGAAAAAATAGAAAAAACAAGGGCTATACAAGTTCTTTGATGTCTGCTGGCAAACGGCAAAGAGCTTTGCCGTCAGCCAGCAGACAGCAAAGCTGCCACGTGGCAGCTACATGTGCAACCTGGGTGGGCACTGGGTTGGCCTATGTGGCAGCTTTGCCGTCTGCTAGCAGACGACAAAGAATTTTGAATCTTTGTCGTCTGCTAGCAGACGACAAAGATGCAAAGTTCATCTTTGCCGTCTGCTAGCAGACGGCAAAGAACACCGTTAACCCCTAACGGACCTAAGCTACCACATGTGCCGTCTATGCACTTTGCCGTCTGCTAGCAGATGGCAAAGTGCCCTTTACCGTAGCCTGTTCAGCCGGATGTGGGTCCGTCTGCTCGCTGACGGCAAAGGCCTTTGCCGTCCGCCATGCATGCCTTTGCCGTCAGCCTTGGCAGATGGCAAAGTTGCTGATTCCAATAGTGAGGGTTACAACAAAAACTCGATGCACTTCGTGTACAAACAGAACCATCTTGGCTACTCAGTAGAGAAGAAAATTGATGATGGTGCAGCCAGTCACATCCCAGAGTGGGATCTTGGGGTATAAAACTTTTTCTTCGCATGTGTCCCATGATTATTGCGCCGTAACCATGGAAAATCTTGATCATTTAACGTGATGCTTGGGTTAGTCTTCACTACGAAGGGAGGAATTTCATCAACCTTTTCATAATCACTTGACATGTCTGTCTTGGCCTCCACTCTCACGATGTTTATTTTCCCAGAAAGAACTATGTGGCGCTTTGGCTCATCATATGATGTATCCGATTTCTTATATTTTCATTTTTTTGGTTTGGTAGACATGTCCTTCACATAGAAAACTTGCGCCACATCATTGGCTAGAACGAATGGTTCGCGTGTGTGCCCAAGATTGTTGAGATCCACTGTTGTCATTCCGTACTGCGGGTCTACCATTACCCCTCCTGCAATCAGATTGGCCCATTTGCACCGGAACAAAGGGACCTTCAAATCAGCTCCATAGTCAAGTTCCCATATCTCCTCTATATAACCATAATATGTGTCCTTTTCCTTGGTGTTTGCCACATCGTCAAAGCGAACACCACTATTTTGGTTGATGCTCTTTCTATCTTGGGCGATCATGTAAAATGTATTCCCATTTATCTCGTACCCTTGGAAAGTCAATATAGTCGAAGATGGTCTCTTGGCCAACAAGTACAAGTCATCTTCAACATTGTCGTCATTCATGAGATGTGTTCGCAACCAACTGTCGAAAGCGTCAATGTGTGTACGTTGAATCCAGGGGTCAGACTTCTCCGGGTTCTTCGAGCATATAATATCCATATGTTCCTCGATATATGGGGTGACCAAGGTAGAATTCTGTAGAACTGTGTAGTGTGCTTGCGCCCAAGAATGCCCGTCCGTACATATTATTGATTTTGGTCCAAGCGTGCCTTTTCCATGCAGTCTCCCCTCATGCCGCGATTGAGGAACACCAATCGACTTAATATCAGGAATAAAGTTAACACAAAACTCAATAACCTCCTTTGTTTCATGGCCCTTGGAAATGCTTCCTTCTGGCCTAGCACGGTTACGAACATATTTCTGTAAGACTCCCATGAACCTCTCAAAGGGGAACATATTGTGTAGTAATACAGGACATAGAATGGAAATCTCTTCGACTAGGTGAACAAGGACGTGCGTCATAATATTAAAGAAGGATGGTGGGAACACCAACTCGAAACTAATAAGACATTGGACCAAATCATTTTGTAAGCTTGGTAGGATTTCCAGATCAATTACCTTCTGAGAAATTGCATTGAGGAACGAACATAGCTTCACAATGGCTAATCGATCATTTTCTGGTAGAAGCCCGCTCAACGAAACCGGAAGCAATTGCGTCATGATCACGTGGCAGTCATGAGACTTTAGGTTCTGAATTTTTTTCTCCTCCATATTTATTATTCCATTTATATTCGACGAGAAGCCAGATGGGACCTTCATACTGAGTAGGCATTCAAAGAAGATTTCCTTCTCTGTTTTGGTAAGAGCTTAGCTAGCAGGACCTTCATACTGCTCATCTTTGTTGTCATTTTCGTGCACACGTTGCTGGTCCTCCCGTGCCTCTGGTGTACCTTTTGTCTTGCCATACACGCCCAGGAATCCTAGCAGGTTCACACAAAGATTCTTCGTCACATGCATCACGTCGATTGGAGAGCGGACCTCTAGGACTTCCCAATATTCTAGCTCCCAAAACATAGATTTCTTCTTCCACATGGGTGCGAGTCCCTCAGCGTCAGTTGGAATAGATTGTCCGCTAGGACCCTTTCCAAATATTACTTGTAAACCCTTGACCATATCAAGTATGTCATCACCAGTATGGAGGACGGGCTTCTTCCGGTGATCTGCCTCACCTTTGAAATGCTTGCCTTTCTTTCTTAAGGCATGCTTGGCCGGAAGAAATCGACGATGTCCCAGGTACACATTCTTCTTGCATTTCTCCAAATATATACTTTGGGTATCCCTTGTTTGTCTATCCTGAAAGGTTACTAAGAGCAGGCCAATCATTGATGGTTAGAAAGAGCAACGCTTGCAGGTCAAATTCCTGCTGTTTGAGCTCAACCCACACACGTACACCATTTTTATTCCACAACTGTAAAAGTTCATCAACTAATGGCCTTAGGTACACATCAATGTCGTTGCCAGGTTGCTTAGGGCCTTGGATGTGCACTGTCATCATAATAAACTTCCGCTTCATGCACAACCAAGGAGGAAGGTTATAGATACATAGAGTCACATGCCATGTGCTATGCTTGCTGGTCTGCTCCCCAAATGGATTAATGCCATATGCACTTAAACCAAACCATACGTTCCTTGGGTCATCTGCAAAGACTAGCCACTCTCTCTCAATTTTTCTCCACTGCAACCCATCAGCGTGTACTCTCAACTTCTCGTCTTTCTTACGGTCTTCTTTGTGCCATCGCAATAACTTGGCATGCTCTTTGTTTTGGAACAAACGTTTCAACCGTGGTATTATAGGAGCATACCACATCACCTTTGAAGGAATCCTCTTCCTGGGGCAATCGCCCTGAACATCATCAACAGGGTCATCGCGACCGGTCTTATAATGCAATGCATTGCATACCGGGCATGCATCAAGATTCTCGTACTCACCGTGGTAGAGGATGCAGTCATTAGGGCATGCACGTATCTTCTGCACCTCCAATCCTAGAGGGTAGACAACCTTCTTTGCTTCGTATGTACTGTCAGGCAATTCATTGTCCTTTGGAAGCTTATTCTTCATTATTTTCAGCAACTTTTCAAATGCCTTGTCAGCTACACCATTCTCTGCCTTCCATTGTAGCAATTTGAGTGTGGTACCGAGCTTTGTGTTGTCATCTCCGCAATTTGGGTACAATGCTTTTTTGTGATCCTCTAACACACGCTGCAACTTCAACTTCTCCTTTTCATTTTCCCAGTTTCTCTTTGCATCAGCAATGGCCCGAACAAGATCATCAGCGGGCTCATCTGATGCCTCAGCTTCTTCTTCTTCATTCTCTTCCCCAATTGTACTACCATCATATTCAGGACACCCAGTATAGTTCTCGTCATCCTCTTCTTCTTCATTCTCTTCTATTAGAACCCCTCTTTCTCCGCGCTTGGTCCAACAATTATAGCCGGACATGAAACCAGACGTAAACTGGTGGACGTGAATCTGTTTTGAGCTAGAGTAAGTCTTATCATTCTTACACCACATGGACAACGCATAAAACCACCCCGCTTGTTTGCCTCAGCCGCACGCAAAAAACTTTGCACGTCATTAATGAACTGGGGAGAGTGTCGGTCAACGTACATCCATTGTCGGTTCATCTTCATTACACAACACCGAGAAGACAAAATTAATACAAGTTCATACACACTTATTCTCATAAAACAACAAAAAACTATCTAGCTAAAAAAATTTAAATGCAACAACAAATGCAATCAAAATCGCAACTAAGGTAAAAATTGATGAAACAACATAATGATACCAAGCCTCTTTATTAATGGCATTTTTCTAATATTTCTAATCTTCAAGCGCATTGCATCCATCTTGATCTTGTGATCATCGACGACATCGGCAACGTACAACTCCAATTTCATCTTCTCTTCTTCAACACTTTTCAATTTTTCTTTCAAATCATCGTTTTCTTTTTCAACTAAATTTAACTTCTCGACAATAGGGCCGGTTGGCATTTCCGGTTCAACTACCTCCTAGATAAAAATATCTATGTCAACTTGATGGGCATAATTGTCATTAACACAATATGTAACAAATAGTTATAAAAGAGAATATACCACATCTGAATCGTAAACTGGACGAGGGCCGACTGGCACAGATATCATAACCATGGCACTATATATAACAACAATCATACAAGTAAGAAAACTATGCAAGTAACTATCTAAATCATACAAATACTATTTTATTTATAAAAATGATAAGAACACAAGAAGAGGCTCACCAAGGTGGTGTCGGCGACGGGATGGTGCGGTCGATTGACAGTGGTTAGGACGGGGACGGGAAGGCACACTAAGTAAACCACATCTACACATATGCAAACTAAGGAGTTAATTTGAACTCAAATTGCATATAAATCCAAAAACTACCACATACTTACACGAAAACTAAAACCCACATATCACTATACTTATAAAGCATAGCACGAGCTGATCTAGCAATAAGAGATGAAAGGACAAAGTTGCTAACCTTTGTGGACACTTGGATGGATTGGGGTGCCTCACATCTTGTCAAATCTTGGCAAAAATGGAGGGAGGAGCCCGAGCTAGGGGAAGAACAGAGAGGGGAATTTGAATGGAGAAAACAGAGAAATGGAGTCGGGCTGGATGAAGGTTTTATATAGGGAGAGCTTTAGTCCCAGTTGGTTATACAAACCAGGACTAAAGGTCCAACTATAGTCCCGGTTTGTATCACAAACCGGGACTAAAAGGGCTCGTGGGGGCCCCAGGCTGCCACCAGCCTGCCACCACTCCTTTAGTCCCGGTTTGTGATACAAACCGGGACTATATGTATCACCAACCGGGACTATATGTACCAAATGAACCGGGACTAATGGGGCCCGTACCCCTTGACAGCTCCTAGCCATTGGAACTGGGACTAATGTACACATTAGTTCCGGTCCGAAGCAAAACCGGGACTAAAGGTTGAAACGGAAAGCCTGTTTTCTACTAGTGTCTAGGCGACAACTTTCACTACTCCTATCCATCTGATGAAGGGATGCTGATAGTCCGGGCCTAATACCACGGGCCTCACAGACAAGCCTAACATCTAAGACCTGAGGCCCCAACCAAGCCACTTGTCGGGTATGGGGCACCCACCGGTCTGGCGTGCTCTCCGAGGCTGCCGCCGCCAACTGCCACTACTCCATCTTCAGAGCTATACTGACGCATCACCCTTGCCTGGTCTAGCTGCTGTCAACGCCACCACTAGGCCCAATGGCAGCACCACCCTGCATGTGAACTGCTGAGCACGTCGCGGTCTCCACCGGTACAGCTCAGCCCCATGCCAGCAAGTACCACCTAACTGACACAACTTGAAGTTTCTGGAAGATCTGTCGTTCGTAGCACCTGCCGACCAGGCATGACAAAGTGTAGCACCTATCGTCCAGGCATGACTTGACATCTCCACCGAAGCTCCGTGCAAGACGAAGCCGCTCCACCTCCTGCCTCTGACCACCAGACTACTCCACAAACGATGCTCCCAAGAGAGAAATGCCACCATACTGCCGTCATCGTCCGATCTGGAAGACCAGATCCTAGGGTTTCCCTAGAGCAGTACGAGTGGGTCGACATAAGTCACACAACGATGCCTTCATCAAGGTAATGACGTAGAATGCCACCATCGCTTGCCGTCGGCTCGGTTTTCACCGGCAACTATCTCTCCCCGACTCGCAGCCAGTACTGGATCACGGATCCGGAGATCCGAACACCCAGCCTCAGGCCGACCACCTCTAACGGAAGAGATGACCACCACTGCCAGTCACATCGGTCAAAACATATCTGACCGGATGTGCTGACGACGAGACCACCAGGCCCTCCACGCCACCGCTGTCGGTCTGAAGGCAGTTTGCACGTCACCGCAGCCTAGCTGGCTGCAGCCAACCCTCGAAAAGGTCAGCCATTGTGGCCACAGGCCACGCCACCCTCCGTGACTGGGCCGCCCGCCGCGCCTAGCCGCCGTTGTCTGACGACGGACCGGCCACCCGCCACCTGCCGCAGCCATCCGCCACAACACACCTTGGGGTCCCGCCACAACCCGGAGACGCGTGAGAGAGGAGATCTCCTGCCACCACTGTCGGCCCATGGGCTTAGCCTGGCGGCATCCCCCGACGACGGCGGTGGGAGAAGAGGAGGGAGTGCTTGGCGGTGGCGGATAGGTTTCTGGGCTCCGGCCGAGTCGCCCTAGGGGGGAAGGCGACGTGAGCATTTTCTCCTATTATGTAGTTTCATGACACATGACATGTCTGTATCGCAGAGAAAGGCCCATCATTTGATGTCTTCATAATATTAATTATTTTCTTATCGATTTAAGTTCCTTGTATACATCAGTTATCTTGTGCAATTCAAGTATCTTCTTCTAATTGCTATTTGCCACAGTTGCTTTGGGTTCAATTATGTGACAGATCTCCCTTTGGGATGGAATCATACACGCAAAGGAGCATGCCAAGTTTTTATCCATGCCACGAACAAGTACACGTTTATTGCATGTAAGTTCCATGCAAATCAGCTGAACTCGGCCTTCTGCATTATTCTTTGGAAACCACTTGAACTCGGCTAGAAACTAATTTTATGAAAATTGACAAACTTCCCGGAAAAAAATCACTGATAATATATTTAAGAAAGGCTAGCAAGGTCAACTTCTTGCAAATTACTTTCGTAGCCAATAGATGATCACTTATTGTTTAGGTCCTTCTGTCATAGTTTGTTTGGTGTCTTTCCAGGGATGCACTGTGTTGGCCTCGCTCACCGTCTCTCGGGCTGATTCTTTCTTCTTTTGAGCAGATTATGGCAAATCTCTGTCTGGAAAATCTTTAGCCAAAAGAACTCGATTGCCTCTCCAAAATCTTCGGAGGGTTATGTAGAATTCTAGTGCAATCCATAGGGGTGCTTTTGGCCTCAACATCAACAGGGCTGTTTCCAAGAGTAGGTAGCTATTCAAGGTGCCGATTCACCGCTAACACATTGTCAATAGGGTTGGAGAAGTGGCCCTGTGACATCTGGAAACGCTATGGCGGCGAGTGAGTTGGTGGTGGCTGAGGCGGCTCATTTTGTTTACTTCCAAGTGGCTGCCCAGCCCCCGGAGTCTTCTAGGGGGTATTAAAGAGCTGCTGCGGTTCAAGGTTCGGTAGCAGCCGGCTCTAATGTCTCCTCTGGTAAACCGCCTCAGATGCATCTCTCTGAAGTCCTAACTACCAATCCTCGGCCTTAAGGCACTCTCACTCATTATGTATGCGAGCCTGTAGCTCCGCCATCCTGGCGTTCTTAGCATCGATTTCCCTCTATACCTCGGTCATCTGATCATGTAGGTTAGTTAACTCCGTATTGCGTTCTTTTTGATTTTCTGCAGTGACGGGGCTCTCCACGAGCTTTGCCATCTCAGCCATCAAATCTGTCATGGGTTGAGCGGGCGTCTTGTCAGACCCGCCGGATCTACCTGCCTCTCCGGTCGTGGATTGGTTCTGAGCCACTGCTACTCCTGCCATGTGGACATCAACCTGACGAGGCGACTCATGGAATTCCTCAAGGGCCTCAATCTCTAATGATCCCTCGAGTCTGCCATCGTAGAAATGATAGATTGATCCAGTTTCTCCTATGGAAGAATCTCCATCTGAGTCGGCGAGGATGTCGTCGCTGCCTGCCGGCTCACCCGAGACTCAGACTCCCTGAGTAAAACCGACGAACACATGATGCCGACTGGTTCGATCCTGACCAGGTCGTGTATGCTGAACCGGTTTCTTGATGTCAATGTAGATGCACAGCTCTGCAACAGTAGTTCCGATCCTACCAAAGGGGACCTGGTGTTCGTGCTCGGCTGAGCCGACCTTGGTACCCTAGATTGGATCGTTAATGCAGATCTTGTCGTGGTGACCCTTGATCATCTGATCAACCGCGAATTTCCCAAACCCTGGACAGGTTCTCTTCGAGAACTCAACTCCACCAAGTGTTGGGGATATTCCCCACGACCAAGACCCGGCCCATAAGTATAAGCCGCCCTAAGCCTTAAGTCATTTCTGGGTTTAAGTTGCCCTGACGTTAAGTCATCTTTGGACTTAAGCAACCATGTTGACAGTCGGCTGGTGAGACCCGGAAGGTAGTTATGACCTGGAAGACAGTTATGACCTGACAGACATTTAGCCATGAAAATGAGTCGCCTGGAGACAAGAAGACCAAGCGTTAAGAAGCCCACGAAGAGAAGCACAGGGTTAGGAAGCCCGTGATGGGAAGTCATAATAAGTTAAGTCTTAATCCGACTTGGACTCTACATGTAAACCGCCCCTTCAACTTATATAAGGAGGGGCAGGTCACCCCAAGAGGGTCAACTTTCTAGCTGTCTCAATAAACAGGTCCTAGATAGATAAGTCTTAGACAAGATCAAAATAGATGCTCTCGAGATAGAGGTAGCAAAACATCGCCCTTGTAACTGAGATCGTCATCATTATCAATATCAATCAAGCAGGATGTAGGCTTTTACCTCCACCGTGAGGGGCTGAACCTGGGTAAAATCCCGCGTCTCTCGTCCCGCTCAATCCCGTTCAAGCTACTACTTAGATGCGTTGGCCTCATGACTAAGTCCTCACACTAGGACATCTGTCGTGATAAAACCATGACAGTTGACGTTCACCATTGGGCCGGCGCATAGTGGTGTTAAGTTGTTGGAGAGAGCCATTCTGGGATCGAGAAGTTCGTGATGTGTGGATGAAAAAGAGCCTGTGCAGAAGACGTCATCGTCGACCGACGGTCAAAACAACATATACAGTATTTTCGATCAAGAGAAAATTAGGGTTGCATGTTCAGCGTCTGCTACACGCGCGTGGTGGTAAACCGCCGAGTCCAAAGGAGGAGAGCGATCTGTTCCAAGGGTTGTTTCCTTCACGATTGAACAAACAACAACAACAAAGTGTGATCAAAAGAAAAAGGGAAATAAGAAAAAGAACGAAGGATGACCACAGCCCAGAATCAGAAACAACCTCGATTCGGGGGTCAACGACGACGACCCGCTCATTTGGGCGCGGCCCTCGCTTCGTTCCGCTTCCGACTCCAAATAGCCCCCGCCGCCAAGCCGCCTCCATGTTGCCCTCAGTGAGTAGCGCCGTCGAGCCGCCTCCTCTATGGAGGGTCAACGCCGAGCTGCCGCCTCGTCGCTACGTCCTTGCCATGGAGCCGCCTCCGATGCTACCTCGCCTTGAGGCACCGCCCTCGCTGGAGCGGCCTCCCAGCCGCCGCCCCAATCTCACCTCTGACTTGGCATCGTCATCAAGACGCCTCTGCGACTCCGAGTCATCTCCTCCGCCATCACCATCAAATCGCCCGCGGACCACATTTTGCCACGAAAACGTTGCCGTGCTCGCCTCCTCGTGCCTGTGTCGTGGCCCTGTGTTGTCGAGCCACCACCGCTTCGCTCCGCGCCGAGCTGCCCAGGCGTGGGTGGTCTTCGCCTCGTCGGAGGCCTCGTTCCACCTCGCCGGGGCCTTTGAAGCCGCCACCTTCACCGCGACAGAGCAGCCTCGCTCCGCCTCGCCTCCGGCGCGAGTTGCTTCCACCGCCAAAGTGAGTCGCGACTTCGGCGACCTCGTTGAAACACCTCCGCCTACGGGCGGCTCCTGCGGCCTCACCCCCGCTCGCTTCGACTCCTCTGCCCGAGTCGCCGCCACTCTCGAGCCGCCCAGATTTAGCTCTAACCCGGCCTTGCCTCCGGGCAGCCGTCGCCGGCTCGCCGTCTTGACCACCACGCGTCATCGCCTCTACCGCACTGTCGCGCGATGCCCACGCGCGCCAAGCCGCCACAGCCGCGCTGTCCTCGTAACTCCACCCCGCCTGGGTCCGCTTCCGCTGACCGCCACCTAACCGAGCCTCACCTCGCCGACGTCTCCTTCGCAACAGGTTTCTACCTCCACAGCCACTGGCCCTCCGCAGCAGTCGCTTCCGCCGTCGTCGTCTCGTCTTCAAGCCGCCGGCCGATGTTGAGCCACCGTCGCCTGACTGCCATCCTCTCTGTGGCGCCCTCTGAGTCACGGCCAAACCGCATTACAGCCGCTCGCCCACCTCCCGCTGCCATGGCAAGCCACCACCCTCACCACGAGCTGCCGTGGGTGTGCCTCTGTTCCGAAAATCGCCGCCGTGCGCACCTCTGCTCCGAGCTCCCCAAGCTGCCAGCCGCGCCGTGAGCCACCCCGCCGGGCTCCCCCGTTGCTGCAACCCGCCGTTTCCAAAACGCCGGCCGAGCCGCCGCTGGAGCGCCGCTTCCTCCAAGAGCTGCCCAGGGCCAGGTGGCCTCGCCTCGCGGCAAATACCACCACTAGTCGAGTCGCCCCCGACTACGCCGCTCGAGCCGCAGAGTCCCCGCCGTCCACGTCTCCCTCTGCGGTGAGAGCCGCCCTGTCAGCCGCTGGCTCGCCCCCCGTCCGCCGCCTACGTCCAAGGGCTGCCGCTGGCGTACCACCCTGCATTGAGCTGCCCAGCTCGCCTCGCCGGCTCCAGCTCCCAGCCGATTGTGCCCCGCGCCGCTACACAGCGTTGTGCCCCCGCCTCATCGTTCACTTCCGCTTGAGCCGCCCTGCGCCGTGAGTCGCTCGGCCTCGCAGCCGCCTCTGGCTGTGGCTGGCCTCGCGCTGCCCCCGTCGGTACGGATTTGATCCGCCCAAACTCTGCAGCCGCTGCCAAGTCAACGCTGCCCATCTTTGCAGCCGCTCGCCTCCACTTCTGCCACGACCTTCGCTGGTGTCCTCTCCGGCCCGAGGATTATGGGTTTGTTGAATCTTAATCTCGAGCTACTGCGGAATATCTTCTGGTGACAGTTAACGGGCAGAAGATGCCTAAAAATGAACAAGTTGTTAAGCTAAACTGGGCTTCTAGTAGAGCTGGTGAACAAGACAGATGACGATGGTTTTAATCATACAATATTTTTTGGCGATTTGGCTGCTGATGTTACTGATGCCATGTTGGAAAAGATATTCCAAGCCACATACCCATCAGTAAAAGGTGCTAATGTGCTACTGACAAGGCCATTAGTCGCTTCAAAGGATATGGATTTTCTACGCTTTGGAGGTCTAAATGAGCAGACACGTGCTATAAAGTGAGATGAGTTGAAGTGCCATTGTTTACAAGACAAATAAGGTTGGGCTTGCAGCTAACAAGAAGAATATGGGTACTCAGTAGACATATTCTACTGATGAGTACCCGATCTCTCAAGTAAATGAAGAGGTAGTTGATACCGGTCCTAAAACAATCTTTGTGGGCGGGGGGTCCTGGTGCATACTATGGTGCACCCATTGCGCTGTTATTAACAGTATTAGTATGCGCATCCGCGCTGCTATTGGGCATCCGTATATCCCAGTTAAATTCTGGTCCACACAAAGATCATATGTCGTTTCCAATATATCTCGTGATATTTGTCCAGTCTATTTTAATCGCATATATTAATTTCATTAAGAGCAATTACTCTGGCTTGTGATATTTATATGCAGGATGATTATTCACAATAAACATGGTTTATACTATGGGTAGCGTGCGCTGGCAACATCCTGCATCGGCGTTCGTCTATGCCACACTGCCCGGTGAATGGGCGTGCACAAACCGCCGCCCCTGCGGCCCGGACTACATCGACTCATCGGGACCGTGCCTGCTCCCAGCTAAATGGACGTGCGCAAGTCACCGCTCTTGCAACCCGGTCTATTCCAACAATTTTGAAACAAGTCATGATATATCATCAACCTCTGCCTCCACCAGATGGCTCAATGGATAGGCGTGCAAGTCCAGCCACTACAGTTTGTTTAACTACAACAACCAGCTGAGATGAACCACTGGTCAGATTACTGACACAAATCATACGTGGTCATTGATTACCAGCCACGGTCGACCTTAACCCTCCGTTGATTCATCTCGCGTTATCAACGTCAAGGATATACAGTGAGTGTTTCGAAGATCAGTAACTCGCCACTCTGCCTCCAACTTCAACACTTTCCAAGCGTTCTACTATTCAACTATATGTTGGTTTATATCACGGTCAAGTATGAAGAATCTCAAGCCAATTCCTCGTGTCGTCTTAAGACACGGGGCTACACAGACATGACTCAACAGAATTGGCCTTTGTCATAAAATTCAAGAACCACGGTCACTAAAGGGGAGACACCTGGTCCTGGAGATTACTGCCACATTGGTGAAAGTTTAAAGGATGTCAGAAAAATTCCGGCTCTAAAAGTGTCGGGCACTCAGAAAGGTCCGGTTCAAAATCCAGCTCAAGGGAAATCTATTTCTCGCAAAGTTTTGAGCTCTCAGTATCCGACTGAACATCTGGTTCAAGAAGAATCCATATCTCGCAAGTTTGAGTTCTCAAAAAAATTAAAAGGTTGTCAAAGAGAACTTGCTGCCATGATGCGCGGTTCAAACATGGGCATCCTGCCTTATGGGCTTATCATATTATGATCAATATACTAAAGCCATCATCCCTAAAAATTGGGTCCTCTGTCGTTTCATCTCTGTGCATATGAGTCTTTATTAGTTGATCATAAGGTCACTTGGGGGCTTCCAACCCATCGGGTTTAGATTTCATACCCTCTTGACCTGCATGAAACGCCGTATTATGGGTTAAACCTGCCTGTTTACAACTTGCTACTCTGCCAGGTGACCTACCGAACACTTGACAAGTCAATCTTTTTCAAGACCCTGAACCCGTCAAGGTTAAAACGATGGTTTTGTGTCACGTGAGAGCCGACTTATAGAGAGCTAGGATAAACTCACGTGTATGTTTAGTGCTACTTCGCTATATGACCCGTTGTGCTCTTAACAGTCAATCTTTTTTAAGATCCTGAACTTGTTAAGGTTAAAACGACGGATTTATATCATGGGAGGCCAGCTTACATGGTAAAAATGGCTATGCGGCCATGAAAGCAAACATGAGGCCTATGAGCCAACTTTTTTTCGGCCGTGTCTTAAAAGCCAGCCAAACAAATATTTGAGATTTGCATGTTCTCTGTTTTTGTTTCTCAGAGCTAGTCTCTTTTTTTCGATCCTTAAGAGCTGACATTTTTATACTCTGTTGTCATACATTGCCTCATACATTGCATCATAACATTGCATCATACATTGCATCATCTTACCATGCATCATATATGCATGGGTATCCTGGTTTATATGGCACAAACTGCTTTTCAAACCGGGTTACATATTCCAATCCTTATTAGCCAACATGGCTGGATTCTCATTATGGTTGTTATAACCAGTATTGAATAATTGAGGTTTTCAAACCAAGTTATATTATTCAAATCTTAAATAGCCAACATGGCTAGATTTTCATTATGGTTGTCATCACCAGTATTGGATGATTGATGTTTTCAAAGCCACTTCGGAGTAATGGCTATTATTCCTTCATCCAAAAAATACCAGCTTACAGCAAGGAGCATGGTTCAACATTGATATGCAGGGCTTTCAACAGCATCATCTAGACATTGGATATGATTTTATGCTACAATGGAAGGAATAGTCCCGAATCGTTGCAGGCATACGACCGACACTTGGGGGATACATTATTCAAGTTTAGTTTATATCAAGTATGGAAGTCCCATGTCACTTCAAGCATGCACCACATCACTTAGGGGCTAATGCAAGTTGTTTTTCAAATCATTACATTGTTAACAGACCCTGTTATCTCAAGGAGATGAGCCGACCTTTCTATCTTTTTCTAAGTCCCAGCCAAGTATTGTCTTACTAAGCCGGGCCTTGGGGGCTACATTGGCTGAAGTTTTATGAGCATAAGACATTTACAAGTCCTAGTTTGCTGCAGGCAAGATAATCCGATACTTAGGGGATACATATGTGGAACATTCAACTTATGACTGGTGACTCACATGAACAATCCGGATTTCTCTAGGGTTGCAATATTTATATTGAAGCAAGTCTTAAAGCTATCCCTATGTTCCCCTCTTAAGACTTGGGGGCTACAGGTAATATGGATATAAGGAAGGTATGCCTTCAAATTCTCTATTATGAGTAAAACATGTCTCATGTTTTTTTGTGAAGAAGTTTGCAAAGGTTATCTCCTATGGGCTATTCAGACAACTTAATATCATACATATTTTGTTCATCGAGGTCTGAAGTATTGAAAGTTGGCACAACATCAGACCAATTTTATCAAGCCAAGGCAGTTGAAGATAATAAGGGTTATTTTTTCTAAGGAGCGACCATCAGTCTATTCATATGACAGAGATTCAGAATTTTCAGGAGCTGGTTAACTGGTATTTTTGAGTGAATCAGTCCCTTTAAATATTCTTATCTCAAGAGTTTAGCATGAATAAATTCAAAGCTAAACCGGGGGCTAATATTGGGGATATTCTCCATGACCAAGACCCGGCTCATAAGGATAAGCCGCCCTAAGGCTTAAGTCATTTCTGGGTTTAAATGGCCCTGACGTTAAGTCATCTTTGGACTTAAGCATCCCTGTTGAGACCCGGCTGGTGAGACCCGGCAGGTAGTTATGACCCCACACGCAGTTATGACCCGACAGATAGTTATGACCTGGCAAATAGTTATGACCTGGCAGATAGTTATGACCCGACAAACAGTTATGACTCGACAGACCCTTAGCCATGAAAATGAGTCGCCTGAAGATAAGAAGCCCAGGCGTTAAGAAGCCCACAGAGAGAATCCCAGGGTTAAGAAGCCCGCGATGGGAAGTCATAATAAGTTAAGTCTTAATCCGACTTGGACTCTACATGTAAACCGCCCCTTCAACTTATATAAGGAGGGGTAGGTCACACCAAGAGGGTCAAGTTTCTAGACGTCTCAATAGACATGTCTTAGACAGATAAGTCTACAAGATCAAAGTAGATGCTCTCGAGATAGAGGTAGCGAAACATCGCCCTTGTAACTGAGATCGTCATCATTATCAATATCAATCAAGCATGATGTAGGTTTTTACCTCCACCGTGAGGGGAAGAACCTGGGTAAAATCACGCGTCTCTTGTCCCGCTCAACCCCGTTCAAGCTACCAGTTAGATGTGTTGGCCTCACGACTAAGTCCTCACACTAGGACATCTACCGTGACAAAACCATGACACCGGGCGAGAGCCCCACGGTGGGTGCCAACTGTTGTGGTTTTGTTACAGCAGATGTCCTCGTGCAAGGACTTAGGTGTGAGACCATCGCTGCTAGATGGCGACTCAAAGGGGTTAAACGAGAACAGGAGGTGAGTTTACCCAGGTCCGGCGCCTCCGATGGAGGTAATAGGCTACATCCTGCTTTGTGTCTATATTGATGATGATCTCGATTACAAGGGTGCGAAATCGCTAACCTAGCTTTTGAGGGTGTATTACTTCCGTCTTTCGGCCATAGGGGCTTTCCTTTATATACAGGTCAAGATCCTAGGGTTTATAACAGAGTCCGAGTCATATTATGACTCGTAACATATCATGTCTCTAACATGCCTTGCCTCTCAAGCAAGGAATCTTTCGGCGTCCTCAACCGTGTGGGCCTTGAGTTGCCGTCTCCACGCGCTTGGGCCACCCGGTGGTTTACTTAGTAACCGCCTTACTTACTTTACCTTTACAACACGACGCATCTTGAACATTGTTCCAGGGCCGCCATTATACTAACCCGACCTACTAGGGAGGGTCACACCGTGGGGTTATATCCCCGACAGTAAGCGAATCATGAACATATTGCAACATCCTACAACGAGAATTCCCTCACATGTGCGCGACACGGAGGGCACCATAGGACAGCACCAAAATAAAACATACACTCAAACCAATCAACATCATAAATCAACCTAAAGGACAACATAAATCTACTCAAACATCATAGGATGGAAACACATCATTGATTAATAATATGTGGCATGAAACACCATGTTCAAGTAGGGGATTACAGTGGAGTGCGGGAGAGTGGACCGCTGAGAAGAGATGAGGAAGTTTATGAAGATCGTGATGTTGATGAAGACGATCACCTCGACGATGGTTCCCCCAACGGCACTCCAGCGTCATGTTCAAGAGGGGGAGAGAATCTCCCCCCTTAGGATTCCTCCTCCATGGCCTCTCCTAAGACGGGGAGAGGTTCTCCCCTCTAGTCCTTGGCCTCCATCCCTCCCGGAGGGGTGAGAGCCCCACTGAGATTGGTCCTTCGAGATTGGATCTCTCTCTCTCTCTCTTTGTTTCCTTCTCTGTTTTCTCTCCAGATTGATTTTTCGTCGATACAGAGATTTGCGGCAGCGAGGCAGAGAATCTCTCCTAACTTTTGACGGGTTCTCTATTTATAGGATTTTTTAGCGTTGGAATCACGCAAAGAGGAGTTACAAGGGGCCCACAAGCTATCAGGACCCTTTGACCCCCACGGGCGCACCCTGTTGGCTTGTGGCCAACAAGGGGGGTCCCATCCGGTGGTTCTTCCCTCCAATGTTGCTCATATGTTCCATAAAAAATCACCAAAAAGTTTCGAGCAATTTTGAGAACTTTCATTTTCTGCACACAAAAACGACACCACGGCAATTTTGCTGAAAACAGCGTCACACTGGGTTAGTTCTAATTAAATCATAAAAAGTGCATCAAAAACATATAAAATTATTGTAAACATAGGTGAATATGGCATGAATACTTCATAAATTATCAATACCTGTTTGTGGGATCCAATCGGCTACGTGGGAGATCGACTAGGAGGAGACAATCCCAGAGACGCGCTGCCCTAAATCTACTTTCGCTGCACGAAATTACGCGTCTAGTGGTAACGATTCCCGATCCACCTCCCTTAGCATGTTCTTGGATGTTCTGCGGGTAGGAATTTTTAATTTGCAGTCGACGCACCCTACCGTAGTTCCCAACAAATACTGAAGCAAATAAATACCGAAGGGGAGCTACCGGGGGGGCACAAGCCATGCGTCGTGCCTGGATAGCTTATGGGCCCTCTGAGCGCTCGACTAACTTAATTCCAAGCCTGGCTAGATATATTACATATTTTCACAGTTGGTATCATTTTCTTTGCAATCACCTATTATTAACTGTACTTTAGTTTGCCTTTATATGTCAATAATCATGGAGGTTATGCTACATGCAAAGATCGTATGTCTTAAACATGATATATATACTTTGTTTTCCATGTTTCATCTGCCACTCCTTCTCAACGGACAATGTCTATTGTTTACTAATATTTTGATAGCAATTTTTATATGCCATTATAAGCGTACCTTGGCACGTCTACCGACTGTGTTGTTAGTGGCAATGGCAAAGTAGTCATGCTCGTAATTCTCAGTCCCACCCTTGACTAAATATATCAGATCCTAACATTATATGCCTATAAAAGAATTTCTCTCAATTCTCCTATGTACTTCTGACTATTTATATTGACCTGCATGGCCATGATACTATGTTACCAAGAACTTTTAATTGGAAAAATGGTCTTTTACCATCTCTTAATAAAGTGCTCTACTTCTCCGAATATGGCTATACTCGTGTCGCTCCATCTCACAACCATCAGCAGTATATGTGTCAAAAATCTTATTTGAAGCCTCATTCTTTTCTACTCACTGAGTCACGACTAACCTCATGACTTCTAAAACAGAATGATACTGTTTTCGTCCACATAATAAGACTTGTAATAACTATTGATTTCTATAACGGACTATCTTAGCAACATTGCTGTAATATTGACTAACAATATGATCTGAGATGGGGATATTTATAGACTTAATTAATATAAACATTGCATATGTAAAGAAAAGGCAAAATAATATGAGTTGGAAATGAATGTCGTAACATTTTTCAAAACATATAAATTTCCTTGAATATTATTATTATTATTACTATTATTACCTTCTTCTCATCATCATCATCATCATTATTATTATTATTATCATCATCATCATCATCATCATCATCATCATCATCATCATCATCATCATCATTATTATTATTATCATCATCATCATCATCATCATCATCATTACTACCACCACCACTACTACTACAACTGTTGCTGCTGCTGTACTACTACCACCACCACCACCAATACCTAAGGTATTTGAGATAGGCAAGTATTCAGTGACGGTATATCAACAAAACTAACTTCATACAAATCAAAACTAACAATATATATATACACAAATCGATTACTGCATTACAGAAAAGAGTTACATGTCTATATATATATTTGAAAGTATATCATAGTGTGTTTTTGTGGTTGAAAGTATGACATAGTTAGAGGCTAATATGCTAATTTGTGGTGTGGATAGAATCAATAGAAATATAATAACTCCACGTTCATATTGGCCTTTATTAAGTATATTGGCTTTTACATTGATGCTACTCAGCCAGGTCTACAACCTTAAGGCAAAAACATGGTAATATGTATATTTGTTTCTATGCAACCCATTGCCCATTGCCCACGATCCCTATGGGAGTTCTTAAGTTGTTTCTTGTTTATTAGACGCCCGAGGAAGATCAGAGAACTTGCTCCGGGTAGGCGAGGTGGGGTTCGATACGGGTTGTGCTCGCGGGTGGTGTTCTTGCCCTCCTCACTGGTGCGCTAGTTGGCAGCACTTGTCGTGATACCGTTGCACTGCTGGGCGGATCGATGCTGGTGGCCATGGACATGGCGTCGTGTGTCCTAGCTTCGGACAAGACTTGAGGAGCTTGTCGATGGCCGTCGGCAGTCACAGAGTCGTGCCCCCCCCCCCCCATCCATCGAGATTGGCTAGGGACGCAGACATGGGTACCTCCTACGGTGGAGGCGTCTACCCAGACTCATTGACTCATGTGCCTCTGCTCTTCTTGCCATGGCTACGTGCGCTATGAAGTGAGTGGTGGACGGTGTATCGCGACATGGATGCCTGGGCGGCGGCCCCGGATGGCTGTCCGCATGGTTTGCTTGTCGGCAAACACCATTGCGGCGTTGGTGTCTCTCCTTCATGGCCGTGTTGGTGATGGGAGGTGTAGCGGTTAGTGGCTCAAGCATGCTCTATGTCCTTAGGGGTGGCGCCCTGATCCGGATCTAGGGATCTGATCTCGTCGCGCTCGCCCCGGCAACCTCGTGGTGGAGCCGATGAGTTGCCGAGCGAAAGCTTCATGCCTTAGCGCCGATAACGGCGACATCCCTGGGTGCCACACTCTTATTGAAGACATTGTCATGGTTCTGTTCTCCGTGCCAGGGCTCCATATGAAGACCTTTGTCCATTCTGGAGTCGACAACAGCGACCCTCGTTGCCGTTCTTCCTCTTGAGGGCGTTGTCGTGGAGCTTAGGTTACTAGGTTGTAGGGTGGCGGTGTGTTTAGATCTTTCTGTGTTCTTTTGTTACCAAGCAGTCGCGTGCGTTTTGCGTGATCGAATTATCATGGAATCGACCACGATGTTGAGGTCCTGTCCCCCGACAGGCGCCTTTGATGTCGCCGTCATAGTCGCAATACGCTCACACACCAGCACAATACTCGCATGCTTCATATTCTTCTTCATGTCGACATTACTTGCATGGCAGCTGCCTCAGCGCCGGTCTGCCGGTAAGACCGTTCTAAACCGTAGACTGTCGCTTGCATGGCAGGCGCCTCAGTGCCGGTGTGCCGGCGAGATTGTGCGGAGATTGCCAAAGTCATGGGGTTTTGCTTGTTGCTTTTAGAAGCTGAAAGCCTAGGTATGCATGTATGGTCCATCGAGAGAATCGTTAAGTATCCATCTCTGTCCAACTACTAACACGTTTTCTCTCTTTTATTTGACTATATGCACGTACGCAGGAGCAAAGTAAGCGTCCTTTTATCATTGAAACTCAGACTTGCTCCTTTTAAATTTTAGAAGCTGAAAGCCTAGGTATATGCATGTATGGTCCATTTAGAGAATCGTTAAGTATCTATCTTTGTCCAACTCCTAATACATTTTCTCTCTTTTATTTTATTATACTATATATATGCGCGTACACAGGAGCAAAGTGAGAGTCCTTTTATCATTGAAACTCTGACTTACTCCTTTTAAATTAACTTATCTTTCTATGTCAATCTGAAGTCCTCCGACTGATTTCTCCTGCCCATCACTTTGCGGTAACGTTGAGACATATTTTTATATGTGGCGTTGCCTATATGTGACAATATTTGTATGTAACGTTTACATCTTTAATCTCAGCCCTTAATCCCTAAAATCAGTGGTCAAGATAATTTAATCTGTGTGGATGAAGGTAATAGCTTAAGTATATTTTTAAGTATATAATAGATAGATATCAGTAATAAATTGAATGCCCTTCTTTCTATAATGGTATGTTCCATATTTGATCGATCAAATTCATGGTAGGAGTACTTTTTTTTTACGAAATCATGGTAGGAGTACTATATATGGTTACTAAACTAAAACTTACCTGTTGGGGAAACTCTCCCGAGTCTAGCTGCATATTCATCAATAGTTTTGCCGCACGATATAGTGGCACCGGATCTATTTCAGCCTGTTAGAAAACCCAAGGTGAAACATCTTTTGTACAAATGTTCCGAGATCATAATATTCATGTAGACGCAGGTGAATATTGTTTCAATAATTATGTACTAAGGACCTATAAGAAAAAGCAAACCTGCCCAGCATAAATCAAAGCAAGCATTGCCCATGCAGTGGCCACCGCATTAGAAGTACCACTGTCCACATACTCCAATTAAAGATTTAGTATTAGCAACATGACTAAAACATAGATTTCATACCCCTCAAGTAAAATAAAGCAACATGTTAAAGGGGCACATTTATGTTTCCATTTTATTGAAAGGTATAATGGGAAAAAAAACCACCAGAATACTTCATTAAGCTGGGATAATGTAGCGGGCTGGTGATAGAAAATGTATGTTAAAGCCTAAGAATGTCGAAAGCTGGCTGGTGTGATGAAATGTTGGCCCAATGCCATAACAAGGCTTAAAGAGGGGCACTCAGGGCACTGCACATACAACACACTCACGCTTCGAAGATCATCCCTTCTCAAGTGCTTTCCCTCCTTTCCACCATGGTCCTTCACTGGCACACTGTAATATTATCCTACATCATTAAGCCTCTAGCTGTCACCTTAGCTACCTTCGCACACCACCTCCTAATGCCATCACCTTAGCGACCTTCACATGTTTCCTACTAATGAGAACACGTCGCCCATATCTCAATTCACCACTAGTCATCTTCCGAGGACAATCCATACAGACTTATGGTAGATATTTATGAAGTTGTTGTAATGGCGTGAAATTGGTTGCAATAAAATATATAATAAAGTTAAAAAATGATGTTATGTGTTATTGTAGTGCCAAAGACAAATGACATCAATATTGACATCTCTACTATTTTCTACTAAGTCCGTCCAAATTATCATATTTCTTATGTACTTAAGCATCTCGATTACAAAATATGTACTAATGTGATGGATCATATCCATAGAAGAGAACATTTTACCCTATTCTTGTTTGCTAGGTAGTTCGAGATTATAAGACGAGCAGTTGCGCTACCAGTTTCCTTACTTTGATCGGAGGCATACAATTATCTCATTTTTTCATAGCTCTATTTGTGTGTGTTTTCTTCATAATTTTGAGATATATGACTTTCACTAAATTTGAAATACTTGGTTCATATATACCAGATTCCAAATCATTTGCTTTTGCCCTCACTAGATCTCATAACAAGGCATGGGGAGATAGAAGGTAACATAATGAATATTGGTCTACCTCGGTTTCAATAGAAAGATAGCTTTCCCCCCATCCACCTGTACTTTGTTGCTTGGACAATAAAAATTCACATGATTTCCTCATACAATCACTATTATCATAAGTTCTTCCAGAAGAAGCTAAACCTTTCACCGCAAAGAAGGCCCCGTAAGTGAAACAAATGCCCCAAGTGCCATACCTGGATCATAAATAAGTAGTTGCTCTATGAAAGAAGTACTAGGGAGTAGTTTTCTTATGATAAATGCTTCATATGCTTACCAAGAACCATTCTTTCTTTGTTTCTTCTCAATGTATGTAGCAGCATTTTTTATACATTTTCCTATCCCTTTGCATCGATAATGTGGATATTGCTCTTTGAACAATATCAGACCCTCAAGCACGGATGATGTGCATTCCATAGATCTATCAGTAGCATTTTCTCACTAATTAGTTATTAAGTGGATATAAAACAAGCAATGATAGTTTTCAAGTGAAAGGGCATTTGGATTTCTTACGGATGATCGATGACAATATTCTGAAAACTGTCAGATGGATTGAGATTCTACATTATTGATTAAAAGCTATGTTAGTGAATATGCAGTAATAGTGTGTTAGGTTGTAGAGAATGATAGAAAAATTCAACCGAGTATACTTGTATTTCATAGTGAAAATAATTGTGGGGTAGTGCACACAACTGAAGAATCAAACCATACTCTCCTATGGTATTTACAACACTTAGTTAGATCTGTTTGATTGAACAATGAATCCTACTTTATTTTTTACATAAGTTTACTATTGTAACAAACATGACAAGCCTTTTATTTTCAAGGCAAAAGCTAAGGATAACTTTAAAATTAATGTAACAATGGACCTTACAACCAGAATTGTTTGTAATATTTATTTCTACTTTGATTATCTGGTAGTTAAAATCACATGCGATTGTTTTACTTTCTAAATTGGCATTCGATTGTAATCGATAATCATTGAAAAACTATGGTTAATTCAAGGATGCATGAAGGATATCATGTTTTTGTACTTCAAAATTCATAGATGCTAATCTTAATCTATGATATGGTAAATATTTATCACTACCACAAATCAATTACATGGTAAAATAACATTGCTTGTGCTCCAAGGTTAGTGTACAATACTTCATATATCCTTTTATCAAAACTTTCTTATTCACGCTTGTACGCATGGAATGTTCTAATAAGAAATAAACATATATGACAAATAATATATCAGATCATAAAAGTACAATATGATTACATACCTCTAACCAGGAGTATGTTCTTCTCCATTCATATGTCGAAAATGAACCATCTTTGTTCTTCAACATACAAAAAAGGTAATGTAAAAGCTACCATCAACCACCGGACTTTGTGATATATGGAAGGATCAAATAGAAAATTTCATTGTATGGGTGTGACCAAAGAATTTTCACAATAGCTTATCAGACAATGAAGTAAACAATTGATTACGGTAAAAGACTAGTTATATCATTTGTATGGTGCAGTTAAATTTTCCGTTTTAGAGTATAATTTGACCCTAAGTCCAACATATCTGGGTTATGTTCATGGTGTCTCAGAAGGAGTACCCTCGGTCTCTAGGGGTGTCTTAAGTAATGTGTCGCCTTTCTACCATGGTTGTGACACATCAGTATCACATAGTCTCAGTTTCGCACTAGTGTTTTCTTTACCAATAATACAATGGTGTCATTGTGCAGTCTTGGCTATATGATGTCATTCAACAACGTTGACAACGTTCCTTGGTGTGATTGTGCTTGGTTTCCACATACTCTGCCTATGTACATATGGTATTCTTCCTACCTTCACTATTATGGAAGTCCTCATTAGGAAATTGGCTCCAGGTTCTCATGGTGGTGTATGTTCACGGATTTGGTTAGTTTGTGCATGCGGTGTGTATCAACTCCATGTCTCCTTTTGATGATATAAGTAACACACTGATATTTGTGATGTGGTCTAACTCTATAGTTTCTTAGTCATCGTTCATGCCCTGCCTCGTTGGGACACAACGGTTATCCTTCAAGGTGTTGTCTACAACATGACTTTGATGTGCCTCGTTGTATTTAGTGCAGTAGCCTCACATGTCCATTATATCTTTTGAAAAATTATAATCGTTACAATGTTCCTCTACCGGAGACCACCATCAACTATTGCAAGGACTATAACTATGCCGACAAGAGATGGAAAATTTAGTGAACTATTTGCAACATATAAGATGTATCATGCAAGTCAATGTAGAATAGGTAAGAACATATCCAACGGATAACCATTCTGTCTTGATAGTATGGCAGCTCCGCGATAAGGGGAAATTCTAGCATTGGTCTATGTTAGCATTAGTGATTTAATTGGGTCTATTTGGAAACTGAGAGAGATGGAAGTATTTGATTCAGGTCACAAGTCAAGCAAGGAAATTTGTTTGCTAACAATTTTGAGCTACAAATCGACAATACATCCAAATTAGCATCTAGCTACCTAATTATAAGAATACAAAATTATGTAGAGAAAAGTACGCACATGTTAACTGATTTAGTTCTGAGAGACATACCATCAAAGAAAGGACGCAGTCAATGGCATCATACAACCTTTGTTCTTCTATTGGATCGCCGACAAGGTCGGATGGCATATTTGATAACAACATTAGTGCCTAAAAATGACTTGTTTTAGGTTCATGCATCTACAATTTCTTAAGTACCATTTTTGTTACATTATTACTATTAATAACTTGAACTATATATATTCTCACATTGAAAGTTTATAGGAAGCATTACTAACCTTAATAGCCTCAGCAGTACAATCAGACACACCCCAACCAATGTCTATGGTTGAAAGAGTCCATGAACCTTTTGATCGATGACGATAATTTTTTGATAACTTGGAGAGTTTGAAATAACCTTAAGGATAAGATAAATGATTATTAGATTTATTATAAAAATATATTTCTTACTAGAACAAGGAAAATTATAAACCTATGATTTTTAATAAACTCGTGTGCTTTTTCTATAGTTGTACTGAACTCTCCTATAAGATCTGTTGAGCAAAATGCTTGAATTATAAATGATATCTCCCAGCTCTGGCAGCCATCTGCTATCTGCAATCCACAAAATAACATAATTATTGTCCCAATTATTTCCAACATTTTAGTTTTTTAGAAAAACAATAATTTTGAAACAAAATAACTTGGGTGTATATGCAACATAAATTTTCTATTATTGATATCAGAAATAATATTGACAATGCAAGCAATGACAAGTAACTCAAATCAGAAGGTAAAACAGTTATCCATTCATCTACCCTTAAAATCAAGGTCATTCATTTATGTGTCATTGGTCGTGCAACATCTCAATATGTTGAAATGTTCCTTTGAAGTTATACACTTAAATAATTGAACACCGAAAGTGGCTATGACCTAATCAACATTGGACAAAAATGTCCATGACCCAAAGAAATCCACCATTAAAAATTGTCACGTCAAAACTATGGAGCGTCGACGATATAGGCCTACGAAACAACTTGCTATTTTGTTCATTCAAGGTCACATGTATTTCTTGCTCCACTGTACAAATCTTTGCCTGTGATTTAATACTTAAATAAAACTTATAATACATGCGACATCACCATTTTATTATAGATCTTTGTGTAAAGTCTACATAAATAATTAAATATTATTTGAATAAATATGGTTTGGACAAAAGTATAGTATAATAACTTTTTTTGCACTAATGAAATATAGGAACAACTATGTATCTTGTGCATAGTATTATCAATGATGACTTGGAAGAAAATAAACGATATGTGTTTCTGGAGAATAAATAAAACATATCCATTATGCATTTTATAGAAAGCATACGTGTCCTTGAGTAAGAGTTTGTTTTTTCTGCACTTAGTTCATCAAGTCTTATTTCCTTAACTAAACTAAAATGGCTTGAGCAAATTGAATTCACTGCCTAAGACTACCCTATTTTGTGAAACCTTATTTAAATTGAGCAAAAGTCGTATGAACTTATTATTACAAAATACAACACCAGGGGTAATCCATTTACTAGGATAACTATCATATTTAGACTACACATAGCTTGGAGTTTGTGTGGTTCTGTATTTATATGTCTATATATTTGAAAGTGATATAGTCCTAGAGGTTGAAGAGCTTGTCTCCAAATACTTTTAATGTGTTCCAAATGGTTAAATCACAAGCACAAGTAATAACCATTTTAAATACATAATAAGTTTTATCCGAACAAACATAAATGGCCAGTTTTTAACTATATAAGATAGGCATTGAGATTTTGATTGGTATAGTTTTATTTGATATAGTACCAAAAGGTTGAAGGGTTTGTCCCCAACACCATTTAGTGAGATGTGGATGGCTAAATAGCAATGCTTACACATTAACAAAGTTAAGCATAACTAATTTGACCATAGTTTCATTTGAATAGATTTAAATGACAAGTTTAGAAAATATATATAAGATAATAATCGAGATCTTTATGGCCAAATTATTTGTATGAGTGATCAAAGCTACACAATTAGCAGAAACAATATGTTTACATCTGTAGTAATCAATCCAAAAAGCACTATCAACATAGCCCATGTGAAGGTGTGTGTCAACTCCTTGAAGAAGATCATCCACCATAAATATGCCTCCTTAAAAGATAGAATACTTTGGATGAGGGTAGCTAAGTAATTTATTATTTTTATCTACATAGTAGATTGTAGATACATGTAAAAAGAAGGATATCAATACATATACATATACGAGGAAATTGCATCCGAAGGAAGCCAACGATGGCTTGGTAGTTCAATCATTTTTATATCCCAATAAAAAATGTGACTTCCTGGTATTGCTTTGGGTCTTGACATATGTCACGACTCTGAACCATTGCCTCCTGTCAGCCCTTTCTTAGGGTTAGTGAGACTGTAAAGTTTGATGACTGTGGGACATGTAGTCCATGGGGATCCAGGAGTTACTGCATACGATATGTGTTGTCCCTGAAGACTATATTGGAGTACATATAAATTGAAATAACAATAAATGATATTATGATGTAACCATATACGAGTATGAGTTGATTGTCATGAACAAGCATACATTATTTTATAGGGTGTCATCTCGTATTTGATAAGGAAGGAATCACGTGGAATGCTCGTTTTAAACACTAATGTTTTCGTTCAATCAGTTGGATTCATTTGCAAGACAAACACATACAACATCTTGCCCTGGCATACAAGACTAGGTGCATACTTAAAGACCTGGAGGCCATTGTCAAAAACAGGGAAAAATAAAATTCACTAGGATCCACAACTACCAAACTCAATCGTGCAAGGCAAATGATTGGCATATTGATATGGAGGAGCACCATCTCCATTGCTAGTTTCCACGCACTATTGTAATCCCTCGAGAGAATAAACACCACAAGGCATGATGTATTCCTTTTACCCATATTATGTGGCCTAAACCTTGTATATCTGGTGTGTCTGGTTGCCATTCTATTCAATTCATTTAGCGGGGTTCTTGTTGTTGCCTACCTACCCTAATTTTGATATATACACACAAATATAAATGATATGCCCAATTTCGTTGACGATAAACTAATAATATAGTCTAGCGAAAGCCAAGGCATAGATAACTATAACACCCATGATTCTACATTTGAGAAACACGACATGAACAACTAAATCAATGTCTCCAAAATAGAGTATTATTTCATACTGAAATGCACAAGTTAAATATTTTTGTCTGAACCTCTATATTTGTGTAAATTTCTGGCTGAGTTTACTAGACCTTAAATCCGTTAACCTACAGTACAATTATATACGTGGTTGCTCATTATAATATTTAAAAAAAACTAAATTTACATTATGAGACAATTGTAAGTATTTAATTCCAAGGTCATAGGAAGGTAAATTGTATCATTAACCTTGTTAATGATGTACCGAAGGATTTATACCTCTGTTTTTTGCTTCCAAAAATGGTCATCAATACAAACCCCTAGAAGGATTAAGACAACTATTTCCCCTAGAAAAGTACACATGGAAAAACATGGGTATTGCTAGTTTTGAGTAACACGATGGGCACAACTAAAATAATTTTTGCCATTTCTTAATTTCTTATACACCATCTTAGTAATATTTTCTTAAGCTACAAATGAAGGTCTATATAATTTTGGCTCTCAAGTCTACTATTGTTATAACAAAACAATTTGGTTTTTGGATTCATTCTGGTAGTAGACTTTTTATGACCGTCAAGATTCAAGACTCACCAGTATATATGCCATAACAAGTTCTCTTGAACTCTCATCACAATGCCACAACAAGTTCGTTGATTGATCGATCCAAAAAAGGTGTTGTTGAGCTTAATTCACATTCATCTATGTGATGCGTGAAAATCTTTGAGTTTCATGTCTTCTTAACCCTTAGACTTTACTTGTTTGGCAAGCTATATGATTTATGGAAGGTGGATTGTTTAATAGATATATAAGACAACCCAGACCATCACTTATAGAAAATCTTGCATATAATTTTGCATACACGTACTTCGTTAAGGGAACATCATAAAAGCGCATGATTAGTGTCGGTGGGAAGTGTGGCACGAGCTCATAGTAGGAAGGTGTACCTGACGAAGTCAAGAAGATAGGAACATGTGATTTAGGCTATCAGGAAGTCATCCCAAGAGCTTGGAAGAGCTCCAACACCATATAACTGAAGAACCAGGGAAAAGGGAGCATAGAAAAACAATCACTATCATCGAGTAGCAGTAACAATTCCGAATGACAGTATTCGAAGCGTCTTGGCATAGGAAGAAGAAAATGATGCTAGAAAGAGTGTGATGAACGGACCAGCACAAGGGCGCATTGGACGAGATCAGGATATATTAATTATGTGAGTCCACAAGGGAGGATCAAATGAAGGGACACCTAAGATGTAGAAGAGTATAGAATGGTTGTGTTTTCAGTTGTACAGTTCTACTAATAGATTGAATGGCAAATCAAAAATCTGAGGTTTTCTGGCATAATTTCACTTTCTAGAATGCCACATACTTTTAGTGTGTAATAGATTTCCCATTGGTATCTCCATTTTCAATAAATCATAGTAGGTAAATCGGAGTTTCTACAGGCCCTTCAATAGGAGTTTCTACAAGCTCTTACGAGTATTCTTTCTCTGGGGCGGCAATTTGCTATGCACATCGCGGCTGCCTCCATCTCTTAGTCTGTATCGATGACTTTTCGGCTGATGCTTCTATAAGCTTCTGGGTTTCAAATTTTTTGCTCCGTTGAGGCAAATTCCTAGGGGCATTATCGAGCTATGCTCACGGAGCATCGTAAGTGCATGCAGGACGAACAAGACTTTGGCACCCCGAAGATTTTCAATGTATATTTATTTTTTGTAAGGGTGTGTTTGTAAGGATCAGTGATAGTTAATACTCCCTGCGTTCCTTTAGGTAGGGTGTATTTTCCTCGCACGGTGACCAAGGCAACATATTATACATCATTTAAGACAAAATTAACCTTGGAAAATTTATTGGTTAGTGGCAAATAAATCATTTAGGCTACAAAAGGAAATGATACATGCAATAAGGGGAGAGATACTTTCCTTCTTTTTCTACAAAGAGAGATACATGGAGTCAGGAGAGAGATACTTTCCTTTTTTGGAGGGCTAAAAAAGGATTATGAGGTATCAGAAGAAATGCACATTACATTGTGGAATTTTATCAAAAAACAAATACACCTTATGTAAACAAACAGAGCGAGTAAATGACAATAGGCCTTTTCGCAAAAAATAGCCTAGGGGCTAAATTTTCTTAACTTAGTTGAGATACCAATTACCTATCACTCCATCGTTTCTTTTTAGTCTACATCCAATCTTTTTAGGATTATTATTATTAATTATGTGGCTTACCTATTTCCACTAATGCATGTGTCACAAACAGCTTCTAATTGGAGAACGTTTTCCCATAACAAGGGAACAATCCATGCAGTGCATGCAACCTAACATTTATCTTCCTTGGCATGTAGGTCTGGAGTTACATGCATATGAAACAGAAAATTAGGGAGTAAGTTAAAGAGTTTGTGTAAATTATAGTTCTCCCGACTTTGAATAGCACATGTGTGACTCATGTCTATTACTTGAACATTAAAAACCAAAATGTTGCATCTATATGCACTTTTACTTGTTATTCAATAATTACAAGACATGCTAAATGTGTACCTTTGCCTTCATTCCATCTTCTGCTAGCCACATGTAATCATAGACTCTTGGAAGATGTTTCTTTAAAGCATCTGAGTTTGGATTTTCTACCCAACAACAAATCATGCTCAATGCCTAATATTCAAAAGGCAGATTTATGTTTAAAAGTTTAGGTTATTAGGACATTATAATTTTAAATTATGCATTTACCTTGTCAACGGGACTAATGGTGATGTATTCAGTTGTTTCATCCTTATAATGAATATGTTCCATGAGCTTACTCAAAGCATTTTCTCTTAGCTTGTTTGTTGGCCAACAACTTAACACGGGCTCCACAAACTTATTAATACAATAAAAAAAGTTCTTTGCACCTTTGAGTGAGGACAACGGAGGTCTTCTTGTGGCCAAATAAGAAGGATATTGATGCATTAGAAAATCAAAATATTTCCTTTTCATAAGATAATAAATGCAGGGTAGATTAATTAATAACAAAAGGTTCACTCTTTTACGGCGTTAATACATAACATTTTCACAAACTTTGAGAATGATGATCCTTCCATTAATTACAAACAACTTTATTATCACAACAGTTGATCTACATATTTCTAATGCATTACAAAAATGTCTATACCAACCCACAAGTCTGGCAAACTTTCATGTTCAGAACCCCTTACACTCTTGTGAGGTTTATGGTGTGAAAACAATTATGTCACATACAAAATGTTTCATGCCATCTTATAAATGCTAAAAATAATTGTAACCGTGAGCTTTTCTAGCATTATAAATGTTTTTTTCAAACAAATGAAAAACACTAACAAATAATTAGTAATGTAAGTTATAGGTTTCTATGAGTATAAACTTTAATAACTTGAAACCATGCATATACATAAATAAGATCATAATTTGTTCGGATGAAGACTTAAAACTTAAGATAATAACAAACCTTGGCACAAGATTCACGCACCTTATTCCAATCAATATTGCAATAAGGAATGGTGTAGAGCTCCTCTCGTAATGCCAATATAGTTGGAGTAATAGGCCCAACAAATTTCTTCCCATAAAGATATGCCATTGACATATACACCATTCGGCAAAAGCACCAAAAACGCCCTATAATATATTATCATACGAGAATGTCAAGTCAAGGTCATTATTGGTCAATCAGAAAACCAAACAACTCTTGTGTTAGCTAAACTGAAAAATGTTTAACAAATGGATTTCAGTGAAGAAAACTTAGTTAGAACATTAATTAACTCTTATTCTAACTTGTAGATTCTTAAGCATGTAATTACTTCATATTCGTTTGTTATATCTTTATCTCTTAATAATTAATTTATTAGAAACAGTTAACCCAACTAATGTTGTTTGGCACATCTTTCCATGACTATGTTTTTATAAGTAAATAAATGTAAAAGTGGTGGTCTGGAATCTCTGATATTAGTGACAAATTTTTTTTAAATATATTCATATGGATTGCAATGTATAATATAGAAAATGTATATTGATGGACTGGAAGAAAATGTGGAACATGCATCTTATTCAAATTGGAATGTCCCTACAGTGGTCAAAATATTCATATATGGTTCGATGATCATATGGTGTAAGTTTGTAAAAGACATACCTGGATGAATTGGAAGAAAATATGGTACCATCCATAATTCTGGAAAAATTGGATTGTTTCCTAACCAATCGTAGGCACCAATTATCTGAGATTGCATAGAAAAGTAACACATATAGTTCAGCTTAGTTTATTCAAGGGCTGGTTGATCTCTCTCTCTCTCTCTCTCTCTCTCTCTCTCATGATTAATAATGTTTTTCAAAGTTCACTTTCCTAATTTTAAAATTCTAACCTTATATGTACTATGAAGCTAAATGAGAAAGTGTGGTGGTAATGACTTAAGATAAGGCAATCATCTAAGTAATTCCTCATACTTTTATTTATCTACGTTATGGAGTATATAAATTATATTATTTTATTATGATGCATACCGAGAGGAATATCTTTCCCCATTGTGGTACAGCGGTAGCACTTCCATGTGACCAAATCCAAGCTCGCGCTTTGGCCAATGGACCATTATCACAATCCAACATATCACCGAGAAGCCTTAAGGCTGCATAATTTAAGCATGAGCAAAACATGTTGCTTGGACCAATAATATGTGTCCCCCAACCACCATCCTCATTCTGCATGGATTTGAAGGGCATATGAATTTTCACACTTTGATTACTTAATGAATCTATATGCTTGAATATACATGCCTGATGGTTGTAAATGTGACGGCATATCTCACGTTGATGTTCTGATGATATGACGATGGGAAGATTTTCGGTAACGTATAAAGAGAATATCTGAAATTGCAAGATAAAAATCATCCATAATGTAGAACCAGAATAAAATAATATAAAGCATGTAGATCAAACATACTTATGGAGTCGTTATTCCAGAGAACCAAAATAATATATGACATGTTGGCCGAGTCACCTAGTGTAATTGTCTAAGTACCCAAGTGTGCCCATTCATAATCGATGATGAATCCACTATCAACTTACAAAATGGACACATTGCACGTTTTGAGCAAGGTGGACAAGTTTGTGGGTAAAATGAAAAACATGTGTATGGATGTTTCGGGGATCTAGTATCACCCAAATATTCATATATATATATATATATATATATATATATATATATATATATAATGGTATAGTAGTGTCAATGTTCTTTTGTGTAACATATAGTTGATAGTTGCCGCAAAGGGTGAAAACTTGGGAACCTGGCCACATCAACAGAATCTAGTCACTGTCAATTCCAATCTCGCGAGGATTGCTGAATCAACGGCGAAAAATATATCTGTAGGTTGCCATTTATGCCTCCTCGCCGTAATGCTCGATCACCAAACTCACGTATTCAAGGATGCGCCTTAAACCATTGGTTACTGACTGTGATCTTGAAGCTGCTAAAAAATAAAAAATAGGCGCGTGGAGAGAAGCCATGCTGCTTCCATTGATCAACTTTGGCAGAATAAATATTTGAAATGTAAAGTTTTAGTGCAAGGGGCTACTATATAGTTTGGATCATGGTGCTGCATGGGCAATAGACACAAGGGACATGCACATCCCTCTAAAAGTTCATTCATTTACATATTATAGTTATGTCCCAAAAGTTAGAAAACCTACAAGTATGTGTTTCCCGCAGCACTATCACTTATAGTTTACCTTTTCTGTATTAGCAAAATAATGCGTAGCCATATACACAGTTGCATCTTTTGAATGGAATACTTACAAACATCGGCATAAGGAACATAATTCCATTATTGTCACCAGGCCAATGACCATCATGCGCTTGTAGTGTGCAATACTGATTTAGAGCCCGCCTCAATGATTCTGATATTATTTTTTCCGTGACTTCTGCATTATCATCGAGATGCACTTTTGGGATATTTGCCGGGAGGGGGTTTACTTTTGCATACTGCAGTATACGAAATATTTGAAGATTAATGTAGATGGTAAATAAAGGAAAACCATGACAACATGGAGGCATAATATTAAGTTGGTGTGCAAAATATATTTGGGGACAGTTTATACTCCACCACTGTTTTATAACGCCCGCACATACAATAATATTTAATTTGACACTCATTTAGAGCAATAATTATAAGTTAATTACTCTAAAACTCATATCACAATGGAAAATCATTCTGAATGGTCTTCATTATTAACCTAGCAGTCACCCCCCCCCCCCTCCTACGTCGCTCCAGCTAGCGACCGGGGGGAAACCCTAGCGTTGTCGCCAGGTCAGGCCTCCCACTCCTCGCCGTTGTCGGTGCGCGTCGCCAGGGAAAGCCCGATTGGTGTCAACGGCGGTAGGGTTTCTCACCCCCCCCCCCCATTCGAAGATGGCCGGCGCGGGCGGCCGTGCTTCGGGTGGTGGCAGCATGCGAGCTCAAGGCATGTCGGCATGGTGGCGGGCGTTTGGCGGCGGTGTCACAGTGGTGTGGCCAGACGCGTTGAATAGGGAGGTGGTGGCGCCCGTCGCGACCGCGGCGGCCTGGTCTGGTGCGGCTCGAAGAGAATTTGGGCGGCGCTGATGGTGGATGGCCTGGTGGCCGCCGATGGTTCCTCATTGCGCTCCTGTGGGTTTTCCTCGTGCCTTCATGGGTGCGTGTGAAGGCTGCTACTCGGCTGCGGGGCTGGTGGCAGCGCACTCGTCATGGATCTTACATTGCGATTGGGGAGGGCAATGTGGGTTGGGCAGGGGTCTGGCATGGTTGTTGCTCCGACTGTGGGCGACGACGCAAGGAGGACCGACACATGGGCGGTGGCCTCCTGGTTGTGCGGTGGCTACACGGTGGCTCGGCGGCTCTGTCCGCGGCGATGACCGGCTTCTACTCCAGCGCCGGCTCATCTACAGGTGGACAGTTTTAACCTTCGCTTCATCCCCCCGTCATGTGCTTCATACGTGCGCCGGAGGGCTTGTCCACTCGCAGCCCTCGTCCTCCGTTGAGGGACGACTCCACCACCAGGAGTGTCGTGGAATCATCCTTGCCTCCAGTCAGTGGTGTGTGCCACCGGGAGCTTGTCCCTTGCCTGGGAGCGGTAGCCCCGGGCGGTGGCGGCCAGTTCTGGCGACTCAGGGGTGGTTTTTCGGGACTGGGGGCTGCCCATGAGTGGTAAAAGAGGTGTCCTTTCTCCTCATATCGTCGTTCACCATGGATGCCCATCTTGGCTAGGTGATGTTGGGATCTTGGTTGCCGGGGCGGCGGCCTTGGTGGTGGGAGCCACAGGTCTCGTGGGCGGGGCTCATGGCTCGGGTGTGGTCTAGCTGCCATGTCGTGCAGAGGGCATGGTGGTCAGGGTGCGACGACAAGTGGTGGTGGTGCGGCGAGCAGTGGCTCCATGCACGCCGCCTCGATGCTGCCAAGGTGAAAACACATTCAGGCCCAGCAAGGTCGACGGCGGCTGCGCCTATGGTGTCATCCCTTTCTTGAAGGCGTCGTCACGGCTCCTCTTCGATCCGTTTGATGCTCTGTGGGAAACCCGATCTCTGGATCGGGCGATGGCGGCACTCGGTGTCGTACCCTTCATGAAGGGACCGTCTTGGAGCTCCTGTTGCGCCCCACTCGGCTTTTCTTTGTCTGGGGAGGACCCCGATAATCTCGTGCGACTAGTAGTGGGCTTGGTGTAGTCGGGTGCTGACAGCCAGTCCTGTCACCCTTGTATCTTGCCGTGTGTGCGCGTGTGCGTGTGTGTGTGATGGTGGGTGGTGTGCGTCGAGTTGTATACTGGATTGGTCGTTGCTTTATATATAAAGCGGGGCGTGAGGCTTTTTCGATTAAATCATTTTGAATGCAAATCACGAAATATACTGTGTACTTCTCGAGATTGTATTTTCTTATAATAAAGATGGATCTGTGCATCATGATAATGCATGAGGCCGGGTCTACCCATTTTAAAATAAAATAAAGAAACCCTTTCTAACGGAGAAAATGGTTAGCACAATTAATTTCTGATCGATTTTTTTGCTGTGTAATTCGTGATATACGATATGGAAGACATTTTTGACATCCAAACACAAACTGATATTTTTGACTAGTAAGAGAACGGCTTTCCTTGTTAGCGCGGTTGGTTAGTATAATGGGAGTCACAAGCGCGTACCTGCATGCGCATAAGAAGATCCTGTGACTCCCTCTTCTCCAGACGGCACCGCGTATACTCTTGGCGCAACCTCTCAACCTCTGCGCGCTCCTCCGGCGTACCGAGCTCATGATCGAACTCCCACACTGCTCTACCGAGGAAGTTACTTGCGGAACGCAGCCACTGGCTGCCGCCCACCGACACCTTCAGCCTCCACATCTCCGGGTGACGAACGTACGGTGAGAGTGGCTATAGCTCGTGAGTTCACAAAACGTTCCTAGGATCCATGGAGACATGCAGCCGTTCACGTCTTATAGGGGGCGGAAGAAACGCCACATGCCCATTATTATTGCTGCCTGCCAACGACGTCAACTAAGTATTTTTTTTTAGACAAACGACCTCAAGTAAGTGTGGTGATGGGCTTTGATCTTGACAAAAGACTAACACCATAAAGCTGTATACTACTAAATTTAATCAATCAGTCCTGCAATATTGTTAACATGGCCTAGTACGAGGATCTTCAATAGATGATGCATAATATGCCACTCAATATAAAAAATTAGGGTATCAAAGAGTGGGTTTTAGGACATCGTTTCTTTTTTCTGCTCTCGCAGATGGTGTATACTAGGGCATTGTTGACACCTGACATTGGCTTGGCAAGAAACTTGATTAAAATTGCCCCAAATGGAAACATGTTTTAAAAAAGATTCATTGCCTTGCAGATGAACCATCTTCAATCCGAGATCTGTGAAGCTGGGTATGGCCGGACAGTCCGTTGCGAATGGATTTCCCGCTCGCTGTGGTCGAGCAGGCCGTCCCATTTCTTGCGTCGCGGAATTCGCATTGAGGTCGACATTACGATGCAAAGAGCGTCATGTATGATTTCCCGTACGTTAGGGGAGTAATGCCAAATCGACGGCGCCACACAGAGGAGGCCGTGCCGACTCGGCAGCCCATTGTCGCGAGCGAAAATAGAGAAAAATCACCGAAAAAGTAATGGTACTGGGAGGGATCGATCCCCGTAACTTTCGATGTTGACTGCTCGTCATTGGCCACAAGAGCTAGTAAGGTTTAGTATCTTTTTGACGCTACTCCCTAACGTGGTGAACCGGTCTTTATCTCGCTATTTTCTTTATATGTTAGTCTTTTGTTAGTTTTTTGGTTTTTTCTCATTGGTTTCCTTTTTCGTTTTCAGAAAAGGCTTGTGCTTATAGAAATCTTTTCAAATTTCCAATGAATCTTTGCTTTTTCAAAAAAAAATATCTTCCAAAATTGCTTACAATGTAAAAAACATGAATATATTTTTTTAAATCGAACAAACTTTTGAATATGAACATTTTTAAAAAATCGCTATGAAATTTGGAATTGCAAGAATAAACAGAAAATTACAACACTTAACGAACATTTTTTGTGGTTATTTTTACCTTCCCAAACATTTTTTTGAAATTGTGAAAAACTATCAGAAAAGGAAACATTAGTTAAAGTTTGAATAAAGTTTGAAAATGAGGACATTTTTGGAATCGACGAATCTTGTTATAATCTGTGAGCCCTAGGGCCAGCCCAACAAGCGCCCGACTGGAGCAATGTCGGCGCCTTGTTGGGCAAGTCCTAAACCTTTTTATTTTATATTTCTTTCATTTTTTTCTATTTTTTGTTGTTTCATTTTTCTTTTTTAGTACTTTGTTATTCTTTCTGAAACCTATGGAAAAAATAGAAATATTATTTGGAGTATCAAAAGAACAGTTTTAAGCACTTGTTATAAAATAGGATTTTAAATTATTTTTCCATCAAATATTTTTAAAATGCTTTTAAAAAGCATTTATGGTTTTCAATTGATCCCTTCACATTTATAGTTATGTTAAAAATAATATAATAGTTAGATGTACATATTTGAATTATGGTTTTAAATACTTTTTTCCTTCAAATCTGACATGGATGCTTATCATGGGCATGCCCACCTGTTAGCGAAAGTTGGAGAAATTTCGAGAATGTCCAAGAAAACACCATGTAATAGCAGGACGGTGGCCATAAAGAGGTGATTGTAATAATATGTGACATCTAGTTCTTGTTGCGCCGTGGCTTGAGATGAGTGCATCTCCTCTTCTCTGCACCGGAATATTATACTATATAGCAGTGAGATTGCAACAAAAAGGAATATAAGATTTGTAATAGTCAAATTGCGTACAGTTTGACCTTCAAAAAGGAATATACTAGTACTAGCGTATGATAATATCTTCACAATGCATAGTATCATGAGAGAATTCCTTATTTAACACTGGCTTAAATATTTTTGCTCTATTTGACATCAAAAAACTTTTTCTTCCTTATGTAACACCAATTCTAAAATTTGTTCCCTTTGTAACACTTCCGTCTATTTTGAGTGCTAACGGTGTTAAATGACATGTGAAAGACGATTTTACCCCTGATGCAAAAATCAGTCAAAATTTAATTCAAAAATTTGGCAAAACCTCCCTTGTAATTTGATGCCATATCCTCTAGATAATGTTCACATGTACATAATTCAACACATATTATTCAAATTTGCTAATGCCATGGGACATAACCATCGAGAGTACACATATATGACTTGTAATATATCCAGGTTCACATATATGAGTTCAAGTCCACATATACATCATATGAGCAACCCAAACGTGACTCACATTATATCCAAGTCCTTACATACATGACATGAGTAACACAAAAGGGACTTTAGGTTCACATACATGAGTCCAAGGCCATAGAACATGACATGAGCAACAACAAAAGTGACTTTTAAGTGAAAGAAATTAGATGAAAGTTTACAAGATAAGCCTTCTTTTGCTTCTTGTGCTCATAGTTTAGTATCATAGAGACCTCATTTATTGACATGTATGACACAAACTAGAATATCATATGTGATATGGTATCATATCATGATACTCAAACTTCTCTTTTCTCATATAATTGTGTGACACCTCAGAAAAATGCCTAGTTGACATGTATAATACTATCTATGATACTTTCGTTATGACAAGCTTTAGAAAGATCACGTGGACACTATACACCAATAAACACTAGGTCACTCTCTATGCCTAAGTCGACTGTTAATACAGTTTAGTGAAAGGGACGACTTGTACTTACTTTTTCATTAACAACAGTCCGCGTGCACCATCAGTGGAATAGTTGAGTAAACCTATCCATAGTAATGGTACATGAGTGTACCATATGTTGCAGTTATGAGCTACAAGAAATTAGTTGACGAGTTTGGGAGGACATATATGACCAATGACATAGTCACGGACATAACCCAAATACCAAACAATCAAGAGTCGACAAGGTCACAAACAACTCTAAGAAGATCTTACTGAACACCATTGACGACTTCATAGCACTTAATTGGCATACCACGTGTTAAACTCTAAGAAGATTAGTATGTGAGAAGGTGCGACTTGTACCATTTTTCACCTAGTTTGTCATTAACAGCAGTCCGCACCACCATTATTGGAGTGGTTGGCCAGGCTTAGCCATGATCATGTTACAGGAAACGTAAGTTGATTTTCATAAAGACCTACAAGAAATTAGTTGATGAATTTAGGAGGATATATAATTATAAAGGTAACTACACCGGTGGCACACAAACTTGCACGGTGCGAACATTTTGGTACGTATAAACTTCAAAGTGCAACGAACTGGTCGGGAAACTTGTAATTTGAATAAACGTTGGTCCAAAACCATCTTAGACTATTTCAACCGAACCCTTATAATTCAGAGTAAACAGTCGAGTATCCTTTAGAGGAGTGCATTTGCTCCTCTAAAGAAGTGTCGTTTCTAAGAAAACCTTAAATTCAACGGAGTAAAAAAAATGCCAAATCTTTCTAATTTTAATTTACATAGTATATTTGAACTACATATTTGCACACATATTGAATCCAAACATAATAATTAAGTTCACACAATTAATATTATAAATTCATAGTTTACAAAGCAAAATGGTCAAATTCAATCACACAGTAGGGTTTAATTGAAGTAAATAGCATGATAAAAGCACAACTACGAAGTGCTATGAAGATGCCACTAATGCTCAACAAGATCATCTTGTAGCTGGGTATGAACTTCTCGGTTCTTGATTCTGCGATGCACCGCGAGGAATCTTTGTATACTATTTGTATCATGCTCCGTCTCACCTCGATCCCCATTGGAGATGTACTGGAAGTTCATAGGCATGCCTCTCTCATCTTAAATGGTCATGCTATGCAAGATGATGCAACATGTTATGATTTGCCATAGGATCTTGGGGTTCCAATACTCGCCAGTGCCACGAGTGGTGGCAAAGTGCCCTGGGGTTCCAATACTCGACAGACCCCACGAGTGCTAAGCTCTTCTGAAGCACTGAAAGCTCTCTCAACATCCTTCCTTGTCGACTCTTGACGTGTTGCAAAGTAATATTTCTCATTACCTTCAGTGTGTGGGATTTTCTTGACAAATGTGGCTCATATGCCATCTGCGAGGTAGTAACCCATCGTGTATTCATGACCATTGACAACACACAAGTATAACTTTTTAGTACATACTCATAACATAAACTTACCGAAATATATGTACCTTCATTCATGGACCCACGGAAACAACTATAATACTTTAGCTTTACGATCTGAATACAGATATACATGAACTGATATACAAAGGCGAATACAAGAAATGCAGAGAGAGATGCGCGAATCTTGGCGCAGACCGGTGGCCTACAACCCGCGTGCCACAAATCGTCTCCCTCCTCATACTCATAGATTCAAGTCGTGATCTTCTTTAACGATATCCAGCACAAAAAAGATAGGGTTGCCTCCTGCCCGTTCCTTTCTGATTTTGCCGCTCCCCTAAATGTTCATATCCTAAAACTTTGCATGTATCAGCATCATGTCCATGAGCCCATCTTCACCACATAACAAGTTTGGATATGTAGGCAGCATATAATAGATTAGATCGAGGCATGGATAGGAGGAATAAGGATGGATGGGCCAAGGAGGCGGGTGAGATTGAGAAGGCAAAATGGGGTTGTGATGTATGATATTTGATCGGAGCGGAAGAGCTGCATGGAACATTCGATGAACCCATCCCACAAACCAAAGGGAAAAATTGATGTGGCATGACACTGCTGGCCGAAAGCTAGGGCTTCGCCATGATGTGGTGTGGTCACGCACCGGTTGTAGGGAGCCAGGAAAGAGTGACTACATTCACTAGAAGCGATCTCGCCTGCGGTGTGCGTCTTCCGCCATTGGGCCATACCCCAGCATGCACATCCATCGGGTCCTGGAGCGGCCGCCCCACCCACCCCCCTCTCGAGGTTGGGCCTACTGTAATGCATTGTGTTTTTGTTCTTTGAAAGTTAGTAGGGGAGATGCTAAGATTTCATTACAGGAAAAGAAACCGATGGCTAAAACTGCTCGGTTTATTGAAGAGAAACCGGGCGAAAACCAATATAAAGGGCATGCCACACCTAGCTAAACTAGGTATACAGCACTACATGGCATACAAAAGCGCCAACAAACCAAACAAATAGAAGGAACATCGGCGATACAAGCGGAGTCATCATACATCACCAACCGCGCTCATGGCCCGACGACTTCGACTTTGCTGCAACATCACACAAGTGAGCCAAGTTGTCGCATCGATCATGGTGGCTAGAAGCATGTTGAACAGTTTCATCGACACCGGAGAGAGAAGACATATCTATAGATGAGAAGACATGTGTCGCTCCGGTAGCAAGAGGACAGCCAACATGACTTGTTTGGCCCCGTTTGCATGCCAAGAGTGCTCCAATGCCCAAACACCGCCGACCAACAGCCAGCCCCCAACGGACGCGCCACCACAAACCCTATCACCACCCTTCCATTGCCAACTCCGGACTGGGCACCTTACCACAAACCATGTGGTCCCATCAAGAGGTCAAATCTCCATAGCGATGCTTCCAACAAAGAAATGACGTGGAGGACGCCGTCATCGCCGATCCAACAAGGCAGATGTTGGTTTTCAACCGGAGACCGAACTTGAAGACGAGAGAGGTGCAAGGACTCCTCGGTATGGCCTTCAACAAGGAAACAACACCCACGGGAGTTGTCATCACCGACCAACAGCAGGACTTTCGTGTGGAGGAATTGCATACCTACGTCGGAGATAGCTCCCTGGACACACCCACTAGCTGATTTGGAGTTGCCCCTCCTCAGGTCCAGGCATGAGCTCGACGAAGCATCTGTTGGAAATATGCCCTAGAGGCAATAATAAAATGGTTATTATTATATTTCCTTGTTCATGATAATTGTCTATTGTTCATGCTATAATTGTATTAACCGGAAACCGTAATACATGTGTGAATACATAGACTACACCATGTCCCTAGTGAGCCTCTAGTTGACTAGCTCGTTGATCAATACATGATCATGGTTTCCTGGCCATGGACATTGGACGTCGTTGATAACGGGGTCACATTATTAGGAGAATGGTGTGATGGACAAGACCCAATCCTAAGCATAGCACAAGATCGTGTAGTTCGTCTGCTAGAGCTTTTCTAATGTCAAGTATCATTTCGTTAGACCATGAGATTGTGCAACTCCCGGATACCGTAGGAATGCTTTGGGTGTATCAAACATCACAACGTAACTGGGTGACTATGAAGGTGCACTACAGGTGTCTTCGAAAGTGTCTGTTTGGTTGGCACGAATAGAGACTGGGATTTGTCACTCCGTGTAACGGAGAGGTATCTCAAGGCCCACTCGGTAAAACATCATCATAATGAGCTCAATGTGACTAAGGAGTTAGTCACGGGATCATGTGTTATGGAACGAGTAAAGAGACTTGCCGGTAATGAGATTGAACAAGGTATAGGGATACCGACGATCGAATCTTGGGCAAGTAACATACCGATGGACAAAAGGAATTATATGCGGGATTAATTGAATCCTCGACATCGTGGTTTATCCGATGAGATCATCGTGGAACATGTGGGATCCAATATGGGTATCCAAATCCCGCTATTGATTATTGGTCGGAGAGGTGTCTCGGTCATGACTGCATGGTTCCCGAACCCGTAGGGTCTACACACTTAAGGTTCGGTGATGCTAGAGTTGTAATGGGAATTGTATGTGGTTACCGAAAGGTATTCGGAGTCCCGGATGAGACCCCGGACGTCACGAAAAGTTCCGGAATGGTCCGGAGGTGAAGATCTATATATGGGAAGTCCAGTTTCAGTCACCGGAAAGGTTTCGGGGTTTATCGGTATTGTACCGGGACCACCGAAGGGGTTCCGGGGGTCCACCGGGAGGGTCCACCTGCCCCGGAGGGCCTAATGGGCTGAAGTTGGGTGGGAACCAGCCCCTTAGTGGGCTGGTGCGCCCCCCCCCCCCAAGGTCCCAAGGCGCCTAGGGTTAGAAACCCTAGGGGTGGGGGCGCCTCCCACCTAACTTGGGGGGCCAGTTTCCCCCCCCCCCCCCCTGGCCGTCGCCCCCCTCTCTAGGTGGATCTAGGAGGTCCGGCCACCTCCCCCCTTCCCCCTATAAATAGTGGGGGGTGGGAGGGCAGCCGCACCCTTCCCCTGGCGCAGCCCTTCCCCCTTCCTACACCCCTCCTCCTCCGTAGCGCTTAGCGAAGCTCTACCCGAGAATCGCAAGCTGCACCGCCACCACGCGCATAGTGCTGTCGGAGCTCTCCGTAAACTTCTCCTCCCCCTTGCTGGATCAGTAAGGAAGAGACATACCCGGGATGTACGTGTGTTGAACGTGGAGGCGCCGTCCGTTCGGCGCTTGGATCGGATCTTCCGCGATTTGAATCGCCGCGAGTACGACTCCATCAACCGCGTTCTTTGTAACGCTTCCGCTTAGCGATCTTCAAGGGTATGAAGATGCACTCCCTTTCTCTCGTTGCTAGCATCTCCTAGATTGATCTTGGGAACACGTAAGAAATTTTTTGAATAACAGTGGTATCAGAGCTAGGTCTATGCGTAGATTCTATGCACGAGTAGAACACAAGTAGTTGTGGGCGATGATTTGGTCAATTTGCTTGCCGTTACTAGTCCTATCTTGATTCGGCGGCATTGTGGGATGAAGCGGCCCGGACCGACTTTACACGTACGCTTACGTGAGACTGGTTCCACCGCCTGACATGCACTTGCTGCATAAGGTGGCTAGCGGGTGTCTGTCTCTCCCGCTTTAGTCGGATCGGATTCGATGAAGAGGGTCCTGATGAAGGGTAAATAGCAATTGGCATATCACTGTTGTGGCTTTTGCGTAGGTAAGAAATGTTCTTGCTAGAAACCCATAGCAGCCACGTAAAACTTGCAACCATAATTAGAGGACGTCTAACTTGTTTTTGCAGGGTATGACATGTGATGTGATATGGCCAAAAGGATGTGATGAAATATATGTGATGTATGAGATTGGTCATGTTCTTGTAATAGGAATCACGACTTGCATGTCGATGAGAATGAAAACCGGTAGGAGTTGTCTTAATTAATTGTATGACCTGCGTGTCAATCAAAAACGCCATGTAATTACTTTACTTTATTGCTAACCGTTAGCCATAGTAGTAGAAGTAATAGTTGGCGAGACAACTTCATGAAGACATGATGATGGAGATCATGATGTCGTGCCGATGACGATGGTGATCATGTCGCGCCCCGAAGATGGAGATCAAAGGTGCAAGATGATATTGGCCATATCATGTCACTTTATGATTTGCATGTGATGTTTATCATGTTCATACATCTTATTTGCTTAGAACGACGGTAGCATAAATAAGATGATCCCTACCTAAAATTTCAAGAAATGTGTTCCCCCTAAAGTGTGCACCGTTGCGAAGGATCATTGTTTTGAAGCACCACGTGATGATCGGGTGTGATAGATTCTAACGTTCGCATACAACGGGTGTAAGCCAGATTTACACGCGCGAAACACTTAGGTTGACTTGACGAGCCTAGCATGTACAGACATGGTCTCGGAACACGAGAGACCGAAAGGTCAAACATGAGTCATATAGTAGATGCGATCAACATGGAGATGTTCACCATTGATGACTAGTCCGTCTCACGTGATGATCGGACACGGCCTAGTCGATGTGGATCATGTATCACTTAGATGACTAGAGGGATGTCTATCTGAGTGGGAGTTCATTAAATAATTTGATTAGATGAACTTAATTATCATGAACTTAGTCTAAATTGTCTTTACAATCTATCTTGTAGATCCAATGGCCCACGCTAATGTTGCCCTCAACTTCAACGCGTTCCTAGAGAAAACCAAGCTGAAAGATGATGGAAGCAACTATACGGACTGGGTCCGTAACTTGAGGATCATCCTCATAGCTTCCAAGAAATTATATGTCCTTGATGCACCGCTAGGTGACGCAGCCGTTTTCCTAGCAACTCAAGACGTTATGAACACCTGGCAGGCGCGTAGTGATGATTACTCCCTGGTTTAGTGCGGAATGCTTTATAGCTTAGAACCGGGGCTCCAAAAGCATTTTGAGCAACATGGAGCATATGAGATGTTCCAAGAGCTGAGAATGGTTTTCCAAGATCATGACCGGGTTGAGAGATATGAAGTCTCCGACAAGTTCTTTAGTTGTAAGATGGAGGAAAATAGCTCTGTCAGCAAGCACATACTCAAAATGTCTGGGTTGCACAACCGCTTGTCTCAGCTGGGAGTTAATCTTTCGAATGACTCGGTTATTGACGGAATCCTCCAAATCGCTTCCCCCTAGCTACAAGAGATTTATGATGAAATACAATATGCAAGGGATGGAGAAGTTCATTCATGAGTTATACTCGATGCTGAAATCAGCGAAGGTGGAGATCAAAAAGGAACATCAAGTGTTGATGGTGAATAAGACCACCAAGTTCAAGAAAGGCAAGGGGAAGAAGAACTTCAAGAAGGACGTCAAAGCAGTTGTCGCGCCCGGTAAATCAGTTGTCGGGAAGCAGCCCAAGAATGGACCCAAGACTAAGACTGAGTGTTTTTATTGCAAGGGAACCGGTCACAGGAAACGGAACTGTCCCAAGTACTTAGCGGATAATAAGATCGGCAATGTCAAAGGTATATATGATATAAATTTTATTGATATGTACCTTACCAGCACTCGTAGTAGCTCCTGGGTATTTGATACCGGTGCGGTTGCTCATATTTGTAACTCAAAACAGGAGCTGCGGAATAAGCGGAGACAGCAAAGGACAACATGACGATGCGTGTCGGGAATGGTTCCAAGGTCGATGTGATCGCCGTCGGCATGCTACCTCTACATCTACCTTTGAGATTAGTTTTAAACCTCAATAATTGTTATTTAGTACCAGCTTTGACCATGAACATTGTATCTAGATCTCGTTTGATGCGAGATGGCTACTCATTTAAATCCGAGAATAATGGTTGTTCTATTTATATGAGAGATATGTTTTATGATCATGCCCCGCTGGTCGATGGTTTATTTTTATTGAATCTCGAACGTGATGTTACACATATCAATAGTGTGAATACCAAACGATGTAAGGTTGATAATGATAGTCTCACATACTTGTGGCACTACCGCCTTGGTCATATTGGTGTCAAATGCATGAAAAAACTCCATGCAGATGGACTTTTGGAGTCTCTTGATTATGAATCATTGGACACGTGCAAACCATGCCTCATGGGCAAATTGACTAAGACTCCGTTCTCCGAAACAATGGAGCGAGCAACTAAATTGTTGGAAATAATACATATCGATGTATGTGGACCGATGAGCGTTGAGGCTCGCGGTGGCTATCGTTATGTTCTCACCCTCACTGATGACTTAAGCAGATATGGGTATGTCTACTTAATGAAACACAAGTGTGAGACCTTTGAAAAGTTCAAGGAATTTCAGAGTGAGGTAGAGAATCAACGTGACAAGAAAACAAATTTCTTACGATCTGATCGTGGAGGAGAACATTGGAGTCACGAGTTTGGCACGCACTTAAGTAAATGTGGAATTGTTTCACAACTCACGCCGCCTGGCACACCTCAGTGTAATGGTGTGTCCGAACGTCGTAATCGTACTCTGTTGAATATGGTGCGATCTATGATGTCTCTTACTGATTAACCGCTATCATTTTGGGGATATGCATTAGACTGCCATATTCACTTTAAATAGGGCACCGTCTAAATCCGTTGAGACGACACCGTATGAATTATGGTTTGGGAAGAAACCTAAGTTGTCATTTCTAAAAGTTTGGGATGCGATGCTTATGTCAAGAAATTTCAACCCGAAAAGCTCGAACCCAAATCGGAAAAGTGCGTCTTCATAGGATACCCTAAGGAAACTATTGGGTATAGCTTCTACCTCAGTTCCGAAGGCAAGATCTTTGTCGCCAAGAATGGATCCTTTCAAGAGAAAGAGTTTCTCTCGAAAGAAGTAAGTGGGAGGAGAGTAGAACTTGATGAGGTAACTGTACCCCCTCTCGAACCGGAAAGTAGCGCAGCGCAGGAGAATGTTTCTATGGTGCCTGCACCGACTAGAGAGGAAGTTAATGGTGATGATCATGAAACTTCTGATCAAGTTACTACTGAACTTCGTAGGTCCACAAGGACACGTTCCGCACCAGAGTGGTACGGCAACCCTGTCCTGAAAATCATGTTGTTAGACAACAGTGAACCCTCGGACTATGAAGAAGCCATGGCGGGCCTAGATTCCAACAAATGGCTTGAAGCCATGAAATCCAAGATAGGATCCATGTATGAGAACAAAGTACGGACTTTGGTGGACTTGCCCGATGATCGGCAAGCCATAGAAAATAAATGGATCTTTAAGAAGAAGACTGACGCGGATGGTAATGTGACCGTCTATAAAGCTCGGCTTGTCGCTAAGGGTTATCGATAAGTTCAAGGAGTTGACTACGATGAGAACTTCTCACCCGTAGCGATGCTGAAGTCCGTCCGAATCATGTTAGCAGTTGCCGCATTTTATGACTATGAGATCAGACAAATGGACGTCAAAACGGCATTCCTTAACAGTTTCCTTAAGGAAGAATTGTATATGATGCATCCGGAAGCTTTTGTCGATCCTAAGAATGCTGACAAGGTATGCAAGCTCCAGCGCTCCATCTATGGGCTGGTGCAAGCATCTCGGAGTTGGAACATTCGCTTTGATGAGGTGATCAAAGCGTTTGGGTTTATACAAACTTATGGAGAAGCCTGTATTTACAAGAAATTGAGTGGGAGCTCTGTAGCATTTCTCATTTTATATGTGGATGACATATTGTTGATGGGAAATGATATAGAACTTTTGGAAAGCATAAAGGCCTACACTAGTAGAAAACAGACCTTTCATCTCAAGCATTAGTCTCAGTCTGGTTACGAGCCGGTACTAAAGACGGTATTAGTTCCGGTTCGTGTCGGCTCCAACGGCTAGGAGCAGGGCAACCTTTAGTACCGGCTCGTGAGCAATCTTTAGTACCGATTCGTGTCACGAGCCGGTACTAAAGGGGCGTGGCAGGCTTTTGGTCAGACTTGGGCCCCACGTGCACCTTTAGTACCGGCTGGTGACACCAACCGGTACTAAAGGGCAACCTTTAGTACCGGCTGGTGTCACCAACCGGTACTAAAGACTGCTTCGTCCGCAGCCGATCGAAGGGACCAAAGGCGTGGCGCAGTAGGTGTCAAATGTTTAGTCCCACCTCGCTAGTCGAGGCAAGACTGCACCTTTTTATAAGCCCCGATGCGCTTGACCTATCGAGAGCTCCTCTCATAGTGAAAATAGATGCCCTTACACATGAAATTCGACCTAAATTCAAAATGCTAGTTAGATGCCTAAGTAGCACTTTGAATTTAGGTTGAATTTCAGTATAAGGGCATCTATTTTCACTGTTGCTATTTTTATGTTATTTCTTTACTATTTTTCCTGCTATTTAATATTACTTCGTTTTAACATTATATTCAATTTTCAACCCTTTCTGACTTCATTTGTTATTTTTCATGCAGTTATTGATTTTTTTATCTAAATGACCCTGAAATTGAAAACCACTACAAATGAACTCTGAAATGATTGAAATTTGGCATGGTATCATCATTTCACCCACATAGCATGTGCTAAAAAGTTGAGAGGGTTACGGCAAAAGCTGGATGCACTTCGTGTACAAAACGGACAGTCTCTTTCGAAGCATCAGGGTTTCAGACGGAAACTCATCGGTTACAAAAGACATTTCATTTTCTTGAATTTATTTGAAATCCAGGTTTTTTGTGTGTTCAAAATGCACCATTCAAAGCCACATCATCAATTTTCAACCCTTTCTGACTTCATTTGTTATTTTTCATGCAGTTATTGATTTTTTTTTGAGCTAAATGACCCTGAAATTGAAAAGCACTACAAATGAACTCTTAAAAGGTTGAAAGTTGGCATGGTATCATCATTGCACCCACATAGCATGTGCTAAAAAGTTGAGAGGGTTACGGCAAAAGCTGGATGCACTTCATGTACAAAACGGACAGTCTCTTTCGAAGTATCAGGGTTTCGGATGTAAACTCATTGGTTACAAAAGACATTACATTTTCTTGAACTTATTTGAACTCTAGACTTTTTGTGTGTTCAAAATACACCATTTAAAGACACATCGTCAATTTTCAACCCTTCCCGACTTCATTTGTTATTTTTTATGCAGTTATTGATTTTTTTTTTGAGCTAAATGACACTGAAATTGAAAAGCACTATACATGAACTCTGAAAAGGTTGAAAGTTGGCATGGTATCATCATTTCACCCACATAGCATGTGCTAATATATAAATGATGCCGTATTTGGATTCCTCACATTTTTCTGATAATAATGGATATATTATTTGTTGAATTTCGATTTACAGATTTAAAGATATTAATTATGCCATATGAATTGAATATATGGCAAAAAAATGAATAAAATAATAATAATACTTATTTTATTTTCATAGAAATTCAATATTATTATGATTTATTTTGTTTATTTTAATAATTGTTTGGAATTCAAAAAATTAAATAATGTGACATCAAGACCTAAGGGTTAATAGGATTGATAGCTTACTATTGTCAACAAAATAACAAGTGCAGACTTGGAAACAAAGGGTGATAGAACTCGAAAGTTAAGCGTGCTCGGGTTAGAGCAGTGAGAGGATGGATGACCGACTGGGAAGTTAGATGATTTGGAATGAGGGGTGATTAGAGATTAAATTGTCAAATAATTCAAAAGCAGTGAGGAGGGGTGATTAGAGATTGAATTGTCAGATAATTCATAGATTTGATAATCAGACAATCAGAAAAGGTCCTCCACCACCAGCCCACGTAGGCAGCCACGTGGTGGGCCTTTAGTACTGGTTGGTATCACCAACCGGTACTAAAGGTCCTCCACAGCCAGCCCACGCAGGCAGCCACGTGGTGGGCCTTTAGTACCGGTCCATGGGCCAACCGGTACTAAAGGTCTGGACCTTTAGTCCCGACCCTTTAGTACCGGTTGGGGAACCAGTACTAAAGGCACATCCCGACCGGGACTACTGATCGACACTCTACTAGTGCTAGTTGAATAAGTGTTTTTCAATGAAGGACCTTGGAGAAGATGCTTACATATTAGGTATCAAGATCTATAAAGATAGATCGAAACGCCTCATTGGTCTTTCACAAAGCACATACCTTGACAAGATATTGAAGAAGTTCAATATGGATCAGTCCAAGAAGGGGTTCTTGCATGTATTGCAAGGTGTGAGATTGAGCACAGCTCAATGCCCGACCTCGGCAGAAGATAGGGAAAAGATGAGTGTCATCCCCTTTGCCTCAGCCATAGGCTCTATTATGTATGCCATGCTGTGTACCAGACCTGATGTGAACCTCGCCATAAGTTTGGTAGGAAGGTACCAAAGTGATCCCGGAATGGAACACTGGACGTCGGTCAAGAATGTCCTTAAGTACCTGAAAAGGACTAAGGATATGTTTCTCGTTTATGGAGGTGCCGAAGAGCTCGTCATAAAGGGTTACGTCGATGCTAGCTTCGACACAGATCTGGATGACTCCAAGTCACAAACCGGATATTTGTATATTTTGAATGGTGGGGCAGTCAGTTGGTGCAGTTGCAAGCAAAGCATCGTGGCGACATCTGATCGACACTCTACTAGTGCTAGTTGAATAAGTGTTTTTCAATGAAGGACCTTGGAGAAGATGCTTACATATTAGGTATCAAGATCTATAAAGATAGATCGAAACGCCTCATTGGTCTTTCACAAAGCACATACCTTGACAAGATATTGAAGAAGTTCAATATGGATCAGTCCAAGAAGGGGTTCTTGCATGTATTGCAAGGTGTGAGATTGAGCACAGCTCAATGCCCGACCTCGGCAGAAGATAGGGAAAAGATGAGTGTCATCCCCTTTGCCTCAGCCATAGGCTCTATTATGTATGCCATGTTGTGTACCAGACCTGATGTGAACCTCGCCATAAGTTTGGTAGGAAGGTACCAAAGTGATCCCGGAATGGAACACTGGACGTCGGTCAAGAATGTCCTTAAGTACCTGAAAAGGACTAAGGATATGTTTCTCGTTTATGGAGGTGCCGAAGAGCTCGTCATAAAGGGTTACGTCGATGCTAGCTTCGACACAGATCTGGATGACTCCAAGTCACAAACCGGATATTTGTATATTTTGAATGGTGGGGCAGTCAGTTGGTGCAGTTGCAAGCAAAGCATCGTGGCGACATCTACATGTGAAGCGGAGTACATAGATGCTTCGGCAACAGCACAAGAAGGAGTCTGGATGAAGGAGTTCATCACCGACCTAGGAGTGATTCCCAATGTGTCGGGCCCAATGACTCTCTTTTGTGACAACACTGGAGCTATTGCCATTGCCAAGGAACCCAGGTTTCACAAGAAGACCAAGCACATTAAGCGTCGCTTCAACTCCATTCGTGGTTACATTCAGGATGGAGATATAGATATTTGTAAAGTACATACGGATCTGAATGTCGTAGATCCGTTGACTCTTTCACGAGCGAAACATGATCAGCACCAGAACTCTATGAGTGTTCGATTCATCACAATGTAACTAGATTATTGACTCTAGTGCAAGTGGGAGACTCTTGAAAATATTCCCTAGAGGCAATAATAAAATGGTTATTATTATATTTCCTTGTTCATGATAATTGTCTATTGTTCATGCTATAATTGTATTAACCGAAAACCGTAATACATGTCTGAATACATAGACCACACCATGTCTCTAGTGAACCTCTAGTTGACTAGCTCGTTGATCAACAGATGGTCATGGTTTCATGGCCATGGACATTAGATGTCGTTGATAACGGGATCACATCATTAGGAGAATGGTGTGATGGACAAGACCCAATCCTAAGCATAGCACGAGATCGTGTAGTTCGTCTGCTAAAGATTTTCTAATGTCAAGTATCATTTCCTTAGACCATGAGATTGTGCAACTCCCAAGTACCGTAGGAATGCTTTGGGTCTATCAAATGTCACAACGTAACTGGGTGACCATAAAGGTGCACTACAGGTGTCTCCGAAAGTGTCTGTTGGGTTGGCACGAATCGAGACTGGGATTTGCCACTCCATGTAACGGAGAGGTATCTCTGGGCCCATTCGGTAATACATCATCATAATGAGCTCAATGTGACTAAGGAGTTAGTCACGGGATCATGTGTTATAGAACGAGTAAAGAGACTTGTCGGTAACGAGATTGAACAAGGTATAGGATACTGACGATCGAATCTCGGGCAAGTAACATACCGATGGACAAAGGGAATTGTATACGGGATTAATCGAATCCCCGACATCGTGGTTCATCCGATGAGATCATCGTGGAACATGTGGGAGCCAATATGGGTATCCAGATCCCGCTATTGGTTATTGGTCGGAGAGGTGTCTCGGTCATGACTGCATGGTTCCCAACCCGTAGGGTCTACACACTTAAGGTTCGGTGACGCTCGAGTTGTAATGGGAATTGTATGTGGTTACGGAAAGTTGTTTGGAATCCCAGATGAGATCCCGGACGTCACGAGGAGTTCCGGAATGGTCCGGAGGTAAAGATTTATATATGGGAAGTCCAGTTTCAATCACCAGAAAGGTTTCGGGGTTTATCGGCATTGTACCGGGACCACCGAAGGGGTTCCGGGGGTCCACCTGCCCCGGAGGGCCTAATGGGCTGAAGTTGGGTGGGAACCAACCCCTTAGTGGGCTGGTGCCCCCCCCCCGAAGGGCCCAAGGCGCCTAGGGTTAGAAACCCTAGGGGGTGGGGGCGCTTCCCACCTAACTTGGGGGGAAGTTCCCCCCCCCCTTGGCTGCCGCCCCCCTCCTAGATGAATCTAGGAGGGCCGGCCACCTCTCCCCTTCCCCTATAAATAGTGGGGGGTGGGAGGGCAGCCGCACCCTTCCCCTGGCGCAGCCCTTCCCCCTTCCTACACCTCCTCCTCCTACGTAGCGCTTAGCGAAGCTCTGCCGGAGAACCGCGAGCTCCACCGTCACCATGCCGTCGTGCTGCCGGAGCTCTCCCTCAACTTCTCCTCCCCTCTTGCTGGATTAAGAAGGAAGAGACGTCCCTGGGCTATACGTGTGTTGAACGCGAAGGTGTCGTCCGTTCGGCGCTTGGATCAGATCTTCCGCGATTTGAATCGCCGCGAGTACGACTCCATCAACCGCGTTATTTGTAACGCTTCTGCTTAGCGATCTTCAAGGGTATGAAGATGCACTCCCTCTCTCTCGTTGCTAGCATCTCCTAGATTGATATTGGTGACACGTAGGAAATTTTTTGAATTATTATTACGTTCCCCAACAGCATCGACATCCGCACCACATGCCGCGGTCCACCACCACTCGCACCAGCCATGGGCCAGGAAGGGCCCGGATCTGGCCGGCCCTGCCCACAGCCGCCGCAGCTCACCCACCGGAGGCGCGACAGAGGAGCGTTGCCTCCAACCTCCACCGGTACGCGCCGCAACCTGCGCGTCCTCCTTAGGCCCGGGCTCGGATCTGGCTAGCCCACAGCAGCCACCACTGCAACCTTGGCTCGTCACTTCATCATCTCGAGCAAGGTTGTCGCACGAACCCTCCATGGGCGCTCCATGCGTCGACGGCCACCATCCCCACCACCACGCAGGTCTTCGCAGAATCGAGCCCAAGATCCGGCCGCCACCTGAAGAACGAGGTCATGCCTCGGGAAGCTATCGCACCGACAGAAGAACGCCTTCAGGCGGCGGAAAGGGAAGGGATGGGAGTGGGACGGAGGCGGCGGTGGATTTAGGCTCCCCCCCCCTCCCCCGAGCCGCCATAGGAGCTTTTGATCAGCCCTAGTAGCCGCCGCCACACGTCCCCACACTGGATCGTATGTACGTTGGTACGTGATAGAGAGACGGCATGGCAGAAAACGTTCGTTGGTACGTGGGGGACGATGGGTGATGGCTAAGAGTTAAGCAACACGTGGGTGGGGCATACGGGGAGTAGGCTTTTGGTCCCATAGGATCGGTGCATTTCAGTGATCGAAGGCCAAGTGAGTAAAACAAGAAGGATATAATAGGTGCCAAATTATACTAATGCGTAGAGAAGCATCCCATTACAACTGTTCTAGGCTAAATATTGGGCAAAGAAAAACATCAGGATGAGGACTGTGGTTCATGGTTTAACCAAAAAAAATAGTGGACCATTTGTTTACTCTAGTGAGCTATAGTCGTCCATCAATTATACTAGAAGGACAGTACGCGCTTTGCCACGCCACTTATATTCTTGGGGTTATACATGTTTTATGTAATTTTGTAAAGTTCTGAAAAATATGTACGTATTAGTTGGTTTGATGTGTGGAGGATAAATAAAGTGCATTTTTTTTATCAAATATGTTACTCCTACGGACATACTTTACAAAATCATGCTTACGTATGAATATGTCAATTTATGTCAGAGATTAGGAAAAAAATGGGCCAAAGGTGTAAATCGAGAAAATGATTAGTAGGACAATGTTTGGTATGACCAAACCATAGCGAATCGTTGGTGAGTGTATCATTTTACTTTTTCTTTTATTGTGGTGTTTGGATAGATTTTTTTTTTACCGTGTGATTGAAGGGTGTCTTTTAGTTAGTACAAAAACATGAGAAACTTAATTACTTTGTTGGACGCGTGTGTTATGATGGTGCTAAACGTATCATGGGCAACACTTCCATTTTATCACCCAGTCATCGAGAGATCCCACCATGAAGCAGGGTGAACGACCCAATCAATTATGTATTCAGTCAAAACTAAAAAGTTGAATGAGGGGATTTAAAATAGGATAACTTAACGAAGTTAGAGATTTCATTGCCATAACAAAGGATTGATGGAGTCAAAATCAAGGATTGACGGAAGAAGCTTTAAAATTAGGGAGCATAGTGTATTAAAAGATGAATGAGAGAGCTCATTGTGGAATTGTTGACTCGGTCAAAATTGGATGACCCAACTTTAAATTGAGACCTCAATGACTGTGAGGCCTTAAAAATTAAGGAGCTTAGCGTTATAGAGGATTAAAATAATTAAATGGGAAATTGTTGACCCAATCAAAATCGATGACCCAATTTCAAATTGATGACATCAATTAAATGAAAGGCCTTCAATTCTAACAAGTTTAGTTATATTAAAGATGTATACATTACCTCCCTGCGCAGCTGAATCCGATGTGTAGCAAAAAAAATCTTTTTACCATTGAAATGAGACACGTAATTTTCTGCCCCTGCCTGGGCAATTTTATATTCAAAAGCACCCTGTTACACAACTTTTTATGAAAAAGGGTTTTCCCCCTTTGTATTACAAAACAACCAACTCCGATACAACCGATGATAGATGTTGGGGCAGAATCAGCACAACCACGCCCAAAAGAAACAAGAGAGAAAATATAAAAGGAACAAATGCCGACGTCGGCGGATCAACAAGAACGGAGAAGCCTCGCGATTGCTGCGCCCATCGAAGATCTCCCACCAAGCTCCTAGACTCCAAAGCGTCGGTACCAATCAACACCTCCAAGAAGGGACGCGACGATGACGACGTTATTGCCAAGGGTTTCCCCCGGTACTCGGCGAGGAGAAGGAAGGGGTAGCCCCCGACGCCCTCTAGGAAGGTCCGGCGGCATCCTCAGGCGCCATCACGTCGGCGTCGGACATGCCGACAGGGATTTCTCCCGATCCCAATGTTCACCTGGGGTGCGCCGGAGCCCGCCACCATACCGACCACCACCCCGTGCCAACACAATCTAGAAGCTTCACACGCTCTCACCGAAGCTAGTATGCGAGGCCTAACGGAGAGGCGCATCCATGCTGAAAACCAGGAGCAGCAACACCATAGACACGCGGGAGGGACCGACCTCCACCACCGAAGCAGTAGCCGACCGGACGCAGCATCAGAAGCATACCAGTCCCGCAGGCCCACGGGTCCGGCCAGGCCACGAAGGGGCCCGTGAAGCCCCTACTGACGCGATGCAGCAGGCCGATCAACGTCCGAGCGAGAGGGCATCTCCATCCTACGGAAAGCAGCACCGTCGGAGGACCGAACCGGCCCGCCTAAAACCCAAATGGGGCCCAAGGACCCAGATCTGGGCCGAGGGCGACGCACCGGACCAGCATACCAGTGGCCACTAACTCGCCGCCAAGGGGCTGCACCATCGCAGACAAGCCACCCGGAGATCACCGGACTGCCTACCGGCCGAGGCACACCGCCATCCAGACGCTCCCCCGTGTGGGACGCCAGGATGCGCGGGGAAGGGAGGTCCCTCAGCCGCCGGTACCGCCCGGGCCTAGCCCGACGGCACCCGCCGGCGGCGGCAAGGAGGAGCGGGAAGGAAGGGTGCTGGGGGCTTGGCCGAGCGGCACCGCCCCGTCCATCGCTCGGGGCGACGCCGGGGAGGGGCACAGGAAGGAAGCAGGAGAGGGAGGGATGGGGGAGGGAAGGGAGGGGGCCGACGGCAACGGCGGGCTCCGGCCGACGCTGCTGCTCCGCGCTGGGAAGCCTATGGCCGCGGCGGAACCCTAGCACGGGCAAGCGCCCCGAGTAGACAAGCCCTTGGTCCCCCATTACACAACTTAACCTTAACAGTTTACATTCACCGCAGCTTCGCATAAAACTGGTTCTGATCAGACGCTCAACGCTGCTCCAAGTACAACACTTTTCCAAGTCACGGCCCATGTCAGTTTCCATATTCGCCGCAACATAACCAACATATCAATTCTACAGATTATCATCAGAAGATAAGGGAAGATTATCTAAAGTACACCATCATCAACACCGAGCATATTCCTGCAGCCGCGTTCGGTGAATCACGTTCGCGTCCTTTGCCTGCTACTCCTGTCATCGTCTTGATCCCGAGGTGCCGCTCCCTGAGAGCATTTACAGTCGGACGTCTCAAACAACCTTCATATGCTCGCAGATGCATCCGGTCAGTGACCGGATAGGAGAGAGGAGAAAAAAAATGATCCGATCGGACCCCTCATATCATCCATATACGGCCGGTCTATCCACGAACCCTCATATATCCATCTCAAATATAGGGAGGATATGAGGGCTCGCGAACGGTGCCCGATCAGTCCGTCACGTAGGACGTGACCCTACCCACGATCAGCTTTTCTTTTTCTTTATCATTCTTTTCTTTCTTTCTCTTTATTTCCACCAATCACGTGTAAGTGACCGGACATATGTGAGAAAAAAATGAAGAGTATGACTGTAGGAACAGACAAATAGGGAACACGTCCGGTCACTCTGGACGCGTTTGTGGGCGTTTAGGGAATCATATTTGCTAAGTACGGTTATAGATGCTCTGAGGATCCCAAGGTGCCGCAGAAGATGTAGGCGTCCTCCACAGGAAGCCCATGGCCTAGTGCTTGGTGCCCTCGGTCGGCCTCCCCACGGCTTCCCGGCATGCCTGTGCTGAAAGATTTGGTCGTTGCCAGCAACCTCGGCCCAAACCCTCTCTTTTCTCTTTTTTTCTTCTTTTTTTCTTTTTTTTTCCTTTTTCCTGTTAGGCCCATATGTAAGCGAGACAAAGAGATGTGAGAGTGAGACATCGTTTTTTTTCTTTTTTATATAGGGATGAATGGGCCCACATGTAAGTGATATGTGCAATAAAGTTAAAAAGTTTCAGGAAATGTTCCTTAGACGGCCAAAGGCCTTTGATCAAACGGAAATGGCATGGAGAGGTATTTCCATAACCGCACTTGAAGAAAGAGGGGCAAAGTTGAGTACTGTTTTTTTTTAGTTAAAGATGAGACTTGGCCCAAATTAGAGGAAAATATGGAAATGTTCGGAAAAGCATATTTCATGGCAGGCTGTTTTCTACCTTTCTCCCTTTTTGTAACTAGTAAGCATGCCCATGCAATGCACGTATAACCGCGAGAAGAAGATAAAAAAAAATTCTCCTCGTTTTTACATGTAATACATAGATGTTACCTACTCCCTCCGTTCCTCTATATAAGATGTATTTGTTTTTTGATAAAATTTCAGAATGTAAGGTGCATTTCTTTTGATTCTCCATAATTCCCTTGTTAGCCCTCCGAAAAAGGAAAGAATATATTTTCTGATTGTTTGTATCTCTTTTTATAGCAAAAGAAGCAAACTATCTATTTGTTGATTGCATGTATCCTGGACTAATTGATTCACTTTCCACTAACCAACAAATTTGTCATGGATAATTTAGTCTTTACATGTCTATAATTATGCGCATTGGTCACTGTACCAGAAATAATACTCCTTACATAAAGGAACGGAGGGAGTATTTAGTACTTCCAGGGAATGGAAAGAATGGATTCTGGCATGTAGCATTGCTAATTAACATGGTGAAGAATTATATTTGTTACCCGACTAATACTGTAAAAGACTTGTGGACTTAGTACATGGAGCAGGGCGGCCTAGAAACAAACAAAGTTATTGCTAGTTGTTGCTATTCATAAAGATGTTTCGCGGCTTCTGGTGAAGATTGAAGTCAGTGACCAGTGAAAATAAAAGTAATATGAGAGTGGTGATTTCAGCATAGAGCGTTTCTTTCCTAGTAAGCTCTGGCACAAACTGCGGTGAAGAAATTCATCTCATTCATATTTGGTTAGCTTTGCAGACATGTAATTCATCTCATTCTTATTTGGTTAGCTTTGCACACATGTAGCCAATTCATGCACAATTGCCGGTGGAGGAGGAACATAGGAAATAAATAAGTAAAAGCATATCACCATATCACATATCATTTGAAAATTGCATTATCTAATTGAACTACAAGATCTCACCGTAGTGGGACTTTTGTCAAAATGACACATATGAGCCACCATCTCATCTCACAAAACCTCGAAATTGAAAATTTATATCTAACCATAACAAATGTCATTTGAAAATTGTACTATTTGATTGAACTACAGAAAGTGCGAGTAGTAGGATGCTACTCGATATAAAATCGACACGACACTCCTCCACAATTATGACGCTCCATAGGCATAAACGCATTTTACTTCTGTTTCATCTTTCATATCCCTCGCATGAATGATGAACCTGCATATATTGCCTTTAAGAGAGATGCTTGAAAATAAAGGAAACGGTAAATCTTGAATATTGTTGCCGACGCCATGACTCGTTGGTGAAGACGTGCCATGGCCAATCCAGTTCTGGTATGAATTCATAGTCCAGACTTTTCTCTACAATCCTAAGTCTGAAACAAACAAAATAAGGAGTCCATAGCCCACACTTCTACATCAGTTTTGCACAGGACTAACTGGATCTATTGCATGATTCTATTTACCCAAAGTAGCAGAACAAATAAAATAAATACAAAATTAGAGAGAGAGAAAATATATACCCAAGCTTGCACTTATTTACCGTATATTGAGGTAATGAGGTGCTAGACATTACACTAAAAACTATCCAACAAAATACCATAGAAAGGTTGCTCAAAATAAATAGTATGGCATGGTGGCATAGAGGAATGTCACATAAAACTATAGTAAGCCCTGTAGTTCAGTTTCTGTGATTCTCTAATACTGAAAGCAATAGTCAAATATCACAGTCTAGTTCTTTCAAAGTAATAAAATGGCAGGCTCGCTTCAGCATCCAATCTAAACGCACGCGTCTCACTCAGAATTGCTACATGATAAGTAATTTTGCATGTAACCTTAGTTGTCTAGAACACAGGGAGCTAAGGCCTATTAGAAATTGAATTGGCAAGATGTAGAGCCGCTTACTTGACAACACGTTCAAATCTGACATAAAAATACAGAATAGAATCTTCATGAAACAAAACTGCAGACAATACCGAAACAACAAAAGGATGGAGCTTCTACCAGACTCATCCATTCTTCACCATAACTGGAGTTTCCTCAGTTTTGTTTTTGTAATAACTGTTAGATGCTGAATGGATCAAGTCATCTTAGTGTAAAGGCCTCTAGGGCATTTAAATTTGGTCTCAGTTAAGAAGATTTGTCCAACATGATGCACCATCAGTATTCCCCATCAGATTTCAAGTACTCTTGAATTAGTTTACACCAAAAAGTTCAGTTTCTATGATTCTCTATTTGAGCACATCATCTTACCATCCACTCGAAACACACCGAAAAAGAATCTGAATTAAACTAATGCTGATGAGCATGAAGACCACCTTGCCGCGGAGGAGGATCGCCTGCATCGTGAGTTGCGCAACGCGGCAGGCGGGTGATCTGCACCGCAGAGGAGTTGGACTCGTCGGCCTGTAAATTCAGCGGAGGAGGCTAGCATACACAGCCTGGGACGCTTAGTAGAATGAAATGAATCTACGCCTGGTTGTTTAGTCTGCTGCAACGAAAAGATGAACTGGATTGTTAGAAATCATGTGAAAATGCACATGCACCAAATCCTAACGAAAATTGCAAGGCTATTGAAAGTACACAAGACCATTCAACATGAGAAGTAAACATTCAGAGTTGATCCGACGGACATTAGAATAACAACATACACAAAATCCAGTTTCAGAATTGCAACATATGAACTTAACGGGATTTCTAGTCGTACCACTTAGAATTCAGTTTTCGGCACATGGCGTATCAAATAAAAAAAACAAGCTTTGAAATTGCCTTTGTCAGAACATCAAGCAAGGAATTTACCGGTGAAGTCTGCGATGAAGGCGTGGCTGGGCCATCCTAGCTACAGCCGTGCGCCACAAGAGAGGCTGAATGGCTGAAGCGTGTGCTCACCAGATGGTTGGCAGGACGACCTTGGCACCCTTCCCCATGAGGAACTTGAGAGGCGCGAATGAGGTTGTCGTCAGTGATGTTCTGGCAATCGTCCAACAGAACGTTCAGATTGTTACGAAGGAACACCTTCTTCCCTAGAGGTCCTTGTCACACAGGGTGCCCACGCTCATCTTGGTTGCCAATTCCTCCTTGGTCTACCCTTTCCCTGCATCAAATTCGACTCTGTAAACATCAGAATAATCCGCAAAGGAACCCCCTCTTTGGTCTACCCTTCCCCTGCACCAAATTCGACTCTGTAAACATCAGAATAATCCGCAGAGGAACCCTTCCTTGGTCTATCCTTCCCCTGCACCAAATTCGACTCTGTAAACATCAGAATAATCCGCAGAGGAACCTCCTCCTTGGTCTACCCTTCCCCTGCATCAAATTCGACTCTGTAAACATCAGAATAATCCGCAGAGGAACCCCTCCTTGATCTATCCTTCCCTGCACCAAATTCGACTCTGTAAACATCAGAATAATCCGCAGAGGAACCCCTCCTTGGTCTACCCTTCCCCTGCACCAAATTCGACTCTGTAAACATCAGAATAATCCGCAGAGGAACCCCTCCTTGATCTACCCTTCCCCTGCATCAAATTCGACTCTGTAAACATCAGAATAAGCCGCAGAGGAACCCCCTCCTTGGTCTATCCTTTCCCTGCACCAAATTCGACTTTGTAAACATCAGAATAATCCGCAGAGGAACCCCTCCTTGGTCTACCCTTCCCCTGCACCAAATTCGACTCTGTAAACATCAGAATAATCCGCAGAGGAACCCCTTCTTGGTCTACCCTTCCCCTGCACCAAATTCGACTCTGTAAACATCAGAATAATCTGCAGAGGAACCCCTCCTTGGTCTATCCTTCCCTGCACCAAATTCGACTTTGTAAACATCAGAATAATCCGCAGAGGAACCAGATTTAGATGATTGGTTACCAGGCATGAGATCTATCGGGTTAATGGCAATTGAACATCACATTTCTTCCATTCGAAAGTAAGTTCATGAATCCTTGTGATGATTTTGTGGGTGTTCTCTACCACACTGAATTGAAAACATGCAAAAATAGAAAGGAACAAATTTTAAGTTGCGCGTGTGTAACTGAAGAACCTCGTCCTATGACGGAGGGATCACTTATCCGGTGTTGCAGCTGGAGGCGCCTCCTCGGCGGGAGGCTTCTCTGCCTGCGCCATGACTTGCTGCCACAAGTGGCGAAACAAGGCGACGACGATAGGAAGGGGATTAACGTCGCCATAGCCTCGAGCCCTCGACACACTCCCTTGGGCTTGTGACTCCCATCTTGGTGGAGATCGTGAAGCTAGCGATGTCGCAGGGGAAGCGGGGCCTCCACCATCACCGCCGCCGCCTAGGTAGGTCCGTCCTCGACCATGACCACCATCGTCGCTGCCCCATTGGCACCCACACCCTCTTCCGCCGCCCCTATCACCACCTCCTTGGTGGCGCAAAGGTTGTCGCGGATCCCTTCTTTCCAATCTAGGCCAAAGAAAAAAGGATCGAAAAGCCACGATTTTGGTGGAATCGATCCGCATATCCGGAGTTGCAGGCGGGGATCAAGGACGCGAACGACGGAAATGGACAACACCATGGCACGTCTGCTCGGCACAACATCTAATCTAGGACGTTGATTTGAATGGCAGACCATTGGGGCAATATGAACAGTAGGATATATTTTAAGTTGAGTTGATCGGAGGGGTACGATTACTCCGTGTACAATTTGTTGTGTGGAGTTAGGGAAATTTATGTTTCCTCTTTTAATAGTAGTATAGATGATAGGAAGGGAGCCCTGAACGCAGCAGTCGTAAAGTTGTTGCCCTGTGACAATGGGATTAAATTTGTTGTGTGGAGTTAGGGAAATTTATATTTCCTCTTTTAATAGTAGTATAGATGATAGGAAGGAAGCCCTGAACGCAGCAGTCGTAAAGTTGTTGCCCTGTGACAATGGGATTACAGGTTTGAGTCCTAAAAACAGCTCCTTGTAAACATATAAGGAAATGTCGCATACTGTAGATCCAAAGTGATTGGACCCTTACCCAGCCTTGCACCAGGCCGCCATTTCACCTTTTTTGTGTCATAATGAATTAGTGACAAGTCCTGTTGTGTAATGGTGTTTACTGTTCATCAACGCGCCAAAATTCCTCTGTTATTTCTTCTCTCGAGGCTGTAGCAATGGTAGCACACTAGGATTAATTTGGTGTATTAACATCAGGGTCTAGTACTGGACAAAATCCGTGCGGAGCTGAATCCGATGTATAGCAAAATGTTTCTTTACCCTTGAACCGAGTCAGGCAGGTAATTTTCTGTCCTGCCTGGGTAATTGTAAATTCAAAAGCATCACATTACACAACTTAACCGTAACAGTTTACATTTCGCTGCAGCTTCGCACGAAACTGGCTCTGATCAGACACTAAACACTGCTCCAGGTACAACATTGTTCCAGGTCACCACTCATGTCAGTTTCCATATTCGCCGCAAAATAACCAACATATGAATTCTAGAGATTGTCATGAGAAGACAGGCAAAATTATCTGTAGTACACCATCATCAACACCAAGCATGTTACTGAAGCCAGCCGTGCCTGGTGAATCACATTCGCGTCCTTTGCCTGCTACCCCTGTCCTCGTCTTCTTCCACCTGTTGTGGAAAGGCGAGAAACAAATTATGCTCCAGCAGGAATTTTTGCTAGTTCAGAATTAATGTACGGGACAATGAGATATTTTGGGAGAACCTCTCCAGTGAAGAAATCATCCAGAGAGCTTTCAACGATGTAAATAAAGAGAAAATCATAATTACTGATCCCCCCCTAGGCAACTACTGTACCACTTTATGTGCTGGACAGCAAATAGTACTCCCTCCGTTTTGTTTTACTCCACATATAAGATTTGTTTGAAGTTAAACTATGCAAAGTTTGACCAAACTTATATAAAAAAGTATCAACATCTATCATACAAAAACTATATAGTATGAAAATTAATCTAATGATGCATCTAATAATGTTGATTTCATATTGTGAATGTTGATGATTTTTAATATAAAGTTAGTCAAACTTTACAAAGTTTGACTTTGACCAAATCTTATATGCAGAATAAAAAGAAACAGAGTATGTGACAAGACAATAAGATGTGTTCGAGTTTATCAATGTTTATAGGTGACTTGGTGTATCATGAAATCGAGAATATTCATACTCATGTAAAAAATCATACTGAAAACAATCGATTTACCTCGGTGATAACCTTCGTAGATTTCCGCCCAATCTTTGACCTTGAATCAGAGTCTGATCTCTTGGGCTTCTTTGTTACTGGCTCTTCCATATCATCTTCAGCTCCATCATCTGCAATTATTTTGTATTTTGTATGGAGGTTAGATTTGCAATTGACACTACTATGCCAAATAACCATTTTGTCCAAATAAATATCAATACATCGCATACTTATTAAACAAGTCAGAATGGAATTTGCAAGGCCCATAATTCAGAAAATGTGAAGCTTCTTTACATTGTCTCGCGAACACAGAAAAATGAGAAGTATCTTCACAAATCAAAGCACTCTAAAACATGCCAAACTAAAAGCAGTAGAAACAAGGGAAATGTTTACCATCTTCATCACCAAAGCCTTCAAAATCTTCCATATCGTCCATGTCACCCATCTCGATATCATCACCTTCAACATACTCTATCTCACCTTCCTGTATTGGCAAGTGAATCCACAATATATGGGAAAGCTTGTGAGCTGTGAGAACATAACAAAGTTAGCTTGATTCTCAGAGTAGGTACTGTCTTACTTCTTCTTCTTCTATCTCAGGAGCCAACTCATCTTTTTCCATGTCAAGGATAGTATCAAACTGCTTGAAGGGGAAATTATAAATTTCACCATAGACACCCTTCCTCAGACGTTCCTTTAGTTCACTTTCAATACTCTGATTAATAGCAGGAAAATGTTAGAACATGAGAATGTATAACACTCGGATAGATAGCAGGAAGATGTTAGAACATGGCAATGTATATCAGGAAAAATAACCTTATCTAGTTGAGCAGCCTTTTCAGCTTTCTCTAATCTTCGGAGATCGCGCTGAGTTTTCTTCCTGGGGACTGTCATTATCTTCTCTCTAACAGCGCAGAAGAATTTGTTTAGCAACTCTTTATGTGTCAAAAGTTAACATTGAAATTATGTACAACAACAACAACATGAATCAGCATGTAACTTTTCTTTTGCAAAAATAACAGCATGTAACTGAACCTGGTTACGTGTTAATGGCACTAATGTTAGACCATCAAGTCTCCAGTCATCACTAGTCAATTTCTTTGACTTTCCTGTACTGCCACAAACAATGTGGAAAACATCTAATTTGAAGACGTTTTGCTTGATGGAGGAAGAAGCTTGGGGGGGGGGGGGGGGAGGGGGGGGGGAGAGGGGGGGAGAGGGGACAGTGATAGCTACTGCAGCGGTGGAGCAGGAGTAGGGGGGGAACAAGAACCAGAGCAGAACTGCACCCTTCGGCGAAACAACAATGGAGTAGGAGGATGAAGTGTGAGAGGATGAGGCTGCTGGTGCTGGAGGAAAGGGGATGAGTGTGATGGAGGGGGGGGGGGGGGGTGCGAGACTGCCATGTGGGGAGGTTTGCCAGTATATGGTCAATGCCTACTATCTTCAGTACTAAAATAAAGCAATCTGATAGCAGAGCAGAACTCATAGCCAAACATGAGATCAAGATCTCAGATATTGGAACTGTAGAACGTACAAGCTGTAAGGCAAACAGTGTGGTGGTCCTGATCCCTACACAGGCGATATGGGCATTTCTCTTTCTTTTCTGTTCTCTTAGTGCATGTTCTGACTTTGTAGGTCACCATTATTCACATGGTTGCCCATAAGACTGTACCGAGTAAAATAATCACATGCAAAATACTGGACAGTTAAGAGACTTAGGCCCTCGTATGGAACTTTAAATAAATGGAAGCTGGATGACTCTGCTGCTTCTGATCGGTGCTCATGGCCATCGCCCTCGAGCAGAGACGCCCAATGGGACATACCAACCCACACGTGTATAGCCTAGATGTGGCCACGGGGCTAGGTGGGCCCTGCCAATATGCAGATCTGTTATCCCACAGAAAACACATTGAATGGTCGAGTAAATGACTTTACATCATTGTATGGGAGTAAAATATGTGCTCTAACACGGACAACGTTGCTGTTGAGCAGAGCCCATTGGATGTTTGACAGATAACTTGAGATCATCATGTGGGCAGTAACAAATCCAGACTGCATCGAATGATTGCGTAAATTAAGGCCATCACATCCACCAGGCCCAAAGGCTTGCTCTGTCAAGTGCGTCGAGGAAGTAAAAGAAATCACGCAACTGGCTGCACAGAACATTTTAGAGTTTGCTACGCGAGGTTCGGGCCAAAGGATTTAACAAGATAATGTTGGATTGGGCCAGATTCACATAATGAAATACTAAAGTGGTGTGATGGCGTGGGTCGCCAGAGCTGGAAAGGTTGTCCCCTAACTGAGGTTAAACCGAGAAACAAACTCATATTGTCTCAGAACCGACGCTTGAAAAAGTGAGACGCACAAAACAGTACACAGGGCAAACCTTAACAAAGAGGATCTACTGGTTAGTTTTGTGGGCTCAACATGTAACAAATTTAATAGCATAATAAGCCTTGTCACATGATCATTGTTGATGATCCTAATTTATGACATCTATTAGGATCTCGAATGTATTTCTTTTATACATTCTATGTCCTCCGTTACAATCTCAAATGTATTTTATTTTTTACATTCTACCATTTTGGCAAACCAGAAGAAAGGCAAATGGAACAGCGCCACCCAGATAAAATAGAACATGAATCAATTACTACATCCTCCGTCGATCATATATGATGTAGCATTCAAAGAAATATATCCACATGAGACATGACCACATCTACTACTATCAGCTCACACCCAGAATTCAGGAGCAAATAATGGTCGAGAACTATATGTTGTGCGTGCTTACCTCACTTTAAGTTGAAGTCTCCTCATTCTTATCCGATACTGAGTCATTTTTGTCAGGCGCTGTTTGATCTTGTGCACAAGTAGCTTGGGCCAAAATTCCTACATAGTGAAATAAAGGGGTTTCATAAGGCTAACTAGACTTGTGTTCAAATGGAATGACAAAGCACAGCAGCAAGAAATGCATACGAGATGCTTGTTGATGATTTCCATTGCTTTCTCATAATTCCTGGGTAGTTTGACTCTCTCCCATAATTTATTTGGCATATGAGCTCTTTCAGCAGTTTTCATGTATAAGTAGAAAACACCTGCATGACGATCAAAGTTAAGTAGAAGAACAACAGCATCACCAAGACTTTCTGATGATAAAGCATAGCTCCCTCTGAAAAAGAACAAAGAGCATAATGACTAAAGCATGCAGACCACGATATACAAAGCAGCAGCTAGCTGAAGCACCCAGCAGTTAAAAGACACTCTAGCCTGTGCAGACAACGACGGCTACTGCTTGTAAAACAGCACTGCTTTGACGACATCATGCAGGCGATCGTGGATGGAAGGGATAGCTGCTTCAATCATCATGTTTGTGATGTACAGGACACAAAAATTTGCATTTCAAGAGCTTCTTTTCTGAACCATGCACGTGACTCCTTTAATGTCTCATTGAACTCAAGCTCTGCTGAGTTCTAGTTCCACTGTTAATAAAACATTTTTTGCAGTATTCATATAACACATGACTTGGTCTTACGCCTAATTCCATCAGTAGGTGACTCGCGGAACACTTGACTGAATCTACCATCAAACAAAGGCAACGGAAAGAGCCCTTGCTGGAAAATCAATTGTGGTGGAAAGGGGAGGAGAAGAGAAAATATACCGTCGTGGTCCCTGATGGTGGCGTAGCGGCTGTTGGCGAGCGGGCAGGAACTCCGGTTGCATATGCCGGTGGCGTTGTAGGGGTTCCGGCAGAATATCCCCGTCTCGATCCTGAGAAGAAAACAAGCGGAAACTTTTTCATCAGACTCGGAGAGGGAGCGCCGGGGAAGGGGAACGGAGGGAGGGCGTCGCCGGCCGCGGTGGGTGGGTGCTTACTTGGCCATGAAGCTGCAGTGGTTGTGACGGATGCAGTGCCATATCACGTCGTCGCTCATCTTGTCCCCCGCGGTTGTGGAAGCCCGGGCAGCGACGGCGAGGCTGGGAGAGGCCGGCGGAGCGGAGGGGGCGGGGCGGGGAGGCGGAGCGGTGGAGGCCGGAGTGAGCGAGGGGGGCGGCGCGGTCGAAAGAGGGGAACTTTGGTGGGTTTATGGCGGCGGGAGGAGAGGGGGTTTGCAGTGGGGAGGGGAAGAGCAGACGGCGGCGAGGGTTGGGGTTGGAGCAGGGGGGAGGACGCCGCCGTGGGCCGGGCCGAGCTGGGCTTCTGGGCTCTTTCCTTTTCTCGGTTCTGCTCGGCCTCGAGCCGCTGCTGGATTTACCATTTGCATAGTGGCTGCCTCAAAAGAAATGGCAAAGTGGCGCCTGTATGTGTAACACTCATCACAAGTTCACAACTGGGGGGTTTGGCATTCTTATGCAGGTTTGTTCTTTCAAACCATTTTTCTGTCGAACCGTGTGTCCAGATCACATTGGGCTTCTCGACATAACGAAATTAGACGCCATGTTGATAGATTTGGACAAACGTTTTTCTTCGGAAAAACAAAAGGAAAAAGGAAAAACGGAAACTCAAAGAAAACCCGAAGCACAGATGTGTTTTTCACTTGGTGCTAGCTCGATTATGCTTTTCACTTTCCGTAAAGCATTATTGTGCTTTTTCACTTTTTGAGAAGCACATTTATGCATCCCAAAAGGCACAATTATGTTTTCACCGAAAGCACGATCGTGCTTTGACGTGACGCTCTTCAAATGTGGAAGCACAACTGTGCTTTACACTTTTTGAAAAATGCATCGGTATGCTTCACATCAAAGCATAATTGTGCTTTTCCAGTTTCCCTCAACCAAGCAAAATCTTAAATTAAAAAAAAACTGAAAAAACCCAAAACGAGTGCAGAAATAAAAAAATCGAAACCCTCTGGATGCACCAGCACAAGATATGTAGTGGCGCCGGGGCGCTCTCCATACTGCCCACTTGAGTCCCTAGCTCCTTTCCGAAGGGGTACCCATCAATTAGTGGCCCCCAAAAAAAGTCATTCTTAGTCTGAGGCAGGAGCTCCTAGTTCGTGAATGGTATATATGCGACATATAACACTATCTTATTTGTTTTTCAAATACATGTTGAATTTTGTAATACACGTCAAACATCTTTCATGCACATTGAACATTTCTCAGAACATGTTGAATAATTTTGGAAAATGGTAAATTCCTTTTAAACATTTTTTAATACACGTCACACATTTTAAAATACATGCTAACCATTTTTAATAAATATTAAACTCTTATCAAATATGGTACGTATCAAAATATACGACATTTTTTGGTCTAGATTTAGAACAAAAAAACGTCTTATATTTTGTTACAGAAGGGAGTACATGTTAAACATTTTTCAGTAAGAAAATGAGGTTAAAGAGGGGAGTTTCCTCTCTTAACTTTTGTTATTAGGTAGGTGAGCAGATTCAAACCCGGGTGGCTTAAATGAAAACAGGACACACTTGCCATTGCGCTAGGAGGCTCTCCTCAACATTTAGATCGAATATTTTTTTAATGCATACTGAACATTTTTTAAATTAACATTAAGCTTTTTCTAAATACATGTTGATTTTTTTAATACGCAATGAATAGTTTTTATCTATGCATGTTTTCCAAAAAAATGCACAAACAAATTATTTAATTATCATTAAGAACTCATATTTTCAGGAACAAATTTTGAAAGATGTGAACATTTTTTTTAAATGCCATGAACCTTTGGGGTCCAATCTTGACCCAAGATGCAAGGCGGTCAAGCTACCCTTTCCTTGGGCCTGGCTTGCGGCCCATCTTCTAGAGTGTATTGTATCGCTTCATCGTTTTTCGCCTCGTCATGTTCCCCTTCATTCATCCTCAAGCCTTAGTTGCTGACCTTGCCCCCAATACGCCGCCCTAAAAATGGTTAGCTTGAGGAGCAATAAGTCTTCCCAAGTGGCTAAAGCTTCAGTCGAGTTACTCCACTTGACAAGAACTTGTGTGATTGATTTGTCTCCACATAGAACAATGTGGCGATCCAATACTTGATAAGGAACCTGCACGTGAGCAGCGAGAAGTGGTAATGCTGGCAACTCATGTTGATCCAGCTTGAGATGGCGCTTGAGGACACTACAAGAGGTGAGGCTGCTGTCGCCGGAGAACAACAAGAGGTGTGAAGGGGTAGAGGGATGGCTTGTCAGGCGGTGGGGTAGCATTTGGCGGCATGGCGTGTGAGGCGGTGCATCTGGTTACTAGAGGCAGAACTAGGCGGTCCAGCCGGCGTTGGGGAAAGAAACGAGAAATTGAATGACTACGATTGTTAGCATCGATTTGGTGACTAATTAAGTTGACAATGTCTTGTGTAGGCTTCAACTCGTGCATTCCTAATGTTATTCTACAAGTCTGTGGGGACATGCAACCCATTGGGTGTCAAGGGTGTGCAGATATAACAAAGCCCCAGTAGTGAGTTGTCATTCTAGAGAGAGTTGCATCTTTCCCTCCGTGGGAGAGAACCCAAAAAAAGTAGGGTTGGCTCGTAAAAAATAGGGTTTAAGAAACTGCTGATGCAGGTGTCTACTCTTGGAAGTGAGCGAAAAGAGCTTCCTAATGGTCCTAGTATGTGCTGGCGAATCATCCACCACTCAAATGCGCAGTGGTTCATGCTATGGGAGGCTCACATACAATGTATAGTTGTGTATAACGACCATCCATCTCTTGTATCTTTATTAATAGTCAGATGAGAGGGTCCCATGTCTGCAATAAAGTAGTACTTGACGCATGCATGATCCATTATCTCTCCTCATTCTCACTTACGGAAGGTGCATAAGAAATCATGCCCTTTATTTTCTTGTTGGTGATTCCATTCATTCATATTTTTAAACTAGAATCCTATTTCTTTCATATATATTTGAACTCATGATGCCAAAACCTTTATAAGAAGATCAATCTTGAATACATTCAAACATGTTTAAATTTCAATGTTTCAAGTGAGTGAAACATGTTTTATGAAATGGACAAAATAATATTTTCGCTGAGCGAAACCAATTTTTTAAATGGGTACATTTTGTTTTTAATGCATATGAAACATATTTCACTGGGAAATATGTTAAACTTGTTTATTAAAACATATGAAACTGATTATTTCGAATATTTTTTATAAATGAGTGAAATATGTTGTATGAAGTGAGTGAAATTATTTTTTCAATTGATGATTTTTTGAATGCGTGAAATAGGATTTCGAAGTAATTAAAATTAGTTCTTTGCATTGAGTGAAATCAATTTCGAAATGAGTGAAATATGTTTTCTCAACTGAGTGAAATTATTTCCTTCGTGTGAGTGACATATGTCTCTATAGAGGAGTGAAATTGGTTTTTTCAAGATAAAGAAATGAGTTTTCTTGAAGTGATTGAAATCAGTTTTCTAAAATGGTGAAACTAGTTTTCTCAAATGACTAAACTCTGTGTTTTCTGATGTTTGAAAATATGTTTTCTCATCTACATGAAATATGTTTTTTAAATGAGTACAATTATTTTCTGAAATGCGTCACATCACTTTTCTTCAGATGAGTGAAACCAGCTTCTTTTTAAATAGGTAAAATACGTAAAAATATATTGGAGTGAAACAAGTTTTTGAAATTGAAATTTGATTTATGTGAAGCTCCTTATTAAGTCTCAAAAATGGAAATATATCAAATTTCAAAATATAAGGATGAAATAAAATGCGTGTCATTTGTGTGAGGAGAGAGAATCATGCATGCGCCGGTCCCTCCATTCCAGCTGCATGACATGCATTTTTATTGGTATGATGTGTCGGTGCATGTCAGTAGCCTTCAAGTATAAGAGGTGTGAGCGATTTAGGACGCCGAGGTTTGGTTTTGGATGTATCTACACCTTATATAAAAATAATATTTAAATAAAGAGTAAAAAATCTGAAAATATTTTTAAAATAAACTTGGCCGCTTATTATACTTGTGAAAAACATTCCACAAAAAGAAAAAACTCCTTTGACTTCTTATAAGATAAATCGGCCAAAATAGTGTGATAGTGACTTATAATAGCAAATGCGTTTGTTTATTTTGCCCTGAAGTCAACGTTGATTTTTTTTCGTGAGAAATTATATACTGGTGCAAAAAAAAGTCAAGTTAATTTTATAAAACCTCTAAACTATTTTGAATTATTTTGTAATTTTAGAAAAAATCCCATACAGAGTGTACGTAGATACAACCAGATGTCAAATTGTATATTTCTCAAGCGCACGAATCTTGATGAAATTTACCTATCAAAACCGATAATAAATTGGAAAATGATTCTAATCAGTCGGTAGATGTAGCACAAGGCGTCCGTCGCCTCCCTTGCTTGACACGTGTCCTGCTTGACCACGCACGCCTTTCTTCTTTGTCTTTTCTTGCAACAACATCGTTGTTGCAGAATGGTGACAGTGAATGATGACTTCACGAGTGCGCGACGCGGCTAGAGATGTGTTATATTTTTTATAACATGTGCCTTGTTGTAGAAAATTGCATTTTTTTTTGCAACAAGGGTCTTATTGTAGAAAAATAAGAAAGAAAAGGTTGTGTAGCATAAGTTTTGCTGCAGGAGATTAGAGAAGAAAAGGTTTTGCAACAAGGGTTTTGTTACAGAAAATTTAAAAATAAAACGTTTTGCAACAAAGGCCTCATTGCAAGAGGAGCAGCGATTAGAATCATCGATCACGACTATAATTACGCCGCACGTCAGATACAAGTTTAATCGGACGACACGCAGCCTCTATCAGCCGCGCAAGACCTACAGCACAGGACGTGTGCCTCTGCCATTTTTCTGCAAAATCATCTGGGTTGCAGAAGTCATCCTGCAACAATGTCCATGTTACAAAAAACATTAAGATGAGAAAAAAAATCTGCAACATCATCTGTGTTGCAGAAGTCCATTCGCAAGGACACTCATGTTTCAAAAAAAAAAGGTGAAAAACATCTATAATAAAATCTTTGTTACAAAAGTTTTCACAACAAGAGATATGTGTAAAAGGTTTCGCAACACTGTCTTTGTTGCAATTATGAGGAAAGAGTCAAACCCATGCGCCAGATTAAACGGCCGTGAAGGCGGCGGATTATTGACGCGTAGCGTCGCCCTAATAAATTTACTTATTTGCTCACGGAAGGTTTCCCGAAGTTCCGCCGCTGGATCGCGCCCTATACCTAGCGTCCCCACATCCCAAATCCAGGTGAAGCTCCGATTGGATCCATGGATCGCACGGACCCCATCGCCTTCCTTGCGACGAGCCGCGACGGCAAGGCCCGCCACGACATACCAAGCTCCGTCCTGCTCGACCGCTTTGCCTACGTCGGCCCCAGCCGCAACGCCACCACCACCGCCACGTCCAGGACAACTGCCGGCGTGCCCATCGCGATGACCTTCCGCGCCCTCCGCCCGCCAGTCCTCTCCTACTTCTCCATCTACTGCCCTGCATGCCCGGAAGAACCCGACTGTCTGCCCCTGGCGCCAAAGGTCATCGCCGCGGACGCCGACCTCGTCCTCCTCCGCGTCCCCGTCCACCCCTCGGCCAAGTTCAGCGCGAGGTTCAGCGACTACTTCGTCTACACGGCGCACCCTCAACGCCCAAAGCTGGACCTGCTCCCGACGTCCGGTCCCGATTACTTTCAAGACCGGGAGATCGCCGTAGTGAGCTGCGGCGACGGCGACGGCGACTACGCCGTGGCCTCCCTCCAGTCCCTCCGCAAGTTCACCTTCACGCTTCACCTGTACCGCTCTAGACCGGACGGCCAGCCGGGGATTTGGACCTCCAAGACGGTGGATGTGGAGGATCCTCTCAGGGACAAGGTGTGCCCGATCCCGCCCTCGTCGAAGCGGCACTTCTACCATCTGACGACCAAGGTGATCACGCTTGGCGGCGCCAAAGGTACGGTCGGCTGGGTCGATCTCTGGCGAGGCATCCTCCTGTGCGACGTGCTCGAGGAGAGCCCCAAGCTCCGCGACATGCCGCTGCCCTTGCCCTCCGAGGGCAACCGGCGCGTGTTCCTCAATGGCTGCCCCTACTATTCTCGCGACGTCGTCGTCAACCAGCGCAAGGACGCCATCAAGTACGTCGAGACGGAGATCCCCACCGAAGAGCCCGTTTTCGCCTCCGATTCCGATCGCGATTCGTATCAGGAAAGGATGACCCTCCAAGGATGCCCGTCCTACTACCTGGTCCCTAACACCTGGAATGCCACCACATGGAGCATGCCCATCCCGGTCACTTCGTGGGATGGCTGGCAGCGTCGATGCTCCGCCCGTTCGGCCAAGATCGACATCCCGGAGGACGCCGCAATGCGTTATAAGCAGGTCATCAGCCGCAGAGTCAACAAGGAGGGTAATGCCGGAGAGACAATCTTGTCTCTGGAATGCCTTTGGATGGCTTACCCCACCATGAGCGTCGCCGACGATGATGATGATGTTGTTTATTTGTTGGCCAAGGGCACAAGTATGATGATGGCATTAGCTATTGACGTGAGGATGCGGACTCTGCGAGGAATTGCGAAGCTGCCTGAGAGGCACCTTGCTTTTATGCGTTACTTCCTCTAGCTACTGGGATCTCCAAACATCTCAAGTACGCTTCCATTGTTTCAACTCGCTGCACCTAATTAAGGAGGACAAGATTGATAACAATGAGATGCAAATGTGGTAGAGTGCTACCAAGAGGGTCGGTATATATAGAGTCCAAATGGTAGCGGTTTGAGTACAGTTGTGCATGAAAGTTCTAAAATAACTGGTATAGTTGATTTGACGGGACGCCGTTATTTGGCATACCTGCTATTTAAAATAATGATGACGTGTTTCTTGATGGCGGCGACGGTGCGCCTCTGGACATCCCGACCATCCGTCCCATGATGAGCCTCTGGACATCCTGACCATCCGTGCCATGATGAGTGACCTCATAGGGCCGGTAGCGAGAGCTCGGCGTCGACGCTGCAGTGGGCCATGGCAGAGCTGATGCGGGACCCGGCGGTGCTCAGGAGGGCGCAGGCGGAGGTGCGCAGCGCGCTCTTCGGGCAGAGCCTTGCAGGGGAGGAGTGTTGGGACAAACCCACCGGCGACAAACGCCGAGAAGCCCTCCGACGACGAACGTCGGACCGATATAGAAGACGAACAAAACACACTTCCGACGACGAACGCACCGGCCGCACAAACGGTCTGTATGTTGGCATCTATTCATCTCAACTCCTTCGAATACATATATACGGAGGTACACATGCACACACGCAACACAACCTAGGAAGAGTTCTCACGTCGACCGGGCGCATACCACGGTCCCAACAAAGACTACATCTTCTATAGGCCCCTCCCCCTCGGCTCGGCACATACCGTCATCATGGCGTGGCAATAGACCGACGTCCACGACAACACTTCAGAGCACCCTTTACATCAATACATGAGAGGGCTTTTATACCCGGATGCACAAATACCCAACGTCCATGCCCGCACGCAAGAGGCAGCCACCACTAGCACGTACACGGCCGTTTCACGTGCTAACTAACTCACCCACAACGCTAGCCATCCGGCCACTAACTAATAACTACGTACATGCATCACGACTTGCTCAACCTCAACGGCCACGACCCCAGCCAGCACACATGCATGCACATCAGTCCGTCGAAACTCACACCACCGTGACACACGCACGCACACACACTGTCATGGCTTATTGCTAACAAGGAGTCCATGCAGGAGCTGCCGTACTTGCGGCTGGTTATCAAGGAGACGCTCCGGCTGCACGCGGCGGTGCCGTTGCTCCTCCCGCGGGAGTGTCGCGAGCCCCGCCGTGTCCTCAGGTACGACGTGCCGCAGGGCGCCATGGTGTTGGTCAACGTGTGGGCCATCGCCCAGGACGAGGCGAGCTGGGGCCCGAACGCCGAGGAATTCAGGCCGGAGAGGTTCGAGGAGGGGGCCGCGGCGGCGGTGGACTTCCGGGGGGCGGACTTTGAGCTCGTGTCGTTCTGCGCGGGGCGGAGGATATGCCCCGGGATCACGTTCGGGCTAGCCGTCATGGAGCTCGCGCTGGCGAGCCTCCTCTTCCATTTCGACTAGGAGCTCCCCGACGGCGCCGAGGAACTGGACATGGCAGAGGCGTTCGGGATCACGGCGAGGAGGAAGAGCGACCTGTGGCTGCATGCCACCGTCATCGTGCCACCTAAATAATTGGACTAGCGGTTCACGCCGGTGGTTTCAACCTCCATCTTTTTACAGGTTCAAACTCTTTTCTAATAAAAAGAATAAAAAGAAAGATCAGTAATTTTGCTAGGCTAATTGTTCAAAAAGTTATTGTTTAGGAAGATGCTTAAAAAATAAACCATTTTTTAAGCACCAATGTCTATTTTTTTTAAAGAGATACTTAACTAAGCATTTATCATCTACAAATAAGCATCGCATGCTTAAAAAAACTGATGTATTTATTTAAGCACCTCATCTAAATGTCTTGCATTGTACAAGTCCTTAGTAGGCTGGACTGTTTTCTTATTTGTTGGTCGTCCATAAGTCCCGAATGTTTGGGATTTGTCAATGATAAATTATACGTTTTTATGACAATTAATATATGTGAGCATCATGCTTATCAATTAAACTTATCATCATTGCGTCAACTAAAGTAATCATAAAAACGTTTGATTTGCCACGAGCAAATCCAAAACGTTCGGGATTTTCATTATCGTATTTGTTTGGTTTGAGTTTGTCACACTTGTCACTACCAGTATAACAGAAGCTGCCGACGGCATAATCTATGCCGACGGCTCCCGTCGGCATCGATGGATGTATGCCGACGGCCTAGGTGAAGCCGTAGGCATAGAGAAGCCGTCGACATATGACCACCTATGTCGACGGGGGTCGTCGGCATACATCGACTGTCGGCAGCACTTCGTATATGCCTACGGTGGCCGTCGGCATAGGGCAAGCCGTCCGCGTACATGTGGGCCCGGCTATCCGGGCGACGACGGCCGTTTGACGGTGTGAGGCCTACACCGACGGAGCTAACAGGGCCGTCAGCATATCAGCCGTCGACATAGCTAAACTGCCACGTCATCGATCCGAACCCCTCACGCCGGTTAGGTACGCCGACGGCCTAGCTTCCCGTGCCGCCACGTCACCGATCTGTGTGACCTCCTCGATCCGTGGGTGTATCTGTGCCGACCGTCGGCACAGATTTTTGCTATTTTTTCTATTTTAATTATTTCTTTTTTCTTTCTTTTTTTAAAAACTATTTTGATTAACTTAATTTTTTCTATTTTAATTATTTATTTTTTCTTTCTATTTTTTTCTCACGGACGTCGCTGCCGCCCTATCACGGAGGGAGGAAACGGGACGGGGTACCTAGGAGGGTAGGAAACACGTCAGGTGTTGCGGTGGGTCCTCCTAGCTATGCGTGTGAAAGTGTGGTGGCATGCGGCTCCGGGTGGTGTCCACCCTCACGGGTGTCTTGGGGCTCCGGGGTTTGCCCCCCCCTTCGGGCGGACGTCGTTGTCGCTGTCACTTGGAGGGCGAGACGTGCGCGTCGGGTAGAACCGGAGGGAATCTAGTGGTAGTTTGGGTCCAGACCGTGTTCGGGGATGCTCCTATGTGCTGACCCATCGCAACCAGGTGGAAGAGTCCACTGGTCAAAGCCCGTCCAGCGAAAGTCAAAGGGCTAGATCTCCTGGTCTAACGGAGCTTCGTGGTGGCCTCCCGGGTGTAGCTATGCCACCGAAACACCACGTCGGGTCGTGATGCATGCGTGAAAGTGACGTGACACGCGTAGACGCCCGTCTTGGGGCTCTGGGGTGTGGCCCCCCTCCGCGGACGTCGCTGTCGCGGTCACTTGGAAGGGGGAGACGTGCTTGTCGGGTAGAACCGAAGGGAATCTAGTGGTGGTTTGGGTCCAGACCGTGTTCGGGGATGCTCCTATGTGCTGACCCATCGCAACCAGGTGGAAGAGTCCACTGGTCAAAGCCCGTCCGGCGAAATTCAAAGGGCTAGATCTCCTGGTCTAGGAGCTTCGTGGTGGCCTCCCGGGTGTAGCTATGCCACCAAAACATCGCGTCAGATCGTGATGCATGTGTCAAAGTGATGTGGCACGCGTAGATGCCCGTCTTGGGGCTCCGGGGTGTGGCCCCCCTCCGCGGACGTCGCTGTCACGGTCACTTGGAGGGGAGAGACGTGCACGTCGGGTAGAACCGGAGTGAATCTAGTGGTGTTTTGGGTCCAGACCGTGTTCGGGGATGCAACTATGTGCAGACCCATCGCAACTAGGTGGAAGAGTCCACTGGTCAAAGCCCGCCTGGCGAAAGTCAAAGGGCTAGATCTCCTGGTCTAACGGAGCTTCGTGGTGGCCTCTCGGGTGTAGTTATGCCATTGAAACACTGCGTCGGGTCGTGATGCATGTGTGAAAGTGATGTGGCATGCATAGACGCTCGTCGTGAGGCTCTGGGGTGTGGCCCCCCTCCGCGGACGTCGCTGTCGCGGTCACTTAGAGGGGGAGACGTGCGCGTCGGGTAGAACCGGAGGGAATCTAGTGGTGGTTTGGGTCCAGACCGTGTTCGGGGATGCTCCTATGTGCTGACCCATCGCAACCAGGTGGAAGAGTCCACTGGTCAAAGCCTGTCCAGCGAAAGTCAAAGGGCTAGATCTCCTGGTCCAACAGAGCTTCGTGGTGGCCTCCCGGGTGTAGCTATGCCGCCGAAACACCGCGTCGGGTCGTGATGCATGTGTGAAAGTGATGTGGCACGCGTAGACGCCCTTCTTGAGGCTCCAGGGTGTGGCCCCCCTCCGCGGACGTCGCTGTCGCGGTCACTTGGAGGGGGGAGACGTGTGCATCGGGTAGAACCAGAGGGAATCTAGTGGTGGTTTGGGTCTAGACCGTGTTCGGGGATGCTCCTGTGTGCTGACCCATCGCAACCAGGTGGAAGAGTCCACTGGTCAAAGCCCGTCCGGCGAAAGTTAAAGGGCTAGATCTCCTGGTCTAACGGAGCTTCGTGGTGGCCTCCCGGCTGTAGCTATGCCACTGAAACACCACGTCGGGTCGTGATGCATGTGTCAAAGTGATGTGGCATGCGTAGATGCCCGTCTTGGGGCTCCGGGGTGTGCCCCCCCCCTGCGGGCGTCGCTGTCGCGGTCACTTGGAGGGGAAGACGTGCTTGTCGGGTAGAACCAGAGTGAATCTAGTGGTGGCTTGGGTCCATACCGTGTTCGGGGATGCTCCTATGTGCTGACCCATCACAACCAGGTGGAAGAGTCCACTGGTCAATGCCCGTCCGGCGAAAGTCAAAGGGCTAGATCTCCTGGTCTAACGGAGCTTCGTGGTGGCCTCCCGGGTGTAGCTATGCCATCGAAACACTGTGTCGGGTCGTGATGCATGTGTGAAAGTGATGTGGCACACGTAGACGCCCGTCTTGGGGCTCCGGGGTGTGGCCACCCTCCGCGGACGTCGGTGTTGCGGTCACATGGAGGGGGGAGACGTGCGCGTTGGGTAGAACCGGAGGGAATCTAGTGGTGGTTTGGGTCCAGACCGTGTTCGGGGATTATCCTATGTGTTGAACCATCGCAACCAGGTGGAAGAGTCCATTGGTCAAAGCCCGTCCAGCGAAAGTCAAAGGGCTAGATCTCCTGGTCTAACGGAGCTTCGTGGTGGCCTCCCGAGTGTAGTTATGCCACCGAAACACCGTGTCGGGTCATGATGCATGTGTGAATGTGATGTGTGTTGGAAATATGCCCTAGAGGCAATAATAAATTAGTTATTATCATATTTCCTTGTTCATGATAATCATTTATTATCCATGCTATAATTGTGTTGATCGGAAACTCATATACATGTGTGGATACATAGACAACACTATGTCCCTAGTATGCCTCTAATAGACTAGCTCGTTGATCAAAGATGGCTATGGTTTCCTAGTCATGGACATGAGATGTCATTTGGTAACGGGATCACATCATTAGGAGAATGATGTGATGGACAAGACCCAAACTACAAACGTAGCATATGATCATGTCAGTTTATTGCTACTGTTTTCTGCATGTCAAGTATGTGTTCCTATGACCGTGAGATCATGCAACTCACTGACATCGGAGGAGTACCTTGTGTGTATCAAACGTCGTAACATAACTAGGTGACTATAAAGGTGCTCTACAGGTATCTCCGAGGGTGTCTGTTGAGTTGGCATGGATCAAGATTGGGATTTGTTACTCCGTGTGACGGAGAGGTATCTCAGGGCCCACTCGGTAATACAACATCACAATAAGACTTGCAAGCAATGTGACTAATTGTTAGTCACGGGATCTTGTATTACGGAACGAGTAAAGCGACTTGCCAGTAATGAGGTTGAACTAGGTATGGAGATACCGACGATCGAATCTCGGGCAAGTAACATACGGAAGAACAAAGGGAACATCATACGGGATTAATTGAATCCTTGACATAGAGGTTCGACCGATAAAGATCTTCGTAGAATATGTAGGAACCAATATGGGCATCCAGGTCCCGCTATTGGTTATTGACCGTATAGATGTCTCGGTCATGTCTACATAGTTTTCGAACCCGCAGGGTGTGCACACTTAAGGTTTGGTGACGTTTCGGTAGTATAGAGTTATGTATGGTGGTGACCGAAGGTTCTTCGGAGTCCCGGATGAGATCCCGGACGTCACGAGGAGCTCCGTAATGGTCCAAAGGTAAAGATTGATATATAGGAAGTCTTCTTTTGGTCGCCGGAAAAGTTTCGGGCTCATCGGTAGTGTACCGGGAGTGCCGATAGTGTACCGGGAGTGCCGATAGTGTACCGGGGGACCATCGGGAGGGGTGTCACGCCCCGAGGGGCATCATGGGGTGTGGGAGGAGACAAACCAGCCCCTGTTGGGCTGGATGAAGCCTCCACTAAAGCCCATGAGGTTTGAGAAGGAAAAAATCCAAAGGTGGAGAGGTGGAAAGAGTTTCCAAGTGGAAAGGAGGAATCCTACTCCTAATAGGATTGGAGTAGGACTCCTCCACCTCCAATTTCGGCCAGATATTGAGGGTTTGAGGCTGCCTCCTACCCTCCCTCTCTCCTATATATACTAGAGGATTTAGAGGGAAGAGAAAACCCTAATTGCCACGTGTTGCCCTCTTCTTCCTCTAGATCGTTTTCTCCTCTAGATCGGATTTCTACAGTGCTTAGGCGAAGCCCTGCCGGAATAGTTCCACCACCATCGCCGGAGTGCTGTCATGCTATCGGAGAACTCTTCTACCTCTCTGCTCTCTCTTGCTGGATCAAGAAGGCGGAGATCGTCATCAAGCTGGACGTGTGCTGAATGCGGAGGTGTCGTCCGTTCGGCACTAGATCGGAAGGACCGTGATCAAGATCGCGAGACGGATCGTGATGTGATTGCGGGATGGATCGTGATGAGTTCGCGGGACAGATCGTGATTGGATCACGGGATGGATCATGATGAGATCGCGGGATGCTTGGCGATTTGGATCGCGAAGACGTTCGACTACACCAACCGCGTTTCTTAACGCTTCCCGCTTAGCGACCTACAAGGGTATGTAGATCCACTCTCCCTCTCGTAGATGCTCCTCACCATGGATAGATCTTGCGTGTGCATAGGAAATTTTTTGTTTCCCATGCAACGTTCCCCAACAATGGCATCATGAGCTAGGTCTATGTGTAGATGAGATCTCGATTAGAACACAAAGAGTTTGTGGGCATTGATGCTTAGATTGCTTCCTCCCTTGGTCGTGTTTTGGTTCAGCGGTATTGTGAGATGAAGCAGCCCGGACCAACATTACTCGTACGCTTATGAGACTTGTTCCCTCAACCGTAACTTGTTGCATAGATGGCTTGCGGGTGCCAGTTTCTCTCACTTTAGTTGGATCGGATTCGACAAAGGCGATCCTTGAGAAGGTTGAAAAGGAACTATTGTATCACCATTGTGGTTTTTGTACAGATGAGAATTGTTCTTACTAGATACCCGTAGCAGCCACGTAAAACATGCAACAACAATTAGAGGACGTCTAACTTGTTTTTGCAGGGTATGTTGTGATGTGATATGGCCAATTACATGATGTGATATATGTGATGTTGGGGAACGTTGCATGGGAAACAAAAAAATTCCTACGCACATGCAAGATCTATCCATGGTTATGAGTATTTACGAGAGGGAGAGTGGATCTACATACCCTTGTAGATCGCTTAGCGGGGAAGCGTTACGAAATGCGGTTGGTGTAGTCGAACGTCTTCGTGATCCAAATCGCCGAGCGTCCCGCAATCTCATCACGATCCGTTCCGGGATTTTATCACGATCCGTCCCGCGATCCAATCACGATCCATCCCACGATCTCATCACGATCTGTCTCGTGATCTTGATCACGGTCCTTCCGATCTAGCGCCGAACGGACGGCACCTCCGCGTTCAGCACACATACAGCTTGATGACGATCTCCGCCTTCTTGATCCAGCAAGAGGGAGCGGAGAGATAGAAGAGTTCTCCGGCAGCATGACGGCGCCGCGGTGATGGTGGTGGAACTATTCCGGCAAGGCTTCGCCTAAGCACTACAGAAATCCAATCTAGAGGAGAAACTATGCACTGGAGGAACGGGTAGCACGTGGCTGAAAATCAAGTGCAAAACCCCTAAAACCACCAGTATATATAGGAGGAAGAGAGGACGAGGCTTGGCCCTCAAGGGGCCAGCCCTTTGGTTCGGCCGAACTAGGAGGAGAGGAGGATTCCTCCTCCAATCCTAGTAGGACTAGGATTCCTCCCTATTTTTGCCTTTTTGCCTTTTTCCACCCTTTTCTCTTTGGGCTTTTCTCTCCCAGCCGCATGGGACTTGTGTGGGACTTCCACCAGCCCACCAAGGGCTGGTATTCACTCTCACACAGCCCATGTAGCCTCTTGGGTCGAAATACCCCTCCCGGTGGTCTCCCGGTACACTACCGGCACTGCCGGTACACTACCGATGAGCCCAAAACTTTTCCGGCAACCAAAACAGGACTTCCTATATATCAATTTTTACCTCCGAAGCTCATCGTGATGTCCAGGATCTCATCCGGGACTCCGAACAAACTTCGGTCACCACCATGCATAACTCTATACTACCGAAACGTCACGAAACCTTAAGTGTGAAGACCCTGCGGGTTCGAGAACTATGTAGACATGACCGAGACACCTCTACGGTCTATAACCAATAGCGGGACCTGGATGCCCATATTGGTTCCTACATATTCTACGAAGATATTTATCGATCGAACCTCTATGTCAAGGATTCAGTTAATCCCGTATGACGTTCCCTTTGTTCTTCGGTATGTTACTTGCCCGAGATTCGATCATCGGTATCTCCATACCTAGTTCAACCTCGTTACCAACAAGTCTCTTTACTCGTTCCGTAATGCAAGATCCCGTGACTAACACTTAGTCACATTGCTTGCAAGCCTTATTGTGATGTTGTATTACCGAGTGGGCCCTGAGATACCTCTCCGTCACACGGAGTAACAAATCCCAGTCTTGATCATGCCAACCCAACAGACACCCTCGGAGATGTAGGGGAACGCGACAGAAAACAAAAAATTTCGGTATAGCGAGCACGCCCAGGACCATTATGGAGAATGCATACAAGGTTTGATCTGATCCGTATCGACTCGTAGCGCAGCGGAAGAAGAGTTGGTGGAGATCGTTGGTGCAGATCTCCGCAGCTAGGATTTACAACCTCCCAACCGCGAGGATGTACTCCCTCGTCGGACAGCCCTTCGGTAGGCGGTCGGACAGTCCCCCGGACGATGTCGCGGACAGCCCTTCGGGAGGACCCTCGAAACTCGAATGGAGACTCGGACGGCCCTTCGGGAGGACTCTCGAAACTCGACCCGAGACTCGGACAGCCCTTCGGGAGGACACTCGAACAGCCCCTCGGGCAAAAGATCGAAACTACGAACTCTCTACGGGGTTGCACACATACGGTGTCATCTATCCGGTAGGGCTTCGCCGTCCAGAACTAGTTCCTGCCGGAACCCAGACAGCCTTTCGGCTCTACGAAAAACTCTTTTCGTGGGAGGGAGAGAGAGAGCTTGCAAAGCAAAGCATGTGTATGAGAGCAAAGGATGAGTGTGGAGAGTGCATCTCCACCTTTATTTATAGGAAAACCCAAGGGGTAGGGTGGCACTTGAAATACCCAAAATGCCCATGAGGTGAGCACACCACAAGGGCATAAAGGGAAAGCCTCCAAATAGTGTTGCCTGCATCACCATGCCTGCATCACCATGCCTGCATCATCCCCTAATAGTATTTCCACTATTCACAATAGTGTTTCCACTATTTACAATAGTGTTTCCACTATACATATATAGTGTTTCCACTATTTACAATAGTGTTTCCACTATACATATATAGTGTTTCCACTATTTATATATATAGTGTTTCTACTATTCAAAATAGTGTTTTCACTATTCACGAAGACATTTTTCTGCGTCCGTTAAATCCCAAATTATTTCTGTGTGCCTAGAATAATTCCAGTACCCACTAAAACAATTTTGGACGCGTTCCGAAACAATTCCGGAACAATGTTTTTCTTCAGCGAAAAGCTACCATAGCGGTTCCGGCGGCTCCGGAACACTTCCGGTTTTTTCCTCCGAAAAATCCCAGAAGTCCCCAGAATCATTCTGGCACCCTCCAAGAATTTCTAGACGTGTGCCGAAACCATTTTGACTTAATGGTATACTCCGAAACAACTTTTCGGTTTTACCGGAACTATTCCAATGTTCTCTCTCCGGAACTCTTCCGTTGTCTCCGAAACTTTTTTGGTGATTTTCTCTCAGACTCCCTGTCTAGTATTCAGCAGATAGATGACCCTTAAGCGTGTGACCCTATAGGTTCGGTGAAGTATAGACATGACCCGGAACACCTTCCGATCAATGATCAACATCGGAGCCGTGGACACCCATATCGATCCCTATACCCACACGAATAAATATTCGAGTGAACCTCCAGTTGCCTTGAGCTATTCCTGTTGCTTCGCGATATGTTACAATTACCCGAGGTGAGAAACATCGGCATCCTCGTGGATCAACACTTGTCCACAATGCCAGTTACCTCGTTGCCGGTATTGTTCTCTTTTCTCGTTCCCATGTTTTGGCATCCCCGTGATCAAATCACAAAGTGTCTGGCCAGACGATGATGGATACCGTAACACCGAGAGGGCCCAGAGATATCTCTCCATCACCGAAGGAGCAAATCCCAATCTTGAGCTATCAAGTTACTTGACATACTTTTCCATGAACCCGTAAGTCACCGTAATAGCCACCCATTTACGGATGACGTTTAACAAACCCCAAAGTTCATGAAGCAAGCATGAAGAAACTCGATACTCGCATGGTCTAAGGAATTATGCAAACATTAACTTCTCTGTGTTATTAACCATAAACTTATGATGAATGTATCTCATAGCATAACATCAATTCGGATCGATTCAACACAAGTGTTCTACCAACATCGTGCCCTCAAAATTGCCGGCATGGCCATGCCCATGATCAGGAAAACAGGATCATCATGCAATACTTGAGACAGTATTAGAGGCAAGACTAGGAATACAATTTACCATTTATTATACCACACGTGCACATGAGTTTCCCTCCAAGCCTCGTTTATTTGCAGACTCGAGAATCATTGTAGTTATAGCATGGATCATAAACATTCATTACAAACTTGGAGATACAAAAGTAACTGATATTACTGCCTCTAGGGCATATCTCCTACAGACTCCCACTTGCACTAGAGTCATAATCTAGTTACATGGCTTCCCTAACACCAATGGCAATCCGGTGTTGCTCATGCTTTGCTCGTGGTAGAGGCTTCGTCATCGGGTCTGACACATTCAGATCCGTGTGAACTTTGCGTACTTTCACTAAACCTTCTTCGACATGATGTCGAATGAGTTTAAATTTGCGTTGAATATGCATTGTCTTATGGTGCGAACATGGCTCCCTTGCCTGAGCCACGGCGCCACTATTGTCACAATAGATCTCCACCGGGTCCAGAGCACTTGGAACCACACCAAGGTCTTCAAGGAATTTCTTGATACCGACAGCTTTCTTGGAGGCTTCTGAAGCAGCCACATATTCCGCCTCCGTTGTAGAATCCGCCACAGTCTTTTGTTTGGAACTTTTCCAATCAACTGCACCGCCGTTCAATAAGAAGACATAGCCCGATTGAGATTTGAAGTCATCTGGGTCAGTCATGAAGCCTGCATCAGTGTAACAACTTACAATGAGCTCTTCATCACCTCCGTACACAAGGAGTAAATCCTTGGTCCTCCTGAGGTACTTAAGAATACCCTTAACTACGGCCCAGTGTTCCAATCCTGGATCACCTTGGTACCGGCTGCTAACACTTAGCGCATAGGAAACATCCGGTCTTGTACATAGCATGGCATACATAATAGAACCAACTGCCGAAGCATATGGAATATCATTCATTTGTACTCGCTCATCGAGGGTCCGAGGACACTGATTCTTGCAAAGCACTGTGCCAGGTGACATGGGGAGTAGGCCTTTCTTGGAGTTCTCCATGTTGAACCTTTTCAACACCTTGTCAATGTATGTGCTTTGGCTTAGCGCTATCAGGCGTCTTGATCTATCTCTATAGATCCTGATGCCCAATACATATGCCGCTTCGCCTAAGTCTTTCATTGAAAAACTCTTCTTCAATGAGTCTTTTATTTCGCTAAGAAATTTCACATCATTTCCAATCAACAATATGTCATCCACATACAAGATTAGAAATGCTTTTGCGCTCCCACTAAACTTCTTGTAAACACAAGATTCTTCATCGTTCCTGATGAAGCCAAACTCTTTGACCACTTCATCAAAACGAATGTTCCAGCTCCTTGATGCTTGCTTCAGACCATAAATGGCTTTCTGAAGCTTGCATACCTTTCTAGCATTCTTAGGATCGACAAAACCTTCTGGCTGTATCATGTATACATCCTGTTCAAGGTTTCCATTTAGGAAAGCCGTTTTGACATCCATCTGCCATATTTCATAATCGAAATAAGCAGCAATTGCTAGTAATATCCGAACAGACCTGAGCATGGCTACGGGCGAGAAAGTCTCGTCGTAGTCAACTCCTAGAACTTGCGTGAACCCTTTCGCGACAAGTCTAGCTTTGTGGATAGTAATGTTACCATCCGCGTCCGTCTTTCTTTTGAAAATCCATTTACAACCAATGGGTTTTACGCCATCTGGAAGTTCTTCCAAGTTCCAAACTTGGTTTTCATACATGGATTCCATCTCGGATCTCATGGCCTTGTGCCATTCCCTTGAGCTAGGCCCCGCCATCGCTTCCTTGTAGTGCGCAGGTTCATCGTCTTCAAGAATGAAGATTTCGTTATGAAACCATTCAGGTGGCTGGATAGCCCTACCTAATCTGCGCGGTTCAGTTACAACATTGTCTGAAGTTTCCGCATCACATGCGACAACTTCCGGCTCGGTTGTAGGGATAATTTGCGGAATTACTTCCGGTTCCTTAGCCATATCAACGGTTGCCGAAGATTCACTAATCTCATTAAGCTGTACTGTCCTCCTACTCAATTCTTTAGCGAGAAACTCTTTCTCGAGAAAATGTGCAACCTTTGCGACAAACACTTTGCCCTCGGTTTGGTGGTAGAAGGAATATCCAATGGTTTTATTTGGATAACCTACAAAGTAACATTTGTCTGATCTAGGTTCTAGCTTGGTTGGCTGTAAACGTTCTACGTATGCCTCACAACCCCAAACCTTGAGATGTGACACACTAGGTATCTTCCCATACCACATCTCATGTGGTGTCGTCTCAACAGACTTAGACGGTGCTCTGTTTAATGTATAAGCAGCAGTTTCTAGTGCGTGACCCCAAAAAGATATCGGTAGATCTGTAAGAGACATCATCGACCTTACCATGTCTAACAGGGTTCGGTTACGTCGTTCCGACACTCTGTTTCGCTGTGGAGTTCCGGGAGGCGTAAGCTGTGAAACGATTCCACGATCACTCAGATGTTGGCCAAACTCGTGACTAAGATATTCGCCTCCGCGATCAGACCGCAGAAACTTAATCTTTTTGTTACGATGATTTTCTACCTCATTCTGAAATTCTTTGAACTTTTCAAAGGTTTCCGACTTATGCTTCATCAAGTAGATATAGCCATACCGACTCAAATCATCAGTAAAAGTCACGAAGTAAAAATACCCACCCCGTGCGGCCGTGTTCATTGGACCACATACATCACTATGTATTATTTCCAATAATTCACCCGCCCGTTCAGGATGACCCGTGAACGGCGTCTTGGTCATTTTTCCCATCAAGCAAGCTTCACATGTGTCAAATAATTCAAAATCAAGGGACGGTAAAACTCCATCTTTATGGAGTCTTTGCATGCGTTTCTTTCCGATGTGTCCAAGCCGACAGTGCCACAAGTAAGTGGCGGTGGTATCAGCCTTCTTAAGGCGTTTAGCATTCACGTTAAAGACATCATTTCCACATTCAAGATTTAGTATGAAAAGGCCCCCAACAATGGGGGCAAATCCATAAAACATATCCTTACAATAAAGTGAACAACCATTGTTCTCAGACTTGTAGGAGTACCCGTCGTGCACTAAACATGATCCAGAGATAATGTTTCTACACAACAACGGAACAAAATAACAGTTACTAAGTTCCAAAATAAATCCTGAAGGGAGACGTAGAGGCATAATGCCGACGGCTTGAGCGGCGATCCCAACGCCATTCCCGACACGCATCACGACTTCATTCTTTGCCAGCTTGCGCACCTTCTGAAGCCCCTGTATCGAGTTGCAAATGTGAGCAACCGATCCAGTATCAAATACCCAAGACTTAGAATTTTCGCTAGCAAGCAAAACGTCAATGAAATTAACTTGTATAACAATTATACCTTTTCCGGTTTTCCCGGATTTCTTATCTTCCAGATACTTCTTGCAGTTTCTCTTCCAGTGTCCTGTGCCCTTGCAGTAGAAGCACTCAGTTTCATTCTTGGCTCCGCCCTTAGATTTGCGTTGGAAGCCGGTCTTACCGGCGCCCTTGCCTTTCTTTGGCTTGCCTTTCTTTTTGAAACTGACAGTTTTATTCACAAGCAACACTTGCTTGCGATTTTTCTGCAGTCCTCCTTCAACAGTTTTCAGCATGGCAAGCACCTCATTAGGTGTTTTGTCCATCCCATTCATGTTGTAGTTCATGACAAAACCTCCGTAAGAAGGGGGGAGTGAACAGAGCAACATGTCCATTACATGCTCTTCTGGAAGTGGAAATTCCAGGGTTTTAAGCCTTTCAGCGTAGCCAATCATATTGACTACGTGCTCACCAACTGAACTGCCCTCAGCCATCTTGGTCTCCGACATCATATTCATGATATCAAAACGTTCAGACCTTGCATTAAACTTGTAAAGAGCATCCAGATCCTTCATCATATCAAAGGAGTTATGGAATTCAAAACGTTTTTGAAGCTCTGAACTCATGCAAGACAGCATGAGGCACTGCACTAAGTTGTAATCATCATCCTTAGTGGCCCAGACATTCTGTATGTCTACCGCGGCTGTTGCCGCCGGCTTTGGTGGAAGAGCTCCATCAAGCACGTACACTTTCTTAGCGCTCCTGAGGACAATCCTCAGGGTACGGACCCAGTCCGCATAGTTGTTTCCATTCGCAGCTAACTTCTCTTTCTCTAACATCGGGCCTAAGTTGAACGCGCTATTGCGAGCCATTTGATCTACAATGGAAAACACAAGTTCATTTTAGACATTGTTCATAATGATTTTTGGCACTAGTGAATAAACAATTTTATTCTAAAGTGCGCTCCCACTCAAATCAATATCTCTCATAATTGATTGTGAGTGATGCAAGATCCAACTTTCAATTTAGCGTCAAGGATGTAACCATCTCAAGTGACGAGAATTTCAATTGGTAGGCCAACTTGCCAATCACATCTCTATGTGACTCTTGTTCATCTTTCGAAGCGTGTGTTCCGAGCTCATGACTTTCATGCCTGAACGTCAAGACAACCAAGTGATCTCGCTGCGAGGTCTCAACTCACCCGCCTCACACTTCTCTAATCGTTCGTATCCATGTAACCATGTGATACCCCGAAGAGATAGGTGCCTTGACGGTGCTACACTTGGGAGAACACTATCTACTTGATATTTTTGTGAGAGATCACCCTAATAAAAAGCGACTACCGCGCAATCAAGAAGGGTGCATCAAGAGGGATAAACATCTCAGGCAATTCATAATAGCATGATATGATATAGCCCCTTCTGACGGAGAAGTCAAGTATTTCTTCGTCTTCAGCATTCGCGTCGGTGTTCACCTTTGCGAAGATTGCCACCACCTTGTCGATGCACCAAATAATATTGCTATCTCTATAGCTAATAAAATAAGTGCATTACATAAGGTTGACACGCAGGTCATTAAAGTGCAATCATATGGCTCCAGCCATCATGCCGAATCATGACACGCAGGTCATGTTAATTACATCATATAGCCATCTCATACATAATCAAATTGAATATGAGCATTGCTATACCACATCACATGCAAACCATCCTGCAAAACCAAGTTAGACGCCTCTAATCGGTTTATGCAAAATTTTATTTTACGTGGCTTCTAAGGTTTTGACTTAAACCGCAGCTACCAACGTTTATCATCAAGTATGATACTTCAAGTTGCTAGATTAACTTTCCAGGGTGTATGAAACACGAGATAGTAAAATCTCGAGCCCCATACTAAACTTCGTCATACGCATGACCCCCGTGCAGATCATATCTGCATTGCCCTTCGTCTGCGAAACATCCATCTTTCTTTAACTATGGTGGAACCCAAAGACACTGAAGCACTTCGTTGATCTGTCAATCAGCATACTCAGGAGCAGCATGAAAGGATCGCGGATTGCCAGAACTTTGTAAGATTCCACCATTCCATCAAGATCAGGAGTACGCAAATTCACGGGAAGCAACAAGAACATCGGGTAACAGATTTCATCTGCTACCTGCACAAATAATTTTCAACAATAGATCTCATCTACTACAAAATTATACTATGCAATACTCATACATCTCATGTATTCTAGATCATACCATGCATCTACTCATAGCCTGGCTCTGATGCCACTGTAGGGGAACGCGACAGAAAACAAAAAAATTCGGTATAGCGAGCACGCCCAGGACCACTATGGAGAATGCATACAAGGTTTGATCTGATCCGTACCGACTCGTAGCGCAGCGGAAGAAGAGTCGGTGGAGATCGTTGGTGCAGATCCCCGCAGCTAGGATTTACAACCTCCCAACCGCGAGGATGTACTCCCTCGTCGGACAGCCCTTCGGTAGGCGGTCGGACAGTCCCCCGGACGATGTCGCGGACAGCCCTTCGGGAGGACCCTCGAAACTCGAACGGAGACTCGGACGGCCCTTCGGGAGGACTCTCGAAACTCGACCCGAGACTCGGACAGCCCTTCGGGAGGACACTCGAACAGCCCCTCGGGCAAAAGATCGAAACTACGAACTCTCTACGGGGTTGCACACATACGGTGTCATCTATCCGGCAGGGCTTCGCCGTCCAGAACTAGTTCCTGCCGGAACCCACACAGCCTTTCGGCTCTACGAAAAACTCTTTTCGTGGGAGGGAGAGAGAGAGCTTGCAAAGCAAAGCATGTGTATGAGAGCAAAGGATGAGTGTGGAGAGTGCATCTCCACCTTTATTTATAGGAAAAACCCAAGGGGTAGGGTGGCACTTGAAATACCCAAAATGCCCATGAGGTGAGCACACCACAAGGGCATAAAGGGAAAGCCTCCAAATAGTGTTGCCTGCATCACCATGCCTGCATCACCATGCCTGCATCATCCCCTAATAGTATTTCCACTATTCACAATAGTGTTTCCACTATTTACAATAGTGTTTCCACTATACATATATAGTGTTTCCACTATACATATATAGTGTTTCCACTATTTATATATATAGTGTTTCTACTATTCAAAATAGTGTTTTCACTATTCACGAAGACATTTTTCTGCGTCCGTTAAATCCCAAATTATTTCTGTGTGCCTAGAATAATTCCAGTACCCACTAAAACAATTTTGGACGCGTTCCGAAACAATTCCGGAACAATGTTTTTCTTCAGCGAAAAGCTACCATAGCGGTTCCGGCGGCTCCGGAACACTTCCGGTTTTTTCCTCCGAAAAATCCCAGAAGTCCCCAGAATCATTTTGGCACCCTCCAAGAATTTCCAGACGTGTGCCGAAACCATTTTGACTTAATGGTATACTCCGAAACAACTTTTCGGTTTTACCGGAACTATTCCAATGTTCTCTCTCTGGAACTCTTCCGTTGTCTCCGAAACTTTTTCGGTGATTTTCTCTCAGACTCCCTGTCTAGTATTCAGCAGATAGATGACCCTTAAGCGTGTGACCCTATAGGTTCGGTGAAGTATAGACATGACCCGGAACACCTTCCGATCAATGATCAACATCGGAGCCGTGGACACCCATATCGATCCCTATACCCACACGAATAAATATTCGAGTGAACCTCCAGTTGCCGTGAGCTATTCCTGTTGCTTCGCGATATGTTACAATTACCCGAGGTGAGAAACATCGGCATCCTCGTGGATCAACACTTGTCCGCAATGCCAGTTACCTCGTTGCCGGTATTGTTCTCTTTTCTCGTTCCCATGTTTTGGCATCCCCGTGATCAAATCACAAAGTGTCTGGCCAGACGATGATGGATACCGTAACACCGAGAGGGCCCAGAGATATCTCTCCATCACCGAAGGAGCAAATCCCAATCTTGAGCTATCAAGTTACTTGACATACTTTTCCATGAACCCGTAAGCCGCCGTAATAGCCACCCATTTACGGATGACGTTTAACAAACCCCAAAGTTCATGAAGCAAGCATGAAGAAACTCGATACTCGCATGGTCTAAGGAATTATGCAAACATTAACTTCTCTGTGTTATTAACCATAAACTTATGACGAATGTCTCTCATAGCATAACATCAATTCGGATCGATTCAACACAAGTGTTCTACCAACATCGTGCCCTCAAAATTGCCGGCATGGCCATGCCCATGATCAGGAAAACAGGATCATCATGCAATACTTGAGCCAGTCTTAGAGGCAAGACTAGGAATACAATTTACCATTTATTATACCACACGTGCACATGAGTTTCCCTCCAAGCCTCGTTTTATTTGCAGACTCGAGAATCATTGCAGTTATAGCATGGATCATAAACATTCATTACAAACTTGGAGATACAAAAGTAACTGATATTACTGCCTCTAGGGCATATCTCCTACAGATACCTGTAGTGCACCTTTATAGTCACCCAGTTATGTTGCGACGTTTGATACACACAAGGCACTCCTCCAGTGTGAGTGAGTTGCATGATCTCATGGTCATAGGAACAGATACTTGACATGCAGAAAACAGTAGCAATAAACTAACACGGTCATATGCTACGTTTGTAGTTTGGGTCTTGTCCATCACATCATTCTCCTAATGACGTGATCCCGTTATCAAATGACATCTCATGTCCATGACTAAGAAACCATAGCCATCTTTGATCAACGAGCTAGACTATTAGAGGCATACTAGGGACATGGTGTTGTCTATGTATCCACACATGTATCTGAGTTTCCGATCAATACAATTATAGCATGGATAATAAACGATTATCATGAACAAGGAAATATGATAATAACTAATTTATTATTGCCTCTAGGGCATATTTCCAACAAGCCCATCCGGGTGTAGGGCGAAAGTCAAAGGGCTAGATCTCCTAGTCTAACGGAGCTTCGTGGTGGCCTCCCGGGTGTAGCTATGCCACCGAAACACCGCGTCGGGTCGCGATGCATGTGTGAAAGTGATGTGGCACATGTAGACGCTCGTCTTGGGGCTCCGGGGTGTGGCCCACCCTCCGCGGACGTCGCTGTCGCGGTCACTTGGAGCGGGGAGACGTGCGCGTTGGGTAGAACCGGAGGGAATCTAGTGGTGGTTTGGGTCCAGACCATGTTCGGGGATGCTCCTATGTGCTGACCCATCGCAACCAGGTGGAAGGGTCCACTTGTCAAAGCCCGTCCGGTGAAATTCAAAGGGCTAGATCTCCTGGTCTAACGGAGCTTCGTGGTGGCCTCCCGGGTGTAGCTATGCCACCGAAGCACCGCTTCGGGTCGTGATGCATGTGTGAAAGTGATGTGGCACGCGTAGACGCCCGTCTTGGGGCTCCGGGGTGTGGCCCCCTCCACGGACATCGCTGTCGCGGTCACGCTGGTCGACTCTAGGTTAGACCAGGAGATCTAGCCCGGTCAACTCTCGCAGGGTTAGACAGGACAAGTGTAGTTTGGGGGGTAGCTATGCCGCCAGCTCTTTCTCTAGGCCCTCCTACACGTCCGGAAGTGTGGTGGCGGATGGAAGCACCCGACACGGCGCTCCGGGGTGTGACCCCCTTCACGGACGTCGCTGCCGCCGTCGCACGGAGGGTGGAAACGACCACGTCGGGGAGACACGGAGGCCACCAGTGTAATAAAAAAAACATAAAGAACTCCCCTATAAAATGTAAATAAATCCCTTAAAAATAAAAAATACTATGCCAACGGCTAGGCCGTCGGCGTATGTTCCCACGTGGCTCCAGTAGTCTACGCCGATGGCTCGGCCGTCGGCATGGATCCTTACCTTATCCGGTCGGGCGGGCCTCCCTCTCCTCCACTCATCCTGTCTCTTACGCCACTCCTCTCTCGACCCGACCGGACCGCCTTGCTGCCACCGCCCTGCGCCCCCGCCCCGACGTGCGCCGCCGCGTCGCCTCCCTTCCCTGCGTCGCCACCGGGCCCCTCCACGGTTGCCGCCCTGCCCCGCCCCCTCGCCGACTACGAGCGCTGCCCCGCCCTGCCTCGCCTCCTCCCCGACCCCCGCCCCGCACCGGCCCCTCCCCCGGCGGCCGCCCTGCCCGGCCCTGCCTCAGCCCCCTCCCGGACCACCATCATCGACGTCAGAGCTGTTGGTCCCTGATCGTCCCTCCGCTGTTTGACTACTTCCTCTACAGCTGAGGGTGAGCTACAAATCCACCACCTCCTCATCTGTTTTTTTTATGTCACTAGATTTTCTTTTCATGTCAAGTCCCGTAACCTAGGCGTCTCCCGTCCGAAAGGGTTGCATCGATAAATATGCATTCAATTACATATTTATCACCACAACTCTTTTGGATTGTCCAGCGTTTTCCATGGACAGCCCGAGGATGTGTACATTGGGTACGTTCTCCATGCCCTACCCCATTCCAAGACAAGATTTCGGGGGCGCCTCCCCATGGTTCTCCGGAGCACATTCTCTCGACTATTTTCCGAGACGTGTATCTGGAGAACAGCGGGGGGAGGGGGGATAGCCACTAAAGGGGGTCACGGCCAAAAAGAGTGCAACCTCACTGACTTAGGGGTGTTGTCTTTGAGGCCCTCCTCTAGTGAGGTACCCTCTGTCTAGGAGGAGGTGGTGGTTCGCGAGGAGGGGGTGGGGAGGAGAAGGAGAAGGAGGAGGTTGGGGAGGGGGACGAGGAGGAGAGGAGGCAGGCGGGGATGATGATGGTGGCGGGGACACTGGTGGTGGCAGGAATGGCAACAATAAGGGATGGCTGCGTGGTAATGCAAAGGTCCCAAAGCATATTCCTACTATCGAGGAGCAGAAGTGGCTCATTGAGCCAAAGGGGATAGAGTAAATTCCACTAAATAATTTCAATAATAATTTAATTCTTTTGCTTGTCACATCCTAATATTTTCATTCTTTAAATCTTTTGCTTGTCACATGCTAATATTTTCATTCTTTATATCTTCTGCAGTAACTGGGTACATCCTGAAGGGGCCCATGTTCCCAACGACATCATCACCATCTTGCTAAAGGAATACTGGCCGGGGTTGTACTGTCCGGATCCACTCAGGCACCCAGATCTTTGGGTTTTGGCTAAGACCTGGGAGCACTAGGAAGCGGCCCCCACGCGGAGTATGTGACCCATGCTAAGGCCGTGATCACTAATTTTTGGGTGAGTTCTCTTCACAAGCCCATGTCCATTCTGGTTTGATGAATGATTTAACTCATGGCTTCTTCCATTGTGGTTTCATGAATGATTGTAGAAATACTATCGAGTTCTTCCGGAGCACAAGGCCACTGCCGACGAGATCGTGCTGCGCCAAGCAAAGAAGAAGGCCCGCCAGATGCAGTACGAGGTGCGGTTGGTGGCCATCACGCAATACTATCACGAATATCTTGGTATGAAGATGACCAAGGAAGAAGTGAAGACGCGGCACATTACCTTGGAGAGGGACAAGTACTTGTCGGTAAGTATTAACGATTTTTCATTCCGAAGTTTGTGGTAAATTTCATCGTTTCGTGTTAGACATGCCATTATGCTTCCTATTATGTAGGTGTGTCCAAATTGGTGTTATGGAAAAGACGAGTCCTGGGCGGCATTGGTGGACCTGTGGTGTGGTCAGGATGAGGCCTGGGTGGCTACTAGCAGCAAAAACAAGGCTAACCGACGGAAGGAGGGAGTACATGTTCAGGGAAACCGGAACCACTTTCTCCACAAGGCACTTCACGTATGACTAACCTCATTAAATAATCTTCTTCTATTTACTGTCACTTTTTTATGTATGACTAACATCTGTTTGTTGGTGCAGGAGGAGAAACTCAAGCGGACGCTCTCACACATGGAGGCATGGGAGATTGCCCATACTCGAAGGAGGTCCAAGCCTGGCGAAGACAAGTACTACGGCAACACCGCGGAGAAGAAGTAGAACTACTCTACAGCGTATCTGAATCTACATCCTGACACACCTGACCCCATATAGGCGCCTTTGGACGACAGGGCGGTGGTTGGCATGGTGCCGAAGGCTCATGGTCGGCAGCCGGTTCTGGATGCTGTGGCCACTCCTTCTATCTCCTACGCACAGCTCCGAGCTACCGACCCAAGCCTGAGACAGCGCACGCCCACGACCACTGCGCAGTCACAGTCCCTCCTAGCCAAGCGGCACTCTATAAGTATTTTTCCCTCTTATCTTCATTGCTCACTTTATTTTCTGCATTGAGATGTTTAATGAGTTCCATCACGTCATATTGTAGGCCTACATGGAGTACACATGCCAGGAGACCATGGCGTGGAGCGCGAGAGTTCCAGCCGTCCAGGACCACAACACTCGCATGATGACGGTTAGTTTAGCCCCTGTCATTTCATTTCCATATTGACACTTTCATTTCTTCTGACATTCGTGTTTGCTTTGTCAAGTAACATGCAGCTCGTGTTTGAGAGCATGAGGAACGGCACGATTCCTGAAATGGAACCAGCACCACCAGCTGGAAGACCACAACCAGTGTTGCTTACCGTTGAGGAATTTCTAGCACAACAACCGGGGACAACGGTGGTTAGTACATCCCCAAACTATTCAACCACCGCTTACTGTTTATTTAACACAATATCATTGACTCAACATGTCTTTTGAAACATCAAGGGAACCAATAGAAAATCCGTTGGTGGTGGTGCCGGTGTTCACATCAATCCCGAGTCATGGAGCCCGGTCACTCCAATCCACTAAGGCGGTAGCGCTGCCGCTAGCAGTGAAGACCTGGGATTTGACGGACTTGGCGTTGACGACCTTGGAGGTGGACGTACTGGCGCTCCTTAGATGACTTATGCTCTTTAGATGAGTTCTGCCTTTTTACGCTACTTTCGATGACTTCTGCCTTTAGATGACTTGTGCTCTTTAGATGACTTCTGTCTTTTTACGCTACTTATATTTCTGATATGCTTATGTTGTTGGTTGTGAGGATGTGATGGTGGTCGTGTTGGTTCTGACGATGTGATGATGCTGTTGGTTGTGCATTAAATTTCATTGTATATACCCTGTTATTTTGGAGCTGAAATGAATTTGTATGAAACAGGAAAAAGAAAAAAAATAGCACAAAACTACGTCGACGGCATAGCCGTTGCCATAGAGGGCCTCTGAATTACCAGTGGCTGCCACGTGGCAAGCTATGCTGACGGTTATGCCGTCGGCATAGGCACGCCCCAGGGGATACCAGCGCCTGCCACGTGGCAAGCTATGCCATTGGCATACCTTTGTAGCCTAAGCCGACGGCCTAAGCCGTCGGCATAGGCTTGCCCCAGGGACCATCGCAGGCCGCCACGTGTCTATCTATGCCGACGGCCATGCCGTCGGCATAGGCCTGACACGTGGCCGTCCCTGGGTGGTGCACTCTTGACGGCAGCGCTGCTGGACGCCGTTTTCCATGGAGCTATGCCGACGGCTTGGGCCGTCGATATCGCTGTACGGACACCGTCGACATAGCATATATGCCGACGACTTTTTTATGCCGACGGTGACTTGGGGTACGCCGACATATATGGTGCCGATGGCGCTATGTCGACGGGGGCCGTCGGCATAGACCTATGCCGACGGGAATCGGGGCTACGCCGACGGCCTGAGCCGTCGGCACTAAGCATCTATCATCTACAAATAAGCATCGATGCTTAAAAAAACTGATGTATTTCTTTAAGCACCTCATCTAAACGTCTTGCATTGTACAAGGCCTTACTAGGCTGGACTGTTTTCTTATTTGTTGGTCGTCGATAAGTCCCGAATGTTTGGGATTTGCCAATGATAAATTATACGTTTTATGACAATTAATATATGTGAGGATCATGCTTATCAATTAAACTTATCATCATTGCGTCAACTAAAGTAATCATAAAAACAATTGATTTCCCACGAGCAAATCCAAAACGTTCGGGATTTTCATTATTGTATTTGTTTGGTTTGAGTTTGTCACATTTGTGAACCTTTCTTCATATCTGGATGTTTCATAGAAGTCAACTATGACGGGTTTTGTAGGATGCATAGGATGTCGCCCGTTGTGATTCCTTCATAAGGTTGTCTATCGGAGCTGCTGCTAGCTAGCCCAAATATATAGATTTCAAAATAATATAAATATGTAAATGACAAAAACACTTTACATAAAATTTGGAAAAATATTAATCATGCATTTGAAAAATGTTAAATGTTAAATGTGTACAGAAAAATGTTTGTGGCATCTAAGAAATATCAAGCGTTAGTGTATGTGACATTTAAAAAAATGGTTTTGCAATGAAAAAGAGTGTTTGCGTAACTAGAAAATTGTATCAAACATTCAAGAAAATGTACGTTGAATTTAAGTCTTTGCCGAGCATGACCATGGCTTAAGTGCCTATGACTATGTTGTTGCTAGGGTAATGTGTGTGCTCGTAACCTCATCATTCCAATGTTCTATATGTAACAAATTTCACATGTTCTATATGTAACAAAAAAACAACACTTCGCGTCTGCATAGAATCAGCCTGCAATCAAACATCAATGTGTGCGTGTTTCTGCTCAGCCAAGTTGCAGGAGATGCAAACAAATTGTGCGGAGAACATGGTTTTTGCATGTATTTACTAGGCAAAGTCAGGCCAAAGATGCAAAGTGCCAAACACCATGGAGACTACCAAACACATCCTAGCGATATTGGTGCAACAAGACTTAAAAACATGTGGTGTCGGCCTCCTTACAAATTTTATAAATTTAGGTTTAGACTAGCAAAAGAGACTGTGTGTTGCAGCGGGAGAAAAAAAATACCACACCACCTAACCCAAATAACCATGAGTCAAGACCCAATACATACATGTCCTTTCTTTCAACACGCGGCATCCCATTTGTGTTGTCACTAATATATCCTCCTTCCCATCCTTGCCGACGGTGGCCTCGTTGCTCACACAATCACAATGTGTGTAAATTGTTGATCCTAAGGCGTCTCTCTCTCTCGACATAAGATGAGAAATCTGTTTTTTTGTGAGGTTTTGGCGAGGCGTGCATTGTGGTTATAAATGGTTTCTTTCATCTCCAAACCTAATTTCACTCAGGTGTTGATTTCCAATCTGGATCGGTACCGGTATACAAAATATATGGATCATGCGCTATTAGTTAAGGTTGAACCCTAAATATTTTTTTAAATAATTCACAGGTAAATTAATATCATATTTAGACTGTACATATTTTTCTAATAAAATTCCATATATGATGTGTTAAATTTGGAGTTAGGTTTTAAAAGGTACGGACATTTTAAAAAGCATTTCATATGTATTGCAAGTTTATTAACCTAGTGTCACGGGGTTAATTGTAAAAGCAAAAATCTGACTTAAAACTGATCTGCAAGTTGATTAACACAAACATCAGGGGTTTTGATGCAAAAGCAAAAATCTGACTTAAAACTGAACCGCATGTTGGGATCTGTAAAATAGCATGACAAACCAAGGTATAGATTTGACTTCAATTGTTTTTAAGAACAGCGGGTTAATTAATTTCACCAATTGTGTAGAATTAAACTCTTGCCTATCCCAACTTATTTGTGAATACAAACTTTGTTGTTGTTGTTGTTGTTGTTGTTGTGTAGAACTGACACTGGATTCAATGAGTGTCTTAGCACTACAAGAAATATGCTATCTTGTGACCTTCACTATTGGTCACCGAATGGTCATTGTTTTTCATTTACGACCTTTTTGTGACCAAAAACTGATGGTCAAAAAATGAGGATTAAGAATGGAAATTAAGGACATTTCTTCTGAAAAGGTCATAGACATTTATGACTAAAAAAAGGTCGTACGTTCTACGACCAATCATTTTGATCGTTAGAAGTCTGCCCATACCACGTCAGATCCACCGGGGCAAGCTGATGTGGCAGAATTATGACCAAATGAAAAGGTCGTAAATTAGAATCAACCCGGTCCATTCCGGCCGTCTACATGGGCCAAGCCCAATAATTCAGCCCATTTAATGTTTTCTTTCTCTTTATTTTGCTTAGTTGCATGGGCCTGGCCCAATAATTTGGGCTTCTTTATTTTCTTTGCGTCGTCCACTTATTTGGGCATTGGACTTATTAGATTTGTTTTTGTTTTTGTTCCAGAACTTGGTTTCATTTTATTTTTAGGCCTTTTCAGCCCAATTATTTGTCTAGTATTAAATCCAACACTATTTCATATTCAAATCAAGAAAACTCCAAGTCGAATTAAAACCATCCATCATATAACATCACATAATACATCTCTCAGGTTTACATAACACAATAAGTCATCTCATGAATACATTTCCTTACACATGACTATTACAGGAACAAACAAAATTGCACAATAGAACAATGGCACATCTGCTACTGTCCCAACAGTACAATGAACTTCATTCCACTCTCCTATGAGACATGCTCGAGATGCGACAACTTGTCATCCTACAAGAACATTACATTGCACATGAATCAATCAAAAGGAAAGAAACATAAAAAATAGGCTCCAATCAAGGAGCATTCAAAAAGTTATAAAATTGTTGCTAGTCAGTTTAGGATTTAGTTCGAACATAACATAAATAACTCATATAGTGCAATACCAAATCAATTGCATCCAGATTCAAACGATTTCGCACAAAGAATTTTTTTTGAAGATAAGAATTAGACCAATCTTGAAGATATGCAATATCAATTCTGAAAATATGTTCTTGGTATTTGCAGCATTTGAAACACAGGAAAAATTCTAGTAGGAGAATTATGTTTAAGTTTATTTAAGCATGTGTTTTGTACCATCAAATTTCCATACTTCCACACAAATAATATTCCAATAGGTGAATGCAGGAAAAAATCTAGCGGGATAAGGTTCCATTTGTGGAGGTTAAACCTCAATAGAAACAGCAGCAGGAAACCCAACATCCACCTGCAAGGTTCCATTTGAGCAGCACACATCAACCTGATGCACATAACCACGAAGTTAGCACCCTTACACTTTCATCACACTAGGCATCATGCACATGTTTATATAAATGACAAATCCTTACAATGTCACACTGATAGCAAAACTAGAGAGTCCCATTTCAGTCAGTTAACAAGCAGTTTACCAGTGTACAAACAGCTGAGTGTGGAAGCTTTTTATTAGTGAGATATTTAAGCTGCAGACTAGGTTCAAACAACAGTTTTCCAATCAGTTAACAAACAGCAGGAGTTTTACTACTAGAGATAAGTAGCTGTTTTTCAATTTACAAATAACAAACAACAGCAGATTAACTACTGAGATAAGCATCAGTTTTCTGTTTACAAAAAATAGCCAGTTAACAAACAACAACAACTGTCATGTATACCTCCAACGTATACCTCCAATGGGGGCTATACAATGGAGGCTCACTTAGCAGATTTACAAACAAATTCCAAGCAAAGCCATCAGAGTTACAAACAATCAAAGGAAAACAAACAAATACAAAACTAGGCGGGAAGCAGAGAGCTCACCATGACTGTAAGAAAAATCAAATAGGAATTCTCATCCCAATTGCTCAACATCACCTGTAACACGTGCAACTCGAAAGGCAATAGATTTTTCTAGAGCAGGACCCCTTCAAGCTTAGCTATGTCTACATCAATTTCTCCTAATAATAGCAGGAATGTACTAATAATGCTCTTAAACATCTAAAGTTAGCATGCCCTATATGCAGGCTTTGACCAACACAAATTCAGAACTACTTGCCATTTGTGTTAAGAAACAGGTCCTCGGCATAGTTTACAGTTTATAGTTTCAACCATGTTAAGAAACAAGTACTCGGCATATCCAGCGACCTCGTTTGTTTGTGATGAGATCTTGTAGAAACCAGAACTCGTCATTTGTTTTCATCATCACAGAGAACCAAGAGCTACCTAAAACAGGGGAAAACGCAAAACAAACTGAAATAACATCATCTTAAAAGGAGAGTGATAAAGATATGATGTTCTCTCAGACAAATGGATCGTATTGTCCTCATTGTTTAAGGAACAGATTGTATCAGACATCTAATTAGTGTTGATCATCACCGAGAACAAACGACGAACAATTTACAAAAAATGAACGAATGTAAATGGGGGTATAGTAACAGGAAGCTCCCAATGTGGGAGTAGCCTGTGTCGCAAAAACCCGTTTCCTTCTTGCTCTCTGCCAATCTAACAAGAAACAAGGCCATTGAAAGAGACCAAGCATCAGATACTTCATGGCATTCGTCCTACCGTACAAAACTAATCAAAGACTGGGAAGTCCTCAGTGGTCTAAATGTTTCACATCCCCCATTATTTTAACTCCGCGGTGCAACAGAAATTTCAAAACAGCTACCCTTGAATTCCTTGACACACCAGGATTTACATCAAACGTTCCCCAACTTAGCAGCATTCAACCAGGATTTGAAACTTGGCAGCAAAAATGTATGGCAGCCACGTCCAAAGAAGATGCATGACCATGGTCAAGCTATGTTGGTACATTGCTTTGCCCCCTTTGTCGCTAGACGAGGACATGATAAACAGACCAAAAAACCCATGGGGAAACTAGTAACCGGACCAAAACCATGCAAGAACGCCAGAAAAAAGAGTGCAAGAGATGAAAGAAAAAGATGGGCAGCTTTGCGTGAGGCTTCGATCGGCACCCACAAGGATGAGCTCCCCTGTGTAGGAGGTGCTACTAGACAAAATGGATCTATAGCCAAGACCACATCTACTACTGCTACTCTTTCCAAGATTAACAAACAAACAAAGAACCGATACGGAATCACTACTGTCTACTGGATGACTTTTGCATCGAGGAGAGATTTCTGTCTCGCTTTCCATCACAACAGGAGAAGCCACCTATGCATGTTCGGAAACGCAAATCCAAAGTAAAAAGAAGACAACCAAATGTCACCGTATACTGGTAGCGAGTGTGCGCTCGAACAAACACCCACATGAACCGGATGAGGCCAAAGGCACATGTCGCATGGGGAAAAACACGAAGCAGCCAACAAGAAACAGGACCATCACAAGCATATACTGGTAGATCTAAACAAGAACTAGCTAGTACATGGACTAAAAAACGTACAAGAACATACAGTAACGTCATGGCAAGGAACATGCAATCATCATACAACAAATGAAACATCTACGGCTCCAAACGTAAAGTAAGCAAAAGCCTAAAGTTGACCGTAGGAACACTAATCTCAAACAAGAAATGAATGTTCATGGCAAGGGACACACTACATTGTTACTCAGGCGAGATTGTTGAGAGCAACACTACACTCTTTGCACGAAATTACTCAAACCGATCACCGCACGTGCATGCTCAAGATGTCAACCGGGTCAGGACATGAAGCAGAACCCAAACAAGACACCCCTGCATTCATTCAAATTGCACAATAGCAGCAATCAACACCAAGTTGTGACCAGAACAAGAATAAATTGCTTGTATCAAATCAGATGTGCTCACCACGTCTGTTGGGGATATAACCCCGTGATATGACCCGGCTGGAAGGTTCCGGTTGATAGCATTGGTTATGAGCCGGCCCACAAAGACATGTATCAGCTGGAGGCCCAAGATGATTGGCGGCTCTTGATGCGGGCCGGACGACAGAGACCCGGATGCGCAAGACCTTCCAAAGGATGGTCTTGGCTAGTAAGATAGAGATGGATTCGAAGATGTAAACATGATCCGACTGTACAATTGTAAGACCCGACGGTTCTGACCTCTTATATAAAGGCAGAGTCGGGGCGGCTTAGAGGAAAGTGATCGAAAACTAGGTTAAGCTTCTAGCCCCTTGTAATCGATACAACAAGCAATAACAACACAAGCAGGACGTAGGCTTTTACCTCGACTTGAGGGGCCGAACCTGGGTAAACTCGTGTCCTTCATCCCGATCAACCCCTTTGAGTCCACTACCATGGCGATGGCTCCGAACTCAAGTCTGGTAACCCAGACATCTGCCGTGACAAAACCACGACAGTTGGCGCCCACCGTGGGGCACGCGTTCGGTGGTGTTGAGTTCTCAAAGGGCTCCCTTCCAGAGCTCGAAGGATACGTAGTTGGGAGGATGAGCAAGAGTCGCCACGGCCGGCTCTACATCGACGACGCCGGCTGGGGGCTTGGTGCTGCTTCCGTGGAGTATGGTTTTAGGGTTCCGTTCGGCGGGATCCAGGTGTTCATCGGGAAGATCGAGGGATCTACACCCGGGCCGGACGTCTGCACCAACATCGTCAAGCCGGCTCGGCGTCTCCAGCCCGCACGTAAGGTAGGCCTTGCCCGTGTTAACCCGGTTCAGGGGCATGTCTTCATGGGCTTCACCCAAGGGATGGATCTGGAAGCATCCAGATCTCAAGGGACGCTCGTGCACTCCGATGATGAGTTGTCAAGTGGGGAAACTGAATCTGTGTACCAGCTCAGCAATGGTGGCCTTGGGGGCTATGGTGACACCCGCCCCGAGTCAGAGCACGGTGAATCAGATGAGCCGGAGCAACCGTCTCACGCGGCAGTATTCATGGCAGGGCCAGGGGCGGCCGGGTCAGAGGCTAACCCTCCCCAGTCGCCGGCTCAGGGCCTTGTGGAATTGATGGATGAGCTTGAGGCTTTGTTAGGTACAGAGGTCACACCAGATAATCAGGTGACTCGTAACGCAGAGATCGCAAGGATCAAGGGTCGGATGGCCGAGGAGCGTCAGAGGCTAACTGATTTAAACTCCTAGATGGAGGCGGAGGCAGCACGGCTCAAGGCCGACGCTTTCCGTTTCGGGCTGGAACAGTTTTCAACGGAGGCTATGCACCGCAGGAGGCATCAATCTCGTTTGCCGGAGCGCTATGAGGCGAGGAATCTCTTCAACACCCTCGGCTCTGGGAGAGCGGCGTCTGCCCCTGGGGAAGGGCGAGCAGCGGCTCACATGGCCCCACCCGGAGGGTTTACGACACCGGCGGGTCATTATTCTAACCCGGCCGAGAACATGATAGCAGCAGCCACCTAGCTTGGAACGATCCCTATCCCAGATGAGGCACCCTTTGCGGAGGAGGTGAGGAATGCTATCGGATATTTACAGACGGCCGTGGCTCAACAAGAGAAATATGCTCACAGCGGGAGCCGGATCCACTCCACCCCTCTCCATAGTCGAAGTTTCAGCCGGCGCTATGAGTCGTCGGCGGCTTCAAGCAGTGGCCCGTATCATGGAGAAACAGGCGAGAACAAGAGGCAGCAATAGTTCCCCCGGGTCTTGGGCCCTCAGTGTTGATAGAGGCCGGAGCGGTTGGTGGCGCCAGAGCCGCGGGAGTTTCATGTTTAACTTCGGCTCTACGGAGCGAGAGGTTACCTAAGGATTTCAAGGGGCCTCCGAAGGTTCCAAATTACACGGCAGATCTCCCTCCCGAGGCTTGGGTCGAAAGCTATGAGCTAGCTATGGAGATGCTAGACGTCAGTGAGGCTGTCTTTGCAAAATATTTTATCATGATGCTCGAGGGTCTGGCTTGCACATGGTTAAAGGGCCTACCACCCAACACTATAAGCTCTTGGGCCGAACTGAGGGCAAAGTTCATCAAAATTTCCAGGGGACTTGCAAGCAACCTATGACCATTGTGGATTTGGATCATTGCATTCAGCAGGAGAATGAGTCGGCTCATCATTGGGTTCGGCGGGTGTCGACCATCATTCACTCGTCGGAACAGATCACGGCGGCTCAAGCGGTGCTCATTCTGTAGAAGAATTGTCATTTCGTTCCACTAAAGCAGAAGCTTGGCCGGCTTAAACGTACGTGTCAAGACATGGGAGAGCTCATGACGGCTCTAACGAATTACGCCGACTCAGACAACACCAAAGATCCGGGTTCGGATGCGGAGAAGTCGAATCAGGGAAAGAAGAACAACCAAGGCAAGAGTTTTGGGAACAATGGGAACCAAAGCAGACAGAGGAACGCTGGCGGCGGGTCAGAGCTGGTGGCAAATGCTAACACAGGGCCGAATGTTCCTAAGGGGAACGGGCGTTACAAGCCGTACCAGCAGGATAACAGGCCCCCTTTCAATTTGGAAGCGGTGCTTAGGAAACCCTGCCCAGAGCACAGCACACCTGATAAACCAGCAACGCATGCGTGGGGCGATTGTTTTATCATGCATAGATTTAAGAATCAACACTTTCAACCACCTCATAATCAGGGCGGTGGGCCGACTGGCGGATCAGGGCCTGGCGGTTTAGGCAACGGCGGGTCAGGTGCCGGCTTTGGTGCTGGCGGCTCAGGAGCAGGTCATCCGGGTCAACACCAACACAATAATCAGCAGTATCAACAGCATCCTGGCAACAACAATCATAATAACCACCACCAGCAGCAGCAGAAGCGCAATCAATCTGGATTCCAGAGCAACCCAAAGTAGCTCAGTTCGGGGCAGTATCATGTGTTTACGACTGGTAATAGCAAGCGAGATGAGAAGCTACGAAGGCGAGCGGTTAATACAATCACGTCGGCTCTCCCACGATACCTGCCGTGGTCAGAGTATGACATAATGTGGAGCAGGCAAGATCACCCGCCACGGGTGGATGACCTAGGCCGGCTTGCTCTGGTGGTGGCCCCTCAGATACATGGTTATGGAGTAAACAAAGTTCTCATGGACGGAGGTAGCAGTATCAACATCTTGTATTATGACACCTTCCGGCGGATGAAGTTGCTAGACAAAGATCTCAAAACTTCTTCTACTGTGTTTCATGGCGTGGTGCCTGGTAAGTCGGCATACCCAGTGGGAAAAATCTCTTTGGAGGTGGCTTTCGGCGATGAGTATAATTACAGGGTGGAGACCTTAGGGTTCAAGGTGGTCAAGATCAAGAGCCCTTATAATGCGTTGTTCGGGCGGCCGGCTTACGCCAAGTTCATGGCTAGGCCTTGTTATGTTTATTTGCAACTTAATGCCCGGTCTAAATGGCATGATTACGGTTCATGGCAATCGAAAAACGGCTCTTGAGTGCGAGGAAGGTGATGCGGCTTATGCTGAGGCTAGCTGTGCACAAGAGGAGCTGAAGTTCTATAAGGAGAACATTGACCCGGAGGACATGACCCCGTTGAAGAAACCAAATATAGAGGCAGAGCCGCCACTCAAGTTTTCAGCGGATGATACTATAACAGTGGACTTTACTCCGGGCGACTCATCCAAGCAGTTCACCATCGGGGCTCACATGGATCCCAAATAGGAAAGCGCGCTCATCGAATTCATCCGTGAGAACCGGGACATCTTTGCATGGAAACCTTCTAACATGCCGGGTGTATCGAGAGAGTTCGATGAGCACAATCTTAATGTGGATCCGAAGTTTAAGCCGATCAAGCAGTTCCTGTGGCGGTTCAACGAGGAGAGGCGCAAGGCTATCGGGGAGGAAGTCGCCCGGCTCTTAGCTGCTGGGTTCATAGTTGAAGTTTTTCACCCGGAATGGTTGGCTAATCCAGTATTAGTGCTTAAAAAGAATAGTACGTGGCGTATGTGCATAGATTACACGGACCTCAACAAGGCTTGTCCGGCTGATCCCTTTAAACTCCCTCGCATTGATCAGATCATTGATGCAACAGCCGGTTGTGAGAATTTATGTTTTTTGGATGCTTATTCAGGGTATCATCAGATCAAAATGGCAGTCAAGGACCAGGAGAAGACATCGTTTATCACACCTTTTGGGGCGTTCTGCTACGTCTCCATGCCTTTTGGGCTCAAGAGTGCCCAGGCGACTTACCAGCGGTGTGTGCAGAACTGTCTCCACAACCAAATTGGCCGTAATGTTCATGCTTATGTGGATGACATAGTGGTGAATTCTAGGAAGAAGGAAACCCTCTTGCAGGACCTGAAGGAAACTTTTGACAATCTTCGGGTGTACAAAATGATGCTTAACCCGGCAAAATGTGTCTTTGGTGTCCCTGCAGGAAAGCTTTTGGGGTTCTTGGTGTCTAAGCATGGCATCGAGGCTAACCCGGATAAGATCAAGGCTATCACCTCTTTGCGTGAGCCGACATGCATCAATGACGTTCAGCGTATTGCAGGCCGGATTGCGCCGCTGAGCCGGTTCATAAGCCGGCTTGGGGAGAAAGCCATCCCCCTATATCAGATGATGAAGAAGACGAACAAGTTTAAGTGGAGCAAGGCAGTCGCAGAGGCGCTGGAAGCTCTTAAGAAGCAATTGACTGAGCCGCCAGTATTAGCCGCTTCGGCTGATAAAGAGCCGCTACTCCTATATGTAGCAACTAATAGCCGGGCGGTCAGTGTGGCGATTGTTGTTGAATGTAAGGAAGCAGGGAAAGAGCATCCCGTTCAGAGGCCTGTCTACTACATCAGTGAGGTCTTGGCTGAGTCCAAGCAGCGATATCCGCATTGGCAGAAGCTTGTATACGGGGTCTTTATGGCTAATCGTAAGCTGAAGCACTACTTTTTGGGCCATCCAATAATTGTAGTAAGCTCTGCCCCGTTGGGGTATATTATTCAGGACAGGGAGGCTACGGGTAGGATTGCCAAGTGGGCTTTAGAGTTGGGGCCTCTTAACATCAGTTACACCCCTCGTACAGCAATTAAGTCTCAGGCCTTGCTGGATTTCATAAATGATTGGACAGAGTGCCAGGCGCCTGAAGAGAAGCCGAACAACACATACTGGACTATATATTTTGACGGGTCTAAACAGCTTGAGGGGTCTGGTGCCAGTGTGGTTCTCACCTCCCCGAAAGGCGATAAGTTTTGTTATGTGCTCCGGTTAATGTTCCCCTGTACTAATAATGCTGTTGAGTATGAAGCTTTGCTCCATGGTTTGAGAGTCGCTAAAGAGATGAATTTAAGCCGGGTTAGATGCCTGGGTGACTCAGACCTTGTGGCTCAGCAAGTTTCAGGTACTTGGGATTCTAAGGACCCACGGATGGCGGCTTATCGACGAGCGGTTGATGTTGTTGCAGGTTATTTCAAAGGGTATCAAGTGGATCATATTGATCGTCGGCGGAACGAGGCGGCTGGTGCATTATCATGACTCGGATCTCAGCGTAAGCCGGTGCCTCCTAATGTTTTTCTTGACGTGTTATAACATCCGACTGTCAAGATGCCTTCTGAGGAGGAGCTGGCAATTTCTGACCCGAAGGCGGCTCTAGTGGCGGCTCTGCATGTTATTCCGGATTGGACTACTCCTTATTTAGCGTACTTGACGCACGGCGAGTTGCCGGATGATGAGAGCCGGGCTCGGGAGATCATCCGCCGTTCTAAATCCATGACAATTATCAACGGTGAGTTACACAAATGCAGTGTGACAGGTGTCTTCCAACGCTGTGTGTCACCAGAAGAGGGCCAACAAATCTTAAATGAAATTCATGCTGGCGACTGTGGACATCATGCCGGGTCAAGATCTTTAGTGGCTAAAGCGTTTCGGCATGGATTTTTCTGGTTGACGGCTCACAAGGATGCAGAGGATCTGGTTCGTAAGTGTGACGCTTGTCAGAAATTTGGCCGACGTGCTCATGTCCCGGCTCAAGAGTTGAGGATGATACCTATCACTTGGCCGTTTGCGGTCTGGGGGTTGATATGGTAGGACCCTTCAAGAGGTCCAAAGATAAGAAAACGCACCTCTTGGTGGCGGTTGATAAGTTTACCAAGTGGGTTGAGGCTGAGCCAGTAAGTAAGTGTGATGCAGCTACAACGGTTGAGTTTGTCAGGAAATTGATCTATCATTTTGGCTATCCACACAGTATTATCACTGATAATGGTACAAAATTGTCCAAGGGGGCTATGAAGGTGTTCTGTGAGAAGGAGCATATCCGGCTTGATGTTTCAACCGTGGCAAATCCACAGTCCAATGGCCAGGCTGAGCGGGCTAATCAGGAAATCCTACGAGGGGTTAAACCCCGGCTCATGGTCCCTTTGAAATGGACAGCCGGGTGTTGGGTTAATGAGTTGCCTTCCGTCTTATGGAGCATCCGGACTACACCGAACAGGTCTACAGGTTTTACGCCTTTTTTCATGGTCTACGGGGCTGAGGCGGTTCTGCCCAGTGACATCCGGCATGATTCACCACGGGTGGCGGCTTATGTTGAGACAGACAATGAGCTGGCACGTCAAGATGCGTTAGATGCCTTGGACGAAGCACGAGAGTTAGCAGCGACCAGATCAGCAATTTACCAGCAAGACCTGCGACGCTATCATAGCCGCAGGGTGAAGACCTGGACGTTCCAGGAAGGTGACCTGGTGCTCCGGCTTATTCAAGACCAAACTGGGATGCATAAACTCTCTCCGCCGTGGGAAGGGCCCTTTGTGGTTAGCAGAAACCTTAACAATGGGTCATACTATCTCATTGATGTTCGTGATGAGTCGGACACGGCGGGTCAGGAGACTTTACGGCCATGGAACGTGGCACACTTGCGGCCATACTATACTTAAGAGATGATGCAGATCCATTATCATTACGCATATCATAGAGTAGTACTACTACCAAAGATTGGAGACCCGACTATTATGGGTATTTTTATGATCTCAGGATGAAATTCTTCACTACCAGCAAATTTGCGGTTCATGTGGTTCTTTGACCCGCCAAGGTCTTGCCGATTAATCTCCTTTGGAGACCCTGAACCAATTAAAGTGACATGTTAAAGTATTCCAGTCAATCTCGCTTTAGAGACCTGAGCCGGTTCACAGAGTTGACGGCCAATCTCGCTTTAGAGACCCTAAACTGATGTCAATACAATAAGTTCTTCTCAGTCAATCTCACTTTAGAGACCCTGAGCCGGTTCACAGAGTTGACGACCAATCTCACCTTAGAGACCCTGAACTGATGTTACTCTTACCAGTCAATCTCGCTTTAGAGACCCTGAGCCGGTTCACAAAGTGGATGACCAATCTCGCTTTAGAGACCCTGAACTGTTGTAAGTTAAAAGTTAAGCTCTTATCAGTCAATCTCGCCTTAGAGACCCTGAGCCGGCTCACAGAGTTGACGACCAATCTCGCTTTAGAGACCCTGAACTGGTATGATGCGCAATTGGCTTTATGCCTAGTTTGAGTACATTAAGCATTGTTGTTGATGGAGGCTTCCTACCTTTGGTATAGCTTAAAAAATTCCCCTAAGGCACCAGCGTGTTCATCAAATTCCAGTTGCTTATCAATTGCGGCCATCGAAGGGGGCTTCTTACCGACAGGTATCGCTTATCTCACCCTAATGGTCGGCTTTATGCCACTTCCGGTTACTTATTAACCGTGGTTGTCGAAGGGGGCTTCTTACCGACGGGTTCGCTTATCTCACCCTAACAACTGGCGTTTACGCCAAAAATAGTCGCGGAAGGAGGCTTCTTGCCCTCGGGTATAGCTTACATAAGCCCTTCATGTAGCTGGCTAGTACAATTACTAGTCACGGCTATTGAATGGATGCTTCTTACCACAAGGTATAGCTTACATAATACCATCGGCAGCCAGCCCTATTCAACATTGGTTGATTGGAGGAGGCTTCTTGCCTTCGGGTATAGCTTACATCACCCTCCAACAGCAGGCTTTCTTGAGCTGCGGTTGTCAATAGAGGCTTCTTACCTTTGGTATAGCTTACATAAACCTATTGACAACCGGTGTTGGAATACAATGGATAAAGTATTTGCTGTTAAAAGGAGGTTTTTTTATCATCATGGTGCAGTTTACATCACCCCTCATGCAGCAGGCTATAGGCCGCTTTACAGTTTTCAAGAGTCGTTGTTGTCACATAGAGGCTTCCTGCCGTTAGGTATAGCTTACTTTACCTTGTGGCAGCCGGCTCTTCCATGGCATCTCATTATAAGAAAAGGGAAGTCATGCTGCTCCGGTTGATGGAGTAAATTTCCCGGGTCTAGTAACTTCGGGTGAAGGACAGGCGTCTCGGACAAATTGCGCATTGGTTTTTCAACAGCCGCATTTGTTCATGGAGGCTATTTGCCAACAGAGGTATTATCCGGCTCTAAAAAGAGTTTTGAAGACTTCCAAGTGCCTCTCATGAATCATTGACATATTTATCAAAGATGGAAGCAAAGTGCTAAGAAAGATGATTGACGGTACTACAAAGTAAACCGCCGGCAAGTGCAATCAGATGTTAAAAGACTGTTACAAAAGATGCTCTCAGAGGGAACAAACGATGTTTCTGACGAAGTTTCAAAACACCATGGGCGGTTGATTACAAGAGCCAATACTTGCTCTGATTATTACAAGGTTCGGTCACTCGGCCGACTCATCCCGCTCCCGATCTTTCGCGGTTCAGATCTGAAGATTGCCGAGTTCCCAGTTGCAGTTAGAGACGGCAGCAAATGATCCTTCAAAGAAAGGCGCGACGTTAAGCTCACCAGGGAAGAGATCTCTGCTTCGGGCGGGTGTTAGGTCTTTACACTCGTAAAGCGGCCCGCGGATCCGTTTATCTTCCTGGTCGTATGCTGCTTGGTAGTTCTTCAAGTCATCCTCTACCTCATCAGCCATTACAGACGCTAGATAGCGGGAGTCCTTGACGACTTTGAAATAGTCTTCGTCGGAGAATTCTGAGCCGTCCACCTTCTTCGAAGGATATCCACCCATCATCTCATCTGGTGTGAGATCCGGCACGAAGGCCATGGCCCGGCTTAAACCCGCAATGGCTCAAGAGCGGAAAGCCGACTTCTTCAGCTCTTGTATTTGCTTGGGCATGGTGGAGAATAGTTCTAACACCCCTTTCAGGGCCTTGGTGAACATTGCTCCTTATACTATATGATTTTGATGGTGAACATTGCTCCGCAATACAGCTGTTCTGTAAAGGTGTATATGGCCTTCAGCGACAGGATGCTGTCGTCTGCAAGCTTCCGGCTCAAAGGTCCTACATGACCCGGAAGAGACAGGTTTGTCGTTAGTTGTTTCATAAAAGATATTAAGTAAAAGAGTACAGGAATGAGGAACTTACCAAATAAGGCGGCAGACATCTTAGCAACATGCCTTTTGAGCCCTTGGAGCTCCTCAGCAACGGCAATGAGCCGCTGATCGGCATCATCTACCCGTTTGATTAGTGCAGCTTTCTCCGACTCAGCCGTTTCTTTCAATGTTGTCAGCTCGGCAGTGATCTTGGCTACTTCTTCGTCTAAGAGTCGGCATCTCTCGTCAGCAAGGCTTCGTGCTTCCTGTTGAGCTACCAAGTTGGTTTTGAGATCCGCCAGCTGAGAGACGGCGGTGTTCAGAGCATCCTATGCATATCAAAGGCAAAGTATAAGCTATTGCAGCAACGAGAGTATTCATACATAAAGGTTCACAGTTCAAGTTATACAAGTCTCAAACAGATTGCAAGCAATATATTTGACACTTGGGGGCTAATGTATATTCGATCTGTTCACATCTACAGTTCCGGCTCATCTTCCCGAAAATTGACCCGGACCTTGGGGGCTATCCATTGGCTCTCTTTTAAACTCAAAAGTTCCGGTTCAAATAAATTTGCGCCGGCCCTGGGGGGCTACAATTGACAAGTGTTGACAGTATCTAAAGCAGAAGTATTTTCTACATAATCTTCAAAGAAGACCCGAATTCAATTCTACATTAGATTAAATCCGGCCCTTGAGGGCTGGGGAAGGTTATGGCTAAGGAAAGGTAACATACCTCGTATTTTCCTTTCATCATGCTGACCAGCCGGAGTTCCAAGTCTCGGTTGGTGTTGACCCGGTTCATGTAGCCGGAGTGGAGTTCTTCGGCTGTCATTTTGTTGTACGACAAGTCACACTCAAGTTTCCGCGAAGCTTCGGACGGCTCCGTATGTCGGGTTAAGACATGCGCTGGTGAAGGAGGTTTTTGAGCAGACCCGGTGATGATAACATCCGGAGTCACCGGGGTCCTGGCGGGTGTAACCGGCCTTGAAGGAGCAGCTGGGGAGTTCTCCTTTGTGACGTCATCTGCCGCCGGCTCAGTAGAAGCCGCTGGTCGAGTTTCTTCTTCCGCTAGAGTTTCCTCCGGCTGTTCAATATCCGGTTGAGCCGGGGCCGGCTGTTCAGGCTCTTGATTGTCAACAACAGGGCTGGAGGAAGGTTGATGGGTCTTGCGGCTTTTCGCCTGAGCACTGCAAAGTAAAGGGTTACCATTTAAAGGAGATTGGTATCTCATCAAAGACATCCGGATATTTTGACACTTACAGAGGATTAATCTTTGGTGGAGGTATGATTGAGGCTGAAGAGTCGCCCAATGAGGGTGTTTTCTGAAAATCAAGACATGGAAATAATAAGACATTCGGACATGAAGAGAAACGAAAAAGGGAAATACGAATATTAACCTCTGCAGGCCGCTTCTTAGGAGCTGGCGAATTTGGTAGTCCCGGTGCAAGTTCTGTAGAGCCGGCGCTCCGGGTCTGACGTCGTTCAGTTTGCTGTTTTTGAAAGGAAATCAAGAGCCGGATGAGCGAGAGGGTGAGATAGAGGAAACTTTCTAACAACCTTCCGCGACTTTCGGAAGAAATATTCTGAGTCGGAATACATGCAAGTTACCTCAGGAGCGTTGGCATGACTGGTTTCTACTTCGTCCTGTGAGACACGGAAAGATATTATTAAAGAGCCAGCAAGACAAAAAATCAAGTAAAGTTCAAGGATCTTACCTCCAACTCTGAAGAAGTTGGGTGTTCGAACAAGTTCTCTTGAGGAGCTGCCTTCTTTGGTTTCTTGGTGGCGACTTTCTTCTTGGTTGTCTTCGGAAGAGGAACGTATTCCTTCTTCCAGAAGTCGGAGTCAGCCTGTACAAATTGAGCCGGAGGAAGAATATCAAGTTTTGAAAAGGAGTATATAAATATACAACAGGCGGAGGCAAGATAAAAATACTTACAAGAGGCGCCGGGTTGGTCGCGCAGAAGGGCGCTAGGCCGATGGTGCTGCATGAGCCGGAGGTCTCGTGCACAAGACTTCGGACGGTCATACAGATGTCATCCTCAGGCAAAGTGGTGGCGCTGAAGCATAGTTCGTTATCGTAAAATCCTGGATATTCATACATGAGCCGGTTACGGCGGCTCAGAGGCATGATCCGCCATTGTACCCAGCAGCGGATAAGGTCCGTTCCAATAAGGCCGTTGGCCAGAAGAGCCTTCACTCTGGCGTGGGGCTTCTCATATCTAGCACGATCGGCAGCTGAGAGCCGGTCGGGCAGTGAAGTGTCGGTTGAGAGCCGGGAAGGACGATAACCCGGCAGACGATGTTCCGAGTCCGGAGACGTGTCTTTGCAATAGAACCACGTCTTGTTCCAATCCTTCGGGTGGTTGGGCATCTGAATAGCCGGAAAGGTGATACCCCTTCGGCGCTGGATGGTGATTCCCCCGAGTTCTAGACTTGGCCCGCTCTTGTATTCTGTCTGCCGGTTGGCATAGAAGAACTCACGGAAGAATCCGACTGATGGTCTGGATTGAAGATACGCCTCACAGAGGATTTGGAAATGGCAAATGTTGGACACTGAATTTGGTGCCAGGTCTTGGGGATGCAGCTTGTACAGATGGAGAATGTCACAGAAAAACTTTGACCCGGGTGGTACGAATCCCCGCTCAATGTGATCCGTAAAGACTATGACCTCACCTTTCTTTGGTGCGGGGCGGGTCTCATCACCCGAAACCCGCCAGTTGATCACTTCCTTTGGAGGAAGGGTGCCAGCGGCTACGAGGTCAGACAGGTATTCTTCGGTCACGCAAGAGCCGACCCAATTGCAGGAATTGGTGGCGCATGTCATATTGGTGGCTTAGAAGTACTGTGCAAAAAGAAAATGGTGACTAGTCAAACAAGAGCATATAGCTACAGCAGCTTACAAATTACAGGGTTCTAAAAGATTAAGCCTTGAAAGGCCCGGCTGATAAAGAGCCGGAGGGATTCTAGCGGTTCACTATGGACAGAAGAGCCGAAAGTCAGTCAAGACACGGACAAACAGGTTTCACAAACTGTTACTAAAATTTTGGATCTACCGAAGCGGAAAAGGGAGTTCTACGTCAACCTAAGCCAAGAACAGTGAAGATGAAAAACCGACCTACCGCTTTAACCGACCGCACATTGCGCACGGGCGGGCCATGTACGGTGGCGGCGATGACACTGCAGCCTAAAAAGATGCATGGCGGGCCCCGAGGCTTGGCCGTGCGGCCGTGCCGAAGAATGAAGCACGTGGCGGAGGTCCGCCGGCGGAAACCCTATTTGCTACCGATCTAAAGCTACGGGAAGAGGTGCTTACCGGAGGCGGAGACAGCGGCGGGTGAGATTCTGGCGCAAACAAGTTGATGCAGCGGCCTGAGTTGGAGACGGACGAGCGGCGGCGCCGGAGCGGAGTGGACGAGCTCAAGCGACGGACGGGCGACAGGAAGAAGAAGAAGAGGCGCACGAGCGGGAATGCACTGGTTTGACCCATGTGGGTCCTATTTAAACAGGGAAACGGTGCGGGTTCCTAGGCATCAATGCCGGTTTTGCCGAACGGACGCCTCGATTTTCGGTAAACGGTTAAATACGAGAGATTTGGTGATACGTCAGCGTATCTGTGACGTCATGTCGGGTCATTTCTGGTGACTCTCAGACAATTGCAAGAGACGGATGAAATGAGCTGGCTCGCTTCAGCCTGGGGGCTAATGTTGGGGATATAACCCCGTGATATGACCCGGCTGGAAGGTTTCGGTTGATAGCATCGGTTATGAGCCGGCCCACGAAGACATGTATCAGCTGGAGGCCCAAGATGATTGGCGGCTCTTGATGCGGGCCGGACGACAGAGACCCGGATGCGCAAGACCTTCCAAAGGATGGTCTTGGCTAGTAAGATAGAGATGGATTCGGAGATGTAAACATGATCTGACTGTACAATTGTAAGACCCGACGGTTCTGACCTCTTATATAAAGGCAGAGTCGGGGCGGCTTAGAGGAAAGTGATCGAAAACTAGGTCAAGCTTCTAGCCCCTTGTAATCGATACAACAAGCAATAACAACACAAGCAGGACGTAGGCTTTTACCTCGACTTGAGGGGCCGAACCTGGGTAAACTCGTGTCCTTCGTCCCGATCAACCCCTTTGAGTCCACTACCATGGCGATGGCTCCGAACTCAAGTCTGGTAACCCGGACATCTGCCGTGACAAAACCACGACAACGTCCGTCAGGCTTCTTTGTCCACCGACAACAGCAACAGCAACCATGAGGATGAGGGCCTCCTTGTCCACCGGCAGCAGCATCACCTGCAATGAGGATGAGGGCCTCCTTTTCCACCGGCAGCAGTACCAACAGCCATGAGGATGAGGGCCTCCTTGTCCACCTGCAACAACAGCAGCTTGTACATATCAGATCAGAGAGGAGATGTAGAAACAGAGAAGAGAAAGGAGGACAGGAGGGATTCTCATGGTCGGAGGTGGTGGGCTCGCTGGAGATGGGCGTCATGGAGGCCGAGGAAGAAGTGGCGTTGCATCAAGGTCACCACCGACCGAGAGAAGGTGGGTGTGGATCCACCATCGTCTTCACGCCATCCCCATCAATCCATCCATGGCTGGGTGGGTGAGGGACTAGTGTTTTGGGTGCTGTCACCCCGCCCGTCCATGGGTCGGACGGACCTGTGGATAGGTGGCCGATGGTGATGGGGTTGAGGGAGACGGACGCCAGTGGGTGTGGGGTTGACGGGTCGTTGTCAGCGACGGGATGATTGGAGAGGAGGAGTTCGAGTGGATCTCCGGCCATGGAGGGGATGTGGCGCCCGCGATTGAGTCCCCTGGCCGCGGCGAAGCGAAGAAAAATGATGCGACACTGGGTGCGAGCCGCGGGGTAGATCTAGCCATGCGTCGACCGTGAGGTGGTAGGGATCCAGAATCATCCGACATCTATGGAGAGAGACAGGCATCACGAGAGAGAGAGATCGATGGGTGGTTCCCTTCTTCTCAGGTGGGAGGGAAGCGGGGACGAGGTACGAGGCCGTCGGCGGAGAAAACTGCCGGCGAGGTGAGAAAGGCGGTGAAGGGATCTGGATTGGAGGAGGCGGCGGAGGGATCTGGATCAGGGAGGAAGGAAGGAAGGGTTTGGTGTCGTCCGTTTATGTGTTTTTTATTTCTCTTTTCCCTAGGATAGGTGGGTTGAGAGACGTTGGATCCGTGAGGTGTGGTCGGCTCAGATTGGTTACAATGGGGTGATCCGTGGGAAGAGTGGTATTGTGTTCTGATTGGTCTGAGATATGTGACATTAAAAATAATTTTGAAGTGTTAAAAATATGGGAATTTGTGAAGCAACTATCAAGAATGTAATGCAAAATGGCACCATTAAAATTTTCACTCAAGTTATATCATATTTTATGGATGATCACCAACTTGTTTTTATTTTATTTCCACGAAAATTTCATTTTCCATTTTCTGAGTATCCAAAATAAGTTATTTTGTGAAGAACCTGCCAAATATTAAGGCGTATCTCGTGGCCTCCTTCTTCTTCGGCACGATTCGGTGCTGTTTCGGCCGCATTTTGAAACGGGCATAAATAATTCAAAAAAAACATCAAAAAATGCAAAACCTTCGCGTTGTGTCATCATATGTGACCAAGTTATGAGGAAAAATAACAAACTTGTAATACGGTAATTATTAAAAAAAAATGTTCTCAGCAATGAGCTATCATGTGTGAAGATTCATGGCTTTCAAGCCAAATGATCAATCTTATGGCCACATTCATGGAATAATTTGTTCAAATGATCTCATATTGTGCATAGGGGTGCATGTTGAAATGGCAAACAATGTTGCCAAAGGTAGTTTTCATTTTCTTTGCACAAAAAAACCATTTTCCTATTTTCGAGTGCCCCAAATGAGTTTTTTTGTGAAGGACCTACCAAATATTTGTTACAACATTGGACAAAATCATTTTTATAAAATATTAGGCCATATTTAATGCACAATTGACAAAATATTTGGTTGCCAAAATCTTTTTATCCACCTCTAGTGAAAAAGACAAAACTTTGTCGATTCAGTTGGAAACGGGTCAAATTTGAACTAGAGGTGCCTCATAGTTTGCTCTTTATTTTTTACAAAAATCATTTATAGGTAAATAAGTATCTATTTAATCATAGATCCAACAAAATTTTGGCAAGATTCAACCCCTAGCTATGAACGGTCATGCCCGCCGTTTCGACCGCATTTTGAAACGAGCATAAATAATTAAGAAAATCAAAAAATACAAAACCTTCGCGTTATGTCATCATATGTGACCAAGTTACCAGGAAAAATAACAAAATTGTAATATGGTAATTATTTTAAAAAAGTATTTTCAAAAATGAGCTATCATGTGTGAAGATTCATGGCTTTCAAGCCAAATGATCAATCTTATGGCCACATTCATGGAATAGTTTGTTCAAATGATCTCATATTGTGCAAAAGGCTGCATGTTGAAATGTCAAACAATGTTGCCAAAGGGATTTTTCATTTTCTTTGCACATAAAAATCATTTTCCTTTTTTTGAGTGCCCAAAATGAGTTTTTTTGTGAAGGACCTACCAAATATTTGTTGCAAAATTGGACAAAATAATTTTTATAAAATATTATGCTATATTTAATGCACAATTGTCAAAAAATTTGGGTGCCAAAAGTTTTCGATCCACCTCTAGTGAAAAAGACAAAAACTCTGTCGATTCAATAGGAACCGAGACAAATTTGAACTGTAGTTGCCTTATAGTTTGCTCTTTATTTTTCAAAAATTCATTTCTAGTTACGTAAGTATCTATTTAATCAGAAATACATGGTTTGGTGGCGATACGTCGAGGTTTGGACGGTGGCCGATGGCCCTAACTCCAGAGCGCGTAAACTCGCATGCCCGCCGCATGGTCACCGCATGACCGTGGCATTGCCTTGCGTTCTAGATGGCATAGGCATGTCTAGTAGGCTGGACACTCCCTAGGTAGGTGCTAGGAAGAAAATTACAGTACAAGAATCTCAGGAGGAGACGTCACTATGCTCAAACATGAATTAGCAGCCAAGTGTTTGATTAGCGGTACAGGAAATGCACAAGGCCAATGGGCGTGAGTTTTGGCTGAGGATGATCATCTACTAAGAAGACTGTCTTCACAAATTTTCAGCTCAAATGGATGTGCTTAGGTGGTACTTCCTTCGCAAAGTACCACACTGGACAGAAATATGAATGTTGAAGTTGGGCGTTGCATCAAGGTCACCACCGACCGAGAGAAGGTGGGTGTGGATCCACCGCCGTCGTCACGCCATCCCCATCCATCCATCCATGGGTGGGTGGGTGAGAGACTAGTGTTTTGGGCGCTGTCGCCCCGCCCGTCCATGGGTCGGACGGACCTGTGGACAGGTGGTCGGTGGTGATGGGGTTGGGGGAGACGGACGCCATTGGGTGTGGGGTTGAGGGGTTGTTGTCAGCGACGGGGTGATTGGAGAGGAGGAGTTCGAGTGGATCTCTGGCCATGGAGGGGATGTGGCACCCGTGGTGGAGTCCCCTGGCAGCGGCGAAGCGAAGACAGATGATGCGACGCTGGGTGCGAGCCGCGGGGTAGATCTAGCCATGCGCTGACCATGAGGTGGGAGGGATCCAGAATCATCCGGCATCTATGGAGAGAGACATGCGTCACGGGAGAGAGAGATCGATGGGTGGTGCCCTCCGTTTGAGGTGAGAGGGAAGCGGGGACGAGGTACGAGGCCGTCGGCGGAGGAAACTACCGGCGAGGTGAGAAAGGCGGTGAAGGGATCTGGATTGGAGGAGGCGGTGGAGGGATCTGGATCCGGGAAGAAGGAAGGAAGGGTTTGGTGGCGTGTGTTTATGTGTTTTTTCTTTCTCTTTTCCCTAGGAGAGGTGGGTTGAGAGACATTGGATCCGTGAGGTGTGGGCGGCTCAGATTGGTTACAATGGGGTGATCCGTGGGAAGAGTGGTATTGTGTTCTGATTGGTCTGAGATATGTGACATTAAAAATAATTTTGAAGTGCTAAAAATATGGGTATTTGTGAAGCAACTATCAAGAATGTAATGCAAAATGGCACCATTAAAATTTTCACTCAAGTTATATCATATTTTATGGATGATCACCAACTTGTATTTATTTTTATTCCACGGAAAATTCATTTTCCATTTTTTGAGTATCCAAAATAAGTTATTTTGTGAAGAACCTGCCAAATATTAAGGCGTATCTCATGGCCTCCTTCTTCTTCGGCACGAACATGTGTCATATGTGCCGGGGTCTGCTCATGTCCAACGATGTCGTTCGATTCAGCGCTGTTTCGACCGCATTTTGAAATGGGCATAAATAATTCAAAAAATCAAAAAATGCAAAAACTTCGCGTTGTGTCATCATATGTGACCAAGTTATGAGGAAAAATAACAAACTTGTAATACGGTAATTATTTAAAAAAGTGTTCTCAGGAATGAGCTATCATGTATGAAGATTCATGGCTTTCAAGCCAAATGATCAATCTTATGGCCACATTCATGGAATAGTTTGTTCAAATGATCTCATATTGTGCATAGGGGTGCATGTTGAAATGGCAAACAATGTTGCCAAAGGGACTTTTCATTTTCTTTGCACAAAAAAATCATTTTGGTTTTTTCGAGTGCCCCAAATGAGTTTTTTTGTGAAGGACCTACCAAATATTTATTACAAAACTGGACAAAATCATTTTTATAAAATATTAGGCCATATTTAATGCACAATTGACAAAATATTTGGATGCCAAAATCTTTTTATCCACCTCTAGTGAAAAAGACAATACTCTATCGATTCAATTGGAAACGGGTCAAATTTGAACTAGAGGTGCCTCATAGTTTGCTTTTTATTTTTTACAAAAATCATTTATAGGTAAAGAAGTATCTATTTAATCATAGATCCAACAAAATTTTGGCAAGATTCAACCCCTAGCTATGAACGGTCATGCCCGCCGTTTCGACCGCATTTTGAAACGGGCATAAATAATAAAAAAAATAAAAAAATGCAAAACCTTCGCGTTGTGTCATCATATGTGACCAAGTTACCAAGAAAAATAACAAAATTGTAATATGGTAATTATTTTAAAAAATTATTCTCAGAAATGAGCTATCATGTGTGAAGATTCATGGCTTTCAAGGCAAATGATCAATCTTATGGCCACATTCATGGAATAGTTTGTTCAAATGATCTCATATTGTGCACAAGAGTGCATGTTGAAATGGCAAACAATGTTGCCAAAGGGATTTTTCATTTTCTTTGCACATAAAAATCATTTTCCTTTTTTTGAGTGCCCAAAATGAGTTTTTTTGTGAAGGACCTACCAAATATTTGTTACAAAATTGGACAAAATCATTTTTATAAAATATTATGCCATATTTAATGCACAATTGACAAAAAATTTGGGTGCCAAAAGCTTTCGATCCACCTCTAGTGAAAAAGACAAAAACTCTGTCGATTCAATAGGAACCGAGACAAATTTAAACTGCAGTTGCCTTATAGTTTGCTCTTTATTTTTCAAAAATTCATTTCTAGTTACGTAAGTATCTTTTTAATCAGAAATACATGGTTTGGTGGCGATACGTCGAGGTTTGGACGGTGGCCGATGGCCCTAACTCCAGAGCGCGTAAACTCGCATGCCCGCCGCATGGTCACCGCATGACCGTGGCATTTCCTTGCGTTCTAGACGGCATAGGCATGTCTAGTGGGCTGGACACTCCCCAGGTAGATGCTAGGAATAAAATTACAGTAGAAGAATCTCAGGAGGAGACCTAACTATGCTAAAACACGAATTAACAGCCAAGTGTTTGATTAGCGGTACGGGAAATGCACATGACCTATGGGTGTGAGTTTTGGCTGAGGATGATCATTTACTAAGAAGAATGTCTTCACAAATTTTCAGCTCAAATGGATGTGCTTAGGTGGTACTTCCTTTGCAAAGTACCGCACTGGACAGAAATATGAATGTTGAAGCTGGGCTCAAAATAATGAATGGATTGAGCTGAATATTGGCATGTGGCAATTATTTGGATATGGAAGATCGTCCAAAAAGTTTGAGGGCAATACGAGGGGTCTATATGGCACTTGCTTTGCAATGTGCCAATCTAGACAGAAAGTAGAAATTGAAGCTGGGCTCACATGGATGATTGGATTAAGCTGCAATTTATACGAGGATGATAATTTGGGCATATGAAGGCACTGTAAAAATTTCATACTATTTTGGTAAACAAAAATGGTACTTGCTTCACAATCTCTCCACTGAAGAGAATATTAGGAAAAAATATTGAGGGAAATTAGCTAAATTAAATGAGCTAAAATTTGGTGGAGGGATGTTTTGTGATCATGGTCATGTACTGGTAAAGTTTTAGCAATTATAAATAAATATAAAATATAGTTACTTCACAAAATGAAAATATTACTAGAAACAAAGATTGGATGGTGAACTCACATGGATTATTAGAGGGGGCTAAAATTTTGTGGATAGCTATTATTTGGGCATATAGAAGATCTGGGAAAAATTCAACTTGTTATGATATGCATAGCCAGTACTTCCTTCACAAAGCCTCTAGGTGAACGAATATTTTGGAAATTTGCCGAGGACGATTTACTCGGCAAATGGAGCTGAATTTTGCCATGAGGCAATGATTTGGACAGGAAAGAGTTCCCAAATTTTTTGAGGGCAATCAAGAATATATAAGTAGCACTTTCTTCACAAAGTGTTGTTCTGAACAGAATAGGAAAATGAATATTTTTGAATTATTTTTCAACTAGGCAAGAAATGTTTTTGACATATTTGATGAAGATATGATACAAAGAATTTATGAGAATTGTTTGGGAATTTTGGGAATAACAGAGATATTCCCAAAATTGACACATGGACATGACACGTAGGTAAAAATTGACACATGGACATGACACATAGGCAAAATTGATGAGGTGGTGCCAAGTCATAGCTTACGACCATTTATATTGGTCATTATCAGCTAGAAATAAGGCAGTGGACCGGTGTTGTTCGTTTTATGACCATTTCATTTAAGGAAATTATGACCTTTCTGACCAAAATGGTCGTTGGTGTTTAGGGTTAGGACCCCTCAAGACATCTTACGACCAGTTTTCCTTAAAAGGTCATAGATTTACGACCATTTTTTCAAGGTCACTGGCAGAAAGTCACAAGATAGCATATTTCTTGTAGTGTAGGTCAACTCCAATACAGTTCATCAAGACAGACACACCAAATGTTCGCGGGCATGTTCTGACGTGTCGGCAGACAGCATAGGTGAGCTAGTCATCCAACCACAGTCATCAAATCTGAACAAAGCGGTGAGCCAGCCGTGGGCCATGCAGATTTAGTAAAAAAGGAAAAACTCCAAAACAAACCTTGAACTTGTAGACAAAAGCTAAATTAAACCCTGAACTTCGAATCCTGGAAATTGGCACTCTGAACTTATCAATCCCGGTCTATTTTTAACCTTGAAAGTGTTTAGCTTGTATTCGCTGAGTCGGGCCGGCCCATTAGGGCAGTCGCTCGTGTCGCTCATGCACTGCTATAGGTTCTCTCGCTCACCTTTGTTTTTTCCCCTCTTTTTTCCTTTAGTTTTTCTTTGATTTTTCAGTACAAATTTCGGTTTTATTTTTTCCTTCATTATAATTTGTGTTTTCCTTTCTTTGTTTTTTCTTTCTTCGTTATATTTTTTGGTTTCTTTTATTTCTTTCTTCAATTTCTTTGTATGTGCAAAAAAAATCTTTGTAAATTTTCATTTCTTTTCTTCTTTGCCTATGTTAACTGGTTTCCTTTTTTGACACATGTCTACTTTTTCCCAGTATACAATGCATATTCTTAGTACACACGTGCAATAGTTTTTAAACAAAATTTGTTTGTTTTTAAATACATTATGCATACGTTTTTTAAAATACATATTTTTAAATACATGGTAACATTTTTTGATATAAACGTTGTGCATTTTCCTAATAACAATAAAACATATTCTTAAACTTCCCTAAACAACTTCCTGTTTTTTTCCCTAGAACATATTTTTGAATACACGGTAGCATTTTTGAACTTCCCTAAAAAGCTTGTCCAAAAATAAATATCCCTAAAAAACACGATAACCTTTTTTATACTTCCGTGGAAAAACTTGTTCTAAAATAAACATCCCTAAAAAACACGGTAACCTTTTTAAAACTTCCTCAAAAATAAAATACACTTCGCTGGAAACATACTTTTGAATACACGTAATTTTATATTAATCTACCCACAAAAAGTTCACGAATAATTTAAGAAATTCGGAAAACATTGTTTAAAAATGTGACACAATTTATGAAAATCCGAAACATTTTCCATAGCATGTGAAAACTGTTGGAATTCTGAAATGTGAATAAAATGTGAATAAAATTTAAATATTCCCAAAAAAAATTTAAACACAAAAGGAATTGAAGTGGTGCGAAAAATAGAAAATATGAACATTTTCAACTTCTGGTCAAATGCGCGAATAGATGTGTCATAGTGGGCCGGCCCAAATGCTTGTCCGTGTGAGTGGTAGGTTATCCCGGTCGGGATTGTGGTATTTTTAGTGTGCCAAACTGGTTCATGGTTCAAAATAGACTGGGATTACAACTTCAAGGTGTCAATTTCTGGAATTCGAAGTTTAGGGTTTGATTTAGCTTTTATCTATAACTTCAAGGTTTGTTTTGAACTTTTTTCAGTAAAAAAAGCACATCAATATATCTGCGGCCAAAGCTCCCCAGGTGTTGTTCTCGTTCAGCAAATATCTGCGGACATTTGATGTCCCCCGTTTGATGGCAAAGGTCTGGATATATGCATGTGCTTCTTGATGAACCGTGAAGCATTACCTACACTACAATAGTCCCACTAAGGCTATGCTAGTTTTGGTAAATCATCATATTCACTTATCTCTGTGTCACATTAACATCGCATAGTGTGACCGGCCGTACATATTAAGTTACAAGAAATAGGCATGGGATTTGCGTCCCAACTCGCAATATCCCATGATATTCTTTTGGCACATTTTCTCATCTAATTCTAGGTGGTTAGGGCAAACTCTTCCCTCACCGGCGAGTCTGCAGATCCCTTCCCCCCCCCCCCCCCCCTCCCCACGTCTGCAGCTCAGCTGACTGGTGAAGGGAGGGTATCTCGGTGCATCCACTCTGGTAAGTAGATCTTATTACTTTTGGAAAATAAGTCATAATAAATAACAGAAATATGTTCGTCGACTAGTGCAGTTTCAGGATATCAGTCCGATTTAGCATAAGCTTCCGCAGGATGCAGTAGCCGCCTACCCCTAGAAGACGTCAGGATTGCGGTGCCCCGGTATGCCACTCCGGTGATCCGACTGCGCGAGATGCAACGACAGCACATAGTTCCTATCCTGCAACCAAGGCAACGAAAAGAGCTGATGAGCAAAGCAAAGCCTGTAGTGGAGAACTGGAGATGATACGTGGCTTAAAGTGATTCATTTTCGACGAGTTTCGCATACCTCTAGCGCCTTGATCTGCTGCTGGTACTTGTCGATGATCTCCTTGAACTGGGACCGTTCCTGCACCATGTCCTGGTAGTCCTTGAGCCTGTTGTGCTGGATAAGAAAGGCCCTCTTCAAAACGCCGTTCTGGTGAAGCAGGCCTCCTAGCATCTGCTTCAGTATCTTGTGCTCCTACATAGATCGAGCAAATCATAACCAGCCACACAACAAAGGTGAGCATATTGTTATTTTCAGAAGTAACATTTGATTTAGCAGTAGTATCATGTATCAATTGCTCCTTTCCTTCATAAATCTAAAGCGATTTTGATTGTCCAATTTAAAGTATGCTTTATGGCGACACAAAATTGATAACTGGATCCATTTCTTATGGTTGTGATTTAACTGTCAATGTCTGAACTTGGACTACCAAAATATGTCATAATTAATTAATTATTAACGGAGGGTGTATCAAGCAACAGTAGATGCATCAGTTACCTCATGCATTTTTTGCTTTTCGTCAGGAGTATTGCAGTTTGTGGCAGATTTGTCGAACAATTCGAGTATCCTGGAGGCTCGATTCTTGGCGTCGATCAAATCTGAAGCGGCTGACATCTCCTTGACAATTAGCTCTGCCCATTCAGTGCCGTTTGTCGGATTATTCATCTTCATCGTCGGCACATCAGATGCCACTACAATCAACAATCATCACCATATGAACAACTTGAGTTAGACAAGATGGACATTGTAAGATTAATTAGTACTCGTCTATATGACCTGACATAATCATCAGGCAACATGCGGAAGAAACGGTCAGGTTCAATTTTGAGCGATATTCGTCCAGCCATACCTCCAGATGAGGCCGCATCAGCATTGGTCGGTGCTGAACCCGATGCCAAATGATCCTTGAAGCCTCTGATTGCAGCATCCAACACATTTCCGGACGCTTCAAAATAGCCTCGAAGAAGCTAAAAAAATCCCCAAAATAACACATTTTAGATGCCTACAGAACAATAGAGTATGAACCAGGGTTCTCAAGTCTACCATTGTGACATGAACCAATGTTATGTCAGGATTCAAGAAAACCTTGGCCTAGATATTGTCCACGAGACAACTTTGATATACATGCTAAAATTTCTTAGTTCAGACTTTTTTCCTGAATTCTTATGTCTGTCATCATCTCTAAGTCCAAAGTAGCAGGCAATCTGTTGAGGCAAAAGCGTGTAGTGGTTAAAATGATCCCACAAAACAGAGGAATAATCCTCAGGTATCATTCATGTCCTCCTTCGGCAAGAGAAATCACTCTGGATGATTCTTCAGAATTTCATCGGTGTGGATTTCGCACCGGCTGCTACCGTGCCCACCTCCAGAGCCTGATTAGGCTTGCTTTTATTTTTATTTTTCTTGTGCTCGATGTGGAGCTGGTGCCGCCAGCATGTGCTCCCTTTGTTTTTTCTTTCGGCTAGACTTTCAGGAGGTATGTTCGGACTGGATGTTGTTCGGTGTTGTGCTTTATCTATAAAGCGGGGTGGGTATCTTTTTCGGTCTTATCTCTACTTGTAGTTTTACCTTTGGGGTAACATATGCATCCGATTCTAGAAAAAAAAGTTTTGGTTTCCGTAGCTATTTGGTTGAAATCTAAGGCTCGGATTCATCTTCAACCTTCAACTCAAGCGTTACCTGATCTCAGAGTGTCAAAACGAAAAAGCCCCTCCTATCAAATCCAAACCAGCGAACCCACTTCCTCTCCTTCGGATGCGAGCCCGTCGTGTCTGCCTTTAACGAGGTCCTTACAAGGCCTCGCCGGCGATGACAGAGCCTGCTGCTCTCTTAATAGAAAATTGGCCGACCCAAATAAATTGTGCAGCTGCCCGAGGAATAGCATACCCATTTACCTTAATGAACTCTACTAATACACCATTTTTTATTTGCTCTACATATTAGCTTTGTCTTATATCAAACATTGTGAATTTTGATCAAGTTTATACAAAATTTTGTTAGCGTTTACAATACCATTGGAATCATCATCGAATATATTTTTACACTGATTAATGTAAACGTTCACATAGTTTCTTCTAAACTTGATTAAATTTTATAAAGTTTGGCTTTTTGTTAAAGATATTATGCAGAGTAAATAAAAACAGAGGAAGTGTGATTTATTTACTTCCTCGAAAGGGGATATGGATAAACAAGGTAGGGGCCTGCCTTCCCTTCCAAGACCTGTAAAACAATTACTTTCGCTGAATGTTTTTTTTTACCTGATGAATATATGTGTTTTCCCTAAAAAAATGTTTGCATCAGGATCGAATCCGATGGGTAGGTGCTACGGTTGTACTCCATGAATCTACTAAGAATCATCCGAATTAAAAGCAAGAGAGATGTATAGGACATGCAGCGGCCAGGGTACGTACGTGCGGATCGGCGCCGGGGAAGATGAGCTGGAGCGCGTCGACGGGGTCGAAGTCCATGCTGACCCCGAGCTCCGCCACGTCGGCAGCGGCAGACGGCGAACATCGGCCCCTCTTCGTGTTCAGCAGCGCCGGGAGCGCCGCGAAGGGGTCCTCCTCCGTGAAGGCGGCCGCCCCACGTTTCCGGCAGCTCGCGACTTTCGCCGTCATGCTGGCTTCGGGCGCCGGCCGGCGAGGTCTAGAAGAGAGATGCAAGGAGGAGTGGTGGACTGTGTGGTGGATCGATGTGTGCCGGGTGGGGTGGGGTGGGGTGCGTCGTGTTTATATCTCAGACGACGGCGATGAACTTGGAGGACACGGCCGTGGTGCCGTGCGATCGGACGCCAGCCCGATAGCGACCGCCCGATTACGTACCTGGGGGACTTTTTTGCTTAAAACATATATGGATTTTAAACAAAAATACCAAGGTGAAATATGGCTCCACGGAGGGAAGAACCGTATCACAAACTTTAAAAACGTCCTCCAGCCATGAGGAAAAAGGGGACCCGCGTCTCGCCCTCCGCCGGTCGACTGCCCGGCGGCGCCGTCGGTGCCCTCCCCCGCCGGCAAGACCAACCTCACCCCCACCCCCTCCCCAAAGCTGCCTCCTCGGCCGGATCCGCCCTTTCCCCGGGTCGATTTCGGTCGAGCGGCTGACATGGAGCGCAGAAGACGGGGTGGCGGGCATTGTCCCGGAGTCGCCGCCGACTCGTCGGATCCAGGAGTCCGTCGGCGCCGCGGCGTGCAGTGAGGTCCCTTCCTGGTCGCTCACACCTGGGCATGTCTCGGGGATGGCTGGGGCTGCCGCGGGTCCGGTGCCGGCTCTGCCGGTGGGTCGCCACAGCACTGAGTTGGCCGCCCCGGCCCCTTCGCTTGCTGCTGTGGCTCCCTCTACGTCTGCAGCCGCCTCCGGTGGGCCGCTGCCGCCCCCTCCCGCCACCATCCCTGAAGGGTTCCAGCCCCGTATCTTGCTGCCATCGGAGCTGCTGGGATCCAGTGCTGCTTCTTCATCCTCCTCGGACCCACGGCCCCACCTCAAGTCGGTGGTGGTGCAGGACAAAGCCGTGGCTTCCGGAGGACATGACTCTCCTGCTGCTGCGGACCTTGGAGGTCGGATTGAGGTGCAGTGGCGTATAGGAAGCTTGTATGCTGTCAACGTGAGGGATGTTACGCCGCCTACGCCTCTGGTGGCCACCCAGGCTGAGCGCGTTGCCTACCTCAAGTGGATGGATGGAAGGTGCTTCCGCTGCCTCAGTCGCAAGCACTTCGCCGCTGCATGTACGGAACCGCTCAAGTGTTCGCGCTGCTACAAGAACTTCTACCTTGCCAGCCAGTGCTCTGGTCCATCTCGAAAGCCCCCCTCGTCGGCACCTTCCTCAGGGCCTCGACCTGGTGTTGATGTTGTCCATGGCGTGCTGGTCGGCCACCCTTCACGGCCTCGTTCCTATGTTGATGCTCTCTTGGCTTCGCCCATTGGAGATTTCCCGGCTCGTCCCGCGGATGGTTGTGCCTTCCCTCGAGCTCCCATTGAGCAGGATCTTCTTGATGCAATGTTGTTGGCTGGACCGTTGTACATTGTTTCACGAAAGGGATGATGCTATGCTTGACGAGTCTATTGTGCCACCTTCTCAAGTCTCACCCGTTGGTCTCGTGGGCTGCTCTAACTGCTGTGATGAGGTCTCTGATTGGTGTGATGAGGTGTGGTTGGATCCTGTTGTTTTGATGGTGGCTGGTAAGGAGGTCGATGACCCAATGCACTTGGAGGCTATGATATCGATTCCTCGCTCCGGGGGCTGCTCCTCGGCTACTGATGTGCAATGTGCCTTGCCGGTAGGGAGTGGTGAATCTGTTGATCTTATGTGCCCAGAGGCTGCACTCGGGTCGCCATGCTCTGGAAGGCCCCTCCTAGTCTTCTGTGATGCATTCCCTTCAACATCTGAGGCCGATTTCAGATGAGCCGCTTGGTAGGAACGCGCCCAGCGTTCTGGTCGAGCCTGTGGTGGATGCGTGCAATGTTATTGCGATGGCGGAGCCAACTAAAGCAGAACCAATATCTATAGAAGATGTTCTAAGCAAGGTTACTTGTCCACTCCCACAACCTCAGCTTGGGACCCCTGATACATCTCCAACGTATTTATAATTTTTGATTGTTTCATGTTATTATATTATCTGTTTTGGATATTTTATATGCATTAATATGTTATTTTATAGTATTTTGGGACTAACCTATTAACCTAGTGCCCAGTGTCAGTTTCTGTTTTTTCCTTGTTTTTGAGTATTGCATAAAAGGAATACCAAACGGAGTCCAAACGGAATAAAATTCTACGATGATTTTTCTTGCACCAGAAGGAACCCACGAGACTTGGAGAAGAGGCCAGAAGGTCTACGGGTGGGCCACAAGCCACCCAGGCGCGGCCTGAGGGGGGGCGCCCCCTGGCTTGTGGCCCCCAGTAGCTCCTCCAACCCTAATCTTTCGCCTATAAATTCAAAAATACCCCCCAATACCAAGAAGAGCCACGATAATACTTTTCCACCGCCGGAAGCCTCCGTTCCCGAAAGATCCAATCTTGGAGCCTTTTCCAGTAATCTATCGGAGGGGATTCGATCACGAAGGGCATCTACATCAACTCCATTGCCCTTCTGATAATGCGTGAGTAGTTCACCACAGACCTACGGGTCCATAGCTAGTAGCTAGATGGCTTCTTCTCTCTCTATGTTCTTCAATACCATGTTCTCCATGATCTTCATAGAGATCTATCCAATGAAATACTCTTTTGCGGTTTGTTTGTTGAGATCCGATGAATTGTGGGTTTATGATCAGATTATCTATGAATATTATTTGAATCTTCTCTGAATTCTTATATGCGTGATTTCATATCTTTGCAAGTCTCTTCGAGTTATTGGTTTGGTTTGGCCACTAGTAGAAAACAGGGCATTGGTTCGGGCCGGGCCAGCCCATTAGTCCCGGTTCAGTCACGAACCGGGACCAATGGGGGTAACGGTCCCGGTTCGTGAGGCCAGGGGGCCGGGCGGGCCACGTGGGGCATTGGTCCCGGTTCGTCGGACCCCTTTGGTCTCGGTTCCAGACACGAACCGGGTCGAATGTGCCTCGCTCCTGGCCCACACCCATTGGTCCCAGTTCGTGTCTGGAACCAGTACCAAAGGTGGTACTTTAGTCCCGGTTCCAGCCACGAACCGGGACCAATGAGATGCCTATATATACCCCCTCGCCGGCGAGCAGAGCACTCCACACACTGCTCTGTTTTTTTGCCGGCGAAGGAAGAGCTTTGTGGTGCTCTAGCTCACCTCCTATGCATATAAGGTGTTTGATGAAATGCCCAAGCCAAACTTAAGCTTTGTCCTCTCGAAGCTCCTTATCCAAACTCCATTTTCGTCAAGATTTGTCTAGGTTTGGCGGTCCGTCCTATCCCGTCCCCGTCCTGAAACCGCCGTCGATCGCCCGCGCATGGTAAGCCTCTTGATCTTACCTTCTTCCTACAAGAAAATATACTTACTTGTATGATTTTCTTACTTTTATTATTGTTTGTTATTATATAGTGCCATGGTTATGGTATCCGCCCACGTCGGCCCTCGTCCAGTCTATGATTCAGATGTGGTATATTATTTTTTATATAACTATTTTACACATCTAATATCTATGACAATTAATTATGCCACCAACTTGACGTATATGTTTGTATCTATAGGAATTAGTTGAACTAGAAATTCTAACCGACTATGCAATTCTGCTCGACAAGTTAACTAAAGCTGAAAAAGAAATCGATCATTTGAAAGAAAAAAATGAAAAGAACTGAAGATGACAAGATGGGATTGGAGTTGCATGTTGCCGATATCGTCGACGATCATAAGACCAAGATGGATGCAATGTGCTTGAAGCTTAGAAAGATTAGAAAATATGTCATTTATAATGAGGCTTGGTATCATTATGCCATTGGATCAATTGGTACCTTAGTAGCGTTTATGATTGCATTTGTTGTTGCATTTAAATTTTTTACATAGTTTAGGTGTATGTTTTAATTAGATGCTCTAGAGACCTATATGTTGTTCAATAATGACAACTATGTATGAACTGTACGTATTTATTTTGGTCATTATTATACTTTGGCTTTAATGTGATGATGGATTTCTAATAATTTGGTCACTTCTGTATTCATGATATATTGTAATGGTTCTTAATACACTTTATTATATAACGCACGCAGATGAACCGGCAATGGATGTACGGTGACCGACGCACCTCCAAGTATATTAAGGTCCTGCATAATTTTCTCGAAGCGGCTGAGGCAAACAAGCAGAATGATTTTATGCCTTGTCCATGTACTATCTGTGAGAATACGAAGTCTTTCTCCAACTCTAAAACCCTTCACTTCCACCTGCTCCAGAAGGGTTTTATGTCACACTATAATGTTTGGACCAAGCACGGAGAAAGAGGGGTTATGATGGAAGACAACGAAGAAGAAGAGGATGACGACAACTCCCCTCCCCTTGAATACGGTGATGCTGCAATGGGGGAAGCTGAAGTTCAAGAGGAACCAGACGATGTGCCCGATGATGATCTTCGTTGGGTCATTGTTGATGCACAGAGAGAATGCAAAAGTAAAAGGGAGAAGTTGAAGTTCGATCGCATGTTAGAGGATCACAAAAAAGGGTTGTACCCAAATTGCGAAGATGACAACAAAAAGCTCGGTACCACACTGGAATTGCTGCAATGGAAGGAAGACAATGGTGTATTTGACAAGGGATTTAGTTCTCTACTGAAAATAATGAAGAAGAAGCTTCCAAAGGATAACGAATTGCCCGACAGTACGTACGCAGCAAAGAAGGTTCTATGCCCTCTAGGATTGGAGGTGCAGAAGATACATGCATGCCCTAATGACTGCATCCTCTACCACGGTGAGTACGAGGAACGGAACGCATGCCCGGTATGCGGTGCATTGCGGTATAAGATCAGAAGAGATGACCCTGGTGATGTTGAGGGCCAGCGCACCGGGAAGAGGGTTCCTGCCAAGGTGATGTGGTATGCTCCTATAATACCACGGTTGAAACGTCTGTTCAGAAACAAAAAGCATGCCGAGTTGATGCAATGGCACAAAAAAGACCGCAAGAAAGACGGGAAGGTGAGAGCACCCGCTGACGGGTCGCAGTGGAGAAAGATCGAGAGAAAGTGGAGCGACTTTACTGGTGAACCGAGGAACGTATGGTTTGGTTTAAGTGCAGATGGCGTTAATCCTTTTGGGGAGCAAAGCAGCCAGCATAGCACATGGCCTGTGACTCTATGTATGTATAACCTTCCTCCTTGGTTGTGCATGAAGCGAAAGTTCATTATGATGCAAGTGCTCATCCAAGGCCCTAAGCAACCCGACAATGACATTGATGTGTACCTAAGGCCATTAGTTGACGAAATTTTATAGCTATGGAATGGAAGAGGTGTACGTGTGTGGGATGAGAACGAACAAGAGGATTTTGACCTACATGCGTTGCTGTTTGTAACCATCAACGATTGTCCTGCTCTCAGTAACCTTTCAGGAAAGACAAACAAGGGATACTACGCATGCACACACGGTTTAGATGACACCGACAGTATATATTTGGACAAATGCAGGAAGAATGTGTACCTGGGGCATCGTCGATTTCTTCCGATCAACCATCAATGTCGAAAGAAAGGAAAGCATTTCAAAGTGAGACAGATCACCGAAAAAAGCCTGCCCTCTGTACTAGTGATCACACACTTGATATGGTCAATGATTTACAAGTAATATTTGGAAAGGGTCCTCGCGGACTATCTGTTCCAAATGACGCTGACAAACGCACATCCATGTGGAAGAAGAAATCTATATTTTGGGACCTATCCTATTGGAAAGACCTAGAGGTCCGCTCTGCAATCGACGTGATGCACGTGATGAAGAATCTTTGCATGAACATGCTAGGCTTCTTGGGAGTGTATGGGAAGACAAAAGATACACCGGAGGCACGGGAGGAACATCAACGTGTGCATGAAAAAGACGGCATGCATCCAAAGCAGTATGAAGGTCCTGCCATCTACGCTCTTACCAAAGAAGAGAAGGAAATCTTCTTTGAATGCCTGCTCAGTATGAAGGTCCCGTCTGGTTTCTCGTCGAATATAAAGCAGAGAAAAAGTTCCAGAACCTAAAGTCTCATGACTGCCACGTGATTATGACGCAACTGCTGTCGGTTGCATTGAGGGGGCTTCTACCAGAAAACGTTCGATTAGCCACTGTGAAGCTATGTGCATTCCTCAATGCAATCTCTTAGAAGGTGATCGATCCAGAAATCCTGCCAAGGTTAAGAAGTGATTTTGTGCAATGTCTTGTTAGTTTCGAGCTGGTGTTCCCACAGTCCTTCGTCAATATCATGACGCACGTCCTAGTTCATCTAGTCGACGAGATTGCCGTTCTGGGCCCTGCATTTCTACACAATATGTTCCCCTTTGAGAGGTTCATGGGAGTCTTAAAGAAATATGTTTCTAACCGTGCTAGGCCAGAAGCAAGCATCTCCATGGTCCATCAAACAGAGGATGTCATTGGGTTTTTGTTGGGGAACGTTGCATGGGAAACAAAAAATTTCCTACGCACACGCAAGATCTATCCATGGTGATGAGCATCTACGAGAGGGAGAGTGGATCTACATACCCTTGTAGATCGCTAAGCGGTAAGCGTTAAGAAACGCGGTTGGCGTAGTCGAACATCTTCGCGATCCAAATCGCCGAGCGTCCCGCGATCACATCACGATCCGTCCCGCGATCCAATCACGATTCGTCCCGTGAACTCATCACGATCCGTCCCACGATCTCATCACGATCCGTCCCGCGATCTCATCATGATTCGTCCTGTGAACTCATCACGAACCGTCTCGCGATCTTGTTCATGGTCCTTCTGATCTAGCGCTGAACGGACGGCACCTCGGCATTCAGCACACGTGCAGCTTGATGACGATCTCCACCGTCTTGATCCAGCAAGAGGAAGTGGAGAGGTAGAAGAGTTCAGCGGCAGCATGAGGGCGCTCCGGTTATGGTGGTGGAGCAATTCCGGCAGGGCTTTGCCTAAGCACTGCGGAAATCCGATCTAGAGGAGCACCGGTGGAACGGGTAGCACGTGGCTGTAAAATCAAGTGCAAAACACCCAATACGTCCAGTATATATAAGAGGTAGGGAGGAGGAGGGCTGGCACACAAGGCATCCCTGCCTTGCCTCTTGCGCAAGCAGGAGAGGAAGAATCCTCTTCCAATCCTATTAGGACTAGGATTCCTCCTTTCATACTTGGAATCTCTTTCCACCTTGGCCTTTTTTCTCTCTTTCCCAAGTCCAGCCGCATGGGCCTCTTAGAGGACTTCCACCAGCCCACTAAGGGCTGGTTTCCACCCTCCCACAGCCCATGTAGCCTCTTGGGTCGAAATACCTCTCCCGATGGTCCCCCGATACACTACCGGCACTCCCGGTACACTACCGATGAGCCCGAAACTTTTCCGGTGACCAAAATAGGACTTCCTATATATGAATCTTTACCTCCAGACCATTTCGGAGCTCCTCGTGACGTCCGGGATCTCATCCGGGACTCCGAACAACCTTCAGTCACTACCATACATAACTCTATACTATTGAAACGTCACCAAACCTTAAGTGTGCAGACCCTGCGGGTTCGAGAACTATGTAGACATGACCGAGACACCTCTACGGTCAATAACCAATGGTGGGACCTGGATGTCCACATTGGTTCCTACATATTCTATGAAGATCTTTATCGGTCGAACCTCTATGTCAAGGATTCAGTTAATCCCGTATGATGCTCTCTTTGTTCTTCGGTATGTTACTTGCCCGAGATTCGATCGTCGGTATCTCCATACCTAGTTCAACCTCGTTACCGGCAAGTCTCTTTACTCATTCCATAATACAAGATCCCATGACTAACACTTAGTCACATTGCTTGCAAGGCTTATTGTGATGTTGTATTACCGAGTGGGCCCTGAGATACCTCTCCGTCACACGGAGTAACAAATCCTAGTCTTGATCCATGCCAACTCAACAGACACCCTCGGAGACACCTGTAGAGCAGCTTTATAGTCACCCAGTTACGTTGCGACGTTTGATACACACAAGGTACTCCTACGATGTCAGTGAGTTGCATGATCTCATGGTCATAGGAACACATACTTTGACATGCAAAAAACAGTAGAAATAAACTGACACGATCATATGCTACGTTTGTAGTTTGGGTCTTGTCCATCACACCATTCTCCTAATGATGTGATCCCGTTTATCAAATGACATCACATGTCAATGGATAGGAAACCTTGACCATCTTTGATCAACGAGCTTGTTCACTAGAGGCATACTAGGGACAGAGTGTTGTCTATTTACCCACACATGTAATGTGTTTCCATTCAATACAATTATAGCATGGATAATAAACGATTATCATGAACAAGGAAATATGTTAATAACTAATTTATTATTGCCTCTAGGGCATATTTCCAACAGTTTTGTGTTGACTTCATTCCTGACCTTAAGAAGATTGGTCTCCTGCAATCCCGTTATGAGGGGAGACTGACTGGAAAAGCCACGCTAGGAGTGGACTCAATAATATGTAGGGACGGGCATTCTTGGTCTCAAGCACACTACATAGTTCTACAAAATTCCACCTTGGTGACCCCGTATGTCCATGAACACAAGAATATTCTACGCTCCAAACACCCGGAGCAGTGTGATGACTGGATTACATATGAACACATCAGGACTTTTGGCAGTTGGTTGCAAACACGTCTCATGGGTGACAACACTGTTTCTGATGGGCTGTACTCATTGGCCAGGGGACCATCTTCGACTGTATTGACTTACAAAGGGTACGAGATAAATGGGAATACATTTTACACGATCGCCCAAGATGAAAAGAGCACCAACCAAAACAACAGTGTCCGCTTTGATGCAGGAACCAAGAGGGGAAAGGACACATATTATGGTTACATAGTGGACATATGGGAACTTGACTATGGACATGATTTCAAGGTCCCTTTGTTTCAGTGCAAATGGGTCAATTTGTCAAGAGGCGGGGTATAGGAAGACCCACAGTACGGAATGACAATAGCGGATCTGAACCTACTTGGGTACATAGACGAACCATTCGTCCTAGCCAATGATGTGGCACAAATTTTCTATGTGAAGGACATGTCTACCATACCGAGAAAAAGAAAACATAAGGAAGCGAATACATCATACGATGAGCCAAAATGCTACACATAGTTCTTTTAGGAAAAAGAGACATCGTGGGATTGGAGGGCAAGACAGACATGTCTGAAGATTATGAAAAGTTTCATGAAATTCCTCCCTTCAAAGTCAAGGCTGACCCAAGCACCCTGTTAAACAATGAAGATTATCCATGGTTATGGCGCAATAAGCAAAGGACACAAGCGAAGACGAAGTGAAGAATTTCTCTCCACAACTATATCATTGTAGTGACATGTGAAGAAATGAAATGCCTTTTGTAACACATTAGTTTTCGTCCGAAACCGTGATACCTCGAAAGAGATTTTCCGTTTTGTACACGAAGTGCATCCAGTTTTTGCCGTAACCCTCTCAACTTTTTATTACATGCTATGTGGGTGAAATGATGATACCATGCCAACTTTCAACCTTTTCAGAGTTCATTTGAAGTGCTTTTCAATTTCAGGGTCATTTAGCTCAAAAAATCAGTAAGTGCATGAAAAATACCAAATGAAGTCAGAAAGGGTTGAAAATTGATGATGTGGCTTTGAATGGTGCATTTTGAACACACAAAAAGTATGAAGTTCAAATGAGTTAAAAAAATGAAATCCCTTTGTAACAGATGAGTTTTCGTTCGAAACCGTGATACTTCGAAATAGATTGTCTATTTTGTACATGAAGTGCATCCAGTTTTTGTCGTAACCCACTCAAATTTTTAGCACATGCTATGTGGGTGAAATGATGATACCATGCCAACTTTCAACCTTTTCAGAGTTCATTTGAAGTGCTTTTCAATTTCAGGGTCATTTAGCTCAAAAAAATCAGTAAGTGTATGAAAAATACCAAATGAAGTCAGAAAGGGTTGAAAATTGATGATGTGGCTTTGAATGGTGCATTTTGGACACACAAAAAGTTTGGAGTTCAAATGGGTTCAAAAAAATGAAATCCCTTTGTAACAGATGAGTTTTTGTCCGAAACCGTGATACTTCGAAATAGATTGTCCATTTTGTACACAAAGTCCATCCAGTTTTTGTCGTAACCCACTCAAATTTTTAGCACATGCTATGTGGGTGAAATGATGATACCATTCCAACTTTCAACCTTTTCAGAGTTCGTTTGAAGTGCTTTTTAATTTCTTACAAAACATCGTAGGAGTGGAGTTCAAAAAAGAATCAGCTAAAAAGCTTTTATAAACCTCTAGTATTTTTGAAACAATAATTATATAAAAATTATGCCACTAAAATTATCAAAGTATTTTTTGTTCAAAACATTAATAGCAAAAAAATATAATGATAAAACACACTGCAAATAAATAAAGCAAGAAACAAAACAAAATAATGGAAATTATGCAACTAAAATTATCAAAGTATTTATTTGTTAAAAAGAATGAACTAAAATAACAGAAGAAAAATACTGGAAAAAAAATTAAAACAATAAATAAAGCAAAAAACAAAACAAAAATACTGGAAAAAATAAAAAAATGCCACCTACTGGGCCACCACGGCCTGAATACGACTAGAAACCCACCAACATCGTTGGGCCAGGATTCAAGCCCGCAAAGGGCCCAGTAGGCCCATAGGCAAAGACAGATTAGGCCCGGAAGCCTGCAGTTGAGAGGAGCTCGAGATGGTGTGCGCAACAGTGCTTATAAACCACTCTCAAGCTCTCTCGGCTAGCGAGGTGGGACTACTGGTCCCGGTTGGTGGCACTAATCGGGACCAATAGCAACCATTGGTCCCGGTTGGTGCCACCAACCGGGACCAATGCCAACCATTCGTCCCGGTTTGGGCCACAAACCGGGACCAAAGGTCTCTGCTTCCCGCCCTTTGGTCTGCCGAAAAGAGACCTTTGGTCCCGGTTGGTGGCACCAACCGGGACTAAAGGTGGCATTGGTCCCGGTTGGTTTCACCAACCGAGACCAATGCTCTGTCTATATAAGCGACAGTTTTGATTTTTTCAGATTTCATCTAGCACTTGCCCCCGACGACGCCGAGCACATCGACGCCGCCAGGCTGCCCGTTGCCCCTCACCGCCGTCCTCGTCCCCGTCGCCTCCCCGAGCCGCCGTCCTCATCGCCGGCCCTATCGCCTCCTCGAGCCACCGTCCCCGTCGCCAGCCCCGTCCTCATCGCCTCCCCGTCATCGCCGTCCCCCGTCGCCTCCCCGTCGCCACCATCCTCGTCCTCGTCGCCTCACCATCACCGCTGTCCTCGTCCCCGTCGCCGCCCTCCCCATCGCCGCCATCCCCGTCGCCTCCCCGTCGCCGCCGTCCCCGTCGCCTCCCCATCGCCGTCGTCCCCCGTCGCCTCCCCGTCGTCGCCGTCCCCGCCACCTTGTTCCCCGTCGCCGCTGTCCCCGTCGCCGCCCCCCAGTGAGCCCCCCTGCTCGCCGTGTATATGTGTGTATATATGTTCATGTATATATATATCATGTATATGTGTGTATATGTTCATGTATTTGTGTGTCTATGTTTGTAGATGTATATGTGTGTATATGTTCACGTATATGTTCATGTATATATATGTTCATGTATATGTATATATGTGTGTATATGTTCATGTAAAAAGTCTTCGTTGTTTTTCATATGTACAAAAATGTAGAGTGAAAACGAAAACAACTATCAAGGCCACCCTCCCGATAACTTCGACATGAGGGGGACGTCGGACATGCGTGAGTGAGAGAGGCGGTCCGCTCGCCCGACCAACTATCGAGGCCACCCAAACCCTAGAATAAAGAGCATCGTTGTTGATCTACCCCCTCTCCGATAACTTCGACATGAGAGGGGACGTCGGACATGCATGAGAGAGAGGCGGTCCTCTCACCCGACCAACTATCGAGGCCACCCAAACCCTAGAAGAAATAGCATCGTTGTTGATCTACCCGGTCCCTACCCGATAAACTCTCGAGGCCACCCCGGCCAAACCCTAGAAGTGTTGTCGAGGCGCCCCAAATTTACCAAGTTAAATGAAGAAAACTCTGGTAACATAGATTTATCAAGTTAATTGTCATGTTGTAATATTTGCAGGAACTATGGATCCAAGAGACGAAGAACAAGAACAGTTGTTGGGGGACATAATCCACGGCGGACGTGATATCTTGTCGTATCTCAACGACACCGATGGTCTGGAAAGAGAGGATTATGACGGCTCCAGTGATCGAACAATGAAGGAGGAAGGACATGATCATGATGGCTCCGGTGACCGAATGCTGGAGAAAGAACGAGACCATGATGATGGCTCCGGTGACCAATCGGAGGAGGGAGCTGTTGCAAAGTCCGGCAAGGTATATATATTAATTAAGCCTGTGCTGACTAGCTAATTGATGCATTAATTGTTTTGGTATGTACTTATATTAATTAACTCTTCTTTCTTCTTTTATTGCCCTCCGGATCGAGCCAAACTTCGGTAACGAGACGAGGCCCTAAGAAGAGGTTGCGCAAGGATGAAAAGTTCACGGTCACAGCACTCGCGAACGATGGTCATCCGATTGAACCCAAGTGGACCAAGAACGCATTTTCTGCTCAGTGCGGAGCTATTGTTAGGGACAACATCCCGATCAGCATCAAGCAATGGAATGAGCCTAAGGACGGCACCCCTGATGGTGATTATGTCACCGATAGACAGAAAGAAGATCTTTGGACGGCGCTGAAGGCAAATTTCACCCTACCGCCAGAGGAGGATCCGAATAAGCCAGTTATAGAGCCACTGGTCAAGGCGTGTGCTCTTAAGAAGATGGCAGATCTATTCAGGAGGTGGAAGAATGAGTTGAAATCAAAGTTTGTTGACAAAGGGAAGACTCCAGCATTCGTCGGCCGATTTGAGAAGATAGGAGATCACTGGCCCGCATTTGTGGCCTACAAGATATCGGACAAGAGTAAGAAAATGTCAGAGACAAACAAGAACAATGCTGCAAAGAAGCAGTTTCACCATCACACGGGGTCAGGTGGCTACCTTAAAGCCCGACCGTTGTGGGACAAAGCTAAGAATGACCTGATTGCTAAAGGGGTCGTACCACAGACATCAAACTGGCCAGACCGTTCAAGGACTTCGTTCTTCGGGGTTGGGGGAACTTTGGACCCTGAAACAGGGAAGTGCCGTTGGACGGACGAGCAACTTGCAATGATCGTGAACAACCTTTAGAACTATATCACCGCAGTGCAGCAAGGGACGTTCATTCCCGACAGAGAGAAGGACGAGCTGACTGAGGCCCTAGGGAATGCTGAGCACCCTGGACGAACATGAGGCACACCAGGCTCCGTTCCGTGGAAGGTTGGGTTTCCTGACGCAGGCGGTTACAGAAGCCGGGAGAGAAAGAGGAAAGCGGAGCTGAGCGAAATTCAAAAGCTCAATGCAAGACTACAAAAGCTGGAGGAAGCTGAGAGCCAACGAGTTGCTGGTCAACCATCTCAGCGACACGAAGCTACCCCAGAAGCTACCCCACCATCTCAGTGGAGAAGCAGCGTCGCTTCCACGGAGCCCGTTTAGCCTGACTTCACGTCTCCTAGCTACCCCCATGGATACTATCACGGAGGCTCAACATTGCAAGCTTATGACGAAATGCCGAAACCTCACTTCCAAGGCGGCTGTCGGCTCTGTTGCACCTCCTCAACCCAACGGAACTTTTCACTGCCGTCCGATTCCACATGGCTATGTTGTTGTGATGGTGGATGAAGTAATGCCGGAATTTGAGGAGCTCGAGCTTGACCACTGTACAGGTGAAGGAGAGAATAAGCTGGTTCGTGCCCTGAGGAGTACATGTCTATGGCAGAAGGAGTACATCAAGCTTCCAAACTGGACGCCTCCGCCTCCTCCTTCTCCTCAGGCGAATCAGGGCACTCCGGCTCCTCCTCCGGCAAGTGATCAGGGCACACCGCCTCCTTCTCCGGCTCCTCCGGTGTGTGGGGGCACTCCACCTCCTCCTTCGCCTACTCTGACACATCGAAGCAGTACGCCTCCTCCTCAGCCTCATCGGCAACGGCAGAAGACAAACGCCGCCGCTGCGGCTCCTCCGGCGCCTAGTAAGCAACAACGGGAGGGAGTCGCCGCCGCTCCGGCGGCTAGCACTACAAGCATAGGCAGCAGGGGATACAGATACAATCCATCTCTCAAGCCTCTGGAAAATTTACCATATGAGAGGACCGAGTCTGAAAACAAGGAGATAAGTCAGGCCGAAGCGAGGGACCATTTTGAAAAGAAAACTCCATATCCGAAGGAGAAGATAGATCCGGTGAAAGCGATGCGCACTATCGATGCCCTGAAGCGACCACCACCGCCTCTGCTGGATTCCAACTACGTTTGCACTCTTAAAAAGACATATCAAGATGCGCGGCAGTCGGGAAGTACTTCCAGTGATGCAAAGTTAGCAGAACGAAGAAGTGGGAAAAAAATTCCCCAGCTCGGCTAACAGGCGAACCAATCGTGCCCCCGCTCAAGGTGTCTAGCAATATCGCCGATGATCATCCGGGGATGGTGCCCGGTACCAATCCTGGTGATTACATGAGCAATGATGTATTGTTTCGAATTCAGCCGTTGGAGGTGGAGGAATTCAAATACCGGTACGGGCATCCTCTCGTCAAACCCGATCCTCCCCCTGTAACAACGATGATGCGAAGATTCCATGAATGGTACATGCAAAGCTGCCGCGAGTCTGGGAAGGATTCTTTGGTACTGTTAGTTAAAGAGGAGCACGACCTCGTTGGAACTAAAATGTTGAATATTGAATTTGAGGAGATATGGCAGTTATACAATCAGAAGGCCATCGACAAAACAATCGTGACTTGCTACTGTCTGTAAGTACTACTTCTGTAATTAAGTCTCTCTATGTATATAACTCAGCTCTTTCATTGCATGTATATATAATTATCCTCACTACTATATTATGCAGATTGAAGATCGTCGAATGCAGAGAAGCACAAATGTATGACATTGGGTTCATTAACCTAGATGTCATACATGAGCATAATTTTAAACATTATCCCACACAAACCGAGGGGAACTTGCTAGAATCGTTGCTTAAAATCAAAACAAAGGGACAATACTCTTTTCTTACAACTTCAAGTGAGTGTTACTATCTTGTGCATATTCGGTTTCCCTTATTACTCGAGGTTTATAGTAATGCAATTGATGAGTTATGCATGCGTATGCAGTTTCCACTTTATCATGCTAGAGATTCAACTTGAGCGGGGAGTAGTAACCGTCTTAGACTCGAAACGAAAAAATCCCCAGGAATATGCGAACATGACTAAAATTCTCCAGAAGTAAGTTCAATCGATCATTATCGCATCATATCGGCAACTTTGTTCATTTCCTGATATCAAGTAATTATTTTCTTTGTCTGGCAGGGCTTGGAAAGAGTTCACAACAATTGTTCCGACACTGCCGGGGGAGCTGCGATTTACATACCCGAAAGTAAGTAATACTAGCTAGTTCCGCGCATCTCTCATTGATTCTAGTTTCATCAATACCATTTATCATGCTTGATTATCGTTTTGATTGAACTCTATTTCTCGTAAAGTGCTTGTGGCAGGAAAAAGGGAATAATTTATGTGGATACTACGTTTGCGAGTTCATCTACAACGGGACGACACCTAAGTGGGGCTACTCTAAAAAACAATTTGAAGTGCGTAAGCAATAATATTCACACTTTTATTCTATTACCATATATATGTATTGGCCCCCTTCTTCAAATTAGATGTGGAAGATGCGGGATGAACTCCTACCACATGATCGCATACGAGCAATTTAAGAAGAATTGGCGGGATTCTTTCTTGACCACGTCATCAATAAACCGGAGAATACCATCTGCAATTGGAGATTAGATGTTAGGGATTGTAAGAGATCTTATATTTTATATATGTAGCTAGTAGCGTCGGATACACACACGAAAACTTGTTATACGACCAATCTCTCGAAGAAAGAGAGGTCGATCACTTCTATCTCTATATGTTCATGACGATCTTCTGTACTTAATGGTTCCTTCATTTGCTTACTAGCTTTCGTGTCGAGTTCTCTCTATAGTAGCTAGCGTCGACCAAGCACGGAGAAAGAGATGACACTTCTCTCTATCAATTAGCTAGCTATAACAATATAAATCTCCTAAATTAACCGTCCAAAACCCCCCAAACCCCCCTCCCTTTCAAAAAAAACAAGCAACTGCCAGATGCTGACGTGTGGACGCCTTTTGATCCCGGCTAAAGGTCCTCCTGCCTGGGCTCCCAGCACCGGCCACGTGGAGCCCCTTCTGTCCCGGTTCGTAAGAGAACGGGGACTAAAGGTTTTGGGCTTTAGTCCCGGTTCCGGAACCGGGAAAAATGGGCCTTACGAACCGGGACAAATGAGCCTTTTTCTACTAATGGGCCAACTAGATTGGTAATTCTTACAATATGAGAAGTGCTTAGTTTGGATTCAATCTTGCGGTGTCCTCACCCAGTGACAAAGTAGGGATAGCGAGGCACGTATTTATATTGTTGCCATCAAGGATAAAAAGATGGGGTTTCATCATATTGTTTGAGTTTATCCCTTTACATCATGTCATCTTACTTAATGCGTTACTTTGTTCTTCATGAACTTATTACTCTAGATGCAGGTTGGAGTCGGTCGATGTGTGAAGTAATAGTAGTAGATGCAGAATCGTTTCGTCTACTTGACACGGACGTGATGCCTATATGCATAATTATTGCCTTGGATATCACCATAAGTATGCGCTTTTCTATCAATTGCTCGACAGTAATTTGTTCACCCACCGTACTATTTTAATTCAAGAGAGAAGCCTCTAGTGAAACCTGTGGCCCCCGGGTCTATTTTCCATATTATATTTTCAGATCTATAAACCAAAAATACCTTGCTACAATTTTATTTATTTTTACTTCTAGCAATCTTTTATATCTATCTCTTTCAAATCTCATCCTTGCAAGTAACTTTAAAGGGATTGACAACCCCTTTATAGTGTTGGGTGCTAGTGTTTGATTGTTTGTGTAGGTGCATAAATCGGGGCCTTGCTTGTTCCTCCTACTGGATTGATACCTTGGTTCTCAACAACTACGGGAAATACTTATCTACTTTGCTGCACCATCCTTTCCTCTTAAAGAGAAAACCAATGCAAGCTCAAGAAGTAGCATCCCTGCCTTTGAATGTGGATAAGAATGATGGGCGGCGGAGCAGGCGTCTTGAAAAGAAAAACAAGGCATGCAACATCCCGACATCCAAGCGCGCAGAGTATAGGATGTTGGAATTTTTTGGTGAGCTGCCGGAGGTCAGCAAAGCAGAGGGTCCAGAGCAAAAGATGCAAGCATATTTGGACATGTACAAGAAACCACTCTCACCACAAGTGATCGAGGCATTGAGCTCTTTGGCGAAGATTGCGACGAAGTCAAAGTTGGACCTCTCAGGATGTTTTCCACAAGATAATGTTAGCACATGATTCTTTGAGGCCGAGTCAAAAGAGCCATTTGATATGGATGGTTTCCCTTCGACGAGTGGCAATCAGTTTGGTTGCGCTTGAGTCTCGCCTTACTGTTTTGGGCCTAGGCACTCTCATGTCCGGCTCTGATGATGTTCCTTGATGATTTTATTTTTGTCTTGTCCCTATCCCCTTGTTCTAGTGCCTCTTTTTTCTCGTTTTATTTTTACTCTTTTGGGGTTTTCATTCATTTTTTCCTGATTAGCCGAGAATGTTAGGTTTTTATGGTCCGGTTTTTCTTATAAACTGGACCAACTCTATTTTTCTTAATGAAATGCAGGAAACCCCCGCCCTTCTCGAGGTGTTCTCGGAAAAAAAATATGGCTCCACGCATTACGTGAACAGTAAATTTGACAAAGTTCTAGAATGACTAAAAAGAACCTGAAATTTGAGTTATCATGGATCATCTTACTCAGATGTGAAGTTTTATGAAGTATGACAGCCGTGATATTCTTAATGAAGAAAATACAGTAGAGACCTTACTATTCATTAAATAGTGTTTCTAATACAGTTTCGATTTTGTTATTTTTGCCGAGATTATTACAGATGCCATTTTTGCGTGAAACTCCATATGTGTGTTTAGGTTACAAAAATAAATTTGATTTCTTGAATTATTTCTAGTACTTTTTCGGTGTTTTGTTCAAAGGGATGTCCGTGGCACCACGTCCCAACAAATCATGCCAAATCTCAAATCAAGACTTTCTTTCCAGATTTGAGCACTTTAAAGTTCGTACATTAAGTAGTTGCACTAAAAGACATTTTATTTTGGATAAATCATAATACCTACCTATTAATAGTGGGAGGTAAGTTTTTTGGTCCGCCATAAATGTTAGTGAAACCCTCCTGATATTTGTGAGAACAAATCCGCAATCCATTATCTGGTTAGTTGGTTGCGTTTGCGCCAAAGCTATATCTCACACTTTCACTTACTGTTAGATATAGCCTGGCCTGGCCTCACCTCTGATGCCGGGGCTCGTGGGCTGTTCCAGCACTATAATTCGCTTTTCTTTTTCCATTCACTGATTTGGATGTTTCTTCTTTATTTTTTTCTTTGTTTCATCACTCGTTTCCGTGTTTTTCCCGTTTCCTCTGCTTCTTGGCCGTTTTCCGGTGTTCATGATTTTCTTTGTTTTTTATCCATTTCTCTTTTCTTCTTCTTTTCACGCATGTCTAAATTTATAAAATATACATCTTTTATTGCTCACGTGGCAAATAAATGATACACGTAAACATTTTGCAAATACATTGTGTATATTTTTCAAATACACGTTTTAATAAATTTTGAACACATGGTAAACCGTTTTCAAGTACATGTTGAACAGTTTTTAACTATATTTTCCCTTTGGTTTCTTTCATTTTTCTTTTCTCTCCTTCCGTTCACATTTTCCATTTATTGTATATGTCAGGAACAATTTTTGCTTCAAAACATTTTTCAAATACATGATTGACAACATTTTTCCAAATACATGTTTCCAGGTCGAATGTTTTTGATACACATGATAATTTTCTATATAGATCAAAAAATAATGTTTTATACATGTTTAACATTTTTCAATAATGATTGACATTGCTCAAATATATATTTTTGAAATAAAAACTGAATACATCTTAAAGATTTCTACAAATACACGATGAAATATTTTTTATAATGGTATATTGTTTTCCTAAAACTACACGAACATTTTTCTAGATTGTATAAATGTTTTTCAAAAATATCATGACCATATTTTTAATACGCATGGATATTTAAAAAATAATAATGTATATTCTTTTATGTGGTTGATAACATTTGTTTTGAATTACACAACATTTTTTTACATTGTATCAACAATTTTATGAAATGTCACATTCATTTTGTAAGCACTAGAACATCTTTTAAATTTGACAAACATTTTTATTTTAATTCTATCAATGTTTTAATTCAGCCAACAAATGGTTTACATTGTGATTTTTTCTTTCAAATTGAAGTTTTAAAAAAAGTTAATTTTATGTTTTGGAATAGGTGTGTTTATAATATTTTCAAAAGCAAGAAAGAAATAAACAATAGGGAGAGCACAAGGTACCGAGGCTGGCCCATTTTATAGTGACTCCTGACACGACACACGCTCGATGTCGCACTAAGTGAGACAAAGAGCTGTCCTCTGCTAAACTACACGTTTGTCGGTAGCCGGGCTGCAAGGAGGGAAACAAGGTGATGTCATTATTGCGGTAAGGTAGGTGCATAGATTAGTTGGATCTCACTTGTTAGTGCGGCATACGATAAGATGTTACTGCATACTCCCGTTTGACCATACCCATCTTGTTGGATTCGGTGTGAGAATCGGTTCTTGGCCCACGATGGGTCAAGGTAGGTCAGTTACCTTGTGCATTGTTGTTGGGGGTGATGGGATGGGGGGGGGGGTAGAGTATCAATGGGGAGCCAGGTGGTCGGAGTGTGCTGGGTCGGCATTTTCAGGGTACGGCATGCTAAGTGTGCCCCGTGCGCTGGCGGTGTGCGGTCGCTGGGGAGGCAGGTACTTGTTGGGCCGGTATGTTTCGGGCTCGTGCGTTGTCGGTGGACCGTGAAGGGATTTCCAGGGAGGGTCATGGTCTCTTTGTGTGCATCGGCGTGGGTGTTACCACAATTGAGACCGAAGAATCCCTTGAGATTGACACCATCGCATGTCACCTACCTTCGGCACCAATACAGCAGCCACCAAAGGAAAACAATGATAGATCACCTGCTCACCCGAGATGGACGCGTCTCCATCGCTGATATGTAACTTTACGAACCTCCAAGATGGTTAGAGGATTGTTGTGGAGGCGGTTCCTCCATATATAAATGTACGCTCAAAATTGTAGTTACTTTTCTCACAAAATAAAATAAAATTGCACCATAGTTACTTTTTATCACTTATAATTTGTAAACTTGTACTACTTCAAGAATTATCCACAAAATGCAAAATGAAAGTGATTTTCCAAAAGTATCGTATGAATTCAAGAGAAGTATGTTTTTGGTCCCTCAAGTTTCTCAAAAGTATACAATTGATAGCACGGCGGCTTGTCAAGTCCTAACTGATCTTGCAAAACAAAAAGTTGCAAGTTGTCCGCATGGTTCGGTGTTGTCCTCTATCAATAAAGCGGGCGAGAATATTTTTCGGTCTTGTCTCTACTTGTAGTTTTACCTTCGGGGTCACATATGCATCAGATTCTAGAAAAAGAACTGTTTCCGTTAGTGTTTTGAGCTATTTGGTTGAAATCCAACTCTCAGATTCATCTTTAACCTTCAGCCCAAACCCTATACCAGCAAGCTCCCCTCCACACCCCCCCCCCCCCCCCCCCAGTGGAAAACGAATAATCGTTCGTCTTCCTACGGCAAAGCCGCATCGTCCTTGCCTCAGGCGAGGTATTGGCAAGCCCCCCGGTAATTTCATCGGGGACATTCATGGCATCCTTGCCTCGAGCTCAAGCGGTACCTAATATCAGGGTGTCAAAACGAAAAAACCCTCCTCTCCCACCGAACCAGCGAACCCACTTCCTCTCCTTCGGATGTGAACCCGTCGTTTCTGCCTTTAACGAGATCAGTACAAACCCACGCCGGTGACGCCACATCCTGCTGCTCTCTTAATAGAAAATTGGTTGACCCAAATGAATTGTGCAACTGCCCAATTAATAGCATACCCATTTACCTTCATGAACTCTACTACTCCCCCATTTTTTACTTACTCTACATATTAGCTTTATCTTACATCAAACATTGTAAACTTTGATCAAGTTTATAGAAAATTTGGTTAGCATTTACAATACCCTTGGAATCATCATCAAATATATTTTCACACTATATGTACTTTTTAATGTAAATGTTCATATAGTTTTCTATAGACTTTGGTTAAACTTTACAAAGTTTGACTTTTGTAAAAGATATTATGCAGAGTAAATAAAACATAGGAACTGTAATTTATCTACTTACTCTAATGGGGATATGGATAAACATGGTAGGGGCCTTCCATCCATTTCTGGACCTATAAAACAATGGTTTTGCTAATTCTCCGGTACCTGAACACTTTAATCGTGTCAGTCAATTTTTCGTGTCAGCTCTGAGGTCAAATATGGTGGCACTAGGGCGGGAGTAGCAAGGGACGAGGATGCCGGTGAGGCTCTAGACGGGAACGGTCCGTAGCCGGAGCCTCTTCGTCTCAGGCGGAGGCGAGTTGATGCATGACAATTTGGATTGGGGTGAGAGGCGCGTCGTCTCAGGTTGGAGGTTGAAGACAACAGTTGCAGCTCAGATCTGATGGTTGAAAACCATTACTGACGGGGAATGTATTTTTTTACCTGATGAATATAGGTGTTTTCCCTAAAAACAAAGTTTGCATCAGGATTCAATTGGATCGAATCCGAAGTAAAAGCATGAGAGATAGAATAGGGTGAGCTGCCAAGGTACATACCTGCGGATCGGCGCCGGGGAAGATGAGCTGGAGTGCGTCGACGAGGTCGAAGTCCATGCTGACCCCGAGCTTTGCCACGTCGGCGGCGGTGGATGGCGAACATCGCCCCTTCTTCATGTTCAGCGTCGGGAGCATTGTGAAGGGGCCTTCCTCCGTGATGGCGGCCGCCCCGCGCTTCCGGCAATCGGCCACTTTTGCCGTCATGCTTGCTTCGGCCGGTGAAGTCTCGAAGAGAGATGCAGAGCCAAAGTGTAGAGCTGTCTGGTGGATCGCTGCATGGCAGGTGGGGTGGGGTGGGTCGTGTTTATATGGAGTACTCACACAGTGACGAAGGTAGAAGGGAAGCCTTGGAGGACACGACCGTGGTGCCGTGTGATCGGAAGCCAGCCCGACAAAGACCGTCCGATTCGATACCAGCCGGAATTTTCCTCAGAAAAATAAAATGTGTATATATCTCAAATGAAAATACCAAGGTGAATATGGATGCAAGGGCGGTCATGTGGACAGTATAAATTCACAAAAAAAGGTACTAAAACAATTCAAAATGTTATACAACTTTGAGTTATCAAACTTGGTAGACCCTTCTACTCAGCTGTGAGCCTCTGAAGTTTTATGAAGTATTTACACCCATGATATTCTTAAGTGAAAAAAAATACAATCTAGACCTTACTATTCATCAAACCGTGTTTCTAATATAGCTTTGATTTTGTCATTTTTGTCTAGATTATTATGGATGCCATTTCTTCATAAAACCTCATACGTAAGTATACCGGTCGACTATGTATGTTACGGAAATAAAATCATACTTTGATTATTTTGTTAGTATCTTTTCTATTTTTTGTTTGAGCGAGTGTCCGTGGAACCATGTCCCAAAAAACCATGCCAAATCTCAAATCAGAATTTTATTTTCAGATTTGAGCAATTTACAGTTCATACATTAAATAATTGCACTAAAAGACATTTTATTTTGCATAAACCATAATACCCACCGATTAATAAAGGAAGGTAAGTTTTGGATATTGTTTTTCTCTCTAGGGAGTATATGCTTTTGCGCACCTAAAATGTATTTTGCAAAGGTCAAAAATTGCTAAAACTAGATGTGTTCATTGTCACACTCAAATGCTACCTGCAAATTTTAACGGGCAGAGCTTAATTGTGTTGACATGTGTAAATAAAATGACAAATGTTATACATTTTTTTCAACGATGAAGCAGTACTATCTTGTTTCACATGAAAACTCACAACCACGCTTGTTACACTAACCTGAATATCTACAAGACAAATTCAGAATATTTTACTTTATTTCCTATTTGTTTTTAATTTACTGTTTTCTTCGTTTCGTCACGGGTTTTCAATAAATGTATAACATTTTTTCTACACATGTCTAATTTTATACAATATTTTTGTATTGTACACGGTGAAAATAAATGATACACGTTGATCATTTTTGAAATACATGTTTTTGAACAAATTTGAATACATAGGAAACATTTTCCCAATACATGTTGCATTTTTTTAACTAGACTAACACATTTTCCTTTTTATTTTTTTATTTTACACATTGTAATTTTTTTGTATACATCAGGAACAATTTTTATTCACGTCTAATATTTTTCAAATGCATGATTGACAACAATTTTTTAAATACTTGATTTCATGTATAATGTTTTTCTTGCACATGATATTTTCAATGTAGATCTAATAGAAATATTTATAAATGTTTAATTTTTTAATACATGATTAACACTTTTCAAATAAATATTTTTAATTGAAAACTCAATATGTTTAAAAACATTGCAAATTTATGTTGAAGCAATTTTCGTAATGATATGAAAGATCTTTTAAAACTACCTGACATTTTCTAGATTGTATAAATATATTTTTTAAATTTCATGAACATTTAAAATGTGTAAATATTTTTCAATATATAAAGTATACTTTGTTAGTTGGTCAAAACATTTTTTATACATTGTATCAACGTTTTTTTGAAATGTCACATAGATTTTGTAAGCGTGTGAACATTTTTTATATTTCACACACATTTTTCTTTTAATGCTATAAATTTTTTAATTGAGCTAACAAATGGTTTACATTGCTTTAATTCTTTTTCCAGATTCATGTTTAAAATATAAGTTAATTTATATTTGAAGTATGTGTGTTTACAATATTTTCAAAAGATTGTAAGAAAAAAATGAATAAATGTAAAAGCAGGGAAAGCACGAACCAACCTGGAAGGTACCTAGGTTGTCCCAAGCACAGCTTGATCTCGCACTATGTGAGACAAAGAGCTGCCCTCCAGTGAACGATACGCTAGTCACTAGCTGGGCTGCGAGGAGGAAAACAACGTGATGTTATGTGATTATTACTCTATGCACTTATATCGGATCCGTATTGTTGCGTACTCCCGTTTGACTACATCCATCTTGTTGGTTTGGCATGTGAATTGCTTCTTGACCCATGATGGGTCAGGCTAGGCTGGGTACCCTCGTGTATTTATTGTCGGTGGTGGTGGGGCGAGGGGCATAGTATCAATGGTGGTCAGTGATTCATGCATTCAGATTCGTGCTGTTGAGAATATTCCATTCCCATTTTTCTACTATACTAGAGATATACTTCATCAAATACAAGTATACAACTAGTAGCCCCACCGCTGTCCTTGATATGGCAGACATGGTAGCATGTGACAGTCCACTCTCTTCCTTCTCTCACACATAAATCCACTCTTTTATTTCGGATTAGCTAAACTAAAAAGTCCATGTCATTTAAACTATAAGATCGTTTTTGAAATAATTCATAAATTTGAACTCCTGACTCCAAGACATTTTGAACTAGACCAATGTTGGATACATTTCAAACACATTTAAATTTCAACATTTCACATTTCAAAGTAACATATTTCATTGGAAAATTGCGGAAAAAAACATTTTTCAAAAGAAATGTGTGAAACCAACCTATTTCACAGAGGACAAAGGAGAAATGATATTCGCGTCATGGGAGCGTCAGTGCGTTAGGACGAGGGAAAGGAGGCCAAGATAAACGACGCTAGGAATGACTCCAGTGTAGTAGTACACAGGTAAGGAGGTCAAAAGGAACGACGTCGACGTTGAGATGGGCGAATAGGAGAGCTCTGTGACAGATGAGAGAAGATAAGAAATACAGTGTGCGTGTAGTTACAACATCAATGCAGTAGGATCATCAAAACAGAAAACTTGCAACACGAATATCGTGTGGAACCGCGTGATGATGCTGCCGATCAAAGGAAATTTCAAACGGTCAACCATAAGCGACGAATTTGACAAATTTCATCTAAAATAGCTTCGAACATGAACACAAAATTGAGCATTTACGGTTGACGAAACTACGGACCGATCGCCAAAATGGAACCGTAATATCGATATGCATCTTTTTCGTATAGAGTTTGTCTCGAATTGAAGCTCCGTTGTGTTGGGAGACGTAGTAGTAAATCAAAAAATTTCCTACGTGTCACCAAGATCCATCTATGGAGAAACCAGCAACGAGCAAGGGGAGAGTGGATCTTCATACCTTTGAAGATCGCTAAGCGGAAGCGTTACAAGAACGCGGTTGATGGAGTCGTACTCGCAGCGATTCAGATCGCGGTGGATCCGATCAAGTGCCGAACGGACGGCACCTCCGCGTTCAACACACGTGCAGCCCGGTGACGTCTCCTACGCCTTGATCCAGCAAGGAGGGAGGAGAGGTTGAGGGAGAGCTCCGGCAGCACGACGGCGTGGTGGCGGTGGAGCTGCGTGGTACTCCGACAGAGCTTCGCTAAGCGCTACGGAGAACGAGGGGAGGAGGAGGTAGGGCTGCACCAGAGAGAGAGGGAGAACCGTGTGTTGTGCAGCCCCAAATACCTCCACTATATATAGGAGAGAGGGAGGAGGGGTGGCTGCGCCCTAGGGTTCCACCCTAGGGGTGGCGGCAGCCACCAGATGCCATCTGGCCGGCGGCTAGGGCAAGGGAGAGGTGGGGCGCCCTAGGGTGGGCCTTAAGGCCCATCTAAGCCTAGGGTTTGCCCCCCTCCACCTTTGCCACGCCTTGGGCTGGGGTGGGAGGCGCACCAGCCCACCTAGGGGCTGGCTCCCTCCCACTCTTAGCCCACGGAACCTTCCGGGGCAGGTGGGCCCACTTGGTGGACCCCCGGAACCCTTCCGGTGGTCCCGGTACACTACCGGTGACACCCGGAACACTTCCGGTAACCAAATCCTCACTTCCTATATATCAATCTTCGTCTCCGGACCATTCCGGGACTCCTCGTGACGTCCGGGATCTCATCCTGGACTCCGAACAACCTTCGGTAACCACGTACACTATTTCCCTATAACCCTAGCGTCATCGAACCTTAAGTGTGTAGACCCTACGGGTTCGGGAGACACGTAGACATGACCGAGACACCTCTCCGGCCAATAACCAACAGCGGGATCTGGATACCCATGTTGGCTCCCACGTACTCCACGATGATCTCATCGGATGAACCACGATGTCAGGGATTCAATCAATCCCGTATACAATTCCCTTTGTCTATCGGTATGGTACTTGCCCGAGATTCGATCGTCGGTATCCCCATACCTTGTTCAATCTCGTTACCGGCAAGTCTCTTTACTCGTTCCGTAATACATCATCCCGTGACTAACTCCTTAGTCACATTGAGCTCATAATGATGATGTCTTACCGAGTGGGCCCAGAGATACCTCTCCGTCACACGGAGTGACAAATCCCTGTCTCGATTCGTGTCAACCCAACAGACACTTTCGGAGATACCCGTAGCGTACCTTTATAGCCACCCAGTTACGTTGTGACGTTTGGCACACCCAAAGTATTCCTACGGTATCCGGGAGTTACACAATCTCATGGTCTAAGGAAATGACACTTGACATTGAAAAGCTTTAGCAAACGAACTACACGATCTTTGTGCTATGCTTAGGATTGGGTCTTGTCCATCACATCATTCTCCTAATGATGTGATCCCGTTATCAACGACATCCAATGTCCATGGTCATGAAACCGAGACCATCTATTGATCAACGAGCTAGCCAACTAGAGGCTCACTAGGGACACGTTGTGGTCTATGTATTCACACATGTATTACGGTTTCCGGTTAACACAATTATAGCATGAACAATAGACAATTATCATGAACTAGGAAATACAATAATAACCATTTTATTATTGCCTCTAGGGCATATTTCCAACAGTCTCCCACTTGCACTAGAGTCAATAATCTAGTTACATTGTGATGAATCGAACACCCGTAGCATTCTGGTGCTGATCATGTTTTGCTCGTGAGAGAGGTTTAGTCAACGGATCTGCGACATTCAGATCCGTATGCACTTTACAAATATCTATGTCTCCCTCCTGAATGTAATCTCGGATGGAGTTGAAGCGGCGCTTGATGTGTCTTGTCTTCTTGTGAAACCTGGGCTCCTTCGCAAGGGCAATAGCTCCAGTGTTGTCACAGAGTAGAGTCATCGGGCCCGACGCATTCGGAATCACTCCTAGGTCGGTGATGAACTCCTTCATCCAGACTCCCTCCTTTGCTGCTTCCGAAGCAGCTATGTACTCCGCTTCACATGTAGATGCTGCCACGACGCTTTGCTTGCTGCTGCTCCAGCTCACTGCCCCTCCATTCAAAATATACACGTATCCGGTTTGCGACTTGGAGTCGTCCGGATCTGTGTCGAAGCTAGCATCGACGTAACCCTTTACGACGAGCTCTTCGGCACCTCCATAAACGAGAAACATGTCCTTTGTCCTTTTCAGGTACTTCAGGATATTCTTGACCGCTGTCCAGTGTTCCGCTCCGGGATCACTTTGGTACCTCCCTACCAAACTTATGGCAAGGTTCACATCAGGCCTGGTACACAGCATGGCATACATGATAGAGCCTATGGCTGAAGCATAGGGGATGACACTCATCTCTTCTCTATCCTTTGCCGTGGTCGGGCATTGAGTCGTACTCAATCTCACACCTTGCAACACAGGCAAGAACCCCTTCTTGGACTGATCCATATTGAACTTCTTCAATATCTTTTCAAGGTATGTGCTTTGTGAAAGACCAATGAGGCGTTTCGATCTATCTCTATAGATCTTAATACCTAATATGTAAGCAGCTTCTCCAAGGTCCTTCATTGAAAAACACTTATTCAAGTAGGCCTTTATACTTTCCAAGAGTTCTATATTATTTCCCATTATCAGCATGTCATCCACATACAGTATAAGGAACGCTATAGAGCTCCCACTCACTTTCTTGTAAATACAGGGTTCTCCATAAACCTGTACAAACCCAAATGCTTTAATCACCTCATTAAAGCGAATGTTCCAACTCCGAGATGCTTGCACCAACCCATAGATGGAGCGCTGGAGCTTGCATACCTTGTTTGCATCTTTAGGATCGACAAAACCTTCCGGCTGCATCATATACAGTTCTTCCTTGAGGAAGCCATTAAGGAATGCCGTTTTGACGTCCATTTGCCAGATCTCATAATCATAAAATGCGGCAACTGCTAACATGATTCGGACAGACTTTAGCATCGCTACGGGTGAGAAAGTCTCATCGTAGTCAACTCCTTGAACTTGTCGATAACCCTTAGCGACAAGCCGAGCTTTATAGGCGGTGACATTACCGTCTGCGTCAGTCTTCTTCTTAAAGATCCATTTATTTTCAATGGCTCGCTTATCATTAGGCAAGTCCACCAAAGTCCATACTTTGTTCTCATACATGGATCCTATCTCGGATTTCATGGCATCAAGCCATTTGTTGGAATCCGGGCCCGCCATCGCTTCTTCATAGTTCGAAGGTTCACCGTTGTCCAACAACATGATCTCTAGGACAGGATTGCCGTACCACTCTGGTGCGGAACGTGTCCTAGTGGACCTTCGAATAGCAACTTGATCTGAAGTTTCATGATCATCATCATTAACTTCCTCTCTAGCCGGTGTAGGCTCCACAGAAACAACTTCCTGTGCTGCGCTACTCTCCGGTTCGAGTGGAGGTACAATTACCTCATCAAGCTCTATTTTCTTCCCACTTACTTCTTTCGAGAGAAACTCTTTCTCGAGAAAGGATCCATTCTTGGCAACAAAGACTTTGCCTTCGGATCGTAGGTAGAAGGTATACCCAATAGTCTCCTTGGGATATCCTATGAAGACGCACTTTTCCGCTTTGGGTTCGAGCTTCTCAGGTTGAAGTTTCTTCACATAAGCGTCGCATCCCCAAACTTTTAGAAACGACAGCTTAGGTTTCTTTCCAAACCATAATTCATACGGTGTCGTCTCTACGGATTTAGACGGTGCCCTATTTAAAGTGAATGCGGCAGTCTCTAATGCATATCCCCAAAATGATAGCGGTAAGTCGGTAAGAGACATCATAGATCGCACCATATCCAATAGAGTGCAATTACGACGTTCAGACACACCATTTCGCTGAGGTGTGCCGGGCGACGTGAGTTGTGAAACAATTCCACATTTCCTAAGGTGCGTGCCAAACTCGTGACTTAAATATTCTCCGCCACGATCAGATCGTAGGCATTTTATTTTCCTGTCACGTTGATTCTCGACCTCACTCTGAAATTCCTTGAACCTTTCAAAGGTTTCAGACTTGTATTTCATTAAGTAGACATACCCATATCTGCTCAAGTCATCAGTGAGGGTGAGAACATAACGGTAGCCACCGCGAGCCTCGACACTCATTGGACCGCATACATCGGTATGTATTATCTCCAACAAGTCAGTTGCTCGCTCCATTGTTCCGGAGAATGGAGTCTTGGTCATCTTGCCCAAGAGGCATGGTTCGCATGTGTCAAATGATTCGAAATCAAGTGACTCCAAAAGTCCATCAGCATGGAGCTTCTTCATGCGTTTGACACCAATATGGCCAAGACGGCAATGCCACATGTAAGTGGGACTATCGTTATCAACTTTACACTTTTTGGTACTCACACTATGGATATGTGTAACATCACGTTCGAGATTCATCAAAAATAAACCATTGACCAGCGGGGCATGAGCATAAAACATTTCTCTCATATAAACAGAACAACCATTATTCTCGGATTTAAATGAGTAGCCATCTCGCATCAAGCGAGATCCAGATACAATGTTCATGCTCAAAGCTGGTACTAAATAACAATTATTAAGGTTTAAAACTAATCCCGAAGGTAGATGTAGAGGTAGCGTGCCGACGGCGATCACATCGACCTTGGAACCATTCCCGACGCGCATCGTCACCTCATCCTTGGCCAGCCTCCGCTTATTCCGCAGCTCCTGCTTGGAGTTACAAATGTGAGCAACTGCACCGGTATCAAATACCCAGGAGCTACTACGAGCGCTGGTCAAGTACACATCAATAACAAGTATATCACATATACCTTTAACGTTGCCGTCCTTCTTATCCGCTAAATACTTGGGGCAGTTCTGCTTCCAGTGACCGGTACCCTTGCAATAAAAGCACTCAGTCTCAGGCTTGGGTCCATTCTTGTTCTTCTTCTTCCCGGCAACTTGCTTACCGGGCGCGGCAACAGCTTTGCCGTCTTTCTTGAAGTTCTTCTTACCCTTGCCTTTCTTGAAACTAGTGGTCTTATTTACCATCAACACTTGATGCTCCTTTTTGATCTCGACCTCCGCTGATTTCAGCATCGAGTACAACTCAGGAATGGACTTCTCCATCCCTTGCATGTTGTAGTTCATCACAAAGCTCTTGAAGCTAGGTGGAAGCGACTGGAGGATTATGTCAATGACCGAGTCATCCGGGAGATTAACTCCTAGCTGAGTCAAGCGGTTGTGAAGCCCCGACATCTTGAGGATGTGCTCACTGACAGAACTATTCTCCTCCATCTTACAGCTAAAGAACTTATCGGAGATGTCATATCTCTCGACCCGGGCATGAGCTTGGAAAACCAGTTTCAGCTCTTGGAACATCTCATATGCTCCGTGTTGCTCAAAACGCTTTTGGAGCCCCGGTTCTAAACTGTAAAGCATGCCGCACTGAACAAGGGAGTAATCATCGCAGCGAGAATGCCAAGCGTTCGCAACGTCTTGTTCTGCTGGGAGAAGGGGTGGGTCACCTAGCGGTGCATCAAGGACATATAGTTTCTTGGAAGCTATGAGGATGATCCTCAAGCCACGGACCCAGTCCGCATAGTTGCTTCCATCATCTTTCAGCTTGGTTTTCTCTAGGAACGCGTTGAAATTGAGGTTGACATTTGCGTTGGCCATTGGATCTACAATATAGATATTAAAGGCAATTTTAGACTAAGTTCATGATAATTGAGTTCACATAATCATATTATTCAATGAACTCCCACTTAGATAGACATCTCTCTAGTCATCCAAGTGATACATGATCCATGTCAACTAGCCCGTGTCCGATCATCACGTGAGACGGACTAGTCATCCATGGTGAACATCTTCATGTTGATCGTATCTTCTATACGACTCATGTTCGACCTTTCGGTCTTCCGTGTTCCGAGGCCATGTCTGTACATGCTAGGCTCGTCAAGTCAACCTAAGTGTTTCGCGTGTGTAAATCTGGCTTACACCCGTTGTATGCGAACGTTAGAACCTATCACACCCGATCATCACGTGGTGCTTCGGAACAACGATCCTTAGCAACGGTGCACAGTTAGGGTGAACACTTCTCTTGAAATTTTATTGAGAGATCATCTTATTTACTACCGTCGTTCTAAGCAAATAAGATGTAAACATGATAAACATCACATGCAATCAATATAGTGACATGATATGGCCAATATCATCTGCTCCTATGATCTCCATCTTTGGGGCACGATGATCATCATTGTCACCGGCACGACACCATGATCTCCATCATCATGATCTCCATCATTGTGTCTTCATGAAGTTGTCTCGCCAACTATTACTTCTACTACTATGGCTAACGCTTAGCAATAAAGTAAAGTAATTACATGGCGTTTATGATTGACACGCAGGTCATACAATAATGTAAGACAACTCCTATGGCTCCTGCCGGTTGTCATAGTCATCGACATGCAAGTCGTGAACCCTATTACAAGAACATGATCAATCTCATACATCACAATGCATCACATCACATCCTTCTGGCCATATCACATCACAAGGCATATGCTGCAAAAACAAGTTAGACGTCCTCTAATTTGTAGTTGCAAGTTTTTACGTGGTTGCTATAGGTTTCTAGCAAGAACGTTTCTTACCTACGCCAAAACCACAACGTGATATGCCAATTGCTATTTACCCTTCATAAGGACCCTTTTCATCGAATCCAATCCGACTAAGGTGGGAGAGACAGACACCCGCTAGCCACCTTATGCAACTGGTGCATGTCAGGCGGTGGAACCGGTCTCACGTAAGCATACGTGTAAGGTTGGTCCGGGCCGCTTCATCCCACAATACCGTCGAATCAAGATAAGACTAGTAACAGCAAGCATATTAACAAAATCGACGCCCACAACTGCTTTGTGTTCTACTCGTGCATAGATTCTACGCATAGACCTAGCTCATGATGCCACTGTTGGGAGACGTAGTAGTAAATCAAAAAATTTCCTACGTGTCACCAAGATCCATCTATGGAGAAACCAGCAACGAGCAAGGGGAGAGTGGATCTTCATACCTTTGAAGATCGCTAAGCGGAAGCGTTACAAGAACGCGGTTGATGGAGTCGTACTCGCAGCGATTCAGATCGTGGTGGATCCAATCAAGTGCCGAACGGACGGCACCTCCGCGTTCAACACACGTGCAGCCCGGTGACGTCTCCTACGCCTTGATCCAACAAGGAGGGAGGAGAGGTTGAGGGAGAGCTCCGGCAGCACGACAGCGTGGTGGCGGTGGAGCTGCGTGGTACTCCGACAGAGCTTCGCTAAGCGCTACGGAGAACGAGGGGAGGAGGAGGTAGGGCTGCACCAGAGAGAGAGGGAGAACTGTGTGTTCTGCAGCCCCAAATACCTCCACTATATATAGGATAGAGGGAGGAGGGGTGGCTGCGCCCTAGGGTTCCACCCTAGGGGTGGCGGCAGCCACCAGATGCCATCTGGCCGGCGGCTAGGGCAAGGGAGAGGTGGGGCGCCCTAGGGTGGGCCTTAAGGCCCATCTAAGCCTAGGGTTTGCCCCCCTCCACCTTTGCCACGCCTTGGGCTGGGGTGGGAGGCGCACCAGCCCACCTAGGGGCTGGCTCCCTCCCACTCTTAGCCCACGGAACCTTCCGGGGCAGGTGGGCCCACTTGGTGGACCCCCGGAACCCTTCCGGTGGTCCCGGTACACTACCGGTGACACCCGGAACACTTCCGGTAACCAAATCCTCACTTCCTATATATCAATCTTCGTCTCCGGACCATTCCGGGACTCCTCGTGACGTCCGGGATCTCATCCGGGACTCCGAACAACCTTCGGTAACCACGTACACTATTTCCCTATAACCCTAGCGTCATCGAACCTTAAGTGTGTAGACCCTACGGGTTCGGGAGACACGTAGACATGACCGAGACACCTCTCCGGCCAATAACCAACAGCGGGATCTGGATACCCATGTTGGCTCCCACGTACTCCACGATGATCTCATCGGATGAACCACGATGTCAGGGATTCAATCAATCCCGTATACAATTCCCTTTGTCTATCGGTATGGTACTTGCCCGAGATTCGATCGTCGGTATCCCCATACCTTGTTCAATCTCGTTACCAGCAAGTCTCTTTACTCGTTCCGTAATACATCATCCCGTGACTAACTCCTTAGTCACATTGAGCTCATAATGATGATGTCTTACCGAGTGGGCCCAGAGATACCTCTCCGTCACACGGAGTGACAAATCCCTGTCTCGATTCGTGTCAACCCAACAGACACTTTCGGAGATACCCGTAGCGTACCTTTATAGCCACCCAGTTACGTTGTGACGTTTGGCACACCCAAAGTATTCCTACGGTATCCGGGAGTTACACAATCTCATGGTCTAAGGAAATGACACTTGACATTGAAAAGCTTTAGCAAACGAACTACACGATCTTTGTGCTATGCTTAGGATTGGGTCTTGTCCATCACATCATTCTCCTAATGATGTGATCCCGTTATCAACGACATCCAATGTCCATGGTCATGAAACCGAGACCATCTATTGATCAACGAGCTAGCCAACTAGAGGCTCACTAGGGACACGTTGTGGTCTATGTATTCACACATGTATTACGGTTTCCGGTTAACACAATTATAGCATGAACAATAGACAATTATCATGAACTAGGAAATACAATAATAACCATTTTATTATTGCCTCTAGGGCATATTTCCAACACTTTGTGCAAATTAGAGAGGAGAAGGAACCAAGGAGATTAGGGAGAAGCATAGTGAAGGTGGAAGAAGAAGCACATACACAGCTCGCATCCCTCCGGTGTCCTCTCATGCAAGGAGTTCACACATGTGCGCTCGAGAGCATCGCTCAGGCCCGGTTCGTAAAAACTGCCGATCTGAGCGTGTCCAGCTAGACCTAGATGTGCTTTAAGTTCTGTATGATGCAATAATGTACGCGGACAACCAGTTAGCCCGAGTTTCTTCCTGCGCGGGCCTGGTTAGGCCTTATGCGGGAAACCAAACGCACCTTTGAAGCACGCACACGACATCTTTCGGACCTCTACATATTTTGGTTGCAATCCTTTTGTGCCTTCAAAAGGTTATCCTTCAAACACCGTGCCAACAATATTGGCATGGTCAGTTTGAGAAGGCATAGATCATTCAATCTATTTGGGCATCCAAAAGGTTATTCTTCAAATTGTGTTAATATTGTTGATCCATGGAAGGATCCTTGATACAAGTGGCAATTCCAGTTCAGCCTGCCCTAAAAAAATATGGTTTGGTGCTAATTCTATTACTTTGGACCCAACCCACTAGCTCAACTCTCAGGCCCATCTACATATGCATGGCTCGAAGCGCGTAGAAATAAAAAATGAATGCTTTCGAGAGAGTCAAACACGGATAGCTAACTTACCTATTACCTTACAGCTTGTCATATCTTGAGATGTTGCTTGAAATAGATAGGGTTCCTTGCTCTTTCCAGAAATTCAAGCTTCATATATTGAGCGCTTAACAAATTTAGCACATCATTGTCAAGCTCTTTCGGTGCATCGAAGTACCCTCACCATTCTCGTCCACCTCAAACTTATGATCATCTAAATGCACATCATTGGTTTGATACCAATAAGAATTGTTGGAGCCAACACCCATAGTTGACATATATGTCTCATCATTGAAACTACGAAGTATATACAACAAAATAAATATGCTATCCATATGTATCCATTCATGTAAACAATCAACAACGTTTTTTTTTGCGAAATCATACCTTGTGATCATTTCATCGTACACCGTGTGCGCATCGGCCGCCGGCGCAACAAGCGAGCTCGACGGCGCTTCGGTCGCATGCCCTGCAAGTTTATACTTCGACCGCCTAGAGGAGTCGTCTGCCGCATTGTTCTTCTTCCCGGACACCTTGCCGGCCTTTGCCACCGTCGCATTTGGGAGCTTCGAGAGGGAGGCACGTGGCTTCACGGCGGGCACCGGCGCGACGCCACCCGCTGAGATCGTCCGTGGCGCCATGAGAAGCCCGTGCGCGAGCCCGGTGCTTGGAGGAGCACCGGCTAAGGCGAAGTCAAAGCTCCCCGCGCTAGGGTTCGCGCTGCCACCGGCAGCGGATGGGTCACAGGTGTAGGAAGGGGTAAGGGGATGTCAGTTCGGCCGTCCATCGGGCGAATTCACCGACGGCGGCGTGAGGCGGTGCAAAAGCGGCACGACCGGAGAGGATGGCGGCAATGCGACGCGGGTGCTCGAGTGTGCAGCGCGTGGGAGCGGGCGCACGAAATAAGCGGCATGCGATGTCGTTTCGTTCCGTGCGCTGAATCAATTATGCCGCGCGCACGTTTTTTACGCGTCCAGGGCCTGGGATGGCTGCGCGCGCAAAAACTGTTTTTTTTTTCAGCACGACGCTAATATCGCGCACCTATTGGAGATGCTCTTACAACTTGTCATATCTTGACATGTTGCTTGAAATAGATAGGGTTCCTTGCTCTTTCCAGAAATTCAAGCTTCATATATTGAGCGCTTAACAAATTTAGCGGCGCAAAACTGCCGAAAGGATTAAAGCTTTTAACATTAGGGTGAAGTAATGTTTTTTCTGATTTAATACCAAATTTCACGTCTACATCTTTGCCTTCAGACTATAATTCGAACATTTTGTAATAAAGTCACATTAATTTTGACACAAATAGAGATAAAAAAATGGAGATAATAATCCCGACGAAAATTCGAGACAATATTCAACAAGCATCACATGAGTTTTGAGTTTTGACGCAAATTTTCAGAGAGGCAAGCTAGACGATCGCTCATACTGTCATAGTACATCAACACGTTGATCGATCTTCACGTACGAATTTATTATAGAGGCGGCACGACGACGGTGGCATGCAGCAATAGGTCGTTCTTCCTCCTCGCCGTGATCCCGACCGCCTCCGCCATGTCAAGCTCCTCCGTGCCGCCGGGGAGCTCCCAGTCGAAATGGAAGAGGAGGCTTGCCAGCGCGAGATCCATGACGGCGAGCGCGAAGGTGATCCCGGGGCATATCCTGCGCCCCGCGCCGAACGGCACGAGCTCGAAGTCCGCCCCTCCGAACTCCACCGCCGCCATGGGCTCCTCCTCGTACCTCTCCGGCCGAAACTCCTCGGCGTTTGGCCCCCAGCTCGCCGCGTCACGGCCGATGGCCCACGCATTGACCAGCACCATGGCGCCCTGGGGCACGTCGTACCCCAGGACGCGGCGGGTCTCGCGGCACTCCCGCGGGAGCAGCAGTGGCGTCGTTGCTTGCAGCCGGAGCGTCTCCTTGATCACCAGCCGCAGGTAGGGCAGCTCCTGCAGGGCCTCCTCCCGGACGCGGCTCTGCCCTGCCAGCGCGCCCCGCACCTCTGCCTGCGCCCTCCGGAGCGCCGGCCGGTTTCGCATCAGCTCCGTCATGGCCCACTGCAGCGTCGACGCCGTGGACTCGCTCCCGGCCCCGAAGAGATCCCTCACCACGGCACGGATGGTCCCGATGTCCAGAGGCGCGGTGCCGCCACCGTCCAGAAGCACGTCCAGGATGTCCTCTTCTTCCTCGCCGTCGACGCTGGCCGCCTTCCTCGCGCGTTTCTCTTCGATGACGCCGTCCATGAGCCCGTCCATCTCCCGGACCACCGCCTCCACCCGGCGCGATGTCCCGCTGAGTGCGCGCGTGAGGCGCGACGACGGGAACAGGTCGGCCAGGCTGAACCCGGCAGCCACCGTGACGGCCTCGTTCAGGCATGCCAGGAAGGCGTCGCGGTCTGCGATCCGGTTGCCGACTACGGCGCGCATCACCGCGTCGGCGGCGTACGTGGCGACGAGGGAGCTGACGTTCACGGTGGTTCCGGACGCCGCCTCGGTGGCGACGGACGCGACGAGGGCGGCTGCCTCGGCCTCGCGTGTCCCCCGGAACGACCGGACCCGACGCGCTCCGAGCAGCTCCGTGACGCAGAGCTTACGGACTGCGCGCCAGTGCTCGCCGTGCGGTGCGAGGGCGATGCCGAGGCCGTCGGCGGTGAGTGTGGCGATGGTGTTCGTTCTCGGCCGCGTGGCGAAGGCGACGTCGTGGGTCTTCATCACCTCCCTGGCCGCGTCCGCCGACGAGGCCACCACGACGGGGAGCTCGCCCATGTGGAGCAGCATGAGCGGGCCGTGCCGGAGGGCGAGGTTGCGCATGGCGCGGTGCGGGAGCGCGCCCACGAGGTGGTGCATGCTGCCGATTACCGGCAGCTGCCATGGCCCCGGAGGCGGGTTCGGCCGCATGCCGACGTACTGCTTGCGACGCAACATGAGTCTGACGACGAGGAGAAGGGGGGGCAGTAGGATGGCGGCGGCCAAGAGGAGGCCATGGTTCTCGGGGTTGGCTGCCATGGCTTCGGACCAATGGAGCGCCGTTATGTTTAATTCAGCTAGTAGTTGCACAGCGTTGCTCTCCCAGACTCCCACAATGGTTAGTTAGGTGATGAATGCCATTTGAGCACCAGAAGATGCTTGCTGGTAGTAGGCCCCTTCCAAAATGGACCATCGTCTAGAAGTATGTATACTAATAAACATGGTCGTAAATCAACGTGTGGTTGGATGGTTAGAGTGACAACGGTATCCTCATCCCATTGATTTTCGGCGATATGCTTTTAGTGAGAGGAGACGTTCCCGTTGACAACGAGGCGCCTACGGCGACTCGTAAATCTCAAGATGATATGCCGGCTCAATCTCTCGGAGGTGCTCATGAGGGTAGGATGTGCCTGTATGCATCCATATGGATGAGTGTATGCGTGTTATATGAGCGTTTGCGTCTTTACTGTGTTAAAAAAAACATGATCAATGCGTTGCAACGGCAAAAAAACAATATTGCATATTTTTAATAGACATGGATCCCCTATTTCAGCACCATATAATTTGAAAAATAGTATATGATTCTTTTTGTTCGTGATAACTTGGTTAATTACTCTAAAAGAGTTTATAGATTGTTTTTTCTTTTGAATGATAATGATCATCTTTCATGATGCCATGATTAGATTGTGAGCTTCAAAAGGTGAACTCATCTCTCGTTCTTCCTAAACTCTACCCCTTTGCTAGTCTCATGAAGATGAGATCTTTGAATCGTCGACATAGTACCTCTAGAAAGCAAATAATATGATTAGTTTTGAACAATAATAGTTGGGTAAATAAGATATGATGCTCTTGTTTTCATAACAGACTTAGTATCTGTAGAAAGAATCCATACGCGTGTCCTCACTCTTATCTCAGCCCACGATTACATGAACATCCAACTGTTTTTAGTCTGCTACATAGATCAATTTTTCTGGAATATTAAAATGTTCATAAGATTGTTTCCGGTCTAAAAAAAACAATCTCTCCATTCCATAATGTAGCGCGTCTGCTTTTTTCGAAATTTAAGTTTGAACTTAAATTTAATTAACGTGGGCGACTGCGGCGGGAGCAAAAAAAATATACCACTAAAAACTCCTTTCAAATATAAATTCAGTGGTATAAATTTTGCTCCCGTCGTGGTCATCCATGTTGGTTAAATTTATAGTAAATTTTAAATCTTAAAAAGCGCGAACGCATTGGATTATGGAATGAAGGGAGTATCAAATTACTGGATGAGATAAATTACTGAAATATCTCGTAGAACTATTTGAGTGAAGCTATCAGAAATAACTGCGCGAAGCTAGCGTGTGTCAACTTAGCACAAACAGAATAAAATCATCCAGTAGGGTGGCCCACATGAAAGTAATCCACATATTAGGCATGTTGTGAACTTTGATAAACTAAGCAATTAATATTAGCGAATAGTTATATTCTTTGTTAGGCAAAGAAAACAAAATCCATCAAAAGATGTTAAAATATCATGCAAATATGGACTTGTGTGTCGTGTCCTCACAAGGTTAAAGCAACCTTTTGTACAGACAAGGAGAAATCTGACTCCAAAAGAACAATGCCATGTGGTGACCTGGAAAATAAGACGCGATGCCTAATAGTTTATACTTCATAATTAAGGACACTTTCTTTTGCAATGCATAATTAAGAAAATTGATATTTCACCGTTATATTCCCTTGGAAATATGTACAATGTTTTTCATGCATAGTAGTTTACTGTCATGTTGGACACCGGGTGAAAATGGACAAAAGTGATCCTTTTTGGATACTTCAACATAAAATGGCCTCAATCTGAAAATAGTTTTAAAAATGGTCCTTTTGCATGGCGCCCAGGCGCTGTGCTACATGTCGCTGCGCCCTATCCCAGGGCATCATACTCTCTAGCATAGTGTCCCACCCTCGGACGTCATGCAAAAGGGGTCATTTTGTGATTTTTTTTTCCAGATTGGGTTCATTTTGTGTTGAAGATTTGAAAAAGGATCATTTTTATTCATTTTCACGGACACTGGCAAGCACCCGAATTCCGCCACCATCAATTTCCTCGAATACTTAAATAGATAGTGCATATCATCCATTTCTGGTTGTTGGCCTAGTATCCACGCCCAGACACGTGTTTACATGCACATCATCCACCAGTACTACTAGCCATAATTGTTGCCATACCGCACAAACGACGGGGTATGATTTTCGTTTGGCCTTTTGCTCTTTGATTCAATGCAATTTCAATAGCTTATTTGCTTAATTTTGTGTGTAGGACGGATGCAACTTTTGGTATTGAAGGGGAAACAACGTCTATTTCTTTGGAATCGAAAAAGAAAGACGTTGTTAAGCTCAAAAATTAACAGATCAACGACGAAGACATAAAGAAGATCTTAGTCCAACTTGTAGGAGCAATTATGGAAGTTGGGTATCTTTTAAAATGTCTAATTATGCTTCTTGTTTTCTTTAGTCTTGTACTCGTAGCGAAAGAATTTATAAAAAAAAGCGTATGTATTTAAATGCATTTGATGAAATAAAAATAGCGTTCAAAAATCCCAAACAAAAATAATGTGATTAAAAATGGATGTCGAACGGTCGCAAGGACGAGATTTGGGTCTTACCGTTGGGCGCATGGCCGACCCATTTGCAAAAAGGGTGGACCTGCTGACCCAAAAGGATAAAAGGTGGACAAAGTGTGTGTCCATTTGGGTCGGCCGGTTGAAGTTGCTCTTAATTTCACATGTTTTTGGCCCAACTAAACACCTCTCCATGTAGGAGTAGTATATGTCCGCAGCTAAAAAGTAAATCTGTCCGAAACCAAGCAGAAAAGCTTAAGAAAAAACAGACATGCTTATTATGGCAAGCCACAACAGCCAATGACGAAGGAACAAAAAGAATGGTACCCCTCTTAAAAGTACAATAGAGCCCAGTTAGCTAGCACCAAGACGCTCCATGTCAGAAAAATCTTAGCAAGAGAGAAGAGAAAGGAGGAAAGAGAAGGGAGCAGGTGCTCCGTCAATCGCCCGGCTATACGATGCAAAAACCAAAGATCAGCCGCCCGCTTGTAGCCCGATGGAGGCGCCAGAGTCGGCGATTTCGATCCGGTGCGCCTCCCACACTTCTTTCTCTCCCTGCGTCTCAAATCTTCCATGACTCACCCCAAATCACTTCCTACACGACACAAATCGAAGCCTCAAAGACTCCAAATCACCCTTAAATCAGACCATCCCCAAATAAAAAACGGCCGCCGCCGCCGGCGTCGAAACAAGCAAGTAGATGGGTGCCGACGCCTCGTCTCGTCCAGCCAGCGCCTCAAACGGTCTCACCGGCAATGCCTCAACTCATCCCGTCGGCGCCTCATCTTGTTGCTGCGGTATTTTGTTGTGCTTTTTAGTTTAATTCTACTCAGTTATCTCATATAAATTTGTCGTTTGTTGTAAAAACTAGTTCTCACGCTATTTTGCATTCTTTGCCATGTAAAGTTTACAAGTGGCAAGGTATTTCATAAAACATGATTATACACTGTAGTAGATTAACTGATTATGCAGTGCAGCACTGGAGAACGACTATTGGACTGTAGCAGATTGAAAATTAAATAAGCAAATGAATAGCAGTACTGGACAAGTACTGAATACGCCATTGCTCCTTCCTGTAGCATAACAGCCCCCGCTCTTGTTTCGTGACAGCACATGCATATAAAGACATGTGCGTAGCAAGAAAAACCACTATAATAAAAAGCGTTGTAGCACTCTGCAGGCCCAAGTACAGCCATGTGGAAGAAAAAGATGCTCACTAGTGACGTGCTGGTAGCAAACTAGCATGTGCGCTGTCCCAGCGAGAAGTCGAGTGACGTGCGAGCCGCCGCCGCACCCATGCTACATATTATTATGCGTACGAAGTATACTTGTATTCTAACTGTACGATCATGTATCCAATGGTCTGCTGTACTTTGACCATATGCATGGACGGCTTGATAGACCAAGTCGTACACAAATCGGACACTGTGTGTGTATAGCAGCTCTCTTATTAAGACGAAATTACTATGCGTACGACGTTTACTTGTACTCTAATTGTACAATCATGTATCCAATGGTCTGCTGCAATTTGACCATATGTATGGACGGCTTGATAGACCAAGTCGTATACAAATCGGACACTGGCGCGTGCAAGTGCTTCCACTACTTCGCAACCAATACTTGGAGGGCTTCATCGATGGTACACTGCCGTGTCCACTGCCGCATCATCCGATGTTTCGCACGTGGATTGCTCAGGACCAATCCATCCTCTCGGCGATACAATCCTCCCTGGGGAGGGTGTTGTCGGGCTGGTTCTCTTTGCTGCGACCTCTCATGAGGTGTGGGATATCCTGGAGTCGAGATTTTCATCTCAGTCTACTGCACAGATCATGGCCATCCGCACGAAGCTTGCTGAGACACGTAAGGACAGCGGTACTGTGACCGCCTTCTACAACAAGATCAAGAAGCTGGCCGACACTCTTGCTTCCATTGGAGAGCCTCTTCGCGACACTGAGTTCATGGCCTACATCCTCGCAGGCCTTGATAGCGACTACGACTCGCTGGCGGAGGTGATCAATGAACGCAAGGTTCCTATCCGTCCTCAGGACCTCTACAGCCGCCTCCTCTCGACGGAGCAACGGCTCAACGCACGCCGCCCGAACATCCCTGCGGACCCCTCTGTTCACGCTGCGTACCGCGACAAAGGAGGTGGCCGCAGCCCTTCTTCTGCTCCCTCGGCTGGGGGGGGGGGCAAACCCGGTGGTGCACCCTCGGGTCAGCAGCCGCCGTCGCGCCCTGGCTCCTCTGTAGTCGTCGTTGATGGTCGTCCACATGCATGTTGTGCTGCTTGTGGTGCGGCTCAGCCGTGTCAACTTTGTGCCCTAGCGGGTCATGTCGCCTCTCGCTGTCATCGTCGCTTCAAGACCGACTTCCTCGGCCTCGACAACAACGGCAAGGGCAATGATCGCCAAGTCCTCATGGTGCAAGAGGGGCATACGCCCTCATATCCTGTTGATCCTTCTTGGTACATGGATACTGGAGCTACAGCCCACATGACGAATGAACTGGGCAAACTCACTGTTCAGCACCCCTACCATGGCCACGACAAGGTTCACACAGCGGATGGGACAGGTATGCACATCTCTCATATTGGTCAGGCATCACTTCTTACAAAAATCTCTAGGAATTTGCATCTTAGACATGTTCTTCGTGTTCCCTCTGTTACTCGTAACTTACTCTCTGTTCCTAGACTTACTGAGGATAATAATGTCTTTTGTGAGTTTCGCCCGTTTCATCTTCTTGTTAAGGACCGAGCTACGAGGGACATACTTCTTAGAGGTCGTTTTCGCCAAGGCATGTATGCTCTGGATGCGCCCACCGCCGTTCCTGCTGCTGCTGCTGAGTTTTAGGTCTTCAGCGGGGTTCGTGTGTCTCCTGCCTTATGGCATTCTCGCCTTGATCATCCAGCATTACCCATTGTTCGCCATGTGCTCCACTGTCATGAGCTACCGTCAGAGTCTAGAAATAATGATGCTGCTATCTGTGATGCTTGTCAGCAAGGCAAGAGCCATCAGTTACCATTTTCTATTTCCAACCATATAGTCAAAACTCCTCTTGAGCTTGTGTTTTCTGATGTATGGGGTCCTGCCCAACTATCTGTTATTGGTCATGAATATTATGTCAGTTTCATTGATGATTATAGTCGGTTTACTTGGTTATATCTTCTTAAATGCAAGTCTGATGTCTTTGATGTGTTTCTTAAATTTCAAACACATGTTGAGCGTCTTCTCAATCATAAGATCATTCATGTACAGTCGGATTGGGGGGGGGGGGGTGAGTACCGCAATCTTAGCACTTTCTTCGAAAAACTTGGGATTGCTCATCGTATGTCCTGCCCACACATACATCAGCAGAATGGTTCAGCCGAACGTAAGCATCGTCATATTGTTGATACTGGGTTAACTTTGCTAGCACATGCATCTGTTCCGTTTCGGTTTTGGAGTGATGCTTTCACTACAGCCTGTTTTCTTATAAATACGCTTCCTTCGCGACTTCTTCATATGAAAACTCCACTTGAACTCTTGCTTGGTGAAATTCCTGATTACACGTTTCTTAAGGTGTTTGGTTGTGCATGCTGGCCACACCTTCGTCCCTATAATAATCGCAAGCTTGAGTTTTGATCAAAAAAATGTGTCTTCCTTGGGTATAGTTCTGTTCACAAAGGGTATAAATGTCTTCATGTTCCATCTAATCGTGTGTATATTTCCCGCGATGTTGTTTTTGATGAACATGTTTTTCCTTTTTCTGCTCTTCCCACCTCTGTCGTCGCCTCCACACCGCCTGTGCACCCATCCACTACCTTGCCTGATCATTTTGTAGATGCTGCACACTTGCCCTCTTTGTTGTCTAACCATGGTGCAGGTATTGGGAGGGGTGCACGTTTGCAACTTCTGGACGAGGAAGAACCGGCAGCTCCCTCCCCCCGACTCCTCACGTCGATCGGCCGGGCACCTGCATGCCCCATGCAGCCTGCCTGCCAGTGCCTGCGGCCTCTGCGCCGTCCGACAGCACCCTGGCCCGGCGGACTGCCTCGCCTCCCACACCTGGGCTGGCCTCACCTGGGAATCATCTGCCGGCCGCGTCACCCGCTCGGTCCTCCACGTCAACCTCGACTGGGCCGGCCTAGCCTATGCGGCCCTCTATGCCGAGCTCGCCTGGGCCGGCCTCGCCCTCCAGTGGGCTGCTGACTCCTGCTGCATCGACGTCGTCCACGCCTCCACTGGCTACCTTGCCGTTGGCCTCTCCCGAGGTTGCGGTTTCATTGCCGCTGTCGCCGGCGTCTTCACCACCACCGGCCCCGGCTCCTATTCAGCGTCCTCATACATGCAGCAAGAGTGGTGTGTTTCAACCGAAGAAGCGCACAGATGGTACTGTTGCCTGGCTCGCGAGTTGCATGGCGCAGGCACAGACGGATCCTACTGCTGAACCGCATCATTTTCAGGCAGCTATGAGCATTCCTCACTGGCGTCTTGCGATGGAACAAGAATACCAAGCTCTTCTTCAGAATGGTACGTGGTGTTTAGTTCCTCCCAAGGCAGGTGTCAATGTTATTGATTCCAAGTGGGTTTTTAAGGTCAAGCGACATGTCGATGGTTCTATTGAGAGATACAAGGCTTGCCTGGTTGCTAAAGGATTCAAACAGCGCCATGGTCTTGATTATGAGGATACCTTCAGCCCGGTGGTTAAACCCATTGTCATTCGCCTTTTTCTCTCACTGGCTGTTACTCGTGGATGGTCTCTTCGCCAACTTGATGTTCAGAATACTTTTCTTCATGGTGTATTAGAGGAGGAGGTCTATATGCGTCAGCTCCTGGCTTTGTTGATCCAGCTCGTCCACAGCATCTGTGTCGCCTTGTTAAGGTGCTCTATGGTCTGAAGCAGGCTCCGCGTGCTTGGCATGCACGTCTTGGCACCACTCTTCGGGCTCATGGTTTTGTTCCATCTACAGCTGACGCCTCGCTGTTTCTTCTTCAGCGCCCTACAGTTACTATGTATCTGCTAGTCTACGTTGATGACATCATTCTTGTCAGCTCCTCGGTGTTCGCTACGGATCGCTTGGTTTTTGCCTTGAGTGCTGATTTTGCGGTTAAGGATCTTGGGAAGCTGCACTATTTTCTTGGCCTGGAGGTCTCGTACTTTGGTTCTGATTTGACACTGACTCAGCAGAAGTATTCTCTTGATGTTCTTCGACGTGCTGGTATGCTCAAGTGCAAGACTGCTACTACACCTATGTCTTCTACTGACAAACTGTCTGCTCTCGATGGTTCACTTCTTTGTGCTGATGAGGCCACTGAGTATCGCAGTATTGTTGGTGGTCTGCAGTACTTGACTATCACTCGTCCGGATATCTCTTATGCTGTCAACCGTGTCTGTCAGTTTCTGCATGCACCTCGAGATTCTCATTGGACTGTTGTTAAGCGTATATTATGCTATATTCGGTTGACTACTTCTTATGGCTTGCATCTGCAACCGGCGCCCTCTGGCACTCTTTCCGCGTTCTCTGATGCAGACTAGGCTGGGTGTCCGGATGACAGGCGATCAACAGGGGGCTATGCAGTGTTCCTTGGTGCTAATTTGATCGCCTGGAGTGCTCGTAAACAAGCATCAGTGTCCCGCAGTAGCATTGAGGCTGAGTACAAAGCAGTTGCAAATGCCACAGCTGAGCTGATTTGGATACAGTCCTTGCTTCGAGAGTTGAGGATCTCTCAGGAGCAACCTCCTGTTCTTTGGTGTGATAACATCGGTGCTACGTATCTGTCTTCGAATCCAGTATTCCATGCCCGAACAAAACACATCGAAGTTGATTACCACTTTGTCAGAGAACGTGTTGCCCAGAAGCTGCTTCTTATCAAGTTCATCCCTTTAAAGGATCAACTTGCTAACATCTTCAGCAAGCCACTGCCTCTTCCTCAGTTTGAAGGTTGTAGGCGCAATCTCAATCTAGTAAATTCTTCTGAGCACGGTTGAGATTGAGGGAGGATGTTAGACTCTGTATATACTGGGCCTACATGTATTATAATTGTAATTGTATTTATACACAATGATGTACCCCTATATAATACAAAGTCCACCCCACGTTGAAGGTGTGCCACAAACCCTAAACCCTTTGTTTCTTACATCCTGTTTTCAAGCTTCACGTGTAACAACGATGTCAACAAAAATTATAGATTCATCTTGAACATCACCCGTAGCATATGCAGTTGTGCGTGTTGACGTGGCCGTATCACGCACCCCTCACGCTGTCCCCGCTAGATCCTCACGCGAAGAGCAAATCGACTAACGCAAAAGAAAAGGAAAAATAGGTACTGCAAGTCATGTGGACAGGAAGAATCAATCCGACATGCCCTTTTTGAATGTACGTGGGCAAGGTTGTTCTGGAAGGAGCTCAAGGATATCACGTCAGTGAAAGTCCCAGTTCTTCATCCTAACACGTGGGCAATGGACATTATTGATAGTGGGTTGGTTCCCTCAAGTGATACGCCTATGATATTATGCGGATGTTGGGCTGTATGGACCGAGAGAAATGCAAGGCAACATGATGAGATAACTCGCTCAGCATCAGCTTCAGTTAAGTGGACTTCTGACATTGCAATTGATCTAAATATTATTAATTCTTCTTGGCCTAAACAACCTGCGAGAACTAAAACCTACTGGAAGGCACCCGCTGACGGCATTCTTAAAGCTAATGTGGATGCAAGTTTCCGGGTGAATTCCTCTGAAGGGTCCACTGGTATTTTACTTTGAGACAGTACATGGACTACGGTAAGAGGCCAGTCTATTTGGTATGGCCACACGAGTAGAAAAAGGCCTATTTGTTCCGGTTTGTAAGGCCCATTTGTTCCGGTTTTGAAACCGGGACTAAAGGGTCAGGACTAAAGCCCAAAAACATTTAGTCCCGGTTCGCTTACCAACTGGGGTAGAAGGGGCTCCACGTGGCCGGTGCTGGGAGCCCAGGCAGGAGGACCTTTAGTCCCGGTTGGTAACCGGGACCAAAAGGCATCCACGCGTCAGTATCTAACAGTTGCTGGGGTTTTTTTTGAAAGGGAGGGGGGTTTAGGGGGTTTTGGACGGTTAATTTAGAGGTTTTTATATTGTTTTAGCTAGCTAATTAATAGAGAGAAGTGTCCTCTCTTTCTCCGTGCTTGATCGACGCTAGCTACTATAGAAAGAACTCGACATGCTAGCTAGTAAGCAAATGAAGGAACCATTAAGTACAGAAGATCGTCATGAACATATAGAGATAGAAGTGATCGACCTCTCTTTCTCGGAGAGATTGGTCGTATAACAAGTTTTCGTATATATATCCGACGCTATTAGCTACATATATAGAATATAAGATCTAGAATCCCGTCAATTCTTCTTAAATTGCTCGTATGCGATCATGTGGTAGGAGTTCATTTTGCATCTGCCACATCTAATTTGAAGAAGGGGGTCAATACATATATATGGTAATACAATAAAATTGTGAATATTATTGCTTACGCACTTGAAATTGTTTTTCAGAGTAGCCCCGCTTAGGGGTCGTCGCGTTGTAGATGAACTCGCAAACGTAGTATCCACAAAAATCATTCCCGGTTTCCTGCCACAAGCACTTTACGAGAAATAGAGTTCAATCAAACTGATAATTAAGCATGATAAATGGTATTGATGAAACTAGAATCAATGGAAGATGCACAGAACTAGCTAGTAGTACTTACTTTCGGGTGTGTAAATCGCAGCTCCCCCGGCAGTGCCGAAACAATTGCTGTGAACTCTTTCCAAACCCTGCCAGACAAAGAAAATAATTACTTGATATCAGGAAATGAACAAATTAAGTTACCGATATGATGCGATAATGGTCGATTGAACTTACTTCTGGATCATTTCAGTCATGCCCATATATTCCTGGGGATCTTTTCGTTTCGAGTCTAAGACAATTACTACTCCCCGCTCAAGCTTAATCTCTAGCAGAATAAAGTGGAAGCTGCGCATGCATGCATAACTCATCAATTACATTAGTGTAAACCTCGAGTAATAAGGAAAACCGAATATGCACAAGACAGTAACACTCACTTGAAGTTGTAAGGAAAGAGAATTGTCCCTTTGTTTTGATTTTTAAGCAACGATTGTAGCAAGTTGTCCTCGGTTTGTGCGGCATTCTTTTGAACCGTATACTCATGTATGATATTTGGGTTAATGAACCCAATGTCATAGATTTGTGCTTTTCTGCATTCGACGATCTTCAATCTGCATAATGTAGTGAGGATAATTATATATACATGCAATGAAAGAGCTGAACTATATACATAGAGAGACTTAATTACAGAAATAGTACTTACAGACAGTAGCAAGTCACGATTGTTTTGTCGACGGCCTTTTGATTGTATAACTGGAATATCTCCTCAAATTCAACATTCAACAGATCCATTCCAACGAGGTCGTGCTCCTCTTTAACTAACAGCGTCAAAGAATCCTTCCCAGACTCGCGGCAGGTTTTCATGTACCATTAATGGAATTTTCGCATCATCGTTGTTAAAGGAGGATGATCAGTTTTGACGAGAGGCCGCCCGTGCCGGTAACGGAATTCGTCCACCTCCAACGGCTTAAACTGTACATCATCGCTCAGGTAATCACCAGGTTTGGTACTGGGCACCATCCCCAGATGATTAGCGACGATATCGCTAGACACCTTGAGCGGGGGGCACGATTGGTTCGCCTGTTCATCGAGCTAGGGATTTTTTCCCACTTCTTCGTTTTGCTAACCTTGCATCACTGGAAGTACTTCCCGACCGCCGCGCATCTTGATATGTCTTTTTAATACAACGGTCAAAGTTGGAATCCGGCGGAGGCGGTGGTGGTCGCTTCAGGGCATCGATAGTGCGCATAGCTTTCACCGGATCTATCTTCTCCTTCGGAGGTGGAGTTTTCTTTGCAAAATGGGCCCTCAATTTGGCCTGACATATCTCCTCGTTTTCAGACTCGGTCCTCTCATATGGTAACTTTTCCAAAGGCTTGAGAGATGGACCGTATCTGTATCCCCTCCTGCCTATGCTTGTACTGCTAGCCGCCGGAGCGGCGGCGGCTCCCTTCCGTCGTTGGTTACTAGGCATCGGAGGAGCCAAAGCGGCGGCGGCTGTCTTCCGCCGTTGCCGACGAGGCTGAGGAGGAGGCGTACTGCTCCGACGTGCCGGAGTAGGCGAAGGAGGAGGCGGAGTGCCCCCACGCGTTGAAGGAGCCGGAGAAGGAGGCGGTGTGCCCTGATCACTCGCCGAAGGAGGAGGAGGAGGAGGAGGAGGCGGAGTGCCCTGATTCGCCTGAGGAGAAGGAGGAGGCGGAGGCGTCCAGTTTGGAAGCTTGATGTACTCCTTCTGCATAGACATGTACTCCTTAGGGCACGAACCAGCTTATTCTCTCCTTCACCTGTAGAGTGGTCAAGCTCGAGCTCCTCAAATTCCTTCATTACTTCATCCACCATCACAACAGCATAGCCATGTGGAATCGGACGGCAGTGAAAAGTTCCGTTGGGTTGAGGAGGTGCAAAAGAGCCGATAGTCGCCTTGAAAGTGAGGTTCCGGCATTTCGTCATAAGATCGCAATGTTGAGCCTCCGTGATAGTATCCACAGGGTAGCTAGGAGACGTGAAGTCAGGCTGAACGGGCTTTGTGGAAGCGACGCTGCTTCTCCGCTGAGATGGAGGGGTAGCTTCTGGGGTAGCTTCGTGCCGCTGAGATGGTTGGCCGGCTGCTCGCTGGCTCTCAGCTTCCTCTAGCTTTTGTAGTCTTGCATTGAGCTTCTGAATTTCGCTCAGCTCCGCTTTCTTCTTTCTCTCCCGGCTTCTATAACTGCCTGCGTTGGGAAATCTAACCTTCCACGGAACAGAGCCTGGAGTGCCTCGTGTTCGTCCAGGGTGCTCAGCATTCCGTAGGGCCTCAGTCAGCTCGTCCTTCTCTCTGTCGGGAATGAACGTCCCTTCCTGCGTTGTGGTGATATACTTCTGAAGCTTGTTCATGGGTATTGCAAGTTGCTCATCCGTCCAACGACACTTCCTTGTTTCAGGGTCCAAAGTTCCCCCAACCCCGAAGAACCAAGTCCTTGAACGGTCTGGCCAGTTCAATGTCTGTGGTACGCCGTTTTTAGCAATCAGGTCATTCCCAGCTTTGTCCCACAATGGCCGGGCTTTGAGGTAGCCACCTGACCCCGTGTCATGGTGATACTGCTTCTTTGCAGCATTGACCTTGTTTGTCTCTGACATTTTCTTACTCTTGTCCGATGTCTTGTAGTCCATAAATCCAGGCCAGTAATCTCTTATCTTCTCAAATCAGCCAGTGAATTCTGGAGTCTTCCCTTTGTCGACAAACTTTGATTTCAACTCATTCTTCCACCTCTTGAATAGATCTGCCATCTTCTTAAGAGCACACGCCTTGACCAGTGGCTCTATAACTGGCTTATTCAGATCCTCCTCTGGCGGTAGGATGAAATTTGCCTTCAGCGCGGTCCAAAGATCATCTTTCTGTCTATCGGTGACATAATCACCTTCAGGGGCGCCGTCCTTAGGCTTATTTCATTGCTTGATGCTGATCGGGATGTTGTCCCTAACAACAGCTCTGCACTGAGCAAAAAATGCGTTCTGGGTTCAATCAGATGGCCATCGTTCGCGAGTGCTATGATCGTGAACCTTTCATCCATGCGCAACCTCTTCTTCGGGCCTCGTCTCGTTACCGAAGTTTGGCTCGATTCGGAGGGCTATAAACAAAGAAAAAAGAGTTAATTAATATATGTACATACCAAAACAATTAATGCATCAATTAGCTAGTCAGCACAGACTTAATTAATATATATACCTCGCCGGACTTTGCAACAGCTCCCTCCTCCGATCGGTCATCGGAGCCGTCATCATGGTCTCCTTCTTTCTCCGGCATTGGGTCACCGGAGCCATCATGATCATGTCCTTCCTCCTCAATTGTTCGATCACCGGAGTCGTCATAATCCTCTCCTTCCAGACCATCGGTGTCATTGAGAAACGACAAGATATCACGTCCGCCGTGGATTATGTCCCCCAACAACTGTTCTTGTTCTTCGTCTCTTGGATCCATAGTTTTTGCAAATATTACAACATGGCAATTAATATACAAACATGAATGTCTGACGTCCGGACTGCCTCTCTCATGAATGTCCGACGTCCTGACCGCCTCTCTCATGAATGTCAAACAAGGGATTCTGTTAACCTTTAAGGTTTAATTAACAAAATGGCGCCATTCTGAATGTGCAGAAAGTGGTCCATATTTTTCCTGATCTCATATACCCTTCTATATGCCACGTTTTCTAGTGTCAAAGGATTCAAGAAAACCAAGGTTTCATCATTAGCCGGAAGTAACAGGCGCATAATGGTATGAAGCTCTCCAAATTTTTTTTGTAACGGAGTCTCGGATAGGATAATTAATTAGCTTTTTGATACGAAGTTCAGCAAGAGCCTTCCGAATATCGCTATTTGGAAGGCCTTTGCTGAAATTCGTACCAAAAAAGCGAATTACTCTATCCGGTACTCTGTTTCAAAACAACTTTGAAGAGCCTCATAGCATCAGACGCATGTTACTTCCGGCTAATGATGAAGCCATGGATTTCTTCAATACTTTGACAGACAACGTGACATATAGAAGAATATATATATATAGATGAGATCAGAAAAATTTTGGATCAACTTGTGCACATCCATAATGGGGGCATTCTTGATAAATCTATGTTACCGGAGTTTTCTTCATTTAACTTGGTAAATTTGGGTGGCCTCGACAACGCTTCTAGGGTTTGGGGTGGCCTCGACAACACTTCTAGGGTTTGGGTGGCCTCGACAATGCTTTTTTAGTCCTGGTTTGGGTGGCCTCGAGAGTTTGTTGGGTAGGGACGGGGTAGATTGACAACGACACTCTTTCTTCTAGGGTTTGGGTGGCCTCGATAGTTGGTCGGGTGAGCGGACCGCCTCTCTCTCATGCATTTCTGACGTCCCCTCTCATGTCGAAGTTATCGGGGAGGGGGTAGATCGACAACGACGCTCTTTATTCTAGGGTTTGGATGGCCTCGATAGTTGGTCGGGCGAGCGGACCGCCTCTCTCACTCATGCATGTCCGATGTCCCCCCTCATGTCGAAGTTATCAGGAAGGGGGTAGATCGACAACGACGCTCTTTCTTCTAGGGTTTGGGTGGCCTCGATAGTTGGTCGGGCGAGCGGACCGCCTCTCTCTCATGCATGTCCGACGTCCCCTCTCATGTCGAAGTTATCGAGGAGGGGGTATATCAACAACGACATACATTCCGGATCCGTTGAAAGCTCTCAGGGAGCCGAGGCCAACGTGATGATAGGGGGCCGGGGTGCTCCCGTGGCCTTGTTGATAGATAGAGCAGATCCCAACGTGATGATAGAGCCGATGCCAACATTTTCATTTAACAAAAAAACTACCTTCAAAAAAAGACTTTCTACGCCGCGGGTGCTCAGTGCGACGTGGACTCGGTGGAAAAACTTTATGAAAATGCGGTGGTGGTCGGGCCGGGCGGTTTTCTTTTCCTTCTTCATTTTTTACTTTGTTTTTCTTATATATTTGTTTTCGTTTTCATTCTACATTTTTGTACATATGAAAAACAACGAAGACTTTTTACATGAACATATACACACATATACATGAACATATATACATATACATGAATCAAAACATATACATGAACATATACACACATGACACATATACATGAACATATATACATATACATGAAAAAAACATATACATGAACATATACACACATATACACACATATAAATATACAAACATATACACACATATACATGAACATATACACACACACACACATATATATACATGAACATATACACACATATACACGGGGAGCTGGGGGCTCACTGGGGGGCGGCGACGGGGAGGCAAAGGGGACGGCGGCGGCGAGGACAAAGCGATAGGGACGGCGGCGACGGGGAGGGCGGCGACGGGGAGGCGACGGGGACGGCGGCGATGGGGAGGCGACGGGGACGAGGACGGCGGCGACGGGGAGGCGATGAGGACGGCGGTGACGGGGCCGGCGGCTCGGGAAGCCGACGGGGCCGACGACGGGGAGGCGACGAGGAGGGGGCCAACGATGAGGAGGTGATGAGGACGGCAGCTCGGGGAGGCGACAGGGCCGGCGACGAGGACGGCGGCTCGGGGAGGCGACGGGGACGAGGACGGCGGCTCGGGGACGCGACGGGGACGAGGACGGCGGCTCGGGGCAACTGGTAGATGAAAACTGAAATTTTTCAAGGGTTTTGTTATATACAAGAAGCACTGGTCCCGGTTGGTGGCACCAACCGGGACTAAAGGTTGGCATTGGTCCTTGTTGGTGCCACCAACTGGGACTAAAGGTGGGTATTGGTCCCGGTTGGTTTCACCAACCGGGACCAATGGCCTTGCACAACGGCGTGGTGGGAGTTTAGTCCCACCTCGCTAGTGGAGACTGTGTCGCACCTGTTTATAAGGCGCGGTGCGCCTGAGCCTTCGAGTTCCTCTCTAAAGCAAGCTTATGGGCCTAACCACTTTGTATCTGCCTGTGGGCCTAGTGGGCCTTCTGTGGGCCTGAATCCTGGCCCAATGGGCTGGTTGGGTTTCTAGTCGTATTCAGGCCATGGTGGCCCAGTAGGCGGCATTTTTTATTTTTTTCTAGTATTTTTGTTTTGTTTTTTGCTAAACTTTTTTTATTTTTCCAATATTTTTCTTCTGTTATTTTAGTTCATTCTTTTTAACAAATAAATACTTTTATAATTTTAGTTGCATAATTTCCATTTTTTGTTTTGTTTCTTGCTTTATTTATTTCCAGTATGTTTTATCATTATATTCTTTTTGCTATTAATGTTTTGAACAAAAAATACTTTGATAATTTTAGTTGCATAATTTTTATATAATTATAGTTTCAAAATGCTAGAGTTTTATAAAATCTTTTTAGTTGATTCTTTTTTGAACTCCACTCCCACGATGTTTTGAAAGAAATTAAAAAACACTTCAAACGAACTCTGAAAAGGTTGAAAGTTGGCATGGTATCATCATTTCACCCACATAGCATGTGCTAAAAATTTGAGTGGGTTACGACAAAAACTAGATGCATTTCGTGTATAAAATGGACAATCTCTTTCGAAGTACCACGGTTTCGGACGAAAACTCATCTGTTACAAAGGGATTTCATTTTTTGAACTTATTTGAACTCCATACTTTTTGTGTGTTCAAAATGCACCATTCAAAGCCATATCATCAATTTTCAACCCTTTCTGACTTCATTTGCTATTTTTCATGCACTTACTGATTTTTTTGAGCTAACTGACCCTGAAATTGAAAAGCACTTCAAATGAACTCTGAAAAGGTTGAAAATTATTATGGTATCATCATTTCACCCACATAGCATGTGCTAAAAAGTTGAGAGGGTTACCGCAAAAAATCGATGCACTTCGTGTACAAAATGGACAATCTCTTTCGAAGTATCGGGGTTTCAAACGAAAACTCATCTGTTACAAAGTAATTTCATTTTTTTGAACTCATTTGAACTCCAGACTATTTATGTGTTCAAAATGCACCATTCAAAGCCACATCAACAATTTTCAACCCTTTCTGACTTTATTTGCTATTGTTCATGCACTTACTGATTTTTTTGAGCTAAATAACCCTGAAATTGAAAATCACTTCAAATGAACTATGAAAAAGTTGAAAGTTGGCATGGTATCATCATTTCACCCACATAGCATGTCATAAAAACTTGATAGGGTTACGGCAAAAACTGGATGCACTTTGTGTACAAAATGGAAATTCTCTTTTGAAGTATTAGGGTTTCGGACGAAAACTCATGTGTTACAAAAGGCATTTCATTTCTTCACATGTCACTGCAATGATATAGTTGTGGAGAGAAAGTCTTCACTTTTTCTTCGCTGGTGTCCTTTGCTTATTGCGCCGTAACCATGGATAATCTTCATCGTTTAACAGGGTGCTTGGGTCAGCGTTGACTTTGAAGGGAGGAATTTCATGAAACTTCTCATAATCTTCAAACATGTTTGTCTTGCCCTCCAATTCCACGGTGTCTCTTTTTCCTGAAAGAACTATATGGCGCTTTGGCTCATCGTATGATGTATTCGCTTCCTTATCTTTTCTTTTTCTCGGTATGGTAGACATGTCCTTCACATAGAAAACATGCGCCATATCATTGGCTAGGACGAATGGTTCGTCTGTGTACCCAAGATTGTTCAGATCCACTGTTGTCATTCCGTACTGTGGGTCTTCCTGTACCCCGTCTCTTGACAGATTGACCCATTTACACTGAAACAAAGGGACCTTGAAATCATGTCCATAGTCAAGTTCTCATATGTCCACTATGTAACCATAATATGTGTCCTTTCCCCTCTTGGTTGCTGCATCAAAGCGGACACCGTTGTTTTGGTTGGTGCTCTTTTCATCTTGGGCGATCGTGTAAAATGTATTCCCATTTATCTCATGTCCTTTGTAAGTCAATACAATCGAAGATTGTCCCCTGGCCGACGAGTACAGCTCATCAGAAACAATGTTATCACCCATGAGACGTGTTTGCAACCAACTGCCGAAAGTCCTGATGTGTTCATGTGTAATCCAGTCGTCACACTGCTCCGGGTGTTTGGAGCATAGAATATTCTTGTGTTCATCGACATACGGGGTCACCAAGGTGGAATTCTGTAGAACTGTGTAGTGTGCTTGAGACCAAGAATGTCCGTCACTACATATTATTGAGTCCGCTCCTAGCATGCCTTTTCCAGTCAGTCTCCCCTCATACCGCGATTGAGGGAGACCAATCTTCTTAAGGTCAGGAATGAAGTCAACACAAAACCCAATGACATCCTCTGTTTGATGGCCCATGGAGATGCTTGTTTCTCGCCTAGCGCAGTTGCGAACATATTTCTTTAAGACTCCCATGAACCTCTCAAAGGGGAACATGTTGTGTAGAAATACAGGGCCCAGAACGACAATCTCATCGACTAGATGAACTAGGACGTGTGTCATGATATTGAAGAAGGACGGTGGGAACACCAGCTCGAAACTAACAAGACATTGCACCAAATCACTCCTTAACCTTGGCAGGATTTCTGGATCGATCACCTTCTGAGAGATTGCATTGAGAAATGCAGATAGCTTCACAATGGCTAATCGAACGTTTTCCAGTAGAAGCCTCCTCAATGCAACCGGCCGCAGTTGCGTCATAATCACGTGGCAGTCATGAGACTTTAGGTTCTAGAACTTTTTCTCTGCCATATTTATTATTTCCTTTATATTCGACGAGAAGCCAGACGGGACCTTCATACTGAGCAGACATTCAAAGATGATTTCCTTCTCTTCTTTGGTAAGAGCGTAGCTGGCAGGACATTCATACTACTTTGGATGCATGTCGTCTTTTTCATGCACACGTTGTTATTCCTCCCATGCCTCCGGTGTATCTTTTGTCTTCCCATACACTCCCAAGAAGCCTAGTAGGTTCACGCAAAGATTCTTCGTCACGTGCATCACGTCGATTGCAGAGCGGACCTCTAGGTCTTTCCAATAGGATAGGTCCCAAAATATAGATTTCTTCTTCTACATGGGTGCGCGTTTGTCAACGTCATTCGGAACAGATAGTCCGCCAGGACCCATTCCAAATATTACTTGTAAATCATTGACCATATCAAGTATGTGATCACCAGTACGGAGGGCGGGCTGCTTCCGGTGATCTGCCTCACCTTTGAAATGCTTTCCTTTCTTTCGACATTGATGGTTGGTCGGAAGAAATCGACGATGCCCCAGGTACACATTCTTCTTGCATTTGTCCAAATATACACTGTTAGTGTCATCTAAACAGTATGTGCATGCGTGGTATTCCTTGTTTGTCTGTCCTGAAAGGTTACTAAGAGCAGGCCAATCGTTGATGGTTACAAACAACAATGCATGTAGGTCAAATTCCTCCTGTTCGTTCTCATCCCACACACGTACACCTCTTTCATTCCATAGCTGTAAAAGTTCATCAACTAATGCTCCCCAAAAGGATTAACGCCATCTGCACTTAAACCAAACCATGCGTTCCTCGGGTCACCTGTAAAGTCGCTCTAATTTCTCTCGATCTTTCTCCACTGCGACCCGTCAGCGGGTGCTCTCAACTTCCCGTTTTCTCACGGTCTTTTTTGTGCCATTGCATCAACTCGGCATGCTTTTTGTTTCTGAACAGACGTTTCAACCGTGGTAGTATAGGAGCATACCACATCACCTTGGCAGGAACCCTCTTCCCGGTGCGTTGGCCCTCAACATCACCAGGGTCATCTCTTCTGATCTTATACCGCAATGCACCGCATATCGGGCATGCGTTCCGTTCCTCGTACTCACCGCGGTAGAGGATGCAGTCATTAGGGCATGCATGTATCTTCTGCACCTCCAATCCTAAAGGGCATACAACCTTCTTTGTTGCGTACGTACTGTCGGGCAATTCGTTATCCTTTGGAAGCTTCTTCTTCATTATTTTCAGTAGAGAACTAAATCCCTTGTCAGATACATCATTGCCTGCCTTCCATTGCAGCAATTCCAGTGTGGTACAGAGTTTTTTGTTGTCATCTTCGCAATTTGGGTACAACCCTTTTTGTGATCCTCTAACATGTGATCGAACTTCAACTTCTCCCTTTCACTTTCGCATTCTCTCTATGCATCAACAATGACCTGATGAAGATCATCATCGGGCACATCGTCTGGTTCCTCTTGATCTTCAGCTTCCCCCATTGCAGCATCACCGTATTCAGGGGGAGGGTAGTTGTCGTCATCCTCTTCTTCTTCGTTGTCTTCCATCATAACCCCTCTTTCTCCGTGCTTGGTCCAAAAATTATAGTATGGCATAAAACCCTTCTGAAGCAGGTGGAAGTGAAGGGTTTTAGAGTTGGAGAAAGACTTCGTATTCTCACAAACAGTATATGGACAAGGCATAAAACCATTATGCTTGTTTGCCTCAGCCGCTTCGAGAAAATTATGCAGGCCCTTAATATACTCGGAGGTGCGTCGGTCATCGTACATCCATTGCCGGTTCATCTGCGTGCGTTATATAATAAAGTGCATTAAAAACCATTAAAATATATCATGAATAGAGAAGTGACCAAATTATTAGAAATTCATCATCACATTAAAGCCAAAGTACAATAATGACCAAAATAAATACGTACAGTTCATACATAGTTGTCATTATTGAACAACATATAGCTCTCTAAAGCATCTAATTAAAACATATAACGAAACTATGTAAAAAATTTAAATGCAACAACAAATGCAATCATAACCGCTACTAAGGTACCAATTGATCCAACGGCATAATGATACCAAGCCTCAGTATGAATGGCATATTTTTTAATCTTTCTAAGCTTCAAGCGCATTGCATCCATCTTGGTCTTGTGATCGTCGACGATATCGACAACATGCAACTCCAATCCCATCTTGTCATCTTCAGTTCTTTTCAATTTTTCTTTCAAATGATCGATTTCTTTTTCAGCTTTAGTTAACTTGTCGAGCAGAATTACATAGTCGGTATGTATTTCTGGTTCAAGTACTTCCTATAGATAAAAACATCTACGTTAAGTTGGTGGCATAATTAATTGTCATAAACATTAGATGTGTGAAATAGTTATATAAAAGGTAATATACCACATCTGAATCATAGACTGGACGAGGGCCGACGTGGGCGGATACCATAACCATGGCACTATATAATAACAAACAATAATAAAAGTAAGAAAATCATACGAGTAAGTATATTTTATTTTAGCAAGAAGATAAGATCAAGAGGCTCACCACGCGCGGGCGATCGACGGCGGTTTCAGGACGGGGACGGGACGGGACGGACCGTCAAACCTAAACAAATCTTGACGAAAATGGAGTTTGGGCAAGGAGCTTCGAGAGGAGAAAGCTTAAGCTTGGCTTGGGCATTTCATCAAACACCTCATGTGCATAGGAGGTGAGCTAGAACACTACAAAGCTCTCCCCTCGTCGGCCTGAAAAACAGAGCAATGTGGAGTGCTTTGCTCGCTGGCGAGGGGGTATATATAGGCATCTCATTGGTCCCGGTTCGTGGCTGGAACCGGGACTAAAGGACCCCAATTGGTCCCGGTTCCAACCACGAACCGGGACCAATGGTTGTGGGCCAGGAGCGAGGCACATTGGTCCCGGTTCGTGTCTGAAACCGGGACCAAAGGTTCCAGACGAACCGAGACCAATGCCCCACGTGGCCCGTCCGCCCCCCCCCCCCCCCCCCCCGGCCTTACGAACCGGGACCGTTGCCCTCATTGGTTCCGATTCGTGACTGTACTGGGACTAATGGGCTGGCCCGGCCTGAACCAAAGCCCTGTTTTCTACTAGTGCCAAGCCGCCAACGTATTGATTATGGAAGCTCTAACAGTTAGAGATGGAGTTAAGTTAGCATGTGATCTCGGATTTACACGGCTAATAGTGGAGACAGATGCTAAACTGGTCGTGCAACTCTAGAAAGGCAGACAGACCGGCCGATCTGAAATTATATCTATCGTTACGAAGATTGAAGAGCTAAGCGGGAATCTGGAGTTATTCCAGTTAAACTTCGTTGGTCGAGATGCCAACGAGGGAGCACATCTTTGTGCTAAGTAGGCCTCTAGTAATAGGAGAAGGTGCCTTTGGATCAACTTTGTTCCTCTTTTCTTAACAGAATGTCTACAGAACGATTGTAATCCTGTTTGATGATTAATGAAAGCTTCTTATTCGCAAAAAACAAGGTACTTGAAGTTTAGCAAGTGCATGCGATATTTAATAGGTGTGCCTAAGACCAAGTCTCAATGAAATGACGAACCAACCTGTGGTGGATGGTTGGAAGGACTGTGGTATTCCCAGCCCATCAAGGTTCAAATTCTGATGATCGCATTTATTCTTGAAATTATTTCAGGATTCCCGACGATGCACATTCAGTGGGAGGAGACGTTCCCGTCAATGACGAGGTGCCTACGGTGACTTTGTAAATTTCAAAAAGATATGCCAACTCAGTCTCTCGTAGATGCTCCTAGAGGTAGGGTGTTCGTGTGTGCGTTCATAGGGCTGAGTGTATACGCGTGTATATGAACGCTTGCGTCTGTATTATGTTAAAAAAATCTCAATCAAATGACATAACATATAAAAAAGAAAAAATGCATATCTTCACATAAAATCTCACAAATATAAAATCGAATACTTTTCGACTGTGATGTAGCAACTAGCAATCCCCGTGTTTAATTGGCTAGCAAAGTTGATACGTGTCGCAGTCGACATTTGACATGGTATCATCATGCACGTGGTGGTGTGGTGCTGCTGCTGCTATATATAATGTATGTAGAAATTTCGGACTTTGTAGGCAGCCATGGCGCAACAAGATCAAGACGTCATGTACTGCAACAGTTACCTCTTCCTCTTCCTGCCCATCGTCCTGTTCCTCATCGTCAAGTTTAGGCTGCCGCTCAAGCACGCGGGTAAGAACCTGCCCCCAGGGCCATGGCGGCTGCCAGTCATCGGCAACCTGCACCACCTCGTCGGCGCGCTAGCCCTACCACACCGCGCCCTGCGTGACCTTGCCCGCGCGTACGATGCCCCGCTCATGCTGCTCCATCTAGGGGAGCTCGAGGTCATCGTGGCTTCGTCAGCCGGTGCGGCGAGCGAGATCTTGAAAACACACGACGCGGCATTCGCCACACGGCCGAGGACCGCCACCATGCGCGCGCTGACGAGGGACGGCCTCGGCATCGCCTTCGCGCCTCACGGTGAGCACTGGCGGCAGGCCCGCAAGCTCAGCACAACCGGGCTGCTCGGCGCGCGGCGGGTCCGGTCCCAACGCAGAGCGCGCGAGGTCGAGACCGCCGCCCTGGTCGCCACTGTTGCCTCGTCTTCGTCGGCGTCAGAGCCCCTGAACGTCAGCTCCCTCCTCTCCGCCTACATCACCGACGTGGTGACGCGCACGGTGCTGGGCCATCGCATCGGGGCTCTCCGCGACGAGTTCTTGGAGCGCCTCGACGAGGGCGTCAAGCTGGTCGTCGGGTTCAGTCTCGCCGACCTGTTCCCATCGTCCCGCCTTGCGCGCGCATTCAGCGGGGCGTTGCGCCGCGCGGAGCTGCTCAATCGCGAGATGAGCCAGCTCATGGACCGCATCACCGAGGAGCACCGTGCGAGGAGGATGTCAGCCGGCACCAAGGACGAGGAAGAGGACCTCCTGGACGTGCTACTCCGGATCCAAGCGGATGGTGGCATCGACGTGCCTCTCGACAACAGAACCATCCGTGCCATAATCACCGTACGTAAGATTGACCTGTGTCTAGCTATAGATGAAATTCTTTCAGCCTCTTGAGTCTTGACACGTCCCGACCGGAACCATTCACGAAGACGAAGTTATGTTATTTTTTGCAGGATATGTTTGCGGCAGGGAGTGAGTCCACATCAACGACGATAGAATGGGCGATGGCGGAGCTCATGCGAGCCCCCGCTGCGCTCCTGAGGGCGCAGTCGGAGGTGCGTGGCGCCCTCGCCGGGGAGAGCCGGGTCCGTGAGGAGGCCCTGCCGGAGCTGCACTATCTTCATCTAGTAATCAAAGAGACCCTCCGGCTACACCCGGTGGCGCCGCTGCTCCTCCCCCGGGAGTGCCTGGAGGCCCGACGTGTTCTTGGCTACGACGTGCCCAAGGGCGCAATGGTGCTCGTTAACGCGTGGGCGATCGGACGGGACACGGCGAGCTGGGGCGCCGACGCCGAGGAGTTCAGGCCCGAGAGGTTCGAGGAGGCCGGTGCCGCTGCGCCGGACTTTAGGGGAACCAACTTCGAGTTCGTGCCCTTCGGCGCCGGCCGGAGGATGTGCCCTGGGATAACGTTCGGGTTGGCTATCCTGGAGCTCGCGCTGGCGAGCCTTCTGTTCCATTTCGACTGGGAGCTCCCCGCCGGCAACGCGGGTGAGTTGGACATGGCGGAGGCTGTCGGGGCGGCGGTGAGGAGGATCAGCGACCTGCGGCTGCATGCCACCGTTCGTGTGCCTGTGCCTGCTCCTGCTCTATAGATATTGAATCATGCCATACTCTATCTGCATACTATGCCTTGTACTCCTACGTACGTCTACGTACTACAGTTTCTTTTTTTCTATATAAATAAAATAAAATGATGAGAGTGGATTTTCTACTTTCGGGTGTACTACATCCGAGTTTACCAAAATCCAAAGATTCAATATCAAACTTGATACAAAAATTCTGAAAACTTTGGGAGTTGGGACATGAAACATGATCAAATGTTTTAGGGAAAATAAGGAAAATAAGGGACTGGCTAGGAGTAAGGCGATTGATAGAATTGGGATAGTCGATATTTCTTTTGCTCTGATTTGTTCTGACTCCCATGGTGGGTAGTACTCTCTCAGTTCGAAAGTATTTGTTTTGAAAATGAGTAAAATAAATATATCTATAAATAAAATAAGTCTATATACATTCACTTTTAGAATAAGTATTTCCGGACGATATATGTTACACCAGGTCACCAGCTGAGCTGCTAAACCATGAACGTAGCTGATGCATGCATGTTGTTCATTGTACCCTAAACGGCTCTCGTGAAAATTAGCTGGGCTCATGATATATGTCTTGATTGGTTGAGCTTACCATGCAGGTTTCTAGTTTTTTTTGTTTTTTTTGAGGATCCATGTTCGTTTCTAGGTCATATAGATCAGTGTTCGTATGTCGCATGTCCATGCCAAAGGTGGCCACAAAGGAGACTCGCATGTGGAACAACGCGAGCGAGTGCTTAGGCTTTCGGCGTAAATCATGACAAAACTTGCACACAATACACAGAAATTGTACTTTTCTAAATATGCAAGAATATGCATATAAAAATAAAGTTTTCACAAAAAAAACAAAGAAATGAATTAGTTAGTACATGACCGATGAATAGCACTCTCACACATTTTTCATGCAACGGTTAGTGATTGTATATGCAATCTCACATATGTATATTTATTTTTATACATGCATACAATATATATATACACACACATATACATATGTATATATCTATACACATATACAAATGTATATGCCGAAAATGTATAATTGCTATGCAAAATAACCAATCAGCGTTTATTCGTGGTCGTAACATTCTGGAGGGGCCATTCATGGTCGTAACTCGATTTCGAAAAGACGTACGACCGCGTCAACTAGGACTTCCTTCATCAGGTCCGCCTGGGAAGAGGATTCTCGTCGGTGTGGGTCCATTGCATGATGCAATTGGTCTCGAGGGGGGGGGGGGGGCAGGAACTTCTTCCGCAACAAGAGGGGCTGCGTCAACTTTGTTGCGGATGCCCTTACGGCAATGTTGGACAAAGCCAGGGCCGCCGGCCACCTCAGAGGAGTGGTTGGTCACCTGATTCCCAAAGGGGTGTCTCACCTGCAGTATGCAGACGACACGCTGCTCCTGTTCAAGCTGGACGTGCATATTATTGATACGATTAAGGCCATCTTGTTTAGCTTCGAGCTTATGTGTAGGCTCAAAATTAACTTTCACGAGTGTGAAGTGGTGTCCATGGGGATGGACACTTCCGAGGGGCAAGGGGTGTCAACTTTACTTAAATGTAAGTTGGGTAAACTTCCATTTATATACCTCGGTCTTCCGATTACAGCTAGGGCGTGTACCATCCAGGACCAGAAACCCGTTTGCAACACGGTTTTGGTTTTTGAAGACCATGTGAACAACGTGGGATCTTGCCTCAACATGGAAACGGGGATGAAACCCACCTGATTTTTCTTGCCTGTCCCCATCGATGTGACAAAAATCCAAGCCCATCTCTCCTACATCCCCATACATCGGGACATTTTTTCCACATCCTCATCCCTTTGGGGTTTTCTGTAACCGCGGGGAACCCTTTGTCCCCGCGAGCGATAAGCAAAAAACAGCAACAACCAGTAAATCAACAATTTTCATGGTTTTTTGGGGGCTAGGCCTAGTGTTTAGATGTGGGAGTGTGGTGGGCTAGCTACTCGAAGTGAACTTTTCAAGGAAGAGAACCAGGATGATAGGGTTTTGGTCAGCCCGGGTCTATTATTAGGCCCATATGTCACATGTTACATGGATTTAGCGGGTTTCAGGTGCGGGTAGTACTGGAATAGTTTTGCAGCCCTGAAACTTTTCGGGTTTTAGGTTTTACCCAATAGCAAATCCATGAGGATACAAACTGTTCCATCCCTTTCCCTAATAGGGTAAAAAACCGTGGGGATGCAGATATTGGGGTCCCGTTGCCATCTTGAATCTTGCCCGCGAGGTGAAGTTTAGGTCCTTGCGAGATAATAGTTTCACTATGCAGTTCTCTTGCATGGGCGATTGGGACATGATAATGGCAGGAGTACTACCGCTCTATAGTGTATGAATGAGGGGCGTGGCTGAGATTTCAAGCTGGCACACAGATATGAAGACTACCATCTTGTTATTCCCCGCTGATGAGGTCTCAGATGTGGCGTGGACTGGGTCGGTGGAGTTCCGGGCACCAGTGTGGAAAATTCAGTCCAACATCTCGGATAGTGGCACTTTCGTTAGCGACTCGTTAATTAATCCTTAATTAATTAACCATTCCTGACGTCAGAAATAATGCTTGGCTCGTCTCGTCTCATTTCCACATCGGGACGAGGCATGGTAAGGTGGACAATGGAGGAGGAGCGCGTGTGTGTGTAGAATTCCTCTTCTCAAGCTCCTAATAACATGTGGTAGAGAAGACCTTATAAAGGGGTCTAACTCTCACTCCACCAGTATATGGTACTAAACTTCTCATCATTTATCATGCATCTAAATGAGCCTTAGAGATTAAACAGGAATTATTGTCTTAGAGCACATATGCCCGTGCGTTGCAATGGGAGAAACATATCGTATGTTTCTAGTATAATAACTATGGCTAAAGATGCTCTACTAATCTATGTACTCTATTACAACATTGTTGTCTCACCCATATCACAATGTATATTCCTTTTCACCCTGATCGATAGTGGTTGCCGTGGTCACCTGATTACAATACATTTAAATGTAGTCAACCCCAAGGTGATAAGCTCGGACACAACACAACACATCTGTCATTGAACAAAATCAACAACACAATACATTCCCGGTCCAGAGCCATCGTCAGCGTGCCGCCCTCTCCTTCGGCATCTTCTTTCCGTCCAGCTCCCCACGCACACCTTCCTGATGAACAAAACATATTTGTCACTTGATATGTCTGTATATACACACTTGTGCAGATGGATTCGTACAATTTCAAATCCATTTTGAGCTGCTTATGTTCCTAATCTAATCAACTGACCATGTTGATGGTTCGAGCTCCTAATTAATCAAATCACTCGCGCATATTTTATCCTAGAGAAAAGAGGAAGTGAATTGTGCATGTCTGGTTACTTTCCTTATCTAATCAAGCGACCACTTTAGTTGTTAGAACTATTAATAATCAAACTGCTCACTAATGACTATTGCCTAGAAAAAGAGAAAGCAGAGTGCGCACATATATAACTCACCTGAGCTTAAATGGAGCAAAAAAAAAATCAATCGATTAAATGTGTTAGCTAGTCAACTTGTCTATCCACTTCCATTGTTGCGTGAGATTGAGAGTTTGATTCCCGAGCAATACATTATTTTTTGTGCAGTTTATATGAAGCCCAGCTCGGATGAGCACCAAGCGTCAAATAGGGAATTCCATTTTTACGTACGTCCCATTCCATATTTTGTTCAAAATTCAAAATATCTTCAGGAATTCAAAACTTATTAATGTTTTCAAAGATATTTACACATTTTATAAACATTCACTGTTTTTGGAACTTTAGAAAATGATCATGTTTTCAAAATTTGTTAAAAAAATAAAAAAATATTCATGGTTACCAAATTTGTTCATAATTTCATAAAATGTTCCAGATTTAAAAACTTGTTCACAACTTCAAAAATGATCTAGATTTCAAAACATGTTCGTTGCTTCGAAGTTCGTTCAATATTCTGAAAAAATAACAAATATTCACAATTTGTTCTTATTTTCCAAAAATATTCATGGTTTTTCAAGTATTTTGTTTTCGAAAATGATCAAATTTTCATAATTTGTTCGGGATTTTCAGAAAATGTTTGTGCTTTTTAAAAATTTCTGTTTCCGACTTTTTTAAAATTTTCATACTTCATTCATGCGTTCAAAAAATCGCTCATGTTTTTGTTTTAAAGATTTGGGAGTTCTCAAAAAAAATTCTACAGTACCTAGTTGCTATAGTCTCCGGTTTGGTTCATCACTTTGCTGCTACACTTCTTGTGTCACTAAGTTTCCTTATGCTAAGAAAACACAAACACTCATCATCTCAGCTGGCTATCATCATCCATGCAAGATCCCGAGGTCATGATTTCAAACCTGCACCATTTGCGCATATATTTTTTATTTATATGCTCGCACGCATTTATTTTTGATTTAGCTCGCATTAGCTGGTATTGGGCCGGTCCATTGGGGGTGCTCCTGTGAGATATTTAGATTTATATGCTTGCACGTGCTGGCTGCTACCGGACTGGCCCATTGGGGATGCTCCTGTACGAATGGACAATGCCTAATATTTCAGAGAGAGAAAAAACATAAAAAGGGATCATGGATGACGTGCGGGACGGACGACTACTGATGGACCAAAAAAATGAAGAAACAATATGTACTTTAGTATAACTAGCAAATATGTCCGTGCGTTGCAACGGGAAACAAAAAAAATATGCGCCAACCAAATAAGTATGACGCAATATCCTGATATATGAGCATACTTTATTTTAACACAGTGTCTCACCATGTTATCACTTATTTATTTTCACACCCTCGCTAATGATGGTCGCGATGTCCACGTGATCATAGTGCATTCTACGAAGAAAATCCAAGAGCTACGAGCTTGCCAGTGCATGTCACCATTGTCATTATGTTGCGTAAGGCAATGTTTAAAACTTTATTACAAACGAATCTAATTGACCACGAACTACTCTCAACGCCAAGATATATAAAGACAATCAAAAAACTAATCAAATCCTAGACATAAAAGACTTTTGAATCGGTGAATAGTTTTCAGAATCGTCAAACTTTTTTTTTGAAAATTTGGATTATCTCAAAAAATCATGAACATTAGTTTTGCTTATGAACATTTTTAAATGCATGAACAGTTTTTGATGAATATGTTTCGACTGAACAAACATATTTTGACTCGATTATTTTTTAAATAAATTGGGGAACAAATTTAATAAAAAATCATGGACATTTGTTTTTGGATTCCCATATATGTTTTGAATACACGATCATTTTCCAAAATCATGAACATGATTTTATTTCCCGACCTTTTTTCCAAATCGTGAATTTCTTTATAATTTGCGAATAGATTTGCAAAACTACTAAGATTTTTTGAATCTGCGAAACTTTTATGATTTCATAAACATTTTCCATATTCACATATATTTTATGATTTTTTGAAGAAAAAAATTTAACTCGCAACTTTTAAAAATTTAAAATCTCGAATCAATATAAAGAAGAAAGAAAACAAAATCGATTAGAAAAGACAAAAAACCAAAAAAAAACAGGGTACTAAAGCCGGCACATGGGCCAGACCATGAATGTATACATGTGGGAGGATATGCGTGAGAAAAAGAAGTGAGAAAAGGAAGTACCAAAGTGTGGAAGCCCGGGTTTGAACCGTGGTCTTCTAAAATATTTAAATGCATGAAAAGTTTTCGATTAATATTTTTGACTCAACAAACATTTTTTGAATCGATGAACGCTTCTAAAAATTGGGGAACAAATTTAACAAAAATTACTAATTTTTACTTTTATAAATTTTCTAAAATTTCATGGACATTTGTTTTCGGATTCCCGAATATGTTTTGAATACGCGATCAGTTTCCAAAATCATGAACATGATTTTATTTTCCGCCCGTTTTTCAAAATCGTGATTTTTTTTAATTTGTGAATAGTTTTGCAAAACCACCAAGATTTTTTGAATCTGCGAAACTTTTTTGATTTCCTAAATTTTTTTTGTATTCACATATATTTTATGATTTCTTGTACATTTGTTTTGGAAAAATGAACTTTTGAAGAATTGAAATCCCGAATTAATTTAAAGAAGAAAGAAAACAAAATAGATTAGAAAAAACAAAAAAAAGGGGAGTGAAGCCCTGCACATGGGCCGGTCGATGAACGTACATATGTGGGAGGATACGCCTGAGAAAAGAACGACGATTGTGCATCGGGGTCTTCTCGCTGGAGGAGATATGTGTCAACCATTCCGCTGCTTTTGCATCTATGTGTTTTACCGGTCCCACCACTATAAAACAATGAAGTAGAACGGCGATTTTTATCCGAAAAACAGAATCGTTTTACTTTTTTATGAATGGCATAATAGGTAATTTAAAACAATTTAAAAGGTATTTATTGGACGGACGGCCAGAAGCAATAAACGCTTTATTATTAAATAAAAATTAGATATATAAATATAGATATAGATATAGATATGATTCAAAGGGTCCTTCTCACGTAAGTCAAGAGTCCTTCTCATGTAAATCACTCATATGAATTTATAGAAATATTTTGAACAATTAACTGATTTTATTTATAGAATTTTATATATTAGATATGAACCGTTATAATTTGGAAAGAGAAGAGTCCTTGTCACGTAAGTATCCAATGAAAACATATGCCCGACTTTTAGATGAGATTTTTCCCCTTTGTTTTCTCTTTCTTATCATATATTTGTTTCTTCTTTTTTATACCAAACAATATGGAAAGAGAAGAGGTCGTCTCATGTAAGTCACACAGATGAATTTAATCTAATCTAGTATATCCTTATAAAAAAAAAAGAGGGCTAATCCAACTTAAAATCTGAACCATCTAATTGGATAATCGAGGGTCTTAAATCGTCGTCAACGAAAGCCTTCGTTAACACACGAGCAGCTACGCACCGCTAAACCGCTCCAGCCCCGCCTCTTCTCCACTCCCCTTCTCGTCAACGAAAAAATTGCTCCCCCACTCTCATCCCCGACCGCCGCCTCCCCCCGGTCGCCCCGCCCTGCCCGTCGCCTCCGCCCGTCAACTCTCCGCCTGCTCACCCCGCCCGTCGCCTCCCCCTCTCCTGCTCGCCCCGTCCTGTGTAGTTCCACGCCGCCGCCTTCTCCCAGACGCGCCGCCGCAAACTGCCCTGCCGGTCCCGGCCTGCCGGCGTCGTCCCCTCTACCAGACATGCCGCCGTCCCCTCTCCCGCCCCTGCCCCCGCACACTGCCCCGCCGGTCCCGGCCCTGCCCACCGCAGGGCCCTCTTTATGCAGATCTGCCGTCTCCCGGCCCTCTTGATGCTTCGGCACTTGGGGCAAGCAAAGGGCCTCGCCATGGCCTTCGTTTTCCTCTTGTTCCTCCGTTAATCCATGGCAGCTAGATATTCTTGGCCTCAAGCACAACCACCTACAGGATCCAGGCGAGCGAGGAGCAGTCGCGGATGATCCTGCACCATCCCGTCATGCGTGTAGCCGCCGTCCACAACACCGGCACCATCATCTGATTTGCAGGTATGACAAACAACCCCATCTCCCTCCTAATCCTTTTTTTCTGCCCTCACATGGATGCGTAGAGGTAGAATTAGAGAGCGTACACTTGCAAGCTTTTTGCCTAGAAAAATGTCTCAGAATCAACTGATTCATGATGTTATTATCTGTTTCGACATCTCGATATTACTGTTTCACTGAAACTCACACTCCCTCCCTGATTCAATGTAGCACATAGCAGCCGCCCCCGCCGGGGATGTGGACACACGCAAGGCGACTGCTGGCGAACGATGTTGTACATGCCGTCGCGCCTCCACGCTGCCGCACAAGGGAATAGCCATATCAGTTGTATGGTCGCGTCAAATTATGAGTTGTACTGAATATTTCTATATCCAAACTGAATTGGCCATTAAACGCCTTCATATCACTCGCTGTTGCCGGTGAGACCAGAGTGGATGCAGCCCTGGGTCAAGTCAATTGATCTTTGGCGGCACCGACGCGCCACCGCCGCTCCCGCATACCCGGTTGTGGGCTAGGACATGGACTCGGCTGCCGCGCCGAGTCAATGGAGTTGTGTTCGGCCACGACAAGAACACGCATGGAGCTGTTCCGAGTATGGTGGTGCATCCGTTTTACATGTTACTTTTGTGTTCCTTGGATAGATGTGTTGTGCAGACCTGGCATAGGTTATGTTGGACAATAGCAAGTGTTGCCAGTCGCACCTGAAACAATCAACTTCGATGCATCAAGGTTTGCTCTTTGAAAATCAATGCATTTGTAAGTACCGAGCTTAATAAGGTTTTTTAGGCAAGTTTAAGAGGGGTAACTTGAAGGTACTATTACGATCTGAACATCAAACTCTGTTTTTTTTAGCTTGCTTGATAGTACAGTACACACTACTTAACAAATTTTCTATTTTCTTCGGTTATAGTCACATCTTTTGAGAAATGTTGTCAGAGGAAGAGATCATGGTGTTTAGAGAATTTGAATCACAGATAGTGATAAATAGAGGGATAATTAATGTTGAGGTACTAAGGGCTGGTTTATAAAAGTTTGGTACCGACTTTACCCAATTAGAAATAACAGTTGATGGAGTTGGTATGTTAATCTGATAGCCCCTACGTTAAACAATATGTTCTATATATGCATACTTACCTTCTTCTTCTTGCAATTGTATTTATTAACTAGCTTATTGCCTTCACATATACACTCTTGGATGTTTTTATTTAAGAGCATAACTTCATGAACGGAAGAGGTTATAAAGTTTACTCACATATTCTGGTTTCAAAGCAAAACAGTTGCACCTTGAGAATGTTGACTGAATTGAATTGAGATTACACATGGCACATGATGCGAGACATGCCTAACTAATGCTTATGACTTGTCTGGTTTATCTATTTTAATAGGGCACAAAGATGGCTGCAACAATAACTGATGAAAAGGTGGACCGCTTGGAACCACAAATTAGTGAAGGTAAGACATATTTTATCTCAAGGATGTCCGTGGAGCCACTCACAGGTTGGCAGCAACTAATGTTTGCTGGTAATCATCATGAGTGTCAGTTTACAATGGCGATGCCATATTTGTCAAAAGATTGGCTTTAGTTGCTTGTTCACAATTAGTAATCATGACATGTGGTAGGATGTCTTTATGGGCTCATACGTACTCTATATATGAAAATGTTACATGAAAAGCACTGCTAGAAATTTTAAATTGGGATGTGTACTGCTTATTATTTGCAGTTTTGCACTATACACTCACAATCCTAATATTAATCTTTTTGGTTGACTAGCACTATATTTTCTGATTGTGACCTCATTCTTAAATAGTTAAATTTGGCAGGTTGCAGAAATTCAAATTCAATATTTCTTGAGAATCAATGTCTATTCCGTGGGGGTTACTGAATGCTTCTAGCTTTGTGGAATTTCTCTGCTTACATTGGTAATGTTTGATCCTTGATAGCTATGCTATCTTCCTTCCATGTTGGTCATGCTGATAAAAGTTTGGAGACAGGAAACATCTTGTACAAGTCAATGTATATACAATATTTTTTACGCACCACTAGCTCCAAGGATTTGTTTCCTCTACTTGAAACATACATGTGAGTGTTTGATACTCCTTTAATCATGTATCTCCTTGCTGAAACTGAATGCAGTTTTTGTTGGCTCGGGCAAACATTTGCACCAATCCACCACACTCGAATCAGGGGATTGCATACAATGCGGTGGCAAAAATTGAGGTGATGATCCGTCAGGTTCGTCTCATATTTGTTTTTCGGAATGACTTAATTGGTCTCAGGCACTTTTTGTGGCCTAGAAAATATCGCAAATGTCCACCAATCAGCCGCCTCCCCCGCGATTGACTCCCTGCAGTTATCGCCCAAACACATTGACTGCTCTATCGAATAAGTTGATAATACCCACTTCATTCTTGCCCTGATATATTAACCTAATGTTTTGTAGATTCGTTTATCTATTTTCAGCATATGTGGCATGTTCTACAGGGCATTCAGACTAGATTTTCTTAGCATGAATTCAGTTTTTGATTGTAGTTTGTGGGTTATTTTAGTTACTAGCTTACAAGGATTCAGTTTATCCACTGCTGCTCCTAGAGGGTGCATTTAAATGATGAGAAGGTGGAAGTTAATAACTTCATATGCTGATTTGATTTCTCTACAAGTGATTTCCTTTTTGTTTTGTTCAAGAAAGCTTGATTTACATGCGCGCACATGGTTAATACTCTGTTGCGGTATATGCATGCAAGGCACTATTTGGTTTGGCTTGCATTTAATAGTATGTCATCATATGAAAGAAGCTTATGCCATGTATATCATGTACTACCTGAAGTTTTTGCAGTCGTTCAATGTAGAACCCTTGAAAAAGATTCTTATGTACTACCTCCATCCCAAAATAATTGTCGCAGATTTAGTACTAAATTAGTACAGATTTTGTACTAGATCAACGACACTTATTTTTGGACGGAGGGAGTGTTGGAAATATGCCCTAGAGGCAATAATAAATTAGTTATTATCATATTTCCTTGTTCATGATAATCGTTTATTATCCATGCTATAATTGTATTGATCGGAGACTTAAATGCATGTGTGGATACATAGACAAAGCCATGTCCCTAGTATGCCTCTAATGGACTAGCTCGTTGATCAAAGGATGGTTAAGGTTTCCTAGCCATGGACATGAGATGTCATTTGATAATGGGATCACATCATTAGGAGAATGATGTGATGGATAAGACCCAAACTACAAACATAGCATATGATCGTGTCAGTTTATTGCTACTATTTTCTGCATGTCAAGTATATGTTCCTATGACCATGAGATCATGCAACTCACGGATATCGGAGGAGTGCCTTGTGTGTATCAAACGTCGCAACGTAACTGGGTGACTATAAAGGTGCTCTACAGGTATCTCCGATGGTGTCTGTTGAGTTGGCATGGATCGAGACTGGGATTTGTTACTCCGTGTAACGGAGAGGTATCTCGGGGCCCACTCGGTAATGCAACATCACAATAAGCCTTGCAAGCGATGTGACTAATTGTTAGTTGCGGGATCTTGTACTACGGAACGAGTAAAGAGACTTGCCGGTAATGAGGTTGAACTAGGTATGGAGATACCGACGATCGAATCTCGGGCAAGTAACATACCGAAGAACAAAGGGAACGTTATACGGGATTAACTGAATCCTTGACATAGAGGTTCGACCGATAAAGATCTTCGTAGAATATGTAGGAACCAATGTGGACGTCCAGGTCCCGCCATTGGTTATTGACTGTAGAGGTGTCTCGGTCATGTCTACATAGTTCTCGAACCCGCAGGGTCTGCACACTTAAGGTTCGGTGACGTTTCGGTAGTGTAGAGTTGTGTATGGTGGTGACCGAAGGTTGTTCGGAGTCCCGGATGAGATCCCGGACGTCACGAGGATCTCCGGAATGGTCCGGAGGTAAAGATTCATATATGGGAAGTCCCAGTTTGGTTTCCGGAAAAGTTTCGGGCTCATCGGTAGTGTACCGGGAGTATCGGTAGTGTACCGGGAGTGCCGGTAGTGTACCGGGGGACCTCCGGGAGGGGTATTTCGACCCCAAGAGGTCCATGGGCTGTGGGAGAATAATAACCAGCCCTTAGTGGGCTGGGAAAACAGCCACAAAGGCCCATGGCGCAGGAGAGAAAGTCCTAAAGCAAAAAGTGGAAAATCAGCCAATAGGAGGCAATCCTACTCCAACTAGGATTGGAGGTGAAGTAGGATTGCTCCCACCTCCTATTTCGGCCGACCCAAAGGCCTTGGCTGCCTCTCCTCTCCTCTCCTCCTATATATACTAGTGGATTGGGTGGTTTTTGGACAGAATTTCCGGCCACGTGCTACCCGTTCCACCGGTGCATAGTTTCTCCTCTAGATCGGTTTTCTGCAGCGCTTAGGCGAAGCCCTGCCGGAATTGCTCCACCACCATCACCGGAGCGCCGTCACGCTGCCGGTGAACTCTCTCTCCTCTCCACCTCCTCTTGCTGGATCAAGACGGTGGAGATCGTCATCAAGCTGCACGTGTGCTGAACGCGGAGGTGCCGTCCGTTCGGCGCTAGATCGGAAGAACCGTGATCGAGATCGCGAGACGGTTCGTGATGAGATCGCGGAACGGATCGTGATGAGTTCGCGGGACAGATCGTGATCAAGATCGTGATGATGAGATCGCGGGACGGATCGTGATGAGTTCACGGGACGGATCGTGATTGGATCGCGGGACGGATCGTGATGAGATCGCGGGACGCTCGGCGATTTGGATCGCGAAGAAGTTCGACTACACCAACCGCGTTTCTTAATGCTTCCCGCTTAGCGATCTACAAGGGTACGTAGATCCACTCTCCCTCTCGATGCTCATCACCATGGATAGGTTTGCGTGTGCGTAGGAAAATTTTTGTTTCCCATGCGACGTTCCCCAACAGGGAGTACTTCTTATTTTCTCCAAGCTAAGACGTTGTATTTACTTAATGACAAACATACATATATTTCCACAAATTATTTACGATCCATGTCGTAAGAGTCTTTCTATTACCAAACTATCTACTTGTCATGAGCTGGAGTCTTTTTGTTTTCCTTTTATGTACATATTGTGTATGAAATTATTCTTGTAGAGAATGGAAAGTTTAGTACGCTAAAGAAGAGGACATACTTACAAAATGTTACATTAATTTGTTTACATTATAGCTTTTGTTCAGTTGTTTGAGTTTCACGGTGCAGGTGGGCGTGTAGGTGTCATGGCAATAGTTGAAAGAAGATTCAGGAGTTGAGCATTAGTTACGCCGCAATCACGTTGATGCTCCTCCTCAAGACCATGCGGCCATTATTGGTATGCTTCAGCGGAACTTTGGCCTACTAATCAGCAATGAATTTTTTTAGTAATAAACCAACATCCTACTATTTTGCATTCAATTTTAGGTGATTGTTGTCTTACTATATATTGTAGGTTAATTCAGTTTTTATATTTTTATGGGACTTAAGATTAAATTATCCTTATTCTATTGCATAATCCCAAAGCATGTTAAATATTACTTCCCCGTTCCATAATTATTATCGTGGTTTTAGTTCATTTAAAAGTCATTGTGGATTCATGGTATCATTTTAAAACAGATTTATGGCTATGTCATACTATACATACATAGGTAGGCATGTATGATTCTTTTTCGGTAAAAAGTATTTTTGCCGAGCTAGAAGAAAACCTTGAGATGGTCCAACTTTTCGTAAGTGTGGTATTGTTAAATAGTGATTTAAATGGTATCTCATATTTTCCTTTCAGGGAAGGAGCTAATGTTACCACAACCTCACCTGTATCAAGGTGATGCACTGGATGTATCGTTATCCATCAATGGGAACTCGACCAAGATGAAGGCATTGCCTTTAGGAGCACTATGTCCAATGATTCCATGTGTAAAATTGAATGCCATTGCGATCACTTAGATTGGTGAGTGTATAATTGATGATTCACGTATTTTCAAAGCCTTCACGTGACATTGTTATACTTGTAATTGAAGTTCATTTGTGAATCTGGTGTTATTTTCATACATCTATGACATGATCATCTTCTTAAATTAGATAATATATGATCAATTTTTTTATGGTTCATCATGTAAGAACTATGAACAATCATACTATGATTTTACCACTTTTTCACTGCTTTAAAAGCCAGTGCTTATCCCTATGACGGTGTATGGCTCTTGATGACTTATACCTCTGATAAACTTTACAACTTTGATCCAAGTTTGCTTCTCTGCCATGTTCATTTGAACAATTCTTGCATGTATCATAACTACTATGAAGTTTGCATTACAAAATATAGACATTCTAGGATATTTTAATACCGTTTTACTATACACTAGACTTCTTTGGTTGCCCTTGACGTGTTACATATACATACGATAGCGAGATTTCTTATTTTCTTTAAATAGCCGTTCGCTAATTATGACGAAGGAGGAAATTATTTCCTACGATTATACCTGTGTTACACGTGCATGCTTACTAGTACCCCTATAAAAGAACGAAAGGGCAAATCCAAATCACAATCTGAACCGTCTAATCACACGATCAATGGTCTAAAATCTTTGTTAACTAAATTTTCATTAACGAAACACTAATCCTCACACCTCGCATGTCCTGTACTCCCGTTCGGCCCACCAACCGCTCAGCCACGACACCCCACCAACACACACACACATATGCACCTCCACTCTCCTCCTCCGTCGACAACAAATCCGCTAACCGCTCCTCCCCGGCGTGAGTCGTCGCCGCGCCTCGCCCTCCTACCATGGTCGGCATCATTCCCTCCCTCACTTGCAAATCCGCCGCCGCCACGCCGTGCGCAGCACCACCACCACCTCGTCATCGGCGGCAGGAGGAACAACAACAGCTAGGAGGCCATGGTTGCGGCGCCCGTCGAGGAGGCGTTTCAGGAGGTCGAACCGACGGGGCGGTTCGAGGGTGTTAAACATATGTGTTGCATGTATATTGCGTATAGTCTGGCCCACCTCCTAGTTATGTATAGTTGAGGTAGAGGCTCACTTCTACTCTATATATACGTGCACCTTGGCACCTATCAATGCATCAGCAATAGTAGTGCCAATCCCTCTCTACATGGTATCATCCTTCCCGATCCAACCCTAGGATTTTAGCCGCCGCCGCCGCTGTCGCACCCTCCCACGCGCGCCGCCGCCGCAGCTGTCGCTACCCGCCACTGCCGCACCTTGCCGCTGCCGCGCTATCCTCCCGCCGCCGCCGCCTCGTGCCGCCCCTCTTCCGCTGCCCATCTACTCGTCGACCCACAGCCGCCGTCGCTGTCGCGATCCTCTTCCCCGTGCCGCCGCCGCTGCCCCGTCGCGCCACCCTCTTCACTCTACGCCGCAGCTGCCACTCGCAGCGCCTGTCTCTCTCCAAGACGTTGCCGCTACCCTAACCCTAGCCGCCAATGGAGTCCCCGAGCTCGTCCACCACCCACTCTTCCAACCCCTTCGCCGGTCCCGAACCCTCCGCCGTCGCCATCCGCGATCTCAACATCGAGGCCCGCGTTCCCATCCACCTTGACAGCTCCAGCACTTCGTACTACGCGTGGAAGACCTACTTCACCCTTGTCTTCCGCGAGTACTATCTCACTGAGCACATCGATGGCTCCGTGACGCCGCCTTCATGAAAGGCGATCTGGAGTGGTCCGCCATTGAGGCCACGCTCATCCGATGGTTCTACCAAACCGTCTCGAAGGACATATTCCACACGGTCGTCGCCGAGGACGACACCGCCTGCACCGTGTGGAACAAGATCAACACGCTCTTCACCGACAACAAACTTCAGCGCCTTGTTTTCTTGCAGCAGGAGTTCTTCGGTTGTCACCAGGACACCTCCACCATCAATGAGTACTGCATGCGACTTAAGATGCTCGCCGATGAGCTTCGCGACATCGGGCCCAAAGTCTCTGATGAACTCATGCTGAGCACTCTCACCATCGGCCTCAATGAGGACTTTGGCAACGCAGCATCCAACCTAACCTTGCTCCCGCAACCCACCTTCCAGCACGTCGTCGCCTACCTCAAGCTTGAGGAATGCCGCATGACGAAGGTGAAGCAACGGGTCCACCACACCGCCCTCACCGCCGGCACCACCCGCGGCAACCCCGCTCCAGCACCTACGCAGGCCCAGCCGCGTCCTCCTACGCCGGTGGGTTACTTCCTGCTGCCACCCGCGCCACCTGAGCCCCCCGCGCCTCCCCAACAGCAATGCGGAGGGGGCCGACGCAACCGGCGGGGCGGCGGGGGTCGCCGCCAACAGCAGCAACAGCAGCAGGCGGGCCTCGGCGCCGGAGGACTATCGTGCCACCAGTCGCCCCCTCTGCCGTGGACCACCGGCCAGAACCCATGGACGGGTGTCGTGCATGCCTACCACATGCCCGTCCCACGGGCCCCCGCATAGGGTCTCCTCGGTCTGGGCCCCACCAGCCACCAGGCGTTCCTCGACGCTCCAAACCAGCCGGCCGGCGCCGGTTACGACGCCCCTCTTGCATCGCCACCTCTCGGCGGCTATGGCCCTCCGGCCCCAGCGCCCGCCTACAGAGGTCTCCTGCCACGACCGACACCAACGCCATGGGATCCCTCCCTCCTGGCGGCCCTGCACTCCGTGCCATCACCCAACAACTACGTCGGCGGAGGCGACTGGTACATAGACACCGGTGCTACTGCGCACATGACAGCTCATCCCGGTAACCTAACCTCCTACACTCCCGTTCATACGCCCACTCGTATCACTGTTGGCAACGGTTCTTCCTTACCTATCACTCACGTTGGTAGCACTAGTTTTCCCTCCACTTCCACACCCATCACCATGTCTAACGTTCTTGTTTCACCTGAACTTGTCACGAACCTAGTTTCTGTTCGTTGTCTTGCTCGTGAGAACCCTCTGACTGTTGAATTTGACGGTGCTGGTTTTTCTGTGAAGGATGCCCGCACGCGGATGGTGCTCCACCGATGTGACAGCCGTGAGGATCTTTATCCCGTGCACGCCGGCGCTTCCTCCTCTGCACCTGCTGCCTTGGCCGCCGGCGTCGACCTCTGGCACGCTCGCCTCGGACACCCCAACCACACCGTTTTGCGTCAAATCCTTAGGAGCTTTTCTTTCTCATGTAATAAGCTCGACGAGCATACCTGTGAGGCTTGACGTTTAGGCAAGCACGTTCGTCTTCTCTTTAGTGCGTCTACAACCATTTCCACTTTTCCGTTTCAGCTTCTTCATAGTGATGTTTGGACGTCTCCCATTGCAAGTAACACGGGTTATCTATACTACTTGGTGATTTTAGATGATTACTCTCATTATGTGTGGACTTTTCCTCTTCGTCGCAAGTCCGACGCGTTAGCCACACTCACGTCATTTTTCTCCTACGTCGTCACACAGTTCGGTCGCCCTATACTTGCACTCCAAACTTACAACGGAAAAGAGTTTGACAACCTCGCTCTTCGCACCTTTCTAGCCTCTCACGGCACCACTTTCCGCTTAACATGCCCATACACCTCGCAACAAAACGGCCGCGTCGAGCGCATACTTCGCACTCTTAATGACTGCACTCGCACGTTACTCTTCCATGCTAATGTGCCCGCCCGGTTCTGGCCGGATGCTCTAGTCACCACTACCCTTCTCATTAACATTCGTCCGTGTCGTCCTCGGTGGAACTACGCCCCTCATCACCTTCTTTTTGGTTCACCTCCGTCCTACGACGGTCTTACGCCTCGGTGCTGGGCTCGGCTCCGTCAAGATGGTGTACCGCGGGTCGGACCAGGAGGAGGGCATCGAGGTGGCGTGGAACCGGGTGCGCCCGAGTGCGCTAGACCCTGCCATGGTCGATCGCCTCCACGCCGAGGTGCGCCTTCTCCGCTCTGATGAGGACATCCCTACTAATGTTACACCCACAACTTCGACTGCTATACATACAGGACGAATTACTAGAGCTCGCGCACGTCAATTGAATTACCAGGTACTTTCATTTCTTGAAAATCCTTCTAATGTTTATGAACATATGATGCTGCCTAAATTAGATGCTTTTGTTTTACTTATGAATGAAGGACCTAGCATGGACAAGAAGGATGGCCATTAGAGCGGGATCAAGCATGAAGAAGAAGGTGCGCGCGAGGGAAAGAATAATGGAGCTTCCAGTGATGATTTTCGCACTTTGAAGCCACCATAATGGAAGCAAGAAGCCTTGGACAAAATATGTATGATGCCACTTTATAAAATTCGTCCCTAGGCTAATATAGGTGTTGCGTCACCTTATTTTTGGGCCAGGCCCATGTAATTTCGAAATACCATATTATAGGCTGTTTTTAGAGTCCGTATGTATGGAAAAACTGAGTTAGGGTCGGTTTCGAACCCCTCCTCCAAGGGGCCACGAAATTTCCCTCTATTCCCCCATATATACAGCCCTTAGGGTGTCGTTTTAGGGTTGAGTTTTGTTTAGATTACAAGTTCGCCATAGCTGCAACTTCGTGTTCTTCTTTTGTGTTCCACGACCAGACAAAGACGTCACAGAACCCCACTTCCATCAATAAAGCTTTCCTCTTATATTCGTAATATCCAGATTGCAATCTTAGTTTCTTGCTTGTTCTTCGTTTGCGTGCAAGAAATAGACCTTGTGATCAGGTTGATCGTGCTCCGACGTGTTCAATAACCTCTCGGAGTTGGTTTAGCGATTGCTAAGGCGCGACGTCATCACACGTTTGTAGTTGGATCGTCAAAGTCTACTCCACCAAAAACGATAGCCCCCATCTCATCGAAAGACAGGGATAACTTTGCCTATATCACGCTCCCTCTACCGTGACCATATCATAGGCTTCCACAAGGTCTGGCTCGACCGCGACGCCGGCGTGCTCAACTTCATAACCTAGGTCTGCAACTCGGGGAGCCTCCGCGAGCCGCAAGCACGTTTTCGTCAAGGCGCTCAAGAAGTGGGCGCGGCAGATACTTGAGGGCCTGGCGACCACCTCCACACCCACTACCCCTGCATCATCCATCGCGACCTTAATTGCAGCAAAGTCTTCATCAACGGCAACACCGGCCATGTAATACGTGTGCCCATCAATCAATCTAGCTAATTGCCTCTCCTCGCACACTTCTTGTCCGGACAGCCTCGACCGCGACGAGGGCAACAATAGGATCCAACGTAAGGTTCTTAGTCCACCCTTTTCAGCGCACTGGATTAGGAATGCTTGCTTGTAGGTGCTGATGGTTGGGGTTCTGCATACTTGGCGGAGATCGCGAATTTTCTCGGTATCATGCAAAGCGATTCATGTGAGATTGATGCAGCTCTTTGTTCTTTGAGGCTTACATTTCTTGAGTGTTAGATTTTGTTACACACATATGGCAGATATCTGGTGTGCGAGAAGCTAGCTGTTGGATGGCAGAGGCAGGCCTGCTATGCGGACAACCCATAGTGGAGGTTGGTTTAACACTTCACTCTTTGTGATATACTTTCGCTATGCTGATTCATTATACAAAACCATTAGTCAGATTCTCATAATCGGTAGCTATTTCAGTTCAACATTTTCCAGTACTGTAAGCAGAAAGGATTGTTTGATGCAAAATTAAGTTCATTGTACAGAAAGTATTAGATGATGTTTCAACCTCAATTCTGGGGCATCTGAAACATAAATTACCTTACAAATTGCTCCCTGGCTGTGTTGATGAGCAGTTAGAAAGGATGTACAAGTTGTAGATTCCACTACAGAGAAACAAGTTTTTTCAGAAGGCTTTTCCTGCTGCTGTCCAAATACAATCAATTTTCCCTGTAAGTGCACCCAATTTTATGTTTGTCAAATGTATTATATAGAAGACAGGCACAGATTTCTAGCACACATATAATTCTTAAAAGTTATGAATCTGTGTTGCTGTCTTGTGACACCCCACATGACAAGCAATTTCAAGAACCACCACCATTTCAGTGTGAACATAGAATAAATATAGTATGCGCGCGGGTTTAAAAATCCTCCCTTGACTGTATGGAAATCTAAAGTATCACTAGCGATACAACACTCTTATCCTCTCATCTCCCAGTTCCTCCTCCTCTGTTCTCCATCCACCTCACCTCACCACCACATCGCCGCTCTTTCATTTTTGATCCAGCCCCGCCTCCACAGTTCCCTGATGCCTGATCGTGCTCCACCCAACGCCATGGATGGGCACCTTGGAGCTCCCGTTGCCCCAGTCATCGCCCCGTGCTCCGGGTCCGACCAATAGCCACCTGCGACTCTATTTGGACGCCCACAAGCCTCCCATCACCCTGCGACATCCCCTGGAGGTCCAGCTAATCCCGCGCCGCTCACCCTCGCCACGCTTCCTCTACTCTCGGCGGCTCGCGTTGAGCGCGAGGAGGCCAACGCCTCCTCCAGACGCGGCCCACCTACTCAGCCCGGCCGCGAGCGGAGTGGCGTGCGGGGGCGACAGGAGCGGCGGAGCCGACGCGGGGCGTGAAGATGGAGCGAGCCCCCTCGGCCTCCCCGTCGCCGTGCCGCCCCTACCGCTGGCCTGCCGCGCCGCCACGCCCGGCCCTCTCCGCCTCCGCGCGCTCTGTCCCCTCGGCCTCGCTTCGCCGGCGACAAGGCACCTCGGGGGGCTCCTCAAGCTCCCTCATCTCCAATCTCCATCGCCTCCTCGCCCGTCAGCCCGGCGGTGGAGGACGGAGATGTATAAGCCCATCTGCCCATTGTGCCATGTGGTACTTGCTAGGGGGCTTTACGTAAAAACGAAAAGTTCTTTAATTTAAAAACGGACTGCGGGTTGAATACCCAAAAATAGAGAGACTTTTTTTGTAAATTTGACCACGACGCCCAACCAGAAGATATCGTCGCTTTATTATTAGGTAGAGAAAGAGGAGAATCATAAGGAGTTGTTGCACTTTAAAGCTTTTTGCTCAGTTTCTTGTTTTGCTCATTTCCATTGACTTTTGTACAGCCAAATCAGGAGCTTGGATGATGTTAGTTTGAATCTCGAGGTTCTCAACTACTTGTGATGGTATTCTCTTATATGTCTAACTAAGAAAATATAGATAATACAAAACTTGTTAGTTTTCTATAACTTTACTGTGCATATGTGTATGAGTGTGTGATATGTTTGTTCAACACCCCCTTTCTTTTTCTAGAATCCCATGCCATTTTGTATATGTACAACTTTCATGGAGGGAGAGTGCTGCATATCTAGGACTCATCATGACGACGTGCATTCTAAGAAAAACATAATCAAATTCCTATCTCTTCAGATCCCTTTACGACTAGAGGAACAATGGAATTCAGTGTACAAAATCTTTCTTTCATAGCAATTATCCATGCTAATGAAGTATTCGTCCTTCATGTTTTGCAGAATAGTTCAGTGGAATGTACAAAGTCGGTAACCTCATGATGAAAAGGGAGGATGGTGAAGGAGACTTGCTTAGTCCATTCCTTTTGCTTTGCTTACTAATGACGCCCGAAGATGCAAAATACTAAAAAAATTCAGTGTGTGCTACATCTTAAATGCAATTGCAGACCAACATCTTCACATTTTTATCCATTTTTCATTTTCTTCACATTTTTGGTAAAATGACTATTCGGACAAGCTTAGAAAATGGATAAATTGATTTCATAACGTTTGTATTTTAGAGGCTTGTCATGCACTGCAAGTTCTACATGCTGATCCATTTGAACCAATGCATGAGCACAGTCAAATTCACAGCAATGTCTTTTACCATTGCAGGCAATGAAACAATAGGACTTGCACTGGCCTGTGTAACTGAATTAGGTTGGGAGGCGTGGAGAGTTCAAGTACTGTCTGGGATACTACTTACATTGCTAATAAGTTAACGACTGGTCCTAATACTAGGATTCCTGGCTGTATTAGTTTCAAGCCCTGTATGCTCATTTGATTGAACCCTGTCTTGCATATCAGCTTTGTTACTGAGCCAGTGCTTGCATACATATATGGTTTTATTGTAAGAGCACGCTTCATAGTTTTTTTTGAAGGCCAAGAAGGTGTTGTTGTTCGTGACATGTGTTGTGGCAGTGGGACTTCTGTTGGTGTTTATGTTCTAATAACTCAATTTGATAGAGGATACTGGTTGAGTTATCAGTGATCATTTGGGCATAGAGCATGCGGATGTAAGAAACTTCCGAACACATTCAAGTCGTCTATAAATTGGCAGTCTTAGCCACTTAAAGTGAGTTATACAACTAAATTGTTGAAAGTGCAGTTCTACGATTAAATACATTGCTGAAATTTTCAGGTTGTCGGGCAAACTACAACTATGAACAATATGACCCATTTGACTCTTGTGAGGGCAGAGCGATAAAATAAACCTGCCATCAGTAGGCGAGTTCAAACATTGTTGGCAAGGCGATGCTCTGTTTGGATACAGTTATTTGTTTTCAAGGAGGTAGAAGGCGGTGCAGCAGCTGTAGTTTCGCCCCCACTTGTGCTAACAATTTTCTTTATGAAGATTTTTGCTAGCCAATTTGGGTACGAGTGTACGTGTGATGCTCACGGAGACCATTCTAAGAGAGGAGGCGTGTGTCTGGCTTTAGCGAACTGAAGCCGTAACAGAGGCCATTCTATGTAGCTGACGGACCTGCCTATATAATTTTTATGTAGCCGATGATTCAATCGTGGAATGCTAGGGTTCCATGAAAGAAAAATGCGTGTGCAAGATCAATAAATTTTGTGATGCAAGGATTAGTAGATTTCATATTATCTTACAACCTCTAGGAACATTGAATGGATGAAACAACATACGTTATTGTTCAGCAACGCGACAACAGATTCACAATGGTTTCTCACTATTAAAAGTACAATTCGAGTGACATTGCAAGATTGTATACTTATTTGACCAAATATTTTCAAGAAAATTCATGTTTTTATTATGTATATTTATGTTTGAGATTGCGCTATTAAACAGAATCTCCATTCAGAATGCAACTACTAATGTTTGCACGTATTTCTTTAGAAGTTTAGTGTTTGGAACAAAAAATAATGCAAATCTTTTTTCTAAGGTTAGATGTGCGTTGCACGTGCACGATTACTAGTATATATAAGTATTGTGCTAACGTCCAGTCGACTGGACATTAAGCAATAGATCTGCACGATCAGTAACCCACCTCCCTCCCGCACGCTCGATTTCATCGATTTTTTTCTTCTCTCAAAAAACGTATACACCAATAGTAAATCGCTAGAGGTCTTTTTGGTTTTTGGCTACACAATATGAAAAGAAAATAAAAGTGCTAGAAAGGGGACTTGAACCCAAGTCTATTCATTAGACTTTGAGCGCAATAACCAACTAAGCCATCTTTAGTTGTCATCTTTTGTTTCTATATGGGGATCCGTGAGATGCCCGTTATCATCGGTGCGTTAGGTTGGTCATAGTGGGGTGTACCCTGGTTGTAGATAGATTCTATATGGGGAATTTATTTTAACAATTAAACAAAAAAATAGTTCATAGGTATTTTTAGATTAAACTTGGATTTGTTTTGCACTATTATATTTTTTTTGTGAAAAAACCCAACATTGACTTCAGGCCAAAAGAGACAAAGTTTATCGAAAGTGCTCTTCTCAGCCCGAGCTCATGTGAGCTTGGGTGAACAGTAAATTCAAAAACAATAGTAAAAAAGTTCAAAAAAATCTGAAATTTTTTCTTGAGAAACATTGATGGTTTTTCTATATGCATGCAAAATTTCGCTACGAAATCACATTCGTGTAGGTGTGGGCAAAAAAAACAAAATTGATGCTCCAAAATGCTTCCAAAAACAGCCTTTTCAGAGCATCGATTTTGTTTTTTTTTGTGCCCACTCCTACAAGAATGTGATTTGGTAGTGAAATTTTGAACACATGAAAAAAGCATCAATGTTTCTCACCAAAAAAATTAGAAGTTTTTGATATTTTTTTACTAATTTTTTGATTTTACTGTTCAACCGAGTTCACATGAGCTCGGGAGCAAAAGAACCGCGTCCCAAAGTTTATTTGCTATTATAGGTCACTATTAACGCTATTCTTGTCAGAAAATTGTCTTTTCTAAAAAGAAGTCAAAGGTTTATTTTCTTGTGGAATTTTTCTCACAAGTATAATGAAAGGTCAAGTTTATTTCAAAAATACTGTCAGATTTTTTCAACTTTTTGTTCAATTGCTAATATTGTTTTTCATATGGGTGTATATACACCCAGGAACCACTGTTCCTGTCCGGAGTAACTTATACTATTAACATACATATATTAGTACCCTGTATTACTACCTTCATAGTGGGTGGTGTCATATGTGTGATAACATATGCATCTTCATTTATTTCTTTGTAGACTCATTTTGCATTAGGAAGCGTTATGTGATGGTAACATATTATGTTACTCTATTTGCATATTTCCTCACTAATTACTTGTCATATTACCCTTTTTCTTATGTGGCGTATACGTTACTGCCTATGTTACTTCCACTATGACCAGCCTTAGGATTACCCGGAGGTGACTATTCGGCTGACTTGTTGGAGTAATGCTAGAGTCATGAATATAATCTATAAATTCTATGCATTGTGATTAGGTGGTGGATTTTAGTTGAGACTAGCAAAAGGGCCCATGCATTCTAAGGGACATACCTATTTTAGTGGCTTCATATATTTTCTAATAGCAAAAAAGGCATAGATTGCAGCAAATACAAAAGTATAGAAGTGTATGTTTAGAAACCTTGTGATGGAAACAATGTGTTTAGAAACCTAAAATTTATTTACCAATCAAACAACTTTTGTTATTCTAGTGGTTTAAAACGAATGGTGTTAAAGATACACCATATGCTCACCAACATAAAGTATAGATGATATTCTGGGGAATTGTAGTTCAATAAGATTATATATGTGGTGATAGAGCCTCTTCTTTGCATGAGAACCATACGGTCATACTGCAAACAAATAAAAGATAAGGATGGAAAATAATGCAGAATAATATTCTCTAGTATAAGTACTCACACATATGTAGGTATCCACATGATACATGGGAAATGTCCTTTGGTTACTGGGTGTATATACACCTGATATGGAAACAAATTAAAAAATGTAAGTTTTTTGAGAATGAACTTGACTTTATTTTCTACCAATATATAATTTTTTGGGAATAAAAAACTAGAGTTGACTTTTGGGTCAAAAAACCTTTTAATGATATAAGTCAACAAGGTGTTTTTCTTTTTCTGGAATTTTTTTATAAATATTCCCATCGTTTCTTTTACTCCACGTATAAAATTTGTGTCAACTCAAACTTTATGAATTTTGACCAAATTTATATTAAGAATATCAACATCTACAATACCAAATATATAGAATATCAAACTATATTCCATTAAGAATCTAATGAAATTGATTTGGTATTATGAATGTTGATACTTTTTTCTATATGTTTGGTCAAAGTAAGGATACTTTGACTTTAGACAAAAATTATACACAAACTAAAAAGAAATGGAGGGGTACAATGGAAGGTCATTTTTTAAAAATCAGATTTTTTTACTTTTTATTTAATTACTGTTTTTTCATATAGGGTGTATATACACCCATAGACCAAACGTTCATGTCTCATGATGTATATGGCATGAGAGCTTTTACCATAACTGATCCAAGTTCTGCGCACATGATTTGCAAATAATCTGATTACTTCTAATCACATTCAAAACTTTTTATTTGAAGGTAAAAGGCCATACAATCGAGTTTTACTCTCAATGTCAGAAGTACAAAATGCCCACAACTAAGACCACATCCAAAAAGCGAGCATTTTCTTGAGAATCAGCAAAAGCGCAAATTTCTTGAGAACCACATCCAAATTTACTTGAGAATCAATTAAATATGATTTTTCAACCCAATTATTCTAATCTTGTAAGGCAATTGTAGTTCAAATTTGAATTATATCCGTTAAAGGCCTAGAAATAGATATAATTGCTTAAGTATAGCAAACGAACTCCGAATGATGCCAGATTTTCACATCGATCGTGTAATAGTGTATATCGATGGTAGAAAAAAAATCAATGTCAACGGATGAAGCATTTGTTGCATCCCTTTCAAACCACACCCGTTCCCTCTCGAACCATATTTCTTCCTTTGAGGTGGTTCAATTTTCAAAGGGTGTATGTCATATCTTTTGCATAACCTTCTCAAAATTTTACCACACCCTGCAAGAAACATATTATGATATCATGCCAAGTTTCATGCTTTTCAGAATTTGCTTGAATTTTTCAGAATTAAAAAACCTATAAAATCCTTGTTCGGGTCGAGTTTTGACACCCTCATGATTGGTATTGCTTTCGCTTTCTTCTATAAGTCTAAAACATATACTCGTGAACACAAATATGATTTTTGAACCCAAATTTTTCAATCTATTAAGTTAATTGTAGTTCAAATTTAAATTATATTCGTTAAGCCTAGAAATGCACTTAATTGCTCATATATAGCAAGCGGACTCCGAAGGATGTCAAATTTTGACATGGATCATGTAATGGTCTATCTTGAGTGTGAAAAACAATTCAAGGCCAACGGATGAAGCATCGACCGCATTCATTTACTCCATACAAAAGAAAAATGAAGAGGGAGAAAAATAAAAACAAATACTACATTCATTCCTAAATATAAGTCTTCTTTTAGATATTTCACCACGGACTACATACAAATATATATATATGAACATACTTTAGAGTATATATATTCACTCATTTTACTCCATATGTAGTCTGTAGTGGAGTCTCTATAAATACTTTATGTTTAAGAATGGAGGGAGTAATAGAAAATAGCATAGCATTACTATAAAGTGAATCAAATCATGTACAAAAGAAAATAAACACGAGAAAAGAGAAGAAAGCGGAAAAGGTAAATGTTTGCCTTGTGCAATAGAAAGACACCCGGCAAAGACAAAGGAGAAGAATATTTAAAATGAAAATAGATAAATATTTGCCTACATAGATTGTGAACTCCGCAAACATTTTGAACTGGACGAAATCTCAGTTTCTACTAGTGTAAGCATGTCCTACATCAGAAATTCTCCACAAAATTTTGAGACAATTTTGCAGTGAGGCAAGGTAGACGATCACGGACAAATTTGCATCTTGATCGTTCTCCCCGTACAAATTTGTTTACAGAGGCGGCACGACGACGGTGGCATGCAGCCACAGGTCGCTCTTCCTCCTCGCCGTGATCCCGACCGCCTCCGCCATGTCAAGCTCCTCCGTGCCGCCGGGGAGCTCCCAGTCGAAATGGAACAGGAGGCTCGCCAGCGCGAGCTCCATGACGGCGAGCCCGAACGTGATCCCGGGGCACATCCTCCGACCGGCCCCGAACGGCAGGAGCTCGAAGTCTGCCCCCCTGAAGTCCACCGCCGCCATGGTCCCTGCCTCGAACCTCTCCGGCCGGAACTCCTCGGCGTCCGGGCCCCAGCTCGCCGCGTCCCGGCCGATGGCCCACGCGTTGACGAGCACCATGGCGCCCTCCGGTACGTCGTACCCGAGGACGCGGCTGGGCTCGCGGCACACCCGCGGGAGCAGCAGCGGCACCGTCGCGTGCAGCCGGAGCGTCTCCTTGATCACCAGCCGCAGGTACGGCAGCTCCTGCAGGGCCTCCTCCCGGACGTTGCTCTGCCCGGCGAGCGCGCCGCGCACCTCCGCCTGCGCCCTCCGGAGCGCCGCCGGGCTCCGCATCAGCTCCGCCATGGCCCACTGCAGCGTCGACGCCGAGGACTCGCTCCCGGCCCCGAAGAGATCCCTCACCACGGCACGGATGGTCCCGATGTCCAGAGGCGCGGTGCCGCCACCGTCCAGAAGCACGTCCAGGATGTCCTCCTCATCCTCCCTGCCGACGCCGGCAGCTTTCCTCGCGCGTTTCTCCTCGATGACGCCGTCCATGAACCGGGCCATCTCCCGGACCACCGCCTCGACACGGCGTGCCGTCCCGCTGAGCGCGCGCGCGAGGCGCGACGACGGGAACAGGTCGGCGAGGCTGAACCCGGCAGACACCCTGAGGCCCTCCTCCAGGCACGCCAGGAAGGCGTCGCGGTTCCCGATCCGGTCGCCGACCATGATGCGCACCACGGCGTCGACGACGTACGTGGCCACGAGGGAGCTCACGTTCACGACGGCTCCGGATGCCGACGCGGACGCCGCCGACGCCACGGATGAGACGAGGGCGGCCGCCTCCGCCTCGCGCGTCCCCCGGAACGACCGGACCCGCGGCGCGCCGAGCAGCTCCGTGGCGCAGAGCTTGCGGACGCGGCGCCAGTGGTCGCCATACGGCGCGAGGGCGATGCCGACGCCGTCCCCATTGAGCGTGACGATGGTGTTCGTCCTCGGCCGCGTGGCGAAGGTGGCGTCATGGGTCTTCATCACCTCCCTCGCCGCGGCCGCCGAGGAGGCCACGACGACGGGGAGCTCGCCCATGCGGAGAAGCATGAGCTGGCCGTGCCGGAGGGCGAGGTCGCGCATGGCGCGGTGCGGGAGCGCGCCCACGAGGTGGTGCATGCTGCCGATCACCGGCAGCTGCCATGGCCCCGGCGGCGGGTTCAGGTTCAGCGGCACGTCACCATACTTCCTGCGACGCCGCCTGAGCTTGACTAGGAGGAAAAGAGGGAGCAGCAGGATGACGGCGGCCAAGAGCAGGCCATGGTTTTCCGCCATGACTTGGGAGTTGGGACCCAATCGATGGAGCTTATATCTAGGAACTAGCCATTGTTGCCATTGTTGCTCCCAAAATGGACAGCTGATGGATGCCATTTGAGCAGCCAGCAGATGCTTCCTAGCTCCGTTCCAAAACAGATATATAAACTGGTTGCCAGACATAATACCCTAGTGATCACTATCATATTCACACATGATCCTCCATGCTACCAACACGAATTCGAAAAGATCGCGCCAAACGTGTATACATATTGTGTCAAGCATAAACTACACAAAGATGTTTTCTTGCAACTATGATTACTTCGACAATCGCAGCCTCAGGATCTCGCGTCCGAATCACCATATAACCTTCAGCGCAGATGCGGTGGCCACCTAGAAGATGTCGGGGTTGCGGTGCCCGGGTATGCTACTCCGTTGATTCGACCGCCTGAGGTGGATAGACAGCGCATAGTTCGTCTCCTGCAACCAAAAGGCAAAAGAGATGATGAGCAAGCAAAGCCATGAAGAACGGAGATGAAACGCAGATTAAGGCGAGATGTTTTCGACGAGTTTCACAGACCTGCAGCTCCTTGATCTGCTGCTGGTACTTGGCAACGATCTCATTGAACTGGGACCGCTCCTGCACCATGTTCTGGTAGTCCTTGAGCCGGTTGTGCTGGATGACGACGGCTCGCTTCAGGATGCTGGCCTGACGAAGCAGGCCTCCCAGCATCTGCTTCAGTATCTTGTGCTCCTGGATGGATGGTGCAAAAGCATAAAAAGCCACACAGGTGAGCACATCGAAATTTCCAGTAACACATCTAAGAAGTAGCTGACAATATACCCCCTTTCCAGAAATATAAAGTGTATTCTGATTTTCTAAGTTCAAGCTCTGATAAACAGCTAATCCGATAACACGTACTTTATGGCGGCACACATTTGATACCATTAGATTTGTGTCATATCTTGTGATTTCATAACTATTGTACTGTCAATATCTGAACTTGGACGATTATGATATGTAATGTTTTTTAACGGAGGGTATCAAGCAACTGCAGATGCATTAGTTACCTCACGCATTTTCTGTGCTTCATCAGGAGTACTGCAGTTTGCAGCAGATTTGTCGAACATTTCAAGTATCCTCAAGGCTCGATTCCTGGCATCGTTCATATCCGAAGCAGACAGTATCTCCTTGACAATTAGCTCCGCCCATTCAGTGCTGTTGGTTGGAGTATTCATCGCCGGCACATCAGATGCCACTGCGATTAAAAATCATTCTAGTGTCAGAAAAGATGCACACTGTAAGTTTTTTCTTTTGAGCAACTGCACATTGTAAGATTAGTGTTGATCTACAAACATTATACAACTCCGAACATTATTATCAGATAACAAGAGGAACAGACAGTCAGGCTTATTTTTCAGTCATGTCAGCCATACCTCCAGATGAGGAGGTACCAGCATTGGTCGTTGCTGAATCCGATGCCAAATAATCCCTGAAGCTTCTGATGGCAGCATCCAGGACATTTCCCGACGCTTCGAGATAGCCTCGCAGAAGCTAAAAATGCCCCCAAAATTACTCATCAGAATGGTACGGAGCAATACGGTACATAAGGATCAGGGCCCTCAAGTCTACTGTTGTGACCAATACGGTACATAAACCAAAGCTATATCAGGATTCAGAAAACCATGGCAGAACTTCTGTGCACAAGAGAAAACGGATGTACAGTACATGCTATTTGTTCTGACATGTTCAGTTCAGACATTTTATTTCTGAATCCTAAATTTAGCCGTCATACAGGCATAGGAATCATCCTCATGGGAAGCGCTTGGCTCGCGCAAGAGGGAAATCGTCGTGGATGATTCTTCTGAACTTTTGATTTCCGATTCCATTAATCTCTGAACTCTAGTCTAGTCTAGTCTAATTCAAGAAAGGGGATATGAATCGGCAAAAGAAGATAAAATTCAAGGCCTGCCTTAGCTCGCACTTTCCTAGAACGAATTCGTGTCAAGATTCAAGGCACCGTCTTTCTTGGGTTGGTAAGGCGATTATGTAACCAAGTCAATGACGACCTATCAATCAATCAGAAGAACAAGAAGCAAAAGAAAGAGGCGCGGCGCGGCGGCGGGGCGCGGGTACCTGCGGGTCGGCGTCAGGGAAGACGGACTGGAGCGCCTCGACGGAGTCGAACTCCATGCTGATGCCGAGGTCGGCGACCGCGGCCGCTGCGGCGGACGGCGAGCACCGGCCCCGCTTCGCCTGCAGCACCTCGAAGGGGTCGTCCAGGAAGGCCGCCGCCCCGCGCTTCCGCGTGCCCGCGACCTCCGCCGCCATGGCCGCGCGCCGGCGGGTTCCTGCCGGACCGGCGAGAAAGGGGCCGGGGTTAGGTGTCCCTGCCCTCGATGATTTGCAGTGGGGCGAGGCGAGCTGTGTGGGCGGTCGATGCGGGCGGGGCGGGGCGAGGTGTGGCTTGTGTCGTGATTGTTTATACTCAGGCGGGCGGGCGGCGGTGGCGGCGGAACGGCCGTTGGGAGAAGAAACCGAAGGTGGCCAAAGGGCCGGGCCGGGCCGTAAACGTGGGCCTCGCCTCCTTGGTACGGCATACGTATTAAACGGCCCGGCCCAGGCCCGCGTGGAACTTATGGTAGGGTTTCCTTTTTAATTACTTCAAAAAGTCCAGAAGATTCTGAAAAAAAAATAAGGTTCTGAAAAAAAAACTGAAAATGAGCATATAGGATAAAATTTCCATCCTTGGAAGAAAAAATAGGTACAAAGGTTGCTCTAAATATAAAAAGGATCATTTCTTTTTCAACAAAAGAATAAGAAAATTACGATTGTGTGTGTACCGGCCGGCTACCAAAAGTGTTGTATTGTGCCTGGCACACCCGCTGCATTTCGACGGACGAGCACGACCCATGGAATGCCACGAGCTAGGCATAACCCGTTTAGTCGCATGCCAGGCTACTCGTGGGCCGGCCAGTTTGGTGTTTGGAAGAAACCTTGGCACACTGCGATATGGTCTGGTCTGATTGGTAGTACAAGGATATAAAAGCATCTCAAACATATGATCCAAAATAGGGCTAATGCCTAATAACCGTCTTTTAGGTATGAAAAAAGAAGCGAAGTTCCTCGCTCCTAATGTGTGGTTTGTGTCCCGCAAAGAGGAGAAGGAAGACTGGAGGCAGTTGCTCCATGTATTTCATCTAACAAGTCCTCAATCACAGGAATAGATAACTTGCTCTTAACGGTAGTTGCACTAAGTTCATGTAATCAATGCCTAGCCTCTAAGAGACATCGTTTTTTTTTCGACTAAAATTGCTGGACACACATATGGACTCTGACTAGCTCTTATAACTCTGGATTTCAATAGGTGATACACTTGTTTTTCAATTCATTTCTCTTCATAGGTGGTACTCTATATGGCCTGGTGTCTGGAGCTTCACTAACTAAAAACTTGTTAAATATTTGATTTCAATTGTTAGAAGAGAGTGTATCACAAGCAGGGTAGTTATGGAGTTGTGTCATTCTAAAGAATAGTTAATTGTCATTGATGAGGGTGGGCTTGGCCCTGTATGTTTCAGTCTTCGGGAGTGGGCTTGATCCTTGTTGTTCCGGTTTTCGTCCGGTTTTTTGTAATTAACTGGACAATTCTCTTCTAATAAATAGATGAGGCAATCTTTGCTTCCGTTTCGAAAAAAAATGTCTTGGATCATAACCGAAAGACATTGAGCCGGGATTTCTCCTCCTTTTCAAAAAAAAAATATTGGGTTGTATTTAGTCATCCAGTCATATCCTAACACAATATCATGACCAGGAAGGTACAATGCTCTGATGTTTTGTTTAAACTTAAACTCAACCTTAACTTGATTAAATGTTGTTGTTGCAATATAAGATCCAAACACACGAGTTTCCCTCCACCAGAAGCAGTTACCACATCGGTTTTGTCCTTGACAATAGTACATGATGTTTGTAGAGCAAATATTGAACTCATTAAAGGGGAACTTTTGCCTGGGTCTACTAAAGCAATTGCTTGTTTTTCCTCCAATACAAACCTGAAGGGATATTGTATTTACACGGTCGGTTTGCAGGGCTGGTGCTGAAATTTTCGTACACTGTCCTTCTACAATTTGTTTTTGTACTGCCAGTAGCATCTTCCCCGGTTAATAGATTGATCACACCCTCCAACACTTTACAGGATCTCTAGCTCTTTGAGTAACAATTGGTGCTTTAAACTCAGTGGTCTTGTCCTAGTAAGAAATATATTGATTGTGAAATGAAGGAGGTTTTGCAGTAGCACATCATTGTTGAAACGACTCTGCAGTATAATCGGTCACTGTTAAGGCGTTCTATTTCAGAGAGTTAAATCTCTTAATCGGGTCATAAGAGTTGGATGAAGAAATACGGTGTAGTATTTCCTCGCAAATTTGAGCCCACGTTTGTTGCTTCTTTAAAAGACTTGACCGTCGATGATGTATAGTTGTGCTAAACCCACCTCATACTCAGGCGGCGAAAAGAAGGCTTCGGACGACGCCGATGGCTTGGTGCACACATGACGGCGGGAATGAGCATGCGGCAAAATAGGACTATGGGCACGTGACGGCGGGAATGAGCTTAAGGATGGTGGTGGCATCAAGGTGGAGCTGGTGGCGTGCGGCAAAATATGACAAGAAGAGGTGGGAAGGGTTGCGGCGGGCGAAGCGGAGCGGCTATTGGACGCAATGGAGACAAGCCTAAAAAAACAAATTTTTTTATTGAAGTCTTAAGGGATCCCTAGAATGCTCTAACTCACAAAATGATAGCTTTTCTCAATTTCTATATTCCATTTGATTAATATGATACAAAAAAAATCATTGGATCTCTGGGTCAAATGTTTTTTTCCCATTGTGATGTGAAGGATCCTATCCTACATCCTACTACATTCTTGCAAACTAAAGAGATCCAAAGGAATTTGTCCTAGAAAATGTCTATCCATTAGAATTCCTATAAGAACCAAAGAAGGCACTAAGGGTAACCAAAGTAGGCCTTGAGGGTTTCTAAAGGAGTACTAGAGTTGCTGTAACGCAAAATATAGGCAAGTTTCAGACTGAACGACAATCATGCAAAGAATCGGGATTGTTTTGTGCATATATTAAATACGAAATCGTTTAAACGCAACGGGTTTGAACCAACATATCATCTACATGGGAGCCTTTCGCCCCATCCCACAGCCAACTGGTGGTCAGCAAACCAACATCCACCCAACTAATCCCAGGCAACAACATTTTCTAGTCATCTTCATCATACGGCAGAGTAGCACTAGTCTCAATCCCCAAGGGCCAGGGCTCATCATCATCAGCCTCAAGCCAAAACTAGAAGACATCCGGGTTGTAGCGCCCCGGCATGGTGCTGCTCTGCTGGGCCTGCTTCAGATGCATCTGCAGCGCATAGTTGTTGATCTGCAACACAAAGTAGATTCTTCAGTTCATATGTCGTCAAACAGAAAAAGATGCGCGATATTGTTCGCCGAAAGAAGGGGGCAAGGCGATGAGGAAGGGGGTTGGTCGTCACCTCAAGAGTCCTCAGCTGCTCCTGGTACTGCAGGACGAGCTGCTTCAGGCCCTGCACCTCATGGCTCCTCTCGTCGAACTCCTTCTGTCGCTCATGCTGGATTGCCACCGCGCGCTTCAGGACCGCATTCTGCGACAGGACGGCCGTCATCTGCTCCTTAAGCATCATGTTCTCCTGTTTTTGCCAAGAAAACAAAAATAGGATTTGTCAGGCATTGCTATTTCCTCCTTAATCCTAAGGCTATTTATTTCCTCCTTGGATATTTGGTGGGTACCTGATGCAAGCTCTGCGCTGCTTCGGCTCCTGCACCCTCCAGTATGGACTTTGTCAAGGCTTCCAGAGCTCTTGACGCACGGGCCCGTGCATCGTCCATGTCAGAAGCATTTGACATCTCCCTCACAAAAAGATCAACCCATTCGGGGCCACTATTACTTGGCTGATGGCTATCTGCAGCAGGTTGGTGTTGAGTAGCTGTGTCCACACCGCTGCTGGCAACAATACCTGCCAACATCAGGAAAATTGGTGGTCTTGTCAATATGATTCCAAGTCTATGAAATTAACAAAATGTGGTAGGAAATAAGTGAGATACAGCTACTATGATGCTCAAGTATTTAATAGTACAGAGCAGTCATGCAGTATGTAATGCAAGAAATTGAGGGCTTGTGCTACTGGATAGACAGATGTGAGCTGTTACTCTAAATTTCTAGCCAATGCAAAACATATAAGAGTGGCCAAGGGTGCAGTGATTTGAATCTACGGGTAGACAATCACATACAGTGCGATGTGTACTACATAAGTTCATATGACACAAATGGATCCACATATGTTATCTGTTTTGAATTGAAAGCACAGGCCTTGTAGAAATATATAACAATAGAACAGAAGTAAATGCAACCTGCAGGGTTTGTAGATATATTATACGGCGATGATACTACTGCACTGTTTGGCGTGTGTGGTAAGTGCAACTGGGATAAATGCATGAGCCGAATTGGATTTCCAGAGGAAGCACGATGTTGAAACTTAAAAATTACAACTATGTGCCCTAGGAATGGAACAGGTTATAGTGGAAAACGAACCTTCAACAGATGGCTGGACTGCTGTCGGCCCATTTTCAAATGTGGAACCAGCGGCGGAGAGGTTAGCCTGATTTGACTCCATGAGGTGCAGCTCCTTCAAACTCTTGATTGCATCATCCAAATCATCTCCAGACGCTTCAAGGGCTCTCTCAAGTAACTGAAATCATTTTGAGCAACATAGTCAGCTATATGCACAGAAATAACGGCAGCAAACATCTGCACGTTTAGTCGGTGGTACAGCAACCAACTCATAAACTACAGAAGCAATTGAGCCTATCAGGACTTTAAGGAGGGTAACCATGTCCGGGTCCCTGGGGGCAGGAAACCCTTGCAATTTGTTAACCGTCTAGCGTTGGATTCATAAACATCATAAATTACATTTACATATGTATGAAACTGAAGTAGAAGCAGCTAGTTTCCCTGTACATGCACTTCTAAGCTTCCCAGGAATGCCACAATGCTATACTCATCAGCCATAAAGAATAACAGTCATATGTGTTCTCAATTGCATATTTTTTTTCTTTTGTCTAACAAAGACCAATGCTTTCCCCCTCAGACCGGGTTGACGCTGGCCGAATCCAGAACCAACTTGTGTTCCTCTTGTCGCCGCATCGGGATGCCTTGCCCCCCGCGTGACCCTGACTGAATTCATTCATTCATTCAGATTGGGGGGTTACTTGCACGCATGCCCTTCCACATGAGGCAAGGAGACGAGCACGCGTAAACCTTTGGGGCGAGAGGTAGGGGATCTAGCCTCGGGCATCCAGGCCGCGCCCACCCGTAAATAGGAAATCTCAAATCTAGCAACAACCCGCGTCTTGTATCTATGTAACTAAAAGTAACGGAGAAATCCGGCCAAAATGGCCACGAAATCCAGCCGACGAATCTACCAGCGAACGCCTACTCAATCCGTGGAAATGGTCCGTCTTGCGGCGCCGGAGAGTCGGGAACTAGGTCAAATCGAAGCGGGGATATGAGGGCGGGGGGGGGGGGGGGGGGGGGGGGGGAGTGCCATTACCTGGGGATCCATGGCTGGGAAGGCGGCCCGGAGCTGGCCGAGGAGCGCGTCCCGGCGGTGGTGGTGGTGGTGGTGCGCGTAGCGGGAGCGCTTGGCGGCGGGGCTGTGGTGGTGGGAGGGAGGGGAGGAGGATGTCTGCTGGAGCAGCAGGTCGTCCGCGAAGATGGAGGAGGACCTCTTGCCGCAGACTACCGCAGACATGTTGGTGGTCGCGTGGCCCTCGCCCTCCTCCCGGCGCTCCAGCCGCGTCTCGCCGCCGTCGTCCTACTGCCCGCGTCCGCCGCCGCCCATCCGTCCGTCGGTCCCTCCTCGATCCGCCGCCACCTGGTCCGGTCCGGGTGGTTGGATGGATGGGCTTCTGGGTTCGGGTTGGTTGGCCGGTCGGGGGGTCGGGGCGGATCGCGACGGCGGGGGCGGGGGGGAGAATGGCGAGGAGGCTCCTCCGTCTGACCCTCTCGCCCCTCGTATTTATTGGAGGGGGGGGGGAGGGGGGCGCTCGCTGTCCCTTGTTGTCTACGCTAGCTAGCCTCCAGAATTTCTGCCTGCCTTTTCCAGCGGTGGAACACGCCGGCGACCGCGGCTGACGGGCGGGCCCCGCCCCGGCCAGGGCACGCGGTTTTTTGTTTTCCGGCGACGCGGCTGACGGGTGGGGCCTCGTGCGCCTTCTTCGGTCGGTCTCTGATGATGATCAATGACGGTCGCCGTCCCGTGGAAAGAAGGAAGAAAGCCGGAAAAAAAAAACTGGGAGCGGGATGACGCGACGCCATTATCCATCTCGCGGTGCGTCGACACGTGGCACGCCTGGCAAGGATTCGTTCTTCAATCGGCGTCGCACCCGGAAAAAACAAATCAGGCAGCAGGATCCAATCATCTAGTAGTACGGGCGTTGTTTTTAGAGAAAGCTTTCTCACCAATGCAGTACAAACAACATCACACACGCGTAAACTGCATCGAGATTCTAAGACCACGGTTACCAGCACTGGAACGAGCCAAAGGCGTGCCATCGTCAATGACCGGCTATCACCGGAGCGGGGCAAACCTTATGACAGTAGACAATTGGGGATTCGTCGTGGTAAACACTCAAAGGACAAGCGCACCGAAATAACAACCGTCACTCATGAAAAGGAGTGTGCTCCTTCCGTCTCATAATGTAAGACGTTTTTGTAACCTAATATACCTTTGCAAAAATGTCTTAATATGGGACAGAGGGAGTAGATCAAAAGAATTCAACATGTGAGCACATAAACATACAAGAACAAAGACCGGACCGATCAAAGACAAATGCCGATCGGATCTGCTAAGATCCGTCGGAGAAAAAATTCCACATTCTCTCCAACAATTCTAGAAGCATCATCGGGGCTTGGGCAAAGCAGGGAGAACCTTATTTCATCTTCAAAAACACACCGTCGTCTTTACTTCCTGTGTAAGGCACAAACCCTATCAAAACTTCAAAAGAAAACCACCTAAGAACAAAATCCCACACATCGACAAGGACTGGGATCCACCTCATGTCAATGACCCTGTCGACGACTACGGAGCGGGAGGCAACATAAATCCTAGCGGCTCGGGTGCCCTTGCTTGCGTACGAAAGCGACTCTAGGTAGTATCGAACGAGAGAAGGGGTAATCATCTGCAGGGGTATCCCTTTGGTCTCAAAGGATTTCCAAAGAAAAATTAGAAGATACTCGCCTAGAAAATAAATTATGTTTTAATCGCCGCCCCCTCTACTCCCCCCCCCCCCCCAACAACCCACCGCCGACATACGCACACCATTGGTGGGACGCCAGGCCTGAGGCACGCCGCCGGCGAATAGGCAAGTCATACAAAGGAAAGAGAGGACACGCCCAGACTTTACCACTGCACTCCGCACCTGTTAATGTCGAGACTCCCCTCCGTCGACGGTCGAATCAGCTCAGTCCTCTACATGGAACCAACTGAAATGATTCTTTTTCCAAACAACCAAAGAATAGCAAACGATGAATTTCAAAAGATTTGACTGAAAATCATTTCAGCCATGATTGTCTTGGTGGCAAACGCCAATGTTTGACATTGTCTTAAATATTTGCTACTAATTGGTTGGTTACTAGGTTGTCTTACCCATCTACACATAATTGTCAATTTTTCGCAACTATTAGAGTTGCCAACATTTGCCACTACCGAAAATTGGTTAACATTTGGCTAACCAAATTTTGGTAGCATACGAACATGCTCTACATAAAACATAGTAATAACTTCCCTCAGGAATTCAAAGATGAAGCGCACATCAGCAGCGGAGCACGGAACTCTCCACAAGAACACAATTATTTCTCAGTTACAAAGTTAAACAGTGCAAAAATCCATGGAACAAGATTGGTCTAGAGCAAACCGTGCACAGTTCCTGCTGGAGTTCTCACCTCACCAGCTGAAACGTCTATAGAGATACAACCATCATGATATCACCAGCTCTGCAATTACATATATGTTAGAGAAGCATGGCACAAAATGAGGAACTTGTTTCTTTTTTTCTGTCATCACCCGCACCGAAAAACCCTCCCCATATATCCAGCTAAACATATATTATCCTCCCATGGATTTTCATGCCAGCAAACAATAATACAACACCACGACAGTGCCGCCTCCACGACGCCGAAACCAGAGGGGGCAGGAGGGCAGTGTGAGACGTCTCCTGCTGTTACCCTGGCAGTATACTCATCATACCAACTCTCATCAGGCCGCATATAACTAGGGGGAGCTAACTCACAAGGGTATATACACCAGTGCTTCTATCTGTCCAGTAGCCAGTTGAGGACCGTCTTTTTTGGGACGACTCCGTCGGCGTCCTCTTTCTCCGGCTTCACGGAGGTATTTACAGCGCTGCGGATCACGGAGTTGAGGCGCATCCTCAGCTGCGCGTTGTCGATGAGTAGGTCGGACAGCATCTTCGTTGTCTCTTCGTCGGTGAGGTTCATGTCTTCGCTGCCCATGGTAATTGAGGATTTACCATCGGAATTTTCGCCATCATCGGAAGAGCCCCCCTGTTCGTCATCCAGTGCTAGATGCTGAGCCTACAGAGATCGACGTAAAGCATGGATTTTACCCACATTTTAAGTCAGCAGGAGAGATAGCAAGTACTACATCAAGATATTGAGACTGATTGTGCATGTTCCAGACCGTACTAATTAGCTGACAGGTAATACATTCATGGTCAAAACTTGGAACGAGGGAAGTCTAACTACAGTACTTTCACGTTATGCTATTTCAATGACAGGCTGCATCTCCAAACCAAAAATGAGCTGTAAGTCAGATCTTTCTATTCTAATACAAAAGCAGGACTCCATCGGTCCAAGTTCTCAACTGGAACTGGAGCTCCAATTTACGACTTTGGCTTCTACACGAGAAGCTAGGCTGGAGTTTGGCCAAGCAGGGCTTTCATGTCAAATGAAAACAGCCTACCAGAAGAAGAAAAATTACCTGAGCAACAAGAAGGCGTATTCTATTGTCTGATGTCGCCAGAAGGTCTAGTGCCTCAGGCAAAGATGATGGATCAACAGTCAAGTTGTCTTGTTCTTCTGCAAGAAATTTAGCGCTACATTCTTGTAGACGCTCACGGAGCAGTCGGCATTCATGAAGCATTTTTTCACGGGATGACTTCACACGTGCTGACCGCTGCTTCTCTCTATTAATAATCCTCTGGAACAAATGAGACAACTAAAAATTAGAGAGAACAAAACACTGATCACATGAAACTAGGATACTGTTATAAGTGAACATAAGCTTGAATTAGGGAAACATTAATGAGTTCGTATATTAATTGGTTTAAAGGTGTAAGAATGAATAACAGGGTTAATCTGGTAGCAGCAAGCCTCTACCGCTGTTGAATATTACTATTGTTGCAATTCTCAAAGGAGGAACGGCTTAAAATTTTAAGACTACCTCTAGTTCAGTCTTCTCCTCAAGATACTGATTCAGCACTTTCTTCATCTCTCTTTGAGAATTTCTAAGGGACTTGACTTCTTTAACAAGAACCTTCATATCTGTTTTAGACTTTGCCTCAACTTCTCCAAGCTGCCGTTGCAAACTCTCAACTTCTTTTCGTTTCGTTTCAAGTTCTTCGACTAACTCTTCTCTATTACCACTGGCGGTTGCTTTCTCTGACTCCACACGAGTTTTCTCGTCCTGTATAAGTAAATAGAGGAAGATAATCAGAATCCTCATAATATGATGAATTAAGAAATGCTAAGGCACAGGAACAGAGAAAAAAACTGACTTGCTCCGCCTTCAGGTTTGACTCCATCTCAGAGTACTTCCTGCGAAGCTCATCCATATCCCATTGCATCTGGGTAATCCTCTCTCTTTCAGCTAAGATAGCTTGCTGTAATGTGTCTCTGCCTTTTTGCTTTGTAGCTTCCAACTCACCCTCCAAGTCTTTTACCTGCATCAGAAGTCATAAGTGGCAGGGAAATTACCTAGAATGCACATAATAAATATACAAGGCCCAAGAAAGTTCATCGAATGACAATGAAAAAACACATAAAAGCAACAAAAAGATGTTTGGCATGATCCTGGAATACCAAGAGCCTGATTCACACTAAAGCATAATAAGTAAATATCAGGTAAAAAGTGATACCTTTGTGGAAAGATATTCTTTGACCGCTACTTCCTGATTTAGGCGTGCTATGAGATCCTCCATATCGGTTTTTGCTGTCCCTATTCTTCTTTGCATGGTTACCAAAAGTCTACTCAACTTCTGTCTTTGATCAGTTGGAAGGATGACTTGGGCATCCATATCATACAAAAACTGCATATCTACACCAGCAAGATGTTCTGTTTGACTATGTCCATCCACACCACTTGGGAGATCCACGGGACCATCCCATAGGGAACTACTTGCCCCTGGAGTTGATAATTCACTGCCTCTCAAAGAACTCAAATCACTACCTAAACTTTCAGAAGAATCCTTCCGAGCATGACCAGGATTAGAATCACAATCCTCTTCAGAAATTACTCCCTTGGAAGACTCTACTGAACCATTCCTTCCATCATGTTCCGAAAAGGCAAAACCCTGTTTCCTGCTTTTTGACCCACTACCAACATGCTGATCAGGCTGACCTAATATAGATTCTCCCAACACACCGTTACCAGTTACTCCTGTCAGACTGGTACTACGAACAAGTCCTGGGTTTATTTGATTGGACACGGAGAGAGCACCTGATCCAGGATCATCAGAATGGTGAGAAGAGTCTGTACTGCTTTTTACTGAAGTACCTGCTTCCAGGGGACGCTGATTCCAATCTTGGAAATCTGAATTCAGTAAAATGGAAGAATTCAATTGTCGATTATGAAATTCATCATGCACAATTAAGACATGGATCAATGAACACACAGAAAAAGAATTGTTTTCATTATGGACCAAGGCACATACATGAGCGTGCGGCAGCTTCAAGTTCAAGAAAAGCAGCAACATGAGCACTTCTTGATAAGTCAATATCAGAAAGTAGCTTTTGCATCCACTCCTCCAAAGTATTCCTTCTCTGCAACCAAAACATTTTTAGAACCACAAGTTCAAAAGGCAAAGCACAACAGAATGTAGCAATTAACAATGGGTACAGCTAACCTCTTCTAGAAGCAACCTGCTTGAATTTATTCTTAAGAAGGCATGTTTCGGTGGAGCAGGGGGAATGTCTTTTCTGGGAAACGCATGCTTAAGCTGAAATATGGGAGAATTGTAGTATGATGAGTGATGAAATAAACAAAATCTTGCATTATAGCATTACAAAGCACATAGTTATTGTTTCTTCTATCAGGAACACATCAAATATGTAAATTGTAAAATGCCATACAATTGTTATACTCAAGAAATATGGATGCAATTGAATGCAAATAACACTGCACCAACTACCTGAATGCATATTGTGTGGGTGAGAAGTGTGAGCACGCTCATAAAATCAAAAAATGCACTCCCATGGCTTTAATATGCAAGACATGCAAAAAAATAACATAGCAACAGTTGTACTAACTTACATCAGAACACAACTTTAGAAAGTCACTAAACCTTCGAAGCACTCCATGGCTAGAGCTAATGCCTTCCGGTGATTGTATACCAACATGTATCCTGTAAAACTGTCCTTTATGGGCATTAAAGAAGGGTCATGGAAAAACAGGAACGTTTACATGAAGCAAGACCTCAAACAAATTTGTCTCCTAAGCCTATGAGGCCAAAAAAAATAGAATAATGTAGCATGCAAGATATCACGGACAACTTTGGAATTCTTAAATTTAAGTCCATGTCTCCATGATATACTAATTTTATTAATACATCTATATGATATGAACTTAGATAGCCCTTAAGTAAAACTTCAATATAGGCTTGATAAATGTCAAACAATTTTCGTCTTTTTATTGATCTGTTGAAATTTTCTCGCTTGTATTCCCTCCTATCTCATTTTGTAATAGAAGTTTCAATACTAGCGACATGTCAATTCCTATCTGTAGACATGTAACAATATTGACTGACCAAACTCCTGGACTGACACACGTGAGAAAAACAAGAGCGTAAAAGATAAACGATACTCACAACTATAGATTTCAAGAAGTTGTCAGAGGCTACACCAGCTTCAGGTGTTTGAGCAATCCAAGAAGGTATCGTCACACAGTAACTCCAGCCTGTTTGAGGGTTATGTGGCCATACGGTGTTCCTTCCCTCCTGCAAGAAGGCAATAAATATGAGCTTGTAAGAAGACTCGGATAATGTTCAGAGCATTCTGTCGGTAATGGCTTCATCTTTGCAACGGAACCTGTTCTAAAAAATAACCCACACTTCATGCAACTACCTAATTGTGTATGCACTACTAAATTTTGCAAATTAAACAAAATATCCACTTGGTTGTGCAAAGCAGTTAATTTCTTTCCTTTTTGGGTGGAAACAAATTCAATGCATGGGATCAGGCAAAATAAAAACACGCAGACCGTACTGCATGGTGCGTTACTGCAGAGGATCAAAACCCCTAGTAATGAGGGTGAGGGCCTCAGTGTATTAACCAAGGTGTTTTTAGTACAAAAAGGCGTTATTCAGTTGGTTGTGTAAGACCATTTCTGGTGAATGCACGGTAAGGATGTCCGTCGTTCAAACAGGGTACAGGGATGATCATCACACAACATAGGCAGGCCTAAGAGCTTGGTTAATAGTATAGCCGGTTGCTGGATATAGGTTGTTGCCATGTCATCTATAGTCAATCTTATAGCCAGCACGTATAATAGTTAGCTATAGAGGTCAATTTAATCGCGCGCTCGGAATAATAAAAGAAGGACCAAACCTACATCTACCATAAAACGAATTCACCTAGTTATGCACTCAAATACAACTACTATCAGATATAGGTTTAGTAGGCCAAGCTACAGCCCATTCAGGCTGATAAATTTCATAAGCCCAGCTGGCTGGTAAAAAATCATAAACCCAACTTGTTGAGATTCAGAGGCCAGAACCCTAACCCAGAGCAAGCTCCAAATCACCGGATCAGCAAGCACACGCGACCTGGCAGCACTTAATTCGCAAAATCCCAATGCAGATCCCCAGCCCACACGCATTAAATTCCTCGGCTGACGTAACCAGCTGCTGTCGCGGACCACGCGTCCGCAACGAAATCTAGCTGAAACCCTGCTCGCCGCCCCCCACTGGAGCGATCGGTGGAGAGCAACCGCGAGAGCGCAAGCAATCCAGCAGCGGAATCGAACACGGCAGCGGCGAATCTGACGCTCGAGGCGCGGGATCACGAGGCCCCCGGCTCCACCGGGCCGGCAGGCGCGGCGTCGGGCTCCGGACGGATCAGAGCGCGGGCGGGATCGAGACGGTCGGGGGATTCAAGGTGTTGGGGGAGAGGGGATCGCGGGAGCTTACCCATCGCTTGGGAGGCGGGCTCCAGTCCATGCCGAGCGGCAGCGGCGAGGTGCCGTCGTGGCGGTGCTTCGGGGGGCTGCCGCGGGCCGTCCTCCTCGCGGCCGCCGCCGCCATCGCCGGGGCCGCTGCCTCCCCTCCGCGGCGGGGCGGTCGGATCGGGGCGGGCGCGGAGGAACAGATGCGGCGCGGCGAGCGCCGACGGTCCCGAGAGGGAGATTGGAGCTGGGGCGGAGGCGGAGGCTCCCGCGGCGGTGGCGAATCTAACTGTCAACGCCACCCAGTCCCAGACCCAGCAGCTTCTTCCCTTGCCTTCGCCGTGGCGTGGCGTGGCGTGGCGTTGGTAGGGGTGGGCCGGCCGGGCGTGCCGTGCGGTGCGGCTCAGGCTCAGCCTGGGTTTCTCAGCCCAGCCACGCGGGTTGGACAGGGAAGGAAGCGATGAGGAGGTTGGACATGGTTGTCAGACACGCCACGTCACAAAGGAAGAAAAAAAAACCCTTTTACTTTCTTTACTTCTTTTTACCATAAAATAAAAAAGGTGCCGAAATCAAACACATCCCTAGAATAAAAGGGGAAAATGCAGTCTAGTCACCCGGGAGTCCTTCATGTTCCCGACCCCGAACGTGTTGATCGTCTGTCTGTCAATGTCGTCGTCGCTTGAGTTTCACGTCATGGCAAGAGAAAGGAAGCGACATGCATGGCCCTGAGAAGAAGATGGTCCAAAGGCAGGGTTTAACTACAACTCATGTCGGTGTATACATCTCGTATGTCTGGCGCCCTTCGGATGCGGGGAGGTGATCGGTTCTGTTTCCCTTTTAGACGTTTGGTGATTTGTTCTTCGTATTGGTTATTTAGATATCATGTGTTGGGTTGATTTGTAATCACTATCTGCTAGAGTCGCGGTCGGGTGATGGTTCACTGGACAAACAATCTTTTTCAATTCCAACAAATGTTCGCTTAATTTTCGTTGTTAATTATTGGACATGGCCTCATTCACAATCTCCTAGTTAGTACTTTAATCAGGTCCAAAATGTTATGTTATCTTCTGAATAAAGTCCAGCAACATCCTTTTAACTCCAACTTATGTTTATGTTGTAAATCCGTAATTGTGAATGAGGCCATGTCCAACGTCCCTCTAGCTTGTTTTTTTTTCTTTTTTTTGCGGGGGTCCCTCTAGCTTGTCAACGTAAGGAAATCACACGCGGTTCAGGGGCATGTAGATTGTGCAAAATCATGAATTGGAACTGATATATGGTCTATAATGCATAAATACGAAGGCCAAAAACCGCATGCATCGCAATCAGGAGGTGGATGTCTGGACTACATACCAAGCCCATGTCACTCTCGGAACCAAAACACAGTTTCACGATTCGTATTCTATTTAGCATCTAGATTTAACTAAGAGAACGTCCGTGCGTTGCCATGGCCCAACAAATGAATCTATTATGATACCTTTCATTTCAGCTCTTTGATCATTGTGTTATTATTTTCTTCGGTCATGTTTAGTCTTCATATAAGTTTTGTCTAAAATCAAAGTATTTCTAATATGTCCAAACTTATAGGACAAAGTATTGACATTCACAACACCAAATCAATATCATTAGATTCATTAATCAAATAACCAGCACAGATCAGAGCAATTGCTGCGAGCACCTTTTTGTTTGGATCAGTTATACATTAGGATCCCAGCATTATAAGATGACGGGACAAGCAAAAAACAGTCAACAATTTCAAATTTGATGCTGCTTGCAGGATGCATTCTTGCGTCGATTTCGCTCGCTGCATCTTGCATATGTGCAGTACTATGCTATTGTCAAGAAAAGCATGCTGCCATTAGCAGAGCTCCTGAAGGTTAAAAGGAACCTCCTTCTCCTTGTAACGGTCTAACAGCAGAACCCACAGGTCAAAGGGTTTGCCCCATTGTTGAAACATGTCGGCTTGTCCACTGCAAAACCTCACGATCTTCAAAAAGGGAAGGATAATATGTGAAGGGTTTTACATCGATAAAAATAAAGGGTACATATCACAAATGGAAACGACCCTCAAACCTGCTCCGGCTTCCTCGCCGGCGCCGTGTCCCTCGATGGGCTCAGATCCGAATAGCCAGCATGGAGTAGTAGTTCTTTTGCCCTGGTACAGGGGCACATCAATGCGACAGGGGCGTCGTCGCGGTGGCGAGGTGAGCAGTCAACGGAGAACCTGCCACTACTGCACACCTCGACCTCATCAGCGTCAGAGGACTCTGTCAATGTCGTCCGTCGACGGCGCCCAACGACACGATGCAGGCAGCAGGTGGCCGCTACTGAACATCTCTGTAGCACCATGCCAAGGCCACTCCTGAACACAGCCCGCCCGCCTCACTGCAGGCTCCACCCGAGTGACTGCATCCGCAAACAGGCTCTCTTTGCGGAGTGTGACGAGCACGTGGTCGGGCATAACCGCTGCTTGCTCCTTAATGTTGTCGTAGATCAGGTGCATGTCGCCTCTGTGGTCTCTAGCCCTTGTTGAACACGAGCCATCCGCATGTAGATGTGCATCTATATATGGTGGCGGCTTGATTAGAAACCCTAGCTAGGAGGAGGAGAAATTGGCGACGACGATGTAGGTGGCCTGCTTGGATGAGTCACCGGTGCTGATGGGATGGTGCTCACACCGGTGGTAGTCCTCCATGCCTTCACGTTCGGCGTGTAGTTGATGTTGCGCCCGTCCCCTCCTCCACCTCCATGTAATTATTTGTACACCACCATCTCCTCCTCCCTACGGATCACTATCGGTGCCTCGGGCATTGCGGCGAGCCCCGGATCTGAACGCCGGGAGAGGCGATGGCGCACGGGGAGACATTGCGGGGGCGCATGGAGAGGCTGGGAGGAGGGCGCGACATATAGTAGAACGCCCGTGCGTTGCCACGGGATTTTAGAAAAAATTAATATGTAATTCACGTTGTTAAAATAACCGAGAACAATGCCGTCTCAGCTAACACACATCTCTTTTTTTACAATCAACTAACATAAATCATACTATCAAACACAATAAAATGTTATTGGCAAATAAACCAAATTGGCTTTGTTGGTATCATCTTGAAGGTGGGCGACCTTCTCTAGTACTGAACTTTATCATCAAAGAACCACAATAGAAAGCAATTTTTCTCTTCCACACTCTTGCATATACTCCCTCCATTCCTAAATATAAGTCTGTTTTAGAGATTTCAATGTGGACTACGCGCTAGGAGCAAAATGAGTCAATCTATACATCCATATATAGTCTGTACTGAAATCTCCAAAAAGAGGCACATCAATGCGACAGGGGCGTCGTCGCGGTGGTGAGGTGAGCAGTCAACGGAGTAAATGCCACCGCTGCACACCTCGACCTCATCAGCGTTAGAGGACTCTGTCAATGTCGCCCGTCGACGACGCCCAACGGCACGATGCAGGCAGCAGGTGGCCGCTACTGAACATCTCTACAGCACCATGCCAAGGTCACTCCTAAACACAGCCCGCCCACCTCACTGTAGGCTCCACCCGATTGACTGCATCCGCAAACAGGCTCTCTTTGTGGAGTGTGACGAGCACATGGTCAGGCATAACCGCTGCTTGCTCCTTAATGTTGTCGTAGATCAGGTGCATGTCGCCTCCGTGGTCTCTAGCCCTTGTTGAACACGAGCCATCCGTATGTAGATGTGCATCTATGGTGGCGGCTTGTTTAGAAACCCTAGCTAGGGGGAGGAGAAATTGGCGACGACGATGTAGGTGGTCTGCTTGGATGAGTCACCAGTGCTGATGGGATGGTGCTCACACCGATGGTAGTCCTCCATGCCTTCACGTTCGGCGTGTAGTTGATGTTGCGCCCATCCACTCCTCCACCTCCATATAATTATTTGTACACCACCATCTCCTCCTCCCTACGGATGACTGTCGGTGCCTCGGGTATTACGGCGAGCCCCGGATCCGAGCGCCGAGAGAGGCGATGGCGCACGGGGAGACATTGCGGGGGCGCGTAGAGAGGCTGGGAGGAGGGCGCGACATATAGTAGAACGCCCGTGCGTTGCCACGGGATTTTACAAAAAATTAATATGTAATCCACGTTGTTAAAATAACCGAGAACAATGCCGTCTCAGCTAACACGCATCTCTTTTTTTACAATCAACTAACATAAATCATACTATCAAACACAATAAAATGTTATTGGCAAATAAACCAAATTGGCTTTGTTGGCATCATCTTGAAGGTGGGCGACCTTCTCTACTGAGCCTTATCATCAAAGAACCACAATAGAAAGCAATTTTTCTCTTCCACACTCTTGCATATACTCCCTCCATTCCTAAATATAAGTCTGTTTTAGAGATTTCAATGTGGACTACGCGCTAGGAGCAAAATGAGTCAATCTATACATCCATATGTAGTCCGTACTGAAATCTCCACAAAAAGAGGCACATCAATGTGACAGGGGCGTCGTCGCGGTGGCGAGGTGAGCAGTCAACGGAGTACCTGCCACTGCTGCACACCTCGACCTCATCAGCGTCAGAGGACTCTGTCAATGTCGCCCGTCGACGACGCCCAACGGCACGATGTAGGCAGCAGGTGGTCGCTACTGAACATCTCTGTAGCACCATGCCAAGGCCACTCCTGAACACAGCCCGCCCGCCTCACTGCAAGCTCCACCCGAGTGACTGCTTCCGCAAATAGGCTCTCTTTGTGGAGTGTGACGAGCACGTGGTCGGGCATAACCACTGCTTGCTCCTTAATGTTGTCATAGATCAGGTGCATGTCGCCTCCGTGGTCTCTAGCCCTTGTTGAACACGAGCCATCCGCATGTAGATGTGCATCTATGGTGGCGGCTTGATTAGAAACCCTAGCTAGGGGGAGGAGAAATTGGCGATGACGATGTAGGTGGCCTGCTTGGATGAGTCACCGGTGCTGATGGGATGGTGCTCACACCAGTGGTAGTCCTCCATGCCTTCACGTTCAGCGTGTAGTTGATGTTGCGCCCGTCCCCTCCTCCACCTCCATGTAATTATTTGTACACCACCATCTCCTCCTCCCTACCGATCACTGTCGGTGCCTCGGGCATTGCGGCGAGCCCCGGATCTGAGCGCCGAGAGAGGCGATGGCGCACGGGTCGACATTGCGGGGGCACGTGGAGAGGCTGGAAGGAGGGCACGACATATAGTAGAATGCCCGTGCGTTGCCACGGGATTTTATAAAAAGATAATATGTAATTCACGTTGTTAAAATAACCAAGAACAATGTCGTCTCAGCTAACACGCGTCTCTTTTTTTTACAATCAACTAACATAAATCATAATATCAAACACAATAAAATGTTATTGGCAAATAAACCAAATTGGCTTTGTTGGCATCATCTTGAAGGTGGGCGACCTTCTCTACTGAACCTTATCATCAACGAACCACAATAGAAAGCAATTTTTCTCTTCCACACTCTTGCATATACTCCCTCCATTCCTAAATATAAGTCTGTTTTAGAGATTTCAATGTGGACTACGCGCTAGGAGCAAAATGAGTCAATCTATACATCCATATGTAGTCCATACTGAAATCTCCAAAAGACTTATATTTAGAAACAAAGAGAGTATATTAGAATAGGAACAGATTAGATACATAGGGGGAAAGGTTATTGGCTTTAATCGTATATAAAAAAGTAAACAGTTACATATTCACTTTATGTTTGCAAAGAGCCTTTCCAATAATTTTTATCGGTTTATCTAGCTCTAGCAAGGCATAATCCAACTCTCCTCTTCAAATCCATATAAATGATCCTTTAGCTAGCAAACAATGGGTATATTGTGGACATTTTTTTAGAATCAAACATTTTAGTGAAAAACACCTCACTTGTGAAAAGCCTCAGGTCTTTCTAAGTTTCATAGTGTGATCGAGAAATGAAAGTGGAGATACATGCTGGGTGGCGGAAACTTAGCTCACAAATATTTCACAGGTCACAATGTCGATGGACCATTATTTCTGCTTTCTTCAGGTGCCTCTACTCATGGTTAGCGCAGCTGCATTCCCAACTATATCCCTGACAAGATCACGATTATGTTTAAAGGCATACATACTTGAATTCGCCATAGGCTCATCTTCCCATTCCTTAAATCTATTTGAAGGCAATCATCCAGAACATTAGTCTAATCACCCTAACAAAAGTCCACATAATAAGAATGAGTTGTTATATATATATATATTTATTTGAGATGAGAAGAATAACATGCTAGTACTTGTAGCTCATTCCAAGAGGATAATTTAATAAACAACGAAACCAATTTATTATTTTTTGTTAATTATTTGAAGTAAAAATAGGATGCTATATATTCACCCAAATATGTAAAAGCATCAGAATAAATATCTCTATTTTTTGCCTAATTAATTCAAATATTGACATACAAATCCAGCATGTTTATGTATCCTTGTAATGGTGGCGGTTCCAACTTCGAAGGCTCGAATTCGTAAACAATGAAACCTTGAGATTTGGGTTTCAAGATGATACTGATTAATACTATGGTCCACGCTGTTGGAAATATGCTCTAGAGGCAATAATAAATTGGTTATTATCATATTTCCTTGCTCATGATAATCGTTTATTATCCATGCCATAATTGTATTGATCGGAAACTCAGATACATGTGTGGATACATAGACAACACCATGTCCCTAGTATGCCTCTAATATACTAGCTCGTTGATCTAAGATGGCTATGGTTTCCTAGTCATGGACATGAGATGTCATTTGATAACAGGATCACATCATTAGGAGAATGGTGTGATGGACAAGACCCAAACTATAAACGTAGCATATGATCGTGTCAGTTTATTGCTACTGTTTTCTTCATGTCAAGTATATGTTCCTATGACCATGAGATCATGCAACTCACGGACACCGGAAGAGTGCCTTATGTGTATCAAACGTCGCAACGTAACTGGGTGACTATAAAGGTGCTCTACAGGTATCTCCGAGGGTGTCTGTTGGGTTGGCATGGATCAAGACTGGGATTTGTTACTTCGTGTGACGGAGAGGTATCTCAGGGCCCACTCGGTAATACAACATCACAATAAGCCTTGCAAGCAATGTGACTAAGTGTTAGTCACGGGATCTTGTATTATGGAACGAGTAAAGAGACTTGCCGGTAACGAGGTTGAACTAGGTATAGAGATACCGACGATCGAATCTCGGGCAAGTAACATACCGAAGAAAAAAGGGAACATCATACGGGATTAACTGAATCCTTGACATAGAGGTTCGACCGATAAAGATCTTCGTAGAATATGTAGTAACCAATATGGGCATCCAGGTCCCGCTATTGGTTATTGTTGGGGAACGTTGCATGGGAAACAAAAAATTTCCTACGCAAACGCAAGATCTATCCATGGTGATGAGCATCTACGAGAGGGAGAGTGGATCTAGATACCCATGTAGATCGCTAAGCGGGAAGCGTTAAGAAACGCGGTTGGTGTAGTCGAACGTCTTCGCGATCCAAATCGCCAAGCGTCCCACGATCTCATCACGATCCGTCCCGCGATCTCATCACGATCCGTCCCGCGATCCAATCACGATCCGTCCCGCGATCATCACGATCCGTCCTGCGAACTCATCACGATCCGTGCCGCGAACTCATCACGATCCGTCCCGCGAACTCATCACGATCCGTCTCGCAATCTTGATCACGGTCCTTCCGATCTAGCGCCAAACGGACGGCACCTCCGCGTTCAGCACACGTACAGCTCGATGACGATCTCCGCCTTCTTGATCTAGCAAGAGGGAGAGGAGAGGTAAAAGAGTTCTCCGGCGGCATGACGGCGCTCCAGAGATGGTGGTGGAGCTATTCTGGCAGGGCTTCGCCTAAGCACTTTAGAAATCCGATCTAGAGGAAAAACTATGCACTAGAGGAACGGGCAACACGTGGCTAAAAATTCTGTGCCAAAACCCTAAAATCCTCTAGTATATATAGGAGAAGAGGAGGAGGAGGCTTGGCTGCCAAAGAGGCAGCCCTTGGGTCGGCCGAACCTAGTGGGATTGGAGGATTCCTCCTCCAATCCTAGTAGGACTAGGACTCCTCCTTATTTTTGCCTTTTTTGCCTTTTTCCACCTTTTTCTCTTTGGGCTTTTCTTCCCAGCCGCATGGGCCTTGTGTGGGACTTCCACCAGCCCACCAAGGGCTGGTATTTACTCTCCCACAGCCCATGTAGCCTCTTGGGTCGAAATACCCCTCCCGATGGTCTCCCGGTACACTACCGGCACTCCCGGTACACTACCGATAAGCCCGAAACTTTTCCGGTGACCAAAATAGGACTTCATATATATCAATCTTTACCTCGGGACCATTCCGGAACTCCTCGTGACGTCCAGGATCTCATCCGGGACTCCGAACAACCTTCAGTCACCACCATGCATAACTCTATACTAAAAAAACGTTACCGAACCTTAAGTGTGCAGACCCCGTGGGTTCGAGAACTATGTAGACATGACCGAGACACCTCTACGGTCAATAACCAATAGCGGGACCTGGATGCCCATATTGGTTCCTACATATTCTATGAAGATCTTTATAGGTCAAACCTCTATGTCAAGGATTCAGTTAATCCCGTATGACGTTCCCTTTGTTCTTCGGTATGTTACTTGCCCGAGATTCGATCGTCGGTATCTCCATACCTAGTTCAACCTCATTACCGGCAAGTATCTTTACTCGTTCCGTAATACAAGATCCCGTGACTAACACTTCGTCACATTGCTTGCAAGGCTTGTTGTGATGTTGTATTACCGAGTGGGCCCTGAGATACCTCTCCGTCACACGGAGTAACAAATCCCAGTCTTGATCCATGCTAACTCAACAGACACCATCGGAGATACCTGTAGAGCACCTTTATAGTCATCCAATTACGTTGCAACGTTTGATACACACAAGGCACTCCTCCGGTATCCGTGAGTTGCATGATCTCATGGTCATAGGAACATATACTTGACATGCAGAAAACAGTAGCAATGAACTGACATGCAGAAAACGTTTGCTACGTTTGTAGTTTGGGTCTTGTCCATCACACCATTCTCCTAATGATGTGATCCCATTTATCAAATGACATCTCATGTCCATGGCTAGGAAACCTTAACCATCTTTGATCAACGAGCCAGTCTATTAGAGGCATACTAGGGACATGGTTTTGTCTATGTATCCACACATGCATCTAAGTCTCCGATCAATACAATTATAGCATGGATAATAAACGATTATCATGAACAAGGAAATATGATAATAACTAATTTATTATTGCCTCTAGGGCATATTTCCAACAGTCTCCCACTTGCACTAGAGTCAATAATCTAGTTCACATCACCATGTGATTCACATTGTTATGAATCTAACACCCAATGAGTTCTGGGGCTTGATCATGCTTTGCATGTGAGAGAGGTCTTATAGTCAACGGGTCTGCGACATTCAGATCCGTGTGTACTTTGCAAATTTCTATGTCAAACCGTAAACACTGCTACCACACTCCACCTGGTACTATTCCAAATGGCTACTCCACTATACGTATCCAGATTGCTACTACGAGTCATCTGGATTGGTGTTAAAGCTTGCATCGACGTAACTCTTTACGGCGAACTCTTTATCACCTCCATAATCGAGAAACATCTCCTTAGTCTTTTAGTTACTAAGGATAATCTTGACCACTGTCCAGTGCTCCATTCCAGGATCACTTTGAAAACTTCCGGCCATACTTATGGCAAGGCTGACATCGGGTCTTGTGCACAACATTGCATACATGATAGAGCCTATGGCTGAAGCATAGGGGATGACACTTCATCTTTTCTCTATCTTCTGCAGTCACTGGGCATTGAGTCTTACTCAACTTCACACCTTACAAATCAGGTGAGAACTCTTTCTCTGACTAATCCATTTTGAATTCTTTCAAAAACTTTGTCAAGGTATGTACTTATTGAAAAGTCTCATCAAGCTTCTTGATCTATCTCTATAGATCTTGATGCTCAACAATTAGGTAGCTTTATCCAAGTCTTCCTTTGAAAAACTCTTTTTTAAACAACCGGCAGGAGCCATAGGGTTGTCTTTAATTATTGTATGACCTGCATGTCAATCATTAAGCGCTATGTAATGCTTTACCTTATCGCTAAATGGTAGCAATAGTAGTAGAAGCATGGTGGGCGCGACAACCCCGATGGCGACACGTTGATGGAGATCAAGATGATGGAGATCATGGTGTCATGCCGGTGACGATGGAGATCATGCCGGTGCTTTCAAGATGGAGATCAAAAGCACACGTTCATGGCCATATCATGTCACTTATGATTTGCATGTGATGTTAATCCTTTTATGCACCTTGTTTTGCTTAGGACGACGGTAGCATTATAAGGTGATCCCTCACTTAATTTCAAGATAAATTGTGTTCTCCCTGAGTGTGCACCGTTGCAAAAGTTCGTCGTGTCGAAACACCACGTGATGATCGGGTGTGATAGACTCTACGTTCACATACAACGGGTGCAAGCCAATGTTGCACATGCAGAACACTCGGGTTAAACTTGACAAGCCTAGCATGTACAGACATGGCCTCGGAACACAAGATACCAAAAGGTCGAACATGAGTCATATAGTAGATATGATCAACATGATGATGTTCACCATTGAAACCACCTCAACTCACATGATGATCGGACTTGAGTTGGTGAATTTGGATCATGTATCACTCGAATGACCGGAGGGATGTCAATTTGAGTGGGAGTTCTTAAGTAATATGATTAATTGAACTCATTATGATGAACATAGTCAATAGTGTCTTTGCAAAATTATGTTGTATATTACTAGCTCACGCTGTAGCTCCCTTGAATTTTTATATGTTCCTAGAGAAATAGAGTTGAAAGATGATGGTAGCAATATTGCGGACTTGGTCCGTGATCTGAGGATTGTCCTCATTGCTGCATAGAAGGCTTATGTCCTTAATGCACCGCTCGGTGCGCCAACCCCTCTAGCATCGTCTGTAGATGTTGTGAACATCTGACAGGCTCGTTCTGATGACTACTTGATAGTTTAGTGCGTCATGCATTACGACTTAGAATTGAGGCTCCGAAACATTTTGAACATCACGAAACATATGAGATGTTCTAAGAGCTGAAATTAGGATCTCAGGCTCGTGCCCGTGTTGCGAGATATGAGATCTCCAACAAGATTCTTTGTCTGCAAGATGAAAGGGAATAGCTCAATCGTCGAGCATGTGCTCAGATTGTCTGGGTGCTACAATCGCTTGAAACGAGTGGGAGTTGATCTTCCAGATAAGATAGTGATTGATATAGTTCTCCAAGTCACTGTCACTAAGCTACTAGAACTTGGTGATGAACTATAAAATGCCAGGGATAGAAATAATGATCCCTGAGCTGTTCGCGATGTTTGACACCGCGAAGGTAGAAATCAAGAAGGAGCATCAAGTGTTGATGGTTAGTCAAACCACCAGTTTTGAGGAGGGCAGGAGCAAGGAGGGAAACTTCATGGATAGCAAGTCAGTTGCTGCTCAAGTGAAGCAACCCAAAGTTGAACCCAGACCCGAGGCTAAGTGCTTCGATTATGAGGAGAGCAGTCGCTGAAGCGGAACAACCCTAGATACTTGGTAGATAAGAAGGCTGGCAACGTCGACAGAAGTATATTTGATATACGTGTTATTGATGTGTACCTTGCTAGTACTCCTAGTAGCACCTGGGTATTGGATACCAGTTTGGTTGCTAAATGTTAGTAACTCGAAATAAAAGCTACGGAATAAACGGAGCACTAGCTAAGGGTGAGTTGACGATGTGTGTTGGAAATGTTTCTAGGTTGAGTGATCAACATCACACGCTCTCTCTACCGTCGGGATTAGTGACAAACCTAAATAAATGTTATTTGGTGTTTTGCGTTGAGCATGAACGTGATTAGATCGTGTTTATTGAAACACGGTTATTCATTTAAGTTAGAGAATAATGGTTGTTTTGTTTACATGATTAATACCTTCAATGGTCATGCACCCAGTGAGAATGGTTTGTTGAATCTTGATCGTAGTAATACACATGTTCATAACATTGATGCCAAAAGATACAAAGTTAATAATGATAGTACCACATACTTGTGGCACTGCCGCTAAATGTCATTTTGGTATAAAACGCATGAAGAAACTCCATGCTGATGGATCTTTGGACTCATTCGATTTCAAATCGGTTGAGACATGCGAACCATGCCTCTTGGTCAAGATGACTAAGGACCCCGTTTTCTGGTTTGATGGAGCGGGCAAGTGATTTATTGGAAATGATAGATGTTGATGTATGCAATCCAATGAGTCTTGTAGCGTGTGGTGGATATTGTTATTTTCTTACCTTCACTGATGATTTGAGTAGATATAGTGTATATTTACTTAATGAAACACAAGTCTGAATCGTTTGAAAGGTTCAAGCAAATTCAGAGTGAAGTTTAAGATCATCGTGACAAGAAGATAAAAATGTTTGCGATATGATCGTGGAGGTAAATATCTCAGTTACGAGTTTGGCATACAACTTTAGACAATGTGAAAGTTGTTTCACAACTCACGCCACCTGGAACACCATAGTGTGATGGTGTGTTCGAACGTCATAGTCGTGCTCTATTGAAAATGGTGCTTGCTATGATGTCTCTTATCGTTTTGCTACTATAATTTTGGGGTTATGCATTAGAGACAACTACATTCACTTTAGATAGGGCGCCATCTAAATCCGTTGAGATGACACCGTGTGAATTATGGTTTGATAGAAACCTAAGCTGTCATTTCTTAATGTTTGGGGCTGCAACACTTATGTGAAAAAGGTTTTCGCCTAATGAGCTCAAACCCAAAGCGGACAAATGCATATTCATAGAATATCCTAAAGACAGTTGGGTAAACCTTCTATCTCAGATCCAAGCATAAAGTGTTTGTTGATAAAACTGGGTCCTTTCTCGAGAAAGAGTTTCTCTCGAAAGAATTGAGTGGGAGGAAGATAGAACTTGATGAGGTTGTTGAACCTTTGTTCAACCAGAGAGTAGCGCAACGCATGAATTTGTTTCTATGAAGCCTACATTAGTTGAAGAGGAAGTTAATGATGATGATCAAGAAGCTTCGTATCAAGTTAATATCGAACCTCGTAGGTCAACAAGGATGTGTACTGCTCCTGAGCGGTACGACAACCCTGTCTTGGAGGTCATGTTGTTGGACAACGATGAACCTACAAGTTGTGGAGAAGCGATGATGGGCCCGGATTCCGACAAATGGTTAGAGGCCATGAAATCCGAGAAAGGATCCATGTATGAAAACCAAGTATAGACTTTGGTAGACTTGCTCGTTGGACGGCAGGTCGTTGAGTACAAATGGATGTTTAAAATTAAGACAGACGCTCATGGTAAATGACACCATTTGTAAAGCTCGACTTGTTGCAAAGAAGTTTATGACAAGTTCAAGGAGTTGACTGCGATAAGACTTTCTCACTCGTAGTGATGCTAAAGTTTGTTGGAATTATGTTAGCAGTTGCTGCATTTTTCAATTATGAAATCTAGAAGATGGATACCAAAACATCGTTTCCTTCCTTAAGGAAAGGTTGTATGAGATACAACCAGAAGGCTTTGTCAGTCCTAAGGATGCTAAAAGGTGTGCAAGCTTCAGTGATCCTTCTATGAACTAAAGCAAGCATCTCGGAGTTGGAATATACACTTTGATGAGGTGATCAAAGTTTTTGAGTCTATACAAAGTTTATGAGAAACTTGTATTTACAATCAAGTGAGTGGGAGCACTATAGAGTTTCTGGTAAGCATATGTGGTTGACATATTGTTGATTGGAAATGATGTAGAGTTTCTGGAAAGTATAAACGGTTGTTTGAAAAGAGTTTTTCAAAGGAAGACTTGGATAAAGCTACCTAATTGTTTTGCATCAAGATCTATAGAGATAGATCAAGATGCTTGATGAGAATTTCAATGAGTACATACCTTGACAAGATTTTGAAAGAGTTCAAAATGGATCAGTTAGAGAAAGAGTTCTCGCCTGATTTGCGAGGTGTGGAGTTGAGTGAGACTCAAAGCTCGACAACGACAGAAGAAAGAGAAAGGACAAACGTCGTCCCTATGCCTTATCCATAGGCTCTATATTATGCCATGCTGTGTATTGCACCTGGTGTGTGCCTTGCCATGAGTCTGTCAAGGGGTACAAAAGTGATCCAGGAGTAGATCACTGGACAGTGGTCATGATTATCCTTAGTGACTAAAAGACTAAGGAGATGTTTCTCGATTGTGGGGATGATAAAGAGTTCGTCGTAAAGAGTTACGTCGATGCAAGCTTTAACACCAATCCGGATGACTCGTAGTAGCAATCTAGATACGTATAGTGGAGCAGCCATTTGGAATAGTACCAAGTGGAGTGTGGTAGCAGTGTTTACGGTTTGACATTGAGATTTGCTAAGTACACACGGGTCTGAATGACGTAGACCCATTGACTATAAGACCTCTCTCACATGCAAAGCATGATCGAGCCCCAAAACTTAGTGGGTGTTAGATTCATAACAATGCGAATCACATGGTGATGTGAACTAGATTATTGACTCTAGTGCAAGTGGGAGACTGTTGGAAATATGCCCTAGAGGCAATAATAAATTGGTTATTATCATATTTCCTTGCTCATGATAATCATTTATTATCCATGCTATAATTGTATTGATCGAAAACTTAGATACATGTGTGGATAAATAGACAACACCATGTCCCTAGTATGCCTCTAATAGACTAGCTCGTTGATCTAAGATGGCTATGGTTTCCTAGTCATGGATATGAGATGTCATTTGATAACGGGATCACATCATTAGGAGAATGGTGTGATGGACAAGACCCAAACTATAAACGTAGCATATGATCGTGTCAGTTTATTGCTACTGTTTTCTGCATGTCAAGTATATGTTCCTCTGACCATGAGATCATGCAACTCACGGACACCGGAAGAGTGTCTTGTGTGTATCAAACATCGCAACGTAACTGGGTGACTATAAAGGTGCTCTATAGGTATCTCCGAGGGTGTCTGTTGGGTTGGCATGGATCAAGACTGGGATTTGTTACTTTGTGTGACGGAGAGGTATCTCAGGGCCCACTCGGTAATACAACATCACAATAAGCCTTGCAAGCAATGTGACTAAGTGTTAGTCACGGGATCTTGTATTACGGAACGAGTAAAGAGATTTGCCGGTAACTAGGTTGAACTAGGTATAGAGATACCGAGGATCGAATCTCGGGCAAGTAACATACCGAAGAACAAAGGGAACATCATATGGGATTAACTGAATCCTTGACATAGAGGTTCGACCGATAAAGATCTTCGTAGATATGTAGGAACCAATATGGGCATCTAGGTCCCGCTATTGTTTATTGACCGAAGAGGTGTCTCGATCATGTCTACATAGTTCTCGAACCCACAGGGTCTGCAAACTTAAGGTTCGGTGACGTTTCGATAGTATAGAGTTATGCTTGGTGGTGACCAAAGGTTGTTATGAGTTCCGGATGAGATCCCATACGTCATGAGGATCTCCGGAATGTTCCGGAGGTAAAGATTGATATATAGGAAGTCCTATTTTGGTCGCCAAAAAAGTTTCGGGCTCATCGGTAGTGTACCGGGAGTGCCGGTAGTGTACCAGGAGACCATCGGGAGGGGTATTTCGACCCAAGAGGCTACATGGGCTGTGGGAGAGTGAATACCAACCCTTAGTGGGCTGGTGGAAGTCCCACACAAGGCCCATGCGGCTGGGAAGAAAAGCCCAAAGAGAAAAAGGTGGAAAAAGGCAAAAAGACCAAAATAAGGAGGAGTCCTAGTCCTACTAGGATTGGAGGAGGATTCCTCCTCTCCTCCTTGGTTCGGCTGACCCAAGGGCTGGCTCCTTGTGAGGCAAGCCTCCTCCTCTCTTCCTCCTATATATACTGGAGGTTTTAGGGTTTTTGGCACTAGATTTTCAGCCATGTGCTACCCGTTCCTCCAGTGCATAGTTTCTCCTCTAGATCGGATTTCTACAGTGCTTAGGCGAAGCCTTGCCGGAATAGCTCCACCACCATCGCCGGAGCGCCGTCACGCTGCCGGAGAACTCTTCTACCTCTCCGCTCCCTCTTGCTGGATCAAGAAGGCGGAGATCGTCATCAAGCTGTATGTGTGCTGAACGCGGAGGTGCCGTCTGTTCGGCGCTAGATCAGAAGGACCGTGATCAAGATCGCGAGACAGATCGTGATGAGATCGCGGAACGGATCGTGATGAGTTCGCGGGACAGATCGTGATGAGAACTCGGGACGGATCGTGATGAGTTCGCGGGACGGATCGTGATTGGATCGGGGGACGGATCTTGATGAGATCGCGGGATGCTCGGTGATTTGGATCACGAAGACATTCGACTACACCAACCGCGTTTCTTAACGCTTCTCGCTTAGCGATCTACAAGGGTATGTAGATCCACTCTCCCTCTCATATATGCTCATCACCATGGATAGATCTTGCGTGTGCGTAGGAATTTTTTTGTTTCCCATGCAACGTTCCCCAACACACGCACTTGGGTCCAAACTGATAGCTTGACGAAAAAAAATCGAACAACACTAATTGACCCTCTTATCATTTCACTTACCTACAAATTCAAAAGAATAAAACTTTAGTAGACACACTTTGTACTCTCTGAAGATTAGAGAGCATACAGAAAATCAGGACAAAGAACATGCTTCTAAGGACAGGAGAATCACATCTCAAATAGCAATATAGCATATCTGCCTCATGCCAAAGAAACTTGGCAGGCAACATGCACAGAGAGATGATGCAATACACTCAACGTTCTTGTCTGCTAGGTTACTCAACATAAATTCACTTTGTTTCAAGTTAAGTTTGGGTTGCTTGCCTAATCTTGGAGCACTTAACTGTAGGATGCAAGCTAACTCAAAGATACTATTAAATACATTTCATGAAGAGATACCCTTTGTTCATGGTCCCTCGACAACTATATTGTGGACCATCTGTTCCATTTTTTGCATCTTCAATGTATAGCAAATATTAATAAGTGATGTGGAATTTACACTCATGATGACAAAGTGAAGCATCAAAGCATGGTAGCATAAAGCTTGTACTTGACGCGGTTCCTCGATTGGCACTTGAAACAAAGCAAACACTAATAAAAAAGCCACTCTGGTGAACAAATTTGAATGTTGTCGTAGATCAGGTGCATGTCGCCTCCGCGGTCTCTAGCCCTTGTTGAACACGAGCCATCCGCATGTAGATGTGTATCTATGGTGGCGGATTGATTAGAAACCCTAGATAGGGGGAGGAGAAATTGGCGACGACGATGTAGGTGACCTGCTTGGATGAGTCACCGGTGCTGATGGGATGGTGCTCACACCGGTGGTAGTCCTCCATGCCTTCACGTTCGGCGTGTAGTTGATGTTGTGCCCATCCCCTCCTCCACCTCCATGTAATTATTTGTACACCACCATCTCCTCCTCCATATGGATCACTGTCGGTGCCTCAGGCATTGTGACGAGCCCCGGATCTGAGTGCCGGGAGAGGCGATGGCGCACGGGGAGAACAATCTGTGAAGGGTTGTCATAATCCTTGAACCTTGCAAATTATCACCTAAATTGACAATCTGTGCGTTGTAAATAAGACTGCAGTGGAATCAAATATTTATAGTAACCTGACCTGAAATCAATGTTTTTAAACCAATCCATTTTTCCAAGCGGTGTACCCAAACTTAGGAAAGTTCTACGATTGAGGAACGAATGGATCCATGGCTGTTCTTCGACTGAAAATTATACTAGATAGATGAGTTAATGCCTTGTAGAACTTTCAAAAGAACCAATCATATAAAACACACCTTCATGAGCCCTGTTTTTGAAGGTGTGCGTTCTTATTTTGGGTATTGTTTATTCCATTGTGCCATCCTAGAGAAACATATTCCTGAAGACATGAACTATTGCAAGAATTTGTCATCAGTAAAAAAAAGTGCAGCACCTAAACATTACAGAGACGCTTTGTCTTTCTTATCAGTTATAATTCAGTATTTTTCCTAGGGAAACCAATCAACTGAAGAACCACTTATGCGAATCGCCGATTTCTTGAATTGGGTTATCAACTTTCTCACAGATTTAAATACTGACTTTCCAAAATCTCTTGAGCCTGGATTCTGCAGAAAACATGTAGAAAAATGTTGTTAAATACAACAAAGAATGTGCTACTGTCAGCATTTATATGTTGATGATCACACGCAACTCAAGAATATGTTCGAATAAATTTCAAGAAAGTTAGCCAAAAAAATTGTGACATGTGTGTGTGTAAAAAGGGGATAGTAGGTAAGCAGAAGGAGCTTTCTGGTTGACATGACATGAACACACATTATACAACAAAACAAAGAAAGATATCATGTGAAGTGAATTGAGAAGAAAGGCCATCTCAGTGCTGGCAATGGTCTGTCCATGGAAAGCGAATGTGCAGACTACTCTTATGCGTGAAAATCTGAATTTTGTGAAGAGAGCTTGAACATTCTTTTGAAGCATCAGAGGAGTTCCATGGACAGCTTATTCTAACAATTCTGAAACAACTCATTATTTGAAAATAGGCAAACATCTTATTCTTATGGTGCATCAGGTCCCATTGACTTCGATCTGAGAAAAAACATAAACATAAACAAAAAAAGTGTGTGTGTGAGAGAGAGAGGAGCTCATCAGCGACCATTGGCCAGAGCAGGGTAAGGTCCCGCTGCTGCATCCAGTAGCGTCCATGACGCTGTCTGGAGGATGATGGCACATACGCCCGTCAGAATCGTCTCCTAGCCTCGCGCCCGTGGGTTCAAACGGCAGCGGCCGATGGAGACATGGAATCGAGCGGCAACGGTGGTAGTGCAGATGAGAGATCAAGTGGATGCATCAAGCGAATGCCCCGGGCATGGACAAGGCCTCCTCCACCGCTGAATCACACCGTCGGCTGCCACGCTAGGCCTTGGCCACCCTGCACCGATGCCCACCCCCTCGATCTACCTCTCCTAGTGCGGCCCATCTCGACGTGATGTGGCCGTGGCAGATCTGGCCGTCGCCCGCTGACTTGCTCGACTCGATCTGGGGGCGTCTGGCACGGGGCGGTTGTACGTCGCTGTTGCCGGCGGCGGCGGCTGGCATGGGGTGTCCCTGTTGCGGGCGGCGGCCGGCGCGGGGCGTCACTGTTGTGGGGAAGGGCGGCGGCGGCTAGCACGGGGCGTCGCATGAGAGGGCACGACGACGATGGAGGCGACCCCAGTTTGGCGTATGCAGCGATGGAAAGTGAGATCGATTGGCTAGAGCATCTAGTGGGGGTTCCGAGATCGGTTTTCTCCGTCCGATTTTTATTCAGGACAGACGTGGGAGCCTTGTTCGGTCTATTTTCGTCCGATTTTTTCATTTATCCATACATGGGAGCCCTTTGGCCGATTTTTTTGCTAGGAGCGCGAGGCATTACGTGCGACGGACTTTGTTTTCTACCATGACGAAAAATAACCAGGTGGAAGGTCGGTGGGATGACGAAAAAAACCAAGACAAGAAGCTACCAAGAACGAACATTATGGTTTTGGAATTCTTAATTACCTATTTTAATGTGATTAAATCAAATCATCACATGCCAAACCAAGCACAAAACAAAATCTTCCATTTTAATGGTGGATTCTGTTTTTTGGAAGGTGATCTCACATATATGGTACCATGCTTTTGGAATTCTTAATTACCTATAATTAATGTGATTAAATCGAATCATCACCTGTCAAAGAAAGCACACAAAAATCTTTTGCTTTAACGGTGGATTTGGTTTTTTAATGAGAGGGACAAAATAAACCAATAGGAGGAAACGATGGGAGGCGGGATGAAAAAACGGACGAAAATAAACCGAGGCAAGAAGCTACCAACCCCCTCGATCTACCTCTCCTAGTGCGGCCCATCTCAACGTGATGTGGCCGTGGCAGATCTGGCCGCCGCCCGCTGACTTGCTCGACTCGATCTGGGGGCGGCTGGCGCGGGGCAGTTGTACGTCGCTGTTGCCGGCGGCGGTGGCCGGCGTGGGGCGTCGCTGTTGCGGGCGGGGGCACTGGCGTCCGGCGTAGGGCGTCGCTGTTGCGGGGGAGGGTGGCGGCGGCTGGCACGGGGCGTCGCACGAGAGGGCTCGGCGGCGATGGAGGCGACCCTAGATTGGCGTACGCAGCGATGGAAAGTGAGATCGATTGGTTGGAGCATCTGGTGGGGTTCCGAGATCGGTTTTTTTCCGTCTGATTTTTATTCAGGACGGACGTGGGAGCCTCGTTTGATCTATTTTCGTCCGTTTTTTCATCGATCCGTACGTGGGAGCCCTTTGGCCGATTTTTTTGCTAGGAGCCGCGAGGCATTATGTGCGACGGACCTTGTTTTCTACCATGACCAAAAATAACCAGGTGGAAGTTCGTGGGATGACGAAAAAAAACCAAGACAAGAAGCTACCAAGAACGAGCATTATGATTTTGGAATTCTTAATTACCTATTTTTAATGTGATTAAATCAAATCATCACCTGCCAAAGCAAGCACAAAACAAACTCTTTCACTTTAATGGTGGATTTGGTTTTCTGGAAGGTGATCTCACATATATGGTACCATACTTTTAGAATTCTTAATTACCTATAATTAATGTGATTAAATCGAATCATCACCTATCAAAGAAAGCACAAAAAAATCTTTCGCTTTAATGGTGGATTTGGTTTTTTAATGAGAGGGACAGAATAAACCAATAGGAGAAAACGGTGGGAGGCGGGATGAAAAAACGGACGAAAATAAACCAGACGAAAATAAACCGAGGCAAGAAGCTACCAACTCCCCTTTTAGGAGTAGAGATTTAAACAGAATTCATGGAATGGGTCAACTGTAGGTAGTTTGCACGATCCTTTGAAATATGCATTGTCACTCAGAGCACGTATAATAGAGTTAGTCAGCGGGCTATAAGAAACAAACTACTCCCTTCATAAACTAATATAAGAGTATTTAGATCACTATTTTAGTGAACTAAAAGCTCTTATATTAGTTTACAGAGGGAGTACTATATTGTTGCTTAGTTAGAGGAGAGAGAAGTTAAGTGGGCTCTTGGTGAAGAACCAACTCTAGCACGTGCTCCTAGGCGCTTTATGCGATTGCACTAGTAGAAAACAGGGCTTTGGTTCAGGTCGGGCCAGCCCATTAGTCCCGGTTCACTCACGAACCGGGACCCATGGCGGCATTGGTCCCGGTTCGTGAGGCCAGGGTGCCGGCCGGGCCTCGTGGGCCATTGGTCTTGGTTCATCGAACCCCTTTGGTCCGGGTTCCAAACACCAACCGAGACCAATGGGCCTCGCTCCTGGCCCACAACCATTGGTCCTGGTTTGTGGCTAGAACCGGGACCAAATGGGGTCCTTTAGTCCCGGTTCCAGCCACGAACCGGGACCAATGAGATGCATATATATACCCCCTCGCCAGCGAGCAGAGCACTTCACATTGCTCTATTTTTCTGGCCGGCGAGGGGAGAGCTTTGTGGTGCTCCAGCTCACCTCCTATGCACATGAGGTGTTCGATGAAATGCCCAAGCCACACTTAAGCTTTCTCCTCTCGAAGCTCCTTGTCCAAGCTCCATTTTCCTCATGATTTGTCTAGGTTTGGGGGTTCGTCCTGTCCCGTCCCCGTCCTCACCGCCGTCGGTCGCCCTCGCCCATCTTGGTGCCGGCACCATCGTGGTTAGCCTTTTCTTCTTATCTTCTTTCTAAAATAAAAAAGTTTTTACTTGTATGATTTAGATAGATACTTGTGTATTTTTCTTACATTTATTATTGTTTGTTATTATATAGTGCGATGGTTTTCGTATCCGCCTCGGTCGGCCCTCGTCTTGTCTATGATTCATATGTGGCATATATTATCTTTTATAACTATTTGTTTTATTTAGTGTTTATGACAATTATGTTGACCAACGTGACATAGATTTTTTTAATCTAGGAGGAGGTAGTTGAACCGGAAATTCCAACCCACATAGCAACTATTGTCGAGAAGTTAAATTTGGTTGAAAAAGAAAACAATGACTTGAAATAAAAATTACAAAGAGTTGAAGAGGAGAAGATGAAGTTGGAGTTGCATGTTGCTGATGTCGTCGACGATCACAAGACCGAGATGGATGCAATGCGCTTGAAGATTAGAAAGATTAGAAAATATGCCATTCATACTGAGGCTTGTTATCATTTTGCCGTTGGATCAATTGGTACCTTAGTTACCGTTATGATTGCATTTGTTGTTGCCTTTTATTTTTTTACATAGTTTCAATGTATGTTTTAATTAGATGCTCTAGAGAGCTATATGTTGTTCAATAATGAGAACTATGTATGAATGTTATGTATTTATTTTGGTCACTACTGTACTTTGGCTTTAGTGTGATGATGAATTTCTATTAATTTGGTCACTTCTCTATTCATGATATGCTGTAATGGTTATTAATATATTTTATTACATAACGCACGCAGATGAACCGGCAATGGATGTATGGTGACCGACGCACCTCTGATTATATTAAGGGCCTGCATAATTTTCTCGAAGCGGCTGAGGCAAACAAGCAGAATGGTTTTATTCATTATCCATGTACTATCTGTGAGAATACGAAGGCTTACTCCAACTCTAAAACACATCACTTCCACCTTCTTGAGAAGGTTTTTATGCTACACTATAATGTTTGGACCAAGCACGGAGAAAGAGGGGTTATGATGGAAGACAATGAAGAAGAAGAGGAGGATGACAACTATATGCCTCCTGAATACGGTGATGCTGCAACGGGGGAAGATGAAGATCAAGAGGAACCATACGATGTGCCCGATGATGATCTTCGCCGGGTCATTGTTGACGCAAAGAAACAATGCGAAAGTGAAAAGGAGAAGTTGAAGTTCGATCGCATGCTAGAGGATCACAAAAAAGGGTTGTATCCCAATTGCGAAGATGGCAACACAAAGTTCGGTACCACACTGGAATTGCAGCAGTGGAAGGCAGAGAATGGTGTACCTGACAAAGGATTTGAGAAGCTATTGAAAATATTGAAGAAGAAGCTTCCAAAGGATAACGAATGACCCGACAGTACGTACGCAACAAAGAAGGTTCTATGCCCTCTAAGATTGGAGGTGTAGAAGATACATGCATGCCCTAATGACTAAATCCTCTACCACGGTGCGTTCAAGGATTTGAACGCATGCTCGATATGCGGTGCATTGCAGTATAAGATTAGACGAGATGACCCTGGTGATGTTGACAAGGAGCGCCCCATGAAGAGGGTTCCTGCCAAGGTGATGTGGCATGCTCCTATAATACCATGGTTGAAACATCCGTTCAGAAACAAAGAGCATGCCAAGTCGATGCAATGGAACAAAGAGGACCATAAGAAAGGCGGGAAGTTGAGAGCACCCACTGACGGGTCGCAGTGGAGAAAGATCAAGAGAAAGTGGAGTGACTTTATAGGTGACCCAAGGAACGTATGGTTTGGTTTAAGTGTAGATGGCGTTAATCCTTTTGGGGATCACAACAGCAAGCATAGCACATGGCCTGTGACTCTATGTATGTATAACCTTCCTCCTTGGTTGTGCATGAAGCGGAAGTTCATTATGATGCCAATGCTCATCCAAGGCCCCAAGCAACCCAGCAATGACATTGATGTGTACCTAATGTCATTAGTTGATGAACTTTTACAGCTATGGAATGGAAGAGGTGTACGTGTGTGGGATAAGAACGAATAGGAGGAATTTGACCTACATGCATTGTTGTTTGTAACCATCAACGATTGGCCTGCTCTCAGTAACCTTTCAGGACAGACAAACAAGTGATACCACGCATGCACCCACTCTTTAGATGACACCGACAATATATATTTGGAAAAATGCAGGAAGAATGTGTACTTGTGGCATCCTCGATTTCTTCCGACCAACCATCAATGTGGAAATAAAGGAAATCATTTCAAAGGTGAGGCAGATCACCGAAAGAAGCTCGCCCTCCGTACTGGTGATCACATACTTGCTATGGTCAATGATTTACAAGTAATCTTTGGAAAGGGTCCCGGCGGACTATCTGTTCCGAATGACGCTGAGGGACACGTGTTGGAAATATGCCCTAGAGGCAATAATAAATTGGTTATTATCGTATTTCCTTGTTCATGATAATCATTTATTATCCATGCAATAATTTTGTTTATCGGAAACTCGGATACATGTGTGGATACATAGACAACACCATGTCCCTAGTATGCCTCTAATGGACTAGCTCATTGATCAAAGATGGCTATGGTTTCCTAGTCATGGACATGAGATGTCATTTGATAAAAGGATCACGTCATTAGGAGAATGATGTGATGGACAAGACCCAAACTACAAACTTAGCATATGATCGTGTCAGTTTATTGCTACTATTTTCTGCATGTCAAGTATTTGTTCCTATGACCATGAGATCATGCAAGTCACTGACACCGGAGGAGTACCTTGTGTGTATCAAACGTTGCAACGTAACTGGGTGACTATAAAGGTGCTCTACAGGTATCTCCGAGGGTGTCTGTTGGGTTGGCATGGATCAAGACTCGGATTTGTTACTCCGTGTGATGGAGAGGTATCTTAGGGCCCACTCGGTAATACAACATCACAATAAGCCTTGCAAGCAATGTGACTAAGTGTTAGTCATGGGATCTTGTATTATGGAACAAGTAAAGAGACTTGCCGGTAACGAGGTTGATCTAGGTATGGAGATATCGACGATCGAATCTCGGGCAAGTAACATACTGAAGAACAAAGGGAACATCATACGAGATTAACTGAATCCTTGACATAGAGGTTGGACCGATAAAGATCTTCATAGAATATGTAGGAACCAATGTGGGCATCTAGGTCCCGCTATTGGTTATTGACCGTAGAGGTGTCTCGGTCATGTCTACATAGTTCTCGAACCCGCAGGGTCTGCGCACTTAAGGTTCGGTGACATTTCGGTAGTATAGAGTTATGTATGATGGTGACCGAAGGTTGTTCGGAGTCCCGGATGAGATCCCGGACATCACGAGGAGGTCCAGAATGGTCCGGCGGTAAAGATTGATATATAGGAAGTCCTATTTTGGTTGCCGAAAAAGTTTCGGGCTCATCGGTAGTGTACCGGGAGTGCCGGTAGTGTACCGGGGGACCATCGGGAGAGGTATTTCGACCCAAGAGGCTACATGGGCCGTGGGAGGAGGTAAACCAGCCCCTGTTGGGCTGGACGAAGCCTCCTCTAAGGGCCCATGCGGCTGGAGTGGTTTGAGAAGGAAAAAAATCCAAAGGTGGAGAGGTGGAAAGAGTTTCCAAGTGGAAAGGAGGAATCCTACTCCTAATAGGATTGGAGTAGGACTCCTCCACCTCCAATTTCGACCAAACCTTGAGGGTTTGAGCCTGCCTCCTCCCCTCCCTCTCTCCTATATATACTAGAGGGTTTAGAGGAAAAAGCTAACCCTAATAGCCACGTGCTACCTCTCCTCTAGATCGTAGTTTCTCCTCTAGATCGGTTTTCAACGGTGCTTAGGCGAAGCCCTGCTGGAATAGCTCGACCACCATCGCCACAATGTCGTCGCGCTGCCAGAGAACTCATCTACCTCTCCGCTCCCTATTTCTGGATCAAGAAGGCGGAGATCATCATCGAGCTATACGTGTGCTGAACGCGGAGGTGCCGTCCATTCGGCGCTAGATCGGAAGGACCGTGATCAAGATCGCGAGACGAATCGTGATGAGATCGTGGGACGGATCGTGATGAGTTCGTGGGACAGATCGTGATGAGTTCGTGGGACGGATCGTGATGAGTTCGTGGGACGGATCATGATGAGATCGCGACATGCTCGGCGATTTGGATCACGAAGACGTTCGACTACACCAACCGCGTTTCTTAACGCTTCCCGCTTAGCGATCTACAAGGGTATGTAGATCCACTCTCCCTCTTGTAGATGCTCATCACCATGGATAGATCTTGCGTGTGCGTAGGAAAAGTTTTTATTTCCCATGCAACGTTCCCCAACAACGCACACCCATGTGGAAGAAGAAATCTATATTTTGGGACCTGCCCTATTGGAAAGACCTAGAGGTCCGCTCTGGACGTGATGCACGCGATGAAGAATCTTTGCATGAACCTACTAGGCTACTTGGGAGTGTATGGGAAAACAAAAGATACACCGGAGGCACGCGAGGAACAGGAATGTGTGCATGAAAAAGATGGCATGCATCCAGAGCAGTATGAAGGTCCTGCGAGCTACGCTCTTACCAAAGAAGAGAAGGAAATCTTCTTTGAATGCCTGCTCAGTATGAAGGTCCCGTCTAGCTTCTCGTCGAATATAAAGGGAATAATAAATATGGCAGAGAAAAAGTTTCAGAACCTAAAGTCTCATGACTGCCACGTGATTATGACGTAACTGCTTCTGGTTGCATTGAGGGGGCTTCTATCGAAAAACATTCGATTAGCCATTGTGAAGCTATGTGCATTACTCAATGCAATCTCTCAGAAGGTGATCGATCCAAAAATCCTGCCAAGGTTAAGGAGTGATTTGGTGCAATGTCTTGTTAGTTTCAAGCTGGTGTTCCCACCGTCCTTCGTCAATATCATGACGCACGTCCTAGTTCATCTAGTCAACGACATTGTCATTCTGGGCCCTGTATTTCTACACAATATGTTCCCCTTTGAGAGGTTCATGTGAGTCTTAAATAAATATGTTCGTAACCGCGCTAGGCCAGAAGGAAGCATCTCCATGGGCCATCAAACAGAGGATGTCATTGGGTTTTGTGTTGACTTCATTCCTGACCTTAAGAAGATTGGTCTCCCTCAATCGCGGTATGAGGGGAGACTTACTGGAAAAGGCACGCTAGGAGCGGACTCAATAATATGTAGGGACGGGCATTTGTGGTCTCAAGCACACTACACAGTTGTACATAATTCTACCTTGGTGACCCCGTATGTCGATGAACACAAGAATACTCTGTGCTCACCCGGAGCAGTGTGACGACTGGATTACATGTGAACACATCAGCACTTTCGGCGGTTAGTTGCAAACATGTCTCATGCGTGACAACATTGTTTTTGATGAGCTGTACTCGTTGGTCAGGGGACCATCTTTGACTATAATGACTTACAAAGGTTACGGGATAAATGGGAATACTTTTTACACGATCGCCCATGATCAAAAGAGCACCAACCAAAACAGCGGTGTCCGCTTTGATGCAGCAACCAAGAGGGGAAAGGACACATATTATGGTTACATAGTGGACATATGGGAACTTGACTATGGACATGATTTCAAGGTCCCTTTGTTTTAGTGCAAATGGGTCAATCTGTCAAGAGGCGGGGTACAGGAAGATCCACAGTACGGAATGACAACAGTGGATCTGAACAATCTTGGGTACACAGACGAACCATTCGTCCTAGCCAATGATGTGGCGCAGCTTTTCTATGTGAAGGAAATGTCTACCAAACCGAGAAAAAGAAAAGATAAGGAAGCGAATACATCATAAGATGAGACAAAGTACCACATAGTTCTTTCAGGAAAAAGATACATCGTGGGATTGGAGGGCAAGACAAACATGTCTGAAGATTATGAAAAGTTTCATGAAATTCCTCCCTTCAAAGTCAAGGCCGACCCAAGCACCCTGTTAAACGATGAAGATTATCCATGGTTACGGCGCAATAAGCAAAGGACACAAGAGAAGAAAAAGTGAAGACTTTCTCTCCACAACTATATCATTGCAGTTACATGTGAAGAAATGAAATCCATTTGTAACAGATGAGTTTTCGTCCGAAACCGTGATACTTCGAAAGAGATTATCCGTTTTGTACACGAAGTGCATCCAGTTTTTTCCGTAATCCTCTCAACTTGTCATGGGAACGAGCCTGACAGTAGATGGTAGGGGTATGAATGGAGAGGGCAGAGTCCTAGCTACGGCGAGGGTGTACACACAGATGTATGAGTTCAGGCCCCTCTCGTGGAGGTAACAACCCTACATCTGAGTGCTCGGGAGCTTTATGTCGAGTGGAATGTAGAGATTACAATAGTTTCTTAACCCTTGTCTAGGAGGGGAGGGGCAGCTTATATAGAGTTCGCTGCCCCTCATAATGGCCCCGCGTCAAAGGTTCTGGTCGTGGGGTGTAAAGTCTGCCGTTACAGGTAACGTACGTAGTAAAAGCTATTAAGGGCCATTCAGCCAGCGTCTGCCCTTTGGGCTCTTGATGATGCTCCTGGTCTTCTGGCGTCGAGTGAAGCGAGGTCTGTCGAGTGACACGCGACTGCCGAGTGAGAGCGGGAGTCTCCGAGTGGATTACTGTTCTCCAGGGATCCACTCGGAAGTTCATGCTTGATCTTCAAGTCCTACCATGTGGTGTCCTTAGGTAGGGTATGTGGGCCTTGCCTAGGACCCTACCCTAGGTACATATCCTCGTCATTAGCCCCCGAATGGATCTGGGTTTGAGTGGTGGAAGGAGGTATCAACGTAGACCTTGAGTTAGTGCATCAAATCCTCGGAATGATATTTGGGATTTCCATGGAACTTGCGTCGATTGAACTCTGAGCATTAGCGTTCATTCAGGATCGACACGCAAAATCTTCCGAATGATATTCGGGTCTTCAACGAAATTTACGTCGATTGAATTCTTCGCCGCTCGCCTGGATCCATTCGGACTTAAAAAGTGTCCGAGTGAATCGAGCGCATCTTGGGGAGGTGACGTGTCGGTCTAACGGGCCCGGATTCTCCGGGATACGACAATTTGGGAAGCGCGCACATGCGCGAAGATGACGCCACGATCAGGACAAGTGGAGGCACGACGCCTCGATTCTCATGCTGGTCATCTCGCCATGCACTGGGCGTTGTCAGCGGTTGGCGTGTGTGGTTATCTCGCAGGCCCACTGGTCAGTGAGACACTCGGCAGCATATAAAGCTTCCTGAGCCGCGGATTACACAGTACCTTCCGCCGATTCTCCCTCTCTTCCTTTGCCTCCTCTGCTCCCCAACGCAGCACACCACTCTCCTCCGACCAGAGCCTCTGCTCCGATGACGAAGAACGCGACGGAGAAGCTGGAGCGCGTAAACAAGGGGACGTCGAAGCTCAAGGGCAAGAAGCCCTCGACTGCCCGGTTTACCGCGCCAGCGGGGTGGATGCAGGGGGATTTTCTCCCCTCTGTTGTCACTCATGCCGACCTCGAGGGCCTCGTCTCCGACGGGCTGGTGGTGGACGACGCCTGGAGGCTGCCAGGGGAGGAGCGCGAGCTAGAGCCGCGTGACGGGGAGCGGGTTCTTCTCCTCTCCCATGTAGAAAGAGGTTTCTCCATGCCACCCCACCCATTCTTTTGGGGATTTCTGAATTTCTTTGGTGCGCATCTGCATCACTTTCCGCCGAACACCATGGCGTACTTGTCTGCATTCGTCACCTTGTGCGAGTGTTTCCTGGGGTGCTCTCCCCATTGGGGGTTGTTTAAGCATCTCTTCACGGCCAGATCACAAACTATGAAGAAAGTCCTTGCCGCCGACGGGAAGACTCACGTGCTCTTGTTGTGTGGAGGTTCAGGGGTCCAGAAAAGGCAACATAGTTCCTTTCCTGCCATTACTCTTCCCGAGTCTGTCCGAGGCTGGCAGTCGACCTGGTTCTACTACAAAGATGTACCGCCACCCAACATGTCGACTGGTCTTCCCTTGTTGGGGAACGTTGCATGGGAAACAAAAAAAATTCTACGCACATGCAGATCTATCCATGGTGATGAGCATCTACGACAGGGAGAGTGGATCTACGTACCCTTGTAGATCGCTAAGTGGGAAGCGTTAAGAAATGCGGTTGGTGTAGTCGAATGTCTTTGTGATCCAAATCGCCATGCATCCCGCGATCCAATCATGATCCGTCCCGTGATCCAATCACGATCCATCCCACGAACTTGATCACGATAGGTCCCACGAGATTGATCACGATCCTTCCGATCTAGCGCCAAACGGACGGCACCTCCGCATTCAACACACGTACAGTTTGATGACGATCTCTGCCGTCTTGATCCAGCAAGAAGCAGCGGAGAGGAAGAAGAGTTCTCTGGCAGCGTGACGGCGCTCCGGCGATGGTAGTGGAGTTATTCTGGCAGGGCTTCGCCTAAGCGCTGCAGAAAACCGATCTAGAGGAGAAACTATGCACTGGAGGAACGGGCAGCACGTGGCTGAAAATTCTATGCAAAAACCCTAAAACCTCCAGTATATATAAGAGGAAGAGAGCAGGAGGCTTGGAACAAGGGCCAAGCCTCCAAGGAGTCGGCCGAACCAGGTGGAGAAGGTGGACTCCACCTCCAATCCTAGTAGGACTAGGATTCACCCTATTTTTGCCTTTTCCCACTTTTTCTCTTTGGGCCTTTTTTCCCAAACTGCATGGGCCTTGTGTGGGACTTCCACCAGCCCACTAAGGGCTGGTAAACACTCTCCCACAGCCCATGGAGCCTCTTGGGTCGAAATACCCCTCCTGATGGTCTCCCGGTACACTACCGGCACTCCCGGTACACTACCGATGAGCCCGAAACTTTTCCGGCGACCAAAACAGGACTTCCTATATATGAATCTTTACCTCCGGACCATTCCGGAGCTCCTCGTGATATCCGGGATCTCATCCGGGACTCTGAACAACCTTTGGTCACCACCATACATAACTCTATACTACCGAAACGTCACCAAACCTTAAGTGTGCAGACCTTGCGGGTTCGAGAACTATGTAGACATGACCGAGACACCTCTACGAACAATAACCAATAGCGGGACCTATATGCCCATATTGGTTCCTACATATTCTATGAAGATCTTTATTGGTCGAACCTCTATGTCAAGGATTCAGTTAATCCCGTATGATGTTCCCTTTGTTCTTCGGTATGTTACTTGCCCGAGATTCGATCGTCGGTATCTCCATACCTAGTTCAACCTCGTTATCGGCAAGTCTCTTTACTCGTTCCATAATACAAGATCCCGTGACTAACACTTAGACACATTGCTTGCAAGGCTCATTGTGATGTTGTATTACCGAGTGGGCCCTGAGATACCTCTCCGTCACACGAAGTAACAAATTCCAGTCTTAATCCATGCCAACTCAACAGACACCCTCGGAGATACCTGTAGAGCACCTTTATAGTCACCCAGTTACGTTGCGACATTTGATGCACACAAGGCACTCCTCCGATGTCCGTGAGTTGCATGATCTCATGGTCATAAAAACATATACTTGACATGCAGAAAACAATAGCAATAAATTGACATGATCATATGCTACGTTTGTAGTTTGGGTCTTGTCCATCACATCATTCTCCTAATGATGTGATCCTGTTATCAAATGACATCACATGTCAATGGCTAGGAAATCTTGACCATCTTTGATCAACGAGCTAGTTCACTAGAGGCATACTAGGGACAGAGTGTTGTCTATTAATCCATACATGTAATGTGTTTCCAATCAATACAATTATAGCATGGATAATAAACGATTATCATGAACAAGGAAATATAATAATAAGCACTTTATTTATTGCCTCTAGGGCATATTTCCAACAGTCTCCCACTTGCACTAGAGTCAATAATCTAGTTCACATCACTATGTGATTTACATGGTAATGAATCGAACACCCATGCAGTTCTGGTGTTGATCATGTTTAGCCCTTGGAAGAGGTTTAGTCAACGGGTCTGCAACATTCAGATACGTGTGCACTTTGATTTAAATGAGTAACCGTCTCGCAATAAACAAGATCCAGATATAATGTTCATGCTTAACGCAGACACTAAATAACAATTATTCAGGTTCATCACTAATCCCGATGGTAATCGAAGAGAGAGCGTGCCGATGGCAATCACATCAACCTTGGAACCATTTCCCACGCGCATCGTCACTTCATCCTTTGCCAGCCTTCGTTTATTCCGTAGTTCCTGCTTTGAGTTGCAAATGTGAGCAACCGAACCGGTATCAAATACCCAGGCACTACTACGAGAGCTAGTAAGGTACACATCAATAACATGTATATCATATATACCTTGTTTATCATTGCCCGCCTTCTTGTCAGCCAGGTACTTGGGGCAGTTCCGCTTCCAGTGACCAGTTCCCTTGCAATGAAAGCACTCAGTTTCTGGCTTGGGTCCATGCTTGGGCTTCTTTACAGGAGTAGCAACTGCTTTGCCATCCCTCTTGGTTTTACCCTTCTTGCCCTTGCCCTTGACCTTGCCATTTTTCTTGAAACTAGTGGTTTTATTGACCATCAACACTTGATGTTCTTTCTAGATTTTAGACTCAGCGACTTTTAGCATTGCAAACAGCTCGGCGACTGACTATTTCATCCCGTGCATGTTATAGTTCATCACAAAGCTCTCGTAACTAGGTGACAGTGGTTGAAGAACTTTGTCAGTGATCGCCTCTGGCAGAAGGGCAATTCCCAACTCCGCTAGACGAGTTGAATACCCAGACATTCTGAGTATATGTTCACTGATAGACCCGTTTCCTCCATCTTGCAAGCATAGAACTTATCGGAGGTTTCTTACCTCTCGATCCGGGCGTTCTTCTGAAAGATAAACTTCAACTCCTGGAACATCTCATATGCTCCATGATGTTCAAAACGTCTTTGAAGTCCCGGTTCTAAGCCATACAATATTGCACACTGAACTATTGAGTAATCTCCAGTACGTGCCTCCCAAGCGTTCTTAATGTCTTCAGAGGTCATGTCTTCTGGTTGGTCACCAAGCGGTGCATCAAGGACATATGATTTCTAGGAAGCCGTGAGCATAATCCTCAGATTACGGGCCCAGTCAACAAAGTTACTTCCATCATCTTTCAACTTAGCTTTCTCTAGGAACACATTAAAATTCAGGGGTGCTACTGCGTGAGCCATTGATCTACAACATAAATATGCAAAGTTTACTTAGACTATTGTTCAAGATAATGAGTTTAGTTAATCAAATTACTAAAGCTCCCACTCAAATCGACATCCCTCAGGTCATCTGAGTGTCACATGATCCAAATTCACCAACTCAAGTCCGATCATCACGTGAGTTGAGGTGGCTTCAATGGTGAACATCTCATGTTGATCATATCTACTATATGACTCATGTTTGACCTTTCGGTCTCTTGTGTTCCGAGGCCATGTCTGTACATGCTAGGCTCGTCAAGTTTAACCCGAGTGTTCTGCGTGTGCAACACTGGCTTGCACCCGTTGTATGTGAACGTAGAGTCTATCACACCCGATCATCACATGGTGTCTCGACACGACGAACTTTTGCAACGGTGCACACTCAGGGAGAACACAATTCATCTTGAAATTTAAGTGAGGGATCACCTTATAATGCTACCGCCGTCCTAAGCAAAACAAGATGCATAAAAGGATTAACATCACATGCAATTCATAAGTGACATTATATGGCCATGAACTTGTGCTTTTGATCTCCATCTAGAAAGCACCGACATGACCTCCATCGTCACCGGCAAGACACCACGATCTCCATCATCTTGATCTCCAGCAACGTGTCGCCATCGGGGTTGTCGCGCCCAACATGCTTCTACCACTATTGCTACTGTTTAGCAATAAAGTAAAGCATTACATAGCGCTTAATGATTGACACGCAGGTCATAAAATAATTAAAGACAACCCTATGGCTCCTGCCGGTTGCCGTACTCATCGACATGCAAGTCGTGATAATCTATACATCACATGATCATCTCATACATCACATATATCACATCATGTAATTGGCCATATCACATCACAACATGCCCTGCAAAAACAAGTTAGACGTCCTCTAATTATTGTTGCATGTTTTATGTGGCTGCTACGGGTATCTAGCAAGAACAATTCTCATCTACGCAAAAACCACAACGGTGATACACTAGTTGCTTTTCAACCTTCTCAAGGACCGCCTTTGTCGAATCCGATCCAACTAAAGTGAGAGAAACTGACACCCGCAAGACATCTATGCAACAAGTTGCGGTCGAGGGAACTGGTCTCTCGTAAGCGTACGAGTAATGTTGGTCTGGGCCGCTTCATCTCACAATACCGCTGAACCAAAATCTGACCAAGGGAGGAAGCAATCTAAGCATCAACGCCCACAAACCTTTTGTGTTATACTCGAGATCTCATCTACACATAGACCTAGCTCCGATACCACTGTTGGGGAACGTTGCATGGGAAACAAAAAATTTCCTACGCACACGCAGATCTATCCATGGTGATGAGCATCTACAAGAGGGAGAGTGGATCTACGTATCCTTGTAGATCGCTAAGCGGGAAGCATTAAGAAACGCGGTTGGTGTAGTCGAACGTCTTCGCGATCCAAATCGCCGTGCATCCCGCGATCCAATCACGATCCGTCCCACGATCCAATAACGATCCGTCCCGCGAACTTGATCACGATCCGTCCCATGAGCTTGATCACGATCCTTCCGATCTAGCACCGAACGGACGGCACCTCCGCGTTCAGCACACGCACAGCTTGATGACGATATCCGCCGTCTTGATGCAGCAAGAAGGAGCGGAGAGGAAGAAGAGTTCTCCAGCAGCGTGACGGCTCTCCGGCGATGGTGGTGGAGTTATTCCGGCAGGGCTTCGCCTAAGCGCTGCAGAAAACCGATCTAGAGGAGAAACTATGCACTGGAGGAACGGGCAGCACATGGCTGAAAATTCTATGCAAAAACCTTAAAACCTCTAGTATATGTAAGAGGAAGAGAGGAGGAGGCTTGGCACAAGGGTCAAGCCTCCAAGGAGTCGGCCGAACTAGGTGGAGGAGGTGGACTCCACCTCCAATCCTAGTAGGACTAGGATTCACCCTATTTTTGCCTTTTTCCACTTTTCTCTTTGGGCCTTTTTTCCCAAATCGCATGGGCCTTGTGTGGGACTTCCACCAGCCCACTAAGGGCTGGTAAACACTCTCCCACAGCCCATGGAGCCTCTTGGGTCGAAATACCCCTCCCGATGGTCTCCCGGTACACTACCGATGAGCCCGAAACTTTTCCGGCAACCAAAACAGGACTTCCTATATATGAATCTTTACCTCCGGACCATTCCGGAGCTCCTCGTGACATCTGGGATCTCATCCAGGACTCCGAACAACCTGTGGTCACCACCATACATAACTCTATACTACCAAAATGTCTTCAAACCTTAAGTGTGCAGACCCTGCGGGTTCGAGAACTATGTAGACATGACCGAGATACCTCTACGGTCAATAACCAATAGCGGGACCTAGATGCCCATATTGGTTCCTACATATTCTACGAAGATCTTTATTGGTCGAACCTCTATGTCAAGGATTCAGTTAATCCCGTATGATGTTCCCTTTGTTCTTCGGTATGTTACTTGCCCGAGATTCGATCGTCGGTATCTCCATACCTAGTTCAACCTTGTTATCGGCAAGTCTCTTTACTCGTTCCATAATACAAGATCCCGTGACTAACACTTAGACACATTGCTTGCAAGGCTCATTGTGATGTTGTATTACCGAGTGGGCCCTGAGATACCTCTCCGTCACACGGAGTAACAAATTCCAATCTTGATCCATGCCAACTCAACAGACACCCTCAGAGATACCTGTAGAGCACCTTTATAGTCACCCAGTTACGTTGCAACGTTTGATACACACAAGGCACTCCTCCGATGTCCGTGAGTTGCATGATCTCATGGTCATAGAAACATATACTTGACATGCAGAAAATAGTAGCAATAAACTGACACGATCATATGCTACGTTTGTAGTTTGGGTCTTGTCCATCACATCATTCTCCTAATGATGTGATCCCGTTATCAAATGACATCACATGTCAATGGCTAGGAAATCTTGACCATCTTTGATCAACAAGCTAGTTTACTAGAGGCATACTAGGGACAGAGTGTTGTCTATTAACCCACACATGTAATGTGTTTCCAATCAATACAATTATAGCATGGATAATAAACGATTATCATGAACAAGGAAATATAATAATAAACACTTTATTTATTGCCTCTAGGGCATATTTCCAACATCCCCCGTTTTCACCTGACCGACCCGCTGCCCCCAAGTCCCTGAAGGTGACCGACGAGGAGCATGTCCAAGTAGGTATCTTAGTCGAGGCAGTGGTTCAGCTCATCTGGGGCGGGGTGACAGGCATGGATCTGCTTGAAACGTTCCTCGGTCGATGTATACAGCCACTCCAGGCCAGAGACCACACCATGTGGCACTACGCAGGTTCGGGGGACTCGAGCAGGACGCATCCAGAAGAACTTACACACGATACTGTCGAGCAGTGGCTTCAGAGCATCACTGGAGCTTGTGACAACCCCTCGGGAGCCAAGAGGATCCGGCCTTACTCAGCTGAAAACCCACCGAAGAACCTGGTGAGACGTGTGATGTCGACTGATACATTTATACCGTCGAGTGATGTATTGACTTGTAGTCTGACTCTCTTGTTTGAATTATGCAGGAATGGACGAACATGCACTCGCCCGTTCCCAACGGGAACCATGTGCATGACAGCGTGGTGAGCGAGGGCGGCAGCGTGGACGGCGATGGACTTTCCGACTCCGAGGATGAATATGAAGATTCCGGCAAAGAGGAAGGAGTCGAGTCACCCCCTCGTCACGAAGGCCGCACTAAGGCCCTCCATGATCCGGCAGCTGCTGAGGACAAGGCCCCGGGCCCAAGCGAGAAGAACCCAAAACGGAGCCGCCCCTCAACTGTTGAGTCGAATGAAAGACTGGCCAAGCAGCCCAAGCAAGCCACCTCCAAGCCTCGCAAAGCACTGCCCCGCATGAGGGTGGTCGTACCTGTCGTCTCCATGCAAGTGTTCATTTCTGAATTGTTCTGTCGACTTCAGTCTTGAGTTATATCTGAGTGAAAGTTGTCTAATCCATCAGAGCTGCAACATCTGTGACCTCGCCTCGTCGAGATGAAGAGGATACGATGGATGTTGATACCGCTGACGCTGCCACTTCTCATAGAGGTAAGAAAGTTGTTAGTTTGTCCGAATAGGACTCGACACATGCAGGTGTTGATGCTGTCGGTTGTTGCAGAGGTCATTCAAGTGGAGGACGACGAGGGGCCGCTGGACATTTTGCGCGCTCGCACCCGAAGGGCGTCATCGTCGCAAGCACCTCAACGCTCAACTGCGGAGTCTTCCCAGAGGAGAGGTGACTCGACGCGACCCAGGGTTGAGCCTGCAACGCCTCTGTCGCATGCTCCTCCAACCGTCTCGACCATCGTGACGTCGACTCCGACCGGACCTCTTCAGGCTGCCTCAGCTGCTCCAGCGACTACGCCGACCCCGCCTGTGACGGCCTTCTCTCTGCATCGCACCCCGGAAGACCAAACCGGAGCTGCAAAGGCAGCCATGATCTAGGCGGAGCAGCTCATGCTGAGGACCAAGGAGGCGTACGAGGCCAGCAAACTAGCTTTTGACGTCAGCGCAGCCCTCCGCACCAATGTCCGAGTAAGTTCGATTGTAAGTCCATTGTCGATTGAATTCTTGTCTTTTCTTGGCTGCTGTACACCCATTGGGTGATCGTCGTAGAATGTTTGAACTTTCTCCAGTCGAATAGATCGGATCGTATTCGAGTAGGACTAGGATTGGTAGTACACGCGGTACTATTGTCGCTCAACATGTCGAGTGTGTTTTCTGACGAGTTACTCAACGGATCGAGAGTTAACCGTCTCAGTGGGGGCACTCTTAGCGCACCCACTGGGTGTAGTCCCCGAGACCGTTGTCGATTGCTTGCATCGGCAGGGGTCTTAGAGTCTATTGTATACAGGATACACTTTGTCTTCGAATCACACCACTCCATAGATACCTTGCAGGTTTCATGGATATTATTATGAAACCATTATATGAAGCTGCATAGGGATCGACTGCAGTTCATAGAGTGGGGGAGGTGCGTCGCTCAATGGGTTGAGTGTCATGACCGACCTTGTCGAGTGTTTTTTTCGTGACGAGTTACTCGACGGATCGAGAGTTAACCGTCTCAGTGGGGGCGCTCTTAGCACACCCACTGGGTGTAGTCCCCAAGACCGCCGTCGATTGCTTGCATCGGCAGGGGTCTTAGAGTCTATTGTATACAGGATACACTTCGCCTTGAATCACACCATTCCGCATCTACCTTGCAGGTTTCATGGATATTATTTACAAACCATGATATGACGCTGCATAAGGATAGGTTGTACTCTATAGAGTAGGGTGGGTGCGTCACTCGACGGGTTGAGTGTCACGACATGGCTGACCTTGTCGAGTGTGTTTTCTGACGAGTTACTCGACGGATCGAGATTTAACCGTCTTAGTGGGGGCGCTCTTAGCGCACCCACTGGGTGTAGTCCCCGAGACCACTATTGAGTGCTTGCGTCGGCAGGGGTCTTAATAGAGATAGCTTTCTGTTTGAATTTGTTTACGGCGTGCGGAGCGCTAGAGCCACTCGATATGTTGAGTGGACTTTCTGTTTCAATTCTTCCAACATGGGCATTCACCGGTTTTAATAACTCAATTGACTGTCCAAGAACTACTTGTTGATTAAACTCCTGTCTTTTGTTGGTTCCAGACGGCTTGCGAACTTGGGACGCAATACAAGGATATGCGGGAGGAGAAGAACCACTTGCAGGTGGACTTGGCGGTTGCCAACAATGCCCTGGAGCGAGCACGTGCTGAGCTGAAGTCTCTAGGAGGTAATAAGTGGCGACTGTTAGCATTCCCATTTTCACCTGTTCATGTTTTGAACCAAGTGCTCTCGCTCGAACAGACGTGCGCAATGAAAACCGTTGACTCCAAGGACGACTCAACAATGTTGTTTCTTTAGATTCCATGAAGAAGGCACTGAAGGAGAAGGACAAAGCACTTGCTGATGCCCAACAAGTGGCCAAGGACAAAACTGCACCTGTAGAGCAGAAGTTGGCGGCCGTCCAGAAGCTGGAAGAGGAGAACGCCAAGCTGAAGCAGGAGCGTGCGGACCTTGTGAAGAAGGTCGAGCAACTGACCAAGAGGAGTAATGGCCTGGAGAAGCATCTGGGCAAATTCTCGAGGAAGATGTATCTTCTACTCGATGGTGAGTATTTCTTATTGACTGACATTTGCAAAAAAAAATTGAGGGTTGTAGTTCACTGATTCCCCTTCTTCAACAGAATTTTGCCAGGACTTTGAAAAGGAAACATAGGAGATTGAGCCCATGCTTGACCCCCACCAAGTCGCCAGTTCCTGATGCAGTGGCGATGAACATGCTGCGACTCAACTTTCGGCTCCAGGGTGCCTAGGCCTATATCGCTCGACTGAAATCTGTCATGGAAAGAATCGACAAGGAACTATGGCCTGAGGACACTCTTCAGCTCGACTTCAACTCCATGATGGCTCGCCTGAACGAACTTCCCAATCGAGTGCAAGCTTGGAAAAAATTTGCTGCTCGTTGCAGGGCTGACATGGCGTTGTCACTAGTCAGGGTCCATTGTAGGGACGTGAGAGAGGAGAAGCTGAAGGAGCTCCAAGTGGTAAACACGAACAAACTCCAGTTCGAGGACTTCATGGAAACCTTCATCGAAGCGGCCACCAGAATCGCCGACGGCATCGACTTGGACACTTTTGTCGAGCCCGCCAGTCCGTCGCCTGCCTAGAAACTTGAGTCTTTGGAAAAAATAGTTAAATTTGCCTCGGTATGCCGAGTGGAACTGTATCCCTTAAAACTTTATTCAGGCCTTAGGCCTGAGCACATTTGCTTCTACACAAGACGTTTATCTGCGGTTTTATCCTTTGGATTTTGCTCGCGCTTTGGCTTTCAATCGTCTGTTCGACTACTTTTGTTTTTAACTTAGGCGAAGTGCTTTCGCAGCCAAGCCCCCGAGTGTGAGGATCGCTCGTCACTCAGAGTATTTTGAACTTGGGTGAATGTTGATTCGCATCTAAGCTGTCGAGTGGATGGATTACTATCTACTCGATGAGGTTTTTAACTTAGGCGAATTGTATTCGTAGCTAAGCCCCCGAGCGTGAGGATCGCTCATCACTCGGAGTATTTTGAACTTAGGCGAATGTAGATTCGCATCTAAGCTGTCAAGTGGATGGATTACTATCCAGTCAACGAGTTTTTTAACTTAGGCGAAATCTATTCGCAGCTAAGCCCTCGGAGCATGAGGATCGCTCATCACTCGGAGTATTTTGAACTTAGGCGAATGTCGATTCGCATCTAAGCTGTCGAGTGAATGGATTACTATCCAGTCGACGAGGTTTTTAACTTAGGCAAAATGTATTCGCAGCTAAGCCCCCGAGCGTGAGGATCGCTCATCACTCGGAGTATTTTGAACTTAGGCGAATGTCGATTCACATCTAAGCTGTCGAGTGAATGGATTACTATCCAGTCGACGAGGTTTTTAACTTAGGCGAAATGTATTCGCAGCTAAGCTCCCGAGCGTGAGGATCGCTCATCACTCGGAGTGTTTTGAACTTAGGTGAATGTCGATTCGCATCTAAGATGTCGAGTGAATGGATTACCATCGCCTTGACGAGTTTTTTTTGAACCCAAGCGAAGACGCATTCGCAAATAGGCCGTCGAGTGAATGGATTGCTATCCACCCGATAGGGTTTTTAACTTAGGTGAAACATGTTTTGCAGCTAAGCCCCCGAGTGCGAGGATTGCTCGTCGCTCGGAGTATCCCCAAGTAAATAACTGCACGGTTGGAGTCGACGAGGTATTAATTGCAGAGACATAAATTGCATTGATGAAGTACTCTTATTACATCAGAAAACTAATGTCTCAAGTGTAAAAACGTCGAAGCAGGTCTGCATTCCAAGCTCGTGGCTCATCCATCTGCTTCATGAGATTATATAAGTGATAGGCTCCATTGTTTAGCACCTTGGTGACTACCAAAGGGCCTTCCCATGCAGGAGCTAGCTTGTGAGGTCGGTGTTGATTCACTCGGAGCCCCAAATCTCCTTCATGGAATGCTCGGCTTCTGACATTCCTTGCATAGAAGCGCCGTAATTCTTGTTGATAGGCTGTGGTCCGGATCAGAGCCATCTCACACTCTTCTTCCAGAAGATCTACCCCATCTTGTCTGGCCTGCTCGGCTTCGGCCTCAGAATACAACTCTACTCGAGGAGAATTGTGGGCCAAGTCACTCGGCAGTATAGCTTCAGCACCATAGACAAGGAAGAAAGGAGTTCGTCCAGACGACCGATTAGGCGTTGTCCTCAACCCCCACAAAACAGACGACAGCTCAGTTACCCACGCACCAGTGGCATGATCCAAATCGCGCATGAGACGAGGCTTCAGACCTTGCAGAATGAGACCATTAGCCCGCTCAACTTGCCCATTGGTTTGAGGATGTGCAACGGAAGCGTAATCCACTCGGGTGCCTTGGGAGTTACAGAATCTCCTGAATTCTTCTGAGTCAAAATTAGTGCCATTGTCCGTGATGATGTTGTGGGGAATGCCGGACCGGATAATGATCTCCCTCATGAACATGACCGTCGTGCGGGAATTCAGCTTCTTGATGGGCTTGGCTTCAATCCACTTGGTGAATTTGTCGACTGCTACCAACAGGTGGGTGAATCCTCCTTTTTCGGGTCGGAAAGGACCAACCATGTCAAGCCCCCAAACCGCAAACGGCCAGGCGAGTGGAATTGTCTTCAGAGCAGACGTTGGCTTGTGAGACAGGTTTGCATAGAACTGACAGCCCTCGCAATGATCAACAATGTCCTTAGCCATTTCATTAGCCCGTGGACAATAGAAACCCACTCGGTATGCTTTAGCGACGATCGCCCTTGAAGACGCATGGTGTCCGCAAGTTCCCGAGTGGATTTCATCTAGAATCATTCAACCTTCCTCGGGTGAAATGCAGTGCTGGGTGACACGAGTCACACTTTCTCTGAATAGTTGATCTCCCATCATAGTGAAAGCCTTGGACCTGCACACAATGTGTCGAGCCTCTGCTTCATCTTCAGGAAGCTCCTGTCTGAGGATATAGGCTATGTACGGTACAGTCCAGTCGGGAATGATAACCAGCACCTCCATGACCAGGTCAATCACAGCAGGAACATCGACTTCAGTCGAGTCAGAGGAGCTTAAGGGTTGCGGGGGCTCTTCAGTGAAGGGATCCTCTTGAATCGAAGGAGTGTGCAAATGCTCTAGGAATACTCCGCTGGGGATAGGCCATCGAGTGGAACCAATCTTGGATAGCTCATCAGCTGCCTGATTTTTCAGTCGAGGAACATGGTGAAGTTCCAGACCTTCAAATTTCTTCTCCAGCTTCCGGACTGCATTGCAGTATCTAGTCATAGCAGGGTTTCTAACATCCCACTCTTTCATCACTTGATTCACCACCAAATCTGAGTCGCCATAAACCATCAAGCGCTTGACGCCAAGTGAGGTAGCCATGCGCAACCCTTACAAAAGTGCTTCATACTCTGCCTCATTGTTGGAGGAATCAAAGTGAATTTGCAAGACATAGCTGAGCTTGTCGCCTCTGGGGGATATCAAAACAATGCCAGCACCGGACCCATTCAACATTTTGGAGCCGTCGAAGAACATTGTCCAATGCGTTGAGTGAACTTGGATAGGCTGTTGCTGTTCGATCCACTCGGCCATGAAATCTGCCAATGCTTGGGACTTGATTGCCTTCTTGGCCTCGAATCTGATGTCGAAGTGTCCCATCTCAATTGCCCATTTAGCCACTCGACCTGATGCATCGCGATTATTGAAAATCTCTGATAAAGGTGCATCACTAACGACTGAGATCGAATGGTCTTGGAAATAATGTGCCACCTTCTTCACTGATAAGTAAATACCATACACCAACTTCTAATAATGAGAATATCTCTGCTTTGAGGGGGACAAAACTTCTGAGACATAATAAACTGGCCGCTGAACCTTATAGGCTTTGCCTTCCTCTTCTCGCTCGACGGTCAGCATTGTACTGAAGGCCTGATTTGTGGCCGCGGTGTACAGGAGCAATGGCTCTTTGCTGGCAGGAGCAGCAAGCACCGGCTGGGTGGATAGCAGGGCTTTGAGCTCAACAAACGCTGCTTCGGCTTCAGGAGTCCAATCGAATGTGTCTGATTTCTTCATCAACTGATACAAGGGTAGAGCCTTCTCACCAAGACGAGAAATGAATCGACTCAATGCCGCCAAGAAACCTGTGAGCTTCTGAACATTGTGCACTCACACGGGAGTCTTCATACGGGTAATGGTGCTGATCTTCTTGGGATTGACATCAATTCCTCGTTCGGAAATGAGAAAACTGAGTAACTTGCCGCTAGGGACACCGAAGGTACATTTGGCCAGATTCAGCTTTATGTCGAATCGCCTTAGATTGGCGAATGTCTCAGCCAAGTCAGCGAGCAGGTCGGAACCTTTGCGGGACTTGACCACTATATCGTCCATGTACGCCTCGACATTCTGAGGGATCTGGTCGAGTAAACATTTCTGAATCATGCGCATAAAAGTAGCGCCGGCATTCTTGAGACCAAAAGGCATGGTGATGTAGCAAAAACACCCAAACGGGGTGATGAAGGCTGTTTTTATTTCATCTGGGCCAAACAGACGGATCTGATGGTACCCAGAATAGGCATCCAAAAACGATAATCGCTCGCACCCCGCTGTCGAGTCAACAATTTGATCTGTGCGGGGGAGCGGAAAATGGTCTTTCGGACACACCTTATTGAGTTGTTTGAAGTCAATGCACATGCACAACGATTTATCTTTCTTGGGCACCATCACAACATTCAAGAGCCACTCGGAGTGGTAAATCTCCCGAATGAACTTGGCTTGCAAGAGACGGGCCACTTCTTCTCCGATTGCCTTGCGCTTCTCAGCCGCGGATCGACGCAAATGCTCCCTGACGGGCTTGACTTTCGGATCCACTCGCAAACGATGCTCAGCCAGCTCCCTGGGAATCCCCGGCATGTAAGCAGGCTTCCATGCAAAGATATCCCAGTTCTCATGGATGAACTGGATGACCTCGGCTTCCTATTTGCTGTCGAGTGTTGTCGAGATATTCGTCAGGGCAGCGGTTGGATCCGTCAGGTGGATGTGCACCTTCTTCACTTCTCTTGCCGATTGAAATGCCGACTCAGAAGCCGATTTTTTTGCGTGGAGCAAATCAGCAGGGTCAGTGGTTTTCTTGTACTCCTCCAGCTCTACCATGACCATCTGTTGATCGACGATCTTGGACCCTTGCTGGAGACACTCTTTGGCCCGCTGTCGATTGTCAGTGACCATGATCACGCCCTTAGGGCCCGACATTTCCGACTTGAGACACACATAACATGGTTGGGCCATGAAACGTGCATAAGCGGGTCGACCCAAAATGGCGTGGTAAGCACTCTTGAAATCCACGACTTCAAACGTCAACTTTTCTTTTCGGAAATTTTTGCTATCTCTGAATGTCACATCCAATGCTATCTGGCCGAGTGACTTGGCCTTCTTTCCTGGGATGACCCCATGGAAATGCATGCTACTTTCGCTAAGATGGGACATAGGAATGCCCATTCCCTTCAGGGTATCCGCATACAGAATGTTCAGGCTGCTGCCGCCGTCCATGAGGACCTTTCTGAGTCGAGTCCCCTGCACCACCGGATCAACTACCAGAGCCTGTCGACCGGGTGTGGCCACACGGGCAGGATGGTCAGTCTGGTCGAATGTGACAGCATACTGAGACCATTTGAGGTAGGTGGGGGTGTTTGGCACAGCCATGTTGATCTCTCTATTTATGACTTTCAGACGGCTCTTGCTCTCGACGTCAGCAAAGATCACTAGTGTAGCAGTGACATCCGGGAATGTTTCCTTTTCTTCATCTTCATCTTCTTTTTCAGGAGATTTCCCACTCGACTGGTCTCCCTTGAACTGCTGGATGAGGGTTTGACACTGTCGAGTGGTGTGCTTGGGCAAAATCAGGTTGCCTTCTGCATCTTTCTTCGTGTGAATCACACACGACTAATCCAAGATATCGGTTCCTGGCTGACCCTTCCCCTTCTTGGGGGCATACTGAGCTTTGGCCTTGCCCTTGTTCTTCGACTGAGTCGCTAGTGCTGCCACCTCTGTCGGAGCTGGATCTTCAGCCTTCCACTTTTGTTTCCTATTGTTGCCGCCGTGAGACTCGTTGGCGACCGCTTTTCCTTTGCCGCTACGGAGGCAGTCTTCTTCCTCGCCATTGGCGTAGCGAGTGGCAATTTCCATCATATTGCCGAGCGAAATGTCACCAGTGCGTCCGAACTTCAAGTACAACTCTCTGTATCTCACACCGGCCTTGAAGGCACAAACAGCCTGGTGTTCCGACACATTTTCCACCATATGATGCAGGGTGGACCATCGCTGAATATAGTCCCTTAAGGTTTCACTGGGTTTCTGGACACAGTGTTGTAAGTCGACTAGACCCGCGGGGCGCTTGCAAGTGCCCTCGAAGGTCCGGACAAACACTCGGGCAAGATCTTCCCAACAATGAATGCTGGAAGGAGCCAAACGATTCAACCAAGCTCGAGCTGGACCATCCAACATAAGAGGCAGGTGCTTCATTGCAACATTGTCATTCCCGCCGCCAATCTGCACAGCCACTCGGTAATCATCTAGCCAAGTCTCTGGTTTTGTTTCACCAGAAAACTTTCCAATCCCCGCCGCCATTCTGAAGTTGGGGGGAATCTCCACAGAACGTATAGCTCTGCTAAAACACTCTGGACCAGACACTGCAGCTGAGCTTCCACTCGGGACATCTCTGTCGTGTCCTTCTCTATAGGCTCTGCTCTTGTCGATCCGCTTCTGAAGAAGGTATGCGCGGGCATCAAAGTACGCATCCCGCTCGTCACCGAAGGAGTGCCTGTCGTCCTGGCGCCGGGGCGCGTACGGACCACTCCACGGAGGAGTGGGCACTCAACGGTGGTCTTCGCGGTGATGCTGATCTCTGTCTTGCCCTTCACGATAACCGCCGCCTCGACGACGTAAGGGCGACCCAGGACTATGTGCCGACTGAACAGTCTCTGCCTTGGGTGAATTGTTATGTATCTTGTGACGAGACTGAGAAACTGCTGAATTCTGGCGTTGTGCTGCATCTAACAGTGCTCTGATCTGCAACAGCCCTCTACCAGCCTCTGACCGGGACGGCTGAATGGAATCTGCTGTCCTAGCAGCAGTAGCAACATTAAGCACGGGAGTTCAGTATACCTCGACGCCATCATGAGATCCATTCGGGAACAGCTGTCGGTGATGTCGACTGGGGCGCGGCGGGCATGGACGTGCGCGCTCGTCGATCTCTGCCTGGAGCTCTTCTAGATGAACGCGTGCGGCCTCCAAAGCCCAGACCTGAGCGGTCGCGCCGACGGTGGGGGTATGAAGGACCTTCTCATCGCGACACGACTGCACGTTCGATGGGCCACCAGGCTTGTGCTCGCCACGACCAAAGCCAAGCGATGAGCTCTGATGAGAGCCCGTCATCAAGACCTCCGCTACGGGATCACAGCTCTCGCACTCGGAAGGCACGTCAGACGGATCGAAATCCGACTCGAACACGCCATGAAGGGACTCGACAGGTTCGAATGCTGCAACCTGCGAAGAAGCTTGACGCGCCGCTGCGTGTTTGACCCACTGCTGGAGTCGTGAGCGATCGGACCGCTTGCGACCGCGAACGACAAGAGGAGCCGATGCGTAAGGGGTCGACGGCTGACGCAGCAACATGCCACACAGACTCGCGCGGCCCCGTAGACCGGGAGCGCCTTGACATCGAGAGGCGCCTCCTAGAGCCATGCCGAATTGTTGGCGATGAAAGTGAGCGCTCCAAAACGGATCTCGTGGCCCAGAGCAAAAACACCGCCGGAAGACATGTTGAAGGATGAAAAACGCAACCTCGCCAGAAGTCGCTTAGACGCTTGCCCCACGGTGGGCGCCAACTGTCGTGGGAACGAGCCTGACAGTAGATGGTAGAGGTATGAATGGAGAGGACAGAGTCCTAGCTACGGCGAGGGTGTACACACAGATGTATGAGTTCAGGTCCCTCTCGTGGAGGTAACAGCCCTACGTCTCAGTGCTCGGGAGCTTTATGTCGAGTGGAATATAGAGATTACAATAGTTTATTAACCCTTGTGTAGGAGGGGAGGGGCGGCTTATATAGAGTTCGCTGCCCCTCATAATGGCCCCGCATCAAAGGGTCTGGTCATGGGGTGTAAAGTCTGCCGTTACAGGTAACGTACGTAGTAAAAGCTATTAAGGGCCATTAAGCCAGTGTCTGCCCGTTGGGCTCTTGATGATGGCTCCTGGTCTTCTGGCGTCGAGTGAAGCGAGGTCTGTCGATTGACACACGACTGCCGAGTGAGAGCGGGAGTCTCCGAGTGGATTACTGTCGAGTGACTTTGAACGTCTCCAGGGATCCACTCGGAAGTTCATGCTTGATCTTCAAGTCCTCCCATGTGGTGTCCTTACGTAGGGTATGTGGGCTTTGCCTAGGACCCTACCCTAGGTACATATCCTCGTAACAACTTTTTATAACATGCTATGTGGGTGAAATGATGATACCATGCCAACTTTCAACCTTTTCAGAGTTCATTTGAAGTGTTTTTCAATTTCAGGGTTACTTAGCTTAAAAAATCAGTAAGTGCATGAAAAATACCAAATGAAGTCAGAAAGGGGTGAAAATTGATGATGTGGCTTTGAATGGTGCATTTTGAACACACAAAAATTATGGAGTTTAAATAAGTTCAAAAAAATGAAATCCATTTGTAACATATGAGTTTTCGTCCGAAACCGTGATACTTCGAAAGAGATTGTCCATTTTGTACACGAAGTGCATACAGTTTTTGCCGTAACCCACTCAACTTTTTAGCACATGCTATGTGGGTGAAATGATGATACCATGCCAACTTTCAACCTTTTTAGAATTCATTTGAAGTGCTTTTTAATTTCTTTCAAAACATCATGGGAGTGGAGTTTAAAAAAGAATCAACTAAAAAGCTTTTATAAACCTATAGTATTTTTGAAACTATAATTATATAAAAATTAGGCAACTAAAATTATAAAAGTATTTTTTGTTCAAAACATTAATAGCAAAAATAATATAATGATAAAACACACTTGAAATAAATAAAACAAAAATAAATAAAGAAAAAAACAAAAAAAATGGAAATTATGCAACTAAAATTATCAAAGTATTTTTTGTTCAAAAGACTGAACTAAAATAACAGAAGAAAAATACTGGAATTTTTTTCAAAAAATATATAAAGCAAAAAACAAAACAAAAATACTGGAAAAAATAGTCCCGGTTGACGCCACCAACCGGGACCAAAGTTCCCTTTTCGTCAGCACGAAGGGCGGGAAGCAGAGACCTTTGGTCCCCACCAAAGGTCTTTGCTTCCCGCCCTTTGGGCTGACGAAAAGGGGGGCATTGGTCCCGGTTGGTGCCACCAACCGGGACCAATGCTTCTTCTATATAAGAAAACACTTGGAAAGTTTCAGTTTTCATCTGCCCCGAGCCCGCCGTCCTCAACCCCATCGTCACCGTCACCGCCCCATCGCCGCCCCGCCGTCCTCGTCGCCACCCCGTCACCGTCCTCTTTGCCACCCCGTCGCCGCCCCATCGCCATCCTTGTCACCACCCCGAGCCCGTCGTCCCCGTCGCCGCGTGCCGCCCCGAGCCCGCCGTCCTCGTCCCCATTGACCCTGTCGCCTCCCCGAGCCCGCCATCCTCGACCCCGTCGCCATCCCGAGCCTGCCGTCCTCGTCGCCGGCGTCCAGCCATCGCCGAGCCCGCCGTAAAGTGAAAACGAAAACAAACATATAAGAAAAAACAAAGGAAAAATGAAGAAGGAAAAGAAACCGCCCGGCCCGGCCATCACCGCATTTTCATAAAGTTTTTCCACCGAGTCCACGTCCCACCGAGCACCCACGACGAAGCAAGTCTTTTTTTGGAGGTAGTTTATTTGTTAAATGAAAATTTTGGCATCGGCTCTATCATCACGTTGGAATCGACTCTATCTATCTATCAACAAGGCCACAGGAGCACTCGGCCCCCTATCATCACGTTGGCATCGGCTCCCCAAGAGCTTTCCAACGGATCCGGAATGTATGTCGTTGTCGATATACCCCCTCCCCGATAACTTTGACATGAGGGGGGATCGATATACCCCCTCCCCGATAACATTTTTTTCTAAGTTACTAAGGTAAAATGTTCACCCCCTCTTGATATACCGGGCGACCAACTCTCGAGGCCACCCAAACCCTAGAAAAAAAGCGTTATAGATATACCCCCTCCCCGATAACATTTTTTTCTAAGTTACTAAGGTAAAATGTTCACCCCCCTCTCGATATACCGGGAGACCAACTCTCGAGGCCACCCAAACCCTAAAAAAAGCATTGTCGATACCCCCCTCCCCGATAACATTTTTTCTAAGTTACTAAGGTAAAATGTTCATATAGAAAACTCCGGTAATATAGATTTATCAAGAATACCCCCATTATGGATGTGCACAAGTTGATCCAATTTTTTTCTGATCCCATCTATACATATATTCTTCTATATGTCATGTTGTGTGTCAAAGTATTGAAGAAATCCATGGCTTCAATATTAGCCGGAAGTAACCGGCGTATGATGTTACGAAGCTCTTCAAAGTGTTTTGGAACGGAGTTCCAGATAGAATAATTCGCTTTTTGGTACGAATTTCAGCAACGACCTTCCAAATAGCGATATTCGGAAGGCTCTTGCTAAACTTCGTACCAAAAGATAATTATCCTATCTGGGACTCCGTTCCAAAACAATTTTGGAGAGCTTCGTACCATTATGCGTCTGTTACTTCCAGCTAATGATGAAGCCATGGTTTTCTTGAATCCTTTAACACTAGACAACGTGACATATATAAGGGTAGATGAGATCGGAAAAAATATGGACCATTTTCTGCACATCCAGAATGGCGCCATTTTGTTCAATCCCTAAAAGGTTAAGAGAATCCCGGCCCTCTCGCCCGACCAGCCCCTAAAAGCGTCAAGGGCCACCCCTAACCCTGGAAGCGTTGTAGAGGCCACCCCAAATAGTAGAGAAGAATATTAATTGCCATGTTTTAATATTTGCAGAAACTATGGATCAAAGAGAGTTGGAACAAGAAAAGTTATTGGGGGACATAATCCGAGGCGGAGGTTATTTCTTGCCATATCTCAACGACACCGATGGTCTTGAAGGAGAGGAAGGACATGATCATGATGGCTCTGGTGACCGAATGCCGGAGGAAGAAGGAGACCATGGTGATGGCTCTGGTGACCGAATGGAGGAGGGAGATGTTGCAAAGTCCGGCAAGGTATATATATTAATTAAGCATGTGCTGACTAGCTAATTGATGCATTAATTGTTTTGGTATGTACATATATTAACTCTTATTTCTTCTTTTATATAGCCCTCCGGATCGAGCCAAACTTTGGTAACGAGGCGAGGCCCGAAGAAAAGGTTGCGCAAGGAAGAAAGGTTCACGATCACAACACTCGCGGACGATGGCCTACCGATTGAACCAAAGGGGACCAAGGACACATTTGCTGCTCAGTGCGGAGCTATTGTTAGGGACAACATCCCGATCAGCATCAAGCAATGGAATAAGCCTAAGGACGACGCCCATGAAGGTGATTATGTCACCGATAGATAGAAAGATGATCTTTGGACCGTGCTGAAGGAAAATTCCACCCTACCGCCAGAGGAGGATCCGAATAAGCCAGTTATAGAGCCACTGGTCAAGGCATGTGCTCTTAAGAAGATGGCAGATCTATTCAAGAGGTGGAAGAATGAGTTGAAATCAAAGTTTGTTGACAAAGGGAAGACTCCAGAATTCATCGGCCGATTTGAGAAGATAATAGATCACTAGCCCGCATTTGTGGCCTACAAGACATCGGAGAAGAGTAAGAAAATGTCTGAGACAAACAAGATCAATGCTGCAAAGAAGCAGTATCACCATCACACGGGGTCAGGTGGCCACCTCAAATACCGACCGTTGTGGGACAAAGCTGAGAATGACCTGCTTGCTAAAGGGGTCCAACCACAGACATATATATAACTGGCCATACCGTTCAAGGAATTGGTTCTTCGGGGTTGGGGGAACTTTGGACCCTAAAACAAGGAAGTGCCGTTGGACGAACGAGCAACTTGCAATACCCATCGCGAAGCTTCAGAAGTATATCACCGCATCGCAGGAAGGGACGTTCATTCCCCAGAGAGAAGGATGAGCTGACTGAGGCCCTAGGGAATGCTGAGCACCTCGGACGAACACGAGGCACATCAGGCTCCATTCCGTGGAAGGTTGGGTTTCCCAACGCATGTGGTTACAAAAGCCGGCAGAGAAAGAGGAAAGCGGAGCTTAGCGAAATGCAGAAGCTCAATGCAAGACTAGAAAAGCTAGAGGAAGCTGAGAGCCAACGAGCTGCCGACCAACCATCTCAGCGGCACGAAGCTACCCCAGAAGCTACCCCGCCATCTCAGCGGAGAAGCAGTGTAGCTTCCACGGAGCCCGTTCAGTATAACTTCACGGCTCCTAGCTATCCCGTGGATACTATCACGGAGGTTCAAAATTGCGAGCTTTGGATGAAATTCTGGAACCTCACTTTCAAGGTGGCTCTCGGCTCTATTGCACCTCCTCAACCCAACGGAACTTTTCACTGCCTTCCGATTCCACATGGCTATGTTGTTGTGATGGTGGATGAAGTAATGAAGGGATTTGATGATCTCGAGCTTGACCACCATACTTGTGAAGGGGAGAAGAAGCTGGTTCATGCTCTGAGGAGTACATGTCTATGGCCGAAGGAGTACATCAAGCTTCCAAACTGGACGCCTCCGTCTCCTCCTCCTCCTCCGGCGCGTCAGGGCACTCCGCCGCCTCCTCCTCCTCCTCCGGCGAGTGATCAGAGCACTCCGCCTCCTTCTCTGGCTCCATCGACGCGTGATGGCACTCCGCCTCCTCCGCCTACTCCGGCGCGTCGGAGCAGTCCGCCACCTCCTCCTCCTCGTTGGCAACGGCAAAAGACAGCCGCCACCGCTCCGGCTCCTCCGGCGTGTCGGAGCACTCCACCTCCTTCTCCGCCTCGTTAGCAAGGACGGAAGAGAGACGCCGCCGCTCCGTCGGCTAGCAGTACAAGCAGAGGCGGGAGGCAATTCAGATACGATTCATCTCTCAAGCCTCCGGAAAAGTTACCATATGAGAGGACCGAGCAGGAAACTGTGGACATATGTCGTGCCCAAGTGAGGGACCATTTTGCAAATAAAACTCCACCTGCGAAGGAGAAGCCAGATCCGGTGAAAGTGAAGCACGCTATCGATGCCCTAAAGCGACCACCACCGCCTCCGCCGGATTCCAACTATGTCCGCTGTCTTAAAAAGACATATCAAGATGCGCGGTGGTCGGGAAGTACTTCCAGTGATGCAAGGTTAGAAAAACGAAGAAGTGGGAAAAAAATTCCCCAGCTCGGCGAACAGGAGAACCAATCGTGCCCCCCGCTCAAGGTGTCTAGAGATATCGCCGCTGATCATTCGGGGATGGTGCCCGGTACCAATCCTGCTGATTACATGAGCGATGATGTACTGTTTGAGCCGTTGGAGGTGGACGAATTTAGATACCGGTACGGGCAGCCTCTAGTCAAACATGATCATCCTCCTCTAACAATGATGATGCGAAGATTCCATGATTGGTACCTGGAAACCTGCCGCGAATCTGTTAAGGATACTGTGACGATGAGAGTTAAAGAGGAGCACAACCTCGCTGGAATGGAGCAGTTGTCTGTTGAATTTGAAGAGTTATTCCAGTTATACAATCAAAAGGCCATCGACAAAACAATCGTGACTTGCTACTGTCTGTAAGTACTACTTCTGTAATTAAGTCTCTATATATAGCTCAACTCTTTCATTGCATATATATATAATTATCCTCACTATATTATGCAGATTGAAGATCGTCGAATGCAGAAAAGCACAAATCTATGATATTGGGTTCATTAACCGAAATATTATACATGAGTATACGGTTAAAAAGAATGCCACACAAACCGAGGACAACTTGCTACAATGGTTACTTGCAAATCAAAACAAAGAGACAATATTCTTTCCTTACAACTTCAAGTGAGTGTTACTGTCTTGTGCATATTCGGTTTCCCTTATTACTCGAGGTTATAGTAATGTAATTGATGAGTTATGCATGCGTGCACAGCTTCCACTTTATTCTGCTAGAGATTAAGGTTGAACAGGGGGTACTAACCGTCTTAGACTCGAAACGAAAAGATCCTCAGGATTATGCGGACATGACTGAAATGCTCCAGAAGTAAGTTCAATCGATCATTATCACATTATATCGGCAAGTTTGTTCATTTCCTAATATCAAGTAATTATTTTTTTTGTCTCGCAGGGTTTGGAAAGAGTTCAACGCAATTGTTTCGGCACTGCTGATGGAGCTGCGACTTACACACCCGAAAGTAAGTACTACTAGCTAGTTCCGCACATCTCCCATTGATTCTAGTTTCATCAATACCATTTATCATGCTTGATTATCAGTTTAATTGAACTCTATTTCTCGTAAAGTGCTTGTGGCAGGAAGCCAGGAATGATTTTTGTGGATACTACGTTTGCGAATTCATCAACAATGCGACGACCGCTAAACGGGGCTACTCTGAAAAACAATATGAAGTGGGTAAGCAATAATATTCACAATTTTGTTTTATTACAATGATTTGTGTTGAGTTTCATTCATATATGTATTGACCCCCTTCTTCAAATTAGCTGTGGCGGATGCAGGATAAACTCCTACCACATGATCGCATACGAGCAATTGAAGAAGAATTGTCGGGATTCTTTCTTGACCACGTCATAAATAAAGCCAGAGAATACCATCTGGAATTTGACATTAGATGTTAGGAATTGTAAGAGATCTTATATTGTATATATGTAGCTAGTGGGGTCGGATAGATATACGAAAACTTGTTGTACGACCAATCTCTCGGAGAAAGAGAGGTCGATCACTTCTCTCTATATATGTTCATAACAATGTTCTGTACTTAATGGTTCCTTCATTTGCTTACTAGCTAGTGTGTCGAGTTCTCTCTATAGTAGTTAGCGTCGACCAAGCACGAAGAAAGAAAAGACACTTCTCTCTATTAATTAGCTAGCTAACACAATATGAAACCCCTAAATTAACCCTCCAAAACCCCCTAACCCCCCCCTTTCAAAAAAAACAAAACCCCCAGCAACTGCCAGATACCGACGCGTGGATGCCTTTTGGTCCCGGTTGGTGTTACCAACCGGGACTAAAGGTTCTCCCGCTTGGGCTCTCCGCAGCGGCCACGTGGAGCCCCTTCTGTCCCGGTTTGTAAGCGAATCGGGATTAAAGGTTTAGGGCTTTAGTCCCGACCTTTTTTTCCCGGTTTCAGAACCGAGACTAATGGGACTCTGGAACCGGGACAAATGGACCATTTTCTACTAGTAGTAAAAGGTGGGCCATATAATAAAAAAGTAGTACACTCTTATAATCAACTATTATACATGTTGGTTATAAGATGAGCTATAGACAGGGACGAATCCGGGGGGGCTAGACACCCCCTATAATTTCGTTTTACTAACTAGCGATTAGCAGTCCGGCAGAAAAAAAATATGACTATTTTGCTAATACTGCCCCCTGACCACGCAAAGCGCAACAAAAATTCACCGAGCCTTTGAAACACCCCCAACAGTAGCCCAGCACAGAGGGATACGATCGTTTAATTTTCTTGGGGTGCCATGCATGTCGCCTAGGTCTAGCCGCCTAAGGTACTTGTTGAGCAGCGCTGTTTCATTCAGATCCCGAGCGGACAATCCTTGAGCAGATGAGATCGCGTGTAAAATGTTGAAGCGGCGACGGCCATCCTTTCGCGGCGCGCGGCCGCCGGCCGGTCAATCTCGTTTCTAATTCTTGTTATTAGTCCTTGATTATCTTTCTAAATCAGATTAATCTATTCCTTTAGAACTACACAATTCTAACTCTAGTAGAAGATTAATTAGGGACTATATCCCTTTACTCGTGAGACCAGGTTTCGCATGGTTTATCCCATACTATAGTAGAATTTTTTTGTTCATTAACACGTGAATCGCTTTGGCATTTTCTTGATGGTAATTTCGGTTAAAAAATTAACTTGCTCACAACAGACACATGTCTAGATGAAGATTTAGTATGTTAAGCTAGGCTGTTTTTGTCTGTTTTTTTACGAGTCTACATTAGAAGCATTTTTTTGCCCCCTCATGATTGAATCCTGGCTCCGTCCCTGGCTATAGATGACATGTCAATGACCTATAGCCAGCAGTTGGCTATACTATTAACCATATTCTTAATAGTGAGCCGTAAAAATGTGGGCATAATTGCACTTTTGTTTGACCGGAAACTTAAGTACCACGTGCTTTCTCGTTCCACTATGCAAACTATAGTTGTAGAAACCGTTCGCAGCATCCATGGTTTGAATAATGTACTAGATGGACGTTGCTCTATATATGACACCACGTTTGGTAGTGGCAAGTTTGCGTGAATTTGTAACTCGTGTCAGTCTATTTTTAGACAGCACGACCCTGAGGCAGAGATGGGAGTCTGCCACCAGCCGCAGCAAGGCACGGAGCCGACGGGAATTTGAGCCTTGAATGAACCAAAGTCAGAGATGGCGAGACTGATCGTTAGATCTCAGGTGGAGGCAAGGTGGAGGCTTTGATAGGTGCAGGTACGGCTTTTTGTTTTTTAAAAACAGCGACCTTGTCAGAGGCGGCAATGAGGTGATGAGCGGTAACAAGGCGCGCCCATTGCAACCCCAGTCCGCGGGAGAAGCATGGAGGCGAATGGTGGGAAGAGAAAGAAAGGGGGAAGAAGATGAAAGGAAGGGAAAAGGGAGGCATGAGCAAGAGGAGTGGGAGAAAAAATTGACTAGCGTCATATACAATTTACAGATAGCACGCCCTTATGACACATATGTTATTTTATACGTGAGGTTTGTTAGTCCACTTAATTGGTGAGTTTTTACTTAAGAGCTTATTGGCAAACATGAATATAAGAAAACAAATGGCTATGAGGGTAAGCCAGGGGAGCTTACATGCAAAACATCAGCCTCGCTACACACTCTAGAAAGAATAGTATTTTTGAACTTCAGAACTATATACTTCTTTCTTTGACTTTTTTTGTATCTCCTAGTTTCGTGCATTATAGAACAATCTATCAAGATATTTATATATAATAAAGTAGGAGGGAAAAGTAAAAAATGGGCGCAATAACATATAAATATACCATATGCAACGGTTTTTCATCTTTATATGTGGTTTACATTAGATATAACTCCCTTTAAAAAGGTCCAAACTAAAAATACATCAATTTCCAGGTTAAAAGGTTTATAATTTAGAATTGTTGTATTCATACTAATAGACATCTGATTTTGCTTGAATTGTAACATTACCAACATATTATATGGCTAATAATGCTGAATATCATAGAGCAATAAATGTAACACCAATGGAAAAATCTCATTAATATTTTGTTGCATATATAGGTCAATACAAAAGTAAAAGTGTTTAACATAAATAGATGATGACGTTTTGTTTTGAATCGCACTACGTGTACCACATGGTACATATACCAATATTTTCACAATCATGTAGAATGATGGATTAAGGAGAGATTTGTATATGATTGCCTAGTCATATTTCACGAACAAGGCTAAAATTGCTACATGTTCCAAACAAGGTGAGGGTCTACTTATATGGACACCAATTTTAGCCATACCAAAAAATGGTTAGTCTTGTGCGTTTTGGAGCTTGTTTGGATAAACACAATCTTAACTTGCCTGGGTACACCCCTAGTGATTTTTGCTAATATACAGACGAAGCGAGGGCGTGGAAATCATCCGTCGAAGATCTAGCTGCTAATTTGCGCATTACCCGAGCCATCGAGATATATACAACTTGTGCATCTTCTCTTTTTTATCCAATTACTTTTCGCTTGTTTTTCTCAGACACAAAACACAAGCCCAAGAAGAGAGTTGTTTGGTCTCCCATATGAGGGAACCTCCAAGTGTAAGAGTAGTGCAACCTATCAATGAGTATTTTCCTCAACTAGAAGGAGGGTTTATAGAACCAACAAAATTATCTATTAGTGTCACCCGAAACCAATTAGGCCGACATTATCGTGCATGCAAGGAGAAGTGTGTTTGGATCCATCAGGCCAAGGCTAATAGTGCCAATGGTTTGATTGTATTCCATGCAAATTCAAACTTCTAAGCCAGAGAAGAAGAATATTAATGCGGGTGTTGGTGTATTTTTTTCTTTTCTGATGGTCAACAACAACAACTGGGACACGCCTCAAAACGTATCTATATTTTTTGTTTGTTTGATGTCATGTTTATATTATATTAGCATAATTTTGGCATAGTTCAATTTTTTTATATTACTTGTATGTACTAACTTATTAATCCAGCGTCCAATTGCTATTTTTGGACTTAAAAAACAATTTAATCGGGCTCTGGAAAATCCCCCCAAAAAATCAGTGAACATCTAAGGTCCAGAAGCTTCTAGGGAGCACCGACATAGTATAGGGGGCATCTAGGGGCCCACATGCCCTAGGGGGTCATGCACTAGTCGTGTGGACCCCATGAGCTTCTGATTTACAAACTTCATGTCCATGTGCTTTCATATACTTCTGAAACCCTTCGGGAATTTATTCCCATAATCGTTTTGTCATTGCAAACCTTTGTTTCGTCGATCCAATGTGGAGCCTTTCTAAGCGATGTTAGTCTCCATCAACTTGAAGGCACCATGGTCACTCATGAGTAGTTTCCTTCGGACTATGGGTTCGTAGCAGTGGATATTTGGTTCTTTCTTTCGTGTTTCTCAATACAAAGATCACTTGAGCTGTCCTACATGATCGTGATCCATTTGATGTAATACTTGCGGTGTATTTTGTTGGGATATGATGAAATTTCACTTTTATGATTAGATCTATCCATGAATTCTTGTGACATCTATTTGGTTTCTGTTTAGCATAAAACCTATTCTTATATGATTTATGGTATACTTTTCTTTCTCTGACCAAGTTAGGGATTTGATCTCCAAGAGAGAGTTGTGTATGATAATTGGGTTCAATCTTGCAAGTAATCTACCAATGACAGGAAGTGGAAAAGGCTTGCATTGTGTTGTTGACGTTGATATGTAGTATATAAGAATAGATATGTAGTATATAGGAATATTTGAATAGTATATATCGTAATTTTTAGTATATTATTTTACACTCCCTCAGTAAATAAATATAAGACGTTTTAGATCACTGAAGTAGTGACCTAAAACGTCTTATATTTGTTTACAGAGGATGCGGAATAAGTTATTCTTCACTAAGGTAATCTTACGCTCATTTTATAAATAAATTACATTTAGAATACAAATAGTTACATTCATATTGGTTCACTAATTTGATTAAAAAAACAAAAATATAGGTCATAACATCAGAAAAATTAGCATTTTATGTATATTTTACACTATATTTTTATATTAATATAAATTTGCATAACATCAAATATTTTTTACTTGGATATATATATACTGCAAGAACTATGCTAACTTGCGACCATCAATATTAGTCACTGAATGGTCATTGTTTTTTATTTGCGACCTTTTTGTGACTAAAAACAGTTGGTAAAAAGCTGGCCGTCGTTAATGAAACTTAATGACCAAAATGAAAGGCGTTCGTTCTACGACCAATTGTTTTGGTCACTGGCAATCTGCCCACACCACGTTGGATCCAACGTGGCAAGCTGACGTGGCAAAATTATGACCAAATGAAAAAGTCGTTGATTAGAATCAGCTCGGTCCAATTCGGTGTTCTACATGGGCCAAGCCCAACAAATTCAGCTTATTTATATATATTTTTCCTGTCAATTTTGGTCAGCTTCATGGGCCAAGCCCAACATTGCACCCTTTTTATTTTTGGGCCTAGCATTTTTGCCTCAATAGTTTGAGTTTTTCTTTTTCATAAAAAAGGGGTCCACTAGTCAGATTGGCCCGAGTTGTCAAGTTCTGATAAATGGGTCCCAACTATCACGGTCATGTTCTTCATATTTCAATTTAACAGTAAATAAATTAGAATCCACACATTAGAAATTGAAAAAAATCAAACAATTTTCATAAGTGGGCGCCCCTAGCCAGGTTTCCATTTCATAGGTATTCAAATCACATACGTAATCAATATTTCAAACAGACCCTGCTATTACAATATTTACACTACTACAATTGAAGTATGTCTACTACTGCGTAATATTACAATACAAAATATACTACTCTCTGTTGATAGGCTTCACGGCTTCGCACTTGGCTTCACACTTCACCTATGCAAAAAAGAACAAAATAGTAACAAATGAGGGATCCAATAGCATAGAAGCAAGAATTGACAACAAATTCCATGTACATAAATAGTATGCAACATATCCAGTTGTATACCAAATTGTCAATCTAATGATGATAGTGGCTCTATGAACAAACAATACACACAACACCGAACATGCTGAGACAACATATAAAGGAACCATTTTATAGATTTACTGCTGACAAACATATTTGCCCTATATGTTCGCCAACAGTTTCACTACCAATTTTGCACAATAGCTACTAAACCTTGAGGTCAGGCATAGACATATACCTAGACTTTGCTTCTTAATAGGAGGCCCCCCATTTGAGTTGGCCGCCTCTTCCTTCTTCTTCCCCTTGATCTTAAAAAGGTTTATCATCTTCCTGTGAAACATGAGGGGAGGAGGTAACGAGCATCAGCTAAAGAGATCAGACTTTTCGTAGGAGCAAAAGTGACAAAACAAGAAAAGTACCATTCAGGCTTAAGAATGGTTTTACACCACTAGTAGAAAACATGGCTTTCGTCACAGCTCGATTTACACATTAGTCCCGGTTGCATTACGAACCGGGACTAATGTGAGCATTAGTCCCGGTTCGAGCGGCTAGGGCGCCGATCGGGCATCAGTCCCGGTTCAGATGGGACCTTTAGTCCCAGTTGGACACCCTATGAAATGATGAAGTGCATCTAGTTTTTATCGTAACCCTCTCAACTTTTTAGTACATGCTATGTGGGTGAAATGATGATATCATGCCAAGTTTCAACCTTTTCAGAGTTCATTTGTAGTGCTTTCAACTTCAGGGTCATTTAGCTGGAAAAAATTAATAAATGCATGAAAAATAGCGAATGAAGTGGGAAAGGGTTGAAAATTAATGATGTGGCTTTGGATGGTGCATGTTGAATGCACAAAAAGTCTGGAGTTGAAACAAGATTAAAAAAAGTGTTATCAAAAAATAAAACGGCTATAACTTTTGCATACGATGTCGAAAAAAGTGTTATGGATTTTTTTTAAATAAATGATGTCATATTTGGATTCCTCATGTTTTTCTGATAATAATGGATATATTATTTGTCGAATTTCGATTTACAGATTTAAAGATATTAATTATGCCATATTAAATGAATAAACTACAAAAAATGAATAAAATAATATTGTTACTTATTCTAATTTAATTTTAATTCAATATTATTATTACTTATTTTATTTGAATTTTTATTATTTTGGTTCAAAAAATTAAATCATGTTACATCAAGACCTAAGGGTTAATATGATTGATCGCTTACTATTGTCAAGAAAACAATAAATGCAGACTTGGAAACTAAGGATGATAGAACTCGAAAGTTAAGCGTGCTCGGGTTGGAGCAGTGAGAGGATGGGTGACCGGCCGAGAAGTTCGACGATTTGGAATGAGGGGTGATTAGAGATTAAATTGTCAAATAGTTCGACGATTTGGAATGAGGGGTGATTAGAGATTAAATTGTCAAATAATTTCAGAGCTGTGAGGAGGGGTGATTAGAGATTAAATTGTTAAATAATTCAAAGATTTGAAAAAAATAAAGCCCCGCTCTAGAAAGCTGCCACGCATCCCGGTTCGTAATCCAACCGGGACTAAAAGTGGAGGGGTTTAGGGTTTCTAGAACCGGAACTAAAGGCCCTTACGAACCGGGACAAAAGGCCTGTTTTCTACTAGTGCACACAAACAGGTAGAAACCATGTAACAAAAATGAACAAAAGCAGTTTGGTTCTCTTTAATTATTGCATTCATCGATTAGTAGTAGAAAATAGGAATACCACTAAAAACCTTTAGTGCCAATTAGTAGTAAAAAAAATACCTTTAGTACCAGTTGGTAACACCAACCGGGAGTAAAGGCTCCGCTCTAGAAAGCTGCCACGTGTCCCGGTTCATAATCCAACCGGGACTAAAAGTGGAGGGGTTTAGGGTTTCTAGAACCGGAACTAAAGGCCCTTACGAACCGAGACAAAAGGCCTGTTTTCTACTAGTGCACACAAACAGGTAGAAACCATGTAACAGAAATGAACAAAAGCAGTTTGGTTCTCTTTTGCATTCATCGATTAGTAGTAGAAAATAGGAATACCACTAAAAACCTAGTTCGCTCTCAAATAAAAACCTACTAGTGCACACAAACAGGTAGAAACCATGTAACAGAAATGAACAAAAGCAGTTTGGTTCTCTTTAATTATTGCATTCATCGATTAGTAGTAGAAAATAATATATCCGGTATAAAGGAAAGCAAAATACTAAAGTACCAAGCACGACTAGTAGCTCTGCACAATTGCACCACATATATACAACTAGCTATAGATACACTATATGCATGTACATACATAACAACCATGGTTTATTATAACAAAGACATTCAAGTGATGATAGTAAAAAATGAACTAAAAAGCTAAAATAAGCATGTGTTATGAACAAAGGTCATCTAACGAATTATAAAAAACATGGTACATATAGGTAACACATATATCAAACCATCCTTAATCCTAAGCATCATCAAAACATAAAGCAAAGGAGCATCTACCTAGTATAACAATTATGAAGTTTATATCATTGCATGTAGTGGGGCAATTGTTTATATATTGCGTCACAACTAAATTGCAAAGCTGGAGGAACGCATGCAAAGAGGTGGTGGTTTTAATTGGTAGCAGGAACATGCGTGCATTTTTTTATTTCGGTGAAGGGAGCACGTACTCTGTCCTTGTTCTAGGCCAGGTCATTATATGTTAGCATATACCATAGTCTAAATTAACAGTGCATCGTCTACACCATTACAAGCTCCAGAAATTAAAGGATTTTGATACAATGAACAAGTGCACCTTCTGTTGGCCACCCATACAGGTGCAGCAGCCAGCAACTCCAGTAGGGTGCCCCGTCGTTTGCCAAAAGAAAGAGTAGGCTGTACTACTGTGTACATCACAACACAACCAAGGAAAGCAGTTGAGTGTTGAGGAAAGCAACAGCCATTGCCAAACAAGCACAACCTCTCAATTTCATCTCCTGTAACAAATGAAAGCACAACTGAGATCGGGGTTGGATCTTCAGTGATCTTCATCGATGAGATCCGATCTAGGGCCTCGTCAACAGCTGAGGGCCTGATCGGATCGAGCTGTTCGGAACTTGCGGAGTTGACCTCCAAGGCGTCTGGACATGGGGGGGTTCGGCAAGAACACGTGTCCGGTCATCTGGTTCAATGGCCGGTCCAAGACAGGAGATCAGCCCATCGCCATGAGTGACCCCATTGGCATGTCCGAAGAAGGGACTCAAGGTTAAAGCCTCAGAGTCTTCGGGTGCTACAGGCAAAGCCGCGAGCCCGATTAACGACAAGTCACCCCGAGAATCTACGGAGAACTCTAAGTTTCCGAATCAGACCTCTCAATCAAGGGCGAAGCTCTCAACACGACCAAGATGGCCAGTGGGACCAGCGTGCAGTACATCGTTGCCGAAGGCGAAGAGTTGTCCAGGGACAAAGGTGTCTGTGTTGCGGACCTCTTCATTGATGAAAAGGCGAGCCATCGATTCCTTTGGCGCTCATAGAGGAACTCTCAATGAAAGCACCAATGTCGGTGTCAAAACCGGCTCGGGTAGGGGGTCCCGAACTGTGAGACTAGAATTGACGGTAACAGGAGACAAAGGGGACACAGATTTACCGAGGTTCGACCCCTCCTATGGAGGTAATACCCTACGTCTTGCTTGGTTGTACTGATGATATAGGGGTTACAGAGTTGATCTACCTCGAGATCGAATAGCTAACCGTAGATGAGTTGTTCTGCCCTTATACCGTAAAATCCTCCGGCTTATGTAGACGCCAAGGATGCCTAGGGTTTACACATGGTCGGTTTCATGCCGAAGAGATAAACATGCCTATTCGCTACATCAAACGTGGAGTGCAAGCCGTGCTTCCCGAAGCTTCCATCTTAGAGATTGGGCCTTCAAATGTCCCTGTGTTCGGTAAGTAGCCCATATAGTTCGGCCCATAAGAATAGGCCAGCTTCCCGAGGACCCCTTAATCCAGGACTCCCTCAATAGTGTCACGGGGAGGAGCGCCCGTAGTCAGGCCCCGGGGATGTAGCCATATTGGTGAACCTCGTTAACAAATCTTGATGTCGTGCTTGTATGAATTTTTGGTCCTCGGTAGATCGACAAAAAGCCTTAGATTAATTCTAACAAGTGGCATCAGAGCCAGGTTACGAATAGGTTGCAGTTGTGTTGATCTAGACGTGGAGCAGAATTCGTTAAGATGGATTGTTCATCATGGACGTCGATGGATTCTTGTTGAGGAACTTATGTGCTGGATTGGAAGCAACTGCGAGAAGCATATAGCGAAACTAGCAGGAATGCGTGGTTCGTGTATGGAGCAGATGGTTGACTCAGCAGATCAGATCGAGAGTTCTTGACGAGATCAGGTGCGTGTTTTGGCGTGATTTTCTAGAACCGTAGTGCAACACAACGTCATGGTTTGTAGCTCATGTAAATTGGGCAAACAACGGCGAATGCGCAGCGGATCGAGCGAGGCGCTAGGGCAAAGAGCCAGCGTGCTAAGTCAAATGACATGGCGGTCGACTGAGGCCCATAGTGTTGGGTGGCGGTTTCCCGGCAAGGCCTACATGCTACAAGCTATGGTGGACGACTGTGGATGTCAAAGCGGGAGCTGCTAGGCCAAGCTGATATGGTAGAGCGAGATTTGTTTGAAAAAGACAATGGTTCCTAGGAGGCGCTGCTACGTGTTGGAACATGGAATTCATTGTCTGCCATGACATGTTGATCTCGTGGGTGGAAAAGGATAGAACAAGAAAATTAGTCAAGAAGTCATATGGTGCTAATGGTGTGGATGAAACTGTTTGAGTTGGTTGCACTCTTACACAAGAGACTACAGGGACTACTTTTGGGTTCTTCGTTTCGTACGCTAAGGAGATGGTGGCATGGCAGCAATGGTGTTATTCGACTAGCAGTCAAACGGGAACCGAGGATGACAACGTGCGTCTAAGGCTCAAAGAAGTCTGGAGTGCGTTGTGGTAGGATCATGCATACACATGGCGTCAAGCAATGCATGGAGTGTAGGCGGACACGACGTAGGGTGCAACATGGTTGCAGTCGGATAATGTCGGTTGGGTCAGACTGGACAGTCTGATGGATCGACAGGGATGTGGGTCAAAGCATAAGATGCCGATGATTGGAGTGATGACAACATAGGAGCATGATGTTGATGGTGGCCGACTTCTGGGGCGTGGAAACACGTGGCGCAGGCCCAAGGGCTTGTGCTGCTTCGACAAGACTATGACACATGATTGATTCAAGGCAGTGTACACTTGAGAGCTTGAAGTTGACAGGGTGCGGGATAGCAAGGCGTAGCTACATGGAGTCATGTTTAAGGTGGAGCTGGAGTCTAGAAAAAGACTTCACTCTGTGCTGATGGAAGGGCTACGACGTAAGTTAACGGAGAGTCGAAGCCTATTTCAGCAAGATAGCGAGAGACACGTGGATTGGACTGGGTACCAGTGGTCTGATGGAGACATGATACTCGGCATCGGTCGATGATGATCGGTGCTTCTCTATAGTGGGGGTTGAGGCAATGTGGGCTAGCTACCTAGGAGACTCGACCAGGGCAGCAGAGGCTCAACGCGGTGGTAGCGGTGAGTCGTGCGGTAAGCACGGGACACATCGACAGACCAAGGCACGAATGGTGAGACATGTGGTCATACAAAGTGTGCAGGGATGCTGAAGCAGTATTGACGAGTGCCAGATTCAAGTTAGTGACTGGGTCTATCGGTACTAGTTGATGGAAGGGAGTTGACCATGGAGAATCTGAGAAAGGGACGGAAAGTTTGAAATTATCAAAAGCGAGAGAGTACATGATCGTATATTCTATGATGTTCATTGCACAAGGCAAAATGCGGATGACAAGTAAAAAAGGAGGCGGAGTGCTATAACTATGGGACATGTCATAGACTATCCGGGAAAAGGATGAGACAACTGTGAATTTGACTCAGGATGACGCAGGACGACGCTGAAATTCTTTCAAGTTTCAGACAGATAGTCAAGAAAGAGCGATGATGTTCAGTTCATGTAACTCTTATATGTGGCATCCAATATGTGGGTTGTTTACTTTCACGCAGGTTAGTGATCAGTGTGTGACGGCGTTGAACGGATACTTTGGAAGTTGGGAGAGTAATAATGAACTTAATTTTGCTCGAGTGTTGATTGTGAAAAAGGCGAGAAGAGACTACAGTTGCAGGTGGAGTCATATGGAGTCTGGGAGTAGTAGCGATGCCCGTGACATATATCAAGTCCAATGTACATGGAGGTTCGACGCATGGACAAATCAAAGGTGGCGGAGAATATTCACCAAGGTGGAGTTTGTTAGAATTGTGTCGAATATTTGTACATGTTAGGTTATAGTTGGACTTGGATTTGAACTGTGTGTAGACAGTGTAGGTGTCGTGTCCTATTAGGACACCTATACCCTATGCCTCTTATATAATGAGAGGGTAGAAACACAACGTAACCTATGCCAACATAATAGCATAGGCGCATAGGGGGAGCCGGCGTGTGCCGTCACCCAAGGTGGTCGGGGGGCGGTATTGTGACGGTGTCATGGAAAGAAGCGCCCGTAGTCAGGCCCTGAGGATTTAGCCATATTGATGAACCTCGTTAACAAATCTCGGTGTCGTGCTTGTGTGATTGCTTGGTCCTCAGTAGATTGACAGAGACCCTCAGATTAAGTCTTTTCTAATCAACGAGAAGCTCTCTAGGTCCTTCTGGACCCAACTCTGTTAAAAAAAGATGGACACCAATTATAGCCATACCGAAAAGTCACGCTCGTGTGTTTTGGAGCTTGTTTGGATAGACACAATCTTGGCTCACCCGGGTACTACACCATTGTTGATTTTCGCAAAATACATGCAAAGCGAGGGCGTGAAAATTATCTGCCAAAGATCTGGCTACCAATTTGCGCATTAGCTGGGCTACCAAAATATTACATTTGTGCATATGCTCTTTCTTATCCAGTTACTTTTTTCTTACTCCTCTCGGACGCACAACACAAGTCCAACTAGAGAGTTGCTTGCTCTTCGGGCCGTACGTGTGTTTGGGTAACCTCCAAGTGTTTTTTTTTAAATGGCAGAATTCCTTCATTCATTAAGAAGAATATTGCATTTTTTGAACACTTATGATAGTGGGATGAAATCCCACTGCCTTTATATTAGAAAATTAGACCAACAGTTAGTACAAGTGCATCTATACACATGGGGGGTGTTAAAGTAGCAAAAAGAGAAGGATAAAACTACAAACTAGCAGATAGCTGTGTGCAGGGGCGGACCCAGGAAAATAATTGAGAGGGGGCAATTTTTTTTTGGCCATATTCATAAACCAACAAGGCAAATACATTCATGTAAACTAAAATGCAGAGATAATATCTTTATCATTCACATGGTAACCAAGTTCATTGAAAGGTGAAAGGAAACTAACCATTTGAGATAAAACTAAATATATCAATATAACAGTATCTTGTTATGATGTTGCAAAAGAGCACATTGTCAAATTGTTCTGACACTTTAATCTACAACCTGCAACAACAAAGAAAAACATGATCAAAATTTAGGGAAGTGCAAATGTTGAAGAAAGCCGGTATTAAAAAAAGGCAAGAGCTTTAGGAAGAGCGTTACCTTTCATTTCATCCCACGACGTTCTTTCACCACATGAAAGCGTTTAACTATCAGTTCATTTGGAATTTTGTTCAGCAATTCTTTTTCTACAAATCAGATAAGGCTATGGTTCATGAAATCATCACTAATTTTGTTACGTAGAGCATTCTTCACAATCTTCATAGCTGAGAAGCACCTTTCAACGGTTGCAGTGGCATCAGGCAAATAGAGATCAAGCTCATGCTCAGGACCGACCAAATCACTGAAGTCATCAGGGTAAAACTGAGTAAGTTTCATCAACCTCTCAACACTATAGTGGCCAAACTGATCACTTGACCCCCACATCAAGTATTTCTTTCGTATATCCTCATGCTGATTGGGATTGTAATCTATAATCCTCTTCCTTTTAGATGCATCCCTAGGAAGCTTTTCCAAATCAACTAGTTCGGGCATCGAGGAAGTTGTTGATTTCTTGAAAAACTTCTCCATTAGCTGTCCTATAATATTAAGTGCCAAAAATTCAAATGTCAATAGAAAAAAGTTTGTACTGATCTAATCACACAAATTGGTAAATTAGCATAAACATAAGTTAACAAGACTAAGATGGTTTTTAACATAGAAGCAAACAAACAAAAAGTTTGCAGAAAAAGGTTCTAGGGGTTTACCTTGATGTCAACTGAAGTTAGGAAATTGCAGGACCGGAGAGATGAGATCACCGTCGCCGTTGCCGTCGTCGTGCCGCCTAAGTGCCGGTGTGCCGCTGCAACGCCGCCGACCAGGAACACGAGCAGCAAGGGACGGACGACGGGGAGTCGACGATTCAGGATTGCCGGTGTCGCCTCAGCGAGCCGGTGACTACGCGGCGGTTTGAGATCGAGGCGACAGGCGAGGGTTTTCCTTCCAGTTCGTGCGGGGCTGCTGCTTCCATGTATTTTCCTAGGTTGTGTATACGACTGTACGTGTGTAGACAGGATTTAGAGTTACGCTACGGGCTGTGGCCTTTTACTGGGCTGTTTTGGTTATGATTGGGCTTCTAAAAATATCCAACTAATTGGGCTTAGTGGGGGCAGGTCATCAGGCTTAGTGGGGGGCACTAATGAATCACGTGTAGCACTATAACTCGATGCAAAAAATCAAGTGGGGGCAGCTGCCCCCACGGCTCCTAACGTAGGTCCGCCCCTGGCTGTGTGATGAAGGGCTTAAATTTTTGTTACCGCCCAACTGTAATTTATGTACCACACAATTGCTATCTTTTTGAAGAGAACCAATAGCGAACCTATGCATCTCAGTTCATATTATTCTATAATCTTTCAATAAAAAGTTACAATATGTTTACTTTCTTACTGTAATCAAATCTTTCATATGCTTATACTTTTAATTCCTTTGAACTAGCAAGTCTAGTGAGATTGACAACCTCACTAGCTTAATTGGCGACACAAGGACGTTTTATTTTGTGTGTGGAGATACTCGTCACTTGTTGGAATCTTGTAGCTCTCATTGATTCAATAAACCTTGAGGTCACTTGAGGGAAACCGCTGGTTGATGCAAACCCATGCACTCGGGGGCTTAACACCTTCCTAGTTGAGGGGAAGCAACAACTATGCGATTCCAGTGGATAGTGATGAATATGACTCCGATACAATTGGTCGACATAGTCCTAAAGTTGATATGAACAACAAGCCATCAAACAAGAGGCGTAAGTGTGTCACGTCATCACTTTACAAGAAGCCAAGCAAAGGCAAAAAAAACAAGGGCATGATATGTGATGATGAGATGTCATCAAGTATTAAGAGACCAGCGAAATCTCTTGCAACACCTCCCGTCCCCATGCAAATTTGTGGAGGCATATAAATGCCCTCCCCTTATCAGCGAATGTTAGGCTTGTGGTTGCAACCCCTTTTTCCAAGCCAGATCAAGATGTTTTTCATTGGTACCTCAACCATGCCAACAATGCAACACTTGAAGAGTTAGTTGTTGGCTATTTCAAGCTTTAGTTTGAGGATGGACATTCTAGAGTTGCCCATAAACTCAACACTTTGTTCATATCAAGAACATTAATGCTTGGCGGTGATCGGGAATCAATATGTACATTTTATCCACATGATTGAACTTTGATGGGTTAATAGTTTCCTCAGCGGTGTCGGTGGAGGAATAATTAGCATGTGGATTTCATTTTGGCTCATTGATGGGCTTTAATGGAGGGTTGATTCGTATGTCAACTTCATTTTTTCTCATGGATGTATCTATGAGGATATATGTGAAATTTGTCATTCTGAATCTCTAAACCAGTCTACTTTGAATGTTTTTGTTGAGACCCATTGCATGTTGTATAAAAATCTTATTATTGAGTCAAATACATATATGTTATCTTATTTGTTGATCACACAACCAAACTCTACAGTCAAAGCAACCAACAACAAACGTGAACTACCAAATGTTTGGCAAGCCATCTAACTGCAAACCAAATTGTAGCCATGCGTCTTGCAAACTTTTGGCAGATTTAATGGCTACAAACCAAAGAATGTACAAGACCTAATTAATGTTTTGGTCATGCCAATATTTTGGCAGGGCGGAATGGGGCTCAATCCAAATAGACCATAATTTAACAAGTTTGTTCAATTGTAAATATGTGGACTTCAAATCAGGCTTTTGGTCACACGTGCATACCTTGTCATTTTTATATATTAATGAAAATAAATTTTGACAAACAATATTAATTTGATTTTCCTAGATAGAAACCACATTATGGAACAAACATGTAACAATAACAATTAACATTTTCTTCATGTGTTGAGTTCATATATGTTGTCAAGATAGTGGTTCACCACACATTGGTAAAGCGTGACGATTTATATATTTGTGGTTACTACTTGAATGAAGGCATGTGGTGGTCAATTTTGATGTGAAGATTTGTTGGATATGACGCATATTCCAAGCTCGTTTTCTTGTTGTTACAATCAAATATGTAATAATGTTAAAAAATATTTACTCCCTCTTTAGTCATTATCACCTCATTATTATTTTATACCGCGGGTATTTAGATTGGCAAATGATCTGATGATAGTATTATAGATGCTCCCTGACACTTGTTTGGTGCATCTACAAATTGGCGAGCTTGTGCAATTGACGACCCGTTGTTCATCGACAAGCCAGAGCTTACACCATTGCAGAAATATAGACCAGCCAATATTCACATTCTTTGTTATCGGTTACTTCTTACTTTTAGCAATAACCAAATTCATTCATGTGTGTAGCTTTTGAGCAACTTGGTTCATAATGTACATCGTGGATAATGTTTCAACACTGCGTCACATGTTATGACGCCCATTAATCAATGCTCGTACGCAGAAGGTTGACTGACGGACGACGTGCATCACAACCTATATCTAAATTTATCGTTATGTCTGGACATCGCCGGATCCGTGGCGCAATGGTAGCGCGTCTGACTCCAGATCAGAAGGTTGCGTGTTCGATTCACGTCGGGTTCAAACCCCCGAACAAATATCCGGTTCCTTTTTTTCCCCCTCTCCTCCACCGAATTTCCTTTTCCGTCCATCCATCCATCCATCCTCTCTGAGATTCGCGCCGCGTCACTGGTGTCACTCTCCTCCCACACCCGCGGCAGCCGCCAGCCATGGATCCACCGACCAGCGCGGCGCACCGGAGCTCCGACGACGAGGCGGCCGCCTTCTTCCGCGCCGCCCCGCCCCTCCGCGACCGCGACGCCGTCGCCGCCAGCCTCGCCGCTTTCGTCGCCCGCCACCACGCACGCTCCACTGCCGGCAAGTCGCCTCCGTCTCCCGGAATCTTAAGAATCGATCCCCAATTTCAGGTTCGCCTCGACGGGGCTAAAATACAGCTAGCTCTCTTGTGCGCGCGCGCGCTGCAGGCGCCGGAGGAGGAGGCTCCCCGGCGGTGGCGGGGGTGGTCTGCGTCACCTCCGGCGGCACCACGGTGCCCCTGGAGCAGCGCTGCGTGCGCTACATCGACAACTTCAGCTCCGGCCAGCGAGGGTCCGCGTCCACCGAGTACGTAGCACTACCGACGGCAGCCGCTTCCCCTGACTGTCGCGTTTCTGCCTGTCGAGACTGACTGACGACCATTCGTGCAAATGCAACGCAGGTATTTCCTCAAGGCCGGTTACGCCGTCGTCTTCGTCCACCGCCGGTGAGTCTTTCTGGCTCAACGAGGCTACCTCAACTAGTCAACCGATTTTTTACTCAGATGATTCTAGCGTAATTAGTTTCTAGGAGTAGCAATTTTTTATTCAGTTGTGAGTGCCAACAGCGAGTCGAGAGTTGACGCTCCCCCTGCCCCTGTTTGCAGCGGGAGCAAGCAGCCATACTGCAGGTTTCTTCCGGAGGACTCGTTTCTCGACCTCTTTGAGCTCGGCGAAGAATCGGAGATCCAAGGTCTGGTGATTGATTGCAGTCCTGAGATATCCATGTCATGCAAACTGTACCAGAATTGCAGGCTTCTTTCTCACTCTGGTCACAAATCCTTGCTGTTTGATGTTTTTCGCTTTCTGTGTTCTTCTTTCTCGTATATTTATCCGGTCTTCAAACCTTCTCACCTGAATGCTTTGCAGTAGTTTAAGTAAATGACTCTGTAAACATCCTGCTTTGGAACTTATGTGCTCATTTGATCTACTTGTCTCAGTCCCAGAGTCTCACACCACTGTGGTCAAGACAGCGATCAGCAATTATCGCAAGGTATATCCATAATTTACAAACACCCCTATTTATTTATGCCGAATTCACTTGTGATGCATCAGCTGCCAGTCAGATTGATGACATGTTACCATGATCACTGGCTTGTACTCTTTGATTACAGGCAATTGACGAAGGTCTACTTCTGAAACTTCCTTTCACTACAATTTTTGAGTACCTTCAGGTATTGCATGCCTATTTTCTACCAGCACATGCTGCCACTTTTAATCTCACACATCTGTTAATACTAACCATAAAGCATTTTTGTAGTATGTTGGATCAGAGATAGTATATTGTTTCTCACGAATTCATCACAATTTTGGTTCAGTGCCTTACTGGGTTATACTGAGGATAATGTTGGAAGAAAACTACTCCCTCTGGTCACAAATATAAGATGTTCTAACTTCTTTATGAATCAGATGTATAATAAACACATTTTAGTCTGTTTGTTCACTCATTTCAATCCGTATCGAAATATCCAAAGCATCTTATATTTGTGAATGGAGGGAGTAGGATATAATATGTTTTTTTAGCACTCAGCCTTAGAAATGGAATGTAATACTTGTGACAACTAGTAATTTATTTATTTATTTACTCAGTAAAAGCTTACCTACAGGTTCATGATGCTTTCATCCTGTGAATGAGATACTGATGCAATACCTGTTTCTGTTTGTGTTGCGAACAGTTACTGCAGCTTGTATCCACTGCTATGAATCGCTTGGAGCACCATGGAATGTTTTATTTCGCTGCTGCAGTGTCTGACTTCTATGTTCCATGGGAGAGTATGGTAGGATCTATCTTCATTTACTTATTGTATGCTCACTATTTACATTTAAACAAACCAATCAGTTAGTGCATAGCGGCATAGTGGATGATCACGACGACAGGTTTCTATATTGCCATCGGCAGTGTACTTGGTTCATAAATTTGCTTTGTCATTGTGTAGAGGGCATAGCAAGGTTTAACAAGTCACTTGGTCCGATGAAAATCAGTTTGTTGAAAGAAAAACTTGTGCGAAAAAATGTTCAAAATGCCTTGATGCTTAATGTTTATTGTCCTCTTATGCTGTGGTGTTGCCTGATACTTCAATAGATTAGTGTGCATCATGTTAGGGTTACCTGAAAACACAAAAATCTTGAAATCCGCCCTCCCTCCCAAGATTCGCATTTGCAGGTGGAGGGGAGTGACAGAAGTGACATGCACAAGTAGTTGCAGCCTTGCAAGCATTATGGCACACATACCTGTGGTGGTATTGCACTAGTATCTGGAGGTTAATATTTGTTGATAGCACTCAGAGCACTGGTCCATGAAGTGTCTGCGAAGATACATAATGGTTTGCCACCATTACAAGGTCTCATTTCTCATTCCTTCTGACACAATCGTCATCGCCGGCTAAACATAAAATTGAGTCAGCAGGTGGCCCTTTGAACATGGTTTATCAACAAAACAATTATATTTAAACAAACCAATCAGTTAGTGCCTAGCGGATGATCACGATGATAGGATTCTATATTGCCATTGTTAGTGTACGTGGTTTATAAATTTGCTTTGTTCGTTCTCTAGAGGGTGCAGCAAGGTTTAATGAGTCACTTGGTCCACGAAAATCTGTTTGTTGATAGAAAAACATGTGTGAGAAAAATGTTCAAACTGCCTCGATGCTTAGTGTTCATTGTCCTCTTATGTTGCCATGTTGCCTGATACTTCTTTAATAGATTACCGTCCATCGTTCAGCATCATGTTAGGCTTACATGATAACAGACAAATCTTGAAATGCTCCTCCCTCCCGAGGTTCGCATTTGCTGGAGGGGAGTGACATAAGTGACACGCACAAGTAGTTGCAGCCTTGCAAGCTTTATGGTACACATACTTGTGGTGGTGTTGCACTAGTATCTGGAGGTTAATATTTGTTGAGAGCTGTGAGAGAACTGGTCCATGGAGCTTCCGCTAAGAGACATAATAGTTTGGCACCATTACAAGGTCTCAGTTGTTATTCATCCCTGACACAATCGTTATCACAGGCTAAACATAAAATCCAGTCAGCAGGTGGCCCTTTGAACATGCAGCTCAGTCAAGTTCCTAAGATGCTTTTCGTCCTCAGAAACCATTGGGCTCCTTCTGCGTTTTGTGTATCCTTCAAGGTTAGGTTCTTCGTTCTGTCCTTTTACCACACTTCTAAATTCTGATGTAAGCTAGTGATGGGTACCACCTTTTCCTGCTATAAAGAAAAGTAACCGAACTTAGTACTTTCTGTTAAGTGTTGCTATACTATGATCTAGATCCAGCGTACTGATTCTGATTGTCCGCAATGCATACCTGCAAAACTGCAGCTCGAGACGGATCCAGAAATCCTTATACAGAAGGCAGAGGCAGCTTTGAGAAAGTATGGTATGAATGTGGTGGTGGCGAACGAGCTAGCGAATTACAAGGACGTAGTTGTCATGGTCACAAGCAGCGGGAAGACAACCGTGAGCAGGCGGAGCAAGGAAGACGACCTAGAAGAGCAGCTCATCGCTCTCCTGGTTAAGATGCATTCAGATCACGTTAAGCAGTCCAATCCGGACCAGGAAACATGAGCTGCTGTCTTAATGACGAATAAGGAGCTGCTACAAGTTATTTTGAGCTCATTGGTCTCCTGGTTTAATTAACGTACCGGCAAGCAGAGTAGCACTTCATTTCGAGAATCACACGTGCGATCATCTCCCTTGTCACTTACGTTATGCTACGCCATATGAGATGGCTGCCTTTATCGGCGCTGGTTTGGATTGGACAAGGCTCACCAATTCGAACTCTAAATCTGAAATATATATATTTTGAGTGATCCAAATTTGACCAACAAAATCTAAGTCTCCTTTGCCTGGACTGCATAATCTACCATATGTAGGCTACATCACCTTCAAATGCATACAGGGATCAGCACCATTGATGGTCCAACCATTTCTATAGTGAATGTTACATTTTATAGTTTTGAATGTGACGAAGCTCCATTTTTTGTTACATATATATACTACTACAGATCTGGACCAACAAAACACAACCATGCATAGGTGTGTAAATGTGCACAGGAAGGGCAAAACAGCAAAGATCAAGAATGTTTAGGGTTACGAAGCATGTTGAGCTCTATCCGAATGTATCTTCTGTTGCTTACTCAGAGTAAAAAAAGGGTACCCAGCAAAACTGAAGTATTCTGCTGAATCCTGCGAAGGATGACCACACACCAAAGCTTATTTGACCACACACCAAAGCTTATTTGTGGTGTGGGGCAGGGGTTGGTTAACGCTACAGTGTGATTTCTAAGTGGCTGGTTGAAACATATCAACATGATATGCAAAAAGGAGAAACAACATCTCTCCGCAATAATTGATGACCTCCATAAAATGATGAGACTTGTACACCGCTTGCACAAGAGATTGATATTAAGGAACAAACAAATCAGCAGATAGCATGGAGTAGGAGTTTGCAATGCACACAACATCATGATATTGTACGAGTCAATATCTTACTATTGCCTCACATATGAACAAGAGTTTTCCAAAGTTTCATTGTTTTCAATTTTTTATATATAGTTTGTTCATCATTACTTTGTTAATGATGGTAGTTTTAAGGTTTAGAGCATACATCTTACTATTTATTAGCACGTGTTTTCCATGATGAGAAATACAAAAGAGAAAATTATAACTATAAACAATATATATTATTTGTAATTTCTAAAGCAGTATTGTATAAGGTGTGCTTTAACAAAATACAAAAAAGGTTTTACAAAGCTATATGAAACTATATTTTTATTGACTTTTCTGTATGGTTGGTACACTTGTGTATTATCGAAGAATCTAACAGATACTAAAGTAGGGACAGAAAATATAGGGAAATCCCTTGATGCACTCGGGTGCTAGTGTACCTCATAAGGAAAAATGAATTTAGTAATTACAGAAAAAGTCAAAAAATCCTGAAACTTTTTTTATAGAAAGTTGACCTTCCTTTGTACCTGTATAAAAAGTATAGTGCAGGAATAAACTTCTGTTGACCCCAGACCAAAAAAACCAAATTTCCCGGCACACTGTTGACAAACAGTAACTTATATATAGTCTTTATTTTCTTTTCCGTCACCCACAATACGATGGATGGTATTCCTTCACAAAATTTTTTATAGGGTTTTATAGGGTACAATTATTAGACATGTATGTTTCTAGAAAACTTTCAAGATTTTTTGTCTTTTTTAAAATTACTAAATTATTTTTGCATACCGGGTGCACCTACACCCAAGTGCCACACATCAGCACCCCAGAAACATATAAATACACACCATATGTTGTTTTGTGATATTATATGTGTGGGTTAGGTTAGATAGAATTTAGTTAGACAAAATATCTAAAAATAGAAGTAACACAAATCCATGATAAAAGGTTTATGATTTAGCATATGTGTTTTTGTACTAATATGCATCGAATTGTAATATTACCAACACAATTGTGTGATTAAATATTGCTAAAGACAATCAAATAAAATAGTTAATGATGTATGCTAGATGTGGCATATTGGAAATAATATCGTTAAGATTTAGTATATTGAGAATACAAAAGTAAAATTGTTTAATATAAATAGGTGGTAATGTTTGTTGGCAAAGTATCCGATCAAAATCACATTAGAGTGAAAATCTATAAACTTCAGATGGGTAGGGAATGACACAGACAGACTGCCCACCACTTAAAGGCAATTTTATAAATAACCTCCTATTCCTTGATAGATTAGTACTTTTTAGCCCATCTAACTTAGGTTGCTCGCATTCCAACGTCCTAGTACCCAACGTTGCAATGGATACAACCTGTAAAGGCTATGACAACATACATTGAGCCAGAGCCCCCTCGACAGGGAGGGCCTGAGGATCTGTGGCCAGGGATGCCGTCCATGGGGCAAGCAATTTTTCATGCGGCGTCGGCCCAGGAAGCCTAACGGAGTCACATGCGACAACCATCGTGTGGTAGTGGAGCGAGCCTCCCTAGGTGACAACACTCGCACCGGCAACACCAAAGCCTGCGTGCTCCATGCTACGGACAACAAGCCCCGTCTTGTACGACACCACTCACGGAGATGGCCAAGCCGGTGCCCATAGACCCGCAACTGAGCCGCATACAGCACAACGGCGTTTGGCCGCGACGACTATTTCGATTATGCAACCTCTCTTCTCTGATGTTTGATGTTATGAATGTTGCACAATGATTCTCTCTATTTTCTGGTATAATTTATGCATGCTTTATTCTATAATTTCTCTTTGTGAAGTTGTATCTAAATGCCACATTGATGTCTACTATACAACCTTTTTCTTGTAGACTCGTTTCAGGCCTCCAAGTGCAGAGTTTTAGGACAATGGCAATTTTCCCTCAAGTGGATGACCTAAGGTTTATCAATCCGTGGGAGGCATAGGATGAAGATGGTCTCTCTCGAACAACCCTGCAACCAAATAACAAAGAGTCTGTTGTGTCCCCAACACACCCAATACAATGGCAAATTGTATAGGTGCACTAGTTCGGCAAAGAGATGGTGATACAAGTGCAATATGGATGGTAGATATAGACTTTTGTAATCTGAAAATATAAAAACAGCAAGGTAACAAGTAACAAAAGTGAGCACAAACGGTATTGCAATGCTTGAAAACAAGGCCTAGGGTCCATACTTTCAGTACTGCAATTTCTCTCAGCAATATTGACATAGTTGAATCATATGTATGTTGGAAATATGCCCTAGAGGCAATAATAAATTAGTTATTATCATATTTCCTTGTTCATGATAATCGTTTATTATCCATGCTATAATTGTATTGATCGGAGACTTAGATGCATGTGTGGATACATAGACAAAACCATGTCCCTAGTATGCCTCTAATAGACTAACTCGTTGATCAAAAGATGGTTAAGGTTTCCTAGCCATGGACATGAGATGTCATTTGATAACGGGGTTGCATCATTAGGAGAATGATGTGATGGACAAGACCCAAACTACAAACGTAGCATATGATCGTGTCAGTTTATTGCTACTATTTTCCGCATGTCAAGTATGTGTTCCTATGACCATGAGATCATGCAACTCACAGATATCGGAGGAGTGCCTTGCGTGTATCAAACGTCGCAACGTAACTGGGTGACTATAAAGGTGCTCTACAGGTATCTCCGATGGTGTCTGTTGAGTTGGCATGGATCGAGACTGGGATTTGTTACTCCGTGTGACGGAGAGGTATCTCAGGGCCCATTCGGTAATACAACATCACAATGAGCCTTGCAAGCAATGTGACTAATTGTTAGTTGCGGGATCTTGTATTACGGAACGAGTAAAGAGACTTGCCGGTAACGAGGTTGAACTAGGTATGAAGATACCGACGATCGAATCTCGGGCAAGTAACATACCAAAGAACAAAGGGAACGTTATACGGGATTAACTGAATCCTTGACATAGAGGTTCGATCGATAAAGATCTTCGTAGAATATGTAGGAACCAATGTGGACGTCTAGGTCCCGCCATTGGTTATTGACCGTAGAGGTGTCTCGGTCATGTCTACATAGTTCTCGAACCCGCAGGGTCTGCACACTTAAGGTTCAGTGACGTTTCAGTAGTGTAGAGTTATGTATGGTGGTGACCGAAGGTTGTTCGGAGTCCCGGATGAGATCCCGGACATCACGAGGAGCTCCAGAATGGTCCGGAGGTAAAGATTCATATATAGGAAGTCCCAGTTTGGTCGCCGGAAAAGTTTCGGGCTCATCGGTAGTGTACCGGGAGTGCCGGTAGTGTACCGGGAGACCTCCGGGAGGGGTATTTCGACCCCAGAGGGTCCATGGGCTGTGGGAGAATAATAACCAGCCCTTAGTGGGCTGGTAAATCAGCCACAAGAAGGCCCATGGCGCAGGAGGAAAAAGGCTAAAGGAAAAAGGCCAAAAATCAGCCAATAGGGAGCAATCCTAGTCCAACTAGGATTGGAGGAAGAGTAGGATTCCTCTCCTCCTTGGCACAGAAGGCTGGTTGGCTGCCTTGTGCGCCAGACCCTCTTCCTCTCCTCTCCTCCTATATATACTAGTGGAATAGAGTGTTTTTGCACAGAAATTACGGCCACGTGCTACCCGTTCCACCTGTGCTCCTCTAGATTGGTTTTCCGAAGTGCTTAGGCGAAGCCCTGCCGGAATTGCTCCACCACCACCATCATCGGAGCACCGTCACGCTGCCGGTGAACTCTCTCTCCTCTCCACCTCCTCTTGCTGTATCAAGATGGTGGAGATCGTCATCAAGCTGCACGTGTGCTGAACGCGGAGGTGCCGTCCGTTCGGTACTAGATCGGAAGGATCGTGATCAAGGCCACGGGACGGATCGTGACGAGATCGCGGGACGGATCGTGACGAGATCGCGGGACGGATCGTGATGAGTTCACGGGACGGATCGTGATTGGATCGCGGGACAGCTCGTGATGAGATCGCGGGACGCTCAGCGATTTGGATAGCGAAGATGTTCGGCTACACCAACCGCGTTTCTTAACGCTTCCTGCTTAGCGATCTACAAGGGTACGTAGATCTACTCTTCCTCTCGTAGATGCTCATCACCATGGATAGGTTTGCGTGTGCGTAGGAAATTTTTTGTTTCCCATGCGACGTTCCCCAACAGTGGTATCAGAGCCAGGTTGATGGTTCGATGAGATCTCGAGTAGAACACAAAAGGTTTGTGGGCTTTGATGCTTAGATTGCTTCCTCCCTTGGTCGTATTTTGGTTCAGCGGGATTGTGAGATGAAGCGGCCTGGATCAACATTACTCGTACGCTTACGAGAGACCGGTTCCCTCGACGCAACTTGTTGCCTAGATGGCTTGCGGGTGACAGTTTCTCTCACTTTAGTTGGATCGGATCCGACAAAGGCGGTCCTTGAGAAGGTTGAAAAGCAACTAGTGTATCACCGTTGTGGTTTTTGCGTAGATGAGAATTGTTCTTGCTAGATACTCATAGCAGCCACGTAAAACATGAAACAACAATTAGAGGACGTCTAACTTGTTTTTGCAGGGCATGTTGTGATATGATATGGCCAATTACATGATGTGATATATGTGATGTATAAGATGATCATGTGATGTATAAATTATCACGACTTGCATGTCGATGAGTACGGCAACCGGTAGGAGCCATAGGGTTGTCTTTAATTATTGTATGACCTGCGTGTCAATCATTAAGCGCTATGTAATGCTTTACTTTATCGCTACGGTAGCATTAGTAGTAGAAGCATGCAGGGCGTGACAACCCCGATGGCGACACGTTGATGGAGATCATGGTGTCATGCCGGTGACGATGGAGATCATGCCGGTGCTTTCATGATGGAGATCAAAAGCACAAGATCATGGCCATATCATGTCACTTATGATTTGCATGTGATGTTAATCCTTTTATGCACCTTGTTTTGCTTAGGACGACGGTAGCATTATAAGGTGATCCCTCACTTAATTTCAAGATAAATTGTGTTCTCCCCGAGTGTGCACCGTTGCGGAAGTTCGTCGTATTGAGACACCACGTGATGATCGGATGTGATAGACTCTACGTTCACATACAACGGGTGCAAGCCAGTGTTGCACACGCAGAACACTCGGGTTAAACTTGACGAGCCTAGCATGTACAGACATGGCCTCGGAACACGAGAGACCGAAAGGTCGAACATGAGTCATATAGTAGATATGATCAACATAATGATGTTCACCATTGCAGCCACCTCAACTCACGTGATGATTGGACTTGAGTTGGTGAATTTGGATCATGTATCACTCGAATGATCGGAGGGATGTCAATTTGAGTGGGAGTTCTTAAGTAATATGATTAATTGAACTCATTATCATGAACATAGTCAAAGTGTCTTTGCAAATTATGTTGTATATTACTAGCTCACGCTATAGCTCCCTTGTATTTTTATATGTTCCTAGAGAAATAGAATTGAAAGACGATGGTAGTAATATTGCGGACTGGGTCCGTGATCTGAGGATTGTCCTCATTGCTGCACAGAAGGCTTATGTCCTTAATGCACCGCTCGGTGCGCCAACCCCTCTAGCGTCGTCTGTAGATGTTGTGAACATCTGACAGGCACGTTCTGATGACTACTTGATAGTTTAGTGCGTCATGCGTTATGTCTTAGAATTGAGGCTCCAAAACGTTTTGAACGTCACGGAACATATGAGATGTTTCTAAGAGCTGAAATTAGGATCTCAGGCTTGTGCCCGTGTTGCGAGATATGAGATATCCAACAAGATTGTTTGCCTGCAAGATGAAAGAGAAGAGCTCAATCGTTGAGCATGTACTCAGATTGTCTGGGTGCTACAATCGCTTGAATCAAGTGGGAGTTGATCTTCCAGATAAGATAGTGATTGACATAGTTCTCCAAGTCACTATTACTAAGCTACTAGAACTTAGTGATGAACTATAAATTGCCAGGGATAGAAATAATGATTCCTGAGCTGTTCGCGATGTTTTGACACCACGAAGGTAGAAATCAAGAAGGAGCGTCAAGAGTTGATGGTTAACCAAACCACTAGTTTCGAGAAGGGCGAGAGCAAGGAGGGAAACTTCATGGATAGCAAGTCAGTTGCTGATCCAGTGAAGCAACCCAAAGTTGAACTCAAACCCGAGACTAAGTGCTTCTGTTATGAGGTGAGCGGTCGCTGAAGTGGAACAACCCTAGATACTTGGTAGATAAGAAGGCTAACAACATCGACAGAAGTATATTTGATATACGAGTTATTGATGTGTACCTTGCTAGTACTCCTAGTAACACCTGTGTATTGGATACCGGTTCGGTTGCTAAATGTTAGTAACTCGAAATAAAAGCTACGGAATAAACGGAGAACTAGCTAAGGGTGAGGTGACGATATGTGTTGGAAATGTTTCCAAGGTTGATGTGATCAACATCGCACGCTCTCTCTACCTTCAGGATTAGTGACGAACCTAAATAAATGTTATTTGGTGTTTTGCGTTGAGCATGAACATGATTAGATCATGTTTATTGCAATATGGTTATTCATTTAAGTTAGAGAATAATGGTTATTCTGTTTACATGAATAATACCTTCAATGGTCATGCACCCAATGAGAATGGTTTGTTGAAATCTTGATCGTAGTAATACACATGTTCATAACATTGAGGTCAAAAGATACAAAGTTAATAATGATAGTACTACATACTTGTGGCACTGCCGCTAAATGTCATATTGGTATAAAGCGCATGAAGAAACTCCATGCTGATGGATCTTTGGACTCATTCGATTTCGAATCGGTTGAGACATGCGAACCATGCCTCTTGGGCAAGATGACTAAAGGACCCCGTTGGATGGAGCGGGCAAGTGATTCATTGGAGATGATACATGTTGATGTATGCAATCCAGTGAGTCTTGTAGCGTGCAGTGGATATCATTATTTTCTTACCTTCACTGATGATTTAAGTAGATATAGTGTATATTTACTTAATGAAACACAAGTCTGAATCATTTGAAAGGTTCAAGCAAATTCAGAGTGAAGTTTAAGATCATCGTGACAAGAAGATGAAAATAACTCCGATATGATCGTGGAGGTGAATATCTGAGTTACGAGTTTGGCATACAACTTAAGACAATGTGAAATTTGTTTCACAACTAACGCCACCTAGAACACCATAGTGTGATGGCGTGTCCGAACATCATAGTCATGCTCTATTGGATATATTGCGTGCTATGATGTCTCTTATCGTTTTCTACTATAATTTTGGGGTTATGCATTAGAGACAACTACATTCACTTTAAATAGGACACCATCTAAATCCGTTGAGATGACACCGTGTGAATTATGGTTTGATAGAAACCTAAGCTGTCATTTCTTAATGTTTGGGGCTGCGACACTTGTGTGGAAAATGTTTTCACCTAATGAGGTCGAACCCAAGGCGGACAAATGCATCTTCATAGAATACCTAAGAACAGTTGGGTGAACCTTCTATCTCAGATCCGAGTGCAAAGTGTTTGTTGCTAAAACTGGGTCCTTTCTCGAGAAAAGTTTCTCTTGAAAGAATTGAGTGGGAGGAAGATAGAACTTGATGAGGTTGTTAAACCTTTGTTCAACCAAAGAGTAGCGCAGCGCAGAAAGATGTTTCTGTGAAGCCTACGTTAGTTGAAGAGGAAGTTAATGATGATGATCATGAAGCTTCAGGATCAAGTTACTATCGAACTTTGTAGGTCGACAAGGATGTGTACTGCTCCTGAGCGATACGACAACCCTGTCTTGGAGGTCATGTTGTTGGATAACGATGAACCTACGAGCTATGGAGAAGCGATGATGGGCCCGTATTCCGACAAATGGTTGGAGGCCATGAAATCCAAGATAGGATCCATGTATGAAAACCAAGTATAGACTTTGGTAGACTTGCTCGTTGGACAGCAGGTCATTGAGTACAAATGGATCTTTAAAATGAAGACAGACGCTGATGGTAATTGTCACCATTTGTAAAGCTCGACTTGTTGCAAAGATGTTTGTGACAAGTTCAAGGGGTTGACTGCAATGAGACTTTCTCACTCGTAGCGATGCTAAAGTCTTTTGGAATTATGTTAGCAGTTGCTGCGTTTTCAATTATGAAATCTGGCAGTTGGATGTCAAAACATCGTTTCCTTAACGGTTTACTCGAGGAAAGGTTGTATGTGATACAACCAGAAGGTTTTGTCAGTCCTAAGGATGCTAAAAGGTGTGCCAGCTTCGGTGATCCTTCCATGGACTGAAGCAAGCATCTCAGAGTTGGAATATACGCTTTGATGAGTTGATCAAAGTTTTTGAGTTTATACAAAGTTTACGAGAAACTTGTATTTGCAACAAAGTGAGTGGGAGCACTATAGAATTTCTGATAAGTATATGTGGATGACATATTGTTGATCGGAAATAATGTAGGATTTCTAGAAAGCATAAATGGTTGTTTGGAAAGTGATTTTCAAAGGAAGACCTGGATAAAGCTACCAAATTGTTAAGCATCAAGATCTATAGAGATAGATCAAGATGACTTGACGAGACTTCCAATGAGTACATACCTTGACAACGATTTTGAAAGAGTTCAAAATGGATCAGTCAGAGAAAGAGTTCTCGCCTGATTTGTAAGGTGTGAAGTTGAGTGAGACTCAAAACTCGACCACGGCAGAAGGAAGAGAAAGGACGAACGTCGTCCCCTATGCCTTAGCCATAGGCTCTGTATAGTATGCCATGCTGTGTACCGCACTTGTGTGTGCCTTGCCATGAGTCCGTCAAGGGGTACAATAGTGATCCAGGAGTGGATCACTGGACAGCGGTCAACATTATCCTTAGTGACTAAAAGACTAAAGGAATTGTTTCTGGATTATGCATGTGAGGAAGGGTTCATCGTAAGGAGTTACGTCGATGCAAGCTTTAACACTAATCCGGATGACTCGTAGTAGCAATCCGGATACGTATAGTGGAGCAGCCATTTGGAATAGTACCAAGTGGAGTGTGGTAGCAATGTTTATAGTTTGACAAAGAGATTTGCAAAGTACACACGGATCTGAATATCGCAGACCCGTTGACTATAAGACCTCTCTCACATGCAAAGCATGATCGAGCCCCAGAACTCGTTGGGTGTTAGATTCATAACAATGCGAATCACATGGTGATGTGAACTAGATTATTGACTCTAGTGCAACTGGGAGACTGTTGGAAATATGCCCTAGAGGAAATAATAAATTAGTTATTATCATATTTCCTTGTTCATGATAATCGTTTATTATCCATGCTATAATTGTATTGATCGGAGACTTAGATGCATGTGTGGATACATAGACAAAACCATGTCCCTAGTATGCCTCTAATAGACTAGCTCGTTGATCAAAAGATGGTTAAGGTTTCCTAGCCATGGACATGAGATGTCATTTGATAACGGGGTTGCATCATTAGGAGAATGATGTGATGGACAAGACCCAAACTACAAACGTAGCATATGATCGTGTCAGTTTATTGCTACTGTTTTCCTCATGTCAAGTATGTGTTCCTATGACCATGAGATCATGCAACTCATAGATATCGGAGGAGTGCCTTGCGTGTATCAAACGTCGCAACGTAACTGGGTGACTATAAAGGTGCTCTACAGGCATCTTCGATGGTGTCTGTTGAGTTGGCATGGATCGAGACTGGGATTTGTTACTCCGTGTGACGGAGAGGTATCTCAGGGCCCACTCGGTAATACAGCATCACAATGAGCCTTGCAAGCAATGTGACTAATTTTTAGTTGCGGGATCTTGTATTACGGAACGAGTAAAGAGACTTGCCGGTAACGAGGTTGAACTAGGTATGAAGATATCGACGATCGAATCTCGGGCAAGTAACATACCGAAGAACAAAGGGAACGTTATACGGGATTAACTGAATCCTTGACACAGAGGTTTGACCGATAAAGATCTTCGTAGAATATGTAGGAACCAATGTGGACGTCCAGGTCCCGCCATTGGTTATTGACCATAGAGGTGTCTCGGTGATGTCTACATAGTTCTCGAACCCGCAGGGTCTGCACACTTAAGGTTCGGTGACGTTTCAGTAGTGTAGAGTTATGTATGGTGGTGACCGAAGGTTGTTCGGATTCCCGGATGAGATATCGGACGTCACGTGGAGCTCCGGAATGGTCCGGAGGTAAATATTCATATATAGGAAGTCCCAGTTTGGTCGCCGGAAAAGTTTCTGGCTCATCGGTAGTGTACGGGGAGTGCCGGTAGTGTACCGGGAGACCTCCGGGAGGGGTATTTCGACCCCAGAGGGTCCATGGGCTGTGGGAGAATAATAACCATCCCTTAGTGGGCTGGTAAATCAGCCACAAGAAGGCCCATGGCGCAGGAGGAAAAAGGCTAAAGGAAAAAGGCCAAAAATCAGCCAATAGGGAGCAATCCTAGTCCAACTAGGATTGGAGGAAGAGTAGGATTCCTCTCCTCCTTGGCGCAGAAGGCTGGTTGGCTGTCTTGTGCGCCATCCCCTCTTCCTATCCTCTCCTCCTATATATACTAGTGGAATAGAGGGTTTTTGCACAGAAATTACGGCCACGTGCTACCCGTTCCACCGGTGCTCCTCTAGATTGGTTTTCCGCAGTGCTTAGGCGAAGCCCTGCCAGAATTGCTCCACCACCACCATCACCGGAGCACCGTCACGCTGCCGGTGAACTCTCTCTCCTCTCCACCTCCTCTTTCTGGATCAAGACGGTGGAGATCGTCATCAAGCTGCACGTGTGCTGAACGCGGAGGTGCCGTCCGTTCGGTACTAGATCGGAAGGATCGTGATCAAGGCCACGGGACGGATCATGACGAGATCACGGGACGGATCGTGACGAGATCGCGGGACGGATCGTGATTAGTTCACGGGATGGATCGTGATTGGATCGCGGGACGGCTCGTGATGAGATCGCAGGACGCTCAGCGATTTGGATCGTGAAGATGTTCGACTACACCAACCGCGTTTCTTAACGCTTCCCGCTTAGCGATCTACAAGGGTACGTAGATCTACTCTCCCTCTCGTAGATGCTCATCACCATGGATAGGTTTGCGTGTGCGTAGGAAATTTTTTGTTTCCCGTGCGATGTTCCCCAACAATGTAAATACCTCTAGTGCGACAAAGAGTTCACTCCAAAGTTACAAATAGTGGAGAACAAACATAGAAATTATTGTAGGGTACGAAACCACCTCAAAGTTATCTTTTCTAATCAATCTTATGAGCTATCCCTATAAGTGTCACGAACAGCCCTAGAGTTCGTACTAAGATAACACCTTAAGATACACATCAACCAAAACCCTCACGTCGCCTAGATACTCCAATGTCACCACAAGTACCCGTGGGCTTGATTATACGATATGGATCACACAATTTTAGATTTATTAATCCAACACAAAGAACTTCAAAGAGTGCCCCAAAGGTTCTATCGGAACATCAAGATAAGAACGTGTGTCAACCCCTATGCATAGATTCCCAAGGTCACGGAACCCTCAAGTTGATCACCTAAACATACATCAAGTGGATCAACAGAACATCCCATTGTCACCACAAATATCCCATCGCAAGACATACATCAAGTGTTCTCAAATCCTTAAAGACTCAATCCGATAAGTAAACTTCAAAGGGAAAACTCAATTCATCACAACTAGATAGAGAGAGGAAACACTCCATATGATTCAATCTATATCAACAAAGCTCGTGGTACATCAAGACGTGCCATCTCAAGAACACGAGAGAGAGAGAAAGAGAGAGATCAAACACATATCTACTGGTACATATCCTCAACCCCGAGGGTGAACTACTCCCTCGTCGTCATGGAGAGCGTCGGGATGATGAAGATGACCTCCGGTGATGGTTTCTCCCTCCGACAGGGTGCCGGAACGGGTTCCTGATTGGTTTTTCGTGGCTTTGGAGGTTTGCGGTGGTGGAACTCCCGATCTAGGTTCTGCGTTGGGGTTTCTGGAATATTTGGCGATTTATAGAGCTGAGAGGGAGGTCGGTGGACTCCTGAAGGGCCCACAAGCCTGGTGGCCGCGGCCGGGGGGGGGGGGGGTGTGTGGCCGCGCCCCTAAGGCTTGTGGCCTCCTCGGGATCCTTCTGGCCCAACTCTGATGCTCCGTAGGTCTCTTCTGGTCCAAAAAAAATCACCGTAAAGTTTTATTCCGTTTGGACTCTGTTTGATATTCCTTTTCTGTAAAACTCAAAAACAAGGAAATAACAGGAACTGGCACTGAGCTCTAGGTTAATAGGTTAGTCCCAAAAATAATATAAAGTTGTGGTAAAATGATAGTAAAAATCCAAGAATGATAATATAACAACATGGAACAAGCAAAAATTATAGATACGTTGGAGACGTATCAGCATCCCCAAGCTTAATTCTTGCTCGTCCTCGAGTAGGTAAATGATAAAAACAGAATTTTTGATGTGGAATGCTGCCTAACATATTTATCCATGTAATATTCTATATCGTGGCATGAATATTCAGATCCGTAAGACTCAAAATAATAGTCTAATATTGACATAAAAATAGTGATACTTCGAGCACACCAACAAGGTAGTCGTGTCCTTTCGAAATAACATGGCCTTAGAAAGTTATCCCTACAAAATCATATGATCTGGCTATGCTCCATCTTCCCCACACAAAGTATCTAAATCATGCACAACCCCGATGAACAAGTCAAGCAATTGTTTCGTACTTTTGGTGTTCTCAAACCTTTTCAACTCTCACGCAATACATGAGCATGAGCCATGGATATAACATTATAGGTGGAATAGAATATGGAGAAGGTGCAAGGAGAAAAAGGAGAAGATAGTCTCACATCAACTAGGCGTATCAACAGGCTATGGAGATGCCCATCAATAGATATCAATGTGAGTGAGTTGGGATTGCCATGCAACAACTGCACTTAGAGATATAAGTGTATGAAAGCTCAGAAGGAAAACTAAGTGGTCGTGCATAATGAATATCCACTAGTTATATGAAAGTGATAAAATAGGAGACTCTCTATCATGAAGATCATGGTGCTACTTTGAAGCACAAGTGTGGAAAAAGGTAGTACCAATTGTCCCTTCTCTCTTTCTCTCATTTTTTCTTTTTCTCCTTTTTTTACATTTTGGTGGGCTTCTTTGGCCTATTTTATTTTTTCTACATTTTTTGTTTGGGCTTCATGGCCTCTTTTATTTTTTTGTAAAGTCGGGATACTCATCCCAACTTGTGAGGGAGTCATAGCCTCCACCATCCTTTTCCCTCACGGGACAATGCTCTATTAATGAAAAATAATCACACTTTTATTTACTTATAACTCAAAGAAAAAGAAAATTACAACTCGATTCCTATGACAAGATATGACTCTATATGCAATATGAAGTGATGATGCAAGTCATAAAAAACTACATGGTGGAAGTTGCATGGCAATATATCTCGGAATGGCTATGGAAATGCCATAATAGGTAGGTATGGTGGCTGTTTTGAGGAATATATGGTGGTTGTTTTGAGGAAGGAGGGTTTGGTGTACCGGCGAAAGTTGCGTGGTACTAGAGAGGCTAGCAAAGATGGAAGGGTGAGAGTGCGTATAATCCATGGACCTAGAATTAGTCATAAAAAACTCACATACTTATTGCAAAAGTCTATTAGTAATCAAACAAAGCATTAGACACATTCTCCTAGGGAAGAGGTTGGTAGGAGTTAACCATCGCGCGCTCCTGATCCTCACACAAAGGTCGACAATCATGAAACAAATCATGCTCCGACTTTGTTACATAACGGTTCACCATACGTGCATGCTACGAGAATCACAAGATTTAACAAAAGTATCTCTTCCAATTCACAACTACTCACTAGCATGACTCTCATATTACCATCCCTATTATCTCAAAACTATATGCAAGGAATCAAACTTCTCACAGTTTTTAATGCACTTAATATGAAAGTTTTTATTATATCCCTCTTGGATGCCCATTATATTAGGACCAAATTCATAACCTAAAAAAATTACCATGCTGTTTTAATAAACTCTCAAAATAATATAAGTGAGGAACGAGAGTTCAATAATTTCTATAAAATATAACACCACCATGCTCTATAAAGATATAAGTGAAGCACTAGAGCAACATTGCCTAGCTCAAAAGATATAAGTGAAGATCAATGAGTAGTCAAACAATTAAGTCGCTATGTGAATACTCTCTCTCCCTCAATAAATATTTTCAGCTCTTAATTACTTTATTCAAACATCAAGCAAAAAAAAAAATAGCACTCCAAGAATAGCACACATCATGTGAACGAATAAAAATTTAGGCTCAACATAGGCTAACCGATAATTGTTGATGAAGAGAGGTGGGATGCGTAGCATCCCCAATCTTAGATGCTTGAGACTTCTTGAAATATTTAATTGGAGTGCCTTGGTAATCCCCAATCTTGAGCTTTTGTATCTCGTTCAATCCTCTCATATCCCGGTTTCACATATTCTCAAAAACTTCATCCACACAAAACTCAAAAAGAACTCGTGAGATAGGTTAGTACACATAATAATAAATCAACTCTTTATGTACTGACAATACAAGTTGCATCATAATTTTCAAACATTAGGTACTGTATAATATCATTTCCACAATTTATATCTACCAATGTAGGCTATGGAAACTATAGGATAATTAGATAAGGAAACTATGACAACAATCTGTCTAAACATAACAGTCTGTAGAAATTTATTAAAAAAGTGTACTTATATAACTCAAAAAATTATTAAAACTTAACACATGCTATAAAATTTATTTTTCCAAACTGTGTACAAATTTCAGAAACGTTCCATGTACCAGTAAAATACTAAAATTCAAACACTACAGCAGAAGTTTCTGTTTTTACACAGCACACATCAAACATGTAATTCAAGCATCCTAAAGGCAATTCTTGGAACTTTTTATTGAAAAAAAGATTATAAATAACACCTAACATAAATTAACAAAATATAATGACGATCCAAGCAAAGCACATATTGTGTGATGAATAAAAATATAGCTCCAAGTAAGATATACCGATAGTGTTGAAGACGAAAGAGGGGATGCCTTCCGGGGCATCCCAAAGCTTAGACGCTTGAGTCTTCCTTTAATATTACCTTGGGGGTTCCTTGGTCATACCCAATCTTAGGTTCTTGTCACTCCTTATTCTCCTCATATCGGTGTCTCACCCAAAACTTGAAAACTTCAATCACACAAAACTTAACGGAACTTCGTGAGATGGGTTAGTGTAGTAAATATGGTTCATTCACTTAGGTACTGTCAAGACAAGATTCATAATTGTTCCCACATGATGGCTAATGTATTACATCATTCCCACAATTTATATTACTAAATATAAGCTATAGGAACACTTGGAACAAGCAAACTCGTCATGCAAAACAGAATCTGTCAAAAACAGAACAGTCTGTAAAGATTTGAATGATCACCAAACTTACCTGACTCTAAAAGTTTTAAAAATTAGGAAAAGTCAAGGAATTTGCATATAAATTTTCGTAAAATTTTCATAATTTTTTTACGCTCCAGTAAAATCAGATAATTCATATACTGGACGCAAATTTTCTGTTTTTGCACAGAATCAAACAAGCAAGTATCCACACTATCCCAAAGGATTTACTTGGCACTTTATTGAAATAAAAGACACAAAACATGATTAATACAGTAGCTTAATCATGTGAACACACAAAAACAGAAATTAAAAGTGTTGGGTTGTCTTCCAACTAGCGCTTTTCTTTAATTCCTTTTAGCTAGGCATGATGATTTCAATGATGCTGACATAGGAATAGTAGTTGAAACATGCAAAAGAGCATCATGAATCTCATGATAAGCACATTTAAGTCTAATACACTTCCTATGCATAGGTATTTTGTGAGAAAACAATTTATGGGAACAAGAATCATCTAGCATAGGAAGGGAAAACAAGCATATCTTCAAAACTCTAAACACATAGATAGGAAACTTGACATTATTGCAATTCCTACAAGCATATGTTCCTCCCTCATAATAATTTTCAGTAGCATCATGAAGAAATTCAACAATATAACCAGAACATAAATCATTATTTTTATGATGCACAAGCATAGAAAATTTGTCACTCTCCACATAAGCAATTTTCTTTTGATTCAAAATAGTGGGAGCAAACTCAACAAAATAACTATCATGACATACTTGATTGACATAACCACTTTGAATATTAAAATCATGATGACAAGTTTCATGGTTACCATTACTCTTTATAGCATACATGTCATCACAATAATCATCATAGATAGGAGGCATGTCATAATCATAATAGTTTTGCTCATCAAAACTTAGGGGACTAAAAATATCATCTTCATCAATCGTAACATCCCCAAGCTTGTGGCTTTGCATATAATTAGCATCATGAATATTCAGAGAATTCATAATAACAATATCACTATCATGCTCATCACTCAAATATTTAGTGCCATACATTTTAATAACTTCTTCTTCTAACACTTGAGCACAATTTTCCTTTCCATCATTTTCACGAAAGACATTAAAAAGATGAAGCATATGAGGCAACCTCAATTCGATTGTTTGTATTTTTATTTTATAAAACCAAACTAGTGAAAAACAAGAAACTAAAAGATTCAATTGCAAGATCTAAAGATATACCTTCAAGCACTCACCTCCCCGGCAATGGCGCCAGAAAAGAGCTTGATGTCTACTACACAACCTTCTTCTTGTAGACTCGTGTTGGGCCTCCAAGCGCAGAGTTTTGTAGGACAATGGAAATTTTCCCTCAAGTGGATGAGCTAAGGTTTATCAATCCGTGGGAGGCGTAGGATGTAGATGGTCTCTCTCGAACAACCCTGCAACCAAATAACAAAGAGTCTCTTGTGTCCCCAACACACCCAATACAATGGCAAATTGTATAGGTGCACTAGTTCGGCGAAGAGATGGTGATACAAGTGCAATATGGATGGTAGATATAGGTTTTTGTAATCTGAAAATATAAAAACAGCAAGGTAACAAGTAACAAAAGTGAGCACAAACGGTATTGCAATGCTTGAAAACAAGGCCTAGGGTCCATACTTTCACTAGTGCAATTTCTCTCAACAATATTGGCATAGTTGAACCATATGTAAATACCTCTAGTGTGACAAAGAGTTCACTCCAAAGTTACAAATAGTGGAGAACAAACGTAGAAATTATTGTAGGGTACGAAACCACCTCAAAGTTATCTTTTCTGATCAATCTTATCAGCTATCCCTATAAGTGTCACGAACAAGCCTAGAGTTCGTACTAAGATAACACCTTAAGATACACATCAACCAAAACCCTAAGCTCACCTAGATACTCCAATGTCACCACAAGTACCCGTGAGCTTTATTATACGATATGCATCACACAATTTCAGATTTATTAATCCAACACAAAGAACTTCAAAGAGTGCCCCAAAGGTTCTACCGGAACGTCAAGATAAGAACGTGTGCCAACCCCAATGCATAGATTCCCAAGGTCACGGAACCCGCAATTTGATCACCTAAACATACATCAAGTGGATCAATAGAAAATCCCATTGTCACCACAGATATTCCATCACAAGACATACATCAAGTGTTCTCAAATCCATAAAGACTCAATCCGATAAGTAAACTTCAAAGGGAAAACTCAATTCATCACAACTAGATAGAGAGGGGAAACACTCCATATGATTCAATCTATATCAACAAAGCTCGCGTTACATCAAGATCGTGCCATCTCAAGAACAAGAGATAGAGAGAAAGAGAGAGATCGAACACATAGCTACTGGTACATACCTGTTGGGGAACGTTGCATGGAGAACAAAATTTTTCCTATGCACACGGAGATCTATCCATGGTGATGAGCATCTACGAGAGGGAGAGTGGATCTACTTACCCTTGTAGATAGCTAAGCGGGAAGCATTAAGAAACGCGGTTGGTGTAGTCGAACGTCTTCGCGATCCAAATCGCCGTGCGTCCCGCGATCCAATCACGATCCGTCCCGCAATCCAATCACGATCTGTCCCGCGAACATGATCACGATCCGTCCCACGAACTTGATCACGATCCTTCCGATCTAGCGCCGAACGAACGACACCTCCGCGTTCAGCACACGTACAACTTGATGACGATCTCCGCCATCTTGATCCAGCAAGAAGGAGCGGAGAGGAAGAAGAGTTCTCCAACAGTGTGACGGCGCTCCGGCGATGGTGGTGGAGCTATTCTGGGAGGGCTTCGCCTAAGCACTGCAGAAATCCAATCTAGAGGAGAAACTATGCACTCGAGGGACAGGCAACACGTGGCTAAAAAATTCTGTGAAAAAACCCTAAAACCACCAGTATATATAGGAGGAAGAGAGGAGGAGGCTTGGCCCAAGGGCCAAGCCACAAGGAGTCGCCCGAACCAGGTTGTGGAGGTGGAATCCACCTCCAATCCTAGTAGGACTAGGATTCACCCAATTTTTGCCTTTTTCCACCTTTTCTCTTTGGATTTTCTTCTCTAGCCGCATGGGCCTTGTGTGGGGGTTTCCACCAGCCCACTAAGGGCTGGTATTCTCTCTCCCACAGCCCATGAAGCCTCTTGGGTCGAAATACCCCTCCCGGAGGTCTCCCGGTACACTACCGGCACTCCCGGTACACTACCGATGAGCCCAAAACTTTTCCGGTGACCAAAACAGGACTCCTATATATGAATCTTTACCTCCGGACCATTCGGAAGCTCCTCGTGACGTCCGGGATCTCATCCGGGACTCCGAAAAACCTCCAGTCACCACCATACATAACTCTATACTACCGAAACGTCACCAAACCTTAAGTGTGTAGACCGTGCGGGTTCGAGAACTATGTAGACATGACCGAGGCACCTCTACGGTCAATAACCAATAGCGGGACCTGGATGCGCATATTGGTTCCTACATATTCTATGAAAATCTTTATCGATCGAACCTCTATGTCAAGGATTCAGTTAATCCCGTATGATGTTCCATTTGTTCTTCGGTATGTTACTTGCCCAAAATTCGATCGTCGGTATCTCCATACCTAGCTCAACCTCGTTATCGGCAAGTCTCTTTACTCGTTCCGTAATACAAGATCCCATGACTAACACTTAGACACATTGCTTACAAGGCTCATTGTGATGTTGTATTACCGAGTGGGCACTGAGACACCTCTCCATCACACGGAGTAACAAATCCTAGTCTTGATCCAAGCCAACTCAACAGACACCCTCGGAGATACCTATAGAGCACCTTTATAGTCACCCAGTTACGTTGCGATGTTTGATACACACAAGGTACAAAGTGTTGTCTATTTACCCACACTTGTAATGTGTTTCCAGTTAATACAATTATAGCATGGATAATAGACGATTATCATGAACAAGGAAATATAATAATAAACACTTTATTTATTGCCTCTAGGGCATATTTCCAACAGTCTCCCACTTGCACTAGAGTCAATAATCTAGCTCACATCACTATGTGATTTACATTGTAATGAATCGAACACCCATGCAGTTCTGGTGTTGATCATGGTTAGCCCTTGGAAGAGGTTTAGTCAACGGGTCTGCAACATTTAGATCCATGTGCACTTTGCAAATATTTATGTCCTTCTCCTCGATGCAATCGCGGATGGAGTTGAAGCGTCGCTTTATGTGTCTGGTCCTCTTGTGAAACCTTGGTTCCTTGGCCAGAGCAATGGCACCAGTGTTGTCACAGAACAGGTTCATTGGATTGAGTGCACTGGGCACTACTCCAAGATCTGTCATGAACTGCTGCATCTAGACACCTTCCTTCGCCGCCTCCAAAGCTGCGATGTACTCCGCTTCACATGTAGAATCGGCTACCACACTTTGCTTGGAACTGCACCAGCTTACCACTCCCCCGTTGAGAATAAATACGTATCCGGTTTGTGACTTAGAGTCATCCGGATCAGTGTCAAAGCTTGCATCGACGTAACCCTTTACGACGAGCTCTTCATCACCTCCATAAACGAGAAACATTTCCTTAGTCCTTTTCAAGTACTTAAGGATATTCTTGACTGCTGCCTAGTGTTCCATTCCAGGATCACTTTGAAACCTTCCGGCCATACTTATGGCAAGGCTGACATCGGGTCTTGTACACATCATTGCATACATGATAGATCCTATGGCTGAAGCATAGGGGATGACACTCATCTTTTCTCTGTCCTCTGCAGACACTGGGCATTGAGTCTTACTCAACTTCACACCTTGTAACACAGGCAAGAACCCCTTCTTGTACTGATCCATATTGAACTTCTTCAAAACTTTATCAAGGTATGTGCTCTGTGAAAGTGTTGTCAAGCATTTTGATCTATCTCTATAGATCTTAATGCCTAATATGAAAGCATCTTCTCCTAGGTCCTTCATTGAAAAACTCTTGTTCAAATATTCCTTCACGCTTTCCAGCATTTCTATATTGTTTCCAATCAGCAATATGTCATCCACATATAATATTAGAAACGCTATAGAGCTCCCACTCACTTTCTTGTAAATACAAGCTTCTCCATAAACTTGTATAAACTCAAACGCCTTGATCACCTCATCAAAACACTTATTCCAACTCCGAGATGCTTGCACCAGCCCATAAATGGATCGCTGGAGTTTGCAAACTTTGTCAGCATTCTCTGGATCGACAAAACCTTCTGGTTGCATCATATACAACTCTTCCTCAAGGAAACCATTGAGGAACGCTGTTTTGACATCCATCTACCAAATTTCATAGTCGAAATAAGCAACTATTGCCAACAAGATTCTGACAGACTTAAGCATCGCTACGGGTGAGAAGGTCTCATCGTAGTCAACTCCCTGAACTTGTGAAAAACCCTTTGCCACAAGTTGAGCTTTATAGACGGTGACATTACCGTCCACGTCTGTCTTCTTCTTAAAGATCCATTTGTTCTGAATGACCTTTCGCCCTTCAGGTAATACTTCCAAAGTCCATACTTTGTTTTCATAAATGGATCCCATCTCGGATTTCATGGCCTCTAACCATTTCTCAGAATTTGGGCCCATCACTGCTCCTCCATAGCTCGTAGGTTCATTGTTGTCCAACAACATGACCTCCAAGACAGGGTTGCCGTACCACTGAGGAGTAGTACGCGGCCTTGTCGACCTACGAGGTTCAATAGTAGCTTCATCCGAAGCTTCATGATCATCATAATTAACTTCCTCTTCTACCGTCATAGGTTCCACAGAAACATCTTTCTGCGCTGCGCTACTTTCTGTTTGAAGTAAAGGTTCAATAACCTCATCAAGCTCTATTTTCCTCAATTCTTTCGAGAGGAACTCTTTCTCAAGAAATGTTATGTTCTTAGCGACAAACACTTTGCCTTCGGATCTGAGATAGAAGGTATACCTGACTGTCTCTTTTGGGTATCCTATGAAGACGCATTTTTCCGCTTTGGGTTCCAGCTTTTCAGGCTGAAGCTTTTTGACATAAGCATCACATCCCCAAACTTTAAGAAACGACAACTTTGGCCTCTTGCCAAACCACAGTTCATATGGCGTCGTCTCAACGGATTTTGATGGTGCCCTATTTAAAGTGAATGCAGATGTCTCTAATGCATAACCCCAAAACGATAGTGGCAAATCAGCAAGAGACATCATAGAACGCACCATATCTAATAAGGTTCGATTACAACATTCGGACTCACCATTACGCTGTGGTGTTCCGGGCGGTGTCAACTGTGAAACAATTCCACACTATCTTAAGTGACTGCCAAACTCATAACTCAGATATTCACCTCCTCAATCATATCGCAGGAATTTAATCTTCTTCTTACGATGATTCTCAACTTCACTCTGAAATTGCTTGAACTTTTCAAACGTTTCAGACTTGTGTTTCATCAAGTAAATATACCCATATCTACTTAAGTCATCAGCGAAGGTGAGAAAATAATGATATCCACCATGCGCTGTAACATTCATTGGACCGCACACATCAGTATGTATGATTTCCAATAAGTCACTCGCCCGTTCCATTGTTCCATAGAACGACGTTTTAGTCATCTTGCCCATGAGGCATGGTTCACATGTGTCAAGTGATTCAAAATCAAGTGACTCCAAAAGTCCATCAGCATGGAGCTTCCTCATGCGTTTTACACCAATATGACCTAAATGGCAGTGCCACAAGAAAGTGGTACTATCATTATCAACTCTACATCTTTTGGCATCAATGTTATGAACATGTGTGTCATCACTATCAAGATTCAATATGAATAAACCCCTCACATTGGGTGCATGACCATAAAAGATATTACTCATATAAATAGAACAACCTTTATTCTGTGATTTAAATGAGTAACCGTCTCGCCATAAACAAGATCCAGATATAATGTTCATGCTTAACGCAGGCACTAAATAACAATTATTCAGGTTCATAACTAATCTCGATGGTAATCGAAGAGAGAGCATGCCGACGGCGATCACATCAACCTTGGAACCATTTCCCACGCACATCCCTTCATCTATTCCGTAATTCCTGTTTTGAGTTGCACATGTGAGCAACTGAACCGGTATCAAATACCTAGGTACTACAACGAGAGCTAGTAAGGTACACATCAATAACATGTATATCATATATACCTTGTTTGTCGTTGGCCGCCTTCTTGTCAGCCAGGTACTTGGGGCAGTTTCGCTTCCAGTGACCAGTTCCCTTGCAATGAAAGCACTCAGTCTCTGGCTTAGGTCCATGCTTAGGCTTCTTTACAGGAGTAGCAACTGCTTTGCCATCCTTCTTGGTTTTACCCTTGTTGCCTTTGCCCTTGCCAATTTTTCTTGAAACTAGTGGTTTTATTGACCATCAACACTTGATGTTCTTTCTGGATTTCAGACTCAGCGACTTTTAGCATCACAAACAGCTCGGCGACTGACTTGTTCATCCCGTGCATGTTATAGTTCGTCACAAAGCTCTTGTAACTAGGTGGCAGTGATTGAAGAACTCTGACAGTGATCGCCTCTGGCAGAAGGGCAATTCCCAATTCCGCTAGACGAGTTGAATACCCAGACATTCTGAGTATATGTTCACTAATAGATCCGTTCTCCTCCATCTTGCAAGCATAGAACTTATCGGAGGTTTCATACCTCTCGATCCTGTCATTCTTCTGCAAGATAAACTTCAACTCTTGGAACATCTCATATGCTCCAATGACGTTCAAAACGTCTTTGAAGTCCCGGTTCTAAGCCATACAATATTGCACACCAAACTATTGAGTAATCTCCAGTACGTGCCTCCCAAGCGTTCTTAACGTCTTCGGAGGTCATGTCTTCTGGTTGGTCACCAAGCGATGCATCAAGGACATATGATTTCTGGGAAGCCGTGAGGATAATCCTCATATTACGGGCCCAGTCAACAACTTACTTCCATCATCTTTCAACTTAGCTTTCTCTAGGAACGCTTTAAAATTCAGGGGTGCTAGTGCGCGAGCCATTGATCGACAACATAAATATGCAAAGTTTACTTAGACTATTGTTCAAGATAATGAGTTTCGTTAATCAAATTACTAAAGCTCCCACTCAAATTGACATCCCTCAGGTCATCTGAGTGTCACATGATTCAAATCCACCAACTCAAGTCCGATCATCACGTGAGTTGAGGTGGCTTCAATGGTGAACATCATTATGTTGACCATATCTACTATATGACTCATGTTCGACCTTTCGGTCTCTTGTGTTCTGAGGCCATGTCTGTACATGCTAGGCTCGTCAAGTTTAACCCGAGTGTTCTGCACATGCAACACTGGCTTGCACCCGTTGTATGTGAACATAGAGTCTATCACACCCGATCATCATGTGGTATCTCAACACGACGAACTTTCGCAACGGTGCACACTCGGGGAGAACACAATTCATCTTGAAATTTAAGTGAGGGATCACCTTATAATTCTACCATCGTCCTAAGCAAAACAAGGTGCATAAAAGGATTAACATCACATGCAATTCATACGTGATATGATATGGCCATGAACTTGTGCTTTTGATCTCCATCTAGAAAGCACCGGCATGTTCTCCATCGTCACCGGCATGACACCATGATCTTCATCATCTTGATCTCCATCAACGTGTCGCCATCGGAGTTGTCGCGCCCAACATGCTTCTACTACTATTGCTACCGTTTAGCGATAAAGTAAAGCATTACATAGCGCTTAATGATTGACACGCAGGTCATACAATAATTAAAGACAACCCTATGGCTCCTACCGGTTGCCGTACTCATCGACATGCAAGTCGTGATAATCTATACATCACATGATCATCTCGTACATCACATATATCACATCATATAATTGGCCATATCACATCACAACATACCTGCAAAAATTGTTGTTGCATGTTTTACGTGGCTCCTACGGGTATCTAAGAAGAACAATTCTCATCTACGCAAAAACCACAACGGTGATACACTAGTTGCTTTTCAACCTTCTCAAGGACCGCCTTTGTCGAATCTGATCCAACTAAAGTGAGAGAAACTGGCACCCGTAAGCCATCTATGCAACAAGTTGCGGTTGAGGGAACCGGTCTCTCGTAAGCATACGAGTAATGTTGGTCCGGGCTGCTTCATCTCACAATACCGCTGAACCAAAACACGACCAAGGGAGGAAGCAATCTAAGCATCAACGCCCACAAACCTCTTGTGTTCTACTCGAGATCTCATCTACACATAGACCTAGCACTGATACCACTGTTGGGGAACGTTGCATGGGAAACAAATTTTTTTCTACGCACACGCATATCTATCCATGGTGATGAGCATCTATGAGAGGGGGAGTGGATCTACTACCCTTGTAGATCGCTAAGCGGGAAGCATTAAGAAACGCGGTTGGTGTAGTCGAACGTCTTCGCGATCCAAATCACCGTGCGTCCCGCGATACAATCATGATCCATCCCGTGATCCAATCACGATCCGTCTTGCGAACTTGATCATGATCTGTCCCACGAACTTGATTACGATCCTTCCGATCTAGTGCCGAACGGACGACACCTCCGCGTTCAGCACACGTACAACTTGATAACAATCTCCGCCGTCTTGATCCAGCAAGAAGGAGCGGAGAGGAAGAAGAGTTCTCCAGTAGCGTGACGGTGCTCCAGCGATGGTGGTGGAGCTATTCCGACAGGGCTTCGCCTAAGCACTGCAGAAATCCGATCTAGAGGAGAAACTATGCACTGGAGGAACGGGCAGCATGTGGCTAAAAAATTCTGTGCAGAAACCCTAAAACACGAGTATATATAGGAGGAAGAGAGGAGGAGGCTTGTCCCAAGGGCCAAGCCACAAGGAGTTGGCCGAACTAGGTTGTGGAGGTGGAATCAACCTCCAATCCTAGTAGGACTAGGATTCACCCAATTTTTGCCTTTTTCCACCTTTTCTCTTTGGATTTTCTTCTCTAGCCACATGGGCCTTGTGTGGGCGTTTCCACCAGCCCACTAAGGGCTGGTATTCACTCTCCCACAGCCGATGAAGCCTCTTGGGTCGAAATACCCCTCCTGGAGGTCTCCCGGTACACTACCGACACTCCCGGTACACTACCGATGAGCCCGAAACTTTTCCGCTGACCAAAACAGGACTTCCTATATATGAATCTTTACCTCCGGACCATTCCGGAGCTCCTTGTGACGTCCGAGATCTCATCCAGGACTCCAAACAACCTTCGGTCACCATCATACATAACTCTATACTACCGAAACGTCACCAAACCTTAAGTGTGTAGACCCTACGGGTTCGAGAACTATGTAGACATGACCGAGACACCTCTACGGTCAATAACCAATAGCAGGACCTGGATGCTCGTATTGGTTCCTACATATTCTACGAATATCTTTATCGGTCGAACCTCTATGTCAAGGATTTAGTTAATCCCGTATGATGTTCCCTTTGTTCTTCGGTATGTTACTTGCCCGAAATTCGATCGTCGGTATCTCCATACCTAGTTCAACCTCGTTATCGGCAAGTCTCTTTACTCGTTCCGTAATACAAGATCCAGTGACTAACACTTAGACACATTGCTTGCAAGTCTGATCATTGTGATGTTGTATTACCGAGTGGGCCCTGAGATACCTCTCCATCAAACGGAGTAACAAATCCCAGTCTTGATCCATGCCAACTCAATAGACACCCTCGGAGATACCTGTAGAGCACCTTTATACTCACCCAATTACGTTGCGACGTTTGATACACACAAGTTACTCCTCCGGTATCCGTGAGTTGCATGATCTCATGGTCATAGGAACAGATACTTGACATGCAGAAAACAATAGCAATAAACTGACACGATCATATGCTACGTTTGTAGTTTGGGTCTTGTCCATCAGATCATTCTCCTAATGATGTGATCCTGTTATCAAATGACATCACATGTCAATGGCTAGGAAACCTTGACCATCTTTGATCAACGAGCTAGTTCACTAGAGGCATACTAGGGACAAAGTGTTGTCTATTTACCCACACATGTAATGTGTTTCCAATTAATACAATTATAGCATGGATCATAAACGATTATCATGAACAAGGAAATATAATAATAAACACTTTATTTATTGCCTCTAGGGCATATTTCCAACAATACCCTCATCCCCGAGGATGAACTACTCCCTCCTCATCATGGAGAGCGTCGGGATGATGAAGATGGGCTCCGGTCATGGTTTCCCCCTCTGATAGGGTGCCGGAACGGGATCCCGATTGGTTTTTTGTGGCTCCGGAGGTTTGCGGTGGAGAACTCCCGATCTAGGTTCTGCGTTGGGGTTTCTGGAATATTTGGCAATTTATAGAGCTAAGAGGGAGGTCGGTGGACTCCCGAGGGGCCCACAAGCCTGGTGGCCGCGATGAGGGGGGTGGCCGTGCCTCTGAGGCTTGTGGCCTCCTCGGGAACCTTCTGGCCCAACTCTAATGCTCCGTAGGTCTCTTCTGGTCCAAAAAAATCACCATAAAGTTTTATTCTGTTTGGCCTCCGTTTGATATTCCTTTTGTGTAAAACTCTAAAAACAAGGAAAAAACAGGAACTTTCATTGGGCTCTAGGTTAATAGGTTAGTCCCAAAAGTAATATAAAGTTGTGGTAAAATGATTGTAAAACATCCAAGAATGATAATATAATAGCATGGAACAAGCAAAAATTATAGATACGTTGGAGACGTATCACACATTGCTGTACAAAATTTTGGGGGGTCTGGTGGGAATCACTTTGGAGGTTGATGTGTCCACTATCAACCGTCCTTCCTCGTTTTGAGCTAAGATTGGATGTCGATACATTGACCAACTTCCTACAACTGCAGAGGGCATGTTGGGGGAACGTTTCTATAAATTTACTTATGAGGTGGAAGAAGTACTGGTGAGAAACTCTACTGAATTAGACAACAATGCTATTGCGGCTAGGGGAGATGAAACTAAACCTCATAATACTCCTAAATGCAAAATAACAGATCTTGACAGAGATGAAAGTCAATCTGAATCCATGGGTGCTGATAAATAAGGAACCTCATATCAAAGTGGCAAGACCTGTCGTGTGCTAACTGCTGAAATTAAGGCACCAGTCTCATCTGACATTGATGTGGACTCCTCCCTGCTTATCGAACATATGCAGAAAGAACATGAGAAACGTTTATGTATGGAGTTACTTGATGAATCCATGTGGATTGTTCCAGTGAAACATGTTCTGACCAAGGCTCCTGGCGAGACATTGGATCAACCCAAGGAAGTGCAGGTGAATAATGTTTACGCACCGCATCGTTCCTTATTGTTTGCCGATGTAGTCACTAACTCTACTCAGGTTGTGGAGGTGGATGGAGAGGTGGACCCGAAGCTGAAGATTTCTAGTGACTATATATATGGTGTTGGAAATATGCCCTAGAGGCAATAATACATTGGTTATTATCATATTTCCTTGTTCATGATAATCGTTTATTATCCATGCTATAATTGTATTGATCGGAGACTTAGATGCACGTGTGGATACATAGACAAAAACATGTCCCTAGTATGCCTCTAGTAGACTAACTCGTTGATCAAAGATGGTTAAGGTTTCCTAGCCATAGACATGATATGTCATTTGATAACGGGATCACATCATTAGGAGAATGATGTGATGGACAAGACCCAAACTACAAACGTAGCATAAGATCGTGTCAGTTTATTGCTACTGTTTTGTGCATGTCAAGTATCTGTTCCTATGACCATGAGATCATGCAACTCACTGACACCGGAGGAGTGCCTTGTGTGTATCAAACGTCACAACGTAACTGGGTGACTATAAAGGTACTCTACAGGTATCTCCGAGGGTGTCTGTTGGGTTGGCATGGATCAAGAATGGGATTTGTTACTCCATGTGACAGAGAGGTATCTCAGGGCCCAATCGGTAATACAACATCACAACAAGCCTTGCAAGCAATGTGACTAAGTGTTATTCACGTGATCTTGTATTACGGAACAAGTAAAGAGACTTGCCGGTAACGAGGTTGAACTAGGTATGGAGATACCGACGATCGAATCTCGGGCAAGTAACATACCAAAGAACAAAGGGAACATCATACGGGATTAACTGAATCCTTGACATGGAGGTTCGACCGATAAAGACCTTCGTAGAATATGTAGGAACCAATATGGGCATCCAGGTCCGCTATTGGTTATTGACCATAGAGGTGTCTCGGTCATGTCTACATAGTTTTCGAACCCGAAGGGTCTGCACACTTAAGGTTTGGTGACATTTCGGTAGTACAGAGTTATGTATGGTGGTGACCGAAGGTTGTTCGGAGTCCCGGATGAGATACCGGACATGACGAGGAGCTCCGGAATGGTTCAGAGGTAAAGATTGATATATAGGAAGTCCTATTTTGGTCGCCGGAAAAGTTTTGGGCTCATCGATAGTATACCGGGAGTGTCGGTAGTGTACCGGGAGACCATCGGGAGGGGTATTTCGACCCAAGAGGCTACATGGGCTGTGGGAGAGTAAATACTAGACCTTTGTGGGCTGGTGGAAGTCCCACACGAGGCCCATGCGGCTGGGAAGAAAATCCCAAAGGGAAAAAGGTGGAAAAAGGCCAAAAAGGGAGGAATCCTAGTCCTACTAGGATTGGAGGAGGAGTCCTCCTCTGCTCCCCACTTCGGCCGACCCAAGGAGGCTTGGCCCTTGCTCCAAGTCCTCTCCTCCCTCCCTCTTATATATACTGGAGGTTTTAGGGTTTTTGCACAGAATTTTTTGCCACGTGCTGCCCATTCCTCCAGTGCATAGTTTCTCCTCTAGATCTTTTTTTGCAGTGCTTAGACGAAGCCCTGCCGGAATTGTTCCACCACCATCGCCGTGGCACCGTCACACTGCTGGAGAACTCTTCTACCTCTCCACTCCCTCTTTCTGGATCAAGAAGGCAGAGATCGTCATCGAGCTGTACGTGTGCAGAACGCGGAGGTGCCGTCCGTTCGGCGCTAGATCGGAAGGACCGTGATCAAGATCGCGAGACGGATCATGATGAGTTCGCGGCACGGATCATGATGAGTTCGCGGACAGATCGTTATTGGATCGCGGGACGGGTCATGATGAGATCGCGGGACGCTCGGCGATTTGGATCGCGAAGACGTTCGACTACACCAACCGCGTTTCTTAACGCTTTCCGCTTAGCGATCTACAAGGGTATGTAGATCCACTCTCCCTCTCGTAGATGCTCATCACCATGGATAGATCTTGCGTGTGCGTAGGAATTTTTTTGTTTCCCATGCAACGTTCCCCTACAGTGGCATCATGAGCTAGGTCTATGTGTAGATGAGATCTCGCGTAGAACACAAAGAGTTTGTGGGTGTTGATGCTTAGATTGCTTCCTCCCTTGGTCATGTTTTGGTTCAGCGGTATTGTGGGATGAAGCGGCCTGGACCAACCTTAGTTGTACGCTTACGAGAGACCAGTTCCCTCAACCGCAACTTGTTGCATAGATGGCTTGCAGGTGATAGTTTCTCTCACTTTAGTTGGATCGGATTCTACAAAGGCGGTCCTTGAGAAGGTTGAAAAGCAACTAGTGTATCACCGTTGTGGTTTTTGTATAGATGAGAATTGTTCTTGCTAGATACCCGTAGGAGCCGCGTAAAACATGCAACAACAATTAGAGGACCTCTAACTTGTTTTTGCAGGGTATGTTGTGATGTGATATGGACAATTAGATGATGTGATATATGTGATGTATGAGATGATCATGTGTTGTATAGAATATGACGACTTGCATGTCGATGAGTATGGAAATTGGCAGGAGCCATAGGGTTGTCTTTAATTATTGTATGACCTGCGTGTCAATCATTAAGCAATGCTTTACTTTATCGCTAAATGGTAGCAATAGTAGTACAAGCATGATGGGCACGATAGCCCCAATGGTGACACGTTGATGGAGATCAAGATGATGGAGATCATGGTGTCGTGCCGGTGACGATGGAGATCATGCCGGTGCTTGCAAGATGGAGATCAAAAGCACAAGTTCATGGCCATATCATGTCACTTATGATTTGCATGTGATGTTAATCCTTTTATGCACCTTGTTTTGCTTAGGACGAAGGTAGAATTATAAGGTGATCCCTCACTTAAATTTCAAGATGAATTGTGTTCTACTCGAGTGTGCACCATTGCGATAGTTCGTCGTGTTGAGACACCACGTGATGATCGGGTGTGATAGACTCTACGTTCACATACAACGGGTGCAAGCCAGTGTTGCACACGCAGAACACTCGGGTTAAACTTGACGAGCCTAGCATGTACAGACATGGCCTTGGAACACACGAGACCGAAAGGTCGAACATGAGTCATATAGTAGATATGATCAACATGATCATGTTCACCATTGAAACCACCTCAACTCACGTGATGATCGGACTTGAGTTGGTGAATTTTGGATCATGTATCACTCGAATGCCCGGAGGGATGTTAATTTGAGTGGGAATTCTTAAGTAATATGATTAATTGAACTCATTATCATGAACATAGTCAGTAGTGTCTTTGCAAAATTATGTTGTAGATTACTAGCTCACGCTGTAGCTCCCTTGAATTTTTATATGTTCCTAGAGAAATAGAGTTGAAAGATGATGGTAGCAATATTGCAGACTGGGTCCGTGATATGAGGATTGTCCTCATTGCCGCACAGAAGGCTTATGTCCTTAATGCACCGCTCGGTGTGCCAACTCCTCTAGCATCGTCTGTAGATGTTGTGAACATCTGACAGGCACGTTCCGATGACTACTTGATAGTTTAGTGCGTCATACGTTACGGCTTAGAATTGAGGCTCCGAAACGTTTTGAACGTCATGGAACGTATGAGATGTTATAAGAGCTGAAATTAGGATCTCAGGCTCGTGCCCGTGTTGCGAGATATGAGATCTCCAACAAGATTCCTTGCCTGCAAGATGAAGGAGAATAGCCCAATCGTTGAGCATGTGGTCAGATTGTCTGGGTGCTACTATCGCTTGAATCGATTGGGAGTTGATCTTCGAGATAAGATAGTGATTGATATAGTTCTCCAAGTCACTGTCACTAAGCTACTAGAACTTGGTGATGAACTATAAACGCCAGGGATAGAAATAATGATCCCTGAGCCGTTCGCGATGTTTGACACCGCGAAGGTAGAAATCAAGAAGGAGCATCAAGTGTTGATGGTTAGTAAAACCACTAGTTTCGAGAAGGGCAAGGGCAAGGAGGGAAACTTCATGGATAGCAAGTCAGTTGCTGCTCCAGTGAAGCAACCCAAAGTTGAACCCAAACCCGAGACTAAGTGCTTCGATTATGAGGAGAGCGGTCGCTGAAGCGGAACAACCCTAGATACTTGGTAGATAAGAAGGCTGGCAACGTCGACAGAAGTATATTTGATATACGTGTTAATGATGTGTACCTTGCGAGTACTCCTAGTAGCACCTGGGTATTGGATACCGGTTCGGTTGCTAAATGTTAGTAACTCGAAGTAAAATCTACGGAATAAACGGAGAACTAGCTAAGGGTGAGGTGACGATGTGTGTTGGAAATGTTTCCAAGGTTGATGTGATCAACATCGCACACTCTCTCTACCTTCAGTATTAGTGACAAACCTAAATAAATGTTATTTGGTGATTTGCGTTGAGCATGAACGTGATTAGATCGTGTTTATTGCAACATGATTATTCATTTAATTTAGAGAATAATGGTTATTCTGTTTACATGAATAATACCTTCAATGGTCATGCACCCAGTGAGAATGGTTTGTTGAATCTTGATCGTAGTAATACACATGTTCATAACATTGATGCCAAAAGATAGAAAGTTAATAATGATAGTACCACATACTTGTGGCACTGCCGCTAAATGTCATATTGGTATAAAACGCATGAAGAAACTCCATGCTGATAGATCTTTGGACTCATTCGATTTCAAATCGGTTGAGACATGCGAACCATGCCTCTTGGGCAAGATGACTAAGGACCCCATTTCTAGATGGATGGAGCGGGCAAGTGATTTATTAGAAATGATACATGTTGATGTATGCAATCCAATGAGTCTTGTAGCATGCAGTGGATATCGTTATTTTCTTACCTTCACTGATGATTTGAGTAGATATAGTGTATATTTACTTAATGAAACACAAGTCCGAATCATTTGAAAGGTTCAAGCAAATTCAGAGTGAAGTTTAAGATCATCATGACAAGAAGATAAAAATGTCTGCGATATGATCATGGAGGTAAATATCTGAGTTACGAGTTTGGCATACAACTTTAGACAATGTGAAAGTTGTTTCACAACTCACGCCACCTGGAACACCATAGTGTGATGGTGTGTTTGAACGTCATAGTCTTGCTCTATTGAAAATGGTGCTTGCTATGATGTCTCTTATTGTTTTGCTACTATAATTTTGGGGTTATGCATTAGAGACAACTACATTCACTTTAGACAGGGCACCATCTAAATCCGTTAAGATGACACCCTGTGAGTTATGGTTTGATAGAAACCTAAGCTGTCATTTCTTAATGTTTGGGGCTGCAACACTTATGTGAAAAAGGTTTTCACCTAATGATCTCAAACCCAAAGCGGACAAATGCATCTTCATAGAATACCCTAAAGAAAGTTGGGTAAACCTTCTATCTCAGATCCAAGCATAAAGTGTTTGTTGCTAAACTGGGTCCTTTCTCGAGAAAGAGTTTCTCTCGAAAGAATTGAGTGGGAGGAAGATAGAACTTGATGAGGTTGTTGAACCTTTGTTCAACCAAAGAGTAGCGCAGCGCAGGAATTTGTTTCTGTGAAGCCTACGTTAGTTGAAGAGGAAGTTAATGATGATGATCATGAAGCTTCGGATCAAGTTACTATCGAACCTCGTAGGTCGACAAGGATGTGTACTACTCCTGAGCGATACGACAACCCTGTCTTGGAGGTCATGTTGTTGGACAACGATGAACCTACGAGCTATGGAGAAGCGATGATGGGCCCAAATTCCGACAAATGGTTAGAGGCCATGAAATCCGAGAAAGGATCCATGTATGAAAACCAAGTATAGACTTTGGTAGACTTGCTCGTTGGACGGCAGGTCGTTGAGTACAAATGGATGTTTAAAATGAAGACATACACTCATGTTAAATGTCACCATTTGTAAAGCTCGACTTGTTGCAAAGAAGTTTACGACAAGTTCAAGGAGTTGACCGTGATGAGACTTTCTCACTCGTAGCGATGCTAAAGTCTGTCGGAATTATGTTAGCAGTTGCTGCATTTTTCAATTATGAAATCTGGCAGATGAATATCAAAACATAGTTTCCTTAACGGTTTACTTGAGGAAAGGTTGTATGTGATACCACCAGAAGGTTTTGTTAGTCCTAAGGATGCTAAATGGTGTGCAAGCTTCAGTGATTCTTCTATGAACTGAAGCAAGCATCTCGGAGTTGGAATATACACTTTGATGAGGTGATCAAAGTTTTCGAGTCTATACAAAGTTTACGAGAAACTTGTATTTACAATAAAGTGAGTGGGAGCACTATAGAATTTCTAATAAGTATATGTGGATGACATATTGTTGATCGGAAATGATGTAGAATTTCTGGAAAGCATAAACGGTTGTTTGAAAAGAGTTTTTCAAAGGAAGACCTGGATAAAGCTACCTAATTGTTGAGCATCAAGATCTATAGAGATAGATCAAGATGCTTGATGATACTTTCAATGAGTACATACCTTGACAAGATTTTGAAAGAGTTCAAAATGGATCAGTCAGAGAAAGAGTTCTCGCCTGATTTTTAAGGTGTGAATTTGAGTGAGACTCAAAGCTCGACAACGGCAGAAGAAAGAGAAAGGACGAACATCGTCCCCTATGCCTTAGCCATAGGCTCTAGATTATGCCATGCTGTGTACCGCACCTGGTGTGTGCCTTGCCATGAGTCTGTCAAGGGGTACAAAAGTGATCCAGGAGTGGATCATTGCACAATCGTTAGGATTATCCTTAGGAACTAAAAGACTAAGGAGATGTTTCTCGATTATGGAGGTGATAAAGAGTTCGTCGTAAAGAGTTATGTCGATGCAAGCTTTAACACTAATCCGGATGACTTGTAGTAGCAATCTGGATATGTATAGTGGAGCAGCCATTTGGAATAGTACCAAGTGGAAGTGTGGTAGCAGTGTTTACAATTTGACATAGAGGTTTTCAAAGTACACTCGGATCTGAATGTCGCAGACCCGTTGACTATAAGACCTCTCTCACATGCAAAGCATGATCGAGCCCCATAACTCATTGGGTGTTAGATTCATAACAATGCGAATCACATGGTGATGTGAACTAGATTATTGACTCTAGTGCAAGTGGGAGACTGTTGGAAATATGCCCTAGAGGCAATAATAAATTGGTTATTATCATATTTCCTTGTTCATGATAATCGTTTATTATCCATGCTATAATTGTATTGATCGGAGACTTAGATGCATGTGTGGATACATAGACAAAACCATGTCCCTGGTATGCCTCTAGTAGACTAGCTCGTTGATCAAAGATAGTTAAGGTTTCCTAGCCATAGACATGAGATGTCATTTGATAATGGGATCACATCATGAGGAGAATGATGTGATGGACAAGACCCAAACTACAAACGTAGCATAAGATCGTGTCAGTTTATTGCTACTGTTTTCTGCATGTCAAGTATCTGTTCCTATGACCATGAGATCATGCAACTCACTGACACCGGAGGAGTACCTTGTGTGTATCAAACATCGCAACGTAGCTGGGTGACTATAAAGGTACTCTACAGGTATCTCCGAGGGTGTTTGTTGGGTTGGCATGGATCAAGAATGGGATTTGTTACTCCGTGTGACGGAGAGGTATCTCAGGGCCCACTCGGTAATACAACATCACAACAAGTCTTGCAAGCAATGTGACTAAGTGTTAGTCACGGGATCTTGTATTACAGAACGAGTAAAGAGACTTGACGGTAACGAGGTTGAACTAGGTATGGAGATACCGACGATCGAATCTCGGGCAAGTAACTTACCGAAGAACAAAGGGAACATCATACGGGATTAACTGAATCATTGACATAGAGGTTCGACCGATAAAGATCTTCGTATAATATGTAGGAACCAATATGGGCATCCAAGTCCCACTATTGTTTATTGACCGCAGAGGTGTCTCGGTCATGTCTACATAGTTCTCGAACCCGCAGGGTCTGCACACTTAAGGTTTGGTGATGTTTCGATAGTATAGAGTTATGTATGATGGTGACCGAAGGTTGTTCGGAGTCCCGTATGAGATCTCGGCTGTCACGGGGATCTCCGGAATGGTCCGGAGGTAAATATTGATATATAGGAAGTCCTATTTTGGCCGCCAGAAAAGTTTTGGGCTCATCGGTAGTGTACCAGGAGTGCCGGTAGTGTAGCGGGAGACCATCGGGAGGGGTATTTCGACCCAAGAGGCTACATGGGCTGTGGGAGAGTAAATACCAGCCCTTTGTGGGATGGTGGATGTCCCACACAAGGCCAAAAGGGAAAAAGGTGGAAAACGGCCAAAAAGGGAGGAATCCTAGTCCTCCTCTCCTCCACACTTTGGCCGACCCAAGGAGGCTTGGCCCTTGTGCCAAGTCCTCTCCTCCCTCCCTCTTATATATACTGGAGGTTTTAGGATTTTTGCACAGAATTTTTTGCCACGTGCTGCCCGTTCCTCTAGTGCATAGTTTCTCATCTAGATCGGTTTTCTACAGTGCTTAGGCGAAGTCCTGCCGGAATTGTTCCACCACCATCGCCACGGCATCGTCACGCTGCCAGAGAACTATTATACCGCTCCGCTCCCTCTTGTTGGATCAAGAAGGCGGAGATCGTCATCGAGCTATACGTGTGCTGAACACAGAGGAGCCGTCCGTTCGGCGCTAGATCGGAAGGACCGTGATCAAGATCGCGAGACGGATCGTGATGAGTTCGCAGGACGGATCATGATGAGTTCGCGGGATGGATCGTGATGAGTTCACGGGATGGATCATGATTGGATCGCGGGACGGATCGTGATGAGATCGCGGGACGCTCGGCGATTTGGATCGCGAAGACGTTCGACTACACCAACGGCGTTTCTTAACGCTTCCCGCTTAGCGATCTACAAGAGTATGTAGATCCACTCTCCCTCTCGTAGATGCTCATCACCATGTATAGATCTTGCATGTGCGTAGGAAATTTTTTGTTTCCCATGCAACGTTCCCCAACATATGGTACAATCACCTACTCCTGAGTGTAGCGATGAATTTATTCTCACTCCTCCTCTCACGCCTGAGGCGATGTTGAGATTCAACAAGCGCATTGTTCAGAGGATGCAGGAGAAAATTGAAACCAAAGCTACGAACCTTGCAAGCAAACATGACATGGGAGGTAACAATTTGAATTCTTCTGAAAATTCTTTTGATGTGCTTTCAAATACTGAGCTGCTGTGTAGGGCGAGTAGTATGGGGGTTGCGATATCTGATAATAATTTTGAAACCATAGATATACCGAGAGAGCTTGAGAAGGCGAGAGGGAACTTAGACGAGAAAAAAAAGAGATGCTAGCATTAGTACCAGGCGGGGGATATGTTTGTCACCAACGGTTTGGGAAATTTGTTCCCATCAACCTGACCTGGTGATGTCTAGTATGCAATTTTATTCTTGTAGACTATGTTGGGTCTCCAAGTGCAAAGTTTTGTAGGACAGTAACAATTTTCCCTCAAGTGGATGACCTAAGATTTATCAATCCATGGGAGGTGTAGGATGAAGATGGTCTCTCTCAAACAACCCTGCAATCAAATACAAGAAATCTCTTGTGTCCCCAACACACCCAATATAATGGTAAATTGTATAGGCGCACTAGTTCAGCGAAGATATGGTGATACAAGTGCAATATGGATAGTAGACATAGGTTTTTGTAATCTAAAAATATAAAACAACAAGGTATCAAGTGGAAAACAACGAGCAAAACATTGTATAAATGCTTGGAAATCCGGCCTAGGGTTCATACTTTCACTAGTGCAATCTACCAACAATGCTAACATAGTTGAATCATATGATCATCCCTCAACGCTCCAAAGTTCCTATCTAGCAGAGAACAATAAGATGAAATTGGTTTAGGTAGTAAAACTACCTCAAAGTTATTCTTTCCGATCAATCTTTTGAGCTATTCCTATAGGTGTCACAAACAACCCTTGAGTTCGTACTAGAATAACACCTATGATACACATCAATCAACCCTAATGTCAATTAGATACTCCAATGTCACCTCAAGTATCTGTGGGTATATCATGCGACATGCATCAAACAATTTCAGATTTATCATATTCAATCCAACACAAAGAACTTCAAGGAGCACCTTAAGATTTCTATCGGAGAACGTAGTATGAAAATGTGCAATCAACCCCTGTGCATAGATCCTCAAGGTCACCGGAATCTGCAAGTTGATGCCATAACATATATCAAGTGAATCACTTGAATACCCCAATGTTACTACGGGTATCCGCATGCAAGGCATACATCAGGTGTTCTCAAACCAAAATATTCAATCCAACATAACGAGATCTCAAAGGAAAAGATTCAATTCATCACAACAAGATGGCAAGGGAGATACATCGTATGATCCGACTATATTAACAAAACCCGTGATACATCAAGATCGGGACATCTCAAGATCATGAGAGAGAGAGAGATTGAACACATAGCTACTAGTACATACCCTCAGCCCCAAGGGTGAACTGCTCCCTCCTCGTCATGGCCTCTGCCGTGATAATTAAGATGGCCACCGGTGATGGTTTACCCTCTCTCGCAAGGTATTGGAACGACTCCAGATTGTTTTTTTTGTCGATACCGAGAGTTGCAGCGGTGGAGTGAGGAGTCTCTGTTTATTTCTAGGGTTTCTGGGATTTATAGGATTTTTCATCGTTGGAATCACGCGTAATGGAGCCACATGAGCCCACCACATATCAGGGCGCGACCTAGGGGGGGGCTGATGGCTTGTGGCCCACAGGTGGCTCCTCTACGGTAGTTCTTCGCTCCAATATTGCTTATTTACTTCAGAAAAAATCATCAAAAAGTTTCGGACGATTCCAAGAAATTTCATTTCTGCACAAAAACACCACCACGGTAATTCTGCTAAAAACAACGTCAGTCGAGGTTAGTTCTAAATGAATCATATAAAGTGCATCAAAACCATGCCATATATTGTGGGTAGAGACTTTAACATACTTAGGCATGGTGGTGAGAAAAATAAGAAATCGTCTAGCAGTAAATCTGTTGACATCTTTAATTCCATCATTAATACCATGGCTCTTAGAGAAATCTATATTAGTGGGGGGTAAATATACCTGGACTAATAACCAGGCCCACCCTACTTTGGAAAAGCTGTATCACATTCTCATATCTCAGAGTTGGGAAGACCTATTTCCTTTACTATCTGTGAGGAAGCTTGTTCGAGAACTTTCTGACCATAATCATTTCTTTCTTTCTTCTGGGCAAGAGGGGCGTGAAGCTCCTAAACCTCGTGAGTTTTATTTTAACCTCACCTAGGCCAAAGATGATAGTTTAATGCCAACAGTTAGAAAGATATGGACCAAAAAAGTCAACTCCCTGGACCCCATTTATATCTTGAATATCAAATTGAAGAGGTTTAAGACCTAGTTCAAAGGGTGGGGATCTAGCAGGTTTGGCCATGACTAGAAGAGAAGAGAGGAACTTAGAGTGGAATTATCTCTACTAGAAGAGTTAGAAGACGAGGGCCCTCTAACTCCCGAGTTATACCATAGGAAAATGGATATTAATTTTGAACTGCACGAGCTGATGGTGAATGAGGAAATTTCCTGGTTACAACAATCTCATGAGCGTTGGCTGCTGAAAGGTGACTTAAATACTGATTACTATCATAAGATAGCTAACGGGTGCACAAGGAAAAACACTACCCACACCTTGAAAGCTAGGGATGTAGAGATTGAGGGTACATATAAGGTGATTGAGCACGCCGCAGTATACTAGAAAACCCTGTTTGGTCCCGCCCCTGGGAATCTGTTCCCTTTAGGACCTGACACTTGGTCAAAGGATGAAAAAATAGACTTTGCTGAGAACGCTGATCTCTATCGTGATTTCACGGAAGAGGAGGTTAAGGAAGCTCTTTTCGCCATGGCCCCGAATAGGCCCCCTGGGACTAATAACATTCCAGTGGAGTTCTACCAAACCTGCTGGGACATTATAAAACATGATATAATGTGCTTGTTTAACCATTTTCACAAAGGGGATTTGGATATACACCGTATCAACTATGGTATAATCACGCTACTGCGAAAAACCTTAGGTGCAGATAAAATTCAGCAGTTTAGGCCCATCTGCTTGCTAAGATGTCCCTATAAAATGATTACTGAAGTCCTTGATAGGCGCGCAGTGAAGTATGCTGGCAAACTAATTTGTTCTGGCCAGAATGCCTTTGTGAAAGGGAGGAACATCATGGATGGGGTTCTGTCTTTACACAAGATCTTAAACTATACACACGTAAAAAAAATAAGGTGGGGGTTGTTTTGAAACTAGACTTTGAGAAGGCACACGATAAAGTCAATTGGGAGTTTTTGCTAGAATGTCATAAACTTCGGGGCTTTAGTGATACTTGGTGTGGGTGGATCAAGTAGATCTTGCACAATGGCACTCTGAGCATAAAACTAAATGGTAGTCTTGGGCCATACTTTCAGAGTGCTACGAGGGTTCGCGAGGGGGACCCGTACTCACCTTTCTTGTTTAACCTTGCCGCTGATTGTCTTGCAAAGATGATCACAAATGCACAGAGGAATAACTTTTTGGTTGGTTTGGCCTCGGATCTTATTCTGAATGGGGTGGCTGTGCTGCAATATGCAGATGATATGATCATTTGCTTGGAGCACGATGTTGACAAGGCAGTCAACCTAATGTTGCAGCTATACATGTTTGAGATGATGTCTGTACTGAAAGTAAACTTTAACGAAAGTGAAATCTTCACTATTGGTGGGGATGATAATGTAATTAGAGAGTATGCAAATATGTTTAACTCTGACATAGGCAGTTTTCCTATCAAATACTTGGGCATGCCTGTTAGCTAGCTACTCTAATCTTAAAAATTTGGTTTGGGAATTTGGGAATTTATTGTGGATAAGTACCTTCAATATTTTGAGGCTTGGATTGGTAATGCTGCCCCTTTGGGAGGTAGGATTACCTTGCTGGACTCGGTTGTCACCCAGCTTTCCTTGTATCATATGTCTATGTGGCTTATGAACAAATCCTTTGTTGAAAAGCTTGATAAGCATAGGAGGAGGTTTTTCTGGCAAGGTTGGAACAAGAAAAGAAGATATTACCTGGTTAAGTGGGGCAGGATATGTAGATCCAGAGACAAGGGAGGCCTAGGTGTTTAAGATTTTCAATAACAGATTATTAGCCTAATGGTTAAATGGTGATGGCAGCTCGAAACACAAGAAGGCTTGTGGCAGGATATTGTGCGGGCACGACATCTAAAAAATAAAACCGTGGCTTTTGTGACGCCCAGATTTCCAGATTCTCCATGTTGGAAAGCTGTGTGAAAGTTAAAAAACTCTACCTGGTTGGTAGAAAAATTAAGATTGGGTGCGGAAACATCACAAGAGTTTGGAAAGATCCTATCAATGAATTGCCTCCATTTCAAGACCAGTATCCCCTGTTATTTGACATCTGTTACTCTCAAGATTGTGATGTGGAGAAGTTCAACCCCGCTAATGCCACCAGCTTTTTTAGGAGGAGATTGACCCCCCGAGTTGGAAAAATAGTGGGGAGACATGTGTAAGACCATCTCTAACATCTATCTGGATGAGGATAATGATAGGGTGTTCTGGGGCTTAATAAGAATGGCAAATTCTCAACTAAATCTGTGTATAGATGGTTGGATAGTCCTCTTAGTGAATGTCATTATAGATGTATTTGGAAAGCTAAAATTCCTCTCAAGATATTTTTTTCTTATGGCAAGTGTCACAGGATGTTGTGCTTACTAAACAAGTTATGAAAAGAAAGAAGTGGATTGAGAACCGTTTTTTTTCAAAACTACGACCGAATTTGTAGCAAATCCGGAAACTGTATGCCCTAATTCAAAAAAAAACAGAAATGGGACCCCGTCGGCCTCTGGTGGGCCGAAGAGGGGCCTTTCTGCCTTCAGGAGGCCGAAGAGGTTCCCGTCGGCTTGCAGGCGGCCGAACTAGGCCCGTCGGCCCGCCAGGTGGCCGACAAGAGGCCCGTCGGCTTGCGGGCGGCCGAAGAGGACCCGTCGGCCTCCAGCCGATCGAAGAGCCCCTGGATAAGGCCGACCAGGACCTTCTTCCTCCTCTGGTCGCTGCCTCTTCTCTCTCTCTCTCTCTCGTTTCTCTCAGCCATTTTCCACCCCGCGCCGATCTCCTCCTTCCTCCACCCATTTTCCTATCCAATCCGCAGAAACAAGAGATCATAGCCTTCTCCACCGGCCTAAGGTATTTTTTTGTGCCATGGGGTAGTTTTTTGTGCATTTGGAGGAGCCATGGTGGGGTGGAGGAGGTGTGGCTGGTGAGGAGGTGATGGGATCGAGAGAAAGAAGAAGGTGGAGAGGAAGAAGAAAGGGACACACGCGTCGAAGGTATAATATTGTCGTCATTAATTTTCTATGAGCTGTACATTTTATTTAGTGTACGTAGTCATTTTAGTGTACGTTTATTTAGTTTATTTAGTGTACATTTATTTAGTGTATGTTTATTTAGTTTATTTAGTGTAGTCATTTTAGTGTACGTTTATTTAGTGTACGTTTATTTAGTGTATGTTTATTTAGTGTATTTAGTGTAGTCATTTTAGTGTATGTTTATTTAATGTACGTAGCCCTGGGAATAATTTTGTTCGTTGCGATTAATGAGAAGGTGGCAATGTCTGACATGTGAAAATGTCTGAATTAGTAAATTTGACTGTTTATTAGGGCCCTGGTAATGTTCGATATAATGAGTTGAGGGTTGATCTTAGCGAGTTTAGAAATGGCGTCATGACACTTTTAGACCCGGACAGACTGGACATTAGACTGTTGAAGCACTAGTTGACCACTAGTTTTGGGCTAGATCCTGAAGTATGTTCCGTCAGTATTCATGCATTGTGGACCAAATCCTGTAAAAATGTCAAGTGGGAGTTGATGTTGATAGATAGGAGCCAGCATTGGTTGACCCTGTTAAGTTGTTGCCGAGACCAAAAAATCCACCCATATGCCCTAGTGCAAGTAGTGGCGAAGGAGGAGAATATCGTACAACTCCGCGTGGGGTATGAACCAGGCCAGGGTAGTCAAGTGGCTAACAAGATTTATGTATCCGGGTCAAATCCACCGGATGTGGATGCTAGCCAAGTCAAGAAAGAGTTAGACTATGTGCCGCACAATGTTTGTGGTCATGATACTGGGCAGAGTATTCAGTCGATAGTATTAGCTGATTCTGATGTTGCTGATGGGGATAAGGAAGGCGATGAAATGCATAGGGTGATGGAGGAAGAGGACGCGGATGGCTTTGCGGAGGATCTAGATTCTGAAAATTCTGAGGATGAAGTGGAGGTACCGATTCCTTCTGCATGGGATCATGACATATCCACCGGCATTACTGTCAACGATGGCCATGAGACTCCATGGCAATATAATCTGAACCAAGTCCAGATAAGGGCTATGTTTGACACAAATAAAAAATTGAAGGATGCGGTGATAAAGTGGGCTATGTCTATGCAGAGGGTTTTCCGGACACACATATCGAGTCCAACAAAATATACCATGAAGTGTGTTGAAACAGGTTGTCCTGCGAAGGTGCACGGGCACGTGCGGGAGTATAACATACACTGGATTGTCACCAATGTGGTCCACATAATTGTGTGAGGAAAAACTGTTGGATCATCATCCAAACCTGACTTGAACTCTCATTGCGCAACTCATGTATACTGAGATAGTGGAGAAGAAAGTATGGAAGCAAAACATATCCAGATAGCAGTGAAGGTTAGATGGAATTGTGACATTCCATATGGGAAGGCTTGGAGGGCTAAGCAGAAGGCTATGGAGGAAAGGTTTGGGACTTTCTTCGAATCATATGATAATGTTGTCCGTCTCCTTCACATACTGAAGGAGAGGAATCCCGACAATTATGTTAACATACAACACACGAGGTTGCAGATTATACCAGATTACAAGGTGTTGAAATGAGTATTCTTGTCTTTCGCTATGTGCATCCAAGCTTTCCGGTATTGTCCTCCTGTGATGTTTGTGGATGGTACATTCCTAACTCGTCAGTACAAAGGGCAAATCCCGACTGCTATTAGTGTGGACGGGAACAACCAAATCATCCAATTAGCCATGGCATTTGTGGAGGGTGAGAACTTTCCGATCTGGGTATGGTTCTTTCGACAAGTTAAAATTGCGATCGTGAAGGACCAACCAAATGTGTGTGTCATTCATGACAGACATCCTAGTATACTAAAGGCCATGAAGACACTAAGGAATCCAACACCTGACGAACCAACACCTTGGAAGGACTTGCAAAGCCGGTGGTGCATGTGCCATCTTGGTGCTAATTTTTTCTCATAGTTCAAGAACAAATGGTTGATGAAAAACTTATGCAAGCAGAACAAGCAGCGCAAATACGAGTTTATTTGGTCAAAACTAGATGAGTTTACTAAGAAGCAGGTCCTTGCGAGGAACAAAATGGAAAAAGACCAGGTTAAATTAGCATCACTCATCGCGGAGCTAGAGGAGCCAGTAGGTCTTTGTGACTTGCCAGCAATTGACCCCCTTAATACTCAGAGAAAGAAGGACAAGGCAATAAAGAATATTTCTGAGTGGATAGAGAAAGAGCATCCAGTGAATTGGTCTTTGCTACATGACACCGATGGAGCTAGGTATGGCCACATGACAACCAATCTTGCAGAGGTGTATAACTTTGTACTCAGAGGCAATAGAGCATAGCCACTCATAGCTATTGTGGAGGGTGTATTCCACTGAATTAAACAGTACAACTAATTTAAATAATACAACTAAAATCAAACAGTACTACATAAAACAGTACAACTGAAATTACAAATTATAGTTAAAAAACAACATGAATGCATCATCCTGCTCCTCCGTCCATATAGAGCTCTTGCCCTTTCTCGATGCAGAACTCTTGCGGTTCGACGATGCGGTAGTCTTGACCTTGGTGCTCAGCATGAAGACGTCGTTTTTGTCCTCCGTCGATGAAGATCTCTTGCCCTTCGACGATGTGGTAGTCTTGACCTTGGTGCTCGACATGAAGAGGTAGTCTTCGTCCTCACTATCTGCTGACCATAAATATGAATTATTTACAGAAATCCTGAGGTAAGCTTCACCCTTATGCAGTTGCTTCTGCCATCTGCCATATAACCTGAGAAGTTCTTTCCGTATCTCCTCAAATGTCCTAGGAGGCCACCCACAACTAGGTAATGAGTGAGCCAACTCATTCATTATGGTGTCACTATCGATGAGTTCCTCCCATGGAACTACTCTATCATCCGCCTTGAAATTGGCGGCTAGACGGAGAAGACGATCGGACATATCAGAGTGAAAACTATGATTAAAAGGATAATGAGGATGAGACATCTCCACGAAAGGATGGCGGGAGCAAAAGGCATGAGAGAAAGGAGGGAAAGAAGTGCCTCCTCACCCACCTTACCGCGGATGTGGTTATATAGCTTCACAATAGAAGATGGTGGGAGAGAAAGGTAGGAAATAAAATGGCGGGAAAGAAAGGCGAGAAAGAAAATGGCGGGAAATAAAGTGGCGGGAGAGTATGGCGGGATAGTAGGATGGGAAAAGAAAATGGGGGGGGAAGAAGGGTGAGATAGTACGATCACTATGGCAGATGGCTGAAAACAACAGCTAGCTCCTGATCACACTCTTTGAAGGTTATGATCACCAAATTGTTGACTTCAATAGACGATGCCCGAAGAAAATTACCGAAACCTTCCTTCTTGAACACCATTCTACCACCCAAGCCAATAAAGTATGAACAAGGAAGGCTCACAGATATATCATCATCTTCAGAATCCAAAGTAATTTCAAGAGTTAAAGAAGCAGCCCTAGAAATTGACAAAAAATACTTCAAACTCCTCACAAGCATGCTTGGAATAACCTGACAAAAAACATCAAGTTATATGATATTCAGCTTACAAATTTAAAACAGTATACTAGAGCAAAGAACAAATAAATAAACAGTAGCCAAAAATAAAGCTCACCATATGTTGAGAAATAACATTCATGGAATCAATCCTATGAACAAAAGGAGTACACAATATGTAGTTGTCATCAAAGAGCTGTCGCGACATGACATACATTTGCTGATAATTCAGACTGACACCACGACTATAAAAACAACTGTCAACAAGTTCCCTCTGAGTTTCATTCATATCCTCAAGAGCTACAAAAAAATAATTTCACAAATTGAGCAGAACAGCAAAACGTATAAGCTGAAACAAAACTTAAAATCAGTCAAACAAAAAACTTACCAACACAGGGTAAAGGGAACAACATAACACCACCCCGATGAAAATCAACACCAATCATAGTTCCATAGTGCTCAAGCCTAACAGTCATCATGTCACAATGATGGAGACCATAATCATTCACAAGTTCCTCCCAGGAAGGACCATGGAATTCACTGCTCACCCGACCATGTCTAAACATAACATGTTATAAGTTACCCTCACTGTTGTGAAGAGCAAGATCAATATCTATATCACCAATCCGAATAGCTAAAACTCTACACTCCTCAATGTACCGAGCAAGATGTGATCTAACACTGCACAGAACATAAAACAATAAGAATGGAAGCAAACATCATAATCATATAAACAAAGGCATTAGAATACAATACAACCAAAACAACATCAACCATATGCCACAATCAGATAAACAAGATATAGAATCTTAAAACATGCCTTGAACATCGACGATCCAACACCACAGTGAATACAGATGCACCAGAATCAAAGGAAGAACAAGGGCCACCTGGAGCTCGACAAAAGGGGAAAGCCATTACCTGCAAAGAAACGGTGACCAATAAGAACTGAATCCACAAGCAAGTTGAAAGTTGACATTTGATTGTGTTGGAAGCAAAAAAAATACCGTAGGCCGGTGGAGAATGCTATGATCTATTGTTTACGGGGGTTGGATAGGAAAATGGGGGGACAAGCAAAGATATCGGCGCGGGGGTGGAAGCACCAGAGAGCAACAGGAGTGGGAAGTGGAGCTAGCGAGCAGAGGAGAAAGAAAGGAGTGGCTCGGCCTTATCCAGGGGCTCTTCGGCTACCCGAAGGCTGACCAGGGCTGTTTCGCCAGCCAGAGGATGACGGGCCCCTCTTCGTCCTGGCAGAGGCCAGCGGGCCCCTCTTCGGCTAGCCAGAGGCCTACGGGCCCCTCTTCAGCCAGCCAGAGGCTGATAGGCCCCTCTTCGGCCTGCTAGAGGCCGACGGGGTCCCATTTATGTTCTTTTTGAATTCGGGCATACAGTTTCCAAATTTGCTACAAATTCAGTCGTAGTTTTGAAAAAAAATCCTAGGAACCCCCGTTGTTCATTCTGCAGTAGTATGGAAACCTCTGAACACCTATTTTTTACTTGCCCGGTAGCCAGGGTTGTGTCGAGGTCTGTGGGAGTGGCCTTGGGTACAGGCCGATGCCCAAACAACTATTGGCAATATTTCGCTTGGTGTACTTTCCTTCCTGGTATGGAGAAGTATTACACAGTTGGTTTGGCGGCTGCGTGCTGGGCAATCTGGACTGCTCATAACGGTGCCACGTTTGAGAAAACACTGATCAAGACCCCGTTTGAAATTGTTTTTTCTATGTGTTCTTTCTTACGCTACCGGACAGGGCTTCAACATGGAGATGCTGCTAGAGAGGTGAGAGCTGGGGCTGAGATGATTAGATCGAGTGCGATGCATCTGATGAAGTTATGCAACAACGTGCGGCGACCGATCGTGGGAGAATGATCACGCCCTACTCTGATGATGCTATTGGAGATCGCTCTTTTGGATTTGTTGTTCTATGAAACTGTTACTTTTGTGTTAGTCTACAATAAGTATTCTATTGGTGTAGAAATGTTAAGTGTTGTCAGGTTTACGTATCACAATGTTCGTCACGATGTCGGGCGAACATGGTGGGTTTCCTGGAAGTGCTCGAACTCGCTTCCCCTCTTCCCTCTTAATGTATCTGGAATAGTGTATTTTCGTTCATTTGCAATGGAAAGGGGCAGTGCCCGGTTTGAAAAATATTGATAATATACAAAGACCTCTTTTTATTTATTTATTTATGGCGAGTTCACTTGTGATGCATCAGCTGCCAGTCAGATTGATGATATGTTACCATGACCACTGGCTTGTATTATTTGATTCCAAGCAATTGATGAAGGTCTACTTCTGAAACTTCCGTTAACTACAATTTTTGAGTACCTACAGGTACTACATGCCTATTTCCGTCCATCTTTTGCTGCCACATTTGATCTCACACATCTATTAATACTGCCCATAAAGTATTTCTGTAGTATATATTAGACCAAAGATACACCCTCTGTTCCTAAAGAGTATAAGACAATTTGGCAGTTTGAATTGAACTACCAAAACATCTTACATTAAGGAACAGAGGTAGCATTATATTGTCTTTTATGGTTCAAACGAATTCATTAGAGCTTGAGATCAGTAACTTGTTGGGTTATACTAAGCATAATGTTGGAAGAAAACTAGGATTGAATATATTTTTTATGAGTATTCAGTATTAGAAATGGAATGTAATACTTGTGGCAACTAGTCATTTATTTACTCGACAAAAGCTTATCTACAGGTTCATGATGCCTTCACCCTGTGAATGAGATACTGATGCAATGCCTTTTCTTCTTGTATTGCAAACATTCACTGCAGCTTGTATCCACTGCCATGAATTTCTTGGAGCACCGCGGAATGCTTTATCTTGCTGCCGCATTGTCCGACGTCTATGTTCCATGGGACGGTATGGTAGGATCTGTCTTCATTTATTTTTTGTATGCTCACTATTTACATTCAAACAAACCAATCAGTTAGTGCATAACAAACGATCACAATGATAGGATTGATGGATTCTATATTGCCATCATCAGTGTATGTGGTTTATAATTTACTTTGTTCGTTGTGCAGAGGGCATAGCAAAGTCTAACAAGTCACTTGGTCCATGAAAATCAGTTTGCTGATGAAAAGAATTATGCGAGAAAAATGTTCAAACTGCCTCGATGCTTAGTGTTCATTGTCCTCTTATGCTGCCATGTCGCCTGATACTTCATTAATAGATTGTCGACCCTCGTCCATGCATCATGTTAGGCCTAAATGACAACATACAAATCTTGAAACCCTCCCTCCCTTCTAGGATTCACATTTACAGGAGGAGGGGAGTGACATGCACAAGTAAGTTGCAGCCTTTGCAAGCCCTACGGCACACATGCTTGTGGTGGCATGTCACTAGTATCTGGAGGCTAAAATTTGTTGATAACAGTCAGAGCACTTGTCTGTGAAACTTCTTTTGGCACCATTACAAGTTCTCGGTTCTCATTCCTCCATGACACAATTGTTATCGCAGGCTAAACATAAAATTGAGTTAGCAGGTGGCCCTTTGAACAAGCAACTCAATCAAATTCCGAAGATCCTTTTCATCCTTAGAAACCATTGGGCTCCTATGTTTTGTGTATCCTTCAAGGTTAGGTTCTTCGTTCGGTCCTTATCCCGCACTCTAAATTCTGATGTAAGCTAGTGACCCCCTTCCCGATTTGAAGAAAAGTAACCAAACTCAACACTTTCCATAAGTGTTGCTTCAAATGATCTAGATCCAGTGTACTGATTCTGATTCCCTGCAATATGTACCTGCAAAACTACAGATCAAGACGGATCCAGACATCCTTATACAGAAGGCAGAGGCGGCTTTGAGAAAGTATGGTATGAATGTGGTGGTGGCGAACGAGCTAGCCAACTACAAAGACGTAGTTGTGATGGTCACAAGCAGCGGGAAGACGGCCGTGAGCAGGCGGAGCAAGGAAGACGACCTAGAAGAACATCTCATTGGTCTCCTGGTTAAGATGCATTTGGATCATGCTAAGAAGTCCAATCCGGACCAAGAAACATGAGCTGTTGTTTAATGAATTACGGGTTGCTACAAGTTATTGCGCTTATTGGTCTCTTGTTTTAATTAACATATCGGTAAGGAGAGTACTCCCTCCTGTCCAAAATAAGTGTGGGAGTTTTGAAATAAGGTTGCAACCTTAGTTCAAAACCACGACACTTATTTTGGATCAGAGGGGGTAGCATTTTCTCCTGAGAATCGCATCTGGGGTCATCTCCCTTATCCCTTGTGTTATGCTACACTAGTTCAGATGTTTTCCTTCATCGATGTGGGTGGTGGCTTGGATTGGACAAGTCTCACCAATTCAAACTTCAAATCTAAAATGTGTCTATTAAGAGCGATTCAAATTTGATGAATGGTAATCTAGGTTCCTTCGCCTCACCGCACAACCTACCATAGGTAGGTTAAAACAACTTAAAAGACATACAAGGATCAACACCATTGATGGTTCAACCATTTATATATTGAATATTACAGGGTAAGTTTGGAATGTGATGACGCTCCAATTTTTTTACTTATACTACTGCAGAACTAGACCCACAAAATACAACCATGCATAGGTGTGTAAATGTGCACATGAAGGGCTTAGCAGCAGAGATCATAATTGTTCCGTGTTACGAAGCATGTTGAATTTTATCCGAATGGATGTTCTCTTGCTTACTCAGAGTTAAAGAAGGGTACCAAGCAAACTGAAGTATTCTGCTGAATCTGGCAAAGGATAACCCACACCTCAAGCTTATTGCAGGGATTTTAATATCCTATGGTAGTATGAGCAAGAGAAAAACAAGAATCATTTCGACACATGTTCACCCTTCTTGTTGAACTTTTTCTTTACAGTTTGGATCTCCGAGAATCTAGTCTGTCATGCGCGGTCGTGAATTCACTTGGGTCATGAAAAGCTCGATCATGTGCATTTAGATATCGAATGGGAACTAAAGTTCCCCTTGATAATAGTGCACACGCTTGAACTTATCGAGACAATTTCGAACTATCCCTCAAGATTTTTGATTCAAATTCTACGAATCCCTCAATTGCATGCCACCCTTTTTAAATTTAAGTTGGGATGGTTGCATCCGGATATCTCTGTGGATCTTACCAATAATTTTTGTCATATGCCTATTGTTGGTCGAATGCCAATCCAGAGATGGAATTTTGAAATACAAGCCATGTGGCATTCCAAAGTGGCTGGCTGAAACATATTAACAGGGTATACAAAAAGGGAAAACAATGCTTCTCCGCAATAATTGATGACCTCGATAAAATTGTCGAGACTCGTACACCTTCCGCAAAAGAGATTGATACTAAAAAATAACCAAATCAGCGGATATCAGGGAGTAGCTATGAGTTTGCAATGTACACCACCATGATATTGTATGAGTTCCATTGCAAAAAGTACCCGACATATGAACATAAGTTGTAGGCTTACAAAGTTTCCTTGTTGTCGAATTTTTGCTATATTGTTTGGTCATCATTACTTTGTTAACTGTACACCATACTATTTATTAGCACGTGTTTTAAAAATTAAGAAATACAAAAAGAATTTTGTAACGAACAACTTGTTCTATTTTTAATTTCTACAGGGGCATTCTATAAGTTGAGCTTTAACAAAATACAATATTGTTTTCCAAAGCTATATGAAAGCATACCATTTTCTTGTTTTTTGCCTTTTTGTATATCAGGTACGTTTGTGCATTATGGAATAATCTAACAAGGTATTTTCTTATACCAAAGTAGGTATAAAAACATTTAAATACACAATAGATGTTGTCATCTTATATGTTTTGTTTAGGTTAGACAAAATTCAATTCATCAAAATATCAAAAACTAGAAGTAACACAAATTCCATGATAAAAAGTTCATAATTTAGCATTGGTATTTTCATACTATATGTGTCTACTTGTAAAATTTAATTATAATACTACCAACTCCATTGTAAATATCTGAATGATCACCAAACTTGGAACACTTGGAACAAGCAAACTATTCATGCAAAATAGAATCTGTCAAAAACAGAACAGTCTGTAAAGATTGAATGATCACCAAACTTACCTGACTCTAAAAGTTCTGAAAAATTAGGAAAACTCAAGGAATTTGCATATAAAGTTTTGTAAAAATTTCATAATTTTTGACGCTCCAATAAAATCAGATAATTCATATACTGGACGCAAAATTTTCTGTTTTTGCACAGAACCAAACAAGCAAGTATCCACACTATCCCAAAGGATTTACTTGGCACTTTATTGAAATAAAAGACACACACCATGATTAATACCGTAGCTTAATGATGTGAACACAAAAAAACATAAAGTAGAAGTTTTGGGGTGTCCTCCAACAAGCGCTTTTGTTTAATGCCTTTTAGCTAGGCATGATGATTTCAATGATGCTCACATAGGAATAGTAGTTGAAACATGCAAAAGAGCATCATGAATCTCATGACAAGCACATTTAAGTTAAAACCACTTCCTATTCATAGGGATTTTGTGAGCAAACAATTTATGGGAACATGAATCATCTAGCATAGGAAGGGAAAACAAGCATATCCTCAAGAATTTGAACACATAGAGAGGAAACTTGATATTATTGCAATTCCTACAAGCATATGTTTCTCCCTCCTAATAATTTATAGTAGCATCATGAAGAAATTCCACAATATAACCAGAACATAAATCATTATTTTTATGATGCACAAGCATAGAAAATTTTTCACTCTCCACATAAGCAATTTTCTTCTCATTCAAAATAGTGGGAGCAAACTCAACAAAATAACTATCATGACATATTTGATTGACATAATCACTTTGAATATTAAAATCATGATGAAAAGTTTCATGGTTACCATTACTCTTTATAGCATAAGTGTCATCACAATAATCATCATAGATAGGAGTCATGTCATAATCATAATAGTTTTGCTCATCAAAACTTGGGGGACTAAAAATATCATCTTCATCAATCGTAGCATCCCCAAGATTGTGGCTTTGCATATCATTAGCATCATGAATATTCAGAGAATTCATACTAACAATATCACTATCATGCTCATCACTCAAATATTTAGTGCCAAACATTTTAATAACTTCTTCTTCTAACACTTGAGCACAATTTTCCTTTCCATCATTTTCACGAAAGACATTAAAAAGATGAAGCATATGAGGCAACCTCAATTCGTTTTTTTGTATTTTTCTTTTATAAAACCAAAGTAGTGAAAAACAAGAACTAAAAGATTCAATTGCAAGATCTAAATATATACCTTCAAGCACTCCCTCCCCGGCAATGGCGCCAGAAAAGAGCTTGATGTCTACTACACAACCTTCTTCTTGTAGACTCGTGTTGGGCCTCCAAGCGCAGAGTTTTGTCGGACAATGGAAATTTTCCCTCAAGTGGATGACCTAAGGTTGATCAATCCGTGGGAGGCGTAGGATGAAGATGGTCTCTCTCGAACAACCCTGCAACCAAATAACAAAGAGTCTCTTGTGTCCCCAACACACTCAATACAATGGCAAATTTTATAAGTGCACTAGTTGGGCGAAGAGATGGTGATACAAGTGGAATATGGATGGTAGATATAGGTTTTTTTAATCTGAAATATAAAAACAGCAAGGTAACAAGTAACAAAAGTGAGCACAAACGGTATTGCAATGCTTGAAAACAAGGCCTAGGGTCCATACTTTGACTAGTGTAATTTCTCTCAACAATATTGGCATAGTTGAATCATATGTAAATACCTCTAGTGCGACAAAGAGTTCACTCCAAAGTTACAAATAGCGGTGAACAAACGTAGAAATTATTGTAGGGTACGAAACCACCTCAAAGTTATCTTTTATGATCAATCTTATGAGCTCTCCCTATAAGTGTCACGAACAGCCCTAGAGTTCGTACTAAGATAACACCTTAAGATACACATCAACCAAAACCCTAATGTCACCTAGATACTCCAATGTCACCACAAGTACCCGTGGGCTTGATTATACGATATGCATCACAAAATTTCAGATTTATTAATCCAACACAAAGAACTTCAAAGAGTGCCCCAAAGGTTCTACCAGAACGTCAAGATAAGAACGTGTGCTAACCCCTATGCATAGATTCCCAAGGTCATGGAACCCGCAAGTTGATCACCTAAACATACATCAAGTGTATCGATAGAACATCCCATTGTCACCACAGATATCCCATCACAAGACATACATCAAGTGTTCTCAAATCCTTAAAGACTCAATCCGATAACTAAACTTCAAAGGGAAAACTCAATTCATCACAACTAGATAGAGAGGGGAAACACTCCACATGATTCAATCTATATCAAAAAAGCTCATGGTACATCAAGATCGTGCCATCTCAAGAACACGGGAGAGAGAGATCAAACACATAGCTATTGGTACATACCTTCAGCCCCGACGATGAACTACTCCCTCCTCGTCATGGAGAGCGTCGCGACTATGAAGATGGCCTCCGGTGATGGTTTCCCCCTCCGACAGGGTGCCGGAACAGGATCCCGATTGGTTTTTCGTGGCTCTGGAGGTTTGCGGCAGCAGAACTCCTGATCTAGGTTCTGTGTTGGGGTTTCTGGAATATTTGGTGATTTATAGAGCCAAGAGGGAGGTCGGTGGACTCCCGAGGGGCCCACAAGCCTGGTGGCCGCGACCAGGGGGGTGGCCACGCCCCTGAGGCTTGTGGCCTCATCGGGAACCTTCTGGCCCAACTCTGATGCTCTGTAGGTCTCTTTTGGTCCAAAAAAATCACCGTAAAGTTTTATTCTGTTTGGACTCTGTTTGATATTCCTTTTGTGTAAAACTCAAAAAACAAGGAAAAAACAGGAACTATCATTGGGCTCTAGGTCAATAGGTTAGTCCCAAAAATAATATAAAGTTGTGGTAAAATGATTGTAAAACATCCAAGAATGATAATATAACAGCATGTAACAAGCAAAAATTATAGATACGTTGGAGATGTATCACACATTGTTGTACAAAAAAATTTTTTTGGGGGGGGGGTGTCTGGTGGGAATCACTCTGGAGATTGATATGTCCACTATCAATCGTCCTTCCTCGGTTTGAGCTAAGATTGGATGTCGATACATTGACCAACTTCCTACAACTGCAGAGGGTGTGTTGGGGGACCGCTTTTATAAATTTACTTATGAGGTGGAAGAAGTACTGGTGAGAAACCCTACTGAATTAGACACCAATGTTGTTGCGGCTAGGGGAGATGAAACTAAACCTCATAATACTCCTAAATGCAAAAGAACAGATCACGACAAAGATGAAAGTCAATCTGAATCCACGGGTGCTGATAAAGAAGGAACCTCATATCGAAGTGGCAAGACCTGCCGTCTGCTAACTGCTGAAATTAAGGCACCAGTCTCATCTGACATTGATGTGGACTCCTCCCTGCTTATCGAATATATGCAGAAAGAACATGAGAAACGTTTATGTATGGAGTTACTTGATGAATCCAGGTGGATTGTTCCAGTGGATTGTTCTAGGTGGATTGCTCCTGGCGAGACTGTGGATCAACCCAAGGAAGTGCAGGTGAATAATGTCTATGCACCGCGTCGTTCCTTATTGTTTGCTAATGCAGTCACTAACTCTACTTAGGTTGTGCAGGTGGATGGAGAGGTGGACCCGAAGCTGAAGATTTCTAGTGACTATATATATGGTACAATCACCTACTCCTGAGTGTAGCGATGAATTTATTCTCACTCCTCCTCTCACGCATGAGGCGGTGTTGAGATTCAACAAGCGCATTGTTCGGGGGATGCAGGAGAAAATTGAAACCAAAGCTACGAACCTTGCAAGCAAACATGACATGGGAGGTAACAATTTGAATTCTTGTGAAAATTCTTTTGATGTGCTTTCAAATACTGAGCTGCTGTGTAGGGCGAGTAGTATGGGGGTTGCGATATCTGATAATAATTTTGAAACCATAGATATACCGAGAGAGCTTGAGAAGGCGAGAGGGAACTTAGACGAGAAAAAGAAAATAGATGCTAGCAGTAGTGACCAGGCGGGGGATATGTTTGTCACCAACGGTTTGGGCAAATTTGTTCCCATCAACCTGACCTGGTGATGTCTAGTATGCAACTTTATTCTTGTAGACTATGTTGGGTCTCCAAGTGCAAAGTTTTGTAGGACAGTAACAATTTTCGCTCAAGTGGATGACCTAAGATTTATCAATCCATGGGAGGTGTAGGATGAAGATGGTCTCTCTCAAACAACCCTGCAACAAATGCAAGAAATCTCTTGTGTCCCCAACACACCCAATACAATGGTAAATTGTATAGGCGCACTAGTTCGGCGAAGAGATGGCGATACAAGTGCAATATGGATAGTAGATATAGGTTTTTGTAATCTGAAAATATAAAACAACAAGGTATCAAGTGTAAAACAATGAGCAAAACATTGTATAAATGCTTGGAAATAAGGCCTAGGGTTCATACTTTCACTAGTGCAATCTACCAACAGTGCTAACATAGTTGAATCATATGATCATCCCTCAACGCTCCAAAGTTCCTATCTAGCAGAGAACAATAAGATGAAATTGGTGTAGGTAGTAAAACTACCTCAAAGTTATTCTTTCCGATCAATCTTTTGAGCTATTCCTATAGGTGTCACAAACAACCCTTGAGTTCGTACTAGAATAACACCTATGATACACATCAATCAACCCTAATGTCAATTAGATACTCCAATGTCACCTCAAGTATCTGTGGGTATATTATGCGACATGCATCAAACAATTTCAGATCTATCATATTCAATCCAACACAAAGAAATTCAAGGAGCACCCTAAGATTTCTATCGGAGAACGTAGTATGAAAATGTGCAATCAACCCCTGTGCATAGATCCTCAAGGTCACCGGAATCCGCAAGTTGATGCCATAACATATATCAAGTGAATCACTTGAATACCCCAATGTTACTACGGGTATCCGCATGCAAGACATACATCAGGTGTTCTCAAACCAAAATATTCAATCCAACATAACGAGATCTCAAAGGGAAAGATTCAATTCATCATAATAAGATGGCAAGGGAGATACATCGTATGATCCAACTATATTAATAAAACCCGTGATACATCAAGATCGGTACATCTCAAGAACATGAGAGAGAGAGAGAGAGATTGAACACATAGCTAATGGTACATACCCTCAGCCCCAAGGGTGAACTGCTCCATCCTCGTCATGGCCTCCGTCGGGATGATGAAGATGGCCACCGATGATGGTTTACCCTCTCCGACAGGGTACTGGAATGGCTCCAGATTATTTTTTCGTCGATACCAAGAGTTGCAGCGGTGGAGTGAGGAGTCTTTGTTTATTTCTGGGGTTTCTGGGATTTATAGGATTTTTCATCGTTGGAATCACGCGTAATGGACCCACGTGAGCCCACCACATATCAAGGCGCGACCTAGGGGGCCCCTGATGGCTTGTGGCCCATAGGTGGCTCCTCTACGGTAGTTCTTCGCTCCAATATTGCTTATTTCCTTGAGAAAAAATCATCAAAAAGTTTTGGGCAATTCCAAGAAATTTCATTTCTGCACAAAAACAACACCATGGTAATTCTGCTGAAAACAACGTTAGTCGAGGTTAGTTCTAAATGAATCATATAAAGTACATCAAAACCATGCCATATATTGTGGGCAGAGACTTTAACATACTTAGGCATGGTGGTGAGAAAAATAAGAAATTGGCTAGCAGTAAATCTGTTGACATCTTTAATTCCATCATTAATACCATGGCTCTTAGAGAAATCTATATTAGTGGGGGGTAAATATACCTGGACTAATAACTAGGCCCACCCTACTTTGGAAAAGTTGGATCGCATTCTGATGTCTCAGAGTTGGGAAGACCTATTTCCTTTAGTATCTGTCAGGAAGCTTGTTCGAGAACTGTTTGACCATAATCCTTTATTTCTTTCTTCTGGGCAAGAGGGGCATGAAGCTCCTAAACCTCATGAGTTTTGTTTTAACCTCACCTAGATCAAATATGATAGTTTAATGCCAATAGTTAGAAAGATCTGGACCAAAAAATTCAACTCCCTAGACCCCATTTATATGTTGAATATCAAATTGAAGAGGTTTAAGACCTACTTCAAAGGGTGGGGATCTAGCAGGTTTGGCCATGACAAGAAGAGAAGAGAGGAACTGAGAGTGGAATTATCTCTATTAGAAGAGTTAGAAGACGAGGGCCCTCTAACTCCCGAGTTATACCATAGGAAAATGGATATTAATTTTGAACTGCACGAGCTGCTGGTGAATGAGGAAATTTCCTGGTTACAACAATCCCATGAGCGTTGGCTTCTGAAATGTGACTTTAATACTGATTACTATCATAAGATAGCTAACGGGTGCACAAGGAAAAACACTATCCACACCTTGGAAGCTAGGGATGTAGATATTGAGGGTACATATAAGGTGATTGAGCACGCCGCAGAATACTAGAAAACCATGTTTGGTCCCGCCCCTGGGAATCTGTTCCCTTTAAGACCTGACACTTGGTCAGAGGGTGAAAAAATAGACTTTGCTGATAATGCTGATCTCTATCGTGATTTAACGGAAGAGGAGGTTAAGGAAGCTCTTTTCGCCATGGCCCCGAATAGGGCCCTTGGGCCTGATAACATTCCAGTGGAGTTCTACCAAACCTATTGGGACATTATAAAACATGATATAATGTCCTTATTTACCCATTTTCACAAAGGGGATTTGAATATACACCGTCTCAACTATGATATAATCACGCTACTGCCAAAAACCTCGGGTGTAGACAAAATTCAGCAGTTTAGGCCCATCTGCTTGCTAAGATGTCCCTATAAACTGATTACTAAAGTCCTTGATAGGCGTGCAATGAAGTATGCTTGCAAACTAATTAGTTCTGGACAAAATGCCTTTGTGGAAGGGAGGAACATCATGGATGGGGTTCTGTCTTTACACAAGATCTTAAACTATACACACGTAAAAAAGAAGGTGGGGGTTGTTTTGATACTAGACTTTGAGAAGGCATACGATAAAGTCAATTAGGAGTTTTTTTTAGAATGTCATAAACCTCGGGGCTTTAGTGATACTTGGTGTGGGTGGATCAAGTAGATCTTGCACAATGGCACTCTGAGCATAAAACTCAATGGTAGTGTTGGGCCATACTTTCAGAGTGCTAAGAGGGTCCGTCAGGGGGACCCGTACTCACCTTTCTTGTTTAACCTTGCCGTTGATTGTCTTGCAAAGATGATCACAAATGCACAGAGGAATAACTTGCTGGTTGGTCTGGCCTCGGATCTTATTCCGAATGGGGTGGCTGTGCTGCAATACGCAGATGATATGATCATTTGCTTGGAGCATGATGTTGACAAGGCAATCAACCTAAAGTTGCAGCCGTACATGTTTGAGATGGTGGCTGTACTGAAAGTAAACTTTCACAAAAGTGAAATCTTCACTATTGGTGGGGATGATAATGTAATTAGAGAGTACGCAAATCTGTTTAACTATTACATAGGCAGTTTTCCTATCAAATACTTGGGCATGCCTTTTAGCTAGCTACTCTAATCTTAAAAATTCGGTTTGGGAATTTGGGAATTTATTGTGGATAAGTACCTTCAATATTTTGAGTCTTGGATTGGTAATGCTACCTCTCTGGGAGGTAGGATTACCTTGCTGGACTAGGTTGTCACCCAGCTTTCCTTGTATCATATTTCTATGTGGCTTATGAACAAATCCTTTGTTAAAAATCTTGATAAGCATAGAAGGAGGTTTTTCTGGCAAGGTTATAACAAGAAAACAAGATATTACCTAGTTAAGTGGGATATGATATGTAGATCCAGAGACAAGGGAGGTCTAGGTGTTAAAGATTTTCAAAAACAGAATATTAGCCTAATGGTTAAATGGTGATGGAAACTCAAGACACAAGAAGGCTTGTGGCAGGATATTGTGCGGGCACGACATCTAAAAAATAAAACCGTGGCCTCTGTGACGCCCAGATTTCCAGATTCTCCATGTTGGAAAGTTGTGTTGAAAGTTAAAAACATCTACCTGGTGGGTAGAAAAATTAAGGTTGGGTGTGGAAACATCACAAGAGTTTGGAAAGATCCTATCAATGAATTGCCTCCATTTCAAGACCAGTATCCCCTGTTATTTGACATCTGTTACTCTCAAGATTGTGATGTGGAGAAGTTCAACCCCTCTAACGCCACCACCTTGTTTAGTAGGAGATTGACCCCCGAGTTGCAAAAACAGTGGGGAGACATGTGTAAGACCATCTCTGACATCTATCTGGATGAGGATAATGATAGGGTGTTTTGCGGGCTTAATAAGAATGGCAAATTCTCAACTAAATCTGTGTATAGATGGTTGGATAGTCCTCTTAGTGAATGTCATTATAGATGGATTTGGAAAGCTTAAATTCCTCTGAAGATATTTTTTTCTTATGGCAAGTGTCACATGATGTTGTGCTTACTAAACAAGTTATGAAAAGAAACAAGTGGAGTGAGAACCGATTTTTTATCAAAACTATGACCGAATTTGTAGAAAATTCGGAAACTATATGCCCTAATTCAAAAAACCCAGAAATGGGACCCGTCATCCTCTCGAGGGCCGAAGAGGGGCCTTTCGGCCAGTGGGAGGCCGAAGTGGTTCCCGTCGGCTTGCGGGCGACTGAACTGGCCCCGTCGGCCCACCAAGTGGCCGAAAAGAGGCCCGTCGGCTTGCGGGCGGTCGAAGAGGACCCGTCGACCTCCAGGCGGCCGAAGAGCCCCTGGATAAGGCCGACCGGGACCTTCTTCCTCCTCTGGTCGCTGCCTCCTCTCTCTCTCTCTCGTTTCTCTTAGCCATTTTCCAGCCCGCGCCGATCTCCTCAGTCCTCCACCCATTTTCCGATCCAATCCGCAGAAACAAGAGATCATAGCCTTCTCCACCAGCCTACGGTTTTTTGTTTTGTGCCATGGGGTAGTTTTTTGTGCGTTTGGAGGAGCCATGGTGGGGTGGAGGAGGTGTGGCTGGTGAGGAGGTGGTGGGATGGAGAGGAAGAAGAAGGTGGAGAGGAAGAAGGGGACGCACGCGTCAAAGGTATACTATTGTCGTCATTAATTTTCTATGAGTTGTACATTTTATTTAGTGTATGTAGTCATTTTAGTGTATCTTTATTTAGTATATTTAGTGTAGTCATTTTAGTGTACGTTTCTTTAGTGTATGTTTATTTAGTTTATTTAGTGTAGTCATTTTAGTGTACGTTCATTTAGTGTATGTTTATTTAGTGTACGTTTATTTAGTTTATTTAGTGTAGTCATTTTAGTGTATGTTTATTTAATGTACGTAGCCCTGGGAATAATTTTGTTCGTTGCGATTAATGAGAAGGTGGCAATGTGTGACATGTGAAAATGTCTGAATCAGTAAATTTGACTGTTTATTACGGCCCTGGTAATGTTCGATATAATGAGTTGAGGGTTGATCTTAGCGAGTTTAAAAAAGGCGTCATGAAACTTTCAGACCCGGACAGACTGGACATTAGACTGTTGAAGCACTGGTTGACCACTAGTTTTGGGCTGGATCCTGAAGTATGTTCTGTCAGTATTCATGCATTGTGGACCAAATCCTGTAAAAATGTCAAGTGGGAGTTGAAGTCGATAGATAGGAGCCATCATTGGTTGACCCTCCTAAGTCGTTGCCGAGACCGAAGAATCCAGCCATATGCCCTAGTGCGAGCAGTGGCGAAGGAGGAGAATATCGTACAACTCCACGTGGGGTATGAACCAGGCTAGGGTAGTCAAGTGGCTAACGAGATTTATGTATCCGGGTCAAAGCCATCGAGTGTGGATGCTAGCCAAGCAGAGAAAGAGTCAGACTATTTGCCACACAATGTTTGTTGTCATGATACTCGGCAGAGTATTCAGTCGATAGTATTAGCTGGTTCTGGTGTTGCTGATGTTGATGAGGAAGGCAATGAAATGCAGAGGGTGATGGAGGAAGAGGACGAGGATGGCTTTGTGGAGGATCTGGATTCTGGAAATTCCGAGGATGAAGTGGAGGTACCAATTCCTTCTGCATGGGATCAGGACATATCCACCGACATTACTCTCAATGATGGCCATGAGACTCCATGGCAATATAATCTGAATCAAGTCCAGATAAGGGCTATGTTTGACACAAAGAAAAAATTGAAGTATGCGGTGATAAAGTGGGCTATGTCTATGCAGAGGGTTTTCTGGACACATATATCGAGTCCAACAAAATATACCGTGAAGTGTGTTGAAATAGGTTGTCCTGTGAAGGTACACGGGCACGTGCCGAAGTATAACATACATTGCGTTGTCACCAATGTGGTCCACATAATTGTGTGAGGAAAAACCTGTTGGTTCGTCATCCAAACCTGACTTCAACTCTCATTGTGCAAGTCATGTATACTGAGATAGTGGAGAAGAAAGATATGGAAGCAAAACATATCCAGACAGCAGTGAAGGTTAGATGGAATTATGACATTCCATATGGGAAGGTGTGACAACCGAAGTGTTGTCCCTACCTTTTATGGCATGTATTCTTATGTGAACCTTGTTGTCATGAGTTTAATGAAATGAGTTTGCTCCTTATCATGCCTTGTCTCATGCATTCATGCATCATGCATCATGTCATTCATCATCATGCTATGCCTTTATTTGTGTTGTGCTTCTTGACCTTGTTGTGTTTGGGAGTGATCTTGTATGTGTGATGTGGTTTGAGTGGGCTTCATCTCTTTTCCCCTCTCTTATTCCTTTTCAAAATAAACCCAACCTAATAACCCTTTTATTCCATTGGCATTCTATCAACAGATTTAACTTGCTAATAAAATTGCTTAAAAATGTTCATGGGGTAGATAAAATCATTTTGAGATTATATGTGTTGCTCTCCTTGAAGTTTGAGCCTGGTTTAAAATTGGTTTTTAAAGAAACAGCCCCCTTTTAATTAATTAAGTGTCAAAAATACTTGCATTACAAATCCACTTGTTAATTATATTAAATAGTTCACATTTCATTTTATGCAAAGGTATTTTTGTTTTACACCAAACCCTTTTCCTTTTCTCTAAGGGCTTTTTCTTGTTTTATTTATCTTTTTATTAATAAGAGCTTCCTCTGTTTTATTTTTTTGCTTGCGAGAGAGTGGAGCTAGGCCTAAACCCTCCCCACGCGGCCCAGCCCAGGTAGGTACCTGCTCCGTTACCTCCTGCCGTCAGTTTCAGAGAGCGGAGAGAGTGTGTGTTCGCCGTCGTGAGCTTCAGACGTCGAGGCGCCATCAATCCCGAGCCTATTTAGTCCCTCGGCGTCTGTGCCGCCCCCCCTAGGGTTTCGCATCCCTCCTCTTGCCGCCGCCGCTCCCATCTCCATCTCCTTCCTCCTCCCCCTTCTCCTTTCTTCTCTGTCAGGTAAGAGAATTCAGAGAGAGCAGAGGTTCAAGTGAGGTCGCCGGTCCTTCCTCGTCGTCGTTCCATCCTGCCGCCGCCCCTCCATTGTCAGGCAGATGGCGTGTAGGTCCAGGGACGCTCTCGCGTTCCGTTCCCGGTGCTAGGGGGTGAGGAGCACCCCTGCAGTGCCACCCCGTCATCGCCGTCGTTCGCAAGCGAAGAAGCATCGCCGCTTCCCTTCTTCGTCTTATTCCTCGCCGTCGCCATGCCCCCGCGTCACCGAGCAGCCCCTAGGTGAGCCGCCCGTCACCGTAGCTTCCCCCCCCCCCTCGCGTAGGCCAGCGTTCGTCGCCGTCACGTTCTGTCTCCGCCGTGCCCCGAGCCGAGCAGAAGCTCGAGCTCGAGCGCCTCCTTGCCGCCGCATCCAACCGTCGTTGGTGCGGGGATGGGTTCCCCTAGGACCCCGCTCTCCCCGTTGGTGGTCTACGTTGCCGGAGAGCCCCTCCGTTGCCGTAGTTTCGCCGCCACCTGTCACTGGTGTCGTTATTTTCAGTTTCGTCAGTTATCGTTGCCTTGTTAGTACTAGATGCGCAGGATCCCTCTTTTGTTAATAGTCGGTGCAGTAGCACATTGGTTGTGCTCGGGGGGTGTCGACCCGTAGGTCGTGGGTTCGATCCCCAAACCCCCTTCTTTTAATTTTATTTTATTTCTTTTTTTCTTTTCAGATTGTGTAGTGCATGTGTATGTGTATAAAAACATGTATAGATGCGTTTTTTTCTTTTCTTTCCTTTTTTGTTAGTTGAATACATGTGTATGTGAGTGTTATGTGAGTGTGGTGCTACATACATGTGTATGTGCATATATGCACTTGTGCATATATGTGTGCATACATGTGTGCTTATGTGTGTGTGTGATGAGCACCCACACACATAGTGGTGTGTGTGCTCATGAGTGTGGGTGTGCCCATGTGCACTTGTGCATATGTGGCTATGTGTGTATGTGCATGCCATGTGTGTGTGTATGTGTGGTAGTGTGTGTGTAGGTTTGGGTGTGTGTGTGTGTGACAAATGGGCCATGCCCCACTTGTCATACACTATTTATTTTAGCATGTGCCATGTTTTGTAGTGATAATTATATATTTTCCAATTATAGCTAAATTCCAAATCTAGACATGTTCATTTTTGCACATGAGCATTTAGGGTAAGTTTTAACTTATAGGAGTGGATGATGATCTTGTTATGTAGTTTTTGTCATGATGCTCCATGTGACCATATGAGTATGATACATGAATTTGGGGTAGAAAAATCCCAGGAATTCATTGGTGCTATTTGTTTGGTCTTTTGAGCAAGTTTGTAAAAATGTCATTTTTATCTCATAATGCCATTTTGTCATTTTTGCTATGTTTAATCCATGCATGCTATGATGTTTGTGCCAACATGAATATGGTAGTCTTTGATGTGTAGAATGCCATGGTATTTATCCTTATCATGATCAACTTCCAAATAAGTGGGAACCATGCTCTAGAGTAGCCACTAAAATGTTGTTGTTTGCAACCATGCCGAATATTTCTAAGTCTGAGAATCTGCTGTTATTTTTATGCCATGAAGAGTGGTTGTTATCTTGTGCTATGTTGTGAATTAGCTCAAGCTCAGTGCTAGTGATTTGAATTATATGTTGTCCTCTAGCATCCTATCAATTTTCATGCCATGAGGTGGTCCCTAACACCATTAGTTTCTGATGTCAACATGCTACCAGTTTAACTCAGATTCCAGAAAACTGTTATTTTCACCAAGTCCTAGAAATCTGTTTCATCATACCAACTTGTGAGCTTCATGCTTATTAATGTGTGCCTCCTTTCTAGTTTGTGTAGTTGGATAAGTTGATAACCATGTTATTTAGTTTCTGTAAATACCTTGTTTGTGGTTGTAGGATTCCTGTAGCTCAAGGTGTTGGCTGTGAAAGTTGCTATGTTGCTGTTTTGTGGCAGATTGTTGGTTTTATTGTTTTGTGGCTTGTGGGAGCTATACTCCATGGAATTGCTTGATATTTGGCTCTATTGTGGTTTGTTTTTCATTGCCTAACCAGTGGCTACCTTGGAATGCCAAGGAATAGCCCAGGTCCTTCTTGTCTTGTGTTTTGCCTTCGTATCTTGTCGTGATCGTATCGTGAGAACCGTAACTCCGTTTTCGACGTTCTACATATGAATTTTTATCGTTTTTGCATGATGCATCCATATTTGCCATGTTCATGCATGTATAAATAAATTAACATAAGGTTCTGCCCAGATTCATTAATAACCAATCCTTTGCATGTGAAACATGACTAGTTAGGATTGCCATGCTAAAACTCTTCAACTAAGCATGCATCATTCTTGCTTGTGCATTGAACCATGGTTGTTTGTTTATTCTTGCTGTTTCTTTTGGGTAGACTTGAACGTTGAACCTGAGTATGAAGAGCCAGGCGAGTACAACTACGAGGATCCTGCTACTTGTTCCACTGAAGAACCAACAGGCAAGATGATCGTACCCGGATCCCGATACTATTTTTGCTTGCTAGTTGTCTCGCTCTTATCGTTATAATTGCTCTACCTACCACTTGAATGTCAGCCTCCTAATTGCCATGATAGCCTCTAACCCCCCACATCCTAGCAAACCTTTGATTGGCTAAGTTACCGCTGCTCAGCCCCTCTTATAGCGTTCTTAGTTGCAGGTGCAGGTGTCCCATGTGATAACATGGATTTGGCATATCACAATATCATTTGTTATTTAATTTAATGCACATATATATCTTGGTATTGGTGGAAGGCTTGGCCTTTTGCTAGGTGTTTTGTTCCGCTGTTACCGCCATAGTTTCTTGTTACCGGTGTTATGTTTTCCATACTTTGCGCTCCTAACATGCTCGGGGTTGTTATGGGGACCACCTTGTTTATTCGGTTGAGATTAAAACTTGTCTGGCAAGACCCAACATTGGTACTACATTTTCTTAGCAACTTAATAAAATTGCATAGGGCTTACCTACCCCGTGGATAATTAATCAACAACCCGGGCCAGTGCTCCTCGTGAGTGTTGGTCCAAATCGGGCTGCTCGCGGGGCCGCCTCGAGGCAACTTGAGGATTGGTTTCCCTATAGCTAGTCCCATTTGGTAGTGCCCTGAGACTGAGATACGCGCGGCTCCTATTGGGATCTGGCCTATCGGGTGGTCTTGCTGGACTTGTTTTACCTTTATCGAGTGTCATGCGTGAGGGCTCTGACTTTCTTCGGGCTATCTCGAGATGTTGGAAATCCTTTGGAGTTGCCTAGGATGATCACGAGATCCGTGGTCGAGTCTATTCCCGCGGAGTGTGGTTAATTTGTGATGGACTAGTTGGAGCACCGCTGCAGGGTCAAATCTTTCGGAAAGCCGTGCCCACGGTTATGTGGCAACTTGGATATTTGTTTAACACCCGGTTATAGTTAACTTGAAGTAAACTCTAAATAAAATACACCAACTGTCTGAGTAATCATGATCATCTCTGCTCGTGAACATGATCCGAGAGAGAACACAGTGGGGTTATGATTGGCGTAAGTAAGTGTTCAGGATCTCATAGAGGTCATTCTAGATCCGATCGTTTATCGTAGGCCACATATTTACTTCATGTTACGTAAGTTTAGCTACCATAAATGCTTAGTGCTGTTGCAAACTAAACACATACCCCATCCCAACATCTAAGCTTGAATAGTCTCGGTACCCGGGCGCATGATTGCTGAGTCCTTGTGGCTCATAGATTACTACAACAATCCAGCTATAGATGAGTTCGTGCAGGATGGTCTGACGCAGCTCCAGTGGGAGTATGACGAGGAAAGGGGCAGGATGTACGTGACTTATCCGGATGAGTAGAGGACCATGGTCGTGATCTTCGGGACTAGCGAGATAGTGGCATTGCATCTGCTTTTATCGTTTGTTTTTGTCCGTAATCGGACCCTGTCTTCATATTGGTGTTTGAACTCTTGTGTGGAATTGTAATTTAGTATGTGGTGAGTGTAAGCCGACTCATATACTCATCTCTTTTTTAATGTATGATGTAATGATGCTATACTTGCAAACAACGGGATGCGCCTCTATCCCTTGCGAGGGCCCCATGCCTTAATATGGATAGGCGCGCATCTTGGGCGTGATAGAAGGCTTGGAGGGCTAAGCAGAAAGCTATGGAGGAAAGGTTTGGGACGTTCTTCAAATCATATGATAATTTTGTCCGTCTCTTTCACATACTGAAGGAGAGGAATCCCGGCACTTATGTTAACATACAACACATGAGGTTGGAGATTATACCAGATTACAAGGTGTTGAAACGAGTATTCTTCTCTTTCGCTATGTGCATCGAAGCTTTCCGCATTGTCCTCCTGTGATGTTTGTGGATGGTACATTCCTGACTAGTCAGTACAAAGGGCAAATCCCGACTGCTATTAGTGTGGACGGGAACAATCAAATCATCCCATTAGCCATGGCATTTGTGGAGGGTGAGAACTTTCCGAGCTGGGTATGGTTCTTCCGGCAAGTTAAAATTGTGATCGTGAATGACCGACCAAATGTGTGTGTCATTCATGACACACATCCTGGTATACTGAAGGTCGTGAAGACACTAAGGAATCCAACAGCTGACGAACCAACACCTTGGAAGGACTTGCAAAGCCGGTGGTGTATGTGCCATCTTGGTGCTAATTTTTTCTCATAGTTCAAGAACAAACGGTTGATGAACTTGTTCAAAAAATTATGCAAGCAGAACTAGCAGCGCAGATACGAATTTATTTGGTCAAAACTAGATGAGTTTACTAAGAAGCAGATCCTTGCGAGGAAGAAAATGGAAAAAGACCAGGTTAAATTAGCATCATTCATCGCAGAGCTAGAGGAGCCAGTAGGTCTTTGTGACTTGCCAGCAATTGACCCTCCTAATACTCAGAGAAAGAAGGACAGGGCAATAAAGAATTTTTCTAAGTGGATAGAGAAAGAGCCTCCAGTGAATTGGTCTTTGCTGCATGACACCCATGGAGCTAGGTATGGCCACATGACAACCAATCTTGCAGAGGTGTATAACTTTGTACTCAGAGGGAATAGAGCATTGCCACTCACAGCTATTGTGGACCGTGTATTCCACTGAATTAAACAGTACAACTGAATTAAATAGTACAACTGAAATTAAATAGTACTACATAAAATAGTACAACTGAAATTACAAATTATAGATAGAAAACTACATGAATGCATCCTCCTCCTCCGTCGATGCAGAGCTCTTGCCCTTTGTCGATGAAGAACTCTTGTCGTTCGACGATGCGGTACTCTTGACCTTGGTGCTCGGCATGAAGACGTCATCTTCGTCCTCCGTCGATGCAGATCTCTTGCCCTTCGTCGATGTAGAACTCTTGCCCTTCGACGATGCGGTAGTCTTGACCTTGGTGCTTGACATGAAGAGGTAGTCTTCATCCTCACTATCTGCTGACCATAAATCTGAATTATTTACAGCAATCCTGAGGTAAGCTTCACCCTTATGCAGTTGCTTCTGCCATCTACCATGCAACCTGAGAAGTTCTTTCCGTATCTCCTCAAATGTCCTGGGAGGCCACCCACTCCTAGCTAATGAGTGAGCCAACTCATTCATTATGGTGTCACTATCGATGAGTTCCTCCCGTGGAACTACTCTATCATCCATCTTGAAATTGGCGGCTAGACAGAGAAGACAATCAGACATATTAGAGTGAAAACTATGATCAAAAGGATAATGAGGATGAGACATCTCCACGAAAGGATGGTAGGAGCAAAAGGCGTGAGAGAAAGGGGGGAAAGAAGGGCCTACTCACCCACCTTACCGCGGATGTGGTTATATAGGTTCACAAGAGAAGATGGCGGGAGAGAAAGGCAAGAAAGAAAATGGCGGGACAAAAAGGCGAGAAAGAAAATGGCGGGAGAGAATTGCGGGAAATAAAGTGGCGGGAGAGTAGGGCGGGAAAAGAAAATGGGGGAAAAGAAGGGTAAGATAGTATGAACAAGGAATGCTCACGGATATATCATCATCTTCAGAATCCAAAGTAATTACAAGAGTTAAAGAACCAGCCCTACGAATTGACAAAAAATCCTTCAAACTCCTCACAAGCCTGCTCGGAATAACCTGACAAAAAACATCAAGTTATATGATATTCAGCTTACAAATTTCAAACAGTATACTAGAGCAAAGAAGAAATAAATAAACAATAGCCAAAAACAAAGCTCACCTTATGTTGAGAAATAACATTCATGGAATCAATCCTATGAACAAAAGGAGTACACATTATGTAGTTGTCTTCAAAGAGCTCTCGCAGCATGACATACATTTGCTGATAATTCATACTGACACCACGACTATAAAACAATTGTCAACAGTTCCCTCTGAGTTTCACTCAGATCCTCAAGAGCTACAAAAAAATAATTTCACAAATTGAGTAGAACAGCAAAACGTATAAGCTGAAACAAAACTTAAAATCAGTCAAACAAAAAAACTTACCAACACAGGGTAAAGGGAACAACATAACACCACCCCGATGAAAATCAACACCAATCATAGTTCCATAGTGCTCAAGCCTAACAGTCATCATGTCACAATGACGGAGACCATAATCATTCACAAGTTCCTCCCAGGAAGGACCATGAAATTAACTGCTCACCCGACCATGTCTAAACATAACAAAGTATAAGTTACCCTCACTGTTGTGAAGAGCAAGATCAATATCTATATCACCCCTCCGAATAGCTAAAGCTCTGCACTCCTCAATGTACTGAGCAAGATGTGATCTAACACTGCATGGAACATACTACAATAAGAATGGAAGCAAACATCATAATCATATAAACAAAGTCATTAGAATACATTACAACCAAAACAACATCAACCATATTCCATAATTAGATAAACAAGATATAGAATCTTACAACCAGCCTTGAACATCGACAATCCAGCACCACAGTGAATACAGACGCACCAGAATCAAAGGAAGAACAAGGGCCACCTGGAGCTCGATAAAAGGGGCAAGCCATTACCTGCAAAGAAACGGTGACCAATAAGAACTGAATCCACAAGCGAGTTGAAAGTTGACATTTGATTGTGTTGGAAGCAAAAAAAATATTGTAGGCCGGCGAAGAATGCTATGATCTATTGTTTACGCAGGTTGGATAGGAAAATGGGTGGACGAGCGAAGAGATCGGCGTGGGGGTGGAAGCACTAGAGAGCAACGGGAGTGGGAGGTGGAGCTAGCAAGCAAAGGAGGAAGAAAGGAGTGGCTCAGCCTTATCAAGGGGCTCTTCGGCTGCCCGGAGGCCGACCAGCGCTCTTTGGCCAGCCAGAGGCTGACGGGCCCCTCTTCGGCCTGCCAGAGGCCGACGGGCCCCTCTTCGGCCAGCCAGAGGCCGATGGGGTCCCATTTCTGTTCTTTTTGAATTCGGGCATATAGTTTCCGAATTTGCTACAAATTCGGTCGTAGTTTTGAAAAAAAATCCTAGGAACAACCGTTGTTCTTTCTGCAGTAGTATGGAAACCTCTGAACACCAATTTTTTACTTGCCCGGTAGCCAGGGTTGTGTGGAGGTCTGTGGGAGTGGCCTTGGGTACCGACCGATGCCCAAACAACTATTGGCAATATTTCGCTTGGTGTACTTTCCTTCTTGGTATGGAGAAGTATTACACAGTTGGTTTGGCAGCTGCATGCTGGGCAATCTGGACTGCTCGTAACCATGCCACGTTTGAGAAAACACTGATCAAGACCCCGTTTGAAATTGTTTTTTCTATGTGTTCTTTCTTACGCTACCGGGCAGGGCTTCAACATGGAGATGTTGTTGAAGAGGTGAGAGCTAGGGCTGAGATGATTAGATCGAGTGCGATGCATCTGATGAAGTTATGCGACAACGTGCGGAGGCCGATCATGGGAGAATGGTCATGCCCTACTCTGATGATGTTGTTGGAGATCGCTCTTTCGGATTTGTTGTTCTGTGAAACTGTTGCTTTTGTGTTAGCCTATAATAAGTATTCTAGTGGTGTAGAAATGTTAAGTGTTGTCAGGTTTTCGTATCACAATGTTCGTCACGATGTCGGGCGAACATGGTGGGTTTCTTGGAAGTGCTCGAACTCGCTTCCCCTCTTCCCTCTTAATGTATCTGGAACAGTGTATTTTCGTTCATTTGCAATGGAAAGGGGCAGAGCCCGGTTCGAAAAAATATTGATAATTTACAAAGACCTCTATTTATTTATTTATTTATGGCAAGTTCACTTGTGATGCATCAGCTGCCAGTCAGATTGATGATATGTTACGATGACCACTGGCTTGTATTATTTGATTCCAAGCAATTGATGAAGGTCTACTTCTGAAACTTCCGTTAACTACAATTTTTGAGTACCTACAAGTAGTGCACGCCTATTTTCGACCATCTTTTGCTGCCACATTTGATCTCACACATCTATTAATACTACCCATAAAGCATTTCTGTAGTATATATTAGACCAGAGATACACCCTCTGTTCCTAAAGAATATAAGAAATTTGGGCAGTTTAAATTGAACTACCAAAACAACTTACATTGAGGAACAGAGGTAGCAGTATATTGTCTTTTATGGTTCCAACGAATTCATTAGAGCTTGAGTTCAGTAACTTATCGGGTTATACTAAGGATAATGTTGGAACAAAACTAGGATTGAATATCTATTTTTATGAGTATTCTGTCTTAGAAATGGAATGTAATACTTGTGGCAACTAGTCATTTATTTACTCGACAAAAGCTTAGCTACAGGTTCATGATGCCTTCACCCTGTGAATGAGATACTGATGCAATGCCTTTTCTGCTTGTATTGCAAACAGTCGCTACAGCTTGTATCCACTGCTATGAATTGCTTGGAGCACCGCGGAATGCTTTATCTTGTTGCTGCATTGTCCGACGTCTATGTTCCATGGGACAGTATGGTAGGATCTGTCTTCATTTATTTTTTGTATGCTCACTATTTATATTCAAACAAACCAATCAATTAGTGCATAACAGATGATCACAATGATAGGATTGAAGGATTCTATGTTGCCATCATCAGTGTATGTGGTTTATAATTTGCTTTGTTCGTTGTGCAAAGGGCATAGCAAAGTCTAACAAGTCACTTGGTCCATGAAAATGAGTTTGCTTATGAAACGAATTATGCGAGAAAAATGTTCAAACTGCCTCGGTGCTTAGTGTTCATTGTCCTCTTATGCTACCATGTCGTCTGATACTTCTTTAATAGATTACCGTACCTCGTCCGTGCATCATGTTAGGCCTACATGACAACATACAAATATTGAAACCCTCCCTCCCTCACAAGATTCACATTTGCAGGAGGAGGGGAGTGACATGCACAAGTAAGCTGAAGCCTTTGCAAGCACTATGGTACACATACTTGTGGTGGCATGGCACTAGTATCTCGAGGCTAAAATTTGTTGATAACAGTCAGAGCACTTGTCTGTGAAACTTCTTTTGGCACCATTACAAGTTCTTGGTATTCATTCCTCCCTGACACAATTGTTATCGCAGGCTAAACATAAAATTGAGTTAGTAGGTGGCCCTTTGAACATGCAACTCAATCAAGTTCCTAGGATCATTTTCATCCTCAGAAACCATTTGGCTCCTGCGTTTTGTGTATCCTTCAAGGTTAGGTTCTTCGTTCGGTCCTTATCCCACACTCAAAATTCTGATGTAAGCTAGTGACCCCTTTCCTGATTTGAAGAAAAGTAACCAAACTCAGCACTTTCCGTAAGTGTTGCTTCATATGATCTAGATCCAGCGTACTGATTCTGATTCCTGCAATATGTACCTGCAAAACTGCAGCTCGAGACAGATCCAGACATCCTTATACAGAAGGCAAAGGCGACTTTGAGAAAGTATGGCATGAATGTGGTGGTGGCGAACGAGCTAGCCAACTACAAAGACGTAGTTCTCATGATCACAAACAGCGGGAAGACGACCGTGAGCAGGTGGAGCAAGGAAGATGACCTAGAAGAACATCGATGACCTAGAAGAACATCTCATTGGTATCCTGGTTAAGATGCATTCGGATCATGCTAAGCAGTCCAATCCGGACCAAGAAACATGAGCTGCTGTTTAATGAATTACGGGTTGCTACAAGTTATTGCGCTTATTGGTCTCCTGGCTTAATTAACGTACCGGTAAGGAGAGTACTCCCTCCTGTCCAAAATAAGTGTGGGAGTTTTGAAATAAGGTTGCAACATTAGTTCAAAACCACGACACTTATTTTGGATCAGAGGGGGTAGCATTTTCTCCTGAGAATCGCATCTGGGGTCATCTCCCTTATCCTGTGTGTTATGCTACACTAGTTCAGATGTTTGCCTTTATCGGTGTGGGTGGTGGTTTGGATTGGACAAGTCTCACCAATTCATACTCCAAATCAGAAAATTGTCTATTAAGAGTGATTCAAATTTGATTAACGGTAATCTAGGTTCCTTCGCCTGACCGCATAACCTACCATAGGTAGGTTAATACAACTTAAAATGCATACAAGGATCAACACCATTGATGGTTCAACCATTTATATATTGAATATTACAGGGTAAGTTTGGAATGTGACGACGCTCTAGTTTTTTTTACTTATACTACTATAGAACTAGACCCACAAAATACAACCATACATAGGTGTGTAAATGTGCACATGAAGGGCTTAGTAGCAGAGATCATGATTGTTTTGTGTTATGAAGCATGTTGAGTTTTATCTGAATGGATGTTCTCTTGCTTACTCAGAGTTAAAGAAGGGTACCAAGCAAACTGAAGTATTCTGTTGAATCTTGCAAAGGATAACCCACACCTCAAGCTTATTGCAGGGATTTTAATATCCTATGGTAGTACGAGCAAGAGAAAAACAAGAATCATTTCGACACATGTTCACCCTTCTTGTTGAACTTTTCTTTACAGTTTGGATCTCCGAGAATCTAGTCTGTCATGTGCGGTCGTGAATTCACTTGGGTCATGAAAAGCTCGATCATGTGCTTTTAGATATCGAATGGGAACTAAAGTTCCCCTTGATAATGGTGCACACGCTTGAACTTATCGAGACAATTTCGAACTATCCCTCAAGATTCTTGATTCAAATTCTATGAATCCCTCAATTGCATGCCACCGTTTTCACATTTAGGTTGGGATGGTTGCATCCGGATATCTCTGCAGATCTTACCAATAATTTTTGTCATATGCCTATTGTTGGTCGAACGCTAATCCAGAGATGGAATTTCGAAATACGTGCCATGTGGCATTCCAAAGTGGCTGGCTGATGTTGGAAATATGCCCTGAAGGCAATAATAAATTGGTTATTATCATATTTCCTTGTTCATGATAATCGTTTATTATCCATGCTATAATTGTGTTGATCGGAAACTCAGATACATGTGTGGATACATAGACAACACCATGTCCTAGTATGCCTCTAATAGACTAGCTCGTTGATCAAAGATGGCTATGGTTTCCTAGTTATGGACATGAGATGTCATTTGATAACGGGATCACGTCATTAGGAGAATGATGTGATGGACAAGACCCAAACTACAAACGTAGCATATGATCGTGTCAGTTTATTGCTACTGTTTTCTGCATGTCAAGTATTTGTTCCTATGACCATGAGATCATGCAACTCACAGACACCGAAGGAGTACCTTGTGTGTATCAAACGACGCAATGTAACTGGGTGACTATAAAGGTGCTCTACAGGTACCTTCGAGGGTGTCTGTTGGGTTGGCATGGATCAAGACTGGGATTTGTTACTCCGTGTGATGAAGAGGTATCTCAGGGCCCACTCGGTAATACAACATCACAATAAGCCTTGCAAGCAATGTGACTAAGTGTTAGTCACGGGATCTTGTATTACGGAACGAGTAAAGAGACTTTCCGGTAACGAGGTTGAACTAGGTATGGAGATACCGACGATCGAATCTCGGGCAAGTAACATACCGAAGAACAAAGGGAACATCATACGGGATTAACTGAATCCTTGACATAGAGGTTCGACCGATAAAGTTCTTAATATGTAGGAACCAATATGGGCATCCAGGTCCCGCTATTGGTTATTGACCGTAGAGGTATCTCGGTTATGTCTACATAGTTCTCGAACCCGCAGGGTCTGCACACTTAAGGTTCGGTGACGTTTCGGTAGTATACAGTTATGTATGGTGGTGACTGAAGGTTGTTTGGAGTCCCGGATGAGATCCCGGATGTCATGAGGATCTCTGGAATGGTCCGGAGGTAAAGATTGATATATAGGAAGTCCTATTTTGGTCGCCGGAAAAGGTTCGGGCTCATCGGTAGTGTACCGGGAGTGCCGGTAGTGTACCGGGAGACCATCGAGAGGGGTATTTCGACCCAAGAGGCTACATGGGCTGTGGGGGAGTGAATACCAGCCCTTCGTGGGCTGGTGGAAGTCCCACACAAGGCCCATGTGACTGGGAAAGAAAACCCAAAGAGATAAGGTGGAAAAAAAGGCAAAATAGGGAGGAATCCTAGTCCTACTAGGATTGCAGGAGGATTCCTCCTCTCCCATTTGGTTCAGCCGAACCAAGGGCTGTCCCTTGAGTGCCAGGCCTCCTCCTCTCTTCCTCCTATATATAGTGGAGGTTTTAGGGGTTTTGGCACCAGATTTTTAGCCACGTGCTACCCGTTCCTCCAGTGCATAGTTTCTCCTCTAGATCGGATTTCTGCAGTGCTTAGGCGAAGCCCTGCCGGAATAGCTCCACCACCATCGCCAGAGTGCCGTCATGCTGCTGGAGAACTCTTCTACCTCTCCGCTCCCTGTTGCTGGATTAAGAAAGCGGAGATCGTCCTCGAGCTGTACGTGTGCTAAACGCGGAGGTGTCGTCCGTTCGGCGCTAGATCGGAAGGACCGTGATCAAGATTGCGAGACGGATCATGATGAGATCGTGGGCGGATCGTGATGAGTTCACGGGACGGATCGTGATTGGATCGCAGGACGGATCGTGATGAGATCGCGGGACACTCGGCGATTTGGATCGCGAAGACGTTCGGCTACACCAACCGCGTTTCTTAACGCTTCCCGCTTAGCGATCTACAAGGGTATATAGATCCACTCTCCCTCTCGTAGATGCTCATCACCATGGATAGGTCTTGCGTGAGCGTAGGAAATTTTTTGTTTCCCATGCGACGTTCCCCAACAGTGGCATCATGAGCTAGGTCTATGTGTTGATGAGATCTCGAGTAGAACACAAAGAGTTTGTGGGCGTTGATGCTTAGATTGCTTCCTCCCTTGGTCGTTTTTTGGTTCAGCGGTATTATGGGATGAAGCGGACCGGACCAACATTACTCGTACGCTTATGAGAGACCGGTTCCCTCAATAGAAACTTGTTGCAAAAGATGGCTGGCGGGTGGCAGTTTCTCCTACTTTAGTTGGATCGGATTCGACAAAGGCGGTCCTTGAGAAGGTTGAAAAGCAACTTATGTATCACTGTTGTGGTTTATGCGTAGGTGAGAATTGTTCTTGCTAGATACCCGTAGCAGCCATGTAAAACTTGCAACAACAATTACAGGACGTCTAACTTGTTTTTGCAGGGTATGTTGTGATGTCATATGGCCAATTACATGATGTGATATATGTGATGTATGAGATGATCATGTGTTGTATAGAATATCACGACTTGCATGTCGATGAGTACGGCAACCGGCAGGAGCCATAGGGTTCTCTTTAATTATTGTATGACCTACGTGTCAATCATTAAGTGCTATGTAATGCTTTACTTTATCGCTAAACGGTAGCAATAGTAGTACAAGCATGATGGGCACGACAACCCCGATGGTGACACGTTGATGGAGATCATGGTGTCGTGCCGGTGACAATGGAGATCATGCCGGTGCTTTCAAGATGGAGATCAAAAGCACAAGTTCATGGCCATATCATGTCACTTATGATTTGCATGTGATGTTAATCCTTTTATGCACCTTGTTTTGCTTAGGACGAAGGTAGCATTATAAGGTGATCCCTCACTTAATTTCAAGATAAATTGTGTTCTCCCTGAGTGTGCACCGTTGCGAAAGTTCGTCGTGTCGAGACACCACGTGATGATCGGGTATGATAGACTCTATGTTCACATACAACGGGTGCAAGCCAGTGTTGCACATGCAGAACACTCGGGTTAAACTTGACGAGCCTGGCATGTACAGACATGGCCTCGGAACACAAGAGACCGAAAGGTCAAACATGAGTCATATAGTAGATATGATTAACATGATGATGTTCACCATTGAAACCATGTCAACTCACGTGATGATCGGACTTGAGTTGGTGAATTTGGATCATGTATCACTCGAATGACCGGAGGGATGTCAATTTGAGTGGGAGTTCTTCAGTAATATGATTAATTGAACTCATTATCATGAACATAGTCAGTAGTGTCTTTGCAAAATTATGTTGTAGATTACTAGCTCACGCTGTAGCTCCCTTGAATTTCTATATGTTCCTAGAGAAATAGAGTTGAAAGATGATGATAGCAATATTGCGGACTGGGTCCGTGATCTGAGGATTGTCCTCATTGCTGCACAGAAGGCTTATGTCCTTAATGCACCGCTCGATGCGCCAACCCCTCTAGCGTCGTTTGCAGATGTTGTGAACATCTGACAGGCACGTTCTGATGACTACTTGATAGTTTAGTGCGTCATGCATTACGGCTTAGAATTGAGGCTCAGAAATGTTTTGAACGTCATGGAACATATGAGATGTTCTAAGAGCTAAAATTAGGATCTCAGGCTCATGCCCGTGTTGAGAGATATGAAACCTCCAACAAGATTCTTTGCCTGCAAGATGAAAGAGAATAGCTCAATCGTTGAGCATGTGCTCAGATTGTCTGGGTGCTACAATCGCTTGATCGAGTGGGAGTTGATCTTCCAGATAAGATAGTGATTGATATAGTTCTCCAAGTCACTGTCACTAAGCTACTAGAACTTGGTGATGAACTATAAAATGCCAAGGATAGAAATAATGATCCTTGAGCTGTTCGCGATGTTTGACACCGCGAAGGTAGAAATCAAGAAGGAGCGTCAAGTGTTGATGGTTAGTAAAACCACTAGTTTCGAGAAGGGCAAGGGGAAGGAGGCAAACTTCATGGATGGCAAGTCGGTTGCTGCTCCAATGAAGCAACCCAAAGTTGAACCCAAACCCGAGACTAAGTGCTTCGATTATGAGGAGAGCGGTCGCTGAAGCGGAACAACCCTAGATACTTGGTAGATAAGAAAGCTGGCAACGTCGACAGAAGTATCTTTGATATACGTGTTATTGATGTGTACCTTTCTAGTACTCCTAGTAGTACCTGGGTATTGGATACTTGTTCGGTTGCTAAATGTTAGTAACTCGAAATAAAAGCTACGAAATAAATGGAGAACTAGCTAAGGGTGAGGTGACGATGTGTGTTGGAAATGTTTCCAAGGTTGATGTGATCAACATCGCACGCTCTCTCTACCTTTGGGATTAGTGACGAACCTAAATAAATGTTATTTGGTGTTTTGCGTTGAGCATGAATGTGATTAGATCGTGTTTATTGCAATACGGTTATTCATTTAAGTTAGAGAATAATGGTTATTCTGTTTACATGAATAATACCTTCAATGGTCATGCACCCAGTGAGAATGGTTTGTTGAATCTTGATCGCAGTAATACACATGTTCATAACATTGATGCCAAAAGATACAAAGTTAATAATGATAGTACCACATACTTGTGGCACTACCGCTAAATGTCATATTGGTATAAAGAGCATGAAGAAACTCCATGCTAATGGATCTTTGGACTCATTCGATTTCGAATCGGTTGAGACATGCGAACCATGCCTCTTGGGCAAGATGACTAAGGACCCCGTTTTCGGATGGATGGAGTGGGCAAGTGATTTATTGGAAATGATATATGTTGATGTATGCAATCCAATGAGTCTTATAGCATGCGGTGGATATCGTTATTTTCTTACCTTCACTGATGATTTGAGTAGATATAGTGTATGTTTGCTTAATGAAACACAAGTCTGAATCATTTGAAAATTTCAAGCAAATTCAGAGTGAAGTTTAAGATCATCGTGACAAGAAGATAAAGATGTCTGCGATATGATAGTGGAGGTGAATATCTGAGTTACGAGTTTGGCATACAACTTTAGACAATGTGAAAGTTGTTTCACAACACACGCCACCTGGAACACCATAGCGTGATGGTGTGTCCGAACGTCATAGTCGTGCTCTATTGGATATGGTGCGTGCTATCATGTCTCTTATCGTTTTGCTACTATAATTTTGGGGTTATGCATTAGAGACAACTACATTCACTTTAAATAGGGCACCATCTAAATCCGTTGAGATGACACCATGTGAATTATGGTTTGATGGAAACCTAAGCTGTCATTTCTTGATGTTAGGAGCTGCGACGCTTGTGTGGAAAAAAATCACCTAATGAGATCGAACCCAAAGCGGACAAATGCATCTTCATAGAATACCCTAAGAACAGTTGGGTGAACCTTCTATCTTAGATCCAAGCATAAAGTGTTTGTTGCTAAAACGGGTCCTTTCTCGAGAAAAAGTTTCTCTCGAAAGAATTGAGTGGGAGGAAGATGGAACTTGATGAGGTTGTTGAACCTTTGCTTCAACCAAAGAGTAGCGCAGCACAGAAAGATGTTTCTGTGGAGCCTACGTCAGTTGAAGAGGAAGTTAATGATGATGATCATGAATCTTCGGATCAAGTTACTATCGAACATCGTAGGTCGACAAGGACGTGTACTGCTCCTAAGTGGTACGGCAACTTTGTCTTGGAGGTCATGTTGTTGGACAACAATGAACCTATGAGCTATGGAGAAGCGATGATGGGCCTAGATTCCGACAAATGGTTAGAGGCCATGAAATCCGAGAAAGGATCCATGTATGAAAACCAAGTATAGACTTTGGTAGACTTGCTCGTTGGACGGCAGGTCGTCGAGTACAAATGGACCTTTAAAATGAAGACATACGCTGATGGTGAATGTCACCATTTATAAAGCTTGACTTGTCGCAAAGAAGTTTCCGGCAAGTTCAAGGAGTTGACTACGATGAGACTTTCTCACTCGTAGCGATGCTAAAGTCTGTTGGAATTATGTTACCAGTTGCTGCATTTTTAAATTATGAAAGCTGGCAGATGGATGCCAAAACATCGTTTCCTTCCTTAAGGAAAGGTTGTATGAGATACAACCAAAAGGTTTTGTCAGTCCTAAGGATGCTAAAAGGTGTGCAAGCTTCAGTGATCCTTCTATGAACTGAAGCAAGCATCTCGGAGTTGGAATATACACTTTGATGAGGTGATCAAAGTTTTTGAGTCTATAAAAAGTTTATGAGAAACTTGTATTTACAATAAAGTGAGTGGGAGCACTATAGAGTTTCTGGTAAGCATATGTGGTTGACATATTGTTGATCGGAAATGATGCAGAATTTCTGGAGAGCATAAACGGTTGTTTGAAAAGAGTTTTTCAAAGAAAGACATGGAAAAAGCTACCTAACTGTTGAGCATCAAGATCTATAGAGATAGATCAAGATGCTTGATGAGACTTTCAATGAGTACATACCTTGACAAGATTTTGAAAGAGTTCAAAATGGATCAGTCAGAGAAAGAGTTCTCTCCTGATTTGTAAGGTGTGAAGTTGAGTGAGACTCAAAGCTCGACAATGGCAGAAGAAAGAGAAAGGACGAATGTCGTCCCCTATGCCTTAGCCATAGGCTCTATATTATGCCATGCTGTGTACCGCACCTATGTGTGCCTTGCCATGAGTCTGTCAAGGGGTACAAGAGTGGTCCGGGAGTGGATCACTGGACAGCGGTCAAAATTATCCTTAGTAACCAGAGGACTAAGGAGATGTTTCTCGATTATGGAGGTGATAAAGAGTTCGTCGTAAAGAGTTACGTCGATGAAAGCTTTAACACCAATCCGGATGACTCGGAGTAGCAGTCTGGATACGTATAGTGGAGCAGCCATTTGGAATAGTACCAAGTGGAGTGTAGTAGCAGTGTTTACAATTTAACATAGAGATTTGCAAAGTACACACGGATCTGAATATCGCAGACCCGTTGACTAAAAGACCTCTCTCACATGCAAAGCATGATCGAGCCCCAGAACTCATTGGGTGTTAGATTCATAACAACGCGGATCACACGGTGATGTGAACTAGATTATTGACTCTAGTGCAAGTGGGAGACTGTTGGAAATATGCCCTAGAGGCAATAATAAATTGGTTATTATCATATTTCCTTGTTCATGATAATCGTTTATTATCCATACTATAATTGTGTTGATCGGAAACTCAGATATATGTGTGGATACATAGACAACACCATGTCCCTAGTATGCCTCTAATAGACTAGCTCGTTGATCAAAGATGGCTATGGTTTCCTAGTTATGGACATGAGATGTCATTTGATAACGGGATCACGTCATTAGGAGAATGATGTGATGGACAAGACCCAAACTACAAACGTAGCATATGATCATGTCAGTTTATTGCTACTGTTTTCTTCATGTCAAGTATTTGTTCCTATGACCATGAGATCATCCAACTCACTGACACCGGAGGAGTACATTGTGTGTATCAAACGTCGCGACGTAACTGGGTGACTATAAAGGTGCTCTACAGGTATCTCCGAGGGTGTCTGTTGGGTTGGCATGGATCAAGACTGGGATTTGTTACTCCGTGTGACGAAGAGGTATCTCAGGGCACACTCGGTAATACAACATCACAATAAGCCTTGCAAGCAATGTGATTAAGTGTTAGTCACAGGATCTTGTATTACTAAACGAGTAAAGAGACTTGCCGGTAACGAGGTTGAACTAGGTATGGAGATACCGATGATTGAATCTCGGGCAAGTAACATACCGAAGAACAAAGGGAACATCATACGGGATTAACTGAATCTTTGACATAGAGGTTCGACCAATAAAGATCTTCGTAGAATATGTAGGAACCAATATGGGCATCCAGGTCCTGCTATTGGTTATTGACCATAGAGGTGTCTCGGTCATATCTACATAGTTCTCGAACCCGCAGGATCTGCATACTTAAGGTTCGGTGACGTTTCAGTAGTATAGAGTTATCTATGGTGGTGACCGAAGGTTGTTCGGAGTCCCGGATGAGATCCCGGACATCACGAGGAGCTCCATAATGGTCCGGAGGTAAATATTCATATATAGGAAGTCCTGTTTTTGTCGCCGGAAAAGTTTCGGGCTCATCAGTAGTGTACCGGGAGTGCCGGTAGTGTACCGGGAGACCATCGGGAGGGGTATTTCGACCCAAGAGGCTACATGGGCTATGGGGAAGTGAATACCAGCCCTTAGTGGGCTGGTGGAAGTCTCACACAAGGCCCATGCGACTGGGAGAGAAAACCCAAAGAGATAAGGTGGAAAAAAGGCAAAATAGGGAGGAATCCTAGTCCTACTAGGATTGGAGGAGGATTCCTCCTCTCCCACTTGGTTCGGCCGAACCAAGGGCTGTCCCTTGAGGGCCAGGCCTCCTCCTCTCTTCCTCCTATATATACTGGAGGTTTTATGGTTTTTGGCACCAGATTTTCAGCCACATGCTACCCGTTCCTCCAGTGCATAGTTTCTCCTTTAGATCGGATTTTTGCAGTCCTTAGACGAAGCCCTGCCGGAATAGCTCCACCACCATCGCCGGAGCGCCGTCATGCTGCCGGAGAACTCTTCTACCTCTCCGCTCCCTCTTGCTGGATCAAGAAGGCGGAGATCATCATCGAGTTGTACGTGTGCTGAACGTGAAGGTGCCGTTCGTTCGGCGCTAGATCAGAAGGACCGTGATCAAGATTGCGAGACGGGTCGTGATGAGATCGCGGGACGGATCGTGATGAGTTCGCGGGACGGATCGTGATTGGATCGCAGGACGGATCGTGATGAGATCGCGGGACGCTCGGCGATTTGGATCGCGAAGACGTTCGACTACATGAACCGCATTTCTTAACGCTTCCCGCTTAGCGATCTACAAGGGTATGTAGATCCACTCTCTCTCTCGTAGATGCTCATCACCAGGATAGGTCTTGCGTGAGCGTAGGAAATTTTTTGTTTCTCATGCGACGTTCCCCAACAGCTGAAACATATCAACAGGGTATACAAAAAGGGAATACAATGCTTCTCCGCAATAATTGATGACCTCGATAAAATTGTCGAGACTTCGTACACCTTCCGCAAAAGAGATTGATACTAAAAAATAACCAAATCAGCAGATATCAGGGAGTAGCTATGAGTTTGCAATGCACACCACCATGATATTGTATGAGTTCCATTCCAAAAATTTCCCAACATATGAACAAGAGTTGTAGGCTTACAAAGTTTCCTTGTTGTCGAATTTTTGCTATATGGTTTGGTCATCATTACTTTGTTAATTGTACACCATACTATTTATTAGCACATGTTTTAAAAATTAAGAAATGCAAAAAGAAATTTGTAACGAACAACTTGTTCTATTTGTAATTTCTAAAGCGGCATTCTATAAGTTGTGCTTTAACAAAATACAATATTTTTTTTCCAAAGCTATATGAAAGCATACCATTTTATTGTTTTTTGCCTTTTTGTATATCAGGTACGTTTGTGCATTATGGAATAATCTAACAAGATATTTTCTTATACCAAAGTAGGTATAAAAACATATAAATACACAATACATGTTGTCATCTTATATGTTTTGTTTGGGATAGATAGAATTCAGTTCATCAAAATATCAAAAACTAGAAGTAACACAAATTCCATGATAAAAAGTTCCTAATTTAGCATTGGTATTTTCATACTATATGTGTCTACTTGTAAAATTTAATTATAATATTACCAACTCCATTGTGTGATTAAATATTGTTAAAATACAATAAAATATAATAGTTAATAATGTATGATTGAGGTGGCATCAACAAAAAATATCGTTAAGATTTATTAACATTGACAATACAAAAGTATTTTTGTTTAGTATAAAATAGGTGATAATGTTTGTACGTGCGAGAATGCATCTCTTGAGAGTTGCACGTCCGACCATCTCCCTTATGCCTTATGTTTTTTTTGAAAACTTTATCGCTTATGGTGTGCTTCGCTGGTTGATATGCCTTCCTTTATCGATGCCAACTGTGGTTTGAATCGGACAAATCTCACCAATTCAAACTCCAAATCTCAATTCGAGTGTCTCTTGTGAGTGATCCAAATTCGACCAACATAATTTAGGCTTCTTTGCTTGGAATTCCTAATCCACCACATGTTCTTAAAATGCTTTACAAGGATCAACACCATTGATGATCAAACAATTCTAAAGTAAATGTTACAGGGTAAGAATGAAATTCGATGAAGCTTCATTTTTGGTTAAATATGCCACCATAGAACAACACCCACAAAAGATAACCATGCATAGATGTGTAAATGTGCACATGAAGGGCATCATAGTAGAGATCGTGAATGCCCAATGTTTATGAAGCATGTTTCGTTATATCTGAATGAATGTTCTCTTGCTTACTCACGAGTAAAAATGGGTATCCAACAAAACTAAAGTAGTATTGTGCTAAACAAAATCATGAGCTGTCCATTTACCAAGAGGGGTAGAACATGAGCTCTTCATCAATGCCCTCCCTCTTATTTTAGATCCGAGAAAACAACACATCTTTTATCCAAACCTTTACCAATGTCTAGTTAACTTCTCCTAAACTTGCCCGCTGAAGAGTCACTTATACCGAGAGTGGAATCATGCAGATTCAAGAGAAATCTCAACATGGAAAAGAAAATAATGAAGTCGTATGGTAGAACTTGAGGATGACTCAACCCCCAGCTCTATCTCATCTCGAAGGGAAGCTCGATGGAATGTTGGGGCTTGTAGCTACGGCACCCCAAAGCCAGGGATTGATACGAGCAAGAAGAAGACTATGACATATATTATTTGAGTTTAATTTATTGTTTGATTTTTGAAATAACCACCCCTGACAGATATAGCCACGAGTTAAAATGAGTTGAAAGTTAAGAAGCAAGGACTATTAATAGACTTGGATACGGTAGGGAAATCTTGTATGGGACTGAAAGCCTACCATAATCAAGTTCAAAACTCATAATCCCTAATCTTGTGGTGTAATTGTTTACTCGCTGGGAAGTATCCTCACTCTCTATGTCGCCATGGATCCTGATGTGAGTATGCATGAGTTACTAAGCACATCATTAGTTGAACAACATGCTTCGGCCTTTGCCATTCCCATTTCTCCTCAAGCTTAAACTGCTTCAACTTTGAATCGGTAGATTCTCTTTTGGAGGATGATCAAAGCTAGCCTTCGCAGGAAATTGGGTTTTTATTTGGCATAAAGGTAGATATTCTCGTGTTGGGTACTATGGTCTTATGTTTGAGGGGGTCATGCTAGTTCTATATTTTGCGATCCGTGGAAATCTGGATGTGTCCCTAAGCAAAAGTGTCAGACTGGACACGCGAGACATGATGGATCACGTCACTAGCAACTAGACTCTTGGCTCAACTGCATTCTTTGCTCCAGAGATGTTAGGGAGCCACAAGAGTATCTTCTCTTGAATTGCAATTTTGAGGCCTGCTTCAGTAAACCCTCCTCACAAACCGTATAGAGTCAGTGTGGTCATTTCACCAAATCGTATACTCATCTGCATATATGACACGCACGAGGTATCGTACCCACTTTTTATCAAACTTTGAAAAATAGCGAAAAGGCATGAAGCGAACTCAAGACCTCTTGGTCTAAGGAGAACCACACTAACCAACTAGGGCATCCTAATGCTTGTGCCTATTTTCTTGTTTTTGTTTTTCTATTTGTTTTTGAAAAGCGAACATTTTTTGAAATTTTGAACAAAATTCTATAAGTGTGAGCATTTTTTAAAAACAAGAAAGAAATAAAAAAATGAAAAGATGAAAAAATAAGAAAGAAAGAAAACAAATAGAAAAACGAAAAATAAATAGTGATAAAACGACTGGTTCAATAATGGGTCGGCCCAGCATTAGATTCTCTTTCCATTTTTCTATTTGTTTTCTTTCTTTCTTATTTTTTCATCTTTTCATTTTTTTTTATTTCCTTCTTCTTTTTTAAAAAATGCTCACACTTATAGAATATTTTTCAAAATTTCAAAAAATGTTCGCTTGTTAAATTTTGTTCATAAGATACAAATATCCGCTTTTTAATAAAACTGTACAGATATGTCAAAAAATTGTTCATTTAAACAGACAAATGCTCACATCAATATAATTAAATTTCTGAATATCTATTAAATATAAAGATTGTTTGTTTATTATCCGTTTAGACAAAAGCGTTCGTTTAAGTAGAAACATACTCACATACAAAAATCAAATACTTTTAAATTTCTTAACATCTTTTAAATATAAAAGTAAAAAATGAAAATATATCAATCAACGACCAGTTTATTATTCGTTTTTCGTTTCTTTTTCATTCTTGTTGTTTTTACTTTTTTCCTTTTTTGGTTCCTTTTCTTTTATTTTTTTTGCTCACGTCAATATAATGGACCCAAAAAAATTTCACAAACTAGCATCACCATGCCAATCATCCATGATAAATTCCATTGAGTTCTGATATCTAATGCACTCTCTATGTTTTTCTCGGTGAAAAAACCATAAAACACTGCGCGCACGTGCGTTGGCTGTCCGAATTCCTTCAAATTTTGCATGGAGGCTTGATTTGGTGTCATTTCATGCGTGACAAGAAGCATACCATGTTCAAAGGTGATGGTTTGGGTAGGTGAGTAGGGTATGTCAGGATGCACTTTTTTTCTTATCAGTAAAATGGATTCATTCCCCCCCCCCCCACACACACACACTAGCATCATCATGCCAAGCATCCATGATAAACTTCATTGAGTTCTAACGTTTTATGAATTATTAGGTTTTTTTATGGAAAGGCCCTAAAACACTAGCCGAACGTGACATGACGTACGTTTTGTATTTTGCACGGAGGCCTGATATGAGCTTGCCCACATGCTGAAAAAAAATTAATGTCATTCTTGCATGGCAAGAAGCATACCATGTTTAAATGTGGCAGTTCGGGCATTAATAAAATGGACCCATTTTTCCACGCACACTAGCATCACCATGACAAGCATTCATGATCAATTTCATCGAGTTTTGACATTTTACTCATTTTCTAGAGTTTTCCCGGTAAAAAAACCCCAAAAGACTAGCCGAAAGTGACACAACTGTGTACGGTGTCCAAAATTATATCTATTTTTGCATGCAGGCCCACCATGAGCATTCTAAGGCCTTGTATCACCATTTCAAGGCACCACGCTAAGTTTTCGTGTTTTCGACAATTCTGTTTTCAATAATGTTCATGCTTTCAAGATTTTAGAAAATAATCCTGTATTCATATTGTTTCTACACAAATACAAAAAAATGTTAGCTGAAAATTCAATTTTTTGTTCATATTTTCTGATTTTTGCCTGAAATTTCAAATTTCATAGTATTTTTCAAAAGTCATTCGTGTTTAAATTTTGTTTTCTGTTTTTAAATATGTTCGTGTTATGACTTTCTGAGCAATTTGGAAAGATACGAACAATTGTTTTTGGAAATATTTGTACTTTATGAACAAAACTGAAAAGAACAGACATTTGGAAAAAAGCGAACAAATTTTTATAAGCATGAGCATTTTTGGAAAAAGAAAAAATAAATAAAAATAGAAAAAACAAAAAATAAATAGTGATAAAAGCACCGATTTATCAATGGACCAGTCCAGCCGCGAACTGAAGTAGAAGAAAACAACAATAAGAAGTAAATACGTATGTCTTAGTTGTATTGTGGTCCTCCTTACTTCAAAAAGTCTTGAGTTTGATTCACGTTACCTGCACTCTTTTTTCTTTCAAAAAAAATGTGAAAACCAGCTAAGGATGTCGTGAGAAAAAGAAGACATCCTTTTTTCCTTTTTAGAAAGCAAGTGAAAAACAACTAAGGGCGTTGTGAGAAAAAAAAAGACACTGCAAGGAAAAACAGGGTGCCGCGTATATACATAGGCCACACATCGACACGGATGAAAAGACCATCTTATTCTTTATCATGAAGAAGTATAGAAAAATCTTAACCATTGTGTTTAGAGGATGTACCGAAGCAAAAGTGTGCAATTTTAATTCCTCTGTCCAATTCAAGCACACTTTAATGTTGTATGAGTTGGTCTGCTGTCTTTATAATGAAAGATTTAGAACTCACGGATTAATCATTGTTGGAAGTTATGCATTGACGCCTCATCGAGGGCGTGTTTGGCACTACCGGCACGATGTTGATGCCACCTACACAATGCGTCGCGCGCTGTTGCACGCGCCACATGGTTAGTGAAGGCGGTAAGTGGCGAGCAATGACCTAGGATTAAATTGTGATAAAACACATATGTTTTTCTTATCACAAGTCAACTGTGCCTACTGAAGTCCAGCAAGTTCTAAAGGCAAATCACATACTTAATTAATACTCTTCCATAATGTAAGACTTTTTTAATACTAATATAGTGTTAAAAAACGTCAGGACGGAAAGAGGAGTTTGTATATGCAATACCATGATGTTTGCTTGCATAAAGTGACAACCACGCACCACAACAGTGACATCATTGACATGTGCTGAAAGTGCATGCATGTAAACATGCATTGCAACCTGAATATGCAGGCTCCTCCAGTCACTTCGACGCCATAGGACTGGACCACACATGTGGAATAGCTCTCAGTTTTAGGTCATACTTTCTGCTTACTGCAAACCCAAATTTCTCTGACATGTCAAACGAAGCACGGTTAGCACCATCCGGGAGCATCCAATCGAAGTGATACAAAAGGTTTGCTAATGCCATCTCAGTGATTGATGAGCTAAACTGAATCCCCGGGCATTGTCGTCTCCCAGCCCCAAAGGGAATGAACTCAAAGTATGTCCCTTTGTAGTTCACATTGTTCTTCTCAAATCTCTCTGGCATGAACTCTTCAGGGTTGATCCAATATCTAGGATCCCGAGAAATTGCGAAAATATTAATATAAACATTAGTACCTTTAGGTATATCATAACCCATGACCGTACAATCCTCTCTGGCCATGCGTGGAATCAGAGGGCCAGGCGGATGCAACCTAAGGGCCTCCTTGATGATCATCTGCATATAGTGGAGTTCACCAAGGTCGCTATTAGTAATGACAGATCGGCCTTCACCCAACACCCTGCGTACTTCATGTTGTGCTTTAGCCATAGTATTAGGGTTGTGCATAAGCTCTGATATGACCCACGCCAAATTGTTCCCCGTGGTTTCTGTACCCCCTGCAAATATATCCTGCAAACGGAAACCATGAAAAATGCAATGTTAAACCGTTGTTGTATGCACATATTATGTCCTCTCTGTGTGTATATATAGAGGACAAAGCTATTCCATAACCGGCCGTAAATATTACTATCTCCGTCCAGAATCCCTTATCGCTCAAATGGATGGATGTATCTGGCACTACAGAGGAAGTACGAAATATTATTCTACAACCAAGTCGGCCTGCATAGAAGCTGATATCTAATTTGTGAATTAAAAAAAAAACTAAAGGACAGCATGAAAAAAAGGCCATAGCAAAAAGAAAAAACTCACTTCTACTTCATCAATCCTTTAAGCCTTCAATCTGACACCGCCTCCCCGGACCCCTCGCCGACCAGTGCACCACCGCCCCGGCCTCACTAGCGCACCGTCGTCTCCTGACTCCTTCCTTTGGAGCAGCAGCATCACGCGGCGTCTGTGCGGGGGAGTTTGTTGTACCTTAGTACTGAGGAGTTCCACGCAAGGTCATCGACGAGGTTGAAGCCGCTATCTCTATCGATCGGGCAAAACCATCATAGTCCCCACCGCTGACGCCCTTTTACCCAACGACCTTCAGCGCTAGGTCGACTCCATCCCTCCCTCCTGGTGGTAGAGTTTCGAACGAGTGTGCGCTACCTACCTCCCTCTAGTCCGTATCACTCGGAGCATCGAGTTACTGTGAGAAACTCTCCCCCTTGTCGTGTTGAGAACTGAGATCGTGCCCTTCCTCCCACAGTTCATTCAAGGCCCTAGTGCAATCCCCAACGGCATGTCCAAGCGATTGGGTTGATATATCGATTCCGCTAAAATTTCTCTTAGCTTCCGCCATAAAGCTGGAGGGAGTGGTTACCCCCCCCCCCCTCCCTACAAACTAGTGTGTATTTATTACTGTTGTTGTGTTATGTTTTGTGGTTCCTCTATTTTTTATGTATCCCTATTAGTATTTCGGTTTTCATGTTAATTTTTTTCTTGAAATTTTGATATTTTTTGTTGATACCTTACCAAGCTGATTGCTTGGTTTCAAATTTTGCTATTATCCTCACTTTTCTTGTTTCTTATTTTCCTCACTTGTTGATTGACTCATTATTTATAGGTTTTTATTTACTTCATGTAGAGAATAAATGGCCTTCTGAACCAAGTGCAATTCTTTCCAGAGTTTCGTTTTGGATTAATGATTGAAGCGTTTTGCATGCGAAGGGGGACGCGAGAGTGGGACTGCAGCTGTGCGCAAAGCTCCTGGAATGAGTCGTGGCTGAAATCATTCAAGCCTAACGCAATTGGGTGTTGTGGATTCCCAACGTTGGACGGTACAAAGCGTCCGGACAGCACTATATGAATCGTTATGACTTACGAGAGGTTTGAAGATCCGCTTTGAAGATACCCTAAACTGGCTATTTGCTGCTAATGGGCCATTTACATGCCAAATCCTAATAGGAAGCTTGTTAGGAAGGGTCGGCCATGGCCCAGAATGGTCCACGCGCTCCGCCACAATAACATAATTATTCAGTGTTTTAAATAGCAAGCTATGCTAAATAGCAGTGGTCCTTAAAATTAGCTATAGCGATGCTATATATAAAGGCCGGATAATAGCGGACTATGTTACATGAGTATCATTTAACGACACCCCGCTGAAATAGCTATAGCATAGTAACCTATTTAAAACTACAATTTGTTAAAACACATCTAGATGTGATATAAGTATTACACATCTAAGTCCTATACCATTGATCTTACGTAGAGATTCGTGTAGGTATTTTCCTTTTATTTTTCTTTTTTTTCCTTTTCCTTTTTATGTTTGATTTAGTCATTTAGATGTGCAATATCTATGTCATATCTAGATGTGCCCTACACAACCTTAAAACTAATATAATCTCCTTTCCTAGAGGCTCTACATTTTAGGATGACCTTTTCATTGCCTGGGTGTTATGAGTTGTTTTGATGTTGATTATTGTTGTTGCATACCTTTTGACAGTATTAATATTACGCTACTACTTTGTAGGTAGGTATGGCGCTTCCAACATCTCGACAAGATTCCAACATCGTATTTGCTGTTGCACGAGCTAGATCTATTTAGTATCATCTTCATATTTAAATTAATGTTACTATCCTGCTTGCTAAATAAACAATTCAATACTTGAAGCTGAGAGAGATACTCACAAACAAGACGGCCCCCATTGTCTCCGTGGTGAGAGGAAATTCCAAAGTGTCCTCCTGCTGGAGCCTGAGCAGCACGTCCAACAGGTCCTCATTGCCTGGGACGGAACCGCCCGCTCCATAAGCTCGCTCAGCCTTGCGATTCTCGACGACCTCGGCGATGATGCGGTGGATGAGGCCATGGCATCTCTTCATGTCGCGCTCGCCATTGCTCAGCCACCGGACCAACCTCGACGACGGGAACATGTCGACCAGGCAGAAGCCGCTCACTATCTTAAACACCTTGTCCATCTCCCGGAGGAACTCGCACTGACGTGCGAACTTGCCGCCGAAGACCGCCCTCGTCACGATGTCGTTGCTGAGCGCCATCACCTTCTCGCTGACGTTGATGGCGGCGCCGGCGGAGGCGGCGGCCGCGATGCCGCGGACGAGGCCGCCCACCTCCTCAGCCCTGATGCCCTCCATGCGACCCACCTGCGCGGAGCCGAGGAGCTGCACGATGCAGATCTTGCGCGTCTGGCGCCAGTGGTCGCCGTACGGGGCGAACACCATGTCCTTGCCGCCGGAGCTGGCGATGTCCAGCGTCACGCTGCGCGGCCGGTCCGCGAAGGCGGGGTCGTTGGTCTTCATCACCAGCGCCGCGGCCTCGGCGCTGGACACCACCACGGCGGGGACCTCGCCTAGCCTGAGGAGCATCAGCGGCCCGTGCCGGCGAGATAGCTGCATCATCGTATGATGCGGGAGGGCGCTGAGGAAGTGGTGAAGGCTGCCGATGAGCGGGAGTGTCCATGGCCCGGGAGGCAGCCGCTTCTTCCTGGGGTCGGTCTTGCTCTTGCCACCGGAGAGCTTGATGGACCAAAATGCCAGCACCGTGGTCGTGAAGATGGCTATGAAACACAGGCTTGTGAACCAGCAGTCCTCCATGGACACTGGTGAAGCTTGCTGGCAAGTGGCCATTGGCTTGCTTCTTCCAAGCTTTTAGATGACACGTGAAGGGTACTGGCAAGCCACGTGATGGCGACCAAGATAGGGAAGGACGGTGGCAAGTGATAACCGGCAACCTTATCTCGTTGGATTCTCTCCGCCACGGCCACGCATCACACTCTCCAGACGGTTCTCTGCTGGTCCTTGCACAGCGACAGCAACGTCACGGTCCGAGAGGACTCCCGTTTCAGCCACGTGTTTGCGTACGTATCTTTCCAGAAGGTTGTTCAGAGACGATTGTTACAGCAAGTACGACGACGGTAATAAACTGAGATATAAGAAGCGGGTTAGAAGGATTTAAACCGCTCTCACAGTATAAAAGGTTTTGCAAAGGGCTTTTATATTAGAAAACGAAGGAAGTATGTTTTTGTTGAGTTGAAAGAGAGTTAAGGTGAGTTAGGTAAACGGGTTAAAGATAAGTCATATGTTAATAAAATAATATTCCTTTTTAAGGGTGTGTTTAGGTCTCAGTCGAATGAGACTTCACAAAATCTCAGTCGATCGAGACTTCGCGAAATCTCAGTCAAGTAGTATAGTATGCAAGAAGAAGAAAAACGAAAAAAAAACTGTTTGCACGAATCCCGTTGCAAGATCAACGGATTATAGTATCGACTGAGACTTCGCGAAGTCTCAGTCAACTGATTTTTAGCAAGCCCGTTTTCTTAAAGCTAACTATTATACATGTTGACTATTAGATACTATGTTTTTTTAAGCTAACTATTATACATATTGACTATTAAATTCATTACAAATAACATGACAATGTGCTATAACCAATACCTAGCTATATTATTAACCATGTTCTTAGGACGGATTATCAATCAAATTAGAACGAACAGGTGCGGAGATTTTCTTTTCACAAGGCATTCTTTGTCTGCTCTTATCCATGATTTTGGAGACCAACGCCGCCTAAGCCTCGTCGGACCCCCTGATCGCCACCGAAGCCTTGCTGGCCGCTGCGACCGTACTTTCCTGCATGTGCCTGCCGCCCAAGCACCCTCTATGCCTGCCGACACCGTTCATGGCACACTACGCATCCGGTAAGTATTTGGTCAAATGTCATAGAAAAAAATTGACGTTCTTGTGATTTACTTTGAAGCAAACACGGTGTATTAAGATGAGGAGTACTTCCATGCCGATTTCATGTATTCATCTTCATCAGATGACAACGCAGATGATGGTGATTCTAGAGAACACAGAGCATGTGTAAAAACATGTTCTCAACTTCAAGGGTTGAACAAAGGGAAATTGAGTTTTGAATGAACGTCAGGCACGAGGGCATGTTGATCTTCACTAGGACTATGTTGCACCTGATGTGCTATTCGAACGCTATTTTAGCTGTCCATACGTGATGCATTGTTCTTACGCATCATGGAACGTGTAGTGTCCGTGATGATTACTTCAACACGAAAAAGTATTCTATTGCTCGCATTGGATTCTTCGGTCTTTAAAAGTGCACGACTGCTATAAGAATGCTTGTGTATGTCACAACCATAGAATAGTAGGATGAGTATCTTCAAGTGCCCGAGAGCACATGCCTGGAGGCCATGGTTAGATTTGATACTAGAGTGGTCAAGGTGTTTGGCCGGAATATTTAAGAGAATCAGATGTCAAAGACACAACAAGGCTCATGGCAGTTGGAGAATCAAGAGAGTTTATATGTACGGTCAGATACATTGAAAATGGAAGAACTGCACATATGCTCAACAAGGGCAATTACCGGCGTCATCGTTGAGTCCATTTAGTGATCTGGTAAAGGAGCAGAAGAGATTCTTGCCTTTTTCAGAGATGACTCTGACTTATCAAACCCATGAGAGAAAGCATACCTTTAAGACAAAGGTTTCTAACAAGCTTTGCAAGAGAATTAAATTTCTGTTTTTAGACCGGATCGAAATCAAGTTGCATAGTTGAACTCTTATAAATAAAAAACAGGCATGAGTATGAGGACTTGTTCATATGCCACATATTTTCGTACAGGTTCATCTTGATATTCGTTGGTTCTCTCAAAGTCAGCATCATAATGTGCTTGTTATGTCTCGCAGTGCGGATGTTTTCTGATTACATCTTGATCTACACACGTCATGCATCAAGAGTCAGTTGTTCAGCCAAAGGTCATATTCGTCGTGCGGGGTTGTCTTGGTTATTAACATAAGATCATACAAAAGCATTGGGCATTTAACGAATGCACCTCTTGTATCCCTAGAGATAAGATTCACGCCATCATACTAGACCATCCGTACTAGAATCGTGTTTCACAGTCTCTCTTTCCTTTGGCTCTCCGTGGCTTGATCTATGTGATCTTGGGTATCTACAGGGACAAAGATCACAAACTAGACAAGAGACATCTACAAAAAAATTATTTTACACATGCAAGACATCAGAATACTTCCATTGATCCCTTCGACGAATACATAGGGCTGCAGGGCTATGCTTCAACCAAGAATTTATCGAACTACTCACACATGGAGACCAAATCACAAGAAGAAACCATTTAAGCACACAACAAGAATATTGATTGATTGATGATATGTCTTATAATAATTGTCGGATGCGATACATGATTATAACGTATGGCTAATATGGATGAGTGCAATGGTGATGGTGGTTACTATGGAGATGGAGATTGAAACTGAGGGCCGTTATTTCCACTAAAGTTTAAGGGTTAGTAGACGATCAATAATCCCCTAATCATAACATGTCATCGTTTTAAATGCAATTACCGGTGTTTAAACTTAATTTACAGATGATGCAGAGTGTTCTCGATCTATGGACGTGATATTTAGCTAAAACTCACCTAGGTAGCAGCCAACAAATTAATAGCTAAGCTTGGAAAGCTGACGTGCCCTTTGAACATCTCCAATGCAAACCCCTAAAATGGATATGGTATTGGATGCGTCCATTGATAGTGATATGGGAGCTGGCCATCCAACCACACCTGCATATGCTTCAAAGCAAATTTAAATAAAATAGACGGATTTCATCAAACACGATGGAATTCACTAAAGTTGGGTCATCATAATTTAAATAAATCAGACCATACTTCATTTCACTGAAATATAAAACAAAACCTAGACTAACTTGTAGCAGACAATGACCTTGTAGGTGTGGCTGGTCGAGCAGATCTCACCGTCATCGTCGATTTGTCATTGTTGTGCTTCCTGTTGGAAATATGCCCTAGAGGCAATAAATAAAGTGTTTATTATTGTATTTCCTTGTTCATGGTAATCGTTTATTATCCATGCTATAATTGTATTAATTGGAAACATGGATACATGTGTGGATAAATAGACAAACACAATGTCCCTAGTATGCCTCTAGTGAACTAGCTCGTTGATCGAAAGATGGTTAAGGTTTCCTAGCCATGGACATGAGATGTCATTTGATAACGGGATCACATCATTAGGAGAATGATGTGATGGACAAGACCCAAACTACAAACGTAGCTTATGATCGTGTCAGTTTATTGCTACTATTTTCTGCATGTCAAGTATATGTTCCTATGACCATGAGATCATGCAACTCATAGATATCGGAGGAGTGCCTTGTGTGTATCAAACGTCGCAACGTAACTGGGTGACTATAAAGGTGCTCTACAGGTGTCTCCGAGGGTGTCTGTTGAGTTGGCATGGATCAAGACTGGGATTTGTTACTCCGTGTGACGGAGAGGTATCTCAGGGCCCACTCGGTAATACAACATCACAATAAGACTTGCAAGCAATGTGATTAAGTGTTAGTTGCAAGATCTTGTATTACGGAACGAGTAAAGAGACTTTCCAGTAACGAGGTTGAACTAGGTATGGAGATACCGATGATCGAATCTCGGGCAAGCAACATACCGAAGAACAAAGGGAACATCATACGGGATTAACTAAATCCTTGACATAGAGGTTCGACCGATAAAGATCTTCGTAGAATATGTAGGAACCAATGTGGACATCCAGGTCCCGCCATTGGTTATTGACCGTAGAGGTGTCTCGGTCATGTCTACATAGTTCTCGAACCCGCAGGGTTTGCACACTTAAGGTTTGGTGACGTTTCGGTAGTATAGAGTTCTGTATGGTGGTGACCGAAGTTTGTTTGGATTCCCGGATGAGATCCCGGACGTCATGAGGAGCTCCGGAATGGTCCGTAGCTAAAGATTCATATATAGGAAGTCCTGTTTTGGTCGCCGGAAAAGTTTCGGACTCATCGGTAGTGTACCGGGAGTGCCGGTAGTGTACCGGGAGGAGTATTTCGACCCAAGAGGCTACATGGGCTGTGGAAGAGTGGAAACCAGCCCTTAGTGGGCTGGTGGAACAACCACAAGAGGCCCATGCGACTGGAAGAAAAAGTCCTAAGAGAAAAAGTGGAAAAAGGCAAAAAAAAAGGGTGAATCCTAGTCCTACTAGGATTGGAGGTGGACTCCACCTCCACCCTTGGTTCAGCCGACTCCTTGGTGGCTTGGGGCAAGCCACCTCCTCTCTTCCTCCTATATATACTGGTGGTATTGAGGGTTGTTGCACTAGAATTTCAGCCACGTGCTACCCGTTCCTCCAGTGCATAGGTTCTCCTCTAGATTGGATTTCTGCAGTGCTTAGGCGAAGCCCTGCCGGAATTGCTCCACCACCATCGCCGGAGCGCCGTCAGGCTGCCGGAGAACTCTTCTTCCTCTCCACTCCTTCTTTCTGGATCAAGACGGTGCAGATCGTCATCAAGTTGTATGTGTGCTGAACACGGAGGTGCCGTCCGTTCGGTGCTAGATCCGAAAGATCGTGATCAAGTTCGTGGGACGGATCGTGATCAAGTTTGTGGGACGAATCGTGATCGGATCGCAGGACGGATCGTGATTGGATCGTGGGACGGATCATGATTGGATCGCGGGACGCACGGCGATTTGGATCGCGAAGACGTTCGACTACACCAACCGCGTTTCTTAACGCTTCCCGCTTAGCGATCTACAAAGGTATGTAGATTCACTCTCCCTCTCATAGATGCTCATCACCATGGATAGATCTGCGTGTGTGTAGGAATTTTTTTTGTTTCCCATGCAACGTTTCCCAACAGTGGCATCATGAGCTAGGTCTATGTGTTGATGAGATCTCGAGTAGAACACAAATGGTTTGTGGGCATTGATGCTTAGATTGCTTCCTCCCTTGGTCGGATTTTGGTTCAACGGTATTGTGAGATGAAGCGGCTCGGACCAACATTACTCGTACGCTTACGAGAGACCGGTTCCCTTGACGCAACTTGTTGCCTAGATGGCTTGCGGGTGGCAGTTTCTCTTACTTTAGTTGGATCGCATTCGACAAAGGCGGTCCTTGAGAAGGTTGAAAAGCAAATTATGTATCACCGTTGTGGTTTATGCGTAGGTGAGAATCGTTCTTGCTAGAAACCCGTAGCATCCACGTAAAACATGCAAACAATAATTAGAGGACGTCTAACTTGTTTTCTCAGGGTATGTTGTGATGTGATATGGTCAATTACATGATGTGATATATGTGATGTATGAGATGATCATGTGATGTATATAATTTCACGACTTGCATGTCGATGAGTACGGCAACCGACAGGAGCCATAGGGTTGTCTTTAATTATTGTATGACCTGCGTGTCAATCATTAAGCGCTATGTAATGCTTTACTTTATTGCTAAACGGTAGCAATAGTAGTAGAAGCATGTTGGGCGCGACAACCCCGATGGCGACACGTTGATGGAGATCAAGATGATGAAGATCATGGTGTCTTGTCGGTGACGATGGAGATCATGCCGGTGCTTTCAAGATGGAGATCTAAAGCACAAGTTCATGGCCACATCATGTCACTTATGAATTGCATGTGATGTTAATCCTTTTATGCACCTTGTTTTGCTTAGTACAACAGTAGCATTATAAGGTGATCCCTCACTTAAATTTCAAGATAAATTGTGTTCTCCCCGAGTGTGCACCGTTGCGAAAGTTCGTCGTGTTGAGACACCACGTGATGATCGGGTGTGATAGACTCTACGTTCACATACAACGGGTGCAAGCCAGTGTTGCACGCGCAGAACACTCGGGATAAACTTGACGAGCCTAGCATGTACAGACATGGCCTCGGAACACAAGAGACCGAAAGGTCGAACATGAGTCATATAGTAGATATGATCAACATGATGATGTTCACCATTGAAGCCACCTCAACTCACGTGATGATCGTACTTGAGTTGGTGGATTTGGATCATGTGACACTCAGATGACCTTAGGGATGTCAATTTGAGTGGGAGCTTTAGTAATTTGATTAACTAAACTCATTATCTTGAACAATAGTCTAAGTAAACTTTGCATATTTATGTTGTAGATCAATGGCTCGCGCAGTAGCACCCCTGAATTTTAATGCGTTCCTAGAGAAAGCTAAGTTGAAAGATGATGGACGTAACTTTCTTGACTGGGCCCGTAATCTGAGGATTATCCTCACGGCTTCCCAGAAATCATATGTCCTTGATGCACCGCTTGGTGACCAACCAGAAGACATGACCTCCGAAGACGTTAAGAACGCTTGGGAGGCACGTACTAGAGATTACTCAATAGTTCAGTGTGCAATATTGTATGGCTTAGAACCGGGACTTCAAAGACGTTTTGAACATCATGGAGCATATGAGATGTTCCAGGAGTTGAAGTTTATCTTTCAGAAGAACGCCCCGATCGAGAGGTATGAAACCTCTGATAAGTTCTTTGCTTGCAAGATGGAAGAGAACGGGTCTATCAGTGAACATATACTCAGAATGTCTGGGTATTCAACTCGTCTAGCGGAGTTGGTGTAAGAGCACATTTCTCCATGTGTGGTTTTGGTAATTGATGACACCCCTATGGACTAATGGTTGCCTTGAGTTATATTCGAAGGATTTGTCCATAGGCACTTCTTGAAGTCCATCTGTTGGGTTTCAAGGAGTTTATATGATGACCAAGGTGGTATTCAAGGTTTATCCTAAGTTTGGTTATGTGAGAGTTGAGCTTATTGCAATCATGTCTTGAAGAAAAAGATAGTGTGAGCATTCATGATTACCTTCAAGACATCATCTTTATGAAGAGAGAAGATAAGATACAAGGTTGATCAAGACTAAGTCAAAGAGTGAATCAAGTGATCAACACACAAAGCATACAAGATGTACCGAGAGGGATCAAGTGATCCCATGGTATGGTAAGCATTGTCCATTACGCTTTGTGTACTAACCCATTTCCTTGTGAGAGTTCCTTATGGGGTTAGGCATATTTCCATGGGATTGCATCAAGAGGAAGATCCCATACAACCCATGGAAGATGACATCAAGTGGTGATCATTATCAAGGTTGCGGTGTGCAAGTTCAAGTGAAGCATCATGGAGAGATCAGACTTGAAGCTTGTCGTCCATTGTGGTGACAATGGACTTGTGAAGATGTGCCGCATAGTAGCTCACCCATAGTGGAGTATGGGGGAGCAATCATCTAGTCTTCATCAAGCCAACGCAATCAAGAAAGGTGGTCCATCTTGAGGAAGTCAGGATCGTCATCATCTAGATCAAGTGGACTATGCGCAAGGCTAAGGTTTGACCTTGATAGGGTTTTCTATTTTACCGGTCTCATAGTGGTAGTTGGGAGACTGGGTTATAGGGTAGGTAACCGTGCTATCAAGGGGGCTCTCAAGTGAGTAGCTTGATCGTATCGTTCATTGAGAGCTCAGACCATTGCATTCTTGGCATCATCAATTTTCTTGGTTCTTGGTTGGTTTTTCTCTTTGAGGTTTCTTGAGCTTATGGTCAACTTCATGACTAGTTCAAGTTCATCGAAAACGGAGTCCATATGCATATTCTATGATGTTTTCGATGTTGGAGTTATTGTCGATTCTTCATTGTAAGAGGTTTCTCATCTCTTCTCCTTTGGCATTCTTTTACTACCTCTTCTTAAGAAAACCTTCTATATCAGATCCGAAGGCAAAGTGTTTGTCGCGAACAACGGAACATTTCTTGAGAAAGAGTTTCTCTCGAAAGAATTGAGTGGGAGGAAAATAGAGCTTGATGAGGTTATTGAACCTTTACTTCAGCCAGAAAGTAGCGCAGCGCAGAAAGATGTTTCTGTGGAACCTACGACGGTAGAAGAGGAAGTTAATGATGATGATCATGAAGCTTCGGATCAAACTTCTATTGAACCTCGTAGGTCGACAAGGCCGCGTACTACCCCTGAGTGGTACGGCAACCCTGTCTTGGAGGTCATGTTGTTGGACAACAATGAACCTACGAGCTATGGAGGAGTAGTGATGGGCCCGGATTCCGAGAAATGGTTAGAGGCCATGATATCCGAGATGGGATCCATGTATGAAAACAAAGTATGAACTTTGGAAGTATTACCTGAAGGGCGAAAGGCCATTCAGAACAAATGGATCTTTAAGAAGAAGACAGACGCAGACGGTAATATTACCATCTATAAAGCTCGACTTGTGGCAAAGGGTTTTTCACAAGTTCAAGGAGTTGACTACGATGAGACTTTCTCACCCGTAGCGATGCTTAAGTCTGTCAGAATCATGTTAGCAATAGCTGCTTATTTCGACTATGAAATTTGGCAGATGGATGTCAAAACAGCGTTCCTCAACGGTTTCCTTGAGGAAGAGTTGTATATGATGCACCCCGAAGGTTTTGTCGATCCAGAGAATGCTGACAAAGTTTGCAAACTCCAGCGATCTCGGAGTTGGAATAAGTGCTTTGATGAGGTGATCAAAGCGTTTGAGTTTATACAGGTTTACGGAGAAGCTTGTATTTACAAGAAAGTGAGTGGGAGCTCTATAGCATTTCTAGTATTATATGTGGATGACATATTGCTGATTGGAAACAATATAGAAATGCTGGAAAGCGTGAAGGATTATTTGAACAAGAGTTTTTCAATGAAGGACCTAGGAGAAGTTGCTTTCATATTAGGCATTAAGATCTATAGAGATAGATCGAGACGCTTAATAGCACTTTCACAGAGCTCATACCTTGATAAAGTTTTGAAGAAGTTCAAAATGGAATAGTCCAAGAAGGGGTTCTTGCCTGTGTTACAAGGTGTGAAGTTGAGTAAGACTCAATGCCCAGTAACTGCAGAAGATAGAGAAAAGATGAGTGTCATCCCCTATGCTTCAGCCATAGGCTCTATCATGTATGCAATGTTGTGCACAAGACCCTATGTGAGCCTTGCCATAAGTATGGCCGGAAGGTTTCAAAGTGATCCTGGAATGGAGCACTGGCAAGCGGTCAAGAATATCCTTAAGTACCTGAAAAGGACTAAGGAAATGTTTCTCGTTTCTGGAGGTGATGAAGAGCTAGTCGTAAAGGGTTACGTCAATCCAAACTTTGATACTGATCCGGACGACTCTAAGTCGCAAACCGGATACGTATTTATTCTCAATAGGGGAGCGGTAAGCTGGTGCAGTTTCAAGCAAAGCGTGGTAGCTGATTCTGCGTGCGAAGCGGAATGCATCGCAGCCTCGGAGGCGGCGAAGGAAGGTGTCTGGATGAAGCAGTTCATGATAGATCTTGGAGTAGTGCCCAGTGCACTGAATCCAATGAACTTGTTCTGTGACAACACTGGTGCCATTGCTCTGGCCAAGGAACCAAGGTTTCACAAGAGGACTAGACACATAAAGCGACGCTTCAACTCCATCCGCGATTACATCGTGGAGAAAGACATAAATATTTGCAAAGTGCACACGGATCTGAATGTTGCAGACCCATTGACTAAACCTCTTCCAAGGGCCAAACATGATCAACACCAGAACTTCATGGGTGTTCGATTCATTCATTGTAAATCGCATAGTGATGTGAACTAGATTATTGACTCTAGTGCAAGTGGGAGACTGTTGGAAATATGCCCTAGAGGCAATAAATAAAGTGTTTATTATTGTATTTCCTTGTTCATGATAATCGTTTATTATCCATGCTATAATTGTATTAATTGGAAACATGGATACATGTGTGGATACATAGACAAACACAATGTCCCTAGTATGCCTCTAGTGAACTAGCTCGTTGATCGAAAGATGGTTAAGGTTTCCTAGCCATGGACATGAGATGTCATTTGATAACGGGATCACATCATTAGGAGAATGATGTGATGGACAAGACCCAAACTACAAACGTAGCTTATGATCGTGTCAGTTTATTGCTACTGTTTTCTGCATGTCAAGTATATGTTCCTATGACCATGAGATCATGCAACTCACAGATATCGGAGGAGTGCCTTGTGTGTATCAAACGTCGCAACGTAACTGGGTGACTATGAAGGTGCTCTACAGGTGTCTCCAAGGGTGTCTGTTGAGTTGGCATGGATCAAGACTGGGATTTGTTACTTCGTGTGACGGAGAGGTATCTCAGGGCCCACTCGGTAATACAACATCACAATAAGCCTTGCAAGCAATGTGACTAAAGTGTTAGTTGCAAGATCTTGTATTACGGAATGAGTAAAGAGACTTGCCAGTAACGAGGTTGAACTAGGTATGGAGATACCGACGATCGAATCTCGGGCAAGTAACATACCGAAGAACAAAGGGAACATCATGCGGGATTAACTGGATCCTTGACATAGAGGTTCGACAGGTAAAGAGCTTCGTAGAATATGTAGGAACCAATGTGGACACCCAGGTCCCGCCATTGGTTATTGACCGTAGAGGTGTCTCGGTCATGTCTACATAGTTCTCGAATCCGCAGGGTCTGCACACTTAAGGTTTGGTGACGTTTCGGTAGTATAGAGTTATGTATGGTGGTGACCGGAGTTTTTTTGGAGTCCCGGATGAGATCCCGGATGTCATGAGGAGCTCCGGAATGGTCCGAAGGTAAATATTCATATATAGGAAGTCATGTTTTGGTCGCCGGAAAAGTTTCGGGCTCATCGGTAGTGTGCCGGGAGTGTACCGGGAGGCCTCCGGGAGGAGTATTTCGACCCAAGAGGCTACATAAGCTGTGGTAGAGTGGAAACCAGCCCTTAGTGGGCTGGTGGAACAACCACAAGAGTCCCATGCGGCTGGAAGAAAAAGTCCTAAGAGAAAAGGTGGAAAAAGGCAAAAAAAAGGGTGAATCCTAGTCCTACTAGGATTGGAGGTGGACTCCACCTCCACCCTTGGTTCGGCCGACTCCTTGGTGGCTTGGCCCTTGGGCCAAGACACCTCCTATCTTCCTACTATATATACTGGTGGTATTGAGGGTTGTTGCACTAGAATTTCAGCCTGAAGCCAATAAGCTTGAGTTTGCTCAATCCGGAGCTCGCTTGCAGAATTTGTGACAGTTCTGGTGTTGTTGTTCTGAGGTTTGCGGTAGTACCGCTCCTCCGAGCGGTAGTACCGCTCTCCCAAGCGGTAGTACCGCAAGTGGCACGGAAGTAATTTTTTACTTCCGCCCCGAGGGCGGTAGTACCGCATGTTGCACGGATGTAATTTTTTACATCCGCCCTGCTGCGGTAGTACCGTGATTCCTGCACGGTACTACCGTGCAGACTTTTTTCGCACAGTTTGCTATGCAGAGGTTGGCACGGAAGTAATTTTTTACTTCCGTGCGCCTCCAGTACCTGCCTCTGTCGAGCTGTGCGGTAGTACCGCACGGGCTCGCGGTAGTACCGCTGTGGCAATCCTATCGCTAGCGCCGTAGTGCTATTTGGCCAGAGCCAGGTACTTCCGCACAAGCGGTAGTACCGCACTGCCCTGCGGTAGTACCGTAAGCCATCACGGTAGTACCGTGGGTTATGCGGTACTACCGTAATGTGTGGGGCTGGCTAGTGGGTAACGGTTGGATTTTTCCCCACCTATAAAAGGGGGTCTTCTTCCCCATTGAACCTAATCCTTGGAGCTCGTGTTCTTTCGCCATTGTTGACCTTCTTTGAGCTTGCTATCTCTCAATCCCTCCAATGATTCTTGCTCCTTTTTGAGGGAAAAGAGAGAGGAGATCTAGATCCACATTTCCACCAATCACTTTCTCCTCTAAGTGAGGGGAACCCCTTGGATCTAGATCTTGGAGTTCTTCGTGTTCTTCTTCGTTCTTCCTCTCATTTCCTCCCTAGCATTAGTTGCTTTGTTAGGATTTGGGAGAGAAGGACTTGGGCACTCCGTGTTCCCTTGCCATTGCATTTGGTGCATAGGTTTGAGTTCTCCATGGTGATACGTGGAAGTGAGAAGTTGAGAAGCTATTACTCTTGGGTGTTTGTGCACCCTAGAGCTTGTTCCTCTTGGGTGCTTTGGCGCCCTAGACGGTTGGTGGTGCCTTGGAGCTCAATCATTGTGGTGTAAAGCTCCGGGCAAGCTTCGGGGTCTCCAATTAGGTTGTGAAGATTGCCTCGAGCATTTGAGGTCACCTCGGAGCCACATTCCATTGTGGTGAAGCTTCGTGGTGTCGTTGGGAGCCTCCAATCAAGTTGTGGAGATTGCCCCAACCTTGTTTGTACGGGTTCGGTGACCACCCTCAAGGGTCCCTTAGTGGAATCACGGCATCTTGCATTGTGCGAGGGCGTGAGGAGATTACGGTGGCCCTAGTGGCTTCTTGGGGAGCATTGTGCCTCCACACCGCTCCGAACGGAGACTAGCATCCGCAAGGGTGTGAACTTCGGGATACATCGTCGTCTCCGCATGCCTCAGTTATCTCTTACCCGAGCCCCTTTACTTGTGCACTTTACTTTGTGATAGCCAGATTTTTTATGTTATATATCTTGCTATCACCTAGTTGTATACCTTGCTTAGCATAAGTTGTTGGTGCACATAGGTGAGCCTAGTTGTTTTAGGTTTTGTGCTTGACTAATTAAACGAAAGTTTTATTCCGCATTTGTTCAAGCCTAAACCGTAATTATTTTAAAGCGCCTATTCACCCCCCCCCCCCCTCTAGGCGACATCCACGTCCTTTCAGTTGGGAATTGCCCTTCCGCTAGAAGCGATCACTGACAGAGTTCTTCAATCACTGCCACCTAGTTACAAGAGCTTTGTAATGAACTATAACATGCACGGGATGAACAAGTCAGTCGCCGAGCTGTTTGCGATGCTAAAAGTCGCTGAGTCTGAAATCCAGAAAGAACATCAAGTGTTGATGGTCAATAAAACCACTAGTTTCAAGAAAAATGGCAAATTCAAGGGCAAGGGCAAGAAGGGTAAAACCAAGAAGGATGGCAAAGCAGTTGCTACTCCTGCAAAGAAGCCCGATCATGGACCCAAGCTAGAAACTGAGTGCTTTCATTGCAAGGGAACTGGTCACTGGAAGCGGAACTGCCCCAAGTACCTGGCTGACAAGAAGGCGGCCAACGACAAACAAGGTATATATGATATACATGTTATTGATGTGTACCTTACTAACTCTCGTAGTAGTGCCTGGGTATTTGATACCGGTTCGGTTGCTCACATTTGCAACTCAAAGCAGGAACTATGAAATAAACGAAGGCTGGCAAAGGACGAAGTGACGATGCGCGTGGGAAATGGTTCCAAGGTTGATGTGATCGCCATCGGCACGCTCTCTCTTCGATTGCCATCGGGATTAGTGATGAACCTGAATAATTGTTATTTAGTGCCTGTGTTAAGCATGAACATTATATCTGGATCTTGTTTATTGCGAGACGGTTACTCATTTAAATCAGAGAATAAAGGTTGTTCTATTTATATGAGTAATATCTTTTATGTTCATGCACCCAATGTTAGGGGTTTATTCATATTGAATCTTGATAGTGATGACACACATGTTGATAACATTGATGCCAAAAGATGTAGAGTTGATAATGATATTACCACTTTCTTGTGGCACTACCGTTTAGGTCATATTGGTGTAAAACGCATGAGGAAGCTCCATGCTGATGGACTTTTGGAGTCACTTGATTTTGAATCACTTGACACATCTGAACCATGCCTTATGGGCAATATGACTAAAACACCGTTCTCTAGAACGATGGAACGGGCGAGTGACTTATTGGAAATCATACATACTGATGCGTGCGGTCCAATGAATGTTACAGCGCGTGGTGGATATCGTTATTTTCTCACCTTCATTGATGACTTAAGTAGATATGGGTATATTTACTTAATGAAACACAAGTCTGAAATGTTTGAAAAGTTCAAGCAATTTCAGAGTGAAGATGAGAATCATCGTAACAAGAAGATTAAGTTCCCGCGATCTGATCGAGGAGGTGAATTTCTAAGTTATGAGTTTGATAGTCACTTAAGACAGTGTGGAATTGTTTCACAGTTGACACCGCCCGGAACACCACAGCGTAATGGTGTGTCCGAACGTCGTAATCGAACCTTATTAGATATGGTGCATTCTATGATGTCTCTTGCTGATTTGCCACTATCGTTTTGGGGTTATGCATTAGAGACAGCTGCATTCACTTTAAATAGGGCACCATCAAAATCCATTGAGACGATGCCATATGAACTGTGGTTTGGCAAGAAGCCAAAGTTGTCGTTTCTTAAAGTTTGGGGATGTGATGCTTATGTCAAAAAGCTTCAGCCTGAAAAGCTGGAACCCAAAATGGAGAAATGCGTCTTCATAGGATACCCGAAAGAGACAGTCGGGTATACCTTCTATCTCAGATCCGAAGGCAAAGTGTTTGTCACTAAGAACGGAACATTTCTTGAGAAAGAATTTCTCTCGAAAGAATTGAGTGGGAGGAAAATAGAGCTTGATGAGGTTATTGAACCTTTAGTTCAGCCATAAAGTAGCGCAGCGCAGAAAGATGTTTCTGTGGAACCTACGACGGTAGAAGAGGAAGTTAATGATGATGATCATGAAGCTTCGGATCAAACTTCTATTGAACCTCGTAGGTCGACAAGGCCGCGTACTACCCCTGAGTGGTACGGCAACCCTGTCTTGGAGGTCATGTTGTTGGACAACAATGAACCTACGAGCTATGGAGGAGCAGTGATGGGCCCGGATTCCGAGAAATGGTTAGAGGTCATGAAATCCGAGATGGGATCCATGTATGAAAACAAATTATGAACTTTGGAAGTATTACCTGAAGGGCGAAAGGCCATTCAGAACAAATGGATCTTTAAGAAGAAGACAGACGCGGACGGTAATATTACCATCTATAAAGCTCGACTTGTGGCAAAGGGTTTTTCACAAGTTCATGGAGTTGACTACGATGAGACTTTCTCACCCGTAGCGATGCTTAAGTCTGTCAGAAACATGTTAGCAATAGCTGCTTATTTCGACTATGAAATTTGGCAGATGGATGTCAAAACAGCGTTCCTCAACGGTTTCCTTAAGGAAGAGTTGTATATGATCCACCCCGAAGGTTTTGCCGATCCAGAGAATGCTGACAGAGTTTGCAAACTCCAGCGATCCATTTATGGACTGGTGCAAGCATCTCGGAGTTGGAATAAGTGCTTTGATGAGGTGATCAAAGCGTTTGAGTTTATACAAGTTTACGGAGAAGCTTGTATTTACAAGAAAGTGAGTGGGAGCTCTATAGCGTTTCTAGTATTATATGTGGATGACATATTGCTGATTGGAAACAATATAGAAATGCTGGAAAGCGTGAAGGAATATTTGAACAAGAGTTTTTCAATGAAGGACCGAGGAGAAGCTGCTTTAATATTAGGCATTAAGATCTATAGAGATAGATCGAGACGCTTAATAGCACTTTCACAGAGCTCATACCTTGATAAAGTTTTGAAGAAGTTCAAAATGGAACAGTCCAAGAAGGGGTTGTTGCCTGTGTTACAAGGTGTGAAGTTGAGTAAGACTCAATGCCCAGTAACTGCAGAAGATAGAGAAAAGATGAGTGTCATCCCCTATGCTTCAGCCATAGGCTCTATCGTGTATGCAATGTTGTGCACAAGACTCGATGTCAGCCTTGCCATAAGTATGGCCGGAAGGTTTCAAAGTGATCCTGGAATGGAGCACTGGCAAGCGGTCAAGAATATCCTTAAGTACCTAAAAAGGACTAAGGAAATATTTCTCGTTTATGGAGGTGATGAAGAGCTAGTCGTAAAGGGTTACGTCAATGCAAGCTTTGATACTGATCTGGACGACTCTAAGTCGCAAACCGGATACGTATTTATTATCAATAGGGGAGCGGTAAGCTGGTCCAGTTTCAAGCAAAGTGTGGTAGCTGATTCTACGTGCGAAGCGGAATACATCGCAGCCTCGGAGGCGGCGAAAGAAGGTGTCTGGATGAAGCAGTTCATGATAGATCTTGGTATAGTGCCCAGTCCACTGAATCCAATGAACTTGTTCTGTGACAACACTGGTTCCATTGCTCTGGCCAAGGAACCAAGGTTTCACAAGAGGACTAGACACATAAAGTGACGCTTCAACTCCATCCGCGATTACATCGTGGAGAAAGACATAAATATTTACACGGATCTGAATGTTGCAGACCCATTGACTAAACCTCTTCCAAGGGCCAAACATGATCAACACCAGAACTGCATGGGTGTTCGATTCATTCATTGTAAATCGCATAGTGATGTGAACTAGATTATTGTTGGAAATATGCCCTAGAGGCAATAATAAAATGGTTATTATTATATTTCCTAGTTCATGATAATTGTCTGTTGTTCATGCTATAATTGTGTTAACCGGAAACCGTAATACATGTGTGAATACATAGACCACAACGTGTCCCTAGTGAGCCTCTAGTTGGCTAGCTCGTTGATCAATAGATGGTCACGGTTTCATGACCATGGACATTGGATGTCGTTGATAACGGGATCACATCATTAGGAGAATGATGTGATGGACAAGACCCAATCCTAAGCATAGCACAAGATCGTGTAGTTCGTTTGCTAAAGCTTTTCAATGTCAAGTGTCGTTTCCTTAGACCATGAGATTGTGTAACTCCCAGATACCGTAGGAATGCTTTGGGTGTGCCAAACTTCACAACGTAACTGGGTGGCTATAAAGGTACACTACGGGTATCTCCGAAAGTGTCTGTTGGGTTGACACGAATCGAGACTGGGATTTGTCACTCCGTGTGACGGAGAGGTATCTCTGGGCCCACTCGGTAAGACATCATCATTATGAGCTCAATGTGACTAAGGAGTTAGTCACGGGATGATGTATTACGGAACGAGTAAAGAGACTTGCCGGTAACGATATTGAACAAGGTATGGGGATACCGACGATCGAATCTCGGGCAAGTACCATACCGATAGACAAAGGGAATTGTATACGGGATTGATTGAATCCTTGACATCGTGGTTCATCCGATGAGATCATCGTGGAGTATGTGGGAGCCAACATGGGTATCCAGATCCCGCTGTTGGTTATTGACCGGAGAGGTGTCTCGGTCATGTCTACGTGTCTCCCGAACCCGTAGGGTCTACACACTTAAGGTTCGATGACGCTAGGGTTATAGGGAAATAGTGTATGTGGTTACCGAAGGTTGTTCGGAGTCCCGGATGAGATCCCGGACATCACGAGGAGTCCCGGAATGGTCCGGAGATGAAGATTGATATATAGGAAGTGAGGTTTTGGTTACCGGAAGTGTTCCGGGTGTCTCCGGTAGTGTACCGGGACCACCGGAAGGGTTCCGGGGGTCCACCAAGTGGGCCCACCTGCCCCGGAAGGTTCCATGGGCCAAGAGTGGCAGGGAGCCAGACCCTAGGTGGGCTTGTGTGCCTCCCACCCCAGCCCAAGGCGCAGCAAGGGTGGAGGGGGCAAACCCTAGGCTTAGATGGGCCTTAAGGCCCACCCTAGGGCGCCTCCACCTCTCCCTGCCCTGGCCGCCGGCCAGATGGGTTTCTGGAGGCTGCCGCCACCCCTAGGGTGGAACCCTAGGGCGCAGCACCTCTCCTCCCCTCCTCCTATATATAGTGGAGGTATTTGGGGCTGCACAACACACGAGTTCATCTCCTCCCTGGTGCAGCCCTACTCCTCCCTCTCCTCGTTCTCCGTAGTGCTTAGCGAAGCTCTGCCGGAGTACCACGCAGCTCCACCGCCACCACGCCGTCGTGTTGCCGGAGCTCTCCCTCAACCTCTCCTCCCTCCTTGCTGGATCAAGGCGTAGGAGACGTCACCGGGCTGCACGTGTGTTGAACGCGGAGGTGCCGTCCGTTCGGCACTTGATCGGATCTACCGCGATCTGAATCGCTGCGAGTACGACTCCATCAACCGCGTTCTAGCAACGCTTCCGCTTTGCAATCTTCAAAGGTATGAAGATCCAACCTCTCCCCGCTCGTTTGCTGGTTTCTCCATAGATAGATCTTGGTGACACGTAGGAAAATTTTGATTTACTACTACGTCTCCCAACAGTGGCATCTTGAGCTAGGTCTATGCGTAGAATCTATGCGCGAGTAGAACACAAAGCAGTTGTGGGCGTCGATTTTGTTAATATGCTTGCTGTTACTAGTCTTATCTTGATTTGACGGTATTGTGGGATGAAGCGGCCCGGACCAACCTTACACGTACGCTTACGTGAGACCGGTTCTACCGCCTGACATGCACTAGTTGCATAAGGTGGCTAGCGGGTGTCTGTCTCTCCCACCTTAGTCGGATTGGATTCGATGAAAAGGGTCCTTATGAAGGGTAAATAGCAATTGGCATATCACGTTGTGGTTTTGGCGTAGGTAAGAAACGTTCTTGCTAGAATCCTATAGCAACCACGTAAAAACTTGCAACTACAAATTAGAGGACGTCTAACTTGTTTTTGCAGCATATGCCTTGTGATGTGATATGGCCAGAAGGATGTGATGTGATGCATTGTGATGTATGAGATTGATCATGTTCTTGTAATAGGGTTCACGACTTGCATGTCGATGACTATGACAACCAGCAGGAGCCATAGGAGTTGTCTTATATTATTGTATGACCTGCGTGTCAATCATAAACGCCATGTAATTACTTTACTTTATTGCTAAGCGTTAGCCATAGTAGTAGAAGTAATAGTTGGCGAGACTACTTCATGAAGACACAATGATGGAGATCATGATGATGGAAATCATGGTGTCGTGCCGGTGACAATGATGATCATCGTGCCCCGAAGATGGAGATCATAGGAGCAAGATGATATTGGCCATATCATGTCACTATATTGATTGCATGTGATGTTTATCATGTTTACATCTTATTTGCTTAGAACGACGGTAGTAAATAAGATGATCTCTCAATAAAATTTCAAGAGAAGTGTTCACCCTAACTGTGCACCGTTGCTAAGGATCGTTGTTCCAAAGCACCACGTGATGATCGGGTGTGATAGGTTCTAACGTTTGCATACAACGGATGTAAGCCAGATTTACACACGCGAAACACTTAGGTTGACTTGACGAGCCTAGCATGTACAGACATGGCCTCGGAACACGGAAGACCGAAAGGTCGAACATGAGTCGTATAGAAGATACGATCAACATGAAGATGTTCACCATGGATGACTAGTCCGTCTCACGTGATGATCGGACACGGGCTAGTTGACATGGATCATGTATCACTTGGATGACTAGAGAGAATTCTATCTAAGTGGGAGTTCATTGAATAATATGATTGTGTGAACTTAATTATCATGAACTTAGTCTAAAATTGCCTTTAATATCTATATTGTAGATCCAATGGCCAACGCAAATGTCAACCTCAATTTCAACGCGTTCCTAGAGAAAACCAAGCTGAAAGATGATGGAAGCAACTATGCGGACTGGGTCCGTGGCTTGAGGATCATCCTCATAGCTTCCAAGAAACTGTATGTCCTTGATGCACCGCTAGGTGACCCACCCCTTCTCCCAGCAGAACAAGACGTTGCGAACGCTTGGCATTCTCGCTGCGATGATTACTCCCTTGTTCAGTGCGGCATGCTTTACAGTTTAGAACCGGAGCTCCAAAAGCGTTTTGAGCAACACGGAGCATATGAGATGTTCCAAGAGCTGAAACTGGTCTTTCAAGCTCATGCCCGGGTTGAGAGATATGAAGTCTCTGACAAGTTCTTTAGTTGTAAGATGGAGGAGAACAGTTCTGTCAGTGAGCACATCCTCAAGATGTCTGGGCTTCACAACCGCTTGACTCAGCTAGGAGTTAACCTCCCGGATGACTCGGTTATTGAAAGAATCCTCCAGTCGCTTCCACCTAGCTACAAGAGCTTTGTGATGAACTATAACATGCAAGGTATGGAGAAGTCCATTCCCGAGTTGTACTCGATGCTGAAATCAGCGGAGGTCGAGATCAAAAAGGAGCATCAAGTGTTGATGATAAACAAGACCACTAGTTTCAAGAAAGGCAAGGGTAAGAAGAACTTCAAGAAGGACGGCAAAGTTGTTGCCGCGCCCGGTAAGCAAGTTGCCGGGAAGAAGAAGAACAAGAATGGACCCAAGCCTGAGACTGAGTGTTTCTATTGTAAGGGTACCGGTCACTGGAAGCGGAACTGCCCCAAGTACTTAGCGGATAAGAAGGACGGCAACATTAAAGGTATATGTGATATACTTGTTATTGATGTGTACTTGACCAGCGCTCGTAGTAGCTCCTGGGTATTTGATACCGGGGCAGTTGCTCACATTAGTAACTCCAAGCAGGAGCTGCGGAATAAGCGGAGGCTGGCCAAGGACGAGGTGACGATGCGCGTCGGGAATGGTTCCAAGGTCGACGTGATCGCCGTCGGCACGCTACCTCTACATCTACCTTCGGGATTAGTTTTAAACCTTAATAATTGTTATTTAGTACCAGCTTTGAGCATGAACATTGTATCTGGATCTCGCTTGATGCGAGATGGCTACTCATTTAAATCCGAGAATAATGGTTGTTCTATTTATACGAGAGAAATGTTTTATGCTCATGCCCCGCTGGTCAATGGTTTATTTTTGATGAATCTCGAACGTGATGTTACACATGTCCATAGTGTGAGTACCAAAAAGTGTAAAGTTGATAACGATAGTCCCACTTACATGTGGCACTGCCGTCTTGGCCATATTGGTGTCAAACGCATGAAGAAGCTCCATGCGGATGGACTTTTGGAGTCACTTGATTTCGAATCATTTGACACATGGGGACCATGCCTCATGGGCAAGATGACCAAGACTCCGTTCTCCGGAACAATGGAGCGAGCAACTGACTTGTTGGAGATAATACATACCGATGTATGCGGTCCAATGAGTGTCAAGGCTCGCGGTGGCTACCGTTATGTTCTCACCCTCACTGATGACTTGAGCAGATATGGGTATGTCTACTTAATGAAACACAAGTCTGAAACCTTTGAAAGGTTCAAGGAATTTCAGAGTGAGGTCGAGAATCAACGTGACAGGAAAATAAAATGCCTACGATCTGATCGTGGCGGAGAATATTTAAGTCACGAGTTTGGCACGCACCTTAGGAAATGTGGAATTGTTTCACAGCTCACGCCGCCCGGCACACCTCAGCGAAATGGTGTGTCTGAACGTCGTAATCGCACTCTATTGGATATGGTGCGATCTATGATGTCTCCTACCGACTTACCGCTATCATTTTGGGGATATGCATTAGAGACTGCCGCATTCACTTTAAATAGGGCACCGTCTAAATCCGTTGAGACGACACCGTATGAATTATGGTTTGGAAAGAAACCTAAGCTGTCGTTTCTAAAAGTTTGGGGATGCGATGCTTATGTGAAGAAACTTCAACCTGAGAAGCTCGAACCCAAAGCGGAAAAGTGCGTCTTCATAGGATATCCCAAAGAGACTATTGGGTATACCTTCTACCTACGATCCGAGGGCAAAGTCTTTGTTGCCAAGAATGGATCCTTTCTCGAGAAAGAGTTTCTCTCAAAAGAAGTAAGTGGGAGGAAAATAGAACTTGATGAGGTAATTGTACCTCCACTCGAACCGGAGAGTAGCGCAGCACAGGAAGTTGTTTCTGTGGAGCCTACACCGTCTAGAGAGGAAGTTAATGATGATGATCATGAAGCTTCAGATCAAGTCGCTATTCGAAGGTCCACTAGGACACGTTCCGCACCAGAGTGGTACGGCAATCCTATCCTAGAGATCATGTTGTTGGACAACGGTGAACCTTCGAAATATGAAGAAGCGATGGCGGGTCCGGATTCCGACAAATGGCTTGAGGCCATGAAATCCGAGATAGGATCCATGTATGAGAACAAAGTATGGACTTTGGTGGACTTGCCTGATGATAAGCGAGCCATTGAAAACAAATGGATCTTTAAGAAGAAGACTGACGCGGACGGAAATGTGACCGCCTATAAGGCTCGGCTTGTCACTAAGGGTTATCGACAAGTTCAAGGAGTTGACTACGATGAGACTTTCTCACCTGTAGCGATGCTAAAGTCAGTCCGAATCATGTTAGGAGTTGCCGCATTTTATGATTATGAGATCTGGCAAATGGACGTCAAAACAGCATTCCTTAATGGCTTCCTCAAGGAAGAACTATATATGATGCAGCCGGAAGGTTTTGTCGGTCCTAAAGATGCTAACAAGGTATGCAAGCTCCAGCGCTCCATCTATGGGCTGGTGCAAGCATCTCGGAGTTGGAACATTCGCTTTAATGAGGTGATTAAAGCGTTTGGGTTTGTACAGGTTTATGGAGAACCCTGTATTTACAAGAAAGTGAGTGGAGCTCTATAGCATTTCTTATACTGTATGTGGATGACATGCTGATAATGGGAAATAATATAGAACTCTTGGAAAGTATAAAGGCCTACTTGAATAAGTGTTTTTCAATGAAGGACCTTGGAGAAGCTGCTTACATATTAGGTATTAAGATCTATAGAGATAGATCGAAACGCCTCATTGGTCTTTCACAAAGCACATACCTTGAAAAGATATTGAAGAAGTTCAATATGGATCAGTCCAAGAAGGGGTTCTTGCCTATGTTGCAAGGTGTGAGATTGAGTACGACTCAATGCCCGACCATGGCAAAGGATAGAGAAGAGATGAGTGTCATCCCCTATGCTTCAGCCATAGGCTCTATCATGTGTGCCATGCTGTGTACCAGGCCTGATGTGAACCTTGCCATAAGTTTGGTAGGGAGGTACCAAAGTGATCCCGGAGCGGAACACTGGACAGCGGTCAAGAATATCTTGAAGTACCTGAAAAGGACAAAGGACATGTTTCTCGTTTATGGAGGTGCCGAAGAGCTCGTCGTAAAGGGTTACGTCGATGCTAGCTTCGACACAGATCCGGACGACTCCAAGTCGCAAACCGGATACGTGTATATTTTGAATGGAGGGGCAGTGAGCTGGAGCAGCAGCAAGCAAAGCGTCGTGGCAGCATCTACATGTGAAGCGGAGTACATAGCTGCTTCGGAAGCAGCAAAGGAGGGAGTCTGGATGAAGGAGTTCATCACCGACCTAGGAGTGATTCCGAATGCGTCGGGCCCGATGACTCTACTCTGTGACAACACTGGAGCTATTGCCCTTGCGAAGGAGCCCATGTTTCACAAGAAGACAAGACACATCAAGCACCGCTTCAACTCCATCCGTGATTACATTCAGGAGGGAGACATAGATATTTGTAAAGTGCATACGGATCTGAATGTCGCAGATCCGTTGACTAAACCTCTCTCACGAGCAAAACATGATCAACACCAGAATGCTATGGGTGTTCGATTCATCACAATGTAACTAGATTATTGACTCTAGTGCAAGTGGGAGACTGTTGGAAATATGCCCTAGACGCAATAATAAAATGGTTATTATTGTATTTCCTAGTTCATGATAATTGTCTGTTGTTCATGCTATAATTGTGTTAACCGGAAACCGTAATACATGTGTGAATACATAGACCACAACGTGTCCCTAGTGAGCCTCTAGTTGGCTAGCTCGTTGATCAATAGATGGTCACGGTTTCATGACCATGGACATTGGATGTCGTTGATAACGGGATCACATCATTAGGAGAATGATGTGATGGACAAGACCCAATCCTAAGCATAGCACAAGATCGTGTAGTTCGTTTGCTAAAGCTTTTCAATGTCAAGTGTCGTTTCCTTAGACCATGAGATTGTGTAACTCCCGGATACCGTAGGAATACTTTGGGTGTGCCAAACGTCACAACGTAACTGGGTGGCTATAAAGGTACGCTACGGGTATCTCCGAAAGTGTCTGTTGGGTTGACACGAATCGAGACTGGGATTTGTCACTCCGTGTGACGGAGAGGTATCTCTGGGCCCACTCGGTAAGACATCATCATTATGAGCTCAATGTGACTAAGGAGTTAGTCACGGGATGATGTATTACAGAACGAGTAAAGAGACTTGCCGGTAACGATATTGAACAAGGTATGGGGATACCGACGATCGAATCTCGGGCAAGTACCATACCGACAAACAAAGGGAATTGTATACGGGATTGATTGAATCCTTGACATCGTGGTTCATCCGATGAGATCATCGTGGAGTACGTGGGAGCCAACATGGGTATCCAGATCCCGCTGTTGGTTATTGACCGGAGAGGTGTCTCGGTCATGTCTACGTGTCTCCCGAACCCGTAGGGTCTACACACTTAAGGTTCGATGACGCTAGGGTTATAGGGAAATAGTGTATGTGGTTACCGAAGGTTGTTCGGAGTCCTGGATGAGATCCCGGACGTCACGAGGAGTCCCGGAATGGTCCGGAGACGAAGATTGATATATAGGAAGTGAGGTTTTGGTTACCGGAAGTGTTCCGGGTGTCTCCGGTAGTGTACCGGGACCACCGGAAGGGTTCCGGGGGTCCACCAAGTGGGCCCACCTGCCCCGGAAGGTTCCATGGGCCAAGAGTGGGAGGGAGCCAGCCCCTAGGTGGGCTGGTGTGCCTCCCACCCCAGCCCAAGGCGCAGCAAGGGTGGAGGGGGCAAACCCTAGGCTTAGATGGGCCTTAAGGCCCACCCTAGGGCGCCTCCACCTCTCCCTGCCCTGGCCGCCGGCCAGATGGGTTTCTGGAGGCTGCCGCCACCCCTAGGGTGGAACCCTAGGGCTCAGCACCTCTCCTCCCCTCCTCCTATATATAGTGGAGGTATTTGGGGCTGCACAACACACGAGTTCATCTCCTCCCTGGTGCAGCCCTACTCCTCCCTCTCCTCGTTCTCCGTAGTGCTTAGCGAAGCTCTGCCGGAGTACCACGCAGCTCCACCGCCACCACGCCGTCGTGTTGCCGGAGCTCTCCCTCAACCTCTCCTCCCTCCTTGCTGGATCAAGGTGTAGGAGACGTCACCGGGCTGCACGTGTGTTGAACGCGGAGGTGCCGTCCGTTCGGCACTTGATCGGATCTACCGCGATCTGAATCGCTGCGAGTACGACTCCATCAACCGCGTTCTAGCAATGCTTCCGCTTTGCGATCTTCAAAGGTATGAAGATCCAATCTCTCCCCGCTCGTTTGCTGGTTTCTCCATAGATAGATCTTGGTGACACGTAGGAAAATTTTGATTTACTACTACGTCTCCCAACAATTATTCACTCTAGTGCAAGTGGGAGACTGTTGGAAATATGCCCTAGAGGCAATAAATAAAGTGTTTATTATTGTATTTCCTTGTTCATGATAATCGTTTATTATCCATGCTATAATTGTATTAATTAGAAACATGGATACATGTGTGGATACATAGACAAACACAATGTCCCTAGTATGCCTCTAGTGAACTAGCTCGTTGATCGAAAGATGGTTAAGGTTTCCTAGCCATGGACATGAGATGTCATTTGATAACGGGATCACATCATTAGGAGAATGATGTGATGGACAAGACCCAAACTACAAACGTAGCTTATGATCGTGTCAGTTTATTGCTACTGTTTTCTGCATGTCAAGTATATGTTCCTATGACCATGAGATCATGCAACTCACAGATATCGGAGGAGTGCCTTGTGTGTATCAGACGTCGCAACGTAACTGGGTGACTATGAAGGTGCTCTACAGGTGTCTCCGAGGGTGTCTGTTGAGTTGGCATGGATCAAGACTGGGATTTGTTACTTCGTGTGACGGAGAGGTATCTCAGGGACCACTCGTTAATACAACATCACAATAAGCCTTGCAAGCAATGTGACTAAAGTGTTAGTTGCAAGATCTTGTATTATGGAATGAGTAAAGATACTTGTCAGTAACGAGGTTGAACTAGGTATGGAGATACCGACGATCGAATCTCGGGCAAGTAACATACCGAAGAACAAAGGAACATCATGCGGGATTAACTGAATCCTTGACATAGAGGTTCGACAGGTAAAGATCTTCGTAGAATATGTAGGAACCAATGTGGACATCCAGGTCCCGCCATTGGTTATTGACCGTAGAGGTGTCTCGGTCATGTCTACATAGTTCTCGAATCCGCAGGGTCTGCACACTTAAGGTTTGGTGACGTTTCGGTATTATAGAGTTATGTATGGTGGTGACCGAAGTTTGTTCGGAGTCCCGGATGAGATCCCGTACGTCATGAGGAGCTCCGGAATGGTCCAGAGGTAAAGATTCATATATAGGAAGTCTTGTTTTGGTCGCCGGAAAAGTTTCGGGCTCATCGGTAGTGTGCCGGGAGTGTCGGTAGTGTACCGGGAGGCCTCCGGGAGGAGTATTTCGACCCAAGAGGCTACATGGTCTGTGTTAGAGTGGAAACCAGCCCTTAGTGGGCTGGTGGAACAACCACAAGAGGCCCATGCGGCTGGAAGAAAAAGTCCTAAGAGAAAAAGTGGAAAAAGGCAAAAAAAAAGGGTGAATCCTAGTCCTACTAGGATTGGAGGTGGACTCCACCTCCACCCTTGGTTCGGCCGACTCCTTGGTGGCTTGTCCCTTGGGCTAAGACACCTCCTATCTTCCTACTATATATACTGGTGGTATTGAGGGTTGTTGCACTAGAATTTCAGCCACGTGCTACCCGTTCCTCCAGTGCATAGTTTCTCCTCTAGATTGGATTTCTGCAGTGCTTAGGCGAAGCCCTGCCGGAATTGCTCCACCACCATCGCCGGAGCACCGTCAGGCTGCCGGAGAACTCTTCTTCCTCTCCACTCCTTCTTGCTGGATCAAGACGGTGGAGATCGTCATCAAGTTGTACGTGTGCTGAATGCGGAGGTGCCGTCCGTTCGGTGCTAGATCGGAAGGATCATGATCAAGTTCGTGTGACATATCGTGATCAAGTTCGTGGGACGGATCGTGATCGGATCGCGGGACGGATCGTGATTGGATCGCGGGATGTATCGTGATTGGATCGCAGGACGCACGGCGATTTGGATCGCGAAGACGTTCGACTACACCAACCGTGTTTCTTAACGCTTCCCGCTTAGCGATCTACAAGGGTATATGGATTCACTCTCCCTCTCGTAGATGCTCATCACCATGGATAGATCTGCGTGTGCGTAGGAAATTTTTTTGTTTCCCATGCAACGTTCCCCAACACTTCCAACAATGAAAGGGCACATGGGCGTGACAACCCTGCCTGGCCACCGACTGGTGATCACAGAGGAGCCACTCCGCTCCCTCTTGTACCGTGCAGAGCGTCGCCGTGGCCAATACCGACCCCGACCACGGTACCCTGGAGAGGCCTTGCCCCTACCGGTGTTGGCAGAGGTATCGCCAAGTGACCACTACTCGCCAATCTCGGCTAACTCATCATTGAGGTGGCACTCCACGGTCGTCTTGATTGTATCAACGACTGGTCATGGGCCCATGCCTTCACGAGGTTAGGGTCTCGATGCCCTGTTAGACTCGGCGAACATAGAGCAGTGCGACATGTTGTGCTTTCTCCCTGGCCGCTTTCTCCACCACCGACACGATGGTATGCAACAATGAGGATTCACTGCCATGTCCACCGAGGTAGTGAAGGAGGTGGCCGCACCGCACTAGGCACGACATGGTGGCGAAGCCAATGCATCGACGCGGTCATAGAGGCTATGTGGCGGTGATGGCAGCCCGTCCTTCATGGGACGTCTGACTTGGATGTCGTGCTTGCGCGCGAGGGACGCCAACTCGACATTCACTTACCGAAGAAACGACAACGTCATCTCCTCCTTAACGCGGTAGCTAGGTGGCGATGGAGTCTCCTTGACGCGGGCCTGGAATGATGACAGTACATGGGTCCATGGTCCGCAGTGACCGCTTGATCATCAGATCAAGCTACCTCTCGTACTCGTCCTCCATCGTCATCGTCTCTACCTACTGCAGCTGCTCCTATGATGCTTTCTATGGTGGCGCTTGGTCCTCCTAATCATCGAAGGAGATGACAATCTCCTTCACAAAGGAAGTCAACGGTAGTGGATGACGAGGGCCTCGGAGAGCGATAGCGCTGGTGCGAGCCAGGGTCGCTGCATGTTGCCGGAGAACCAAGACTTGGGCATGATGAAGACGGTGGTCTAGTGTCAAAGAGGAGAGGATCCGAGAGTCTTGGAGTGGTGTGGATGATACCGGAGAAGTTCTTAAATAGGCTCGATCGAGCAAAGGGATATGAAGGTGGCTTGAATGCGGTGCAGCGGGTGTAGTAGGCTTCTCGGCCATCGTACCTACATTGAAGCGGCACCGCCCGCTCGACCTCTTGTGACGCTCTGACCTGGCTTCGATGGAGTCATGTCTGCTCTAGAGCGGCGATGACTAAAATGCATGTGCGGCTACCGTTTCACGTGGGAGAGGGTTTTGGGTGGGACTGGCGTGTTGGACGCGTGCGTGGTAGTCGTCCGAACATATGCAAAGCCCCCACCCCTTCCCAGTTTGCTTTCGGTTTGCGGCAAAATGGACGTCCCGGCTGATGACCGCATTGGATGGTAAAATGCGTCTAGATTGGTCGATCTAAACGGTTGCGGGTGATTTGAGGGTCTACGTTGGAGATGCCCTGAGGTCAAGTCCCACAGGGAGTTCCATTTCGTCTGGTTCTTGTCTGTTTGGGTCTCTGTGGGCAAAAACCACGGCCCAACTTGGTGACCCATTTCACAAAACTGAAAATTTTTTGTGTCCATGGGGACGCAATCGGCCCTTGATTTGGGCCGGGTTTCGTGTCCACGCCCACTTTTTCCCATTCCTATTTTCCTCCCTCCCCCTCCAATGCCCCCACTGCTCGACAGCAACCCTAGCCACCACTCACCGGCCAACGCAACATGTCATGGCAGTGGATTCCGGGGAAGGCCAGGAAGCATGACCATGAGGCCATCTCTTCCTCGGGGCGGAGCCGGGTAGCTACGTTCACCTTGACACCTCTGGGGGCGGCGCAACGGTGGGAGCACATGTACGTGGGGCGTCGACCAGTGTAAGCGCTACATGAAGCACGCCATTCCCGTGCCATGGCCCCACATCCACCCACCAGACGACAGGCACCTGACATGGAGAGGGTTCCAGTGCCGCTGATCCCTGCCTCCGAACGCACGCGGGAGGCGAAGATGCGCCGTCGTCAATTTTTTTCCTAAAAGGAAATGGGATTCTAGGTTGTGAAGCAAAACTAAGGGTATCTTTTTTTTATTAATTTTATTTTGAGCACCTATGATCCTTCTAATTGGGAGAGAATCAATAGACTCCTTTTCGAGGTTCAGCTCCCACACACCCTCCCCCCATAACCCCAAGTTTGGCGAAGACTCGGCGGACTAGGACCACTAGTTCACAGACGAGCACAACCCGTGGCACCGGTCATGCTACGCGCTCCAGCGCCGCGTCCACACCACGCGTGCTCCATTGTACGAGCCACCGCGCAGACTCGTGGTGAAGGAGGACAAGTCCCTGAAGAAGGCCCTTGAGGACTCCCAGCTCGACGAGCTGGCCCAGTGGTCAAACCTGCCACTAGCGTTGGTCGCATCTACGATCGATCTGGTCGCTGGGCCCGAGCCAGAGCAGGATGAGCTGTGGGCACTCATGGCCGTGGTCGTCCATGGTGCCTTGCACGCCCTAGTGGATGGATCCGGAGCGGCAACAGCTACACCACCGCCAGCGGTAGGACTGGCACCGTGGCCTTATCAATGGCCGGTGCCGGTGTACATCAACCTCGTCGACGCAGACGACGAGGGGACAATGGCGATGACCAGTTGAGCAGATAGAGGACGACCACCATTTTTTTTTAGTTATGTTTTTATTTTAGTTATTATATAATGGACTTTTTGCGGCAATTTAAATACCCCTCCGTTCGGAATTACTTAACGCTTAAACAAATGTATCTAGTAATACTTCCTCCGTCTTAAAATAACCGTTAGGTCTAGTACAAAGTTATACTTATTTTGAGACGAAGGAAGTACGTTTTTATTTCAATTTTTTGGGGTCAAAACTGAAACGCGGCCACCACACATTTGGGCTGGTGTGACACATTTTATGTCTGTTTAGGTCAACCTTTGGAGTTGCCCTTCTTTTTCTTTTAGAGTTAGGCTAGGGAAGGAGATGTGAGTTTGGGTTTTATTTTCGACTCTCTGTTTGTTTGAGAATCGACTTGTTCGCTTCTGCCTAAAATATATATACATTCACTTAGATGGAATAGGCAATGAACTCCGTGCACTTGCGAGAGCCAAGCTTTGGATGTGTAGGTGGACACCCCTGAAAAGAGTAGAACATTTTTGCAGTGCAATCCCTTGTTGTACTAACATACTTCTCACGCCTTACACTGTGTAAGGTTTACCATTACCATCCCTAACCTTGGAGAAAATGAAGATTCAATATGCTTCGCCACGACAGAGATGTCTCACCACTCTCATATAAAAAAGCATATATGAAGTAAAAGAAAACAAATGTTCCCTCTACGGACAAATATCATCGATTTTGACAGTACAAGGTTACTTCGGAACCAGGGCACAACAGGGGATGTCGAAACAGCACGCGTAGAAGCATCGGAAAGCGGCTGACGAACTCTAGGCCATACACAATCTAGTCCATCCTGCCCTTTAGCACTCGCTCTTGAACTTCGGTCGGTGTCCTGCAAACCCAAAAGACAAGATGTCAAGGAACTAGATCAATAGTCGGCTAACAGGCGTGGCATGCAGTGCAGCTTTGAGCTTTTTATCCAGGCAATCCTGTCCACTGTTTACTACTGATGATTTGTTAACGCACAAGGTGGGTAACACGTCAACACTAAAAAAGGGTTCAATCCAGAGAGCAGATAAAAGAAGCGGGTAGTAAACTTACACAATCAGAACATAGCCTCCCCACCCACTGAGGCAATCACGATCAACTGACGACAACAGAGCCTGCGATATGGTCTCGAAGAGTTCCTCGGGTTCCTTTTGCCATGGAAAATAAGGTGTCAGCCAGCTTGTAGCACACAAAATAAGTAGAAATGTTTGCGGCCTAAAGTGCAAGGCAATGGTCGCCAAAAGAACCGTATAAAATGTGGCAGGACCACGAGAGAAATGTGAAATTGGCACATCCCACGATTTCATCTCGCAAGAACAAGTAGATAAAGTATGCTGCACTTGCTAAAGTTGGCAATACAAATGCATACCATGTTCGGTTTGTACATGGATTCACAAGCACCATATAGAGATTCTGATGCTGTCCCTGAGACAACAAAATCCTTAGCAAGTTCCCTGCATATGAATAAATATCTACAATTAGCTTGCAAGAAGATGACTATGTGAGATTGGAAGGGATAACGAGATCTACAAACCATACAGATACCCAACGGGAAGCATTAATGAAGTGTTGTACTCTATGAAACAGATGAAAGTACCAAAGTCCCGTTTCAATATGGCTAAGAAACGTATGAAATGAGAAGGGGAAATGATTGCCAGCTTTAGTAAAGAAACATTTGAAGGGAGTTAATCGCTGCCCAGCATACCAATTATATGGGACAGAGATTTGTGTCAATTGTGTGCAACTGTGTTGGTTGGTGAGTCAAATGAGCAACATTTTGGGTAGTGACATGCTCTTCCAAAAGCAAAATTTCCGAAACATTTTTAGCCATATTGCTACTCATGTGGGTATACAAATCAAATCCTCTATGTGTTTTTTTATATATAAAATTAAGGTGTTTCACTTTGGTGACGGAATTAAAATAACCTCCTGTCATGACTAGTCATATGGGACAATTTGTTGATGATTTACTGATTTTCCAAATCGGGTCACTTTTGGCTTAGTTGACGGACCTATATATAATTTTAAAAATTGTGAAGAGAACTTTCCCTTACCCCATGAGAAGCAGATAATCAACCAGAATACCATCTGTATGAAATACATGAAAACAATATGTGCAGAAGGTAAAAACACAAGACACAAATGAAACTGATACCTACTTTGCACCAATGCAGTCCATGGTACAAATAAATGGCTCATCGTCCTGTCCAAGTCCAGCAATAATTGGCTGGCAGAAGTACGGCCCAAATCTGGAGTGTTTCATTAGCACAAAAAAATAGGATTAACCTCTCTCAGTTATCAAATCATATATAATGACGACACACGGTTTAGCATAGATAAGACATAGGTCAATACTCAATATTAGTATAGAAGGCTAACGACTGAGCTCATTACTATACGCAAAGGCTTAACTATCACAATGCCAAAAGTCATAATTACTACATAGGTAGAAACATTAAAGAATCATGCTTATGCTTATAAATCAGAAATTGTGGTTCATAACTAATACAGTTGGCCAGCAAATCACCAGGATTGTCAATTGTCGAAAAAGGAAGCTATGGACCTATGATTCTAGTTCAAGAACTGTCCAGATTTACTTTATAAGCTATCTATAATTTTTATTGATGCTCAGCTAACTTCCTACTCCTGGATTGTAAATAAGATAAAGAACATTTGCATATATTGGCGGTTCACAACTAGCATGTTAAGAGTATCCTAATAAATTCTTTAGTGGAAAAGGACATATAAGGGGGGAATCTAAAACATACATGTACATCACTGCTTATCAATATGTAACTCTATATACATCATACGAGTAATACACCCTTCAAAAGGTCACTACACTGTAAAATACTGGATGGTACTTTTGACCAAATAAGCAAGCTATGAACCCTGTGAAGATTAATATATTTCTGGCACCAAATGAATCACTCAATAATGAAGATAACGGCACCTGCTTTGCAGCTGTGTTCTTACTTCTTAGTATACGCCTATATGTAAACCTGAGAATGGTTATTAAAAAACCGGGTGAAACGGTTTGGTTCTTACTTTGGGTTTGACTGGTTCAGGTTTTATTGGGCTGAACTTTTTTTAGTTTGGTTTTGGTTTGGGTATGTGGAGAAACCAGTTTGGGTATAGTTGGTTATGGGTTTAAACAGTTTGGTTATTAACGGTTATAAACTATGGGTCCAAACCGGTTTTTGGGCAGTGGTTATGTGCAATAACTAACGACGACCGACAACAAGTATCTTTGATCCGCGTGCATGCTGTGATGCACTATGTAATTATGTATTATGGGAAAACACCACATGCAAATCGGAAGTGTTTGCTTGTGATTTGGCTAAGCAATTTGGCTTTAATAGACTTGTTAGTGAGCTTTTCAGCCGTAGGCATTGTCTTTTTTGCCTCTTACTGTGTGCTGACTGTATCTCAAGGACAACTTTGTTCTCAAACTGTTGAAGATGCACTTATGCCTTTTCTATCTCATTTGCTTCTTAACTTGTCAATTTGTGCAATCATATGTATATTGAAGCAAACCCATAGTTATGTATTGGGTTTAAACCCATGGTTATGTATTGGGTTTAAATTGGTTTGGGTGGAAAAAATAGTGGGTTCAGTTTTGGTTGGGCTGAAAATGATATTAAATGGGCATGGTTCAAGTATGGTTTTGAGAGATATATGTACGGGTATGGTTCAAGTATGAAACCATTCTCAGGTTTACCTATATGGCTATACATTTATACAGGTCGTATATTGGACAAACCATAAGCTTAATGGCAATAGTACTTATTGCAAATGTCTATGCTGAATCATAAATATAGCTGCCTCTATGTAATCACTCTTCGGTTTGTATAACGAAGGTCCTAAGCTACCTAAGAACAAGTGAACCGTAGTACAAATTGTTATGGTTATCCAGCTTACTCCACTAGTGTTACTCAATTCAATTCAGTTTGGGGTCGCACTAGTGTTTAAAACCCTCACCTCTTCTCGTAGAGCATGGAGGAGACGAGGCTGGCAAAGGTCTCGGGCTTCATGTCGCGCTCCTCCCGAAGCTGGTACAGCTTGTGCTTGAACACGAGCCGCTGGTACCTACGCGCCAACGCCAACAAACAAACAAACAAATAAACCCTAGGCTAAGCAAGACCGCCCGCCGCTGCGAGAAATCAAATCAAACCAGAGGACAGGTAGGGAGGGGGATCTGGCGGGCGGGGCGGCTCACAGCGTCTGGGCGTCGGAGGCGAGGCCGGAGAGGCCGATGTAGAGCTTGCCGTGGATCTTGAAGACCCGCTGGAAGTCGGTGGCGACGGTCTGCAGCTGCACGCCGAGGCGGCGGTCGCTGGCGATGGCGAAGCAGTTCTTCCCCACCATCGCCACCACGGCTGAGCCGTTGTACTCAAAGATCTGCGCGCGGGCGAGGGGAGCGGGCCGTCAGGCGGGCCGGGAAATCGAGATCTGCGGCGAGGGAGGGGCACGGGGGACGTCAGGGGCACTCACCGACATGGCCGGCCGGAGTCGCGAGGTCGCCGGGACGGAGGGGTTCGATTGGGGGTGAGGTCGCCGGGACCGGAGGGGTTCGATTGGGGGGAGGAGGAGGGGTCGCCGCCGCTGCTGCTCGGGGAAGTGGGCTTATGCGGCCGGGGTGGGCTTCTTGCGGAGCAAGATGAAGACGAGCCGTCCGGTTCGGTGCCGCCGGACCGGAGTCCCCTACTGTTCGACTCGGGTGCGGCTTGCCACTGATGGACCGACCGAGTCTAATATCTTTGGCTAACCTCATGTTACTTTTTGGATAAAGGGTTCTTTTAGTAAGTAATATCTTAAAAAATTAAACTTCAAAATTCCGAACCCCTCAAAATCGGCAACAACAGTAGAGTCCGATAGACCGATATTGTGCCTATGACGAAAGGGGTGGTGGACCAACCGGGAGATTAGGCCGACATACGTGTTGGGACGTGAACGGCGGTTGGTACTCCGCTCATTATAGCGTAAACCATGTATTAAGCGAGTGCGTATAATGAAAAATAACCTGCAGTAAAGGAACATTTTTGTCACTAAAAACCATGTCATTTCCACATAGCCAAAGCCATCGTAGTAAGGCGTGTGCTCTCATTCTTATTAGTGTTTTGAAGTTTGAATTTATTTAGAATACCATCCATCCACTGATAAAAAATATTGATAATGAAGATAGAAATTTGACGCTATTTAGATTTTAGATGGTTGACCACGTAGAACGTGCAAATTTGCATTGAAAAAATAGATGTTTGATTATGCCATCGTGAGTGTAAAAACAACACTTCTTACTTCCTTATTAGTTGAATTGTGCAAGGTTGTTTTTGGTTAGAACAAGTCCCTCGAAAATTTTCACCTTTAGTGAAATCTCCGACTTCCATTTTTTTGTTATTACTCTTTGCTGCCGCATAATGCGTGAGCGCATGGTATATAGGGTATAATGTGAAAGATCTCGATATAGTAAAGTTCCAACGAAACACAATGTCAAATTAATCAAATCCAGACGATATAGTACTCACAATGCGTTAGAGTATACTCTGAAAGACCTCGATATAGTAAGTCAAAAGCCGATAAAATCCCACCTGAACAAAATATTCGACAGGGATAAACTGAGCACCCGCACAATACTAGTATTCTTATCACAAGCAATGTTGTACACATTGTCACAGCTAGATATTGTTTTTGGAAACTGACATTGCCAAGCCAGTTGTCTTCTCAGAAACTAATCTCCGACCCGTCCTTTGTTGCAAAAGACCCAAAACGAAAAAGATGTTCCTTTGTCGCCATTAGGCCAACCCAAAAATGCGAGCGTCGGGTTTTTGATATGCCTGAAACACCGCCTTTTGTCCTAGAAGCTTGTTGCGCAACATGGTTTGCTAAACACTATCTTCGGAAAGAAGTTTAAACAACCATTTACTAAGTAGGGCCTCATGTTTTACCTACAGGTCATGAATTCCAAGGCCACCCTAGTCTTCCAGTGAGGCTATATTTTTTTTCTTTTCACCGTCCCCTTGCCAAAAAAAATCTGGATCTAAAATATTCCAGTCTTTGTACGATCCTTTTTGGGAGTTGGAAGAAAGAAAGCGTATATAGAATCATATTCGTTAGGACGGAGTTAATCAAAACTAATTGTCCTCCAACTAAAAGGAACTTGCCTTCCCAACTGCTCAATCGTTTGTCTAGACATTCCTCTACATGCTTTCACTCCATAATGTTGAGACACCGATAATGAATTGGTATTCTCAATTATTTAATTGGAAATTGGCCATGTGCGCAATCAAACAGGTCAGTATAATCGGTCATCGCCTCAGCAGCTTCTCCAAAGCAGAAAAGTTCACTTTTTATGGAAGTTAATTTTAAGACCCAACATTTGCTCAAACACTGACAACAGTAGTTTCAGGTTTTGAGCGTTGTACAATCATGTTTCATAAAGATAACCGTGTCATCGGCGTATTTGCGGAATGGAGAGGCCAACATCCACAATGTGTGCCACTACTCCTGCAATCTGGTCATCCTGCTTGGCACGCTCAATCAGAATAGCCAACATGTCAGCAACAATGTTAAATAACATTGGGAAACCTCATCTTACCTAGATTGTTCCTCTGAATAGAATGCTCTGGGAGATTATTTACAGCAAAGACGATCGACACATGTTTGACGGGTGCCCTTGAAGTGTCTAGATCAATTTCCGGGTGTAGTGATCAATTTCTCTTTGTTTAAATCACTAGCTTACTGGGTGGAGCTCGAGGGGACAAGGCGATCGATTGCTTGGTTTCCCTCCTTTATTTTTACCAAGTCATATGTTGGGTGATCTTGGCCACTGATGGCCCCGTTTGGTAGCAACTGCGGAGAGGGCAGCGGGGGGGGGGGGGGTCCAGAGAGCTTCTTGTGCTCGGGGATATGGGGTGCTGGGGTGCATGTGGCCCAACTTTGCCATCCTTTGGTCACTATGGACGCATTTGGTAGCATGTATTAGACCCAGTCATGCCCTTCCGCGCAGGTTTTGGTCTGTTTGGTTTCTTGGTTTACATCAAAAAGTTGACCCGCACGAAACATAAAGCACCTCTGGGCCTGGATTTAGAGGAATGGCCGAATCGGTCATTTTTCTAGAGCCAGGCCCAAGAGGTGAAATCCGAGGCATTTCTTGAAGCCGCGTCATAAATTACCCTCACTGCTTTCTCTCCTATATTCCCCACTCACACCGGAGCGAGTAACTGCAAGACGATCCTAGGCGACGGCAAGCACTGCCAAGGCATCTACAATGACGGTAGGCCGTTACATTTGTCTCTTAATTTATTGCTTTTGAGTCGCGGTAGATTTGATTTGCAGACATGATTGGAGCATCTGGGAGGGGATTGAACACATAAACGGTGGGGGATTGGTTTATGGGAAAGATGGCTGATGAACCCTTGAATCCATGGTTCCAGTCAGATAGATTCTAGGGTTCTTATGGTCCTTCTTTTATTACATCGGTGATGGGGATTGGGGGTAAAACTAGTTTACAAGCACTTAATCCTAGTCGCGACGACCTTGGAGGCGCTTCAAGTGGCGGGGGACAATAGCCATCTTCTTGTCTTCCTCCATCGCTTCCACCGCGCCAGCCACAATCTCGTCCCCATCGTCTTCGTCAAGAGCGACTAGTCTTGCATGGTTGCCTGTCGCCGACGCCCTGACCACCACCATCTGCACCGCATCGTCTTCGTCCTCTGACGCCACCATCATCCTAGCCCAGAACACTGCGACATGCTGGTTTTGAGGAGCCATGTACTCTTTGTACTTGGCTTATCTTGCCCCTTGTCCAGCATCATCGGAGTTTGCCTGATTCATGGCCCAACACAGATGTCCACTGACATAGCACCCTTCACTGGGTCAGGAACCAGCGTCTTAAGATCCTCCACCATAGCCTTCTTTACAAATAGCGTCAGCCTCCTTGTGCATACCTTCGATGCTGCTGGAGTTTGAGCACACTTCATGGTGTTCTCGAACTTCATGCGGTCACCGAGCGAGCACCCGAGGAAGAAGGCCCTCCATCCAATGCACCAGGGGAAAGGGATGGGGTTGGGGTTCATGGCGATGTAAAGGTGGTGAAACAGAGAGGTGGAAGAGGAGAGATAGAGAGGGTTTGATTGCGGTGGTGGGTAAATATATAGGAGCGTTAGCCAATAGGAATGAATGCTGATCTTTGAACTTCGTATTTTTCATAATGCAGATCAACAAGGATGTTGTGATGCCATTGGACAAGGGAAGGGAGGTCATGCCGCCATTGGACAAGGGCAAGGAGGTCATTCCACCATTGTGTTGGGGAACGTTGCATGGGAAACAAAAAAATTCCTACTCACACGCAGATCTATCCATGGTGATGAGCATCTACGAGAGGGAGAGTGGATCTACGTACCCTTGTAGATCGCTAAGCGGGAAGCGTTAAGAAACGCGGTTGGTGTAGTCGAACGTCTTCGCGATCCAAATCGCCGAGCGTCCCGCAATCTCATCACGATCCGTCCCGCGATCCAATCACGATCCATCACACGAACTCATCACGATCCGTCTCGGGATCTCGTCGCGATCTGTACCGCGAACTCATCACGATCCGTCCCGCGAACTCATCACGATCCGTCCCGATCTAGCGCCGAACGGACGGCACCTCCGCGTTCAGCACACGTGCAGCTTGATGACGATCTCCACCGTCTTGATCCAACAAGAGGAAGTGGAGAGGAAGAAGAGTTCACCGGCAGCGTGACGGCGCTCCGGCGATGGTGATGGAGCAATTCCGGCAGGGCTTCGCCTAAGCACTATGGAAATCCGATCTAGAGGAGCACCTATGGAACGGGTAGCACGTGGCCGTAAAATCAGGTGCAAAACACCCAATCCCACCGGTATATATAGGAGGGAGGGAGGAGGAGGGCTGGCGCAAGGGCCAAGGACCCATAGGGTCAGCCGAATCCACTAGGATTGGAGGACTCTCCTCCGATCCTAGTAGGACTAGGATTCGTCCCTTTTTTTTCCTTTTTCCACCTTTTCCTATTGGGTTTTCTTCTCCAGCCACATGGGCCTTGTGTGGAAGTTTCCACCAGTCCACTAAGGGCTGATATTCACTCTCCCACAGCCCATGAAGCCTCTTGGGTCGAAATATCTCTCCCGATGGTCCCCCAGTACACTACCGGCACTCTCGGTACACTACCGATGAGCCCGAAACTTTTCCGACGACCAAAATAGGACTTCTTATATATCAATATTTACCTCCGGAGCTCCTCGTGACGTCCGGGATCTCATCCGGGACTCCGAACAACCTTTGGTCACCACCATACATAACTCTATACTACCGAAACGTCACCAAACCTTAAGTGTGCAGACCCTGCGGGTTCGAGAACTATGTAGACATGACCGAGACACCTCTACGGTCAATAACCAATAGCGGGACCTGGATGCCCATATTGATTCCTACATATTCTACGAAGATCTTTATCGGTCGAACCTCTATGTCAAGGATTCAGTTAATCCCGTATGATGTTCCCTTTGTTCTTCGGTATGTTACTTGCCCGAGATTCGATCGTCAGTATCTCCATACCTATTTCAACCTCGTTACCGGCAAGTATCTTTACTCGTTCCATAATACAAGATCCCGTGACTAACACTTAGTCACATTGCTTGCAAGGCTTATTGTGATGTTGTATTACCGAGTGGGCCCTGAGATACCTCTCCGTCACACGGAGTAACAAATCCCAGTCTTGATCCATGCCAACTCAACAAACACCCTCGGAGATACCTGTAGAGCACCTTTATAGTCACCCAGTTACGTTACGACGTTTGATACACACAAGGTACTCCTCCGGTGTCAGTGAGTTGCATGATCTCATGGTCATAGGAACATATACTTGACATGCAGAAAACAGCAGCAATAAACTGACACGATCATATGCTACGTTTGTAGTTTGGGTCTTGTCCATCACACCATTCTCCTAATGATGTGATCCCATTATCAAATGACATCTCATGTCCATGGCTAGGAAACCTTAACCATCTTTGATCAACGAGCTAGTCCATTAGAGGCATACTAGGGACATGGTTTTGTCTATGTATCCATGTTGGAAATATGCCCTAGAGGCAATAATAAAATGGTTATTATTGTATTTCCTTGTTCATGATAATTGTCTATTGTTCATGCTATAATTGTGTTAACCGGAAACCATAATACATGTGTGAATACATAGACCACAACATGTCCCTAGTGAGCCTCTAGTTGACTAGCTCGTTGATCAATAGATGGTCACGGTTTCATGGCCATGGACATTGGATGTCATTGATAACGGGATCACATCATTAGGAGAATGATGTGATGGACAATACCCAATTCTAAGCATAGCACAAGATCGTGTAGTTCGTTTGCTAAAGCTTTTCAATGTCAAGTATCGTTTCCTTAGACCATGAGATTGTGCAACTCCCGGATACCGTAGGAATGCTTTGGGTGTGCCAAACGTCACAACGTAACTGGGTGGCTATAAAGGTGCACTACGGGTATCTCCGAAAGTATCTGTTGGGTTGGCATGAATCGAGACTGGGATTTGTCACTCCGTGTGACGGAGAGGTATCTCTGGGCCCACTCGGTAAGACATCATCATTATGAGCTCAATGTGACTAAGGAGTTAGTCACGGGATGATGTATTACGGAACGAGTAAAGAGACTTGCCGGTAACGAGATTGAACAAGGTATGAGGATACCGACGATCGAATCTCGGGCAAGTATCATACCGATAGACAAAGGGAATTGTATACGGGATTGATTGAATCCTTGACATCGTGGTTCATCCGATGAGATCATCGTGGAGTACGTGGGAGCCAACATGGGTATCCAGATCCCGCTGTTGGTTATTGACCGGAGAGGTGTCTCGGTCATGTCTACGTGTCTCCCGAACCCGTAGGGTCTACACACTTAAGGTTCGATGACGCTAGGGTTATAGGGAAAAGGTATACGTGATTACCGAAGGTTGTTCGGAGTCCCAGATGAGATCCCGGACGTCACGAGGAGCTCCGGAATGGTCCGGAGGTAAAGATTGATATATAGGAAGTCCAGTTTTGGTCACCGGAAAGTTTTCGGGCTCATCGGTAGTGTACCGGGAGTGCCGGGAGGGTGCCGGATGACCCCGGGAGGGGTGTGACGACCAAAGGACCACATGGGCTGTTAGATAAAGTGTGCCAGCCCTTATTGGGCTGGGCAAGACTTTTGCTAAAGGCCCATGCGGCTGGAGATAAGGAGATAAGGCAAAAAGGATTTAAAAGGAGGAGATCCACCTCCCTTGTGGGAGGTGGACTCTCCCTTTAATTCGGCCGGCCATCTCCTCTTTGGAGTAGAGGCCAAGCCAGCCCTCCACGTCCCTCCTCCTATATATACTTGAGGTTTTGGATGTTTTGAGATAAGATTTGATCTCTCTCTCTCACGGCGAAGCCCTACCTCTCTTCTTCCTCCTCCGCAGCGCTTAGGCGAAGCCCTGTCGGAATACCTTGCTACTCCACCACCACCACGCCGTCGTGCTGCTGTTGGAGCCCTTCCCCAACCTCTCCTTCCTCCTTGCTGGATCAAGGTGTTGGAGACGTCACCGGGCTGCACGTGTGTTGAACGCGGAGGTGCCGTCCGTTCGGCACTTGATCGGATCTACCGCGATCTGAATCGCTGCGAGTACGACTCCATCAACCGCGTTCTTGTAACGCTTCCGCTTAGCGATCTTCAAAGGTATGAAGATGCAATCTCTCCCCTCTCGTTGCTGGTTTCTCCATAGATAGATCTTGGTGAACGTAGGAAAATTTTGATTTACTACTACGTCTCCCACAGTGGCATCATGAGCTAGGTCTATGCGTAGAATCTATGCACGAGTAGAACACAAAGCAGTTGTGGGCGTCGAGTTTGTTAATTTGCTTGCCGCTACTAGTCTTATCTTGATTCGGCGGTATTGTGGGATGAAGCGGCCCGGACCAACTTTACACGTACGCTTACGTGAGACCGGTTCCACCGCCTGACATGCACTAGATGCATAAGGTGGCTAGCGGGTGTCTGTCTCTCCTACCTTAGTCGGATCGGATTCGATGAAAAGGGTCCTTATGAAGGGTAAATAGCAATTGGCAAATCACGTTGTGGTGTTGACGTAGGTAAGAAACGTTCTTGCTAGTAACCTATAGCAGCCACGTAAAAACTTGCAACTACAAATTAGAGGACGTCTAACTTGTTTTTGCAGCATGTGCCTTGTGATGTGATATGGCCAAAGGATGTGATGTGATGCATTGTGATGTATGAATTGATCATGTTCTTGTAATAGGATTCACGACTTGCATGTCGATGATTATGACAACCGGCAGGAGCCATAGGAGTTGTCTTATTTATTGTATGACCTGCGTGTCAATCATAAACGCCATGTAATTACTTTACTTTATTGCTAAGCGTTAGCCATAGTAGTAGAAGTAATAGTTGGCGAGACAACTTCATGAAGACACAATGATGGAGATCATGATGATGGAGATCATGGTGTCGTGCCGGTGACAGTGATGATCATGGTGCCCCGAAGATGGAGATCATAGGAGCAAAATGATATTGGCCATATCATGTCACTATATTGATTGCATGTGATGTTTATCATGTTTACATCTTATTTGCATAGAACGAGGGTAGTAAATAAGATGATCTCTCAATAAAATTTCAAGAAAGGTGTTCACCCTAACTGTGCACCGTTGCTAAGGATCGTCGTTCCAAAGCACCACGTGATGATCGGGTGTGATAGGTTCTAACGTTCGCATACAACGGGTGTAAGCCAGATTTACACATGCGAAACACTTAGGTTGACTTGACGAGCCTAGCATGTACAGACATGGCCTCGGAACACGGAAGACCGAAAGGTCGAACATGAGTCGTATAGAAGATACGATCAACATAGAGATGTTCACCATGGATGACTAGTCCGTCTCACGTGATGATCGGACACGGGCTAGTTGACATGGATCATGTATCACTTGGAAGACTAGAGAGATGTCTATCTAAGTGGGAGTTCATTAATAATTTGATTAAATGAACTTAATTATCATGAACTTAGTCTAAAAATGTCCTTGCAAATTATGTCGTAGATAGCTCGCGCTGTAGCTCCCCAGTTTTATTGATACAATCCTAGAGAAAAGTAAGTTGAAAGTTGATGGTAGCAATAATGCGGACTGGGTCCGTGATCTGAGGATTGTCCTCATTGCTGCACAGAAAGCTTATGTTTTTGATGTACCGCTAACTGCATCACTCCCTCAAGCGTTGTCTGTAGATGTTGTGAACATATGACAGGCACTTTTTGATGACTACGTGATAGTTCAGTGCGTCATGCATTACGGCTTAGAATTGAGGCTTCAAAATGTTTTGAACGTCACAGAACATATGAGATGTTCTAGGAGCTGAGATTGTGATCTCAAGCTCGTGCCTATGTTGAGAGGTATGAGACCTCCAACAAGATTCTTTGCCTGCAAGATAAAGGAGAATAGCTTAATCGGTGAGCGTGTTCTCAGATTGTCTGGGTGCTACAATCACTTGAATCAAGTGGGAGTTAATCTTCCAGATGAGATAGTGATTAATGCAGTTCTCCAAGTCACTGCCACCAAGCTACTAGAGCTTCGTGATGAACTATAACATGCCAGGGATGGATAAGATGATCCCTGAGTTGTTCGTGATGTTTGACACCACGAAGGTAGAAATCAATAAGGAGCATCAAGTGTTGATGGTTAAGTGAAAACCACTAGTTTCAAAAGGGGCAAGGGCAAGAAGGGAAAAACTTCAGGAATGGCAAGCCAGTTGTTGCTCTAGTGAAGAAACCCAAGGTTGAGCCCGAACCCGAGACTAAGTGCTTCTGTTATGAGGAGAATGTTCGCTGAAGCGGAAAAAACCCTAGATGATTGGTAGATAAGAAGGCTGGTAATGTCAATGGAAGTATATTTGATATACGTGTTAGTGATGTGTACCTTGCTGGTACTCCTAGTAGCACCTGGGTATTAGATACCGGTTCGGTTGCTAAGTGTTAACAACTCGAAATAAAAGCTACGGAGTAAATGGAGACTAGCTAGGTGAAAGGTGACGATGTGTGTTGGAAGTATTTCCAAGATTGATGTGATCACCATCGCACGCTCTCTCTACCTTCAGGATTTGTGATAAACCTAAATAAATGTTATTTGGTGTTTGCGTTGAGCATAAACGTGATTAGATCATGATTAGTGCGATACGGTTATTCATATAAGTTAGAGAATAATGGTTATTCTGTTTACATGGATAATGCCTTCAATGGTCATGCACCCACTCGAAATGGTTTATCGAATCATGATCGTAGTAGTACACATATTCATAACATTGGTACCAAAAGATACAAAGTTAATAATGATAGTACCACATGCTTGTGGCACTGCCACGTAATGTCATATTGGTATAAATCGCATGAAGAAACTCCATGATGATGGATGTTTTTTGACTCACTCGATTTCGAATCGGTTGAGACATGCGAGCCATGCCTCTTGGGCAAGATGACTGAGACCCCGTCATCCAATATGATGGAGCGGGCAAGTGGCTTATTGGAATTAATACATGTTGATGTATGTGGTCCAATGAGTGTTGAAACACACAGTGGATATCGTTGTTTTTCTTTACCTTCACTGATGATTTGAGTAAATATGGGGATATTTACTTAATGAAACACGAATCTGAAATGTTTGAAAGGTTCAAGGAGTTTCAGAGTGAAGTTAAAGATCATCGTGACAAGAAGATAAATGTCTATGATATGATCATGGAGGTGAATATCTAAGTTACGAGTTTGGTATGCAATTTTAGACAATGTGGAAATTGTTTCACAGCTCACGCCTCCTGGAACACCATAGTGTGATGGTGTGTTCGAACGTCGTAGTCGTGCTCTATTGGATATAGTGAGTACTATGATGTCTCTTATCGTTTTACCACTATCGTTATGGGGTTATGCATTAAAGACAAATCCATTCACTTTAACAGGGCACCATCTAAGTCTGTTGAGATGACACCGTGAGAATTATGGTTTGACAGAAGCCTAAGCTGTCATTTCTTAATGTTTGGGGCTGCGACGCTTATGTGAAAATGGGTTTTTCACCTAGCGAGCTCGAACTCAAAGCAGACAAATGCATCTTCATAGAATACCCTAATGAGACATTGGGTATACCTTCTATCTCAGATCCAAGTGCAAAAGGTGTTTGTTGCTAAGAACGGGTCCTTTTTGAGAAAGAGTTTCTCTCGAAAGAATTGAGTGGGAGGAAGATAGAACTTGATAAGGTTGTTGAACCTTTGTTTCAACCAGAGAATAGCGCAACACAGAAAGATGTTTCTGTAGAGCCTACTTAGTTGAAAAGGAAGTTAATGATGATGATCATGAAGCTTCGGATCAAGTCACTATCGAACCTCGTAGGTCGACAAGGACGCGTACTGCTCCTGAGTAGTACGACAACCCTGTCTTGGAAATCATGTTGTTGGACAACGATGAACCTACGAACTATGGAGAAGCGATGGTGGGCCCGGATTCCAACAAATGGCTAGGAGCCATGAAATCCGAGAAAGGATCCATGTATGAAAACCAAGTATGGACTTTGGTAGACTTGCCTGTTGAATGGCGGGTCATTGAGTACAAATGGACCTTTGAGATAAACATAGACGCTAATGGTGAAATGTCACCGTTTATAAAGCTCGACTTGTCGCAAAGAAGTTTCCGCCAAGTTCAAGGAGTTGACTGCAATGAGATTGTCTCATCTGTAGCGATGCTAAAAGTCTATTAAAATTTTGTTAGCAGTTGCTGCATTTTTCGATTATGAAATCTGGCAGATGGATGACAAAACAAGGTTTCCGTAATGGTTTCTGTGAGGAAGAGTTGTATGTGATACAACCAGAAGGTTTTGTCAATCCTAAGGATGCTAATAATATGCAAACTCCAGCGATCCTTCTATGGACTGGAGCAAGCATCTCGGAGTTGGAATATATGCTTTGATGAGGTGATCAAAGTGTTTGAGTTTATACAAAGTTTATGAGAAACTTGTATTTGCAAGAAAGTGAGTGGGAGCACTATGGAATTTCTTATAAGAATATGTAGTTGACATATTATTGATCGGAAATGATGTAGAATTTCTGGAAGAGCATGAAGGGTTGTTTGAAAAGTTTTGTTTTTCAAAGGAAGACCCAGATAAAGCTACTATTTTATTGAGCATCAAGATCTATAGGGATAGATCTATTCGCTTGATAAGTTTTTTCGACGAAGACATACCTTGACAAGTTTTTGAAGGAGTTCAAAATAGATGGGTCAAAGAAGGAGTTCTTGACTGTATTGTAAGGTGTGAAATTGAGTAAGACTCAATACCCGACCACGGCAGAAGATAAAGAAGAGATGAGTGTCATCTCCTATGCTTTAGCCATAGGCACTATATAGTATGCCATGCTGTGTACCGCACCTGTGTGTGCCTTGCCATGAGTCTGTCAAGGGGTACAAGAGTAATCCAAGAGTGGATCACTAGACAGCGGTCAAAGTTAGCCTTAGTAACTTGAGAACTAAGGAAATATTTCTCGATTATGGAGGTGATAAAGAGTTCATCGTAAAGTGTTACGATGATGCAAGCTTTAAAACCAATCCGGATGACTCTTAGTAGAAATCCAGCTATGTATAGTGGAGCAGCCATTTGGAATAGCTCCAAGTGGAGCATGGGAGTAGTATCTACAAATATGACATGGAAAGTTTGTAAGGTACACACGGATCTGAATGTCGCAGACCCGTTGACTAAAACCTCTTTCACGAGCAGGACATGAACAAACCCCAGAACTTATTGGGTGTTAATCACATGATGATATGATCACATGGTGATGTAAGTGTTAATCACATGGTGATGTGAACTAGATTATTGACTCTAGTGCAAGTGGGAGACTGTTGGAAATATGCCCTAGAGGCAATAATAAAATGGTTATTATTGTATTTCCTTGTTCATGATAATTGTCTATTGTTCATGCTATAATTGTGTTAACCGGAAACCATAATACATGTGTGAATACATAGACCACAACATGTCCCTAGTGAGCCTCTAGTTGACTAGCTCGTTGATCAATAGATGGTCACGGTTTCATGGCCATGGACATTGGATGTCATTGATAACGGGATCACATCATTAGGAGAATGATGTGATGGACAAGACCCAATTCTAAGCATAGCACAAGATCGTGTAGTTCGTTTGCTAAAGCTTTTCAATGTCAAGTATCGTTTCCTTAGACCATGAGATTGTGCAACTCCCGGATACCGTAGGAATGCTTTGGGTGTGCCAAACGTCACAACGTAACTGGGTGGCTATAAAGGTGCACTACGGGTATCTCCGAAAGTATCTGTTGGGTTGGCATGAATCGAGACTGGGATTTGTCACTCCGTGTGACGGAGAGGTATCTCTGGGCCCACTCGGTAAGACATCATCATTATGAGCTCAATGTGACTAAGGAGTTAGTCACGGGATGATGTATTACGGAACGAGTAAAGAGACTTGCCGGTAACGAGATTGAACAAGGTATGGGGATACCGACGATCGAATCTCGGGCAAGTATCATACCGATAGACAAAGGGAATTGTATACGGGATTGATTGAATCCTTGACATCGTGGTTCATCCGATGAGATCATCGTGGAGTACGTGGGAGCCAACATGGGTATCCAGATCCCGCTGTTGGTTATTGACCGGAGAGGTGTCTCGGTCATGTCTACGTGTCTCCCGAACCCGTAGGGTCTACACACTTAAGGTTCGATGACGCTAGGGTTATAGGGAAAAGGTATACGTGATTACCGAAGGTTGTTCGGAGTCCCGGATGAGATCCCGGACGTCACGAGGAGCTCCGGAATGGTCCGGAGGTAAAGATTGATATATAGGAAGTCCAGTTTTGGTCACCGGAAAGTTTTCGGGCTCATCGGTAGTGTACCGGGAGTGCCGGGAGGGTGCCGGATGACCCCGGGAGGGGTGTGACGACCAAAGGACCACATGGGCTGTTAGATAAAGTGTGCCAGCCCTTATTGGGCTGGGCAAGACTTTTGCTAAAGGCCCATGCGGCTGGAGATAAGGAGATAAGGCAAAAAGGATTTAAAAGGAGGAGATCCACCTCCCTTGTGGGAGGTGGACTCTCCCTTTAATTCGGCCGGCCATCTCCTCTTTGGAGTAGAGGCCAAGCCAGCCCTCCACGTCCCTCCTCCTATATATACTTGAGGTTTTGGATGTTTTGAGATAAGATTTGATCTCTCTCTCTCACGGCGAAGCCCTACCTCTCTTCTTCCTCCTCCGCAGCGCTTAGGCGAAGCCCTGTCGGAATACCTTGCTACTCCACCACCACCACGCCGTCGTGCTGCTGTTGGAGCCCTTCCCCAACCTCTCCTTCCTCCTTGCTGGATCAAGGTGTTGGAGACGTCACCGGGCTGCACGTGTGTTGAACGCGGAGGTGCCGTCCGTTCGGCACTTGATCGGATCTACCGCGATCTGAATCGCTGCGAGTACGACTCCATCAACCGCGTTCTTGTAACACTTCCGCTTAGCGATCTTCAAAGGTATGAAGATGCAATCTCTCCCCTCTCGTTGCTGGTTTCTCCATAGATAGATCTTGGTGAACGTAGGAAAATTTTGATTTACTACTACGTCTCCCAACAATCCACACATGCATCTAAGTCACCGATCAATACAATTACAGCATGGATAATAAACAATTATCATGAACAAGGAAATATGATAATAACTAATTTATTATTGCCTCTAGGGCATATTTCCAACAGTCTCCCAATTGCACTAGAGTCAATAATCTAGTTCACATCACCATGTGATTCGCATTGTTATGAATCTAACACCCAATGAGTTCTAGGGCTCGATCATGCTTTGCATGTGAGAGAGGTCTTATAGTCAACGGGTCTGCGACATTTAGATCCGTATGTACTTTCCAAATCTCTATGTCAAACTGTAAACACTGCTACCACGCTCCACTTGGTACTATTCCAAATGGCCGCTCCACTATATGTATCTAGATTGCTACTACGGGTCATCCGGATTGGTGTTAAAGCTTGCATCGACGTAACTCTTTACGATGAACTCTTTATCACCTTCATAATCGAGAAACATCTCCTTAGTCTTTTTAGTTACTAAGGATAATCTTGACCGCTGTCCAGTGATCCACTCTTGGATCACTCTTGTACCCCTTGACGGACTCATGGCAAGGCACACACAGGTGCGGTACACAGCACGGCATACTATACAGAGCCTATGGCTAAGGCATAGGGGATGACATTCGTCCTTTCTCTTTCTTCTGTCGTTGTCGAGCTTTGAGTCTCACTCAACTTCACACCTTACAAAGCAGGCGAGAACACTTCTCTCTAACTAATCCATTTTGAACTCTTTCAAAATCTTGTCAAAGTATGTACTCATTGAAAGTCTTATCAAACATCTTGATCTATCTTTATAGATCTTGACACTCAACAATTAGGTAGCTTTATCCAGGTCTTCCTTTGAATTTTTTTTCAAACAACCGTTTATGCTCTCCAGAAATTCTACATCATTTCCGAATAGCAATATGCCATCCACATATACTTATCAGAAACTCTATAGTGCTCCCACTCACTTTATTGCAAATACAAGTTTCTCGTAAACTTTGTATAGACTCAAAAACTTTGATCGCCTCATCAAAGTGTATATTCCAACTCCGAGATGCTTGCTTCAGTTCATAGAAGAATCACTGAAGCTTGCACACCTTTTAGCATCCTTAGACTATCAAAACCTTCTGGTTGTACCACATACAACCTTTCCTCAAGTAAACCGTTAAGGAAACGATGTTTTGACATCCATCTGCCAGATTTCATAATTGAAAGTGCAGCAATTGCTAACATAGTTTCAACAGATTTTAGCATCGCTACGAGTGAGAAAGTCTCATCACAGTCAACTCCTTGAACTTGTCGTAAACTTCTTTGCAACAAGTCGAGCTTTACAAATGGTGACATTTACCATCATTTTAAAGATCCATTTGTACTTAACGACCTGTCGTCCAACGAGCAAGTCCACCAAAGTCTATACTTGGTTTTCATACATGGATCCTTTCTCGGATTTCATGGCCTCTAACCATTTGTTGGTTTTCGGGCCCATCATCACTTCTCCTAGTTCGTAGGTTCATCGTTGTCCAACAACATGACCTCCAAGACAGAGTTGTCGTGCCGCTCAGGAGCAGTACACGTCCTTGTCGACCTACGAAGTTTGATAGTAACTTGATCTGAAGCTTCATGATCATCATCATTAACTTCCTCTTCAACTAACGTAGGCTTCACAGAAACAATTTTCTGCGCTGCGCTACTCTCTGGTTGAAATAGAGGTTCAATAACCTCATCAAGTTCTATCTTCCTCCCACTCAATTCTTTCAAGAGAAACTTTTCCTCGAGAAAGGACCCAGTTTTAGCAATAAACATTTTATGCTTGGATCTGAGATAGAAGGTTCACCCAACTGTTCTTAGGGTATTCTATGAAGATGCATTTGTCCGCTTTGGGTTCGAGCTCATTAGGTGAAAACAGTTTCCACACAAGCATCGCAGCCCCAAACATTTAGAAATGACAGCTTAGGTTTCTATCAAACCATAATTCACACGGTGTCATCTCAACGGATTTAGATGGTGCCCTATTTAAAGTGAATGTAGTTGTCTCTAATGCATAACCCCAAAATTATAGTAACAAAACGATAATAGACATCATAGCATGCACCATATCCAATAAAGCACGACTATGACGTTCGGACACACCATCACACTATGGTGTTCCAGGTGGCGTGAGTTGTGAAACAACTTTCACATTGTCTAAAGTTGTATGCCAAACTCGTAACTCAGATATTCACCTCCACGATCATATCGCAAACATTTTTATCTTCTTGTCACGATGATCTTAAACTTCACTCTGAATTTGCTTGAACCTTTCAAACGATTCAGACTTGTGTTTCATTAAGTAAATATACACTATATCTACTCAAATCATCAGTGAAGGTAAGAAAATAACGATATCCACCGCACGCTACAAGACTCATTGGATTGCATACATCAACATTTATCATTTCCAATAAATCACTTGCCCGCTTCATCAAAACAGAAAATGGGGTCCTTAGTCATCTTGACCAAGAGGCATGGTTCGCATGTCTCAACCGATTCGAAATCGAACGAGTCCAACGATCCATCAACATGGAGTTTCTTCATGCGTTTTATACCAATATGACATTTAGCGGCAGTGCCACAAGTATGTGGTACTATTATTATTAACTTTGTATCTTTTTGGCATCAATGTTATGAACATGTGTATTTACTATGATCAAGTTTCAACAAACCATTCTTACTAGGTGCATGACCATTGAAGGTATTATTCATGTAAATATAATAACCATTATTCTCTAACTTAAATGAATAACCGCGTTGCAATGAACATGATCTAATCACGTTCATGCTCAACGCAAAAACACCAAATAACATTTATTTAGGTTCGTCACTAATCTCGAAGGTAGAGAGAGCGTGCGATGTTGATCACATCAACCTTGGAAACATTTCCAACACACATCGTCACCTCACACTTAGCTAGTATCCGTTTATTCCGTAGCTTTTACTTCGAGTTACTAACATTTAGCAACCGAACCGGTATCCAATACCCAGGTGCTACTAGGAGTACTAGCAAGATACACATCAATAACACGTATATCAAATATACTTCTGTCGACTTTGCCAACCTTCTTATCCACCAAGTATCTAGGATTATTCCGCTTCAGTGATCGTTCTCCTCATAATCGAAGCACCTAGTCTCGGGTTTGGTTAGACTTTGGGTTGCTTCACTGGAGCTGCAACTGACTTGCTATCCATGAAGTTTCCCTCCTTACTCTTGCCCTTCTCGAAACTAGTGGTTTTGACTAACCATCAACACTTTGACGCTCCTTCTCGATTTCTACCTTCGCGGTGTCAAACATCGCGAATAGCTCAGGGATCATTACTTCTATCCCTGGCATTTTATAGTTCATCACCAAGTTCTAGTAGCTTTAGTGACAGTGACTTGGAGAACTATATCAATCACTATCTTATCTGGAAGATCAACTCCCACTCGATTCAAGCGATTGTAGCACCCAGACAATCTGAGCACATGCTCAACGATTGAGCTATTCTCTTTCATATTACAGGTAAAGAATCTTGTTGGAGATCTCATATCTCGCAACATGGGCATGAGCCTGAGATCCTAATTTCAGCTCTAAGAACATCTCATATGTTTTGTGACGTTCAAAACGTTTTGGAGCCTCGATTCTAAGCCGTAATGCATGATGCACTAAACTATCAAGTAGTCATCATAATGTGCCTGTTAGATGTTCACAACATCTACAAACGATGCTAGAGGGGTTGGCGCACCGAGCGGTGCATTAAGGACATAAGCCTTCTGTGCAGCAACGAGGACAATCCTCAGATCACGGAGCCAATCCGCAATATTGCTAAAATCATCTTTCAACTCTATTTCTCTAGGAACATATAAAAATACAAGGGAGCTACAGCGTGAGCTAGTAATCTACAACACAGTTTGCAAAGACACTGCTGACTATGTTCATGATAATGAGTTCAATTAATCATATTAGTTAAGAACTCCCACTCAAATTGACATCCCTCCTGTCATTCGAGTGATCCATGATCCAAATTCACCAACTCAAGTCCGATCATCACGTGAGTTGAGGTGATTTCAATGGTGAACATTATTATGTTGATCATATCTACTATATGACTCATGTTCGACCTTTCGGTCTCTTGTGTTCCGAGGCCATGTCTGTACATGCTAGGCTCATCAAGTTTAACCCGAGTGTTCTGCACGTGCAACACTGGCTTGCACCCGTTGTATGAGAACGTAGAGTCTATCACACCCGATCATCACGTGGTGTCTCAACACGATGAACTTTATCAACGGTGCACACTCGGGGAGAACACAATTTATCTTGAAATTAAGTGAGGGATCACCTTATAATGCTACCGTCGTCCTAAGCAAAACAAGGTTCATAAAAAGGATTAACATCACATGCAAATCATAAGTGACATGATATGGCCGTGAACTTGTGCTTTTGATCTCCATCTAGAAAGCACTGGCATGATCTCCATCGTCACCGGCAAGACACCATGATCTCCATCATCTTGATCTCCATCAATGTGTTGCCATCGGGGTTGTCGTGCCCAACATGCTTCTACTACTATTGCTACCGTTTAGCGATAAAGTAAAGCATTACATAGCGCTTAATCATTGACACGCAGGTCATACAATAATTAAAGACAACCCTATGGCTCCTGCCGGTTGCCGTACTCATCGACATGCAAGTCGTGATAATCTATACATCACATGATAATCTCATACATCACATATATCACATCATGTAATTGGCCATATCACATCACAACATACCCTGCAAAAACAAGTTAGACGTCCTCTAATTGTAGTTGCATGTTTTACGTGGCTGCTACGGGTATCTAGCAAGAACAACTCTCATCTACGCAAAAACCACAACGGTGATACACTAGTTGCTTTTCAACCTTCTCAAGGACCGCCTTTGTCGAATCCGATCCAACTAAAGTGAGAGAACTGGCACCCGCAAGCCATCTATGCAACAAGTTGCGGTTGAGGGAACCGGTCTCTCGTAAGCATACGAGTAATGTTGGTCCGGCCCGCTTCATCTCACAATACCGCTGAACCAAAATCTGACCAAGGGAGGAAGCAATCTAAGCATCAACGCCCAGAAACCTTTTGTGTTCTACTCGAGATCTTATCTACACATAGACCTAGATCATGATGCCACTGTTGGGAAACGTTGCATGGGAAACAAAAAATTTCCTATGCACATGCAGATCTATCCATGGTGATGAGCATCTACGAGAGGGAGAGTGGATCTGCGTACCTTGTAGATCGCTAAGCGGGAAGCGTTAAGAAACGCAGTTGGTGTAGTCGAACGTCTTCGCGATCCAAATAGCCGAGCGTCCCATGATCTCATCACGATCCGTCCCGCGATCTAATCACGATCCGTCCCGCGAACTCATCACGATCCGTCCCGCGATCTCGTCGCGATCCGTCCCGCGAACTCATCACGATCCGTCCCGCGAACTCATCACGATCCGTCCCGATCTAGCGCCGAACGGACGGCACCTCCGCATTCAGCACACGTGCAGCTTGATGATGATCTCCACCGTCTTGATCCAGCAAGAGGAAGTGGAGAGGAAGAATAGTTCACCGGCAGCGTGACGGCGCTCTGGCGATGGTGGTGGAGCAATTCCGGCAGGGCTTCGCCTAAGCACTGCGGAAATCCGATCTAGAGGAGCACCGGTGGAACGGGTAGCACGTGGCCGTAAAATCAGGTGCAAAATACCCAATCCCACCAGTATATATAGGAGGGAGGGAGGAGGAGGGCTGGCGCAAGGCCAAGGCCCCATAGGAGTCGGCCGAATCCACTAGGATTGGAGGACTCTCCTCCAATCCTAGTAGGACTAGGATTCGTCCTTTTTTTTTTCCTTTTTCCACCTTTTCCTATTGGGTTTTCTTCTCCAGCCACATGGGCCTTGTGTGGGAGTTTCCACCAGTCCACTAAGGGCTGATATTCACTCTCCCACAGCCCATGAAGCCTCTTGGGTCGAAATACCTCTCCCGATGGTCCCCCGGTACACTACCGGCACTCCCGGTACACTACCGATGAGCCCGAAACTTTTCCGGCGACCAAAATAGGACTTCATATATATGAATCTTTACCTCCAGACCATTCCGGAGCTCCTCGTGACGTCCGAGATCTCATCTGGGACTCCGAACAACCTTTGCTCACCATCATACATAACTCTATACTACCGAAACATCGCCAAACCTTAAGTGTGCAGACCCTGCGGGTTCGAGAACTATGTAGACATGACCGAGACACCTCTACGGTCAATAACCAATAGCGGGACCTGTATGCCCATATTGGTTCCTACATATTCTATGAAGACCTTATCAGTCGAACCTCTATGTCAAGGATTCAGTTAATCCCGTATGATGTTCCCTTTGTTCTTCGGTATGTTACTTGCCCGAGATTCGATCATCAGTATCTCCATACCTAGTTCAACCTTGTTACCGGAAAGTCTCTTTACTCGTTCCATAATACAAGATCCCGTGACTAACACTTAGTCACATTGCTTGCAAGGCTTATTGTGATGTTGTATTACCGAGTGGGCCCTGAGATACCTCTCCGTCACACGGAGTAACAAATCCCAGTCTTGATCCATGCCAACTCAACAGACACCCTCGGAGATACCTGTAGAGCACCTTTATAGTCACCCAGTTACGTTGCGACGTTTGATACACACAAGGTACTCCTCCGGTGTCAGTGAGTTGCATGATCTCATGGTCATAGGAACATATACTTGACATGCAGAAAACAGTAGCAATAAACTGACACGATCATATGCTACGTTTGTAGTTTGGGTCTTGTCCATCACACCATTCTCCTAATGATGTGATCCCGTTATCAAATGACATCTCATGTCCATGGCTAGGAAACCTTAACCATCTTTGATCAACGAGCTAGTCCATTAGAGGCATACTAGGGACATGGTTTTGTCTATGTATCCACACATGCATCTAAGTCACCGATCAATACAATTACAGCATGGATAATAAACGATTATCATGAACAAGGAAATATGATAACAACTAATTTATTATTGCCTCTAGGGCATATTTCGAACACATTGGAGGAGGACGTGGTGGTGCAGGAGCCCCCCAACGGCAAGCAGAGGAACTATGGACACTACCACGAGGCATCACGGCCAACCCATTTCTTCAAGGCGATCCTTGGTTCGAAGCCGGAGAGCCTGCATTTGCCTCTAGAATTAATGAAGCACTTCCTAGTCCGTCCCTATAGAGTTTAGGCTAAAGACGAACACCATTTGCACATGGAGGGTCATGGTCCGAGTGATCGACAATGGGGTCACTCTTGATCAGGGTAGGCCCCCTTTGTCGGCATTCACCGGATAATGATCCGGTACATGGTGACCCTCAAGTTGCTGACTCCTGACATACTGAAGGTGATCATCCTCAACGATGACAACGTGGAGGTGGTAACCAAGTGCAAGAAGCACGACAAGGCCTTCATCGTGAACTTCTAGAAAGCTCCTATTGCTTGTTGCCTGGTTTGGTTAAGACTATATTATGCAGTGTGATTTGGTTTAGAATGACTATGTTAAACTTGTTCTAATGCGTCGTTAAGACTATGTTATGTGTGCCTCTGCTTGATCTGCATGCTCAGTTTGTTGTTACCTATCTATGTGTGCCTCTCGCAACCTGACCACATCGAGAAGGAGGTTACCACATAATTGTCCTACATGTAACCAAACAATCGGACTTGTGTTTCAAACAAGTTTGCAACCAAACAACATTCCCTCCCTTTGGGAACATGCAAACTAGAGGGGATGCAGGCAACCAATCAACATGCATATATTTGTTTTTTTGCCTTCATTAGCTCAACCAGGCCTAATCTTACATTCTTAAAAAGTTAATCCCCACTACAACCAATTCTCCACATCATCATGTAGCCACCTCAGCAGTTTTCACCCACATCATCTCATCTGTTTGTTGTTTCTTCTTCTCCACTCTCATGTAGCATGTGTTGTTGGCATATTTCCCACCGAAGGTTTTTTTACCAACGTCTCTTCCTTTGTACTTCAAGCTACCGTCCACTATGTACTTTCATTTAATTCCCACTATCCCACATGTTCAATAAGATTAATTGACCAGGTATTTGAGTGGCCGGACAGAGTAGTGAACTGGCCCATGTTGGTCTTCCTCTCCTTTCCAACGTTTTGCCTGCCACATGTCACGTCGGCTTAATAGTGTGGTTGCTGCGCCGATGTTACTAGCTTTAGCTCACGAACATATAGAGAGACCTTCACTGGTAACCCGGTGACTCACACACGGAGTTGACACCGCGCCAGCCAGGTGTCCAGCCCCTATAACTTTCTTTCACTATTAGAAAATGGTCCATTTGTTTTGGCTTTAGAGGCCCATTAGCCCCGGTTTTGGAACCGGGACTAAAGCCCTAAACCTTTAGTCCCGGTTCCCTTACAAACCGGGACAAAAGGGGCTCCATGTGGCCGCTATGGGGAGCCCAAGCAGGAGGACCTTTAGTCCCGGTTGGTAACACCAACCGGGACCAAAAGGCATCCAGAGCATCTGACAGGAGCTGGGTTTTTTTTAAAGGGGGAGGGGTGGGTTTTACGGGGGTTTTATAGGGTTAACTTAGGGGTTTCATAATGTGTTAGCATGCTAATAGAGAGAAGTGTCATCTCTTTCTCCGTGCTTGGTCGACGCCACGAACATATAGAGAGAGAAGTGACCGACCTCTCTTTCTTCGAGAGATTGGTCGTACAACAAGTTTTCGTATATCTATTCGACGCTACTAGCTACATATATACAATATAAGATCTCTTACAATCCCTAACATCTAATGTCAAATTCCAGATGGTATTCTACGACTTTATTTATGACGTGGTCAAGAATGAATCCCGTCAATTCTTCTTGAATTGCTCGTATGCGATCATGTGGTAGGAGTTCATCCCGCATCTACCACATCTAATTTGAAGAAGGGGGTCAATACATATATATGAATGAAACTCAACACAAATCATTGTAATAAAATAAAATTATGAATATTATTGCTTGCACACTTCATATTGTTTTTCAGAGTAGCCCAGCTTAGGGGTCATCGCGTTGTAGATGAACTTGCAAACGTAGTATCCACAAAAATCATTTCCGGCTTCCTGCCACAAGCACTTTACGAGAAATAGAGTTCAATCAAACTGATAATCAAGCATGATAAATGGTATTGATGAAACTAGAATCAATGGGAGATGCACGGAACTAGCTAGTAGTACTTACTTTTGGGTGTGTAAATCGCAGCTCCCTCGGCAGTGCTAGAACAATTGCTGTGAACTCTTTCCAAATCCTGCTAGACAAAGAAAACAATTACTTGATATCAGGAAATAAACAAAGTTTCTTGATTCGATAATGATCGATTGAACTTACTTTTGGAGCATTTCAGTCATGTCCGCATATTCCTGGTGATCCTTTCATTTCAAGTCTAAGACGGTTACTACTCCCCGCTCAACCTTAATCTCTAGCAGAATAAAGTGGAAGTTGTGCACAGATGCATAACTCATCAATTACATTACTATAACCTCGAGTAATAAGGGAAACCGAATATGCACAAGGCAGTAACACTCACTTGAAGTTGTAAGGAAAGAGTATTGTCTCTTTGTTTTGATTTGCAAGCAACGATTGTAGAAAGTTGTCCTCGGTTTGTGTGGCATTGTGTTTAACCATAAACTCATGTATGATATTTGGGTTAATGAACCTAATGTCATAGAATTGTGATTTTCTGCATTCAACGATCTTCAATCTGCATAATATAGTGAGGATGATTATATATACATGCAATGAAAGAGCTGAGATATATATAGGGACTTAATTACAAAAGTAGTACTTACAGACAGTAGGAAGTCACGATTGTTTTGTCGATGGCCTTTTGATTGTATAACTGGAATAACTCATCAAATTCAATAGACAACTGCTCCATTCCAATGAGGTCATGCTCCTCTTTAATTCTCGTCGTCACAGTATCCTTCCCAGATTCGCTGCAGGTTTTCAGGTACCAATCATGGAATCTTCGCATCATCATTGTTAGAGGAGGAGGATCAGGTTTGATGAGAGGCTGCCCGTACCGGTATCTGAATTCGTCCACCTCCAACGGCTCAAACGGTACATCATCGCTCATGTAATCAGCAGGATTTGTACCGGGCACAATCTCTAGATGATCAGCCAACCCCGAAGAACCAAGTCCTTGAACGGTCTGTCCAGTTCAATGTCTCTCGTTCAACCCTTTTAGCAAGCAGGTCATTCTCAGCTTTGTCCCACAACGGCCAGGCTTTGAGGTAGCCACCTAACCCCGTGTGATGGTGATACTGCTTCTTTGCAACATTGTTCTTGTTTGTCTCAGACATTTTCTACTCTTCTCCGATGTCTTGTAGGCCATAAATTCGGGCCAGTAATCTCTTATCTTCTCAAATCGGCCGATGAATTATGGAGTCTTCCCTTTGTCGAAAAACTTTGATTTCAACTCATTCTTCCACCTCCTGAATAGATCTGTCATCTTCTTAAGAGCACACGCCTTGACCAGTGGCTCTATAACTGGCTTATTCGGATCCTCCTCTGGCGGTAGGGTGAGATTTGCCTTCAGCGTGGTCCAAAGATCATCTTTCTGTCTATCGGTGGCACAAGAAATTTCAGGGTTGTTGTCCTTAGGCTTATTCCATTGGTTGATTTTGATCGGGATGTTGTCCCGAACAATAGCTTCGCACCGAGCAGCAAATGCGTCCTTGGTCCGCTTTGGTTCAATCGGTAGGCCATCGTCCATGAGTGCTGTGATCGTGAACTTTTCTTCCTTGCCCAACCTTCTCTTCGGGCCTCGTCTCGTTACCGAAGTTTGGCTCGATCCGGAGGGCTATATAAAAGAAGAAATAAGAGTTAATATATGTACATACCAAAACAATTAATGCATCAATTAGCTAGTCAGCACAAGCTTAATTAATATATATACCTTGCCGGACTTTGCAACATCTCCCTCCTTCGTTCGGTCACTAGAGCCGTCACCATGGTCTCCTTCTTCATCCGGCATTCGGTGAACGAAGCCATCATGATCATGTCCTTCCTCCTCCATTGTTCGATCACTGGAGCAGTAATCTCTCCTTCAAGACCATCGGTGTTGTTGAGAAACGACAAGACAACATCACGACCGCCTCGGATTATGTCCCCCAACAATTGTTCTTGTTCCAAGTCTCTTTGATCCATAGTTTCTGCAAATGTTAAAACATGGAAATTAATATACTTCTCTACGATTTGGGGTGGCCTCGACAATGCTTCCAAGGTTAGGGGGGCCCTCGACGCTTCTAGGGTTTGGTCGGGCGAGAGGTGATTCTCTTAACCTTTTAGGGTTTTAACAAAATGGCGCCATTCTGGATGTGCATAAAATGGTCCATATTTTTCCTGATCTCATCTACCCTTCTATATGTCATGTTGTCTAGTGTCAAAGGATTCAAGAAAACCACGGCTTCATCATTAGCCGGAAGTAACAGGCGCATAATGGTATGAGCTCTCCAAAATTGTTTTGGAACGGAGTTCCGGATAGAATAATTAGCTTTTTGGTACGAAGTTAAGCAAGAGCCTTCCGAATATCGCTATTTGGAAGGCCGTTGCTGAAATTCGTACCAAAAAGCGAATTATTCTATCTGGAACTCCGTTCCAAAACAACTTTGAAGAGCTTCGTAGCATCATACGCCGGTTACTTCCTGCTAATGATGAAGCCATGAATTTCTTTAATACTTTGACACACAACATGACATATAGAAGAATATATATATATATAGATGGTATTAGAAAAAAATTGGATCAACTTGTGCACATCCATAATGGGGGCATTCTTGATAAATCTATATTACCAGAGTTTTTTATATGAACATTTTACCTTAGTAACTTAGAAAAAAATGTTATCGGGGAGGGGGTATATCGACAGTGCTTTTTTTCTAGGGTTTGGGTGGCCTCGAGAATTGGTCTCTCGATATATCGAGAGGGGGGTGAACATTTTACCTTAGTAACTTAGAAAAAATGTTATCGGGGAGGGGGTATATCGACAACGCTTTTTTTCTAGGGTTTGGGTGGCCTCGAGAGTTGGTCGCCCGGTATATCGAGAGGGGGGTGAACATTTTTACCTTAGTAACTTAGAAAAAAATGTTATCAGGGTGGGGGTATATCGCCCCCCCTCATGTCGAAGTTATCGGGGAGGGGGTATATCGACAACAACATACATACATGGAAAAAAATGTTATCCATCTATACATACATAGCCACATACATATATACATGGAAAAAATGCTATGAAAAAATACATATATGAACAAAAAAATGCTATGAATAAAAAAATTAATACATATATGAACATAAAATGCTCTGAACAAAAAAATTAATACATATATGAACATCCATACATACATATAGCCTTATATATACATTATATATATGAACAAAAAATGCTTTGAACAAAAAATTCAACCCGGGGGCGGCGGCGGCTCACAGCGGGGGCGGCCGACGAGGGCGACGGTGGGGGCGGCGAGAGTGATGGTGGGGGTGGTGCACGAGGGAGCCGGCGACGACGGCGACGGTGGGGGCGGGCCGGGGCGCAGGGGCGCACTCGGGAGCGGCGGACGGCGTCAGCGTGGGCTCGAGGGCGGGGCAGGGGCACGGGCGACGTCGACGACGTCGGGGCTATTGGAAATATGCCCTAGAGGCAATAATAAAATGGTTATTATTGTATTTCCTTGTTCATGATAATTGTCTATTGTTCATGTTATAATTGTGTTAACCGGAAACCGTAATGCATGTGTGAATACATAGACCACAACAAGTCCCTAGTGAGCCTCTAGTTGGCTAGCTCGTTGATCAATAGATGGTCAAGGTTTCATGACCATGGACATTGGATGTCATTGATAACGGGATCACATCATTAGGAGAATGATGTGATGGACAAGACCCAATCCTAAGCATAGCACAAGATCGTGTAGTTCGTCTGCTAAAGCTTTTCCAATGTCAAGTATCATTTCCTTAGACCATGAGATTGTGCAACTCCCGAATACCGTAGGAATGCTTTGGGTGTGCCAAACGTCGCAACGTAACTGGTTGGCTATAAAGGTGCACTACGGGTATCTCCGAAAGTGTCTGTTGGGTTGGCACGAATCAAGCCTGGGATTTGTCACTCCGTATGACGGAGAAGTATCTGTGGGCCCACTCGGTAAGACATCATCATAATGAGCTCAATGTGACTAAGGAGTTAGCCACGGCATGATGTGTTACGGAACGAGTAAAGAGACTTGCCGGTACCGAGATTGAACAAGGTATAGGGATACCGACGATCGAATCTCGGGCAAGTATCATACCGGTAGACAAAGGGAATTGCATGCGGGATTGATTGAATCCCCGACATCGTGGTTCATCCGATGAGATCATCGTGGAGCATGTGGGAGCCAACATGGGTATCCAGATCACGCTATTGGTTATTGACCGGAGATGTGTCTCGGTCTTGTCTACGTGTCTCCCGAACCCATAGGGTCTACACACTTAAGGTTCGATGATGCTAGGGTTATAGGGAAATAGTGTGCATGGTTACTGAAGGTTGTTCGGAGTCCCGGATGAGATCCAGACGTCACGAGGTGTTCCGGAATGGTACGGAGACAAAGATTGATATATAGGAAGTGAGTTTTTGGTTACCAGAAATGTTTCGGGCGTCACCGGTAACGTACCGGGACCACCGGAAGGGTTCCGGGGGTCCACCGGGAGGGGCCACGGCCCCCGTAGGGCTGCATGGGCCGAAGGTGGAGGGAACCAGCCCCTAAGTGGTCTGGTGGGCCCCTCCCACCTGGCCCAAGGCGCAGCATGGAGAGAGGTGGGGCAAACCCTAGGCCTAGATGGGCCCTAGGCCCACCCTAGGGCTGCTAGGGCTGTCGCACCACCTCTCCCTCCCTTGGCCGCCGCCCAAGTCCCATCTAGGGCCGCCGTCGGCCCCTAGGGTGGGAACCCTAGGGCGCAGCTCTCCCTCCTCCTCCTCCTATATATAGTGGTGCCCTTGGGGCTGTTTGAGACACACATCTCTCTCTCCCACGGCGCAGCCCTACTCCTCCGTCTCCTCGTTCTCCTTAGTGCTTGGCGAAGCCCTTCCAAAGACCACGCAGCTCCACCTTCACCACGTCGTCGTGTTGCCGGAGCTCTCCCTCAACCTCTCCTCCCTCCTTGCTGGATGAAGGCATAGGAGACGTCGTCGGGTTGCACGTGTGTTGAACGCGGAGGCGCTGTTGTTCGGCGCTAAGATCGGAGTCCACTGCGATCTGAATCGCTACGAGTACGACTCCACCAACCGCGTTCTTGTAACGCTTCCGTTTAGCGATCTTCAAAGGTACGAAGATCCACTCTCCCCTTACTCGTTGCTGGTTTCTCCATGGATAGATCTTGGTGAACACGTAGGATTTTTTTTGATTTACTACTACGTCTCCCAACATCGGTATTAGAGCTAGGTCTATGCGTAGAATCTATGCACGAGTAGAACACAAAGTTGTTGTGGGCGTCGATCTTGCTAATTTTCTTACCACTACTAGTCTTATCTTGATTCGGCGGTATTGTGGGATGAAGCGGCCCGGACCAACTTTACACGTACGCTTACGTGAGACCGGTTCCACCGCCTGACATGCACTTGTTGCATAAGGTGGCTAGCGGGTGTCTGTCTCTCCCACCTTAGTCGGATTGGATTCGATGAAAAGGGTCCTTATGAAGGGTAAATAGCAATTGGCATATCATGTTGTGGTTTTGGGATAGGTAAGAAACGTTCTTGCTAGAAACCTATAGCAGCCACGTAAAAACTTGCAACTACAAATTAGAGGACGTCTAACTTGTTTTTGCAGCATATGCCTTGTGATGTGATATGGCCAAAAGGATGTGATGTGATGCATTGTGATGTATGAGATTGATCATGTTCTTGTAATAGGATTCACGACTTGCATGTCGATGAGTATGACAACCGGCAGGAGCCATAGGAGTTGTCTTATTTTATTGTATGACCTTCATGTCAATCATAAATGCCATGTAATTACTTTACTTTATTGCTAAACGTTAGCCATAGTAGTAGAAGTAATAGTTGGCGAGACAACTTCATGAAGACAGGATGATGGAGATCATGGTGTCATGCCGGTGACAGTGATGATCATGGTGCCCCAAAGATGAAGATCAAAGGAGCAAGATGATATTGGCAATATCATGTCACTATATTGATTGCATGTGATGTTTATCATGTTTACATCTTATTTTCTTAGAACGACAGTAGTAAATAAGATGATCTCTCAATAAAATTTCAAGAAAGGTGTTCACCCTAACTGTGCACCGTTGCTAAGGATCGTTGTTCCGAAGCACCACGTGATGATCGGGTGTGATAGGTTCTAACGTTCGCATACAACGGGTGTAAGCCAGATTTACACACGCGAAACACTTAGGTTGACTTGACGAGCCTAGCATGTACAGACATGGCCTTGGAACACGGAAGACCGAAAGGTCGAACATGAGTCGTATAGAAGATACGATCAACATGGAGATGTTCACCATGGATGGCTAGTCCGTCTCACATGATGATCGGACACGGGCTAGTTGACATGGATCATGTCCCACTTGGATGATTAGAGAGATGTCTATCTAAGTGGGAGTTCATTAAATAATTTGATTTTGTGAACTTAATTATTATGAACTTAGTCTAAAATTCTCTTTACAATCTATATTGTAGATCCAATGGCCAACGCTAATGTCACCCTCAACTTCAACGCGTTCCTAGAGAAAACCAGGCTGAAAGATGATGGAAGCAACTATGCGGACTGGGTCCGTGGCTTGAGGATCATCCTCATAGCTTCCAAAAGATTGTATGTCCTTGATGCACCGCTAGGTGACCCACCCATTTTCCCAGCGGACCAAGACGTTACGAACGCTTGGCAGTCACGTTGCGATGATTACTCCCTTGTTCAGTGCAGCATGCTTTACAGTTTAGAACCGGGGCTCCAAAAGCGTTTTGAGCAACACGGAGCATATGCGATGTTCCAAGAGCTGAAACTGGTTTTCCAAGCTCATGCCCGGGACGAGAGATATGAAGTCTCCGACAAGTTCTTTAGCTGTAAGATGGAGGAGAATAGTTCTGTCAGTGAGCACATACTCAAAATGTCTGGGTTGCACAACTGCTTGACTCAGCTGGGAGTTAATCTCCCGGATGACTCGGTCATTGGAAAAATCCTCTAGTCGCTCTCACCTAGCTACAAGAGCTTTGTGATGAAATACAACATGCAGGGTATGGAGAAGTCCATTCCTGAGTTGTACTCGATGCTGAAATCAGTGGAGGTCGAGATCAAAAAGGAGCATCAAGTGTTGATGGTGAATAAGACCACTAGTTTCAAGAAAGGAAAGGGTAAGAAGAACTTCAAGAAGGATAGCAAAGCTGTTGCCACGCCCGGTAAGAAAGTTGCCGGGAAGAAGAACAAGAATGGACCCAAGCCTGAGACTGAGTGCTTTTATTGCAAGGGTACCGGCCACTGGAAGCGGAACTGCCCCAAGTACTTAGCGGATAAGAAGGCCGGCAACGTTAAAGGTATATGTGATATACTTTTTATTGATGTGTACCTAACCAGCACTCGTAGTAGCTCCTGGGTATTTGATACCGGTGCAGTTGCTCACATTTGTAACTCCAAGCAGGAGTTGCGGAATAAAGCGGAGGCTGGCAAAGGACGAGGTGACGATGCGTGTCGGGAATGGTTCCAAGGTTGATGTGATCGCCGTCGGCATGCTACCTCTACATCTACCTTCGGAATTAGTTTTAAATCTTAATAATTGTTATTTAGTACCAGCTTTGAGCATGAACATTGTATCTGGATCTCGCTTGATGCGAGATGGCTACTCATTTAAATCTGAGAATAATGGTTGTTCTATTTATATGAGAGAAATGTTTTATGGTCATGTCCCGCTGGTCAATGGTTTATTTTTGATGAATCTCGAACGTGATGTTACACATGTCCATAGTGTGAGTACCAAAAAGTGTAAGGTTGATAACGATAGTCCCACTTACATGTGGCACTGCCGCCTTGGTCATATTGGTGTCAAATGCATGAAGAAGCTCCATGCTGATGGACTTTGGAGTCTCTTGATTTTGAATCATTTGACACGTGCGAACTATGCCTCATGGGCAAGATGACCAAGACTCCGTTCTCTGTAACAATGGAGCGAGCAACTAACTTGTTGGAAATAATACATACCGATGTATGCGGTCCAATGAGCGTCGAGGCTCACGGTGGCTACCGTTATGTTCTCACCCTCACCGATGACTTGAGCAGATATGGGTATGTCTACTTAATGAAACACAAGTCTGAAAGCTTTGAAAGGTTCAAGGAATTTCAGAGTGAGGTAGAGAAACAACGTGACAGGAAAATAAAGTGTCTACGATCTGATCGTGGCGGAGAATATTTAAGTCACGAGTTTGGCACGCACCTAAGGAAATGTGGAATCATTTCACAACTCACGCCGCCTGGCACACCTCAGCGAAATGGTGTGTCTGAACGTCGTAATCGCACTCTATTGGATATGGTGCGATCTATGATGTCTCTTACCGACTTACCGCTATCATTTTGGGGATATGCATTAGAGACTGCCGCATTCACTTTAAATAGGACACAGTCAAAGTCCGTTGAGACGACACCGTATGAATTATGGTTTGGAAAGTAACCTAAGGTGTCGTTTCTATAAGTTTGGGGATGCGATGCTTATGTGAAGAAATTTCAACCTAAGAAGCTCGAACCCAAAGCGGAAAGGTGCGTCTTCATAGGATATCCCAAAGAGACTATTGGGTATACCTTCTACCTCAGATCCGAAGGCAAAGTCTTTGTTGCCAAGAATGGATCCTTTCTCATGAAAGAGTTTCTCTCGAAAGAAGTAAGTGGGAGGAAAATAGAGCTTGATGAGGTAATTGTACCTCCACTCGAACTGGAGAGTAGCACAGCACAGGAAGTTGTTTCTGTGGAGCCTACACCGGTTGGAGAGGAAGTTAATTATGATGATCATGAAACTTCAGATCAAGTTACTATTGAACGTCGAAGGTCCACTAGGACACGTTCCGCACCAAAGTGGTACGGCAACCCTGTCCTAGAGATCATGTTGTTGGACAACGGTGAACCTTCGAACTATGAAGAAGCGATGGCGGGCCCAGGTTCCAACAAATGGCTTGAAGCCATGAAATCCAAGATAGGATCCATGTATGAGAACTAAGTGTGGACTTTGGTGGACTTGCCTGATGATAAGTGAGCCATTGAAAATAAATGGATCTTTAAGAAGAAGACTGACGTGGATGGTAATGTGACCGTCTATAAGGCTTGGCTTGTCACTAAGGGTTATCGACAAGTTCAAGGAGTTGACTACGATGAGACTTTCTCACCCGTAGCGATGTTGAAGTCTGTCCGAATCATGTTAGCAATTGCCGCATTTTATTATTATGAGATCTGGCAAATGGACGTCAAAACGGCATTCCTTAATGGCTTCCTTAAGGAAGAACTGTATATGATGCAGCCGGAAGGTTTTATCGATCCTAAAGATGCTAACAAGGTATGCAAGCTCCAACGCTCCATCTATGGGCTGGTGCAAGCATCTCGGAGTTGGAACATTCACTTTAATGAGGTGATTAAAGCGTTTGGGTTTGTACAGGTTTATGGAGAACCCTGTTTTTACAAGAAAGTGAGTGGGAGCTCTATAGCAGTTCTCATATTATATGTGGATGACATACTGATAATGGGAAATGATATAGAACTTTTGGAAAGTGTAAAGGCCTACTTGAATAAATGTTTTTCAATGAAGAACCTTGGAGAAGCTACTTACATATTAGGCATCAAGATCTATAGAGATAGATCGAGATGCCTCATAGGTCTTTCACAAAGCACATACCTTGAAAAGATATTGAAGAAGTTCAATATGGATCAGTCCAAGAAGGGGTTCTTGCTTGTGTTACAGGATGTGAGATTGAGTACGGCTCAATGCCCGACCACGACAAAGGATAGAGAAGAGATGAGTGTCATCCCCTATGCTTCAGCCATAGGCTCTATTATGTATGCCATGTTGTGTACCAGACCTGATGTGAACCTTGACATAAGTTTGGTAGGGAGGTACCAAAGTGATCCCGGAGCGGAACACTGGACAACGGTCAAGAATATCCTGAAGTACCTGAAAAGGACAAAGGACATGTTTCTCGTATATGGAGGTGCCGAAGAGCTCGTCGTAAAGGGTTACGTCGATGCTAGCTTCGACATAGATCCGGACGACTCCAAGTTGCAAACCGGATACATGTATATTTTGAACGGAGGGGCAGTCAGCTGGTGCAGCAGCAAGCAAAGCATCATGGCGGCATCTACATGTGAAGCGGAGTACATAGCTGCTTCGGAAGCAGCAAAGTAAGGAGTCTGGATGAAGGAGTTCATCACCGACCTAGGAGTAATTCCAAGTGCGTTGGGCCCGATGACTCTATTCTATGACAACACTGGAGCTATTGCCCTTGCGAAGGAGCCCAGGTTTCACAAGAAGACAAGACACATCAAGCGCCGCTTCAACTCCATCCATGATTACATTCAGGAGGGAGATAGCGATATTTGTAAAGTGCATATGGATCTAAATGTCGCAGATCCGTTGACTAAACCTCTCTCACGAGCAAAACATGGTCAACACCAGAATGCTATGGGTGTTCGATTCATCACAATGTAACTAGATTATTGACTCTAGTGCAAGTGGGAGACTGTTGGAAATATGCCCTAGAGGCAATAATAAAATGGTTATTATTGTATTTCCTTGTTCATGATAATTGTCTATTGTTCATGCTATAATTGTGTTAACCGGAAACCGTAATGCATGTGTGAATACATAGACCACAACATGTCCCTAGTGAGCCTCTAGTTGGCTAGCTCGTTGATCAATAGATGGTCACGGTTTCATGACCATGGACATTGGATGTCATTGATAACGGGATCACATCATTAGGAGAATTATGTGATGGACACGACCCAATCCTAAGCATACCACAAGATCGTGTAGTTCGTCTGCTAAAGCTTTTCCAATGTCAAGTATCGTTTCCTTAGACCATGAGATTGTGCAACTCCCGGATACCGTAGGAATGCTTTGGGTGTGCCAAACGTTGCAACGTAACTAGGTGGCTATAAAGGTGCACTACGGGTATCTCCGAAAGTGTCTGTTGGGTTGGCACGAATTAAGACTGGGATTTGTCACTTTGTATGACGGAGAGGTATCTCTGGGCCCACTCGGTAAGACATCATCATAATGAGCTCAATGTGACTAAGGAGTTAGCCACGGGATGATGTGTTACGAAACGAGTAAAGAGACTTGCCGGTAACGAGATTGAACAAGGTATAGGGATACCGACGATCGAATCTCGGGCAAGTATCATACCAGTAGACAAAGGGAATTGCATACGGGATTGATTGAATCCCCGACATCGTGGTTCATCTGATGAGATCATCGTGGAGCATGTGGGAGCTAACATGGGTATCCAGATCCCGCTGTTGGTTATTGACCGGAGAGGTGTCTTGGTCATGTCTACGTGTCTCCTAAACCCGTAGGGTCTACACACTTAAGGTTCGATGACGCTAGGGTTATAGGGAAATAGTGTATGTGGTTACCGAAGGTTGTTCGGAGTCCCGGATGAGATCTCGGATGTCACGAGGAGTTCCAGAATGGTCCGGAGACAAAGATTGATATATAGGAAGTGAGTTTTTGGTTACTGAAAATGTTTCGGGCGTCACCGGTAACGTATCGGGACCACCGGAAGGGTTCCGGGGGTCCACCGGGAGGGGCCACGGGCCCCGAAGGGCTGCATGGGCTGAAGGTGGAGGGAACCAGCCCCTAGGTGGGCTGGTGCGCCCCTCCCACCTAGCCCAAGGCACACCAAGGAGAGAGGTGGGGGCAAACCCTAGGCCTAGATGGGCCCTAGGCCCACCCTAGGGCTGCTAGGGCTGCACACCACCTCTCCCTCCCTTGGCCGCCGCCCAAGTCCTATCTAGGGCTGCTGCCGGCCCCTAGGGTGGGAACCCTAGGGCGCAACCCTCCCTCCTCCTCCTCCTATATATAGTGGTGCCCTTGGGGCTGTTTGAGACACGCATCTCTCTCTCTCCCACGGCACAACCCTACTCCTCCCTCTCCGTAGTGCTTGGCGAAGCCTTGTCGGAGACTACGCAGCTCCACTGTCACCACGCCGTCGTGCTGTCGGAGCTCTCCCTCAACCTCTCCTTCCTCCATGCCGGATCAAGGCGTAGGAGACGTCGCCGGGCTGCACGTGTGTTGAACACGGAGGCGCCGTTGTTCGGCGCTAAGATCGGAGTCCATCGCGATCTGAATCGCTACGAGTACGACTCCACCAACCGCGTTCTTGTAACGCTTCCGTTTAGCGATCTTTAAAGGTACGAAGATCCACTCTTCCCTTACTCGTTGCTGGTTTCTCCATGGATAGATCTTGGTGAACACGTAGGAAATTTTTTGATTTACTACTACGTCTCACAATAGGGGCAGCCTGGCGGCATCGAGGAGGTCGGCGTCGTCGGGGGGAACTGCGAGATGAAAATGAAAATTTTCACAAGTGCTGCTTATATCTTGCACATTGCATCCATCTTGATCTTGTGATCGCCGACGACATCGGCAACATGCAACTCCAACTTCATCTTCTCCTTTTCAACTCTTTGTATTTTTTCTTTCAAGTCATTATTTTCTTTTTCAACCAAATTTAACTTCTCGACAAGAATTTCTGTGTGGGTTGGACTTTCCGGTTCACATACCTCCTAGATTAAAAAAATCTATGTCACGTTGGTTGGTATTAAATTCATAAACACTAAATAAATCAAATAGTTATAAAAGGTAATATATACCACATCCGAATCATAGACAGGACGAGGGCCGACGGAGGCGGATACGAAAACCATCGCACTACATAATAACAAACAATAATAAAAATAAGAAAATTACACAAGTATCTATCTAAATAATACAAGTAAGAACTTTTTTTAGAAAGAAGATAAGAAGAAGAGGCTAACCACAATGGTGCCAGCGCCGAGATGGGCGCGGGCGATCGACGGCGTTGAGGACGGGGACGGGACAAAACGGACCGCCAAACCTAGACCAAACTTGAGAAAAATAGAGCTTGGACAAGGATCTTCAAGAGAAGAAAGCTTAAGTGTGGCTTGAGCATTTCATCGAACAGCTCATGTGGATAGGAGGTGAGCTAGAGCACCACAATTAGCTCTCCCACGGCCGGCCAAAAAAAAAACAAAGCAGTGCACTGGTCTGGTCGCGGGCGAGGGGTATATATAGGCCAACCATTGGTCCCGGTTTGTGGCTGGAACCAGAACTAAAGGACCACATTTGGTCCCGGTTCCAGCCACAAACCGAAACCAATGGTTGTGTGCCAGGAGCGAGGCCCATTGGTCCCGATTCTTGTCTAAAACCGGAACCAAAGGGTTCAGACGAACCGGGACCAATGGCCCACGAGGCCCGGCCGGTGCCTTGGCCTCACGAACCGGTACCAATGCCCCATGGGTCCCAGTTCGTGAGTGAACCGAGATTAATGGGTTTTCAGGCCTGAACCAAAGCCCTGTTTTCTACTAGTGTTTTCGGTCTCGAAGGCCTTAGCTGATGGTGACGCCGGGTAGGGACTTCATTGACAACCACCACTGGGAGGGGATTTCGATCAACCTCCTCTCGCGTGCCCCGGCTGATTCAGAGACACCATCGTACTGCAGGAATGGTGGCCTTTTTGGGCAGCGATGGTGGCCTTATTAATGCATGTTCTTTCCTCTCAGCTCTTTTCCTGCGGGCAGTGTCACTCTTGCAAACGAACTATGGTTGTCTTCCTGAATTAACTCCTCGTGCATGGATTGCCCAAGCCAAGTTTTTGTACATGAATTGCATCTGGGATCTTCTTCAATCGTTGATGTGAGCCCGCTCCAGGAGAAGTTTTGATATGTATTTCCATTAGATATTCAAATGTCTTTTTTTCTTGATGCAGCAAATAGCACAAGACCATGTTATGGTGCAGCCATCTTCGAGATTAAATCCCTATACTTCCTTTCCAAAATCTATGTTGACAAGGCATTTGATCAAAATCCAAGCAGGTTGAAAGTCTATTTATTTGTGCAGAATAATTTTTATCTATGGCAGCAAGATATTTAATTATTTGATCATTGACCATCTTATCTACCTCTTTTACAGGTCACACATGAAACTATCTCTCCTATCAAATGCTACATGGATTGCATCATAAACTCATAGCATGGTACGTTTTGGCCCTCATAGCTAGATTTGGATAGGGTAACAATTTGAGTCTGATACATGCTGAACAAGCATCTATTGGAAACCAATCTTTCTCTTATAAAGTTTTTACATTTTTGCATGCTAAATTTGGCTATTCTTTCTGGTGATTTGCAAGTTATATGTCTTCCTACGTTCATGTAATTTTCAATCAAATTGTATCTATAATATTTTACCTTACATCAGGAATATATTTATACCAGTTGATTTTTTAAAGAATTGATGTTGTGTATGTATATGTACCAACAATTTGTTCTGATGGTTACCATTGTCTTTGCAACACAAACATTTCTTGTGTTCTCAAGTTTCAATTCAGGTTCTGACACTAAACTTATCCCAATGTCAACAATGGTGTTCACTGTTGATACCCAAATAAAAAGTTGATACTCTTCTTCTTGATCAGTCTCGCATTTTTCTAAGTCAGAGAACCATCAAACATCATATTAAGATCCATGTACGATTTTGTTGTCAGTCCGTGAAGCATAGCTATGATAAGAACTTCAAGATATCATTCATCACCATAGAGCTGCATCTGCTGATTTTTTTTCTGGGTGCATCTGCTGAATTGTATTTGTTATATTTATTCCAGATTTTACTATGCGAAATGCAAACCGACGAACAACAAGAGATGTATGTATCAGACATCAGAATATCCAGTATTTTATTTCACTTATCATGCATACCTTCTTAATCTTTTGTTATTTATCAGTCATAACAAGGAAATGCTCGGTACAAGCAATGCGACGACACAAGGATTACATCTCATATTCTAAATCACCCACTTATTGTCTTAGATAAATAAACATACATATTATGCCATCTTAGTATCATAAATAATTTTGTAACCAACTGTCATAGTGTTGTCCACAACTACTCCATCACTATGTCTATTATTATATGATCACATATATGATTTAGCTTTATAGTTTTATATCATGTGCCTATGATGTCCCACGGCAACGCACGGGGTATCATCTAATTATAACAAATATGCAAAGTGCCTAAAAACGATGCAGGTAACAATCCTTTTTTATCAGGTAGTGTAGCAACAGACGCACCGTATTAGACCGGCTATTGCAGCAATCGATTCACCGTAGCTGCCGGTTTTGTACTGTGTTTTACCTTCATATAAACTGTTCTTTTTTGCACCTTTCCATTTTATATAGTTTTTTGTACTATAAAAAAGTTTATAATATATGGCTATCTTTTTTCAAAATGCACTGAACATTTTTTTATACATACTGGACATTTTTCAGTGTACAGTGAACATTCATTTCAATACAATAAACTTTTTTTTCTTCTGAAAAGTGAACAAAATTTGAAAAACGTGAACCATTTTTAATATGATGAACAAAAATTGTTACTTCAAAATATTTTTTTGAAAACATAAACAAACTATTAATTCTGAAGATTTTAAAAATGAATTCAGGACAAACTAAAGAAAAACAAGAAAAGAAAATAAAAAATCAGAAAGGCGAAAAAAGAAAAAACAGAAATCTTGAAGAAAAAAATGGTGAGAGTCGATGCGTGTGCGGGTGCGCGAGTGGCCTTGGACGACAAGCAGGTGGTACCCGCTAGTCGCGCTTTCAATGGGGGCGGTGGGGGCGGTGGGAGAGCGCAGGAGCTCACCGTCGGCGATGACAGAGACACCCGCGAAGTAGGACATGATGAATCGATTGGATCTCGTGTCGAGGTGTACCATCCCTCGTTTTAGGTGTATTTGTTGTGAGATACGCAGATTATTATATATTATATATATATGGCAGTTCTCTTAGAAAATATAGAATCCTAACCTCTCGCCGTTATCAGCCATGTATACGCAGCTATATATACCTCATAATTAGTTCTGAGATCCTGTCTTGACAGCCTTTACAAAAATTATTTTCCAAAGTTTATTCTTACTAGCAAACGTGTCCATGCGCTGTAACAAGAGATTAAAAATTTATTATGTCCAAATCAAATAAGTATGGCTCACTAACCAGACATATGAGCGTTCTTTATTTTAACACGATGACCCATCATGTTGTCTACTTATTTTTTTTTTCTCACCCTCGTTGTTGATGACCATAGTGTCCAAGTAAAACAAATCTTGTCGACCATGAACTATTAACAACATCTAGACATATAAATACTTTCCATAAACTAAATAAATCAACATAAAGACTTAGCCACCCAAATTCTAGAGCTATCTAGAGCAATCTTATAGAGAACTACTAAAAAGGCCCTAATGATATTCTAAAAAAAACTTTATGACCACAATTTCAAAAAATATGGTTATCAACATTATGACACTGGTTTACATAAACCGCTTACCAACAGTTTAGTATACACCGGTTTTGGGAAATGAACCTTCTTTTGCATGGTTTTCATTTTTATTATTTTATGTTTTTAACTTATCTTTCTGTTTCCCTTTTTCTTTTAAATATTCTTTTTTTATTATGTTTTTTGAGGTTCGGTTTTCTTTTATTCTTATTTTTCCTTTAACTTTTCCTTTTTTTTCTAATTTTCTTACATTTTCATTTTGCGAACATCTTTCATATTCATGAATATTTTATGAATTCCTCAACATTTTTGGAATAGTGTAGGAGTAGGCAAGAAGAAGAAAAAAACTGATTTTTTTTGCACGGATCTTGATGCAAGATCAACGGATTATAGTATCGACTAAGACTCTTGACTGATTTTTAACAGAGCCGTTTCATTATACTAGCATTTCTTTGCAGTTAATTAATACCCCGCAATCCCAAGCAATTAATCACTCCATCTCTTGCTACTCAAATGGCCAATCATCTGGATATCACGTCGTACGTACAGTACAGGATTGGCAGGTAATTAATTTAATCGTCATCATCGATCTTTTAGCTGGAAATCAATTAATACCCCGCGAGCTCCATAGCTGCAGCACCCAGCAGATGTAGAGCAAATCCTTGAGAGTTCAGGGAGTTGGAGTAGGACACAATGCCGGGGACAACCATACCCCGCGCTCTCCTGCTCGTCGGCGTCGTCCTGGCGACGCAGCTCTGTGCGTGCACGGCGCAACACTACGTTGGGCAGCCGCGGCGACAATGGTTTTAGCGTGGAGTTCATCCACCGGGACTCCGTCAGGTCGCCGTTCCACGATCCATCGCTCACCGCCCACAGCCGCGTGCTGGCGGCCGCGCGGCGATCCACTGCGCGCGCCCGCGCCATCGACAACGGCACCGTGTCCGAGGCCGTCCCCAAGTCGTTCGAGTACCTCATGTCCGTGGGCATAGGCACGCCACCCACACGGATGCTCGCCATCGCCGACACCGGCAGCGACCTCGTCTGGTTCAACTGCAGGAACGGCACCGGCGCCACCCATGTCCGTCCTCCGAGCGTTGTCATGTTCGACCCGACAAACTCCACGACGTTCGATCTCGTGGGCTGCAAGTCCCGCGCATGTCGCGCGCTCCCCGACGGCGCCACCTGCACCCTCTCCTCCAACTGCAAGTACATCTACTCCTATGGCGACGGCTCCAGGACGAGCGACCTCATCTCCACCGAGACCTTCACCTTCGCCCACGTCCCCGGCATTGCCCGCGGCCATCGGGGCCGGAGCAAGCGCGTGGCCACCGTGAACTTCGGCTGCTCCACGGCCACGGCCGGCACGTTCCAAGCGGACGGCGTGGTGGGCCTCGGCGGCGGCGCCCTCTCCCTCGTGTCGCAGCTCGGAGCCCACAAATCGCTCGGCGGCCGGAGGTTCTCCTACTGCCTCGTGCCTTACTCCGTCAAAGCCTCCTCCGTGCTCAACTTCGGCGCCCACGCCATGGTGGAAGAGCCGGGCGCGGTGAGGACGCCGCTGATCCCGTCGCTAGTGGACACCTACTACACCGTCGACCTCCAGTCCATCAAGATCGGGGACGCGACCTTCGCGGCGCCGCACGGGCACCACAACGTTGTCGACTTCGGCACCACACGCTGACGTTCCTTGCCAAGGCGCTGCTGGACCCAATGGTGATGGAGTTGCACCGGCGGATCAAGCTCCCGTGGGTGCCATCGCCCGACAAGCTCCTGACGCTGTGTTTCGATGTGAGCTGGGTAGGGGAGCGGCATGCGAAGGAGATGATCCCTGACGTGACGTTGTGGCTGGGCGCCGGCGCGGCGATCATGCTCAAGGCCGAGAACACCTTCGTGGTCGTGGAGGAGGGGACCATGTGCTTGGCGATGTCGGCGGTACCGGAGCGGCTCCCGGCATCGATCCTCGGGAACATCGCGCAGCAGAACATACACGTCGGGTACGACCTCGACAAGCGCACAGTCACATTCGCCGCGGCGAACTGCACGGCTTCCTATCCTGTGCCTCAGGCTGGACGTGGCGAGCGGGCTTTTGGCCCGGCTCGCGGCCCGCTAAAGACCGGACCGACCGGTCCTGGCCCGATAAATTAATCAGTCGGTCCGAGCTCAATAATCAGGCCCGACAAAGCTTCGGTCCGGTCCGGTTTTTGACCGAGCCGACCGAGCGGACCGAGAATCCCAGCAATGACCATCGTTTGGGAATTTACATCGCCCAATTCACCTGCGCGAAAGGAGTCACGCTGCAGCTACCCACAGTCGTCGACCGTCATCGTCTTCACCTTCCCGTAGTAGACTACCTCCTGCTCGTCTGGCTGCCGCTGACCATGTCAGTTTACAGCTGCTGTCGAAAAATATAGTTTCATCAGTCATAGAAGTAAACTGATAGAATTCAGTTTCGTCAGACAATACATCTTCCTTCAGTTTCGTCAGAAAAATGCATTTTTCATGGAAGAGCATTGCCATGGTAGTCGTTTCAGCATAACACACACACCTCCTATAATCACGGGCCATCATCCCACATTGCAGTTTCCTGTTATTCAGTCGACCAGAAAACAAAAAATATGAGAGAAACACGACTAGATCCTAAAATCATGGTGCCATTTGAGGAAGAACTCCACGTCAGATTTGATCCTATAATCCCGGCAAGACCCGTACAAAGAAAATCGTGGCCTCATACACGTGCTATGTTGCTTGCATGCAATAGGAAAAACTGCCGATGAAGAAATATGTGCACGTTAATGGATAACAACCGCACCCCCAGTTCACACGTCTTCGACCTTACAGCCGGCACCCATCTCGCCACAGCACCCGCGCACGTCGCACGCCTCGCCGCTGGACCCATGCAAGTCGCCGCCGGTGGTCGTTGGTCGGTCCGCTCGGTCCGGCCCGGGTTTCGTTGTCGCCGGTCCGGTCCCTGAAATCGGGACCGACATGCTGCTCGGTCCGGTCCGGTCCGGACCACCGGCGGCCGGTCCAAACGACAGCTCGGACCGGGACCGGACCGTGTCCACCCGGCTGTGCCTATCCATCCGCCTCCGCCTCTGTAACGTCTACAAGCCGTATATTTCATCACCATGGCGTTTCCTTCAAGTTTTTTTTTTTTTTTTGCAATTTCGGTTACGGCCGGTTTTGGAATCCAAATTCATCCTGCCAATTGATCTCTTGATGTCTTCTTTTCTTGACAAATTTGAATTTTAACACCAAACGTAAATATAAATGCATATCATGTCTTCCCGGTGCCGCTCACCTCTGAACCCCCCAATAGAAAACGGGCCTTTTGTCCCGGTTCGTAACGTCCTTTAGTCCCAGTTCTAGAACCGGAACTAAAGGGTCGGAACTAAAGGCCTCCACTTTTAGTGCCGGTTGGATTACGAGCCGGGACTAAAGGGGCTCCGCGTGGCAGCTTTCTAGAGCGGGACCTTTAGTCCCGGTTGGTGTTACCAACCGGTACTAAAGGTATTTTTTAATATATTTTTATTTTACTTTTTTGAATTTTTTTATTTTTTTATTTTTTCTGATTTTTCAAATCTTTGAATTATTTGACAATTTAATCTCTAATCATCCCTCCTCAGCTCTGGAATTATTTGACAATTTAATCTCTAAGAGGATCTTCAGCCGTTGTCCCCTCAGGGGCCGATTTTAGTGCCGCCTCGGGGGCAGCCGACGCTAAAATCGGCCTGGGGCGTCTCGGCTTCCCAGCCGTGCCCCCGGGGTCGTCCCCCGACCGCCGCTTGCAGCCCATTATGGGCATAGAATCGGCCCAAGAACGTTTAAAAGGTTCAATTTTTTATTGAAATATAATACAAAAGCTAAAAAAAAGACTACGCCGTCTTGCCGCCGCCGTCCCGTGGCCGCGCGCCGCATTCTACATGCCAAGGAGCTTGTAGAAGTTGGTGTAGTCGCCGCCGTCGTCCCCGTCCCCGTCGCTGTCGTCGTCGTCTGGCGCGCCGCGGCCGCCGTCCCTGCTGCAGCCCTGCCCTGCGTCGCCGAGACGGTGCAGGTCGGGGTTGGAGGGCCCGGGCGCCTCCCCGTCGCTGTCGTCGTCGAGGATGATGAGGCCGGCGATCTCCTCCTCGTGGCGGGTGCGGCGGCAAGCCTCGATCTCCTCGAGAGCGCGGCGCTGCCGCTCCACCTCCTCCCAGACGTAGTCGTCCCGCGCCCACTTCAGGGCGGCCTCGTCATCGGCTGTGGCCATGGCCAGGTGCTCCTGCTTGACCACCGCTGGCGTGCCAGGCTCCGTCTTTGGCCTGACAAGGCAAAGGTGGCCTCAGGGAGGCGAGGGCTCGCAGCGACGGCCCTCGTTGATGGTGATGCCGCCGCCGCTGCATCCGCTGCGGCCGCTGCGTCGGAGCGGCGACAACAAGCCGGGCTCGGCCTTAACAGTGATGAGCGGTGTGCGCGTTGCGCCGGAGGAGTACGAGGACGACGATGGCGGCGCCTCCATACGCCGGGGCTGCCATGACGAGCCCTCCGGCGGGAGACGGACGTCGCCTCCGGGTACCCGAGGCGCGGCTCGTTGCCGCCCTTGATGTGCTCGAGGATGGCCTCGGGAGTGCATACGGGGACGCCCCACCAAAGACGGCGGCTCTCTCTATTGTTGCGGCCGAGCGCGGGGTCTCCGTTGGTGGAGGTGAGATGCTCCTCGCGACGGCGCTCGAAGTAGGCCGTCAAGAGGGAGGTGCTGTCCGGGTCGTACCTCGGTTGCCGGTGATGCTCCTCGGACAGGGTGGACCGGATCCAGGCGATCTTGGAGCGCCGCTCGGCTCCGGTGGGCATCGGTGGCACGGGGACGCCGCCCATGCTAAGCCTCCAGGTGCCGGGCGCCCGCATGTCCGGTGGCGCCAGGTACTCCGCCTCGAACAGCAGGCAGGGCTCGTCCTCGTGGAGGTGCCGGCCGCCGAAGCCGTTGCGGGCCGTGCCGACACCAGGGTAGCGCTCGGCCATTGCGGGGGGAGAGGGAGAGAGGAGATCGCCGGGAAGAGAGAAGGGGTCGTTGGTGGGATTGGGGACATGCGACGAGGTGTGGCGAACACCGGCGAGGTCGCCTTTTATAGCAGGCGAGCGGGCGGCACCGTGCGGACGCGTGGGAGGCGAGGTGTGGACGCGCGTCGCCGTACTGATTGCACCGCCCGTGAATGCCGGCTCATGAAGGCGCGACATCAATGGAAGGCTGACCGGCAGCAGCCTTGCATTTATTCGATTCCCCGCGGGGAAATCGAGGCGATGAGGACGATGACGCGCACTCGGGGTTGCTGACTCGGCGGATCCACCCCCGTTTTCGCGCCAAATCGTTTCGCCCGGCGCCCCCAGGCGCCCCAGCGCGCCGGGTTTGGCCTGGGTACGCCGGCGCTAAATTAGGCCCTAACCGGCGAAAAATGAGCTCGTTGGGGCACGATTGGGCCGATTTTCGACCGCCGGCGCAAAAAAAAACGGGCTTCGGGGGGCCAGCTGGAGATGCTAATCACTCCTCATTCCAAATCGTCTAACTTCACGGCCGGTCACCCATCCTCTTATTGCTCCAACCCGATCATGCTTCCTCATTGCTCCAACCCGAACACGCTTAACTTTCGAGTTCTATCTCCCCTAGTTTCCAAGTTTACACTTGTTGTTTTCTTGCCAATAGTAAGTTATCAATCTTACTAACCCTTGGGTCTTGATGTACCATGATTTAATTTTTTGAATTCCAAACAATTATTAAAATAAGCAACAATAAATGATTAATAATATTGAATTTCAATGAAAATAAAATAAGTAATAATATAATTTTATTCGTTTTTTGTAATTTATTTATTTAATATGGCATAATAAATATCTTTAAATCTGTAAATAGAAATTCAACAAATAATATATCCATTATTATCAGAAAAACGTGAGGAATCCAGATATGACATCATTTATTTTAGAAAATTATATTTTCATAACACTTTTTTTTCGACATCGTATGCAAAAGTTATAGCCGTTTTACTTTTTCATAACATTTTTTTAATCTTGTTTCAACTCTAGACTTTTTGTGCGTTCAACATGCACCATCCAAAGACACATTGTCAATTTTCAACCCTTTCCCACTTCATTCGCTATTTTTCATACATTTATTAATATTTTTGAGCTAAATGACCCTAAAATTAAAAAGCGCTATAAATGAACTCTGAAAAGGTTGAAACTTGACATGATATCATCATTTCATCCACATAGCATGTGTTAAAAAGTTGAGAGTGTTATGGTAAAAACTAGATGCACTTCATATACAAACTGGATAATCCCTTTAGAAGTATCATGGTTTTGGACGGAAACTCATCTGTTACAAAGACATTTCATTTTTTAAAACTTATTTAAACTCCAAAGTTTTTGTGTGTTCAACATGCACCATTCAAAGCTACATCAAAAATTTTCAACCATTCCCCACTTCATTCGCTATTTTTTATGCATTTATTAATTTTTTTGAGCTAAATGACCCTGAAATTGAAAAGCATTACAAATGAACTCTGAAAAGGTTAAAACTTGGCATGGTATCATTATTTAACCCACATAGCATGTGCTAAAAAGTTGAGAGGGTTACGATAAAAACTAGATGCACTTCGTGTATAAACTGGACAATCCCTTTCAAAGTATCAGGGTGTTGGATGAAAAATCATCTGTTACAAAGGCATTTCATTTTTTTAAACTTATTTCAACTCCAGACTTTTTGTGCGTTCAACATGCACCATCTAACATGTGCCTAGGAGCAAAAGGAATTAAATTAAAAACTATTTTTAAACTCAAGTTATTCACAATCTAGGATTTAAAGCAAATTTGAACAAATTCAAATTTCAACCAGTCAAATTTGAAAACTAATTGCACAAACACAAATTAGACAAAATTTTGAATCTAATGCAAAAAGAATCACTCAAAAACATCAAATATTCTAAAAGATATAAGCAATTTAAAACAAAAACTAAAAACAGAAAACAAATAGAAAAACAAAAAAAATTTTCAAAACCCTTTAGTTCCAGTTGATATCTCCAACCGGGACTAAATGTGTAGCCTTTAGTCCCGGTTGGAGACACCAACCGGGACTAAAGGGGTTGAGGCTTTAGTCCGGTTGGTGTCTCCAACCGGGACTAAAGGGGTTGGGGCACACCAACCGTGACTAAAGGGGTTGGGGCTTTAGTCCCGGTTGGTGTCTCACAAGATAGGAATGCAACCTTTAACTAATCTCACAAGATAGGAAAATCTCCTGTTAATCGGACACAATCATCTCATTCGCATTAATCCTCCTTCCGGCGCATCTCTCCCGTTCCATGTTTGGACAAAAACCATTCGTATCTTATGCTCACTATCCTTGGTTCCTGACTGTTGCGATTTTCTGCATTTGCTAGTTGTGCTCCCCTTTCTTTTTCCCTGGTGCTGGTTTTGTATGTTGTATTGTAAGATGTCCTGTGTTGTCCCCCTATTGTTCAGTTGTTGGGTCTTGTTCTTGGTTTTTTTGTCAATAAATAACTAGATCTATCATAAAAAATTATCAAAAGTACAAAGCACCTTAATCAAAGTAAAATAATAAAAAAAATACATTAAGGTCTCTCCACCACCAAACGACCACTACCGCTCAGCGGTCTCCACTAGCCGACCGTAGGAGGTTTGACCTTGCCGCTTCCTGTTATTGTTCAGTTGGATTTCTCGGAGGCCTCATTGACCTCATTGACCGTAGGAGAAAAGCATACTCACAGTTACCGACAAACAATTTAGACTAACATAACCAAAGTCAGTACAATCGGCCAATCTTCCAACAGAAACATCTTGCTTAATACATACATGTCAAACTACATCAGCGCCGTCTTTACCATCCGTCATCCAACTTCATATGTATGGCCCAAAGCAAGACCAACGAGCAGCTAGCGAGTGAGCTCAGATCTGCATACATGTACTTAGTAAGAAATTTGAATCAATTGTATCTGATGCAACAGGAATCTTCACTATCCAATTTTCCTTTGGAAGGAGTCATGTGCTAAATTACGACATACATTATACCTTAAGAGTAGAGAGGCGCAGCAGCTTCTTATTCATAAATGGTACTCACAAATAGAAGACTCAACACCGCATACTTCAAATTAATGCTTATGCAACATTCTTGTTTTGAACAGCATCGCCCAATTGGATGAATGATATGTAAATGTAAGTGCTAAGTATGACTAAAGATGTACCATATGAAGATGCAAGCGTGAAAGCCATTTTCTCTTCAACCATATGAAGCACTAAGAATTAGATTTCCAAAATAGTGTGTAGTTGAATGGGACGACGCTTCGCGACCGCGTCGCCCCCGCGGGTGACCGGCCGCGGGCCGACCTCCCATGCATTCCCCCCTCCTCCCTGCCGTCGTCGCTGGTGCCCGTGGCCGGCCTGGCCCGGGACGGTGGTGGCGGCGTGCCCCTGACTTCCCCTCCTGGTGGCTCTCCAACGCGAGATGGAGCTGCACCGGGGGGTGCCCTAGGCAGCGACGGTCCGGATGGCGGTGGGGCTCCCCGACGCGGCACATGCGGATTGCTGGGCGGCAACATGTCTTGCCAGCGGCCACTCGGCCTAGATCTAGGCCCTATGGGTTCCATCTGGGCCTGGGTGGGCCGGCTGTGAGGTGGGTCTATGGCGGGACCTTCGGATGGCAGGGGAGCGGCGACGAGTGGCTGGGTGATGGCGGCGCAGATGCCAGCCTGCTGCAGTATGGCCGACGGGGTTTAGCCGGCCAGTTTCGAGCCTGGCCGGTCCAGGGGTGGCCTGGTATGCCCTGCTGCCGTGTCCGGTCGGCGACCGCGTCGGTGCCGGAGGCACGGACCTCCTACACGATGGCGGTGGAGGTGGATTCCCTCTCGCTCGGCTTTGGTGTTGCTGCTCCGCCGTTTGGCTCTTCTCTCCGGTCTTCTTGGCCTCGTGATGGTGTTCGCAGTGAGATATCATGGATGACGGCGCAACCGTGGTGGCGCATGGGGTTGGGCGATGTTTTGGCTGGTCGGCTCCGTTTGGGTGGTGGGGTTTGGAGCGCAGGAGAAATCCTTGCCGGTTCGTCCGGCTCCGATGCGGTGACACCGGCGTCGGCGTCGGACATCGTGTTACCTCCTTGGAGGCGTCGTCGTGGAGTCCACCTCCCCTACACACTCTCGATTCCAACTCTTCGGGCGAAAGCCTAAAGCCTGATTGGGCTGGGGAACAGAGTCGGCATCGTCGCTTCCTCCTTTGGGGCGTTGTCTTGAAGTCCTTGGGATCCGGTTCGCGCTCTCCATGTGCTAGACGCTCGCGGCGCTTCGGTCGGCAGGTGCCCGACAGGCAGTGTGGAGATTTAGGCGTCACGTCTTGTGCGGCGACGATGATGATAGCAGGATGTGCGGGTTTGTGGCTGGTCTTTGTCATTGATAGTCAGCTTGCTTCTGAGCATGAAGTTGGAGCTACAGTGTTGCGGGGCGACCCGGCGGCAACGATGCCAGACGATGGGCAATTTGGACTCTGTCGACGCCAGACATGCTCCTTTTCTCCTACAATGATCGTCATCAAGGTCGGAGCTGCTTGGTCTACGTCGTCGCCGGTCGATTGTTTGGCTTTGGCCGTCATGGTTCCCGTGTGTCGTTCATTTGGAGGGGCCTTGGTAGGTCGTCCGCGTTGGAGTCGAAGTCGCTTGCTCGGGGAGAGGCGATCACGGCGACACTGCTGGCAACCTCGATGGTGTCCTCGCCTCGGCGGTGTGTGTGAGGCTTGTAGGTGTCAGGTTGACCGGGGTGCCCTTCGCTTTTGGGCATGTTGTAACGGTTTTCGCCCGGTTTTCCGATAATCAACCGGGCAATTCTTTTTTTTTTATTAATGAGATGAGGCAAAGCTTTTGCCTCCGTTTCGAAAAAATATGGAAAACATCCATCCATCAATTTGCAGTGTGACAACAAAAACATCCATGTTCAGTGCTCAAGAAACTATCCAGAATTTGGTGGAAATCATCACAAGCATTTTAATACAATAAGTTAGCTAACGAATCCACTCATACAGAGAAAAGCATACTCACAGTTACCGACAAAGAATTTAGACTAACATAACCAAAGTCAACACAATCGGCCAATCTTCCAACAGAAACATCTTGCTTAATACAGACATATCAAACTACATCAGCGCCGTCTTTGCCATCCGTCATCCAACTCCAGATGTATGGCTCAAAGCAAGACCAATGAGCAACTACGCGAGTGAGCTCAGAGGTCTGCATACATGTAGTAAGAAATTTGAATCAGCTGTAGTTGATGTAACATGAATCTTTACTATCCCGTTTTTGTTTGGAAGGAGTAATGTGCTAAATTACGACCTACACTAGACCTTAAGAATAGAGAGGCGCAGAAGGCTTCTTATTCATAAATGGTACTCATAAATAGAAGACTCAACACTGCATACATCAAATTAATGCTTATGCAACATTCTTTTTTTGAACAACGTCGTTCAATTGAATGAGTGATAGTAAGTGCTAAGCATGACTAAATATGTAGCATATGAAGATGCAAGCGTGAAAGCCATTTTCTCTCCTGAGATATGGAGCACTAAGAGTTAGATTTCCAAAATAGCATGTAGTTTTATATATTTATTTTCATTAACCTTCTCAATCCCATACAATTGTTAAACAAGCATGCAGAGACAAACCGTGAATTAGTTAGCCACATCTCCAAGCTAGTTTGACAAGGTAATCAAGCCCAATAGAACGAATAATTAGCTTTCTACGTAACCATGTGATCAGAACAAGCAAACCGTGGACCCAATGGAACGATAAATAAATAAACGAATTAGGCTTACCAGTCGATCAAACAGTTGGTTCCGATAACACCGGTGGGAAGCTAAAGTAGGGGAGAGCTCGTTCACGATCAAAGAATTCCTTTATACAGACCTTGGTAATCTCATAGGTCTTGACATCCATTGAGTAACAATCAAAATTCTCAAGCTTGTTGCCAGCCGGAACGCTTTGGAAGAACAAGAATCCTTCGACTGCTCCCACTGTGGAAATGGAATAGCCATGACCCTGCTGCCCAGGTAGCTGTACGATCTTCTCCCGCTTCCATTCCCGAGTGTTATCCCATAGAGAGGTATGATGGAGAGCAAAAGAGCCGTGCTGACAGACAAGAGAAAACATCTCGATGGCTCCTTCCCTACCCACAACAACTGCACTCGGACGCCGAGCATGATCAATTCTCGGTTCAACATCTCTGAGCTGCAAATGGTAGCCGGTGAGAAAATTGAGGGTTGAAAACCTCAAAGTGCGTGTGTCCAGCACCACCAAACGGTCAGTCCAGCCATAAGGGTCTGTCCAGTAGAAGCAGTCGCGCACGCAGTCAAAACATGACATGACGTGCCAAGAAGGGACGACGGGGGACTCGACCATACTCCATTGCATGGTTGTGGACGGGAAGACGAAGATGACGAGCTTTGTCCGGTATCTTGCTACGCATATCACCTTGAAGGGCTCGTCGTCATCGCCGGTGGCGGGAGAGAGCACGGGCTCGAATGCCCGCAGCCGGTCTTGCGGCTGGCCGGCGAGGTCCTCGGGTATTGTTGGAAGCAGCACGAGTCGGCGGGACAGAGGATCGCAGACGGCGAGGTGGAAGTCAACGGCGTTGCAGAGCTCCCGTTTGGTGAACGCGTGGCGGAGACCCCTGTCAGGGACCTCGCTGGAATCCATGAGGATGCTTATGTCGGAGCCGTCGTGGTAGCTCCAGCTCTTGATGAAGCGGGGGTGGAGGGAGATCCAGTCCAGGAGGACGCGGCCGCCGCGGACGTCCCGGGGGCGCCAGCGGGGGCCTTTCACGTCGTCTTTCTTGTAGTAGGAGGAGTAAGAAACGACGGCCGGGACGAAGGAGAAATCGGCGGCGTAGGGTGCGAGGGCGCCGGCGAGCGGGGCCGAGGGGTGCGGTTGCTCGGCGCGGTGGAAACCGGCCGCGCCCATGAAGCCGAGGAGGGGAGGCCGGTGCAGCACGCGATAGCGGCGACGGAAGGCGCGGCCTTTGGTGACGCGGCGGAAGGTGGCGCAGGTGGCAGAGGCGTGGGCGAGCGTGTCCGGGGTGGGCAGGCGGAGGAATATCTCCTCCAGGAGGTCGTCGGGGATGGGGACGGAGGCCATGGCTGCCTCGGTGGAGCAAAGGGGCCGATTGCTACGGCAGTTGGGGATCCCGGAGACTTTTGTTTTTCGATGATGATGACGAGGGGATGATGCTGGAGACCTGTAGCGATCATAGAGGGAAAGGTAAAATTGTTGTAATCTAAAAAACAAGGGACTGAACCGACAACGCCAGCAAACCGTTGACATTCTGGAAGCGCATCGTCCGGAGTTGTCATGGAAAAAGCAGGACGTGTGTGCTGCTGCGTCGTCCAAGACGAATCAGACAGCGTCTACATCGTCATAGATGAAGCAAGGGTTTAAGAGGTAGCAATAAAAAAGGTGAGAACAGATGCTTGTCCAGCTATACCGTGATCCATCGACGTGGTCCGTACACGATTAAGTTAGGCGCAGTAAGTTAATTTGTTGGCAATGACTAGGGACCAGTCGACCGAGTTTATTTTTGAGTTAATACATGTTTTAGTACATAAACTTGTGGTGGTATAGAAGAACTAAAAAACCCTAGAAAAATAGTACATGGACTATACTACCGTAACAAATGCATATAAATTTGTACAAACCAGTTCGCGTGGAATGCCACGTCAACAACCTGGCGGGCCGGAGCTGCATTCCATAGACACCCTCCAATCCTCACCCCCCGGACTTGTCACAAAATTCAGTCTTTCGTCCTTACTCGCACATGCTGAATAGAGTTAAAAAAAACACCCTCGACGATTCGGATATACACCCGACGCTCTCGTAATTCCTCCCCAAACCAGTCCCCTGTCTCCTCCTCGATGGCGACCCATGGAATGGAGCAGGTATCGTAGGAGGATCTTGGACTTTATCTGACACCGATCCATCTCAGAATCCATTGTACAGACTCATGTTTGGAGATGATGGAGCTAGGCACATGATCCCAGACCATAATGCCAGGGATGAAGTACCAGTTTCACAAAATGCACCTCCAGAAGATGAGTGCTAGAGTGCTTAAAGTTTTTAAATGAACTTTAAGCTACTTTGTAGACGTTTCATGCCAGAACTTTATGTTTTTAATTGCTCAGTTTGTAATGGTGCAGCCATTGTTTTTGTAATGATGCAGCCACTTAAGTGTTGTGTGCAATCTGCTATGACAAATTCAGTAAAAAACTTAATCAGTTCTACAATCTGATGTGATCATATTCAGAAGTTAAGTGTTGTCTTGCTTACCAAATTCTTTTGACGAATGTTTCCGCCAAATTCGACTCGTTTGAATTCAGTAAAACATTTTGTAGAGAAGCATGTTTCTACCAAATTCAGTGCACTTGACTGAATTGTAACATCTATTTTGTTTGCTGTCAAATTTAGTGCAAACAAAACCTTCTACATCAGTCCAACTGTATTTTGTTTGCTGACAGATTTTGCTTCTCCTGTCAATAAGACTGAATACTGCTTCTGCTGTAACATGACAAAAATTTTCTTATGACAAAAAAATTAAGAACAAAAGCTGGGGTCCTGGGAATAGAACCCAAGACCAGTAGTGTAGTGCAACAATCAGTGTACCCCAATAGGCTATGTGAGGATTTCGGGAATACAATGCGTTATATAATTTTTTGTATGTTATGACCGTGACCTTGCTAGAGCCTTGGATGGCCGCGTACTCCATTTTTCAATGAGCACCATTGCTGAAACTACTACCGCTGTTTCGTCCGCGAACGCCGAGCAGTACAACCGCTGCACGCCGGCGAGGCTGGCTGTAGCCGTCTGGTCGTCGCCATTTTGCATCAGTTAGTGCAGTTACTGACGAGGATATGTACCTAGGATAGGGTCCTAGGCAAGACCTACATACCCTACCTAAGGACACTACATTGAAGGACTTGAAGATCAAGCATAAGCTTCCGACTGGATTCCATTGCATGTGACGTTCAAGTCACTCAACATTCAATCCACTCGGAGTCTTCTTCCTTCACTCGACAGTCGCCTGTCACTCGGTAGACCTCATTCTCAGTCGACACCAGAAGACCAGGAGCCACCATCAGGAGGCCAACAGGCAGTCGTTAGTCCTTCGTCATTAGTAGAATTTATTATGTACGTTACTAGTAACGCCAGACTTTAAACCCATGATCGGACCCTTAGATGCTGAGCACTTATGAGGGGTAGAGAACTCTATATAAGCCGCCCCTCTCCTTTGTCACAAGGGTTCGCAACTATTGTAATCTTAACATTCCACACGACATAAGCTCCCGAGCACTGAGACGTAGGGCTGTTACCTCCACGAGAGGGGCCTGAACTCATACATTCGTGTGTACAACCTCGTCGTAGCCAAGACTCTACCCTCTCCCTTCGTACCCCTACCTTCTACTGTCAGGCTCGTTCCCACAACATTTGGCACCCATTGTGGGGCAGGCGTCTAAGCGACTTCAGACGAGGTTGCATTTTCCAATCCTTCGACATGTCTTTCGGCGGTGTTTTTGCTCTGGGCCACGAGATCCGTTTCGGTGCGCTCACCTTCATCATCGATGATTCGGCATGGCTTCAAGAAGTGCCTCTCGATGTTGAGGCGCTCCCAGTCCGCGGGGCCGCGCACTTCCACGCGAGTTCCTGTGGCGTGTTGCTGTGTCAACCGTTGACTCCCTATACGTCGGCTCCCCTCGCTGTCCGCAGTCGCAAGCGGTCTGGCCGCTCATGACTCCAGCGCTGGGTCAAGCACGCAGTGGCACGTCAAATTTCTTCTCCACAGATCGCAGCGCTCGAGCCTGCCAAGTCTCTTCATGGTGTGTTCGAGTCGGATTCCGATCCGTCCGATATCTCTTCCGAGTGCGAGAGCTGCGATCGAGCAGCGAAGGTCCTTATGGCGGGCTCTCATCAAAGCCCGCCGCCGGGCTTTGGCCACGGCAAGCGTGATGCTGGTGGTGCGTCGAGTGAACAGCCACGTCATGAGGGGGAGGTTCTTCATACCCCCATCGTTCGTACGACCGCTGAGGCCCACGCTTTGGAGGCCACGCGCATTCGGCTGGAAGAGCTCCAGCGAGAACTCGACGAGCGCGCTCGCCAACGTCCACCTGTTGCCGGTCGACGACAACGACAGCTGTTCCCGACTGGCTCCCGCAACGATGTTGAGGTATATCGAACTCCTGTGTTAATTGTTGCAGCAGCTGCTAGGATAGCCGATTCCATTCAGCCATCGCGGTCAGAGGCTGGTAGAGGATTGCTGCAGATTAAAGCTTTGCTGGATGCAGCGCATCGTCAGAATTCTATTGTGTCTCAGTCGCGAAACATGATACACAACAATTCACCCCGGGCGGAGACCGTTCAGTCAACACACAGCCCTGGATCGCCCTTGTGCCATAGGGGTGGAGGTTTTCGTGAAGAGCAAGTCAGAGATCAACTTTACCGTGATGATGACCGTCAAGTGCCCACTCCTCCGAGAGGTGGTCCATACGTGTCCCGGCACCAGGACGAAAGGCGCTCGTTCGGTGATGAACGGAACACAAGTTTTGATGCCCGCGACTTACTCACTCAGAAGCGGATCGACAAGGGCAGAGGCCACAGGGAAGGAAAAGATAGAGATTTTCCGAGTGGTAGCTCGGCTGTGGTTTCTGGTCCAGAATGTTTCAGCAGAGCCATTCGTTCTGTGGAGATTCCCCCGAACTTCAGATTGGCGTCTGGGATCGAAAAGTTTACTGGTGAATCAAAGCCAGAGACTTGGTTAGATGATTACCGAGTGGATGTTCAGATTGGTGGTGGCAATGACAATGTCGCAATGAAGCACCTGTCTTTGATGTTAGATGGTTCAGCTCGTGCTTGGTTGAATCGCTTGTCTCCTTCCAGTATATATTGCTGGGAAGATCTTGCCCGAGTGTTTATCCAAACCTTCAAGGGCACATGCAAACGTCCTGCAGGTCTGGTTGACTTACAACATTGTGTCTAGAAGCCTGATGAAACTTTGAGAGATTATATTCAGCGGTGGTCCACTTTGCATCATACAGCGGAGAATGTGTCAGAACACCAGGCTGTGTGTGCTTTCAAGGACGGTGTGAGATACAGGGAGCTGTACCTGAAGTTTGGGCGCACGGGTGATATTGCACTCGGCAAGATGATGGAAATTGCCACTCGGTATGCCAATGGCGAGGAAGAAGACCGCCTCTGTAGCGGCAAAGGAAAGGCAGTCACCAATGAGGCTGGTGGCAATAACAATAGGAAACAGAAGCGAAAAGCTGAGGGTTCGGTTCAAGCAGAAGCAGCAGCACTGGCGACCCAATCAAAAAACAAGGGCAAGGCTAAAGCACAGTATGCCCCCAAGAAAGGAAAAAAAATATCAGTCGAGGACTGATATCATGGATCAGCCGTGTGTAATTCACATGAGGAAAGATGAAGAGGGCAATTTGATTTTGCCCAAGCACACCACTCGGCAATGTTGGACACTCATTCAACAGTTCAAAGAGGCTTCGCCGAGTGACAAGACTCCTGAGAAGGGGGAATATGAAGATAAAGAAACATTCCCAGATGTCACTGCTGCGCTTGTGATTTTTGTTGATGTTGAGAGCAAGAGTCGTCTGAAGGTCATCAACAGAGAAGTCAACATGGCTGTACCTGCTACTCCCACCTACCTCAAATGGTCCCAGTATGCCATCACATTCGACCAAACAGACCATCCTGCTCATGTGGCCACTCCTGGTCGACAGGCTCTGGTAGTTGATCCGGTGGTGGGAGGCACTCGACTCAGAAAGGTCCTCATGGACGGTGGCAGCAGCCTGAACATCCTCTATGCAGATACCCTAAAAGGAATGGGCATTCTGATGTCCCGACTGAGTGAGAGCAACATGCAATTTCATGGAGTCATCCCAGGGAAGAAGGCCAAGTCACTCAGCCAAATAGCATTGGATGTGACATTCGAGAACGATAAAAATTTCCAAAAAGAAAAATTGATGTTTGAAGTTGTGGATTTCCAGAGTGTTTACCATGCCATTCTGGGTCGACCCGCATATGCACGTTTCATGGCCCAACCATGTTACGTGTATCTCAAGTTGAAGATGCCAGGGCCTAAGGGTGTGATCACGATCACTGGCAATCGACAACGGGCTGAAGAATGCCTCCAGCAAGGCTCCAAGGTCGCCGATCATCAGATGGCCATGGTCGAGCTGGAAGAATACATAAAAAGCGCTGACCTTGTTGATTTTCTCCATGCAAAGAAGTCGGCTTCCGAGTTGGCATTTCAGTCGACAGGGGAAGTGAAGAAGGCGCACATCCACCCGACGAATCCTACTGCTGCCCCGACGAATATATCATCAACACTCGACAGCAAATAGGAAGCCGAGCTCATCCAGTTCCTCCATGAGAACTGGGATATCTTCGCATGGAAGCCTGCTGACATGCCAGGGGTTCCCAGGGAGCTGGCTGAGCACCGTCTATGAGTCGACCCGAAAGCTAAACCGGTCAGGGAGCACTTGCATCGTTCGGCGTCGGAGAAGCGCAAAGCAATCGGTGAAGAAGTGGCCCGTATCTTGCAAGCCAAGTTCATTCGGGAGATTTACCACTCCGAGTGGCTCTCGAATGTTGTGATGGTGCCCAAGAAAGATAAGTCGTTGCGTATGTGCATTGACTTCAAACATCTGAATCGAGTATGCCCGAAGGATCATTTCCCGCTCCCCCACATAGATTAGATTGTTAACTCGACTGCGGGGTGCGAGCGTTTATCGTTTCTAGACGCTTACTCTGGGTACCATCAGATCCGTCTGTATGGCCTAGATGAAATAAAGACAGCCTTCATCACCCCATTCGGGTGTTTCTGCTACATCACTATGCCGTTCGGTCTAAAAAATGCCGGCGCAACTTTTATGCGCATGATTCAGAAATGTTTACTCGACCAGATCCCTCGGAATGTCGAGGCGTACATGGATGATATACTGGTCAAGTCCCACAAGGTTCCGACCTGCTGGCCGACTTGACCGAAACATTCGCCAATCTGAGGAGATTCGACATAAAGCTGAATCCGACCAAGTGTACTTTCGGCGTCCCTGGCGGCAAGTTACTCGGTTTTCTTGTTTCCAAATGGGGGATCGATGTCAACCATGAGAAAATCAGCGCCATTACCCGAATTAAGACTCCCGTGTGAGTGCACGACGTTCAGAAGCTCACAGGTTGCTTGGCAGCATTGAGTCGATTCATTTCTCGTCTTGGTGAGAAGGCTCTGCCTTTGTATCAATTGATGAAGAAGTCCGACATGTTCGAGTGGACTCCCGAAACCGAAGCATCGTTTGTTGAGCTCAAAGCCTTGCTCTCCACCCAGCCGGTGCTTGCCGCTCCTTGCAGCAAAGAGCCCTTGCTCCTGTACATTGCGGCCACAAATCAGGTCGTTAGTACAGTGCTAACTGTCGAGCAAGAAGAGAAGGGTAAAGCTTATAAAGTCCAGCGGCCAGTTTATTATGTCTCGGAAGTATTGTCCCCCTCAAAGCAAAGATATCCACACTATCAGAAGCCGGTTTATGGTATTTACTTGTCAGCAAAGAAGGTGGCGCATTATTTCCAAGACCACTCGATTTCAGTCGTTAGTGATGCTCCTCTGTCCGAGATTTTCAATAATCGAGACGCATCAGGTCGACTGGCTAAATGGGCAATCGAGCTTGGACACTTTGACATCAGATTCGAAGCCAAGAAAGCAATCAAGTCCCAAGCATTGGTAGATTTTATGGCCGAGTGGATTGAACAACAACAACCAATCCAGATTCACTCGGCACATTGGACTATGTTCTTTGACGGATCTAAAATGTTGAATGGGTCCGGTGCTGGTGTTGTCTTGATATCTCCCAAGGACGACAAACTCAGCTATGTCCTGCAAATTCACTTCGATTCCTCCAACAATGAGGCAGAGTGTGAAGCACTTTTATATGAGTTGCGCATGGCTATCTCACTCGGTGTTAAGCACCTGATGGTTTATGGCAACTCAGATTTAGTGGTGAATCAAGTGATGAAAGAGTGGGATGTTAGAAAACCCGCTATGACTGGGTACTATAATGCCGTCAGGAAGTTGGAGAAGAAATTTGAAGGCCTAGAACTTCATCATGTTCCCCGATTGAAAAATCAAGCAGCCGACGAACTGGCAAAGATTGGGTCCACTAGACGGCCTATCCCTGGTGATGTGTTCTTAGAGCAGCTGCACACTCCTTCGGTACAAGAAGATCCTTTCACCGAAGAGCCCCCACAAGTTATGAACTCCACTGATCCGACTGAAGTCGATGTCCCTGCAGTAATCGATTTGGTCATGGAAATTCTGGTTATCATTCTTGATTAGACGGTGCCTTACATTGCTTATATCCTCCAACAAGAACTTCCTGAAGATGAAATGGAGGCTCGACAGATTGTGCGCAAGTCCAAGGCCTTTACTGTAATGGGAGATCAGCTGTTCAGAGAGAGCGCGACTGACATTATGCAGCATTGCATCTCCCCGAGGAAGGTCGAATGATTCTGGATGAGATCCACTCGGGAACTTGCGGCCATCATGCGTCCTCAGGACGATTGTCGCCAAAGCATATTGAGCTGGTTTCTATTGGCCACGGGCTAATGAGATGGCTAAGGACATCATTGATCATTGTGATGGATGCCAATTCTATGCAAACTTGTCGCACAAGCCGGCTTCTGCTCTGAAAACAATTCCTCTTGCCTGGCCGTTTGCTGTTTGGGGACTCGGCATGGTTGGTACCTTTCGAGCCGGAAAAGGTGGGTTCACTCATTTGCTAGTAGCAGTCGACAAGTTTACCAAGTGGATAGACGCCAAGCCCATCAAGAAGTTGAACTCCCGCACGGTGGTCACATTCATGAGAGAAATAATCTTTCGATATGGCGTTCCCCATAGCATTATCACGGACAACGACACCAATTTTGACTCGGAAGAATTCAGGAACTTCTGTAACTCCCAAGGCACTCGAGTGGATTATGCATCTGTTGCCCACCCCCAAACCAATGGGCAAGTCAAGCGAGCTAATGGACTCATCCTGTAAGGTCTGAAGCCTCGTCTTATGCACGATTTGGATCATGCCGCCGGGGCCTGGGTAATTGAGCCGCCGTCTATTTTGTGGGGTCTAAGAACGACGCCTAATCGGTCGACTGGACGGACACCCTTTTTCCTGGTCTATGGAGCTGAAGCTGTCCTGCCGAGTGACTTGTTTCATAACTCCCCTCGGGTGGAACTCTATTCCGAAGCTGAAGCTGAACAATCCAGGCAAGATGGTGTTGGTCTCCTGGAAGAAGAGCAAGAAATGGCTCTGATCCGAACTACAACCTATCATCAAGATTTGCGGCGTTTCCATGCAAAGAATGTCAAGAGTCGGGCGTTTCATGAGGGGGACTTGGTGCTCCGAGTGGATCAACAGCGACCTCATAAACTTGCTCCGGCATGGGAGGGTCCTTTCATCGTTACCAAGGTGTTGAACAATGGAGCTTATCACCTGTACAACCTCAATAAATGGATCGACGAGCCAAGGGACTGGAATGCATATTTTCTTCGACACTTCTATACTTAGAGACAGAAGAGTTATGATGTAATAAAAATATTTCTTATATGCAAATCAAGACTTCCATAGTTTCTTTTCGATTCCGATTGTACAGTTTCTTAGTTGGAATTCTCTGAGTGATGAGCAATCCCCACACTTGTGGGCTTAGATGCGAACATGTTTTCGCCTAATTAAAAACCCTGTCGGGTGAATAGCATTCCATTCACTCGACTTCTTAGCTGCAAATATACATTCACCTAAGTTCTAAACTACTCCGAGTGATGAGCAATCCTCACACTCAAGGGCTTAGCTGCAAACGTGTTTTCGCCTAAGTTAAAAACCCTGTCGGGTGAATACTAGTCTATTTACTCGACTACTTAGCTGCGAATATACATTCGCCTAAGTTCTAAACTACTCCGAGTGATGAGCAATCCTCACACTCAGGGGCTTAGCTGCAAACATGTTTTCGCCTAAGTTAAAAACCCTGTCGGGTGAATAGCAGTCCATTCACTCGACTACTTAGCTGCGAATATACATTCGCCTAAGTTCTAAACTACTCCGAGTGATGAGCAATCCTCACACTCGGGGGCTTAGCTGCAAACATGTTTTCGCCTAAGTTAAAAACCCTGTCGGGTGAATTATAGTCCATTCACTCGATTACTTAGCTGCGAATATACATTCACCTAAGTTCTAAACTACTTCGAGTGACAAGCAATACTCACACTCGGGGGCTTAGCTGCGAACATGTTTTCTCCTAAGTTAAAAACCCTGTCGGGTGAATATCAGTCCATTCACTCGACTACTTAGCTGTGAATATACATTCACTTAAGTTCCAAACTACTCCGAGTGATGAGCAATCTTTACACTCGGGGGCTTAGCTGCGAACATGTTTTCGCCTAAGTTAAAAACCCTGTCGGATGAATTGCAGTCCATTCACTCGACTACTTAGCTACAAACCAGCTTTCGCCTAAGTCAAAAACCAAATATAGTCGAACAAGCGATCAAAAGCCAAATACGGATAAAATCCAAAGGTTAAATCACGGATAAATGTTTCGAGGAGAAAGAAAACGTGGTCAGACCTATGGCCTGAGTAAAGTTTTAAGGGATACAATTCCACTTGGCATACCGAGGCGAATATAAGTTTTTTCAGAAGATCAAGTTTTTTAAGCGCCCGACGGGCTGTCTGGCTCGACGAAAGTGTCCAAGTCGATGACGTCCGCGATCCTGGTAGCTGCGTGGATGAAGGTCTCCATGAAGTCCTCGAACTGAAGCTTCTTCGTGTTAACCACTCGGAGCTCTTTCAGCTTGTCTTCCCTCACGTCCCGACAATGGACCCTGACGAGTGAGAGCGCCACGTCAGCCCCACAGTGAGCAGCGGACTTCTTCCAGGCCTGCATCCATCCAGGAAGGTCGTTCAAGCGCGTCATCATGGAGTTGAGGTCGAGCTGAAGGGTGTCCTCAGGCCACAGCTCCTTATCGATCCTCTCCATCGCGGATTCCAGTCGGACGAGATATGCCTGAACACCCTGAAGCTTGAAGTTGAGTCTGAGCATGTTCATAGCCACTACATCTACGACAGGCAACTTGGTGGGGTCCAGGTTGGGCTCAATTTCCTCTGTCTCCTTTTCAAAGTCTTGGCAGAATTCTGTTGGAGAAAAGGAGTGGGAAGGGAATCGGTGAGTTACAATCTTCATTGATCTCACAAAGTGCAGTCGACAAGAAATACTCACCATCGAGCATGATGCACATCTTCCTCGAGAACTCTCCCAAGTGCTTCTCCAAGCCGTTGACCCTTTTTGTCAGCTGATCAGTTCTTTTGACGAGGTCCACTTGCTCCTTCTTCAGTTTGGAGTTCTCCTCCTCCATCTTCTTGGCAGTCGCCTACTTCCGATCCGCAGTCTCAGTTTTCTCCTTGGCCACCTATTGGGCGTCAGCAAGTGCTTTGTCCTTGTCCTCCAGCGCTTTCTTCATGGAATCTAAAGAAACAACACTATTGAGTCGCGCTTGGAGTCGACGGTTTTCATTGTGCACGTTTGTTGGAGTGAGACACTCGGTTCAAAGCGTGAAAGTTGAAGATGGGAATGCAGAGAATCGACAGTATTTACCTCCAGAGATTTCAGCTCAGCACGTGCTCGCTCTAGAGCATTGTTGGAGGCTTCTAGATCCACGCGCAGTCGGTTCCTTTCATCTTAGAGATCTTTGTACTGCGTCCCAAGTTCACAAGCCCTCTGAAACCAACAAAAGAAAGAAATCCAATCGACAAGTAATATCAAGGGCGGTCCACTGAGCTACGCATACCGTCGAATGACTATCCTATTATCTTGGAACAACATCATATGATGGTTTATTTATGGTGTCTATGAAGCCCGTATCAAGGAAAAGAAAAATTCGAACAAAAGTCCACTCGACATGTCGAGTGGCCCAGGTACTCCGCGTACCGAAAATAAACTCTAAGACCTCTGCCAGCGCAAGCACTCGATAGCGGTCTCGGGGACTACACCCAGTGGGTGCACTCAGAGTGCCCTCACTGGGACGGTTAACACTCAATTTGTCGAGTGTCAACCGTCAGTTCCGTTCCACGCCTCCGGTGCGAGGTGATGAAAAAAAATTGCACTCGACATGTTGAGTGACTCTAGTACTACGTGTACGACTGAAATTCTGATTTCAAGTTTTCAAGACTACTACTTATCGTCTGCAATTAGCAGTAGCCTTGGGGACTACACCCAGTGGGCGCACTTAGCATGCCCCACTGGTTATTAAAACTGTCGACAAGGTCAGCCCTGTCAGAACATTCATCCGTCACTCGATCTGTCGAGTGAGACGCCTCCCTACTCCGTGAAGTACACTCTGTCCTTACGTAGCGTCATATCATGGTTTATCAATGATGTCCATGAAACCTACAAGGTAGCTTTGGAGTGGTGTGGTCAAAGGAAAAACATATCAAGCATACGACAAACTCTAAGACCCCTACCGATGCAAGCATTCGACAACGGTCTCGGGGACTACACCTAGTGGGTGCACTTGGGATGCCCCCACTGGACCTACGAACTCTCGACCTGTCGAGTTGCAGAGAACATCCGTCACCCGATCCGTTGAGTGACAAGCCTCTCCCCACTCCGTGAAGTGCAGTCTGTCCTTATGTAGCGTCATATCATGGTTTATCAATGATATCCATGGAACCTACAAAGTAGCTGTGGAGTGGTGCGACCAAGGGAAAACGTATCAAGCATACGACAAACTCTAAGACCCCTGCCGGCGCAAGCACACGACAGCGGTCTCGGGGACTACACCTAGTGGGTGCACTCAGAGTGCCCCCACTGAGACGATTAACACTCGATCCGTCGAGCGGCCCGTCAGAAAAAAAATATGCACTCAACATGTCGAGTGATTCTAGTACTATGCATACTATCGATCCAAAAACCTACTCGGCTAAGACCTAACCTACTCGAGTGGAGAAATTGCGAACATTCTACGAGTGGAAAATAAGCACCCACTGGGTGTACTGTCAAGAAAAGCCAGGAATTCAATCGGAAATGCACTTACAATCGAACTTACTCGGACATTCGTGCGAAGCGATGAGCTGACGTCGTAAGCCAGCTTTCTGGCCTCGTATGCCTCCTTGGTCCGTAGCATCATCTTCTCCACCTGGATCATGACTTCCTTTGCAGCTCCGGTTTGATCTTTCGGAACGCGATGCAGAGGGAAAGCCATGACTGACAGGATCGGCATAATAGCTGGGGCAGCGGAAGTATTCTGAGGAGGGTCGGTTGGAGTTGATGTCGCGATGGTTGAGACAGCTGGAGGGGCACTCGTCAGAGGCACTGTAGGGTCAGCCCTTATCCGTGCCGAGTGGCTCATCCCTGAGAGGATTCCGCAGTCGACCTTTAAAGCGTCTACGCAGATGATCCTCTTCGAGTGCGGGCGCGTGTGATGCCTGGGAGTTCCTCATCATCTTCCAGCTGGATAATTTCTGCAAATATCAATCGACAATGTTAACTTTTGCAAGTGAAGAATCTCGTTCGAGTGAACCAAAGATTTGTTTACCTCTGTGGGAAGTTGCAGCGTCGGTGGTGTCAATGTCCATAGCTTCTCCTCCGTCCCAAGGGGGCGATGTTACTGAAGTGGCAACTCTGATAGATCAAGCAACATTCGGTCAGCAACAACACAGAGTTACAGTCGACAACAAGAATTCGAGAATAAATACTCACGTAGAGACGACTGTCATAGACATCCTCATGCGAGGTAATGCTTTGTGGGGTTTGGTCGCATTCGGCTTGGGCTGCTTCGCCGATCGCTCGCTTGACTCGACGGTCAAAGGGCGCTTTGCTTGGGGTTCTTCTCACTCGGGCCTACAGCCTTGTCCTCGGTGGCTGCAGGGTCCTAGCGAGACTTGGAGCGACGTTCACATCGAGGAGGTAACTCGACTTCTTCTTCGCTTTCGCCTGAGTCCATGTACTCCTCCTCGGAGTCAGAAGAGCCATCACCGTTGACGCTGCCGCCTTCACTCACCACACCATCTTCAGGCTGGTTCCCATTGGGAATAGGCGAGTGCATATTTGTCCACTCCTACATGATCCAAACAAGGAAGTCAGTCCAAAAGTTAACCTATCACTCGGCAGTATAAATACTACAGTCGACAAAGTATAGCTTACCAGATTCTTGGATGGATTTTCGGCCGAGTAGGGTTGGATCCTCTTGGCTCCCACGGGGTTGTCACATGCCCCGGTGATGCTACGAAGCCACTGCTCGGTAGTTCTTTGCGAGACCTCTTCTGGGTGCGCTCTGGTCGAGTCTTTAGGGCCCGCGTAGTGCCACATGGTGTGATCCATAGCTTGGAGCGGCTGAATCCGTCGACTGAGGAAAGTCTCCAACAGATCCAAGCTGGTCACCCTGCCTCGAACCAACTGCACCATGGCGTTCACCAAGATCTCCACTTGTTCCTGTTCCTCTTCACACACCCTCAGGATCTTGGGGACAGCCGGACGGTCAGAGGTGTAGGGTGAAAGGCCAGTCGACATGTTGGGAGAAGCTATGTCTTTGCAATAGAACCAAGTCTACTGCCAGCCTCTAATAGATTCAAGGAAAGTCATAGCAGGGAAGGAACTACGAGCCCTCTTCTGAAGCCCTAAACCCCCGCACAGCTGCAACACATGGGTTTTTCCATCCGACGGGTCTGCTTTCTTTACAGTCTGGGATCTAGTCATGAAGATGTGCTTAAAGACTCCCTAGTGAGGAGGACAACCCAGAAAGCACTCTCACAAAGTTACGAAGGTAGACAAGTTGGCGATTGCATTCGGCGGAAAAATGATGAAGTTGAGCACCAAAGAAGTTCAGGAACCCTCTAAAGAACGGATGGGGAGGCATAGAAAAACCTCTTTCGACATGGGAGAGGAGGAGGACTCGCTCCCCGTCGCGCGGCTCCGGCTCACGCTCTCCTTCCGGCAACCTCCAAGCACCCTCCACCATGAGCCCATTGGCAACCAGGCCGTCCATGTCCGCTTGGGTGACCACCAAGGGGAGAAAATCCCCCTGCATCCATCCCGCCAGCGCGGTGAACCGAGCGGTCGAGGGCTTCTTGCCCTTGAGCTTCATCGCTCCCTTCTTGGTGCGCTCCAGCTTTTCCGTGGTGTTCTTCATCATCATGGTGACGACTCTCGTAGGAGAAGAATGGAGTGTGGCGCCAGAGTCAAAGGAGGCGGGGGAAGAGAGGAAGTTTGGGAAACGATACTGTGCGAACCGCGGCGTGTCGAGTTTTATACTCCGCCAAGTGACTCACTGACTAGTGGGCCCGCGAGATCACTACACACGCCAACCGCTGACGGCGCCCAGTACATGGCGATATGACCGGCGCGAGAATCGAGGCGTCATGCCTCCACTTGCCCTGATCGTGGCATCATCATCGCACACGCATGCACTTCCCAAATTTTCATATCCCGTGAAATCCGGGTCTGATAGACTGACCCGTCACCTCCAAAGATGCGTTCAGTTCACTCGGAACAGAATTGGCATTGAACATTCACTCGGACACTTTCAAGGCTAAATGGATCCGGGCGAATGGCGAAGAGTTCAATCGACGCAAGTTTTGTTGAAGCCCCGAATATCATTCGGAAGATTTGGTGTGTTGATCCTGAATTGACATCAATACCCAGAGTTCAATCGACGCAAGTTTCGTTGAAGCCCCGAATATCATTCGGAAGTTTTGATGTGTTAATTCAGGATTAACATTGATACCCCCATTTCACCACTCGAACCCCGATCCATTCGGGGGCTAATGACGAGGATATGTACCTAGGCCAGGGTCCTAGGCAAGACCTACATACCCTACCTAAGGACACTACATTGGAGGACTTGAAGATCAAGCATAAGCTTCCGACTGGATTCCATGTGACGTTCAAGTCAGTCGACATTCAATCCACTCGGAGTCTTCTTCCTTCACTTGACAGTCGCCTGTCACTCGGTAGACCTCATTCTTAGTCGACACCGGAAGACCAGGAGCCACCATCAGGAGGCTAACGGGCAGTCGTTAGTCCTTCGTCATTAGTAGCATTTATTATGTACATTACCAGTAACGCCAGACTTTAAACCCACGATCGGACTCTTAGATGCCGGGCACTTACGATGGGCAGCGAACTCTATATAAGACGTCCCTCCCCTCTGGCACAAGGGTTCGCAACTACTGTAATCTTAACATTCCACACGACATAAGCTCCCGAGCACTGAGACGTAGGGCTGTTACCTCCACGAGAGGGGCCTGAACTCATACATTCGTGTGTACACCCTCATCGTAGCCAAGACTCTGCCCTCTCTCTTCGTACCCCTACCTTGTACTATCAGGCTCGTTCCCACGACAGTTACGTCATCAGTTAGTGTAGTTTAGTATTCAAAATAATATATATTGAGGGGGCATTCTGAAAAATAACAAGATGCCCAGAGCATGTGCATTCATCCGATGTGGCCTGCCAAATGTCACATTGTGAGCGATTTGTATGCATTTGTTACATGAGTAAACTTCATGTACTATTTTGTAGGGTTTTTTAGTTTTTGTATGAAATTGTTCTCACCACCACAAGTTTATGTACTAAAACATGTATTAACTCTTTATTTTTGGGGTTCCTTGTCGTTGGATGCAAAAGAAATAGTCACATCTTCCTCTTCTACCTCTAAAAACATTGTTCATCGGAACCGCCTGCCTCCTCCGCCCGTGGCCGGCAGTGCTCACGCGACCACCTCGCCACCCCGCCCTCCCCACGACCTCCTCCATCGCTATGCTTGCCACCGGCCCAGCCATCTCTCTACAACTAGTGAGCTACTAATTTCTTTCGCGGACCTACCCCTTGACGCACCATGATAGACAAGGAGGGTGCTTCTCCCCCTGCACCCTATGAGAGACAACGAAGCTACTTCCCCCCCAAAGATTCCTTTCATATTTCATCATGAATTTTTTTCTTCTACTTCACTCTCGCACTTCTCCTTACCGCTGATACATGATAAACCTTCCTTTTCCAAGGTCTCTTTGGTTTATCCTGCGTCATTTCTGTGTTGCTCTGTGACTGTATTTCACATGGATGACAACCGTCAATCAAAGAGGCCATATACCCCTCCGATCCCATGTCATCCACATGCTCCTCAACACCTGTAAGTGTAATAATTCTGTGCCTCCTAGATTATTAATATCTAACTCATTCATCATTCTCACCGCTGCTAGATTTTTAATGAACTCTATGGTTCTATATGCTTCTAAATCTAACATATCATTAATTGATTTAGGTAATTGTGTGCCAGAAGAACCCATAGAAATACTTATGTCCCTAGTATTATGAATAATCTCTGATTTCGAAAAATGAAGTATTGAATAACAAGTATTGACCGACATACCTATAGATGCCTCGACGTCTCTAAGCTTGGCGGCCCTCATAGCATGCCCTACCAGCATGTCGTCGGCATCCGGATGCTCCTGGATGCGATGACTGAACCTTCGATCGCCAGACATAGGATCTGGTATCCCTCCATACGCGATCACATCGTTGATCAATGCCACTGGATGATTTTGGCCTCCTGCCTCAATCCCAGTGTTAACTGTAGTAAGTAGTAGAGAAGAAACCTCAACTGGAGAAGCAGCCGCAGCCCGAGCTACTGCTTCCCCGGTGTGTAGCTGCTGCCTCTCCGCCACCATGTAGGTAGGTGGTGGAGCACTAGGTGAGAGACAGGCCTCCTGCCCGATGCCCGGAGCCCCCGCGCATGCAGAAGATGGAGGAGATGGACAAATCTGGTCCGGTTGGTGGTCCACATGGCCACTGCTAACCGGTGATGCCGGCCTCTCGGGCGGACGGACCTCCGGTCCGTCGGCCCTATCCGGTTGTCGTCGTTTTCTCACGATAGATGCCATGGGTAGGCTTATCGTAGGTGCTTGGGGCCGGAGGACACCGACGGGCTCCGGTGCGAGATTGGGCATAAGCGGTGGTGACACACGATGTACCTATGTTCAGGGCCCTCCGTGGGAGGTAACACCCCTAGTCCTGCTTGATCTAGTTGGATGGATTGATGTGTTTACAAGGATGCTCCTAGAGCCGTGTCTAGAGGAGGAAGAAGGAGCAGCCAGCTTGTCTTCCCCCATTGCTAGAGAGGGTATGAGGAGAGTTCTGTGTGGGTGTGTGCGAGTGATCGTCCGTCCCCGTTGCATGGGGGGCTCGGGGTTTTTTATAGGGCACCCCCTGGCTCTATAATATTCCTAAGGTACAAGGATGGAGGGGCCCGGCTGGCAACCTCTCCGTCTGACCAGGGGGCCCCGCCCTTCGTGATGTCTCGTTGTCAGTAGGGTCCACCGGCTGAGCGGTCCCATCTCCCGCTGGGGCCCGCCAGCCGGCCCTACGATTGGCCCTCGCCCACCTGCCGCGGCACGGGTCGCCTGGGAGGCGTCGCCTAGTGCGAGCCGACCAAAGTCTTCGGTACGGCCGACTGCACTGTAGCCACGCCGGGGCAGGTAATCGAGTGGGCGAGGGCGTGCCAGCACTGTTTCCCCACCTGGTCGCTCCTCGCCCGGTCGCGCTTGCAAGGGTCAGCGGCCTAGACGGCTAGACTATAGCCATGCGCACCCGAGCATCAGCGGCTACTATGGCCACAGTGCCGCCCGTCGTGGCGGGCGCGTCGTGTCATCGTACCCGCGCGCAGGGGGATGAGACATTGCTTGTCCGTTCCAGGGTCAACGGAGGAGGTGGCCCAAAGGCAGCCGACTGCGCCCAGCCGGTCGGGGGTCGAGCTGGCTCCTCCACTAGCCGTCCGTGTCCTAGCCGGCGGCAGCTCGAGCCGGCCGTGGGCAGCCGGTTGCATATTTTTTCTTTGAAGCGGGGGAGGAAGAACCCAGTTGCTTGGGCCTACCCAGGGATAATAACCCCATTAGTAGTCCCAGAAGCCGGCGAGGGCCCGCGTCCGGCAGACGGAGGGGTGCCGGCGGCTTCCCCCCCAGCGGTACCTGCCTCCGGTGTGAAGCCGAAGGGTCAGCCGGGTCGGCCGTTTGACCCGACGCCTCGGGTTCTGGCCCGTCGTCCCGTGTGCCATGTGGCGGGTAATGATGTGGCGGGCCGCATGCACGCGGGGAGATGGGACGTCGGCCTGGTCCTAGCCCGCTAGGCCCCAGGCGTAGCCCAGTAGGCCTCGGGGCACAGGCCGGGATCCTCTGCGCCCCGAAGCGTCCGTTATGGCCCGGGGCCACCCATGCGCGCACGAAGTTTCCGAGGGAGTGGGCACAATTAATCCCCACATCCCTAGTCATGGCCTCCCCATTTAAAAGGGAGGAAGGGCAGGGGGCGGACATACCCGCATCACCTTTGCCTCCTCGCTCCTTTCCTCTTCGTCTTCCTCGCTCCCCTCGCGCAACACCGCGCCCGAGCTTGCAAGCGCGCCCGCACGCTGCCCTTCCGCCATGATGGCCGACGGACGCGGAGGAAGCTGGGCCGGTTCCGTCGTCACCGAGGCGGACATTAGGGAGCTCCGCCGCGCGCGCAAGCTACCGCCGGCGGAGCGGGTGGTTGCCTGCACGCCAGGCGATGAGGTGGTGCTGGCGCCGCAGCCAGGGGAACATGTCGTCTTCCAGTGGCATTTCTCTCGTGGTTTCAGGCTGCTGGTGAGCCACTTTTTCCGTTTTCTCTTAGAAACCTTCGATATTTAACCGCACCACCTCGGACCCAATGCAATCCTCTACCTTGCCGGCTTCGTGACGCTGTGTCAGGGGTATCTGGGGGTCCTCCCCTTTCTTGACCTCTTCAACGCCCTTTTCTATCTCAAGGCGCTGAAGATCAGCGCCTGCAGGGGCATGATGGTGTGCTGCCGCGGCACCGCGCGCTTCCCGCCCTTCTCTCTAATCGAGTCCATCAAGGGATGGCATCGGTGTAGGACCGAAAGTATGTCTAGAGGGGGGCTGATTAGACTACTTGACCAAATAAAAGTTTTGCGTACACCAAGTTTTAGGGTTGACAGTTTTTAGCATTTCATGGCAAGTCAAGTACACCCTACGCATGCAAGTCTAAGAGTACAAAGCAGCAGAAAGTAACAACAAGCATGTATAGAAGGGATAGGATAGGAAGATCAAACACAGTTGTGGGCATGATGATTTTTCCCGTGGTTCCGATAGGTGGCACTATCGTACATCCACGTTTATGGAGTCTTCAAACCACGGAGGGTAACGGTCGCGAGAGTCCACGGAGGGCTGCACCCAAAAGGGTCCACGAAGTAGCAACCTTGACTATTCCATAACGGCTTTCGTCCACGAAGGACTAGCCTCACTATGGGTAGATCTTCACGAAGTGGGTGATATCCTGGCCCTTACAAACTTCTCGGTTCACTCCACAACACGAAGTAGGAGGCTCCCAAGCGACACCTAACCAATCTAGGAGGCACAACCCTCCAAAAGGTAATAGGCTCGGTGATGACGATGAACTCCTTGCTCTTGTGCTTCAAGATGATTGACTCCTCAGCACCCAATCACTCTCTCAAAGATTTGGCATGGTGGAAGAGATGAGATTGGTGGAAAGCAACTTGGGGAGGCTAGAGATCAAGATCCATATGATTGGAGTGGAAGATCTCGACCTCAACACAAGGGTAGGTGGTTCTCTGTCAGAAAATCTGATGGGATAGGTATGGAATAGTTCTGAGTGATTCTCTCTCGAGTAGGTGGTGGTGAAGGGGTATATATAGGCATCCCCAAAAATCCAACCGTTACACACAAAATGACCAACTTGGTGACACCGATGTGTTAATCTCGATGGTGCCGAAGTGACCAAAAGGTGGCAACTTTTGAATCTCGGTGAGAACGATATAGGAAACTCGGTTGCACCGATAAGGTGACCAACGGTCAGATTTCCAATCTCGGTGACGCCGATCCAACATTCTCGGTGGGACCGAAAATGTGAATTTACGTAATAGAAAGTTGGCAAACTAAACTCGGTGGCACCGGTACCGAATCGGTTGCACCGAAGTGGCTAGGGTTTGGCTGAGTCTATCTAGGTTTTGGAATCGGTGGCACCTGTATGGGAAAGTTGGTTGCATCGATTTGAGTGTTGGGTATAGAACAGACTTTGGTGGGAGAGTTTTGTGCATGTTTTTGGCGACTATCACTTGTGCACGTTTGAGCATATTGTTCACCAACAAAACCTTACCCCCTTTTAATAGTATTGGCTTTCCTATGGACTCAAATTGATTTCTCACAAATATAAAATGTAGAGTCCTCTTACTTGAAGCTTGGCCAACCTATTTCCTTGCATCTTGGGGTATGTCCACAATCTCCTTTTGCCAATCCTATCATTGAACATTTCCTAAAATGTACTTGGTGGAAACATTAGTTCAATGACTTATATGTTATTATTAATTACCAAAAACACCAAGGGAGCAAATGTGCTTTCAATCTCCTCCTTTTTGGTAATTGAGGAAAACATATAGATCAAAGCTTCGACATATGATAAAATCAATCAATATAATCGTCGCTTTGAGAGGTATGTGATAAGCAAGAGCTCCCCCTAAATTTGTGCATTATTTTGAATTTGGTTTGAATGCAAATGCGCAATCGATTAGGTATATGGGGCACTTCTCCCATGTCACATACAACTTGGTGGTGTGCGAGAATAATTAGAATGAATAACAATGCACAACACAATCAAGGAAAGGTGAATGATCATCACATGAGCATTAATATGATAGGAAATAGTAGCATCACACATAAACAACGTATGATCACACATAAACACAAAAGTATCTCACGTCAAAACAAAAGAACCAAATGTTTTGAAAAGCAACAAACACCAAAACGCTCTCTCGCTCGAAGCCTAAAGATCTATATACACTTCTCCCCCTTTGGCAACAAGTTACCAAAAAATTCAAAGGTATACATCTAATCATTCTTGGGCTGATCTCCTCCGGTTGTTGATGAAGGAGTCAAGAAAACAGCGTCGGCGAAGATCTCTGCAGATGTCGTGGATGGAGTTGGAGTGGCAGCTGGAGGAACTGGAGAAGATGGAGCAGGAGTTGTGCTGACAGCAGCAGGAGCTGATGAAGAGGGCCTCAAGTCTGGTGCAGGCACTGTGGCTGATCTGGCCTGAGTGGTGAACTGAGTGCCCGGCCTTTGAGGTGATTCATCCTCATCATCATCATCATCGTCGTCATTTGAAGTAGAAGAGACCCGAGGGATGTGCACGGAGTCAACTTCCTTCTGAAGCTCTATGACTGTTTTAGTCAGCCTGTCCACCTTATCATTAAGGGTCTTGATCCTAGTTTCAAAGATCCTGACAAGACTATTCTGGTTGTCCAAAATCCCCTTAATGTATTTATACATGCCCTGAACTTATGATATCAACAGATCCATTTGCTCATTCCTGGATCAAGGGGCTTGAGCACTAGTGGCTCTAACTGCCTCTGCTTCTGCTTGAGTTGCAGATGAAGTGGGATGATCAACATCCATCACCACAACATTGTCCTCGAGATATGGCTGTAGGGGTAAATGTGGATGATCTAGAGCAAATATGTGCTTCTCCAATTTTGAATTGATAAGCATCTGGATGTAGGGTGCATAACAACAAGGGCGCTTCTGGTCAGCACCAACCCACTTGATTGTCTCAACAATCAAATCCATGACTCTGATCCTGGTGTGTTTGTCAAGGTGGATCAACATATTGATGGAGTGGCCTCGGATCATCTTGTCATCTCCTGACTTGGGCATGAAAGTATGCCTCAGAATGGTGTTCATCGTGCGGAGGCCATCCTGAAGAAAGTAGATAGATCCTAGCCTGTGAGACTTCACATTGGCAGCAGGGATCTCCTTGTACATATTTTCCATTGCATTGTGGCTCGCCTTGGATTCTGAGTATACATCCAAGTCACTATTGTGTGCTTCAGGAACTCCTAAGATAGCAGCCCATTCTTCAACAGTTGATTCATACCTTGCACCTTCAGTCATCCATACAATTCAGTGGAGTAGAATTGCATGATCATCTCATCATTCCAAGCTGTAAATTCTCTACGAACAAACTCATCCAAGCCTATGCAGTGGAAATTGTCTTGGACACTTGGAAAGTAGTCCTCATTCTCCTTGATGAATTTTCAATCAACATATCGCATATCACTCACAGCTGGATTCTTGTCAAAGAGCATATTCTCATAGAAATCATGTTGCTCCTTTGTATAAAATATGTAGTCCACAACTGTTTTCTTCCTCTGGGCATAAGGATCTATAGCTCTCCAAGCTCTCAATCCTGAATACTTCCTGTTCTTCATATCTTCAGCTAGTGGGTAGCTGGCATTGTGTACTGGAAGATGTGGTCTGAGCTTCATCAAAGTTGTCAAGTCATCATGAACTTCAGCTCTGGAGGCAGTACCTTTGTTCTTCTCAGAAGTTGGAATCTGCCTGGATGTCCTCTTAGGCTTCTCAACAGCAGCCTTCTTAGATGTGCCAGTCTTTGGCATAACATCAGCCATAAGCTTCTTTTTCTTTTTCTTGGGAGGAGCCTTTGTAGCTGGCTCATCCTCCTGTTCCTCAGCAGCAGCACTAGTTGCTTCCTCTGGATCTTCATACATGGAAGTTTTTCTATCAATAACATGAATAACCCTCTTTCTAGCTTTGTTCTATCCCACCTTCTTAGGCATAGCTTTCTTAGGGACTTCAATTGAGATAGTTGCTCTGGCAGTCTCATGAGCCTTGAATGTTGAAGCAGGAGCATAGATCTTGTTAACAACCTTCTTGGAAGAAGTGGCTTTAGTAGCAGACTTCTTAGCAGCTTTCTCTTGCTTCTTAGCAAGAATCTCCTCAGGGATAAAGTCTGAATCCTCTTCATCTGAATTCAGTTTCTTTATGGTCCTTGTAGCAGCTTTGGGCAACCCATGGGAGCTGGGGGTGCCTGGATCTGAAAATGAGCTAGACTCTAGGCTTGTGCGTGAACTCATGTCTGCACCTTGCTCTAGCATGTTCTGACTGTCCTCTGCATCTGACATACTGACTCTGTGAACGGAATATAGATGAGCAGAAGTGGATGAGTCATCACAAAATTCTTAGCTGGTTTTTTGAAATTTTGAACAAAGGATTTTCAAGGTTTTGCATTCTGTTAGAAACAAATCGGTAAGACCGAAGCAAAAGTTTCGGTGACACCGAGACTGACTGTCCCTCTTAACAGAAACTTGGCACCCTTTTCGGTGAGACCGAAAAGGAGTGCTCGGTTTCACCGAGACAGTTCTCAGCACACAGAAACAAAAATCGGTGGTACCGATTTTGTTGATTCAGTACTACCGAGTTGCGTAGGGCGGAAGGCAAAACCCTAGAAATCAATGGTACACTAGCCTATGGGGATTTCTTGTGGATAGGAATAAGTGCAATGAGTGGTTTATAGAGAAAATCAAGTCCAATGCGCAAGAATCAGAAGGGAGAGCACAAGGGAGGTCAAATCCGTACCCTAACTTGGTACGGATCTGCTACGGCAGCGACGATGGAGCAGACTTTGTCGACGGCGGTGATTCCCAGCGGCGGAGTAGCGTAGGAAAACAAGGGCGACGACCAGGGGTCTTGAGGCGGCAACTTAGGGTTTTGAGGCGCGACGTTTGAAGATAGAAATTTCAAAGCGTCGGGGTCCACAACATATATACCCTCCACTGTCAGTGATACCGATTTTATGTTTTCGGTGTCACCGAGTTCCACAACTGTCAACTGATAGGGAAACTCGGTGTAACTGAGAGTATGAAATCAGTGTTACTGAGATTGAAAACTAGATCAACCTTAGGCATTCGGTGAGACCGAGATTGTTGGGTTGGTTCCACCGAGATGCACTTGGGAGGTTTTAATGTTCAATCCTTGTCGACATGGAACTCCGAGTGCTCCACACACAGAGGGATCGAAAAGCACTTGTTCAAATTTTGTGATGCAGCATGAATGGAATATGAGGTGAGAAAGCATAGATAGATAAAGAGTGGTCCTAGGCAGTCTTGTCCATCCAATTGGCAAAAGAGAAAATCATTAACCAAATAGCAATAATTGGATGTCCTCGAATGACAAAATAAATGCAGACCAACATTGTCACACAATAAGATGTCAAAAGAAATCATGACAAACATGCACAAACACACTAGCATCTAACAAGCACTTGGGCAATGACGAAGTCATCTATATATGAGTATTTGACTTAGGAGCCAAGTAAGAGTACTTGATCATAGGTCATACTCATCGTTTAAGCACAAGTGGGTTTACCACTTTTACATAAAGCATTTAATGTTGTCACATGCTAAGAGATGCTTTGACTCAAGTCTTAGAGTAAAGCTCCCCCTTAATGTGACATCCCCCCATAAGAGGGATAAACTAACCTTCGGTTTTTTCGATGAAGACTTCATGTTGGTGAGGTAGTTGTGGATGCTCAATGTTGATGAGGATCACCAAGAGTTGGGAGCATCCTTGTTGTTTTCTTACTCCTCTCACCTACATGGGTTAGTCCCAACACACAAGAGACAAATACAAGGATATCTGTGGACATGGAGTGCAAAGCATATGCTATGATGTCCATTGATTAGTTGATTACCTTGTCCCTTTCTTACCTTTCAGGGAATGTGTGACTCCTTCAACTATTGCATTGAGTTGATGTTGAGTGCAAAAAGTCCTTGCCAATAATGAATGTCAGTGAATTTCACTGGCGGAGTCACCCCTCAATAACTTACTAGTTCTTCTTCTTGGGGACCCATATCAAGTTGATGGGGATCCTTGGTGTAGAAGTGGCCTTTGTAGTAGTTGAGCTTGAAGTAGCCTTGGGAATCCACTCCACCAAAGCTAGGGGTTCATCTTCATATGAGTTAATGTCCTCTTGAAGCTTGTTCTTGCCCTTGATATTGTGGTCTTGTGGTGGAAGGTCATCTTGAGTGTTTGTCCCTTTGGGAAGAGTATTTTCGTACTTCTCCTTTTGAGGAACAAACTTAGGCTTGGGATATTGACCTTCTTCCCATTCAACTCCATTAGCGTTGAAGTAGCCAACACCACGATTCTTCCGGTATCCTCCGTGCTTGCGTACAATTTCCTCAAATTGCTTACGTCCAGCAAGACTCTTGTAGATACCTTTTTCTATAATTCCTTTCAATAAAGCATTTTCTTGCTCAAGTGTAACTTGTCTAAGAGAATCATCATTAATGGAATCAATAGAACTACTAGAAGCAACATCATTGGGTTTAGCATTTTTATTGTTGCTACTAGACGAAGAATCTTTCTTGCCTTTGTTACTAGATTTCTTGGTTTTAACTTGAGGCATGAAAGTAGACAAGAGTAGTTGTTTGGCTAGATAAGATGAAGTCTTCTTTCGGAGATCGTCATTGATAGCTTTTAGAAACTCATGCTTTTGCTCCAAGTTGAGCTTCTCGAAGCGTAGCTTCTCATGAGTTCTCACAGGCTCTCTATGATCTTCGAGATTAGATTCATGAGCTAACTTAAGAGTGTTTAGTTCTTTAGTTAGTTGTTCTATTTTCATCTTATCATCATCAAATGACTCATCTTGACTAGCATGAGAATTATCAAGTTCATTTTGATCAACATCACTAGTTTTATCACAAAGCAAGTTATCATCACAGAGCAAATCATCTTCATCACTATCAAAATCAAGATACTCGGGGTGTGATACCTTGGGGTCTTTAGCCATGAAGAAACTTCCACTCCCTTCGTTTGATGAATCAAATAGATCGTAGGAGTGGGTAGTCACTAGAGCAATTCCGGCAACAACATCATCTTGACTATAGTCGGAGTCGGAGTGATAGCTTCTCTCAGATTTGTTGTTGGAGTCGGAGCCGGAAACCCATTCACGAACATGAGCTTGATGTTTTCTTCTTGTGTATCTCTTGGTGTACTTGTCCTTCTTCTCAGAATCTCTACTTTTCCTCGAGTGTCTTCATTCATAACGATCATCTCTACTCCTTCTCTCTCTTTGTGGTGATTCATTCCTTGAGCTTCGTCTTCGAGGTGACTCTTCTCTTCTTTTGTAGGGACCCGTGCACTCATTTGAGTAGTGTCTGGGCTTCCCACAATTGTAGCAATTGTGGTCACGACTTGACGAACGCTTCTCTTCATATCTTGAGTTGGAGCTTCTTTGTTTGCCTCTATTCTTGTAGAACTTGTTGAATTTCTTGACCATGAGGCTTATCTCTTCATTGGTGACAAGGTTGTTGCTTGAAGTTGCGGGAGCATCACTTGTGGCTTTGTAAGCACCGCTAGACTTGTGATGAAGTTCTTCCTTATCTTTGAGTGTCATCTCATGAGCAACTATCCTTCCAATGACTTCCCTAGGGTTGAGATCTTTGTAGTTTGGCATCATTTGGATTAATGTGCACACGGTGTCGTATCTCTCATCCAAAGCTCTAAGTATCTTCTTGATGATGAATTTGTCGGTCATTTCTTCGCTTCCTAAGCCGGCAATCTCATTTGTGATGAGAGCTAGCTAGAGTACATCTCCACGACTCCTTCACCATCCTTCATCTTGAACTTGTCAAGCTGACCTTGAAGAACATCTAACTTGGATTCTCTCATGGACTCGGTTCCTTCGTGCATATCAACCAAAGTATCCCAAATCTGTTTTGCATTCTCAAGACGGCTGATTTTGTTGAATTCTTCGGGGCATAAGTAGTTGAAGAGAATATCACATGCTTGAGCATTGAGTTGCAACATCTTCAACTCATCCGCGGTTGCTTGACGATCCGGTTCCCGTCCATCCGGAAAGAACTCACCTTGCAAGCCAACACGAACAATAGCCCAAACGGCGGGGTTATGACCAAGAATATGCATTTTCATTTTGTGCTTCCAACTAGAAAAATTAGTGCCATCAAAGTACAGACCTCTACGGTGATAACTTCCCTCACTAGATGCCATACTCTCCTAGGTTGTGAGACCTAAGAAGTGGAGACCAAAGCTCTGATACCACTTGTAGGACTGAAAGTATGTCTAGATGGGGGGTGATTAGACTACTTGACCAAATAAAAGTTTTGCCTACACCAAGTTTTAGGGTTGACAGTTTTTAGCATTTCATGGCAAGTCAAGTACACCCTACACATGCAAGTATAAGAGTATATAGCAGCGGAAAGTAACAACAAGCATGTATAGAAGGGATAGGGTAGGAAGATCAAACGCAGTTGTGTACAATATGATTTTTCTTGTGGTTTTGATAGGTGGCGCTATCGTACATCCACGTTTATGGAGTCTTCAATCCATGGAGGGTAAGGGCCGTGAGAGTCCATGGAGGGCTCGACCCAAAAGGGTCCACGAAGTAGCAACCTTGACTATTCCATAACGGCTTCCGTCCACGAAGGACTAGCCTCACTATGGGTAGATCTTCATGTAGTAGGCGATCTCATTGCCCTTACAAACTTCTTGGTTCACTCCACAACACGAAGTAGGAGGCTCCCAAGAGACACCTAACCAATCTAGGAGGCACCACCCTCCAAAAGGTAATAGGCTCGGTAATGACGATGAACTCCTTGCTCTTGTTCTTCAAGATGATTGACTCCTCAGCACCCAATCACTCTCTCAAAGATTTGGCATGGTGGAAGAGATGAGATTGGTGGAAAGCAACTTGGGGAGGCTAGAGATCAAGATCCATATGATTGGAGTGGAAGATCTCGACCTCAACACAAGGGTAGGTGGTTCTCTGTCAGAAAATCTGATGGGATAGGTATGGAATAGTTCTGAGTGATTCTCTCTCGAGTAGGTGGTGGTGAAGGGGTATATATAGGCATCCCCAAAAATCCAACCGTTACACACAAAATGACCAACTTGGTGACACCGATGTGTTAATCTCGATGGTGCCGAAGTGACCAAAAGGTGGCAACTTTTGAATCTCGGTGAGAACGATATAGGAAACTCGGTTGCACCGATAAGGTGACCAACGGTCAGATTTCCAATCTCGGTGACGCCGATCCAACATTCTCGGTGGGACCGAAAATGTGAATTTACGTAATAGAAAGTTGGCAAACTAAACTCGGTGGCACCGGTACCGAATCGGTTGCACCGAAGTGGCTAGGGTTTGGCTGAGTCTATCTAGGTTTTGGAATCGGTGGCACCTGTATGGGAAAGTTGGTTGCATCGATTTGAGTGTTGGGTATAGAACAGACTTTGGTGGGAGAGTTTTGTGCATGTTTTTGGCGACTATCACTTGTGCACATTTGAGCATATTGTTCACCAACAAAACCTTACCCCCTTTTAATAGTATTGGCTTTCCTATGGACTCAAATTGATTTCTCACAAATATAAAATGTAGAGTCCTCTTACTTGAAGCTTGGCCAACCTATTTCCTTGCATCTTGGGGTATGTCCACAATCTCCTTTTGCCAATCCTATCATTGAACATTTCCTGAAATATACTTGGTGGAAACATTAGTTCAATGACTTATATGTTGTTATTAATTACCAAAACCACCAGGGGAGCAAATGTGCTTTCAATCGGACGTTCTTCTACGTGAAGAACATCGACCCAAACCTGGGCTTCATCCGGCTACCTCCATTCGTCGACGCGCAGTCCACCCATGTGAACTGGCTAGGGGCCGCCCCGCGCGGCGTGGCTCTGGCGGAGCTTGGCCAGCTCGTGCAGCTGAAGAGCGTTGAGGGGTTGGTCGCCTCCAATCTGGTGGCGGCCTTCATCTCGCACCGGGTGCTGCCTCTACAGCTGAGGCCACACTGGATCTGTGATATGTCCAGCCGCCGGGACCCCTGCCGGCTGACGACCGTCGACCTGACACCGGCTCAGGTGGCGACGCGGCTGAACACCCTCACGACGTTCAAGCTGAAGCCCGCGTCGTGGACGTTCGACATGGTGCCATATGACCACATGAACCGTCACCCCTAGTAAGTCTTCGACGAGTCGGCTTCTCTTTGTATTTGATTCTTTCCAGCCGGCAGCCGGTAGCGGACCTTACTTCGCCGTGCTGACCGCAGCTGCTGGTGCGACAGAACACACCGGACGGCCCTCACCCCCAAATCTTTGAGGCGGAGTGCGACCACTACGACTCCGAAGACTACGAGCGGGGAGGCCCACCTGAAGAGGGGGTGGACTCCTCGGGGGGGATCGAGGAGCCGGCAGACCCGCGAGCCAGCGATCCCAGCGGAGCCGGAGGGTCCGACGCAACCGGGAAGCCCAGCGGAGCTGGTGAGTTCCCTATCGGTCCCTTGATCAGGGATTGGACAGACGACGACGACGACGATGATGATGATGATGATGATGATGATGATGTGATGATTCTGAACACGCCTCCCCCCTCATCTTAGCAGGGCCGGCGGAGCGAGGAGCGATCGGCTCAAGCCCCGATGGCTGGAGCCACCAACCGGGTGAAGAGGCCGGCTCAAGAGGAGCTGGTGGCTCCGCCACCCATCCCTAAGCGGGTGAAGGTGGCCGCGCGGAAGCCGCCGGCACGCACCAAGCAGTCCTTGCCCGTTGTCATCGGGTAAGTTTTCCTTTTTATTGCATGTGTTTCCTTCCGGGTCGCGAGCTGGTGGGTGATCGACCCTTGTGCATCGCAGGGACCCCATCAAGCTCCACGAGGGGGAGTCGGCGGTGGACCTGACGAACGTCGCCAGCCGGCTGGCCCGTGAGCACGCGGCCACCTAGCGGGAGGAGAAGAGGAGGCTCTCGGAGCTGCGAGCCTCAAAGTCCGGGATGCGAGGCGGGGCCTCGCATTACGGGACTTCGAGCGACGGGAGGCGGAGGAGGTCCACGGACCCTGCATGGGCGTCTGACTCGGCAGCGGAATCGACCCGCCTGTCCAGGCCCCCATCAAGCGAGCCGCGAGGGGCGGCCATGGAGCCGCCCGTGCCCCTATCCATGGAGGAGGCGGCCCGAACGAGGGCGGCGTCCCCGGAGCCGGCTCCCGAGGCGACCCGGCTGGAGGTGTCGGACGGGACTCCGCTGGCGGCCGAGCCGGCCCAGGTTGACGTGCCGGAGGCTCCGGCGGCCCCGGAGGCGGCACTGGAGGCAACGTCGGGGGCGGCGCCGGAGGTGCCGTCCATCACGGTCGTCGCGTCGGAGCGGCAGGAGGAGGAGGCGGCGACGGCACCGGGCGAGGGGCCGGCGGGGGGTGACTCCCTGGCCCTTGCTGTCAACAACATGCCCCCGGCGGCCGGCACCGAGGTGAGCCCGGTGAAGGGCGACAACGGCGGCCGGGCCTGGAGGACCCTGCGGACCATGCAGGAGGTGCTCCGGGACTAGGAGGCGCTGGCGCGCATCCCAACCCTTCCGGCTCCCCCGGCAGGAGGCCCGGTCCCCTAGCTCGGGGAGTTGGGGCTTGTCCTGGACCGGTGTTGCTAGGAGCTGGCCCGGTTTGTGGAGACGGCAGACGCCACCGTGCAGCGCGCGGAAGTAAGCCTAGTCCCTCTTGTTAAAATTTTTAGTGGGGGCGCGCAAAGCACACCCATTGGGTGTAGCCCCCGAGACGCGGGCTGACTGACCAGCTGACGGGCAGTCGGGCCGGATCTCCTTGAGCATGTTTTGACTTTGGCTCCGTGTGACAGGAGGGGAACTCCCAACGACAGAAGCTGTTTGAGGAGGTGGTCTCCATCCATGACCATGACAAGTACGATTTCTACCGGCTAGAGGAGGTGTTGACGCGGGTGCAAGGTATGTTGATTCTTGTGAGAGGGGCACATAACCTCCGGGAGCTGGGCCGGCTGCTTGACAGCCAGAGCGGACGTAGAAGGCCCGGCTGACGCCTGCTTTATGTTGCAGGTGAGCTGACCGCCTTCCAGACGGAGAAGGCCTGGGTCGTCTCCGAGCGGGACTGGCTGCTACAAAGCGTCCAGGCGGTCACTCAGGAGAAGGACCAGCTGGCCACAGTGTTGGTGGATGGGGAGGTGGCCCAGGACCGCCTCAAGGCCGACGCGGCGCGGGAGGTGACGGCCAAGGAAAAGGCCGTCAAGGAGGCAGCCGATGCCGACCAAAGGACCGCCGCCCTCCAAGACGAGTGACCCGCCTCGAGAGGTCGCTCGAGGAGGTTAAGGGCTCCCTTGACGAGGTGGAGGCGGCATTGGCGTTGGAGAAGGATGCGTCGCTCCACTTCGTCATCGATGTGGACGACTCCATCGAACGTAAGTGTTTGTTTTTATTCTCTCCAGCCGGTTGCCTTTTTCTTTGCTGGTTCTTGTTCTTGATTTGCTTTTCTCCCCTTCTTCCCTTTCTTCTTTAGGGCACTTCTTGGAGACTGCGCGCCGTGCCGAGCGCGCCGTCAAGGAGCACCGGGAATGCCTTCGGGTGCGTGGGCGCTCCGTTGAGGAGGACACCACGCGGGATGTGGCTGGAGCTCCTCGACGGCTGATCCACCTCGAGTGGAGCGTGGAGCGGCTGAAGACGGCCGACAAGGAGTTCATCGCCTCCTTGTGGCCGGGCCATGGGGGGGCACTGAAGAACCGCGTGTCCTTGTGGCTGGAGCAGGCCGTGGCCCGGCTCGAGGCCTGGAAGGCGTCAGCGGCCCGAGCCGACACATAGATGGCGCTCGGGTTCATAATGTCATGGTATCGCAGCGTGGACTTGGGCCGGCTGGCCACTATGCGGGACGAGCCGGACGAGGAGCGGGAGGCTCGTGAGCCGGCCCTTGTCCGCCGGGCCAACAAGCTCGCGTCGTATGTCGATGCGGATGAGTTTCTGCCGGCGCTTGGCGAGGACGGCGAGCCGGTGCCTGGAGATTCCTTCGGCATCCCCCAAGGCCCAGCGGACGAGGAGGTTGCCGACGAGAGCACCGACTCGAGCGGCAAGACGGCTGGGACCATGGAGGCCGCCTCGAAGGCTAAGGAGGCCAACCCGAAGGCCACGACCACCTCCGGGGCAAGAGTCGAGCTGCCCAGCGATGCACCAGCTGGAGGCACGCCGGCTGGCGACGCGCCGGTGGCCTAAGCTCCCGGGCGTCTTATCTTTTTTTCCTTTCTCCTGCATGTTAGGCTTTAAATCCACCCACTGGGGGTGTAATGTAATGAACCTTGATGGCCGTGGGCCTCTTTTGTCTTTAAAACTCGTATTGTGAATATTTAATGTGTTTGCCTTATTATGCGTGCTTGCTCGTCCTTATCCTTTTTGCCCTTTTGGTTCCTTCTATTCCTCCCCTTTTCCCCTTTGGTTTTGACCCCGCCAGCCCGATAGCCGGGAGCCGGTCTGTAGCTGGGTCGGGTTGTCCGCCTCGAGGGAGCCAGTTCTAAACTTAGAAACCGCGAGAGCTTTTCGGGATAAGTAGAGTGGCATAGGCGAGGCGGTGGTCCGCCTGGACCTAGCCGGTATCTCCTTGCGATTGATCTTTCGTGTGAGCTAAGCTTTGCCGCCCCGAGGCCCCATCAGCTGGATAGCCGGGGGCGGACCTGTAGCTGGGAAGGGTGAGAGGGCTTGTTCAGCTCACACTACTTGGCCAATTTTTGAGAGAGGCAACCTAGGACCAGCCGGCGAGCCCCCGGGCCTGGGAGACGGGCCAGGGAGCCGGTAAGTGAGGAGAACTTTGAGGGAAATGAAATGGGATGTGCCCCAAGAGCCGTCCTGGGGCACCCATTGCATTCATAAGCCCAAAAGGGGAGGGATACATACATACATTGGTCTTTTTAGCAGTAAAACGGACGGAGGAGCGCCACGCTTCATGGGTTCTCGGTCTCCTTGCCGGAGGCATCTCTTTTGTGCTTCTGCGGCTTCTGGGCATCTATTACGTAGTACGCCTTGTTGTGCAACGCCTTGCTGACGATAAACGGGCCCTCCCATGGGGAGGACAGATTGTGTTGTCCGACTATCTGGTAGATCCGCTTGAGGACCAGGTCCGCTTCACGAAAGGAGAGCGGTCAGATCCGCTTGCTGTGGTAGTGTCGGAGCTTCTGCTGGTAGATTGCCGTCCGGCTCAAGGCCAGCTCACGAGCTTCTTCGAGTAGGTCGACATCGTCTTCTCTTGCCTCCTTTGCGTCCTTCTCTGTGTATAGGGTGACCCGAGTCGAGTCAAACTTGATGTCGGTGGGGATGATCGCCTCGGACCCGTACACAAGGAAGAAGGGCGTGTAGCCGGTTGATCAGTTGGGGGTGGTCCCGAGACTCCAAAGGACAGCTGGTAGCTCGTCGACCCAATAGCCGCCTGACCTTATCAGCAGTGTCACAAGCCGGGGCTTGATGCCGGACAGGATGAGGCCGTTTGCCCTCTCGACCTGGCCGTTTGACTCTGGATGAGCGATGGAGGCCAGGTCGAGCTGGATTCCTTGCTTGGAGCAGAAACGCGTGAGCGCGCCCTTGGCAAAGTTCGTGCCGTTGTCAGTAATGATGCTATGGGGGACGCCATAGCGAACCGTGATGTCATCGATGAATCGGACGGCCGTGGGGCCATCCAACTTCTTGATTGGTCGTGCTTCAATCCACTTGGTGAATTTGTCGATAGCCACTAGCAAGTGTGTCATGCCGCCTCATGCGGTCTTGAAGGGACCCACCATGTCCAGCCCCAATACAACAAAGGGCCACGAGAGAGGGATGGTTTGGAGGGCTGATGCCGGCAGGTGGCTCTGCATGCTGAAGCGCTGGCAGCCCTCGCACTCGTCGACCAATTTCTTGGCCGCCTCGAGAGCAGTGGGCTAGTAGATGCCGTGCCGGAAGGCCTTGGACACCAGGGTCCTGGAGGCGGCGTGATGCCCGCACTCGCCCTGGTGGATGTCGAGGAGGATTTCCAAACCCTTTTCCAGCTCAACGCACCGCTGGAAGACGCCGACGGTACTGCGATTTACGAGCTCGTTATTGATGATGCTGTATGCCGTGGCCCGACGCTAGATTTGCCTTGCCACGGCCTCGTCCAGGGGGAGCTCGCCGCGTAGGAGGAATGCCAAGATTGATTGGCCCACGAGGGAGCCGAGACGAGGACCGGCTCGGGAGCCCCCGGGCCTGGAGGATCAGTCCCCGGGACCGGCTCGCCAGCCCCTGCGGCTAGCTTGTCGATTGTCATCATGACGACCGCGTCGTTGGAGCCAGCGGCCATGGACGCAGCCGGCCCAACTGGTGCCGGCATGGCGGCTAAGGTTGAGGGAGCCGGTGGCGAAGATGCCGAAGGGTCAACCGGGGCCGCCGATGGGCCGGAGGCGTCTGCCGGCACGAAGATGGACTCTGATTCTGGGGAAGGCTTGATCGATGTCTTGAGCAACCGCTCAAGGGAGACGCCGACTGGGATGGCCTGTCGGGTGGAACCGATCTTTGTCAGTGCGTCGGCCGCCTCATTGTCTGCCCGTGTGACATGATGGAACTCACAGCCCTCGAAGGAGCCGGTGAGCTGTTGTATGAGGAAGCGGTGGCTGGCCATGTTGGCGTCCCTGGTGCCCCATTCGCCAGTGACCTGTTGCACGACGAGGTCGGAGTCGCCGAAGCATAGGATGTGCCTGATGCCGATCTCCTTGGCGAGCCGGAGGCCGTGGACGATGGCCTCATACTCGGCCACGTTGTTGGAGGCGGCGAAGTGGATCTGGAGGGCATACTTGAGCTGGGATCTGGTCACCTTTCGGGGAGGAGAGGACTCTGCCGGCACCCAGGCCGGTCCTCATTTTCGAGTCGTCGAAGTGCATGCGCCAATGCGTGGAGTTTGGGGGAGGCGGCACAAACTCGATTTCCGCCTAGTCAACGAGGAAGTCGGCCAACGCCTGTGACTTGTTGGCGGTGCGAGGTTCGTACCAGATCTCATGATCGTCGAGGGAGATGACCCATTTCGCGATCCGGACGGTGGAGTCCCGGCCGCTCATGATCTAGCCGAGCGGGGTTGTGCTCACCACGGTGATGGTATGCTCCTGAAAGTACTGCTTGACCTTCTTTGCAACGAAGTATATGCCATAGCACATCTTCTGGTAGTGGGGGTAGTTCTGCTTGGACACGGAGAGGACCTCGCTCAGGTAGTAGATGGGGTGCTGGACCGGCAGGGACTTGCCCTCCTCCGGTCGCTCAACCACCAGGACAACGCTGATGACACGAGTGGTTGCCGTGATGTAGGCGAGCAAGGGTTCCTTCTCAGCCAGCGCGCCAGGATGGGCGCGCGGGTGAGAGCCTTCTTGAGGCCGCGGAAGGCCTTGTCCGCCTCGTCGGGCCAATCGAACATGCCCGACTTCTTGGTGTGACGCGGCTTGACTAGATCCGTCTTGCGAAGGAGCCCATAGAGGGGCAAGGCCTTCTCCCCTAGCCGGCTTATGAACCGGCTGAGCAAGGCAAGGCATCCGGTGAACTTCTGGACCTCATAGAGCCGGGTCGGCTTGGGCATGCGCTCGATTGCGCTGATCTTCTCGGGTTTAGCTTCGATGCCGCGGGCGGACACGAAGAAACCCAGGAGTTGGCCGGCTGGAACGCCGAAGACACACTTCTCCGGGTTGAGCTTGATCTTGTATTCACGCAGATTCATGAAGGTCTCTCGGAGGTCGTCGAGGAGGCTGAAGTGCTTCTTGGTTTTGACGACGATGTCGTTAACGTAGACGTGGACGTTCCTGCCTATCTGAGGCAAGAGGCACTTCTGCATGCACCGCTGGAAGGTGGTGCCTGCGTTCTTCAGGACGAAGGACATGGTGATGTAGTAGTAGGCCCCGAAGGGCGTGATGAAGGAGGTCTTGAGCCGGTCTTCCGGATCCAGCTTGATCTGGTGGTAGCCGGAGTAGGCGTCCAGGAAGGACAGCAAGTTGCAACCGGCCGTGGAGTCGATGACTTGATCGACCTGTGGCAGGGCGAATGGGTCCTTGGGAATGCCTTGTTCAGGCTGGTGTAGTTAATGCACATGCGCCAGGTCTTGTGCTTCTTTAGCACCAGGACTGGGTTGGCCAGCTAGTCCGTGTGGAAAACTTCCATGATGAACCCGGCCGCGAGCAGACGGGCGATCTCTTCTACTATGGTATGTCACTTCTCCTCGGAGAAATGGCGTAGGGGTTGCTTGACCGGCTTGACGTCCGGCCGGACGTGTAGTTTGTGCTCGGCGAACCTCCTCGGAACACCCGACATGTCCTTGGGGGACCATGCAAAGATGTCCCGATTCTCACGGAGGTCAACAAGCACGCCTTCCTATTTGCTGTCGAGGCAGGAGCCGATGGTGACGCACTAAGCGGGATTGGCCGGGTCGAGCGGGATTTGTTTGGTGTCCTTGGACGGCTAGAAGGAGGCCTCGCCGATGGATTGCGAGGGGGAAGCCAGCATGGCCGGCTGGCTGGCAGCAAGGGCCACGAGTCGGTCGAGTTGCTGCTTCTCCTCGACGATTTCCAGGGCCTCAGCCAGTCGGCTGCCGTCTCGAGCGCACTCGAGCGACATCTTGTAGTCACCCGCGATGGTGATAATTCTCTTGAGGCCCGACATCTTGAGCTTAAGGTAGGCGTAATGGGGGACCGCCATGATGCTGACGAGGGCCGGCCTACCCAACAACGCGCGGTAGGGACTTGCAAGGTCCATGACCTCGAACAGCACCGGCTCACGGCAAAAGTGGTCGGGTTCGCCGAAGAGGACGTCGAGCGTGATTTTGTCGACAGGAGAACAGGACTTTCCAGGCACGATGCCATGGAAAACCGTTCGGCTCGCCTACAGGTCTTCTATCTTCAGCCCCAACTTGCGCATCGTGTCGAGGTAAAGGATGTTGATGCTGCTGCCACCATCTATCAGCACCCGTGAGAAGCAGCAAGTGCGCTCCTTGGTGAAGATGGTGGGGTCGAGGACCAGGGCGTAGCTGCCGGGATTCGGCATCACGGCGGGGTGATCGGCCCGTCTCTAGGTGACCGGCTTCTCTGACCAGTGCATGAACTGGAGGGTTGCCGGCATGGTGGCGTTCACCTCACGATGGAGCCGGCGTTGAGAATGTTTGCTCGTCTCTTCACTGGTGAAGATGACGTAGCAGCCGTCCTGGTTGGGGAACTGGTCGTGAAGACGACCGTCGTTTTGGACTAGAGCCGGAGCCGACACTGGGGCAGCAGCTGGAGCCACGGCCGGCGTGCGGGCAGGTGGCGCGGGAGGAGCCGGAAGGCCGTCCCCCTAGACCAATCGCTATGAGAAGCTGCACTACCGGAGCGTGTGCGTAGAGGGTTTGGCCCCCGAGTGGTTCTTGCAGGGGAGGTCGAGCATCTGCTCGAAGGTGAGCTTTGGCTGCTAGGCAGCCTTGCCAGTGCGCTAGCACTGGCTGGAAGGCTGGGTAGCCGGCTCCTACTCCTCAATGGTGTTGACTTGCTGGCTCCTGTAGCGGGGATCCGGCTGGTTGTTCTTGCATTTGTTGTTCTGCGGCTGCCGGTTGTCAGCAGCCGTCCGAGATGTTGCCGGTGTTGTCGTTGCCTTGGTGGGCGGGGTCATCTTGACCCAGATGGATGAATCAGCCATGGCGTATTTGCCTGCCTTGGTCATGAGCTCGGCTAGCATGGCTAGCTCGGAGCACAGAAGCTTGTGCTTGAGGGGGGTGTCGTCTCGACAAACTTCAATGAAGTCTGTACGGCTTGCACCTCGTGCACCCCCTCGCAGGAGTTGTGGAGCTCGGTCCACTGAGTGAGGTAGTCGCAGAGGGACTCGTCCGGCCCCTGAACGCACATGGCGAGTTCATGGGGGCGGCAAGGCCGCTTGTAGGTGCCGGTAAAGTTGCAGACGAAGGCCTCTTCGAAGTCTGTCCATCTGTTGATGCTGCCGGCCGCCAGGCTGTTGAGCCAGGTGGGGGCCGAGCCGATCAACATGAGGGGAGCATAGCAAACGGCTATGCGCTTGTTCCCCCTAGTGATGCCGACTATGGTGGTGTAGTCGATTAACTAGTCCTCTGGCTTGGCGGCCCCGTTGTACTTCGGGTTGTCTCGGGGGAGTCTGAAGCCGGTCGGGAACGACTCGTTGCGGATCCAAGGGCCGAAAGAGGCTGGGCCAATCGAGCCCTCCTCCTCGAGGAGGGCAGACTGCGCGAGCTAGTCGATGCGGTTGTGGGCGTCGTTCTCGCTACGGGGGACACGCGGCCCGAGCCGGGCCGAGAGCTCGGGGCGGATGATGGGTGGAACCTATCGTTCCTGCTCGCGCCGTGGGGTGGAGTATGCCCGCGGCTGCGCCAGCTGCCGGCTGCCGGTGCTTTGTGGTGGCGGCAACTGCGAGGCGGGTTGTTGGTGCGCCGGCTCTTAATAGCCGGCTATTCGCTCCCCAGCAGCTGAAAGGGCTGGGGGTTGTTTGTTTTGGCCCGGCAACCAGAGACGCGAGGGGAGCAAGAGTGCTGAGCCGGCTGATGGCCAGTAGTCCCCATGCCCTCGTGCTCGAGCCGGGGGCCTCTGGAGGCGGCACCGCCCGACGCGAGCAGATGCTGCTGTGTGTTGGCGGCGTCAATGAGCCCCTTGATGTGACGCTCATGAGCGGCACGTTCTTTGCCCTTCAAGGCGGCCAAATGCGTGTAGGCCACCTTGAGGGCCCGCAGGTTGGCTGCGGGGGTGTCTTAGACGGGCATCTTGCCGCCTGGGATTTCGGCAACCACGTGGCCGCGGTCGCGCACAACCCCACGCTGGCTGGGCTCAGTGCCATCCGGGGTGAGACCATAGGCGGAAGTGTATTCCCGCTGGGCGGCCTCCATGCGGCGCCTAGTGGCCGCGAGGGCGGTGGCATCCTCAAACAGGACGCAACGAACCACCTTGAGATCGGCCGCGGTGGCGTTGGGGTTTGCCGTTGGGGCAATAGGGGTGCTCAAGCCCCGAAAGGCCGCACCGAGCGGGTCGGAGGTGCTGACGCGGGCCGCGGCGGCGTCAGCCCCGACCCGCGCACGTCCGGAGGAGGTGGAGGAGATGATGGCCATTACCCCCACGTGATCGTGGGAGGCGCTGGACTGGGTCACAGCGAGTGTGCCCATGGCCGTGGGTGGACCGGCGCAGACGAGCACCTGCCCGGGGTACTCGTCCGCGGCCAGAGCCTCGGCAAGGCTGAGCCTGCCGAAGCGCTCGGTGAGCGCGTTGATCTCGACCATGAGGTCGATGGAGTCACCCGCAGGGCGTGCCGAAGGAAGCCCCATGAGACCGCGGTTTCGCCTGGATGTGCGACGGCGGTGGGGAATGGCGAGGGGTCCCGCCCGGAGCATGAATCCGGCCCGCACCGCGTACGGCCCCACGATGGGCGTCAACTATCATCGTTTTCTCACAACAGATGCCATGGGTAGGGTTATCGTAGGTGGTTCGAGGCGGAGGACATTGACGGCTCCGAGTGCGAGATCGGGCACAAGCGGTGGTGACACACGATGTACCCAGGTTCAGGGCCCTCCGTGGGAGGTAACACCCCTAGTCCTGCTTGATCTAGTTGGATGGATTGATGTATTTACAAGGATGCCCCTAGAGCTGTGTCTAGAGGAGGAAGAAGGAGCAGTCGGCTTGTCTTCCCCCGTTGCGAGAGAGGGTATGAGGAGAGTTCTGTGTGGGTGTGTGTGAGTGATTGTCCGTCCCTGTTGCATGGGGGGCTCGGTGGGTTTTATAGGCCAACCCCCTGGCTCTATAATATTCCTAAGGTACAAGGATGGAGGGGTCCGGCTGGCAGCCTCTCCGGCTGACCAGGGGGCCCCGCCCTTCGCGCCATCTCGTCGTCAGTAGGGTCCACCGGCTGAGCGGTCCCATCTCCCGCTGGGGCCCGCAAGCCATCTCTCTGATTGGCCCTCGCCCACCTGCCGCGGTACGGGTTGCCCGGGAGGCGTCGCCTAGTGCGAGGTGGCCAAAGTCTTCGGTATGGACGGCTACACTGTAGCCATGCCAGGGAAGGTAATCGAGTGGGCGAGGGCGTGCCGACACTGTTTCCCCGCCCGGTCCCGCTCACCAGGGTCAGCAGCCTGGACGGCCAGACTGTAGCCATGCGCACCCGAGCATCAGCGGCCACTGTGGCCACAATGCTGCCCGTCGTGGCAGTCACGTCGTGTCGTCGTACCCACGCGCAGGGGGACGAGACGTTGCATGTCCGTCCCAGAGTCAACGGAGGAGGCGGCCCAAAGGCAGCCGGCCACGCCCAGCGGGTCGGGGGTCGAGCCGGCTCCTCGACCAGCTGTCCGTGTCCCAACCAGCGGCAGCTCGAGCCGGCCGTGTCCCAGCCGGCCGCGGGCAGCCTATCGCATAGTTTTTCTTTGAAGCGGGGGAGGAAGAACTCTGTTGCTTTGGCCTACCCAGGGGTAATAACCCCGTCACCGGTGAGCAGCCGCCATACATGCTGCTAGCCAGAGATGCTGCCTGACCGTGGGACTGATCCGGTCTGGAAGTGTCCTTCCCGGTGGTGCCAAACGCAAGCTTATCGGTACCATGACCGCTGCTGTCCAGTGTCTATGTCTTGCTGAGCCGTGCCGGCCTGGCCGACGAAACCATGTCATGAGGAGACAGAGATTCTGCCCGCACAACCAATGCATGAGGGGACTCCTGCCCATAGCCGCTAGCTAAACCTCCCTCCGTCACAATCTCATCATAAGGCTGCTGAAAGTCCTCATCCTCCAGGCAATCCCCCCATAGGCGGCTCGGCGCCGACATCGCTTTAAAGGATCCAAAACGGAGAGTGGCCATGGGTTCCATCATAGGTGCAGCTCCATTATTTAGCTGATTATCTGTCATGGTCGATGACGAAGGAATATGGCCCTCCTTGGTCCTATTGGAGTGCTCATCATGATTCACATCTCCCTCGTTCCCATCGCGATCACCACCATCCACCATGTCAACATCACCATCGTGAGTCTGTGGTTGGTTTTCCTCAACCTCCACATAGAGATCATAATGCACACCGTCGTAAAACCAAGGTGCATAATCAGGTATATATTCCACATCCAGTAGAGTCACTAGCAGCCTGGCGACACCATATTTGCGTGTGAAGGGCATGTCAACTTTTTCTGTCTTACCCAACAAAGAGCCAAGACTCCAGACAATAAAGAAGTCATTGAGTAAAATCTTTGGAACTCCGGAAAATCTAATCCAAACCTTCTACAACCGTGTACCCAATGGCTCTGGTTTTTTGCATTCCTCAAACTCTAACAGACATTTGCTCCCACTGACCTTACTGACCCCAAAAGTCAACAAGCGTTGAAGGTCTTCTCTTCTAGGAAACTCCACTCGATATACCTGCTCATTCACTCTAACAGTAGTCCATTGATACGGCTCAGATACAAGTCTCCTCAGCTGCTAAGAAACTTGCTCAACTGTAAGCATACCGTTTGTGACCTTGACCAATCCCGTCCTTAAACTCTCAAGACGTGGAGATACAATGGCTGCTGTAGACCATGGAGTCTCAAAGAACATAGGCCTATTCTAACAAACACTATATATGTTGATCATCGGCTTAGGTGCTAGGAGCAGTGAACAAGTTGTCTCATCGTGTCTAGGTTTCTGACAGATATCACAAAGCTCAGCAGTGCAATCCATGACAAAGTGACCCGTTATGACACATATGTAACAGGTCAACTTTTCTTTCTTTCGGGCCGCCTTATTGGCCCGCGTCGTGTCTCTATCCTTAGCTGTCGACTTGGGTGGTACTGGTACTGCGGCCAGGGCATGGACCACGACCGCCTCAGCCTCTGGCAGCTTGGCAGTCATAGTGGATGGGTTGGTAGTAGCATCGGTGGCTGCAGCCACCTCTGTCGTCGTTGGCATGACCTCCGTCCACTTCAGGTTATTTTTATTCCGACCAAAAGTACGAACTCCGTCGCCGCGACCACCGCATTGCCGATAGTGTGGACCTTTGGCTCCTTCAACAAATCACCCTCTGGTGGGTAAAAGGATAGGTGCCACTGATTAGCACCACCCCCTCGTCCTCCTCCTTCGTTCGAGTGATTCCAGTTATACCGATAGCGCAGGTAGCCACCGTTCGAGCCATCACCACGGCCCGTTCCCGTTTCGCCTCGCCCAGCAAAGAAACCGCCTCGTCCCTGTCCATTGAACCGCCGACCGCCAACGACAGCCCCCGACCACCTTCGCCGTGTCTTAAGGGCCAGTTCTGTGATGACTGTTCAAGGTATTCATTACTAGCATCGCACCCTATGCCGATGGCCCTGGCCGTCGGCATAGCCTTGATTCCCGTCGGGACAGGCCTATGCCGACGGCTCCCGTCAGCATAGGTCCGTCGGTAACATATACGTCGGCGTAGCCCGGGGGGCCGTCGGCATAGAAAGGCCGTCGGCATAGGATCTATGCCGACGGTGTCCGTACATCTATGCCGACGGCCCGGGCTGTCGGCAACGTTCCCGCCTAACGCCGTCCGCCGTCAAGTGCTAACCAATGGGTGCTCGCCACGTGCGAGCACCTGGGCCCTCCTAGGGCAGAGCTATGCCGACGGTCGAGCCGTCGGCATAGCTTTAAACTATGCCGACGGTTTAGCCATCGGCATAGCCCTCCCCCAGGTGTGCCCAGCTGCTGGCACGTGGCAGCTATGCCGACGGCCTAGCCGTCGGCGTAGCTTCAAACTATGCCGACGGCTAAACCGTCGGCATAGATGCCACGTGTCAGCTGCTGGGTGCTCACGCCAGCTCTATGCCGACGGCTAGGCCGTCAGCATAGATTGTATTTGATTTTTTTTCTTTTTTCTGTTTGTTTTCAGATCAATTCAATTCAAATATACAGTAGATATATATGATGGAAATAGACATATAGAACACATGTAAGTATCATCCAGCACCGTCACAACAATATATGCATAAGCATCATCACAATCAACATAAACATAAGCATAAGCATATAAAGAAGTGCACAAGTCATCTAAGGACCATCAAAGACCACAAGTTTATCATCATCATCACCATACACAAGTCATGTAAAGAAACATAAGCATAAGCAGACAAGTAACCGAAAGTCTTAAGCGCCAGGACATCGAGCACCGCAGAGGTCATCACCGCCAAGACCGCTGAAGCCCAGGTCGTCATTGCTAGCGGCAGCGCTACCGCCAAGATCGCCTCCACCTCCGCCTCCGTGGATCGAAGTGGTCGGGCTCCGTGACTCAGGAGTGCTGCGACGACCACCGCTAATGGTTGATGTGCCGGTTCCCTGGATGTTGAAAATACATATTAACGGGATATATGACTGTGTTGAAAGGCATGATATGCTTTGGGTGAATAGTTGGGGGATGTACATACTGGCGAGGGGCCATCATGCTGTTGTGCCACAAACTCCTCAAAGGTAAGCAGCGTTGGTTGTGCTGGAGGAGGTGGTGCTGCTGTAAATTGAGGAACCCGTCCGGCCGCCATCTCCTCAAGAGCGCGCTGCATCCTGGCATTGTTCTGCTCATGGTATGCATAAAGGCTCGTGTGCCACATCATGGTCTCCAGGCGTGTGTACTCCATGTAGGCCTACGGTATGACATGATGGAACTCATAAACATCTCAATGCTGGAAAATAAAGTGAGCAATGTAGATCAGAGGGAAAATACTTACAGATTGCTGCTCCTGAAAGAGGGACTGTGACTGCGCACTGGTCATGGGCGTGCTCGTGCGCTGGCTCAGGCTCGGGTCGGTAGCTCGGAGCTGCGTATAGGAGATAGTCGGAGTGATAACAGCATCGAGAACCACCTGCCGACCGTGCTTCTTGGGCCCCATGCCCACCACCACCCTCTCGTCCAGATCTGCACTCATGGGGTCAGATGTGCGAGGATGTAACCTGAGATAATGCTGAGAGTAGGCCTGCTTCTTCTCCGCGGTGTTGCAGTAGTACTTGGGCTTGCCAGGCTTGGCGCTCCTCCGCGTATGGGCGATCTCCCATGCCTCCATGTGTGAGAGTGGCCGCTTCAGTTTCTCCTCCTGCACCACCAAACAGAGGTTAGTCATACAGAAGAAAGTGACGGTAAATAGAAGAAGAAGAATGTTTAATGAGGTTAGTCATACATTAAGTGCCTTGTGGAGAAAGTGGTTTCGGTTTCCCTGAGCATGTACTCCCTCCGTCCCTCGGTTAGCCTTGTTTTTGATGCTCGTAGCCGCCCAGGCTCCATCCTTATCATACCAAACATCCACCAATGCCTCCCAAGACTCGTCTTTTCCATAACACCAATTTGGACACACCTACATAATGAAAGCATAATAGCATGTCAACACGAAACGGTAAAATATACCACAAACATTGGAATGAAAAATCTTTTATACTTACCGCCAAGTACTGGTCCCTCTCCAACGTAATGCCCGTCCTCCGCGCTTCTTCCTTGGTCATCTTCACACCAAGAGCGTCGTGATAGTATGTCTTGATGGCCACATGGCGCGCCTCGTACTGCATCTGGCGGGCCTTCTTCTTGCATTGGCGCAACACGATCTCGTCGGCTCTGGCCTTGTGCTTCGGAAGAAGACGATAGAATTTCTACAATCATGCATGAAACAAGAATGGAAGAAGCCATGAGTTAAATCATTCATGAAACTAGAATGGACTTGTGCTTCTGAAGAGAACTCACGAGAAAGTGGTGATCACGGCCTTGGCATGGGTCTCATGCTCCGCGGGGAGGGCTGCTTTCCAATGGTCCCATCTCGTGGCCAAAACCCGATTGTCCGGGTGCCTGACTGGATCCGGACAGTACAACCCCGACCAGTATAACTTCAGCAAGACGGTGATGACGCCGTTGGGAATACGGACCCCTTTAGAATATATCCAGTTGCTGCAAAAGAATGAACTATTAGCATGTGACAAGCAAAATAAATAACAACCGGAATGAGCATGTGACAAGCAAAATAATGAAATTATTATAAAGTGACACTTACTCTTTCCCCATGGGCTCAATGAGACACTTCTGATCCTCAGTAGCAGGAACCTGCTTTGGTAGCTTTGCGTTACCACGCAGCCACCCCTTGTTGTTACCACCCCCTCCCCGCCCGCACCATCATCCCCGCCACCACCATCCTCCTCGCATGCCTCCTCCTTCTCATCCCGAGCCCCCTCCTCCTTGCCCCCACCTCGAACCTCCGCCTCCTCCTCCTCCTGAACCTCCTCGTCCTCGTCGTCCTCCTCCTCCTCCTCCCCATAAGAGGGTACACTACCAGAATCGCACCCTATGCCGACAGCCCTGGCCGTCGGCATAGCCTTGATTCCCGGTGGGACAGGCCTATGCTGTCGGTAACATATACGTCGGCATAGCCTGGGGGGCCATCAGCATAGAAAGGCCTCGACATAGGATCTATGCCGACGGTGTCCGTACATCTATGCCGACGGCCCGAGCCATCGGCAACGTTCCCGCCTAACGTCGTCCACCGTCATGTGCTAACCAATGGGTGCTCTCCACGTGCCAGCACCTGGGCGCTCCTGGGGCAAAGCTATGTCGACGGCCGAGCCGTCGGCGTAGTTTTAAACTATGCCGACGGTATAGCCGTCGGCATAGCCCTCCCCCAGGTGTGCCCAGCTGCTGGCACGTGGCAGCTATGCCGACGGCCTAGCCGTCGACGTAGCTTCAAACTATGCCGATGGCTAAACCGTCGGCATAGATGCCACGTGTCAGCTGCTGGGTGCTCACGCCAGCTCTATGCCGACGGCTAGGCCGTCGACATAGATTGTATTTGATTTTTTTTCTTTTTTCTGTTTGTTTTCAGATCAATTCAATTCAAATATACGACAGATATATATGATGGAAATAGACATATAGAACACATCTAAGTATCATCCAACACCATCACAACAATATATGCATAAGCATAATCACAATCAACATAAACATAAGCTTAAGCATATAAAGAAGTGCACAAGTCATCTAAAGGACCATCAAAGACCACAAGTTTATCATCATCATCACCATACACAAGTCATCTAAAGAAACATAAGCATAAGCAGACAAGTAACCGAAAGTCTTAAGCGCCAAGACGTCGAGCACCGCAGAGGTCATCACCGCCAAGACCGCTGAAGCCCAAGTCGTCATTGCTAGCGGCAGCGCTACCGCCAAGATCGCCTCCACCTCCGCCTCTGTGGATCGGAGTGGTCGGGCTCCGTGACTCAGGAGTGCTGCGACAACTACCACCAACGGTTGATGTACCGGTTCCTTGGATGTTGAAAAGACATATTAACGGGATATATGACTGTTTTGAAAGGCATGATATGCTTTGGGTGAATAGTTGGGGGATGTACATACCGGCGAGGGGCCATCGTGCTGCTGTGCCACAAACTCCTCAAAGGTAAGCAGCGTTGGTTGTGCTGGAGGAGGTGGTGCTGCTGCAAATTGAGGAACCCGTTCGGCCGCCATCTCCTCAAGAGCGCGCTGCATCCTGGCATTGTTCTGCTCATGGTATGCATAAAGGCTCGTGTGCCACGTCATGGTCTCCTGGCGTGTGTACTCCATGTAGGCTTATGGTATGACATGATGGAACTCATAAACATCTCAATGCTGGAAAATAAAGTGAGCAATGTAGATAAGAGGGAAAATACTTACAGATTGCCGCTCCTGAAAGAGGGACTGTGACTGCGCACTGGTCATGGGCGTGCTCGTGCGCTGGCTCAGGCTCGGGTCGGTAGCTCTGAGCTGCGTGTAGGAGATAGTCGGAGTGATAATAGCATCGAGAACCACCTGCCGACCGTGCTTCTTGGGCCCCATGCCCACCACCACATTCTCGTCCAGATCCGCACTCATGGAGTCAGATGTGCCAGGATGTAACCTGAGATACTCCTGAGAGTAGGCCTGCTTCTTCTCCGCGGTGTTGCCGTAGTACTTGGGCTTGCCAGGCTTGGCACTCCTCGGCGTATGGGCGATCTCCCACGCCTCCATGTGTGAGAGCGGCCTCTTCAGTTCCTCCTCCTGCACCACCAAACAGAGGTTAGTCATACATAAGAAAGTGATGGTAAATAGAAGAAGAAGAATGTTTAATGACGTTAGTCATACATTAAGTGCCTTGTGGAGAAAGTGGTTTCAGTTTCCCTGAGCATGTACTCCCTCCGTCCCTCGGTTAGCCTTGTTTTCGATGCTCGTAGCCGCCCAGGCTCCATCCTTATCACACCAAACATCCACCAATGCCGCCCAAGACTCGTCTTTTCCATAACACCAATTTGGACAAACCTACATAATGAAAGCATAATGGCATGTCAACATGAAACGGTAAAATATACCACAAACATCGGAATGAAAAATCTTTTATACTTACCGCCCAGTACTGGTCCCTCTCCAAGGTAATGCCCGTCCTCCGCGCTTCTTCCTTGGTCATCTTCACACCAAGAGCGTCGTGACAGTATGTCGTGATGGCCACATAGCGCGCCTCGTACTTCATCTGGCGGGCCTTCTTCTTGCATTGGCGCAACACGATCTCGTCGGCTCTGGCCTTTTTCTCCGGAAGAACACGACATAATTTCTACAATCATGCATGAAACAAGAATGGAAGAAGCCATGAGTTAAATCATTCATGAAACTAGAATGGACTTGTGCTTCTGAAGAGAACTCACCCAGAAAGTAGTGATCACGGCCTTGGCATGGGTCTCATGCTCCGCGTGGAGGGCCGCTTTCCAGTGGTCCCATGTCGTTGCCAAAACCCGACTGTCCGGGTGCCTGACTGGATCCAGACAGTACAACCCCGGCCAGTATAACTTAAGCAAGACGGTGATGACGCCGTTGGGAATACGGACCCCTTTAGAATATATCCAGTTGCTGCAAAAGAAAGAACTATTAGCATGTGACATGCAAAATAAATAACAACAGGAATTAGCACGTGACAAGCAAAATAATGAAATTATTATAAAGTGACACTTACTCTTTCCCCGTGGTCTCAATGAGCCACTTCTGATCCTCAGTAGCAGGAACCTGCTTTGGTAGCTTTGCGTTACCACGTCGGCACCCCTTGTTGTTACCACCCCCCTCCCCGCCAGCACCATCATCCCCGCCACCACCATCCTCCTCGCCTGCCTCCTCCTCCTCATCCTTAGCCCCCTCCTCCTCGCCCCCACCTCGAACCTCTGTCTCCTCCTCCTCGTCCTCTTCCTGAACCTCCTCGTCCGCCTCCTCCTCCTCCTCCTCCTCCCCATAAGAGGGTACCTCACTAGAGGAGGGCCTCGAAGACAACACCCCTAAGTTGGTGAGGTTGCGCTGTTTATGGCCGCGACCCCTCGCCCTCTAGGGGCTCTCCCACCGCACCCTCCTCCTCTAGGGGCACCTCTCCCTCGACCTCCCTGTGAGGAGTCATCCTCAAGTAGTCGGGGGTGGGGGGTGGGGTAGGATTACGTGCTCGACCACTCCGACTAGGCATGCCGACGACCTTGCGTAGGAAACCCACGCCGCCGACGACCACTCCGACTAAACATGTTGTAGTAATCGTCTTCATTCAGGTCCGGTAGCTTACCATGTGGCGACACCTTGAACACAACTTCCCAACCCTTTAGGTACTCTTTCTGGCATGGGTAAGGCAGATAATAAACTTGTGTAGCTTGGGTGGCCACAATGAAGAGATCGGCTCCTGCATAGATGGTTGATGGTTTAACTTCGACCAAACCAATAGAAGGCGTATGTCTCTGCCCCTCCCGCGGATCGAACCATCGGCATTTGAACACAGGCAGACTTAGGGTTTCGCGCCCTTTGCGGAATTTAATCTCGTATATATTTTGTACCCTTCCGTAGTAGTCTACTGAATTTTAACCGAGGGTGTACACTCCGGTATTTATAGTTTTGGGATCAGGACGGCTGTTCTGGTGCTCCTTTGTATGGAAGCGATACCCATTCACATCATACTCTTTACATGTCATGACAGCAGGGTCAAAACCCATGGAATTGTGTAGTGGTATTACCTCATCCACACTTCCTCAACTTCCTTGATGTTGTGCAAGATATAGAACATGAGGTCCTCCCACTCCTGTTGTGGCATGTTATAAGATCTCGAGGCCCCAGCCCTGCCACCTTGCACATTGAATAGATGGAGCTTGGGTTGATAATTTGGCTCTTCTATATTGTATGGAGGCACCTTGTTATGCAGATGGGGAACGTGGTCTGGATAGTATGATGTCCTGAGGTCTAACACCTCCTCTAGGATAACTGCCTCAACTATGGAAGCTTCAATCTTAGCTTTGTTTCCACATTTCTGTCGGAGATGCTTGTTTTGTCTCTCAGGGCCATACTACCAACGATTCTGCACAGGCCCCCCAACAATACCTCTCTCGCGAGGTGTAGAATGAGATGTGTCATCGGAGTGAAGAAGCCTGGAGGAAAGATCTTCTCTAGCTTGACTATCAACTCCGGTGCCTTCTTATGCAATTGTTCAATCACATCTTTACTTACTTCTTTAGCACAGAGCGTGCGGAAGAAATGGCTTAGCTCGGCAAGCACTCGCCAGACATGCTCGGGGACATAGCCTCGAACCATCACCGGCATTATCCGCTCAATCCATACATGATAGTCATGACTCTTGAGCCCGGTCACTTTGCCCGTTGAAAGATTGACTCCCTTACTTATATTCGATGCATAACCATCAATGAACTTCACTATGTGTTCGAGCCACTCAAGTACCTCTGTCTTTTCAGTGTTTTTAAGAACGAAGTCAGCATCTGGCTTGAACCAGTTTATTCGACCGCCTGTGGGAGGCTTCATCTTTAGTCGTGGTCTATCACAAATTTTCTGTTGATCGGCTCTAGCTTTAACGTTATCCTTCGTCTTATCAGGATTGTTGAGGATCATGCGGAAAAGAGACTCCGCGACATTCTTTTCTGTGTGCATCACATCGATGTTGTAAGGAAGTTTGAGGTCCTTGAAATAGGGAAGCTGAGAGAAGGGGGTAATGTGAGTCTAGTTGTGCGTCTCACCATATCCCTCGAAGCCTTTGGCTTTGGCTTTGGCTTTGCCTTTGCCTTTAGGCTTGAGAGCTTTTAGCTGAGCAATAACATCTGCCCCTGAAAATGTTGGAATCTCGGTTACTTCATGGACAACACGACCTTTCGTCAAGTTCTTCTTGTCTTCCCTATCTGGATGGTCTGGAGGGAGGAACTATCGATGCAGGTCAAAGGTTACATACTTGCCACCCTTACTCAGCCAAATCATTCGCAGAGCCTGCAAGCACACTGGGCATGGCATCTTCCCACTGGTACACCATCCGCAGAATAGAGCATAGCCAGGAAAGTCATGCATGCAATAGTGCAACCAAACTTTCATCAAGAAATTTCTCTGCAGATCACGGTCATATGTCAACCTCGGAAAGTACCAAGAATGGAGCAAATCATCCACCAGCGGCTGCATAAACACACCCAATTGCTTCCCCGGGTTTTCAGGCCCTGGAATGATGAGCGACAAGAACATGGTCTTCCGTTGCATTAGGGCACCGGGAGGGAGATTGAACGGAATTACAAACACGGGCCAGCAGCTGTATGGGTTGGACGACATACCACATGGATTTAACCCATCACCTGATATGCCAATTCTAACATTCCCAGCCTCGGCTGCTTCCTCGGGGTATTCTTCATCGAACGACTTCCATGCTTCTGCTTCCGATGGATGTACGATTTTATGCGGATGGTACCTTATACCTTGCTTGTGCCACTTCATCATTTTGGCAGTCTCCTCCGTGAGGAAAAGGCGCTACAGTCTTTCAGTGAAATGGAGATACCGAAGCACCTTTGCGGGGATGTCTAGCTGCCTCTTCTCACCATCCTCACTGACCACCTCAAGGTACCGAGACGAACCGCACTCCCTACAGTACTTGACATCCGCATACTCGTGCCTAAACAAAAGGCAATTATTTGGACAAACATGTATTTTCTCATAATCCATAGAGAGAACCTTCATGATTTTCTTTATAGCGTACATGCTTTTTGGCAATTCATGACCCTCAGGGAGGTTGTTAGCCCATACTCCTAGGAATGCTTCGAAGCATTTCTGGCTACAACCATACTCAGCCTTGACTGCAACCAGTTGCGAGATGGCATCCAGCTGAGATATTTTCGCACCCGCATAAAGAGGTTTCTTCGACGAGGCCAAGACCTCCAAGAAGGCCTTTGCGGTTGCCTCCGGCTCCTCCGGTTCATTCTCTGAAGGTGTCGCATTTGCCGTTTCTGCAACAATGACATCATCTAGCATGTTCCTGACCCCGTCGTCCTCATATCCATCGATGCGTTGTCGCATCACCTCCTCTCTAGCACGGTCCTACTCGGCTATGTTTATCGGCGGCATGTCAAAGTTTGGCATATGTCCGTGCGTGCGAAGGTGCTCACTCATGCCCTTCTGGTTTCTACGGTGACGTCTTTCACATCTCGCACAGGGGCATGGTGGGATAATTCTCATTGGACGACGGAATATCTCCTTCAAATACACATCGGTTTTCGCAATCCACTCTGATGTTACTCGACTCCGACGGATAAAACCACTGTACATCCACTGATTATCTGCCATCCTCTGCTTTTTTGCAAGCCACACAACATAATTAAGGATTCACTTAAATTAATCACATCAAATTTCAGTTTCTACCATGTTGAATCCACCTACATCTCTAATAGGTAAAGATGGGTCCGAATACCACCCGAAGATGGGTAGATTCAGTACGTTCTCCATGCTCTACCCCGTTTTGAGACAAAATTTCGGCAGCACCTCCCCGTTGTTCTCCAGTACACGTCTCGGCAAATTGACGAGCGAATGTGCTCTGGAGAACAATGGGGAGGCGCCACCGAAATCCTGTCTCGGAACGGGGTAGGGCATGGAGAGCGTACCCAATCTACACATCCTCGGGCTGTCCGTGGAAAACGCTGGACAATCCTAAAGAGTTGCGGTGATAAATATGCAATTGAATGCATATTTATCGATGCAACCCTTTCGGACGGGATACACCTAGGTTACGCAACTTGACTCGAAAATAAATTCTACTGGCATGATTTGTAGCTCACCCTCGGCTGTAGAGGAAGTAGTCCAACAGCGGAGGGACGATCGGGGACCAACAGCTCCTAAGATGGAACACCACACAACCTGCAAATTGCACTATGACCAAAATTAAGAACATCACAATATCTTCATCATCATCATCATCATCATCATCTATCATCACCTAACAATCATCGGAGCATAAAAAAACATCATCATCAACATCATCATCAACATCATCATCTATCATTTGCATATCTTGCATTTTGTTAAATTTTTGCATTTATTCTTGCATTTCTCACATTTCTAACTATCATCAATTCATCTATCATCTAACAACAACCTAAAAACATCCATCTATCAACCTAACAATATCCAACATCCATCCATCCAACATCCAACATCCATCTATCAACCTAACAACATCCAACATCAAACATCCATCTATCAATCTAACAACATCCAACATACAACATCCAACATCCAACATCCATCTATCAACCTAACAACATCCAACATCTAAAGTAGCAAAAAAATGCAAAAAATGCAAAAAATAGGAATGGTAGCTTAGTACGAGGGGGTGGCAGGGGCCGGCGGTGGTGGACGGGCTAGTGAGGCAGAGGCCGAGGACAGGAGGGCCGGGGCGGGACTGGGCAGAGCCGCGACCAGCCATGCTCGGGGTGGCCGGTGCCCCTACCAGCAGGGCTGGTGGGGCAGGGGCATGGCCAGCCGTGGTCAGCGCCACTGGTGGGGGGAGGCGGCGGCGGGGTGGGCGGGGCAGGTGGGGGAGGCGGCGGCGGGGTGGGCGGGGCAGGTGGGGGGAGGCGGCGGTGGGGTCGGGAGGAGGCCGGGGCGGTGTGGTGGCCGACGGGGTGGGCGGGGCAGGTGGGGGAGGCGGCGGCGGGGTGGACGGGGCAGGTGGGGGAGGCGGCGGCGGGGTCGGGAGGAGGCCGGGGCGGTGTGGTGGCCGACGGGGTGGGCGGGGCAGGTGGGGGAGGCGGCGGCGGGGCCTGGTACGGGTGTGGGAAGGCGGCCGACGTGGTGGTCGGGGCAGGTGGGGGGAGGCGGCGGCGGGGTTGGGAGGAGGCCAGGGCGGCGGGGCGGGCGGCGGGGAGGGTGGGGCAGGTGGGGGAGGCGATGGCGGGGTTGGGTGCGGGTGCGGGTGTGGGAGGTTGTGGCGGTGCGGGTGCCAGGCGTGGTGCGCGAGAGGATAAGATGAACCAAAAAAAAGGAAAAAGGAGCTATGCCGACGGCCTGGCCGTCGACATAGCTTAAAATGAGCTATGCCAACGGCTTGGCCGTCGGCATAGTTCTTTTTTTATTTTTTTATTTTTTTATTTTTTATATTTTTTCCTAAGTAGAAATTTGATTAATTTAAATGTGTCTTATCTAAGTATAAACATACATAAACACACCACACGTGTCTGTTGGGCCCAGTCTGCCATACGTGATTGTTCCCCCTTTTCCATGCGCCGGCAGCGACGACGTCGGTGACGGGGTCACACCACGGAGCCCCGTGTCAGGTGCTTGCACCCGCCATCGCACTTTCGGACGTGTAGGAGGGCCCAGCTAAAGACCTGGCGGCATAGCTACTACCCCCACCCCAAACTACACCCGTCCCGTCTAACCCTGGCGCGGTTAAGCACGGGATCTAACCCTTTGACTTTCCCTGGACGGGCTTTGACCAGTGCATATCTGTTGGAAATATGCCCTAGAGGCAATAATAAATTAGTTATTATCATATTTCCTTGTTCATGATAATCGTTTATTATCCATGCTATAATTGTATTGATCGGAGACTTAAATGCATGTGTGGATACATAGACAAAACCATGTCCCTAGTATGCCTCTAATGGACTAGCTCATTGATCAAAGGATGGTTAAGGTTTCCTAGCCATGGACATGATATGTCATTTGATAACGAGATCACATCATTAGGAGAATGATGTGATGGACAAGACCCAAACTACAAACGTAGCGTATGATCGTGTCAGTTTATTGCTACTGTTTTCCGCATGTCAAGTATGTGTTCCTATGACCATGAGATCATGCAACTCACAGATATCAGAGGAGTGCCTTGTGTGTATCAAACGTCGCAACATAACTGGGTGACTATAAAGGTGCTCTATAGGTATCTCCGATGGTGTCTGTTGAGTTGGCATGGATCGAGACTGGGATTTGTTATTCCGTGTGACGGAGAGGTATCTCGGGGCCCCCTCAGTAATGCAACATTACAATAAGCCTTGCAAGCAATGTGACTAATTGTTAGTTGCGGGATCTTGTATTACGGAATTAATAAAGAGACTTGCCGGTAACGAGGTTGAACTAGGTATGGATATACTGACGATCGAATCTCGGGCAAGTAACATACCGAAGAACAAAGGGAACGTTATACGGGATTAACTGAATCCTTGACATAGAGGTTCGACCGATAAAGATCTTCGTAGAATATGTAGGAACCAATGTGGACGTCCAGGTCCCGCCATTGGTTATTGACCGTAGAGGTGTCTTGGTCATGTCTACATAGTTCTCGAGCCCGCAGGGTCTGCACACTTAAGGTTCGGTGACGTTTCGGTAGTGTAGAGTTATGTATGGTGGTGACCGAAGTTTGTTCAGATTCCCGGATGAGATCTTGGACGTCACGAGGAGCTCCGGAATCGTCCGGAGGTAAAGATTCATATATAGGAAGTCCCAGTTTGGTTTCCGGAAAAGTTTTGGGCTCATCGGTAGTGTATCGGGAGTGCCGGTAGTGTACCGGGAGGCCTCCGGGAGGGGTATTTCGACCCCAAGAGGTCCATGGGATGTGGGAGAATAATAACCAGCCCTTAGTGGGCTGGGAAACCAGCCACAAAGGCCCATGGCGCAGGAGAGAAAGTCCTAAAGCAAAAAGTGGAAAAATCAGCCAATAGGAGGCAATCCTACTCCAACTAGGATTGGAGGTGAAGTAGGATTGCTTCCCACCTCCTATTTAGGCCAACCCAAAGGCCTTGGCTGCCTCTCCTCTCCTCTCCTCATATATATACTAGTGGATTGGGTGGTTTTTGGACAGAATTTCCGGCCACGTGCTACCCGTTACACCGGTGCATAGTTTCTCCTCTAGATCGGTTTGCTGCAGCGCTTAGGCGAAGCCCTGCCGGAATTGCTCCACCACCATCACCGGAGCGTCGTCATGCTGCCGGTGAACTCTCTCTCCTCTCCACCTCCTCTCGCTGGATCGAGACGGTGGAGATCGTCATCAAGCTGCACGTGTGCTGAACGCGGAGGTGCCATCCGTTCGGCGCTAGATCGGAAGGACCGTGATCGAGATCGCGAGACGGTTCGTGATGTGATCACGGAACGGATCGTGATGAGTTCGCGGGACAGATCGTGATCAAGATCATGAGACGGATCGTGATGAGTTCGCGGGACGGATCATGATGTGTTCGCGGGACGGTTCGTGATTGGATCGCAGGACGCTCGGCGATTTGGATCGCGAAGAAGTTCGACTACACCAACCACGTGTCTTAACGCTTGCCGCTTAGCGATCTACAAGGGTACATTGATCCAATTTTCCTCTCGTAGATGATCATCACCATGGATAGGTTTGCGTGTGTGTAGGAAATTTTTTGTTTCCCATGCGACGTTCCCCAACAATATCTCCACCCGGTTGTGGTAGGTCAGCCCATAGGAATACTTGGGAGCAACGTCCGGCATTGCCACCCCCAGGTCCTTTGTCCCGTCTAACCCTGACACTGTTCACCGGGAGGATCTACCCCTTTGACTTCCACCGGACGGGGTTTGACCGAGGGTCATTTTCACGTGTCTGTGATAGGCCAGCCCATAGAAACATCTTAGCACAAGCTCCGGGCCCAACCCACCACGAGATTCCCTCGATGTCGACCTGATGTCACGTTTTCCGAACGTAATTAAGAGGGCCCAGGACAAGACCTCGCGGCATAGCCCCCTCCAGGTACCCCATCCCGTCTAACCCTCACACTCTTGACCAGACAGATCTACACCTTTCACTTCCACTGGACGGGGTTTGACCGAGGGTCATTTTCACTTGTGTGTGATAGGCCAGCCCATAGCAACTTAGCACAAGGTCTGGGCCCAATACACCACAAGATTCCTTCGGTGTCGACCTGATGCCACATTTTGCAAATGTAATTAAGAGAGCCCAGGGCAAGGCCTCGTGGGATAGCCCCCTCCAGGTCCCCCGTCCCAGCTAACACTGAACTCTTGACCGGACAGATCTACCCCTTTGACTTCCACCGGACGGGGTTGGACTGAGGGTCATTTTCACCTATCTGTGATAGGCCAGCCCATAGCAACATCTTAGCACAAGGTCTGGGCCCAACCCACCACAAGATTCCCTCGGTGTCGACCCGATGCCACATTTTCCGAACGTAATTAAGAGGGCCCAGGGCAAGACCTCGTTGCATAGCCCCCCTCCAGGTCCCCCGTCCCATCTAACCCTGACACTCTTGACCGGACGGATCAACCCCTTTGACTTCCACAGGACGGGGTTTGACCGAGGGTCATTTTCACCTGTCTGTGATAGCCCAGCCCATAGCAACATCTTAGCACAAGGTCTGGGCCCAAACCACCACAAGATTCCCTCGGTGTCGACCCGATGCCACATTTTCCGAACGTAATTAAGAGGGCCCAGAGCAAGACCTCACGGCATAGCCCCCTCCAGGTCCCCCGTCCCGTCTAACCCTGACACTCTTGACCGGAGGATCTACCCCTTTGACTTCCACCGGACAGGGTTTGACCGAGGGTCATTTTCACCAGTCTATGACAGGCTGGCCCAGAGGGACAGCTGGGAGCAACATCCCGGCAAAACCCACAACCACATCCCCTCCGTGTAGACCCGACGCATCCGTTTCCCATCTCCAGGTGACGGCCGCGGCACCGTCTGTCAGGGGGGGCACACCCCGGAGACGCGTGCCGCCTCTTCAGACTTGCCACAACACCCCCACATGTATGAGGGGCCGGTGCGACGCTCCGGTGCCATTGCGGCCCCCAGGGCCCCCGTCCCGCCTAACCCTGGTGCGGTTGACCACGAGATCTAACGCTTTGACTTTTCACGGACGGGCTTTGACCAGTGGACCTCTCCACCCGGTTGGGCCAGGTCAGCCCAGAGGGACACCTGGCAGCAACAACCGGGCAAAAACCACAGCTACATCCCCTCCGTGTAGACCCGACGCGTCCGTTTCCCCCCATTCATGTGCCGGCAGCTGTGCCGTCAGTGAGGGGGGCCACACCCCGGAGATGCGTGCCGCCTCTTCGGGCATGCCACAACACCACCCCGCATGTATGAGGGGCCGATGCGACGCTCCGGTGGCATTGCTACCCCCACGGCCCCCGTCCCGCTTAAGCTTGGAGCGGTTGATCACGAGATCTAACGCTTTGATTTTCCACGGACGGGCTTTGACTAGTGGACCTCTCCACCCGGTTTTGTTAGGGCAGCCTAGAGGGACACCTGGCAGCAACATCTGGGCAAAACCCATAGCTACATCCCCTCCGTGTAGACCCGACGCATCCGTTTCCCCCTCTCCATGTGCCGGCGGCGGCGCCGTCCGTGAGGGAGGCCACACCCCGAAGACGCGTGCTGCCTCTTTGGACATGTCATAACACCACCCTGCATGTATGAGTGGCCGGTGTGACACTCCGGTCGCATTGCTACCCCCCCAGGGCCCCCGTCCCGCCTAACCCCGGAGCGGTTGACCACGAGATCTAACGCGTTGACTTTCCACGGACGTGCTTTGACCAGTGGACCTTTCCACACGGTTTTGTCAGGTCAGCCCAGAGGGACACCCGGGAGCAACATCCAGGCAAAAGCCACAGCTACATCCCCTCCATGTAGACCCGACGCGTCCATTTCCCCCCCTCCAGGTGCCGGCGGCGGTGCCGTCCGTGAGAGGGGCCACACCCCGGAGACGCGTGCCGCCTCTTCGGACATGCCACAACACCACCCCACATGTATGAGGGGCCGGTGCGACGCTCCGGTGGCATTGCTACCCCCAGGGCCCCCGTCCCGCCTAACCCTAGAGACGTTGACCACGAGATCTAAAGCTTTGACTTTCCACGGACGGGCTTTGACCAGTGGACCTCTCCACCCGGTTGTGTCAGGTCAGCCCAGAGGGACACCTGGGAGCAACATCCGGGCAAAACCCACAACTACATCCCCTCCGTGTAGACCCGACGCGTCCGTTTCCCCCATCCAGGTGCCGGCGGCGGTGCCGTCCGTGAGGGGGGGCACACCCCGGAGACGCGTGCCGCCTCGTCGGACATGCCACAACACCACCCCGCATGTATGAGGGGCCGGTGCGACGCTCCGGTAGCATTGCTACCCCCAGGCCCCCCGTCCCACCTAGCCCTGGAGCGGTTGACCACGAGAGCTAACGCTTTGACTTTCCACGGACGGATTTGACCAGTGGACCTCTCCACCCGGTTGGGTCAGGTCAGCCCAGAGGGACACCTCGCACCAACATCTGGGCAAAACCCACAGCTACATCCCCTCCGCGTAGACCCGACGCGTTCGTTTCCCCCCCTTCAGGTGCCGGCGGCGGTGCCGTCTGTGTGGGGGGCCACACCCCGGAGACGTGTGTCGTCTCTTCGGACATGCCACAACACCACCCCGCATGTATGAGGGGCCGGTGCGATGCTCCAGTGGCATTGCTACCCCCCAGGGCCCCCGTCCCGCCAAACCCTGGAGCGGTTGACCACGAGATCTAACGCTTTTACTTTCCACGGACGAGCTTTGACCAGTGGACCTCTCCACCCGGTTTTGTCAGGTCAGCCCAGAGGGAGACCTGGCAGCAACATCCAGTAAAAACCCACAGCTACATCGCCTCCGTGTAGACCCGACACGTACGTTCCCCCCCCCCCTCTAGGTGCCGGCGGCGGCGCCGTCCGTGAGTGTGGCCACACCCCGAAGATGCGTGCTGCCTCTTCGAACATGCCATAACACCACCCCGCATGTATGAGGGGCCGGTGCGACGCTCCGGTAGCATTGCTACCCCCCCAGGATCCCTGTCCCGCCAAACCCTGGAGCGGTTGACCACGAGATCTAATGCTTTGACTTTCCACAGACGGGCTTTGGCCAGTGGACCTCTCCACCCGGTTTTGTCAGGTGAGCCCAGAGGGACACCTGGGAGCAACATCCGGGCAAAACCAACAGCTACATCCCCTCCGTGTAGAACCGACACGTCCATTTCCCCCCTCCAGGTGCCGGCGGCGACGCCGTCCGTGAGGGGGGCCACACCCTGGAGACACGTGCCGCCTCTTCGGACATGCCACAACACCACCCCGCATGTATGAGGGGCCGGTGCGACGCTCCGGTGGCATTCCTACCCCCCAGGGCCCCCGTCCCGCCTAACCCTGGAGCGGTTGACAACAAGATCTAACGCTTTGACATTCCACGGATGGGCTTTGACCAGTGGACCTCTCCACCCGGTTTTGTCAGGTCAGCCCAGAGGGACACCTGGGAGCAACATCCGGGCAAAACCCACAGCTACATCCCCTCCGTGTAGAACCGACACGTCCATTTCCCCCCTCTAGGTGCCGGCGGCGACGCCGTCCGTGAGGGGGGCCACACCCCGGAGACGCGTGCCGCCTCTTCGGACATGCCACAACACCACCCCGCATGTATGAGGGGCCGGTGCGACGCTCCGGTGGCACTGCTACCCCCAAGGGCCCCCGTCCCGCCTAACCCTGGAGCGGTTGACCACCAGATCTAACGCTTTGACTTTCCATGGACGGGCTTTGACCAGTGGACCTCTCCACCCGGTTGTGTCAGGTCAGCCCAGAGGGACACCTGGGAGCAACATCCGGGAAAAAACCACAGCTACATCCCCTTCGTGTAGACCCGGCGCATCCGTTTCCCGCCTCCAGGTGTCGGCGGCGGCACCGTCCGTGAGGGGGGCCACACCCCGGAGACGCGTGCCGCCTCTTCGGACATGCCACAACACCACCCCACATGTATGAGGGGCCGGTGCGACGCTCCGGTGGCATTCCTACCCCCAGGGCCCCCGTCCCGCCTAACCCTGGAGCGGTTGACAACAAGATCTAACGCTTTGACATTCCACGGATGGGCTTTGACCAGTGGACCTCTCCACCCGGTTTTGTCAGGTCAGCCCAGAGGGACACCTGGGGAGCAACATCCGGGCAAAACCCACAGCTACATCCCCTCCGTGAAGACCCGACGCGTCCATTTCTCCCCCTCTAGGTGCCGGCACGGGCGCCGTCCATGAGGGGCCACACCCCGGAGACACGTGCCGCCTCTTCGGACATGCCACAACACGACCCCGCATGTATGAGGGGCCGGTGCGACGCTCCGGTGGACTTCCTACCCCCAGGGCCCCCGTCCCGCCTAACCCTGGAGCGGTTGACCACGAGATCTATCGCTTCGACTTTCCACGGACGGGCTTTGACCAGTGAACCTCTCCACCCGGTTGTGTCAGGTCAGCCCAGAGGGACAGCTGGGAGCAACATCCGGGCAAAACCCATAGCTACATCCCCTCGTGTAAACCCGACGCGTTCGTTTCCCCCATCCAAGTGCCGACGGTGGCGCCGTCCGTGAGGTGGGGGCACACCTAGGAGACGCGTGTCGCCTCTTCGGACATGCCGCAACACCACCCTGCATGTATGAGGGGCAGGTGCGACGCTCCGGTGGCATTGCTACCCCCATGGCCGCCGTCCCACCTAACCCTGGAGCGGTTGACTACGAGATCTAACGCTTTGACTTTCCACGTACGGATTTGACCAGTGGACCTCTCCACCCGGTTGGGTCAGGTCAGCCCAGAGGGACACCTAGCAGCAACATCTGGGGAAAACCCATAGCTAAATCCACTCCGTGTAGACCCGACGCGTCAGTTTCCCCCCCTCCAGGTGCCGGCGGCGGTGCCGTCCGTGAGGGGGGCCACACGCCGGAGACGCGTGCCGCCTCTCCGGACATGTCACAACACCACCCCGCATGTATGAGGGGCCGGTGTGACGCTCTAGTGGCATTGCTACCCCTAGGGCCCTCGTCCCACCTAACCCTGGCGTGGTTGACCACGAGATCTAACGCTTTGACTTTCCACGGACGACCTTTGACCAGTGGACCTCTTCACCCGATTTTGTCAGGTCAGCCCAGAGGGACACCTGGCAGCAACATCCGGGAAAAACCCACAGCTACATCCCCTCCGTGTAGACCCGACGCGTCCGTTCCCCCCCCTCGAGGTGCCGGCCGCGGCGCCGTCCGTGAGGGGGGCCACACCCCGAAGATGCGTGCCGCCTCTTCGGACATGCCATAACACCACCCCACTTGTATGAGGGGCCGGTGCGACGCTCCGGTGGCATTGCTACCCCCCGGGGCCCCCGTCCCGCCTAACCCTAGAGAGGTTGACCACGAGATCTAAAGCTTTGACTTTCCACGGACGGGCTTTGACCAGTGGACCTCTCCACCCGGTTGTGTCAGGTCAGCCCAGAGGGACACCTGAGAGCAACATCTGGGCAAAACCCACAGCTACATCCCCTCCGTGTAGACCCGACGCGTCCGTTTCCCCCATCCAGGTGCTGGCGGCGGTGCCGTCCGTGAGGGGGGGCACACCCCGGAGACGCGTGCCGCCTCTTCGGACATGCCACAAGACCACCCCGGATGTATGAGGGGCCGGTGCGACGCTCCGGTAGCATTGCTACCCCCAGACCCCCGTCCCACCTAGCCCTGGAGCGGTTGACCATGAGATCTAACGCTTTGACTTTCCACGGACGGATTTGACGAGTGGACCTCTCCACCCGGTTGGGTCAGGTCATCCCAGAGGGACACCTGGCACCAACATCTGGGCAAAACCCATAGCTACATCCCCTCCGTGTAGACCCGACGCGTCCGTTCCCCCCCTCCAGGTGCCGGCGGCGATGCCGTCTGTGAGGGGGGCCACACCCCGAAGACGTGTGTCGTCTCTTCGGACATGCCACAACACCACCCCGCATGTATGAGGGGCCGGTGCGACGCTCCGGTGGCATTGCCACCCCCAGGGCCCCCATCCCGCCAAATCCTGGAGCCGTTGACCACGAGATCTAACACTTTTACTTTCCACGGACGAGCTTTGACCAGTGGACCTCTCCACCCGGTTTTGTCAGGTCAGCCCAGAGGGAGACCTGGCAGCAACATCCAGGAAAAACCCACAGCTACATCGCCTCCGTGTAGACCCGACACGTACGTTCCCCCTCCCTCCAGGTGCCGGCGGCGGCGCTGTCCGTGAGGGTTGCCACACCCCGAATATGCGTGCCGCCTCTTCGGACATGCCATAACACCACCCCGCATGTATGAGGGGCCGGTGCGACGCTCCGGTAGCATTGCTACCCCCCAGGACCCCTGTCCCGCCAAACCCTGGAGCGGTTGACCACGAGATCTAATGCTTTGACTTTCCACAGACGGGCTTTGACCAGTGGACCTCTCCACCCGGTTTTGTCAGGTGAGCCCAGAGGGACACCTGGGAGGAACATCCGGGCAAAACCCACAGCTACATCCCCTCCGTGTAGACCCGACACGTCCATTTCCCCCCTCCAGGTGCCGGCGGCGACGCCGTCCGTGAGGGGGCCACACCCCGGAGACGCGTGCCGCCTCTTCGGACATGCCACAACACCACCCCGCATGTATGAGGGGCTGGTGCGACGCTCCGGTGGCATTGCTACCCCCTAGGGCCCCCGTCCCGCCTAACCCTGGAGCGGTTGACCACGAGATCTAACGCTTTGACTTTCCACGGACGGCTTTGACCAGTGGACCTCTCCACCCGGTTGTGTCAGGTCAGCCCAGAGGGACACCTGGGAGCAACATCCGGGAAAAAACCACAGCTACATCCCCTTCGTGTAGACCCGGCGCATCCGTTTCCCGCCTTCAGGTGTCGGCGGCGGCACCGTCCGCGAGGGGGGCCACACCCCGGAGACGCGTGCCGCCTCTTCGGACATGCCACAACACCACCCCGCATGTATGAGGGGCCGGTGCGACGCTCCGGTGGACTTCCTACCCCCCAGGGCCCCCGTCCCGCCTAACCCTGGAGCGGTTGACCACGAGATCTATCGCTTTGACTTTCCACGGACGGGCTTTGACCAGTGAACCTCTCCACCCGGTTGTGTCAGGTCAGCCCAGAGGGACAGCTGGGAGCAACATCCGGGAAAAACCCATAGCTACATCCCCTCGTGTAGACCCGACGCGTTCGTTTCCCCCATCCAAGTGTCGGCGGTGGCGCCGTCCGTGAGGGGGGGCACACCTAGGAGACGCGTGCCGCCTCTTCAGACATGCCACAACACCACCCCGCATGTATGAGGGGCAGGTGCGACGCTCCGGTGGCATTGCTACCCCCAGGGCCGTCGTCCCACCTAACCCTGGAGCGGTTGACTACGAGATCTAACGCTTTGACTTTCCACGTACGGATTTGACCAGTTGACCTATCCACCCGGTTGGGTCAGGTCAGCCCAGAGGGACACCTAGCAGCAACATCTGGGAAAACCCATAGCTAAATCCCCTCCGTGTAGACCCGACGCGTCAGTTTCCCCCCCTCCAGGTGCCGGCGGCGGTGCCGTCCGTGAGGGGGGCCACACGCCGGAGACGCGTGCCGCCTCTCTGGACATGCCACAACACCACCCCGCATGTATGAGGGGCCGGTGTGACGCTCCAGTGGCATTGCTACCCCCTAGGGCCCCCGTCCCAGCTAACCCTGGCGCGGTTGACCACGAGATCTAACGCTTTGACTCTCCACGGACGACCTTTGACCAGTGGACCTCTGCAGCCGGTTTTGTCAGGTCAGCCTAGAGGGACACCTGGCAGCAACATCCGGGAAAAACCCACAGCTACATCCCCTCCGTGTAGACCCGACGCGTCCGTTCCCCCCCTCGAGGTGCCGGCCGCAGCGCCGTCCGTGAGGGGGGCCACACCTCGAAGATGCGTGCCGCCTCTTCGGACATGCCATAACACCACCCCGCATGTATGAGGGGCCGGTGCGACGCTCCGGTGGCATTGCTACCCTCCAGGACCCCTGTCCCGCCTAACCCTGGAGCGGTTGACCACGAGATCTAATGCTTTGACTTTCCATGGACGGGCTTTGACCAGTGGACCTCTCCACCCGGTGTTGCCACGTGAGCCCAGAGGGACACCTGGGAGCAACATCCGGGAGAAACCCAGAGCTACATCCCCTGTGTGTAGACCCGACGCGTCCGTTTCCCCCCTCCAGGTGCTGGCGGCGGTGCCGTTCGTGAGGGGGGCCACACCCCGTAGACACGTGCCGCATCTTTGGACATGCCACAACACCACCCCGCATGTATGAGGGGCCGGTGCGACGCTCCGGTGGCATTGCCACCCCCAGGGCCCCCGTCCCGCCTAACCCTAGAGAGGTTGACCACGAGATCTAATGCTTTGACTTTCCACGGACGGGCTTTGATTAGTGGACCTCTCCACCCGGTTGTGTCAGGTCAGCCCAGAGGGACACCTGGGAGCAACATCCGGGCAAAACCCACAGCTACATCCCCTCCGTGTAGACCCGATGCGTCCGTTTCCCCCATCCAGGTGCCGGCGGCGGTGCCGTCCGTGAGGGGGGCCACACCCCTGAGACGCGTGCCGCCTCTTCGGACATGCCACAACACCACCCTGCATGTATGAGGGCTCAGTGCGACGCTCCGGTGGCATTGCTACCCCCTAGGGCCCCCGTCCCGCCTAACCCTGGAGCGGTTGACCACGAGATCTAACGCTTTGACTTTCCACGGACTGGCTTTCACTAGTGGACCTCTCCACCCGGTTGTGTCAGGTCAGCCAAGAGGGACACCTGGGAGCAACATCCGGGCAAAACCCACAGCTACATCCCGTCCGTGTAGACCCGACACGTCCATTTCTCCCCTCCAGGTGCCGGCGGCGGCGCCGTCCGTGAGGGGTCCACACCCGGGAGACGCGTGCCACCTCTTCGGACATGCCACAACGCCACCCTGCATGTATGAGGGGCCGGTGCGACGCTCCGGTGGCATTGCTACCCCCCAGGGCCCTTGTCCCGCCTAACCCTGGAGCGGTTGACCACGAGATCTATCGCTTTGACTTTCCACGGACGGGCTTTGACCAGTGGACCTCTCCACCCGGTTGTGTCAGGTCAGCCCCGAGGGACACCTGGGAGCAACATCCGGGCAAAACCCATAGCTACATCCCCTCGTGTAGACCCGACGCGTCCGTTTCCCTCATCCAGGTGCTGGCGGTGGCGCCATCCGTGAGGGGGGGCACACCCAGGAGACGCGTGCCGCCTCTTCGGACATGCCACAACACCACCCCGCATGTATGAGGGGCCGGTGCGACGCTCCGGAGGCATTGCTACCCCCAGGGCCGCCGTCCCACCTAACCCTGGAGCGGTTGACCACGAGATCTATCACTTTGACTTTCCACGGACGGGCTTTGACCAGTGGACCTCTCCACCCGGTTGGGTCAGGTCAGCCCAAAGGGACACCTAGCAGCAACATCCGGGCAAAACCCATAGCTACATCCCCTCCGTGTAGACCTGACGCGTCCATTTCCCCCCTCCAGGTGCCGGCAGCGGCGCCGTCCGTGAGGGGGGCCACACCCTGGAGACGCGTGCCGCCTCTTCGGACATGCCACAACAACACCCCGCATGTATGAGGGGCCGGTGCGACGCTCCGGTGGCACTGCTACCCCCAAGGGCCCCCGTCCCGCCTAACCCTGGAGCGGTTGACCACGAGATCTAACGCTTTGACTTTCCATGGACGGGCTTTGACCAGTGGACCTCTCCACCCGGTTGTGTCAGGTCAGCCCAGAGGGACACCTGGGAGCAACATCCGGGCAAAACCCACAGCTACATCCCCTTCGTGTAGACCCGACGCGTCCGTTTCCCCCCCTCTAGGTGCCAGCGGCGGCACCATCCATGAGGGGGGCCACACCCCGGAGACGCGTGCCGCCTCTTAGGACATGCCACAACACCACCCGGTTGTGGTAGGTCATCCCATAGAAACACTTGGGAGCAATGTCCCCTCCATATGGATCCGTTGTCGCTTTTTCTTCCCTCCAGGTGTCGGCGGCGGCGCCGCCTGTGAGGGGGGCACACCGCGGACGTGAGTGGGGTCACACTCCGGAGACGGGTGCCGGGCATTTGCATAGGCGGCCTCCAAGGGCTAGCGTCCTCCAGGGGCTAGCATGCTGTTAAATCTTGCATAGGCGGCCTGTCACAAGTCTGAAAGTCTTGCATAGACGGCCTCTACGACTGTGGCCGGCGGCCTCCACGGGCTAGCATGCCGCCAAATCTTGCATAGGTGGCCTGTCACAAGTCTGAAAGTGTTGTGGCGGTTGCAAACGCCCGGCACGCATCTCCAGGGTGTGCCCCCCACCTCACGGACGGCGCCGCCACCGGCACACGGCGAGAGCGACGCCCGTGAGAGGGGCACTCCCCGGAGCCTGCATGCCGGGTGCCTACGCCTGCCACCATGCTTCCACAACCCTAGGAGGGCCCACCGCAACACCTGGCGGTATTGGTACCCCCCAGGTACCCCGTCCCGTGTAACCTTGACACAAACGACTGCCGGGTCTAGCCCTTTGGCTTTCGCTGTACGTAGTTTGACCAGTGGACCTTTTCACCTAGTTGTCATAGCCCAGCCATAGCTACACCCCCAACACAGTCGCGGCACAACCCACCCCAAGATTCCCTCCGCGTCGGCCCGATGTGGCCGTTTCGCCCCTTCGAGCCACGGCGGCCGTGACGCCTGTGAGGGGGGGCACACCCCGGTGCCGCGTGCCGGCTGCCTGCACCTGCCACCACGTTTCCACAACCGTAGGAGGGCCCACCGCAACACCTGGCGGCATTGCTACCCCCCGCCCCCATAGGTACCCCGTCCCGTCTAACCTCTCCGTGACACGACGGAAGCAAGGCCCGTGTGTGGGGCAATCGATATATGTTTTCTGTACATTTAAGTTAATGAAATTAGTTTTGGAAAAAATAAAAAATAAAAAGAGAAAATAAATAAAATATTCAAATATTATTAGAAATATATGCCTACGGCAAAGCCGTGGGCATAGCTTCGGCCACGGCCCTGGATCGATGACGTGGCATAGGGATCCATGGACCAGGCCTATGCCGACGGTAAGGCCGTTGGCATAGATATGCCACCACACGGGACCTATGAGCGACGCGGATCGATGATGTGGTGGTGCCGCGGATCGATGACGTCGGCATAGCTATGCCGACGGCCACCGTTAGATCGTCGCGGTAGCCTGACGCCGTCAAACGACCGTCGCCGCGGGTAGACGGGCCCACGAGATATGCCGACGGCCTTCCCTGTGCCGACGGCCGCCGTAGGCATATTTATTTGGACGCCGACGGGTGATCTATTACGACGGCTGCCGTCGGCATAGATTGATATACGCCGACGGCCTTTATACGCCGACGGCTTTAGCTTGGCCGTCGGGATATGCCCATCGATGCCGACGGGGGCCGTCGGCATAGATTTGGCCATCGGCATCGCAAGTTTTTCTGGTAGTGGTACCTCACTAGAGGAGAGCCTCGAAGACAACACCCCTTAGTCGGTTACGTTGCGTTGTTTCTGGCCGCGACCCCCTTGCCCTCTAGGGGCTCTCCCACCGCCCCCTCCTCCTCTAGGGGCACCTCTCCCTCGACCTCCCTGTGAGGAGTCATCCTCAAGTAGTCAGGGGGTAGGATTACGTGCTCGACCACTCCGACTAGGCATGCCGATGACCTTGTGTAGGAAACCCACGCCGCCGCCGACCACTCCGACTAGGCATGTTGTAGTAATCGTCTTCATTCAGGTCCGGTAGCTTACCATGTTGCGACACCTTGAACACAACTTCCCAACCCTTTAGGTACTCTTTCTGGCATGTGTAAGGCAGATAATAAACTTGTGTAGCTTGGGTAGCCGCAATGAAGAGATCGGCTCCTGCATAGATGGTTGATGGTTTAACTTCGACCAATAGAAGGCGTATGTCTCTGCCCTCTTGCGGATCGAACCATCGGCATTTGAACACAAGCAGACTTAGGGTTTCGCGCCCTTTGCGGAATTTAATCTCTTATATATTTTGTACCCTTCCGTAGTAGTCTACTGAATTTTGGCCGGGGGTGTACACTCCGGTATTTATAGTTTTGGGATCAGGACGGCCGTTCAGGTGCTCCTCTGTATGGAAGCGATACCCATTCACATCATACTTTTTACTTGTCATGACAGGAGGGTCAAAACCCATGGAATTGTGTAGTGGTATTACCTCATCCACACTTCCTCAACTTCCTTGATGTTGCAAAAGATATAGAACATGAGGTCCTCCCACTCTTGTTGTGGCATGTTATAAGATCTCCAGGCCCTAGCCCTGCCACCTTGCACGTTGAATAGATGGAGCTTGGGTTGATAATTTGGCTCTTCTATATTGTATCGAGGCACCTTGTTATGCAGATGGGGAACGTGGTCTAGATAGTATGATGTCCTGAGGTCTGACACCTCCTCTAGGATAACTGCCTCAGCTATGGAAGCTTCAATCTTAGCTTTGTTTCCACATTTCTGTCGGAGATGCTTGTTCTGTCTCTCAGGGCCATACTGCCAACAATTTTGCACAGGCCCCCCCAACAATACCTCTTTCGTGAGCTGCAGAATGAGATGTGTCATCAGAGTGAAGAAGCCTGGCGGAAAGATCTTCTCTAGCTTGACTATTAACTTTGGTGCCTTCTTATACAATTGTTCACTCACATCTTTACTTACTTCTTTAGCACAGAGCTTGCGGAAGAAATGGCTTAGCTCGGCAAGCACTCGCCAGACATGCTCGGGGACATAGCCTCAAACCATCACCGTCATTATCCGCTCAATCCATACATGATAGTCATGACTCTTGAGCCCGGTCACTTTGCCCGTTGAAAGATTGACTCCCTTACTTATATTCGATGCATAACCATCAGTGAACTTCACTATGTGTTTGAGCCACTCAAGTACCTCTGTCTTTTCAGTCTTTTTAAGAATGAAGTCAGCATCTGGCTTGAACCAGTTTATTCGACCGCCTGTGGGAGGATTCATGTTTAGTCGTGGTCTATCACAAATTTTCTGTTGATCGGCTCTAGCTTTAACGTTATCCTTCGTCTTATCAGGATTGTTGAGGATCATGTGGAAAAGAGACTCTACGACATTCTTTTCTGTGTGCATCACATCGATGTTGTAAGGAAGTTTGAGGTCCTTGAAATAGGGAAGCTGCGGGAAGGGGGTAATGTGAGTCCAGTTGTGGGTCTCACCATATCCCTCGAAGCCTTTGGCTTTGGCTTTGGCTTTGGCTTTTCCTTTAGGCTTGAGAGCTTTTAGCTGAGCAATAACATCTGCCCCTAAAAATGTTGGAATCTCGGTTACTTCATGGACAACCAGGCCTTTCGTGAAGTTCTTCTTGTCTTCCCTGTCTGGATGGTCTGGAGGGAGGAACTGTCGATGCAGGTCAAAGGCTACATACTTGCCACCCTTACTCGGCCAAATCATTCGTAGAGCCTGCATGCACACTGGGCATGGCATCTTCCCACTGGTACACCATCCGTAGAATAGAGCATAGCCGGGAAAGTCATGCATGCAATAGTGCAACCAAACTTTCATCAAGAAATTTCTCTGCAGATCACGGTCGTATGTCAACCTCGGAAAGTAACAAGAATGGAGCAAATCATCCACTAGCGGCTGCATAAACACACCTAATTGCTTCCCCGGGTATTCAGGCCCTGGAATGATGAGCGACAAGAACATGGTCTTCCGTTGCATTAGGGCACCGGGAGGGAGATTGAGCGGAATTACAAACACAGGCCAGCAATTGTATGGGTTGGACGACATACCATATGGATTTAACCCATCACCTGATATGCCAATTCTAACATTACCAGCCTCGGCTGCTTCCTCGGGGTATTCTTCATCGAACGACTTCCATGCTTCTACTTCCGATGGATGTACAATTTTATGCGGATGGTACCTTATACCTTGCTTGTGCCACTTCATCATTTTGGCAGTCTCCTCCGTGAGGAAAAGGCGCTGCAGTCTTTCAATGAAATGGAGATACCGAAGCACCTTTGCGGGGATGTCTAGCTGCCTCTTCTCACCATCCTCACCGACCACCTCAAGGTACCGAGACGAACCGCCCTCCCTACAGTACTTGTCATCCGCATACTCGTGCCTAAACAAAAGGCAATTCTTCGGACAAACATGTATTTTCTCATAATCCATAGAGAGTGCCTTCATGATTTTCTTTGTAGCGTACATGCTTTTCGGCAGTTCATGACCTTCAGGGAGGCTATTAGCCCATACTCCTAGGAACGCTTTGAAGCATTTCTGGCTACAACCATACTCAGCCTTGACTGCAACCAGTTGCGAGATGGCATCCAGCTGAGATATTTTCGCACCCGCATAAAGTGGTTTCTTTGACGAGGCCAAGACCTCCAAGAAGGCCTTTGCGGTTGCCTTCGGCTCCTCCGGTTCATTCTCTGAAGGTGTCGCATTTGCCGTTTCTGCAACAATGACATCATCTAGCATGTTCCTGACCCCGTCGTCCTCATATCCACCGATGCATTGTCGCATCACCTCCTCTCTACCACGGTCCTGCTCGGCTATGTTTATCGGCGGCATGTCCAAGTTTGGCATATATCCGTGCATGTGAAGGTGCTCACTCATGTCCTTCTGGTTTCTACGGTGACGTCTTTCACATCTCGCACAGGGGCATGGTGGGATAATTCTCATTGGAAGACGGAATATCTCCTTCAAATACACATCAGTTTTCGTGATCCACTCTGGTGTTACTCGATTCCGACTGATAAAACCACTGTACATCCACTGATTATCTGCCATCCTCTGCTTTTTTGCAAGCCACACAACATAATTAAGGATTCACTTAAATTAATCACATCAAATTTTCAGTTTCTACCGCGTTAAATCCACCTACATCCCGCATAGGTAAAGATGGGTCCTAATCCCACTTGAAGATGTGTAGATTCAGTACGTTGTCCCTGCTCTACCCCATTCTGAGACAAAATTTCGGCAGCACCTCCCCGTTGTTCTCCAGATACACGTCTCAGCAAATAGACGAGAGAATGTGCTCCGTAGAACAATGGGGAGGCGCCACCGAAATCCTGTCTCGGAATGGGGTAGGGCATGGAGAGCGTACCCAATCTACACATCCTCGGGCTATCCGTGGAAAACGCAGGACAATCCGAAAGAGTTGCGGTGATAAATATGCAATTGAATGCATATTTATCGATGCAACCCTTTCGGACAGAAGACACCTAGGTTACGCGACTTGACTCGAAAATAAATTCTACTAGCATGATTCGTAGCTCACCCTCGGCTGTAGAGGAATCAGTCCAACAGCGAAGGGACGATCGGGGACCAACAGCTCCTACGACGATCACTCCACCAAGATGGAACACCACACAACCTACAAATTGCACCGTGACCAAAATTAAGAACATCACAATATCTTCATCATCATCATCATCATCATCATCATCATCTATCATCACCTAACAATCATCGGAGCATAAAAAAATCATCATCATCAACATCATCATCTATCATTTGCATATCTTGCATTTTGTTAAATTTTTGCATTTATTCTTGCATTTCTCACATTTCTAACTATCATCAATTCATCTATCATCTAACCTTAACCTAACAACATCCATCTATCAACCTAACAATATCCAACATCCATGCATCCAACATCCAACATCCATCTATCAACCTAACAACATCCAACATCGAACATCCATCTATCAATCTAACAACATCCAACATCCAACATACAACATCCAACATCCATCTATCAAACTAACAACATCCAACATCTAAAGTAGCAAAAATGCAAAAAAATGAAAAAAAATAGGAATGGTAGCTCACTTCGAGGGGTGGCAAGGGCCAGCGATGGTGGACGGGCTGGTGAGGCAGAGGCCGGGGACGGGAGGGCCGGGGCGGGACCGGGCAGAGCCGCGGCCAGCCATGCTCGGGGCAGCCGGTGCCCCTACCAGCAGGGCCGGTTGGGCAGGGGCGTGCCAGCCGTGGTCAGGGCCGCCGGCGGGGGAAGGCGGCGGGGGGTGGGCGGGGCAGGTGGAGGGAGGCGGCGGCGGGGTCGGGAGGAGGCCGGGGCAGCGTGGCGGCCGACGGGGTGGGCAGGGCAGGTGAGGGAGGCGGCGGCGGGGCCGGGTGCGGGTGTGGGAAGGCGGACGGCGTGGTGGGCGGGGCAAGTGGGGGGAGGCGGCGGCGGGGTTGGGAGGAGGCCAGCCTGGTGGGGCGGCCGGCGGGTAGGGTGGGGCACGTGGGGGAGGCGGCGGCGGGGTCGGGTGCGGGTGCGGGTGTGGGAGGCTGCGGCGGCGTGGGTGTCAGGCGTGGTGCGCGAGAGGATAAGATGAACCAAAAAAAGGAAAAAGGAGCTATGCCGACGGCCTGGCCGTCGACATAGCTTAAAAGGAGCTATGCCGACGGCTTGGCCGTCGGCATAGTTCTTTTTTCATTTTTCATTTTTTATATTTCTTATATTTTTTCCTAAATAGAAATTTGATTAATTTAAATGTGTCTTATCTAAGTATAAACATACATAAACACACCACACGTGTCTGTTGGGCCCAGTCTGCCATACGTGATTGTTCCCCCTTTTCCATGCGCCGGCAGCGACGACGTCGGTGACGGGGTCACACCACGGAGCCCCGTGTCAGGTGCTTGCACCCGCCATCGCACTTTCGGACGTGTAGGAGGGCCCAGCTAAAGACTTGGCGGCATAGCTACTACCCCCACCCCAAACTACACCCGTCCCGTCTAACCCTGGCGCGGTTAAGCACGGGATCTAACCCTTTGACTTTCCCCGGACGGGCTTTGACCAGTGCATATCTCCACCCGGTTGTGGTAGGTCAGTCCATAGGAACACTTGGGAGCAACGTCCGGCATAGCCACCCCCAGGTCCTTCGTCCCGTCTAACCCTGACACTGTTCACCGAGAGGATCTACCCCTTTGACTTCCACCGAACGGGGTTTGACCGAGGGTCATTTTCACTTGTCTGTGATAAGCCAGCCCATAGAAATATTTTAGCACAAGCTCCGGGCCCAACCCACCAAAAGAATCCCTCGGTGTCGACTCGATGTCACGTTTTCCGAACATAATTAAGAGGGCCCAGGACAAGACCTCGTGGCATAGCCCCCTCCAGGTCCCCCATCACGTCTAACCCTGACACTCTTGACTAGACGGATCTACCCCTTTCACTTCCACCGGACGGGGTTTGATCGAGGGTCATTTTCACTTGTGTGTGATAGGCCAGCCCATAGCAACATCTTAGCACAAGGTCTGGGCCCAACCCACCACAAGATTCCCTCCGTGTCGACCTGATGCCACGTTTTCCGAACGTAATTAAGAGGGACCAGGGAAATACCTCGCGGGATAGCCCCCTCCAGGTCCCCCGCCCCGTCTAACCCTAAACTCTTGACCGGACAGATCTACCACTTTGACTTCCACAGGACGGGGTTTGACCGAGGGTCATTTTCACCTGTCTGTGATAGGCCAGCCCATAGCAACATCTTAGCACAAGGTCTGGGCCCAACCCACCACAAGATTCCCTGAGTGTCGACCCGATGCCACATTTTTTGAATGTAATTAAGAGGGCCCAGGGCAAGACCTCGCGGCATAGCCCCCTCCAGGTCCCCCGTCCCATCTAACCCTGACACTCTTGACCGGACGGATCTACCCCTTTGACTTCCACCGGACGGGGTTTGACCAAGGGTCATTTTCACCTGTCTGTGATAGGCCTGCCCATAGCAACATCTTAGCACAAGGTCTGGGCCCAACCCACCACAAGATTCACTCGGTGTCAACCTGATGCCACGTTTTCTGAACGTAATTAAGAGGGCCCAGGGAAAGACCTCGCGGCATAGCAACATCCAGGTCCCCCGTCCCGTCTAACCCTGACACTCTTGACCGGACGGATCTACCCCTTTGACTTCCACCGGACGGGGTTTGACCGACGGTCATTTTCACCTGTCTGTGATAGGCCGGCCCAGAGGGACACCCGGGAGCAACATCCGGGCAAAACCCACAGCTACATCCCCTCCGTGTAGACCCGATGCGTCCGTTTCCCCCCTCCAGGTGCCGGCGGCGGCACCGTCCGTGAGGGGGGCACACCCCGGAGACGCGTGCCGCCTCTTCGGATATGCCACAACACCACCCCGCATGTATGAGGGGCCGGTGCGACGCTCCGGGGGCATTGCTACCCCTAGGGCCCCCGTCCCGCCTAACCCTGGAGCGGTTGACCACGAGATCTAACGCTTTGACTTTCCACGGACGAGCTTTGACCAGTGGACCTCTCCACCCGGTTGGATCAGGTCAGCCCAGAGGGACACGTGGGAGCAACATCCGGGCAAAACCCACAGCTACATCCCCTCCGTGTAGACCCGACGCGTCCGTTTCCCCCCTCCGGGTGTCGGTGGCGGCGCCGTCCGTGAGGGGGGCCACACCCTGGAAACGCGTGCCGCCTCTTCGGACATGCCCCAACACCACCCCGCATGTATGAGGGGCCGGTGCGATGCTCCAGTGGCATTGCTACCCCCAGGGCCCCCGTCCTGCCTAACCCTGGAGCGCTTGACCACGAGAACTAACGCTTTGACTTTCCACGGACGGGCTTTGACCAGTGGACCTCTCAACCCGGTTGGGTCAGGTCAGCCCAGAAGGACACCTGGCAGCAACATCCGGGCAAAACCCACAGCTACATCCCCTCCGTGTAGACCCGACGCGTCCGTTTCCCCCCTCCAGGTGTCGGCGACGGTGCCGTCCGTGAGGGGGGCCACACCCCGGAGACGCATGCCGCCTCTTCGGACATGCCACAACACCACCCCGCATGTATGAGGGGCCAGTGCGACGCTTCGGTGGCATTGCTACCCCCAGGGCCCCCGTCCCGCCTAACCCTGGAGCGGTTGACCATGAGATCTAACGCTTTGACTTTCTACGGACGGGCTTTGACCAGTGGACCTCTCCACCAGGTTGGGTCAGGTCAACCGAGAGGGACACCTGGCAGCAACATCCGGGCAAAACCCATAGCTACATCCCCTCGATGTAGACCCGACGCTTCCGTTTCCCCCCTCCAGGTGCCGGCGGCGATGTCGTCCGTGAGGGGGGCCACAGCACGGAGACGCGTGCCGGCTCTTCGGACATGCCATAACACCACCCCGCATATATGAGGGGCCGGTGCGACGCTCCGGTGGCATTGCTACCCCCAGGGCCCCCGTCCCGCCTAACCCTGGAGCGGTTGACCACGAGATCTAATGCTTTGACTTTCCACGGACGGGCTTTGACCAGTGGACCTCTCCACCCGGTTTTGTCAGGTTAGCCCAGAGGGACACCTGGCAGCAACATCCGGGAAAAACCCACAGCTACATCCCCTCCGTGTAGAACCGACGCGTCCGTTGCCCCCCCTCCAGGTGCCGGCGGCGGCGCCGTCCGTGAGGGGGGCCACACCCCGAAGACGCGTGCCGCCTCTTCAGACATGCCATAACACCACCCCGCATGTATGAGGGGCCGGTGCGATGCTTCGGTGGCTTTGCTACCCCCTAGGGCCCCCATCCCGCCTAACCTTGGAGCGGTTGACCACGAGATCTAATGCTTTGACTTTCCACGGACGGCCTTTGACCAGTGGACCTCTCCGCCCGGTTTTGTCAGGTCAGCCCAGAGGGACACCTGGGAGCAACATCCGGGCAAAACCCACAGCTACATCCCCTCCTTGTAGACCCGACGCGTCCATTTCCCCTCCTCCACGTGCCGGCGGCGGCGCCGTCCGTGAGGGGGGCCACACCCCAAAGACGTGTGCCGCCTCTTTGGACATGCCACAACACCACCCCGCCTGTTTTAGGGGCCGGTGCGACGCTCCGGTGGCATTGCTACCCCCCAAGGGCCCCCGTCCCGCCTAACCCTAGAGCGGTTGACCACGAGATCTAACGCTTTGACTTTCCACGGACGGGCTTTGACCAGTGGACCTCTCCACCCGGTTGGGTCGGGTCAGCCGAGAGGGACACCTGGCAGCAACATCCGGGCAAAACCCATAGCTACATCCCCTCGATGTAGACCCGACGCGTCCGTTTCCCCCCTCCAGCTGCCGGCGGCGATGTCGTCCGTGAGGGGGGCCACACCCCGGAGACGCGTGCCGGCTCTTCGGACATGCCACAACACCATCCCGCATGTATGAGGGGCCGGTGCGACGCTCCGGTGGCATTGCTACCCCCAGGGCCCCCGTCCCGGCTAACCCTGGAGCGGTTGACCACGAGATCTAATGCTTTGATTTTCCACGGACGGGTTTTTACCAGTGGACCTCTCCACCCGGTTTTGTCAGGTCAGCCCAGAGGGACACCTGGCAGCAACATCCGGGAAAAACCCACAGCTACATCCCCTCCGTGTAGACCCGACGCGTCCGTTGCCCCCCCTCCAGGTGCCGGCGGCGGCGCCATTCGTGAGGGGGGCCACACCCCAAAGACACGTGCCGCCTCTTTGGACATGCCACAACACCACCCCGCATGTTTTAGGGGCCGGTGCGATGCTCCGGTGGCATTGCTACCCCCCCCCCCCAGGGCCCCCGTCCCGCCTAACCCTGGAGCGGTTGACCACGAGATCTAACGCTTTGACTTTCCACGGACGGGCTTTGACGAGTGGACCTCTCCACACAGTTGTGTCAGGTCAGCCGAGAGGGACACCTGGGAGCAACATCTGGGCAAAACCCATAGCTACATCCCCTCCGCGTAGACCCGACGCATCCGTTTCCCCCCCTCAAGGTGCCGGCGGCGGCGCCGTCCATGAGGGGGGACACACCCCGGAGACGTGTGCCGCCTCTTCGGACATGCCACAACACCACCCGGTTGTGGTAGGTCATCCCATAGAAACACTTGGGAGCAATGTCGCCTCCGTATAGACCCGTTGCGGCTGTTTCCGCCTTCCAGGTGCCGGCGGCGGCGGCGTCCGTGAGGGGGGCACACCGCGGATGTGAGGGGGGTCACACTCCGGAGACGGGTGCCGGGCGTTTGCATAGGCGGCCTCCAGGGGCTAGCATGCCGCCAAATCTTGCATAGGCGGCCTCTCAGAAGTCTGAAAGTCTTGCATAGACGGCCTCTACGACTGTGGCTGGCGGCCTCCAGGGGCTAGCATGCCGCCAAATCTTGCATAGGCGGCCTCTGACAAATCTGAAAGTGTTGTGGCGGTTGCAAACGCCCGTCACGCATCTCCGGGGTGTGCCCCCCCCCTCACGGACGGTGCCGCCGCCGGCACACGGCGGCAGCGACGCCCGTGAGGGGGGCACTCCCCGGAGCCGCGTGCCGGGTGCCAGCGCCTGCCATCATGCTTCAACAACCCTAGGAGGGCCCACCGCAACACCTGGCGGTATTGCTACCCCCAGGTACCCCGTCCTGTCTAACCCTGACACAAACGACCGCCGGGTCTAGCCCTTTGACTTTCGCTATACGTAGTTTGACCAGTGGACCTTTTCACCTAGTTGTCATAGCCCAGCCATAACTACACCCCCCAACACAGTCGCGGCACAACCCACCCCAAGATTCCCTCCACGTCGGCCCGATGTGGCCGTTTCCCCCCTTCGGGCCGGGGGGGGCACACCCCGAAGCCGCGTGCCGCGTGCCGGCACCTGCCACCACGTTTCCACAACCGTAGGAGGGCCCACCGCAACACCTGGCGGCGTTGCTACCCCCGCCCCCATAGGTACCCCGTCCCGTCTAACCTCTCCGTGACACGACGGAAGCAAGGCCCGTGTGTGGGGCAATCGATATATGTTTTCTGTACATTTAAGTTAATGAAATTGGTTTTGGAAAAAATAAAAAAAGAAAATAAATAAAATACTAAAATATTATTAGAAATATATGCCTACGGCAAAGCCGTCGGCATAGCTACGGCCACGGCCCTGGATCGATGACGTGGTGTAGGGATCCGTGGACCAGGCCTATGCCGACGGTAAGGCCGTCGGCATAGATATGCCACCCCACGGGACGTATGAGCGCCGCGGATCGATGACGTGGCGGCGCCGCGGATCGATGACGTCGGCATAGCTATGCCGACGGCCACCGTTAGACCGTCGGCGTAGCCTGACGCCGTCAAACGGCCGTCGCCGCGGGTAGACGGGCCCACAAGATATGCCGACAACCTTCCCTATGCCGACGGCTGCCGTAGGCATATTTATTTGGATGCCGACGGGTGATCTATGCTGACGGCTGCCGTCGGCATAGATTGATATACGCCGACGGCCTTTATACGCCGACGGCTTTAGCTGGGCCGTCGGGATACGCCCATCGATGCCGACGGGGCCGTCGGCATAGATTTGGCCGTCGGCATCGCAAGTTCTTTTGGTAGTGATTGCAATCTGTTCGGCTGTAATCAAGCAAAAGATGATGTATGCAAAGTTTCTTATTCTCTAGTGTCATGTTGTGGTACTTTCCCTTGACCACCTGTCCTATCTTTGTAGCTCTATTAATTCCTCTTCCAATTGGTGCCATCTTTTCACCTAGCGTTGGTCTACTTCAGTACTGCCATCAGACCTCTATCCGGATGCTCGCAATATGATTTTATAAATTGTGCTTTATCGAAAACATTGGCCACCGGCAGTGCGTTCAATATCTAGAACTGCATCATGCATGGTAGCGAACCATAGTACTTACTGCCTTATTGCAGTATGTTATTCAGAGCTCGTGATTTGACAAAGTAAACTAGTGAAATAACAAGTGTGAAAGAAAAGGGAACGGAAATTCACACAAACACTTAAAGATAAGAATACAACTGTTGTAGTGATATTACAGAATCATGATGTTTCCTTCTATAGATTCTTGACACTAGGGAGTATTTTGGCAGACGGCGGTTTTAATTCATAATTGTTGGCCTGTTTTTATGCTGCTTCGCTGCTGCTTCCCATGATCTCCTTGTGCCTGCATCAACCGATGGAGCAAGGGTTATTTCCTTGAGACCCACGAGACGTTTGATCACATCTTCATGAACACCGCTGATGTCTGCACAAATAAACTGAAGACAGTAGAGATGCTGCATAGCTCCTTCAGCGATACTCATTTGTGGAAGCTTGTGGGCCTTAATGCAGAGTCGTTGAAGGCTTCGGAATCCCTCCTTTTCAATGTTGAAGCTGCCATTGCCAAATTCAAGGCGATCCTCAACTAACTTCAGATAAATCAGTAGGTTTAAATTTTGCACTGTTGATAGAACCTTGCTATCTAAGCCAGTTGATACCAGATGCAACTTTGACAGTCCGTGCAGCGATGGAATAAAGGTAGGCAAGCTCCTTAGTGTACCGTGCAGTTTGATCGAAGTAAGAGCACAGCAAGTATTAAGAGAGTCTAGGAAGTCTATGGAATGGTCGCCGAAATCAACTGATAGAGAATCAAGAGGATTGGTGCTGATAAATTGCTTTTTGAGGGAGGAGACTAGAAGCCCAATTATACCATTACTTGGAGTACTCTCAGCCAGTATCTTAACCTTCCTCAGTTTCTTCATATTGAGTATAATTTGTTCAAAAGTCTGGCTCTTACCCATCACAAATCCTGACAAAGTTTGCAATTTACTATCCCCTGAAAATAATGTCTGACTATTACCCCTTCCAGCAGCTCTGCCATATTCACAAGGCAGCTCGAATTTGCCAAACAAGTGAATTAATCCTGGTAGATTGATAACCTCCTTAGGCAATATGTTAACTCGTGTGCCCCGTATGTCCAGTGTTTCCAAATGGAGCAGCTTTGATATTTCCTTTGGAAGCCTACTGACATCAGTGCCCCTAAGGCTCAGATACTTCAGCTGCAACAATTTGCATATGCTGTCAAGGTCGCTATCAATAAGCTCCTTGCAGTTTTCAAGGTCTAATACTCGCAGCAACTTGCACTTACGAAAATCCACAAGAGCTTGGCCAACATGCTCAAAGATTGTTAGTGACCTGATCCGGGATATATCTATTCCCATTACTGCTTTGCCACCTTCTTCAGTAGGGTTATTGAGAGAGAGTCGGCGGACAGCACAATCAGAATTTTTATTGGTTATGATTTCATCATTACTAATCAGAGTAATGAAATTCAAACAGGCTGACTTGTGTACAATGAAATCAAACATTATACCATGAAGGCGACACGTCTTCACACCAACACTGTTGCAAATGTCTACTGGTTGAATGATACTCCTGTTGATCAGGCCCTCAAAATGTTCACAAGCAACGTCGTCGTTTTTGCAACTGACGACTTTGACCACAAATCCTTCGGCTAACCATCTTCTAACTAAGCTTTTTCTTTTGATTGGCTGATCCTTTGGGTATATGCTTATGGAAAGCAAGCAGGTTTTCAGATCATGGCTAGGAAGATTGTCATAGCTATGGATGAGCACTTGCTTCATATTTGCAAGAGCATCATGACTATGCATATGAGAACCTAGGTTGCTGCACATATTTTTGCAACTAGCGACTGTGATCTTTTCTGGCCCTTGTTCTTTCAAATAATTAGCAATGTTTACTATACCAAGTGGTAAGCCTTCACATTTCTTCAAGATGCTTTCTGAACCTTCCTCAAAGTGAGGTGAAGGAGCTTTTGTCACATCGCCAAGAACAATTTTTATAAGCAAAGCTTTAGAATCTTCCTTGCTAAGAGCTTCCATTTTGTATATATAACCCCCATTGGTGCTGCAGCTATTGGCTATAGAGTGCATATTTGTGGTCACAATGATTCTGCCGTTACTGGAAAGTAAGGTCCGATTGCATCCAGTAGAGAAGTCTGAATGTCATCAATTACAATTAAGTACCTGATCAACAAAATTACAGAGGTCAGTGGGCATACAAACAAGTTATGTTTCAAACTTTCTGCTACAGTGATTAATGTTTTTAGATATAGAAAAAAAAACAATCAAGGGAATCACCTAATGATGATCCTTTTATAGAGGCAAATGGTATGGGTTACATTAGAGATTGTTTTGATAATTGTCAAATCCACATTATCCATGTTGTAACGGTTATAGAAGATGTGTGTGCAGAAGTTGTAAAAACAGTATAAGGCACTGTTGGATACAACTGTGTAGTAAGTTTATGAATAAGCATGTCAACAAATTATAAAAGTCATTTTCATGCCAGTCAGGCTGCAAGGTGGGTGTGGTCTGCCTGCGATGCCCACGTCACAGCCCACATAAAGAGAGTACGTGTCCACCCACCTGTTGAAATCTGAGAATGGACTTTAGGTCCATAAAACAATTTCAAAAAAATCTCTAAGGGCCATGTAGGTGGCATGACAAGGGGATGGGAAGTTTAGTCCCACCTTTCTAGTGGAGAGGGAGTTGCACATCTTTATAAGGGTCTTTCTTTCACATGCTATTGGAGCATTAGAAGGGAAAAGGCCCTCGCGCACTCTGCTGCCCCGCCCTAGCCGGCATGAAAACAGATCACATCTGCCTCCACGCGTTCCGCGCATGTCGTTCACCGCGCCTCTCCGGGCCTTGTACGGGGAGAGGGGCAATTAGGTTTTTGGGGAGCGACTACGCGACTGCTCCCTTCCGTTTGTCTACTTCATCTACGTCCGCGTCGCCTCCGTCGTTTTCACTATGTCGTCCCCAACCGACGTCAACCGTGCTGCTGACAAGAAGGCGGCCGAGGACGCCATCGCTGCCAACTCTGCTGCTACGACCAACTGGCCCATCGGAGGGTATATCCCGCTCATCCTGATTTTAGTTTTGCTAGTACTAGCAACATGCGTAGATGTGTCTACTATTTCTATAGTTCATACTAGTCTGGTTAGTCATCAGTATGTTGTTAATCTAGTCAATGCCATTCTCATTATTATCACGTGGATTAATCTGATCGGAAAATTGCCTATATACTCAACATCACCTATTTCGTCGAATATTATGTGGGTATCGCAGGCTTTCCCACTTAATCCATCTATGCCCACTTAATCAACCCATGAAGCCAGTACTACTAGATGCAGTTTTATTTTGTATGTAATATTGGATGGAGTTCGCTAGGCAATTTCAGGGTTATTTTGTATGTAATATTTTGTATATAATATTGTATATAATATTGTATGTAATATTGGATGGAGTCCCATTTTACTTGACAGCCACAAGACCACATATTTGTATTTTATTCTTAAATAATTATTCTTATTGATGCACTTGATGTGTGCCAAAAATAACAATTGCACAGAACGGAAAGTACATGTGAAAGATCTAGTAGCAATATGTAGAATGACCTTGAACTGGTGGTTTCAGACATTTCTAGATCTAGTTGCAAGATGTAGAACGACGTTGAGATCTACATATTTGGTTTCAGACATGTCTAGCTGGTTTCAGCACTACAAAATGATGAAAACACAGATTTTGAATGGGGGGCACAGGAAAACTAGCAATGCATATCTGAAACTGAGTTCACCTCGTGTTAGCCTGCAGGTGCATATTGAGATTTTCACCCAGATCCACATCAGAAGAGGAGGGGGCCTTGACTTGTCGGAGTATCTCCTTCAGAAGCTCTTTGTCTCCTCTGTGCTCTGAGGCCACAATCCAAGCACGGCAAGGAAATTGGTTCTTCACACAAGTGTCATCATAGACCACTCTAGCAAGGGTTGTCTTCCCGATGCCGCAAGGTCCCAGGATGGAGACCACCCTCCTTGGTTTCTCTTCCTCCCCGAGCAATTCGAGAAGCTCTGCCTTTGGCTTGGTGATGCCCACAAGCTCAGACTCCGGGGTGTAGAAGGTGAATTTGGAGGAGGCACCCAGCTCCACTGGTGCAGATAGGGTGTTGCTGCCGATGTACCTGTCTCTCCGCCCAAATGCTTCCAGAACGCGTTGCTTGAGAATCTTGAGCTCTCGGGCAAACTTAGAGCGGATGTTCACCGTTCTTATCTGGTGAAGCTTCCGGCGGTACCATGGCATGCCGGCCTCGCATGCCGCCTTCTCCTCGAAGATATCTAGGCAGTCTTCCATATCGTACGCCAGCTCCTGCAGCTCGAGGATCCACGGCCAGTGGGCCTTGGACTCACCGTACATGATGATGGCCTTGGTCATCATCTGCATCTCCTTCTTGATGTCCTGGAGGGATTTCTTAAGGTCGGCCCGCAGCAGGCTGTCTTCTTCAATCATCTTGTGGAGCTTCTTTACCACTGTGCCGATGACGCTACTTATCACAGCCGCCTCCATTATTCCAGCCAGTGATAGTCTGCTACGCCGTGTACTGAGTCTGAAGTCTGAACAAAAGCAAATGTTGGCCAAGCATAGGCAATGGTTGCATAGATTTCTACTGCCACCAAAGCCAATCTTATATTGTTTTATTGTAAGGAACACTCTTCCTTTCTTCTTCAATCTTTATAAAGAGTTTAGCTGTATTATTATTCTCTTCCAGATGGTGTGGGCCATTGTTTTAACACTCGATCATCCTATGCCACTGGATTTTATTTCCAGGATAAGATATGGGTGGAAAGGAGCACTCTCTCTCTCTATCGCTCTCTCTGTGTCAATTTTTAGAAGGAGTTTAGTTGTATTATTAATTAATTATTCAACTTGATCATCGTATGCCACTGGATTTTATTTCCTAGATAAAGTATGGGTGGAAAGGAACACTCTTTTTTTCTGCTTCAATCTTCTGAAGTACGAGTAGTTAGTTGTATTATTATTTTCTTCCAGATGGTGTGGGTCATAGTTTAAAACTCGATCATCCTATGCTACTGGATTTTATTTCCTGGATAAGGTATTTTTTTAGAAAAGGAGAATGACACCTCTGCACAGCACGATGCATGCAGCCATATATTATTAATAGAGCAATATCCAGCAGCCGAACACCTTCGATCCGGAAATAAAATGGAAAACAAACCCTAAGGTCATATACCTCGCGACAGTAACTCCACCAGATAACCACTAACCCTATGATACAAGACACAACAAAAATGAAAAATACACAACTCCTAAGCTACCCCTTCAAGAAGGAATCGCCGCACGTGCGCCGATGTTGCCGAGTCCACCACAAGGATGAACTTCGGATTCTCATCCCCAAAGCAAAAGCTTCAAAGCACCACCTTCAACAAGGACACGACGTAGGCGCGCGACGACATAGCCCGATCGGTGATCTTGTGTTTCCATCGGAGTGCATGAGCTCGTCGTTGAAGCTGTCTGTACCATCTGCCTTTATCCATCTACCGACACCTCAATAGCTGGATACCTCTGGAGGAGACAACGGAAGACAAAGACGTCCCATACCGCCTGCCTCCCGCTACTGTCGCACCACCTTCGATCCAAACAAGAACAGGCTAAACCTGACACCTCTGCCAGAGCCTCCGTGCATCACCTGCCGGTGACAGGCCTGACCTGACGTCTCCAGATAAGACGCCATGCGTAGCATCCGCCGGTAGCACATCCACCGGTGGCTTCACCTGCCGATGACATGTATTGCCCGACAACTCCAAGAGAGGCTCATGTGTCACCTACCGAGCCGCATCGACTCGATCTGTTGAAGGAGGGGACGTCCCATACCGCCACCATCTCGAGATCCGGACTCCAAGTCGCCCTCACGACCCTGGAGTCCGCCGCCGTTGATGAAGAGGGCCGCCGCCCTGATTCCGGGCGCTACAGGGATCACCCACCATCGCGCCGGCCGTTGTCGTCGCCCATACAACGGCAGCCGTCGTCGCGATCCCGCATCCAACGCCGTCGACACCAGAGGAAGCTCCGGCCGCCACGCGTATCCTTTGACGAGCCCGGTCACGGGATCCCAAGATCCACCGACGCCGCCAAGTGGACCCACCACCTGGCTTGTCATCCCCGGCAGAAGGGACGCTGCCAAGAGGACCCACCACCTGGCCTGTCATCCCCGGCAGAAGGGACGCCGCCGCCACCATGATCGGATCCGGCCAGCCGTAGCCATCACCACTGCGAAGACCGGATTCGGGCTGGACGCCGCCGCCACCACCACCACCGGCCACGCCCAGTCCCGGAGATGAGTGCCGCCGCCACTAGTAGAAAAAGGCCCATTTGTCCCGGTTCGTAAGGCCAATTTGTCCCGGTTCCAGAACCGGGACTAAAGTGTCGGGACTAAAGCCCAAAACCTTTAGTCCCGGTTCTCTTACAAACCGGGACTGAAGGGGCTCCATGTGGCCTCTGCAGGGAGCCCAGGCAAGAGGACCAATGCCCCACGTGGCCCGCCCGGCCCCCTGGCCTCACGAACCGGGACCGTTGCCCCCATTGGTCCCGGTTCATGACTGAACCAGGACTAATGGGCTGGCCGGCCCGAACTGATGCCTTGTTTTCTACTGGTGCGCGCACATGCACGTAATCCACTCCCAGGCCATGCCAGAGTCCGGACCGAGGCCGTCGCCCCGGCATCCGTCGTCCGCCGCCCGCAGCCGGTAGCCCGCCGCGGTGAGCTCCCCCTCACGAGCGACGCGCAGAAAGAAGAGGTCTCGCCGCCGCCGGATCCACGCGGGCTTCGCCCGGTGGAGCCCACTGGCGGCGGCGAGTGGAGGGGAGTGAGGAGGGGGCACGGTGGAAGGGGCCTGCGCCGCCGCCCGTGTCGCTCCGGGAAGGGAGCGACGCGAGGGCCAGACCGGATTCCAGGTTCCGTGAACTTTCTCTCTTTCTTCGTGAACTTTTAGGATTTTAGATGTATTATTACCCTCTTCCAGATGGTGTGGGCCATTGCTTAAAACTCGATCATCCTATGCCACTGGATTTTATTTCCTGGATAAGGTATGGGTGGAAACTGGAAAGGAGCTCTCTCTCTCTCTCTCTTCGTCAATCTTTGGGAGTTTGGCTGTATTATTATTCACGTTGATTGTTTAAAACTCGGTCATCCTATGCTGATAAAAATAAACTTGGCCATCCTATGCCATTAATGGATTTTATTTTCTGTATAAGATATTGGCGGAAAGGAACGCTCTTTCTTTCTTCTTCAATCTCTAGACAGATTTTAGTTGCACTATTATTCTCTTCAACGTGGTGTGGGCCATTGTCTAACACTCGGTTATCCTAGTCCTCTCAATTGTTTTTCCTGGATAAGGTATGGACGGTTGTGTCGAAGTCACAAGGCACCTTCCCAGTCATCATGTGCTCATATTTGCTTGCAAGGTAGATCATGTACTCATTCACAAAAATATCAAGAGAAACATTGAAGAATAATCAAGGGACTTGTTGGGGGGGGGGGGGGGCATCACCTTGAGCTTCCTCCTCCTCCTCCTCTCTCTCTCTCTCTCTGTTCTGTCATCTGTGTAGCCAACTAGCAAACAGGTTCAATGGAGTGAATCTCCCATTGTATCCATCCATTCCGAAACTCTGATTTGTTTCTCCATGGCGGCACAGGCGATGGTTAGCGCGTCCACAGGGGCGATGAACTCTGTCCTCTCAAAGCTCGCCACCATGCTGGAGGATGAACGCAACCCTCGCATCAGGAACAACATCATTGCCCTAAGGTGCGCACTGACCAGCATGGGAAGCTTCCTTGAGAGGAGGGCGGCTGGTACAGAGGATATGGGCCCATTGGTCGAGGGGTGGATGAATCAGGTCCGGGACATGACCTATGATTTGGAAGACTGCATCGACGATTTCGTGTGCTCAGCTACCCCAGGTAACACCAACAACATAGCTCAGCTGCTCAAGATGGTAACAAGGAGGCGTCAGTACACGAGCCTGCTGCAAGAACTTAAGGAACAAGTCAGTGAGGCATCCGAGAGGCGCTGGAGGTATGGGATTGTTTATGATCCTGGGGACCCATTGCACGTACCATCTGATGTCGTGCCCATCGACGGTCTTCTGCGTGTCTACAGTGCTCATCAGGGTGACGGACTTGTCTGTGTAGATGGCCAGAGGGACCGACTGACCAAGTTGTTGGATCCAGATGACCATCAGCAGCTGAAGATGGTGTCAATTGTTGGCTGCAGAGGTATCGGAAAGACTACGCTTGCCGTGGAGGTGTACCAAAGCCTCAAAGAGAGATTCTGTTGTCACACCATCGTCTCGGTGTCCCGAGGCCATGATCTGAGGATGGTTCTTATAAGCATACTAACTCAAGTCGGCATGCAGATAAATAACTTCAGAGAATGCGATGAGGAACAGCTCATCCATAAACTAAGTGAATTCCTCAAAACTAGGAGGTATGCATGGTTTTGAGTTCAGAATCCCTTTGTTTGATGAATTTCATATAGCACATTATTTCTTCCCTAGCCTATACACGTAAGTGGATTGCTTACTGTCCTTGTCTGTGATCTAGTTTTGTTGGTCGTAACTCATCTTTTCGTATGTGAATGCACATAACAGGTATTTCATTGTTATTGAAGATATATGGGATTTATCCACATGGAAAATACTCAGATGGGCTTTCCCTGACAATGGCTGTGGCAGTAGAATATTGGTGACAACGTGCATCATTTCCATAGCCAGCCCAAGCTGCTATTTCGCTGAAGACCATATATTTAGAATGGCACCTCTTAGTGATGCTGAGGCCAGAAAGTTATTTTTCTCGAGAATATTTCACCCTGAACATTGCTGTCCTCTTCGTTTGGAAGAGATTTCTATTGATATCTTGAAGAAATGTGGTGGTATACCACTGGCAATCATTACTATAGCTAGCTTGTTGGCTACGAAATCAGATGAAAATGAATGGAGGAGAGTTCGAGATGCTATTGACACCATACCTGATAAAAGTGCTACTCTCAAAGGGATGAAGCAGATACTAAATTTTGCATATTTTGATATTCCCTTTCATTTAAGAACATGCTTGTTATATCTTGCAGTCTTTCCAGAAGGTTATGTTATTGATAAGGCACGGTTGATAAGGAGATGGATGGGTGAAGGGTTTATTATTGAAGAGCATGGGAAGAGTTTAGAGGAAGTAGGAGAGTATTATTTTAATGAGCTTATTAACAGGGGTCTTATCCAATCAGTTTGTATCCGATATGATGGTCGAATCGAAGCTTGCCAAGTTCAGGACATGATTTGGGATCTCATATTGTCTAAATCTGTGGAAGAGAATTTTGTAACCAGATATGATGACCCTGGTAGCATTTTTGGACTGCAAGACAGAATTCGCCGCCTATCTCTTTACTGTGATCATGATAGAAAGGATATCTTTGTACCATCTGCTATAACTGCGTCTCATATCCGATCACTCACCATTTGTGTGACTGATAAAGAGATGCCTACTCTTGCAAACTTTCGAGCACTTCGGGTTCTTGATCTTGAAAGTAGTGGGGAGATAGAAGGTGGCAATTATCTTCAACATATAGGAAAACTATGCATGTTAAAGTATCTGCGTCTTCAAGCAACAAGGATCATTGAGCTTCCAGAACAAGTAGTGGAATTGCAGTTCCTCCAGACATTGGATCTGACTCGTGCACTGATAAACAGACTGCCCCAGAGTATTGTTCGACTAAAGCAACTCACTTATTTACTTGTTAAAAACGTAAATTTGCCAGATGGAGTTGGAGAGTTGCAACTTCTGCAGCAGCTCTCTCATGTTGAAGTAGAGAGCAATAGCTCGCCAAATTCTTTGGAAGAGCTGGGCCGTTTGTGTATGCTGAGGGTTCTTGGGCTAAATTGGTGCATTAGTGACACAGATATTTGTAGGGAAACCTGTGTCCGTAGCTTGATCTCTTCACTTGACAAACTTGGCACTTGCAACCTCCAGTCTCTTCATATTGGCAGTGGTTCTGGGTGTTCCCTGGATTTTTTGTTGGATTCCTTGTCTGCTCCTTTTGACCACCTCCATGAGTTTCGGATGACCTCAGATTACTATTTCCCAAGAATACCAGGATGGATGACCTCACTTGTTAGCCTCAGACTGTTGGAGATCAACATTGATACAGTGGGAGATGATGCACTTAAGATCCTTGGGAAATTGCCTTCTCTGCTAGTTCTCTTGCTGTCGGTGAAATCTTCAGCTCACAATCAAGGACTCATCATCACAAGCTGTGGATTCCGATGCCTAAAGCAATTTGGCTTCATTTGTTGGAAAGGTTTGGACATGGTAATGTTTGAACAAGGGACTATGCTTGCACTGGAACAGCTCCACCTCAATCTCCGAGCAAAAGGAGTGTTTGTGAATTATGGTTTTCAGTTTGGCATTGAGCACATTGCTTCCCTCAGATATCTCCATGTAGATATTGCCTGTGAGGACGCAGAGGCTAGGGAGGTGGAAGCTGCAGAGGATGCCATTAGGAGCGCAATCAGCGCTCATCCTAGACATCCTAGACTTGAACTCCGGAGGTTGGGGGAAGAGGATGTGATACATGGTGAAGGGGCAGATGTGGAGTCTGAAGAAATGATGAAAGAGGATCACACTTCTCCGGCTGTAAGTTGATGTCCTTGCAACTTTTATCTTGCAGATTTTCACGCGCATTTGACTGATGGGTGCCTTAATTGCAGGGAGCTGCCTACAAGTATAGCACTTTCAGGATATGTATGTTTCTTTTACGGGACTTGCTTGAGTTGAAAGTTCGGCAGATGAAAACAAGAGTAACGGGGTTGCCATCAATGCCGTGTCTACCACAGCCACAGGCGGCGTGGCAGCGGTCGCCTCCGAGAGAGGAAGCCACCTACTCCGAGTCCGAGGAGGACGCTGGGACGGAGAAATTCATCGAGACATTCAACGAGCAAATGGGGCGGCAGCGCCTCGAATCCATTCTCAAATACAACTAGAAGCTCAAGTGCCACGCCGACGGCGGCCGATAGCCCCTCTGCATCTCTACTACTAATGGAGCAGTTGGTACCTTGTTTCGTTTCATCGTACCCCCACCCTACCCATCGATCTCCCACCGGTTTTTGTAGGGATCGATCTCCCACCGATTTTTACAGCAACCCACCGGTTTTTGTAGGGACTACCACCGATTCAATTTTTGTAAATTAACCAAACCATCCAACTCATACCAATCTACACTTTCCACATATAAGGAAAAATCAATCGTCCAGAAAAAACAATCTGTACTTTCTAAATATAAAAGACAAAATCAATCATCCACAGAAAATCAATCCGTGTGTTTCCAAATAAAATACAAAATCAATCATCCATAGAAATCAATCCATATAAAAGAAATATAAATCAGGCACAATTATCAATATGTACTTTCCATATACAATTTTTAAATCTTTCCATGCGTTGTATATGCAGGGAATAAAGCATTCCCTGATGCATCAATCTTCTTACGCACGGCCACACAAATCAATATCGTTCAGCATTGCTTTTCATATTTTGATGACCAAAAAATAAATCTTTCATAAATCATGCAAAACATCAATCAAGCAATAAAAGCAAACATTTGGACAGGCGATACGATTTTTTCAAAGTCTTCTTCTGGGCAGGCGTCGAGCTATCGTTCTCCACGCCCTCTCGACATTGATGCGAGCCCTGATTCTTCTTCATCCTTCGATTGCACCTGGATAAGCAGGTTACATTCTATCCTTCGAGATGCTGTTTCGCATTGCTGTGTTTAGTGGCAGACCTCTGTAGGGGCAAGGCAGTGCCATATCCCGCCCAGCTTAGAACTACATGGCTGAGCTATTTCTGATTTTTTTTGGGCTGGTATTCTTCACATAGGACCGCCCTGCTCTTAGTTTGTAGCTACGGAACTGGCTGTGTTCTTAATTCCTTTGAAGGTGACCATTCGTTTTCTACATTACTTTGTTTTACACCGACAGACCATGACCCTTGAAGATGAAGAATTGCCTAATCGGCATCGGCATCCTCTACGCGATATCTCTAATTTTGAAATGAATTCCCAAATGTCTACTATTCCAGGTAAATGCACATGAATGCTTATGGTTTATCACATCGAGTCACAAATATATGTAGCCTGTTTTGTATGTACAATTCTCTACAGAAGTAGTGACATCTGGAGGCTTAACCCCATTTGGATCTCGATGGGAACGGGTAAATCTTGCTAAGCAACTACAAAATTCCAAGAGAACTGAGCAGACTGTCCATGATAGAATTCTTTGTGATATCACCAATGTAGATCAACTCTCCAAAGGGAGTCCATGTAAATTAAATCAAATTCATTTTACAACAATATACTTTAGCGACAAAATAATCCTTTTTTTTGCTATTGATTGAACTTATTTTTTAAAGTCTATATGATCTTCTATCTGTTTTTATCCTTTATATGGTTGTAAAGAAAAGTTGCTTTAAATGGTTTACTAGTAGAAAAAGGCCCATTTGTCCCGGTTCTGGAACCGGGACTAAAGGGTCGGGACTAAAGCCCAAAACCTTTAGTCCCGGTTCTCTTACAAACCGGGACAGAAGGGGCTCCAGGTGGCCTCTGCGGGGAGTCCAGGCAGGAGGACCTTTAGTCCCGGTTGGTAATACCAACCGGGACCAAAAGGCATCCACGCGTCAGCATCTAGCAGTTTCTGGGTTTTTTTTTGAAAGGGAGGGGGTTAGGGGGTTTTGGACGGTTAATTTAGGGGTTTTATATTGTTTTAGCTAGCTAATTTATAGAGAGAAGTTTCATCTCTTTCTCCGTGCTTGGTCGACGCTAGCTACTATAGAGAGAACTCGACACGCTAGCTAGTAAGCAAATGAAGGAACCATTAAGTACAGAAGATCATCATGAACATATAGAGATAGAAGTGATCGACCTCTCTTTCTCCGAGAGGTTGGTCGTATAACAAGTTTTTGTATATATATCCGAAGCTACTAGCTACATATATACAATATAAGATCTCTTACAATCTCTAACATCTAATGTCAACTTCCAGATGGTATTCTCCGGTTTTATTTATGACGTGGTCAAGAAAGAATCCCTCCAATTCTTCTTGAATTGCTCGTATGCGATCACGTGGTAGGAGTTCATTCCGCACCTGTCACATCTAATTTGAAGAAGGGGGTCAATACATATATATGGTAATAAAATAAAATTGTGAATATTATTGCTTATGCACTTGAAATTGTTTTTCAGAGTAGCCCTGCTTAGGAGTCGTCGCGTTGTAGATGAACTCGCAAACGTAGTATCCACATAAATTATTCACGGTTTCCTGCCACAAGCACTTTACGATAAATAAAGTTCAATCAAACTGATAATCAAGCATGATAAATGGTATTGATGAAACTAGAATCAATGGGAGATGCGCGAAACTAGCTAGTAGTACTTACTTTCGGGTGTGTAAATCGCAGCTCCCCGGCAGTGCCGGAACAATTGCTGTGAACTCTTTCCAAACCCTGCCAGACAAAGAAAATAATTACTTGATATCAGGAAATAAACAAAGTTGCCGATATGATGCGATAATGATCGATTGAACTTACTTCTGGAGAATTTTAGTCATGTTCGCATATTGCTGGGATCTTTTCGTTTCGAGTCTAAGATGGTTACTACTCCCTGCTCAAGCTGAATATCTAGCAGAATAAAGTGGAAACTGCGCACGCACGCATAACTCATCAATTACATTACTATAAACCTCGAGTAATAAGGGAAACCGAATATGCACAAGACAGTAACACTCACTTGAAGTTGTAAGGAAAGAGTATTGTCCCTTTGTTTTGATTTTTAAGCAACGATTGTACCAAGTTTTCCTCGGTTTAGGTGGGATTCTTTTGGAAATTATACTCATGTATGACATTTGGGTTAATGAACCCAATGTCATAGATTTGTGTTTTTCTGCATTCGACGATCTTCAATCTGCATAATATAGTAGTGATGATAATTATATATACATGCAATGAAAGAGCTGAGCTATATACATAGAAAGACTTAATTACAGAAGTAGTACTTACAGACATTAGCAAGTACCGATTGTGTTGTCGAGGGCCTTTTGATTGTATAACTGGAATATCTCCTCAAATTCAATATTCAACAATTCCATTCCAACGAGGTCGTGCTGCTCTTTAACTGACAGTATCAAAGAATCCATCCCAGACTCGCGGCAAGTTTTCATGTACCATTCATGGAATTTCCGCATCATCGTTGTTAGAGGAGGATGATCAGGTTTGACGAGAGGCCGCCCGTGCCGGTAACGGAATTCTTCCACCTCTAATGGCTTAAACTGTACATCATCGTTCAGGTAATCACCAGGTTTGGTACCGGACACCATCCCCGGATGATTAGTGATGATATTGCTAGACACCTTGAGCGGGGGGCACGATTGGTTCGCCTGTTCGCCGAGCTGGGGAATTTTTTCCCACTTCTTCGTTTTGCTAACCTTGCATGACTAGAAGTACTTCCGGACCGGCACACAACTTGATATGTCTTTTTAATACAGTGGTCAAAGTTGGAATCCGGCGGAGGCGGTGGTGGTCGCTTCAGGGCATCGATAGTGCACATCGCTTTCACTGGATCTATCTTCTCCTTCGGAGGTGGAGTTTTCTTTGCAAAATGGGCCCTCAATTCGGCCTGACATATCTCCTTGTTTTCAGACTCGGTCGTCTCATATGGTAACTTTTCCAGAGGCTTGAGAGATGGACCGTATTTGTATTCCCTACTGCCTCTTCTTGTACTGCTAGCTGCCGGAGCGACAGCGGCTCCCTTCTGTCGTTGCTTACTAGGTGCCGGAGGAGCCGAAGCGGCGGCATCTGTCTTCCGCCGTTGCCAACGAGGCTGAGGAGGAGGCGTACTACTCCGATGTGCCGGAGTAGGCGAAGGAGGAGGCGGAGTGACTCCACGCGTCGGAGGAGCCAGAGAAGGAGGCGGTGTGCCCTGATCACTCGCCGGAGGAGGAGGAGGAGGAGGAGCCGGAGTACCCTGATTCGCCTGAGGAGAAGGAGGAGGCGGAGGCGTCTAGTTTGGAAAGTTGGTGTACTCCTTCTGCCATAGACATGTACTCCTCAGGGCACGAACCAACTTATTCTCTCCTTCGCCTGTATAGTGGTCAAGCTCGAGCTCCTCAAATTCCTTCATTACTTCATCCACCATCACAACAACATAGCCATGTGGAATCGGACGGTAGTGGAAAGTTCCATTGGGTTGAGGAGGTGCAACAAAGCCGACAGCCGCCTTGAAAGTGAGGTTCCGGCATTTCGTCATAAGCTCGCAATGTTGAGCCTCCGTGATAGTATCCACGGGGTAGGTAGGAGACGTGAAGTCAGGCTGAATGGGCTCCATGGAAGCGACGCTGCTTCTCCGCTGAGATGGCGGGGTAGCTTCATGCCGCTGTGATGGTGATACTGCTTCTTTGCAGCATTGACCTTGTTTGTCTTTGACATTTTCTTACTCTTGTCCGATGTCTTGTAGTCCACAAATGCGGGCCAGTAATATCTTATCTTCTCAAATCGGCTGGTGAATTCTGGAGTCTTCGCTTTGTCGACAAACTTTGATTTCAACTCATTCTTCCACCTCCTGAATAGATCTGCCATCTTCTTAAGAGCATACGCCTTGACCAGTGGCTCTATAACTGGCTTATTCGGATCCTCCTCTGGCGGTAGGGTGAAATTTGCCTTCAGCGTGGTCCAAAGATCATCTTTCTGTCTATCGGTGACATAATCACCTTCAGGGGCGCCGTCCTTAGTCTTATTCCATTGCTTGATGTTGATCGGGATGTTGTCCCTAACAATAGCTCCATACTGAGCAGAAAATGTGTTCTTGGTCCGCTTGGGTTCAATCGGATGGCCATCATTCGCGATTGTTGTGATCGTGAACTTTTCATCCTTGCGCAACCTCTTCTTCGGGCCTCGTCTCCTTACCAAAGTTTGGCTCAATTCGGAGGGCTATAAAAGAAGAAAGAAGAGTTAATTAATATATGCACATACCAAAATAATTAATGCATCAATTAGCTAGTCACCGGAGCCAAGACTTAATTAATATATATACCTCGCTGGATTTTGCAACAGATCCCTTCTCCGATCGGTCACTAGAGCCGTCATCATGGTCTCCGTCTTCCTCCGGCATTCGGTCACCGTAGCCATCATGATCATGTCCTTCCTATCGTTCAGAAACGACAAGATATCACATCCGCCGTGGATTATGTCCCCCAACAACTGTTCTTGTTCTTCGTCTCTTGGATCCATAGTTTTTGCAAATATTACAACATGACAATTAATATACAAACATGAATGTCCGACGTCCGGACCGCCTCTCTCATGAATGTCCGACGGCGTCCCAGATAGGATAATTAATAAGCTTTTTGGTACGAAGTTCAACAAGAGCCTTCCGAATATCGCTAGTTGGTCGGGTAGGGACGGGGTAATTCGAAAATGACGCTCTTTCTTCTAGGGTTTGGGTGGCCTCGATGGTTGGTCAGGTGAGCGGACCGCCTCTCTCTCATGCATGTCCGACGTCCCCTCTCATGTCAAAGTTATCGGGGAGGGTGGTAGATCGACAACGACGCTCTTTATTCTAGGGTTTGGATGGCCTCGATAGTTGGTCGGGCAAGCAGACCGCCTCTCTCACTCATGCATGCCTGACGTCCCCCCTCATGTCGAAGTTATCGGGGAGGGGGTTGATCGACAATGACGCTCTTTCTTCTAGGGTTTGGGTGGCCTTGATAGTTGGTCGGGTGAGCAGACCGCCTCTCCCTCATGCATGTCCAACGTCCCCTCTCATGTTGAAGTTATCGAGGAGGGGGTATATCAACAACGACATACATTCCGGATCAGTTGGAAAGCTCTCGCGGAGACGAGGCCAACGTGATGATAGGGGGCCGGGGTGCTCCTATGGCCTTGTTGATAGATGGAGCCGATGCCAACGTGATGATAGAGCCGATGCCAACATTTTCATTTAACAAAAAAACCGCCTTCTTCAAAAAAAGACTTGCTTCGCCACGGGTGCTCGGTGCGGCGTGGACTCGCTGGAAAAACTTTATGAAAATGCGATGGTGGCCGGGCCGGGCGGTTTTATTTTCCTTCTTCATTTTTTACTTTGTTTTTTATTATACGTTTGTTTTCGTTTTCACTCTACATTTTCGTACATATGAAAAACAACGAAGACTTTTTACATGAACATATACACACATATACATGAACATATATTCATATACATGAAAAAACATATACATGAACATATATATACATGAACATATACACACATGACACATATACATGAACATATATACATATACATGAAAAAAATATATACAACATATACATGAAAAAATACAAGGGGCGGCGACGGCGGCTCATAGCGGGGGTGGCCGGCGAGGGCGACAGCGGGGGCGGCGAGGGCGATGGCGATGGTGGGGGCGGGCTGGGGTAGGGGCGGCAGACGGCAACGGCGTGGGTGACGAACGGCGTCGGCGTTGGCTCGGGGGAAGGGCAGGGGCACGGGCGACGGTGACGGCGTGGGTGGCAGACGGCGACGGCGTGGGCGGCGGACGGCGTCTGCGTGGGCTTGGGGGGCATGGCAGGAGCACGGGGGACGACGACGGCGTTGGGGCAGAGCCTGGCGGCGTCGAGGAGGTCGGTGTCGTCGGGGGGAACTGTGAGATAAGAACTGAAAATTCCTAAGTTCTACTTATATACCTAGAGCATTGGTCCCGGTTGGTGGCACCAACCGGGACCAATGCCCACCTTTAGTCCCGGTTGGTGCCACCAACCGGGACCAAAGGTCTCTTTTCGGCGGGAAGCAGAGACCTTTGGTCCCGGTTGGTGGCACCAACCGGGACTAAAGGTGGGCATTGGTCCCGGTTGGTGCCACCAACCAGGACCAATGGTGGGTATTGGTCCCGGTTGTAGCCACCGACTAGGACTAAATGGTTGGTCCTGGCTGTGATGGGAGTTTAGTCCCACCTCGCCAAGCGAGGGGAGCTCGCACCGGTTTATAAGCCCACCCCTCCCTGCCTTACCGAGTTCCTCTCAAATTGAAAATAGATGCCCTTATGTGGGAAAATTTGATCTGAAATCAAACTGAATTTCAGTCTGATTTCTGGTCGAATTTTACTTACATAAGCGCATCTATGTTCATTTTTGTTATTTTTTATGTTATCTAAAGGGATTTCATTTTTTAAACTTATTTGAATTCCATACTTTTTGTGTGTTCAAAATGCACCATTCAAAGCCACGTTATCAATTTTCAACCCTTTCTGACTTCATTTGGTATTTTTCATCCACTTACTGATTTTTTTGAGCTAAATAACCTTGAAATTGAAAAGCACTTCAAATGAACTCTACAAATATTGAAAGTTGGCATGGTATCATCATTTCACCCACATAGCATGTGCTAAAAATTTGAGATGGTTACGACAAAAACTGGATGCACTTTGTGTACAAAATGGACAATCTCTTTCGAAGTATCACGGTTTCGAACGAAAACTCATCTGTTACAAATGGATTTCATTTTTTAACTTATTTGAACTCCATACTTTTCGTGTGTTCAAAATGCACCATTCAAAGCCACATCATCAATTTTCAACCCTTTCTGACTTCATTTGGTATTTTTTTCATGCATTTACTTGTTTTTTTGAGCTAAATAACCCTGAAATTGAAAAGCACTTCAAATGAACTCTGAAAAGGTTGAAAGTTAGCATGGTATCATCATTTCACCCACATAGCATGTGCTAAAAATTTAAGATGGTTACGGCAAAAACTGGATGCACTTCGTGTACAAAATGGACAATCTCTTTCGATGTATCACAGTTTCGGACGAAACTCATCTGTTACAAAGGGATTTCATTTTTCTGAATTTATTTGAACTCCATACTTTTCGTTTGTTCAAAATGCACCATTCAAAGCCACATCATTAATTTTCAACCCTTTCTGACTTCATTTGGTATTTTTCATACACATACTGATTTTTTTGAGCTAAATAACCCTGAAATTGAAAAGCACTTCAAATGAACTCTGAAAAGTTTGAAAGTTGGCATGGTATCATCATTTCACCCACATAGCATGTGCTAAAAAGTTGAGATGGTTACGGCAAAAACTGGATGCACTTCGTGTACAAAATTGACAATCTCTTTCGAAGTATCACGGTTTCGGACGAAAACTCATCTGTTACAAAGGGATTTCACTTTTTGAACTTATTTGAACTACATACTTTTTGTGTGTTCAAAATGCACCATTCAAAACCACATCATCAATTTTCAACCATTTCTGACTTCATTTGGTATTTTTCATGCACATACTGAGTTTTTTGAGCCAAATGACCCTGAAATTGAAAAGCACTTCAAATGAACTCTGAAAAGGTTAAAAGTTGGCATGGTATCATCATTTCACCCACATAGCATGTCATAAAAAGTTCAGAGGGTTACGGCAACAACTGGATGCACTTCGTGTACAAAACGAAAAATCTCTTTCGAAGTATTAGGGTTTCGGACGAAAACTCATGTGTTACAAAAGGCATTTCATTTCTTCACATGTCACTGCAATGATATAGTTGTGGAGAGAAATTCTTCACTTTTTCTTCGCTTGTGTCCTTTGCTTATTGCGCCGTAACCATGGATAATCTTCATCGTTTAACAGGGTGCTTGCGTCAGCCTTGATTTTGAAGGGAGGAATTTCATGAAACTTTTCATAATCTTTAGACATGTCTGTCTTGCCCTCCAATCCCACGATGTCTCTTTTTCCTGAAAGAACTATGTGGTGCTTTGGCTCATCGTATGATGTATCCACTTCCTTATCTTTTCTTTTTCTCGGTATGGTAGACATGTCCTTCACATAGAAAATCTGCGCCACATCATTGGCTAGGACGAATGGTTCGTCTGTGTACCCTAGATTGTTCAGATCCACTGTTGTCATTCCGTATTGTAGGTCTTCCTGTACCCCGCCTCTTGACAGATTGACCCATTTGCACTGAAACGAAGGGACCTTGAAAACATTTCCATAGTCAAGTTCCCATATGTCCACTATGTAACCATAATATGTGTCCTTTCCCCTCTTGGTTGCTGCATCAAAGCGGACACCGCTGTTTTGGTTGGTGCTCTTTTCATCTTGGGCGATCGTGTAAAATGTATTCCCATTTATCTCGTACCCTTTGTAAGTCAATACAGTCGAAGATGGTCCCTTGGCCAACGAGTACAACTCATCAAAAACAGTGTTGTCACCCATGAGACGTGTTTGCAACCAACTGCCGAAAGTCCTGATGTGTTCATATGTAATCCAGTCGCCACACTGCTGCGGGTGTTTGGAGCGCAGAATATTCTTGTGTTCATCGACATATGGGGTCACCAAGGTGGAATTCTGTAGAACTGTGTAGTGTGCTTGAGACCAAGAATGCCCGTCCCTACATATTATTGAGTACGCTCCTAGCGTGCCTTTTCCAATCAGTCTCCCCTCATAACGCGATTTAGGGAGACCAATATTCTTAAGGTTAGGAATGAAGTCAACACAAAACCCAATGACATCCTCTATTTGATGCCCCTTGAGATGCTTGCTTCTAGCCTAGCGCGGTTACGAACATATTTCTTTAAGATTCCCATGAACCTCTCAAAGGGGAACATATTGTGTAGAAATACATGGTCCAGGACGACAATCTCGTCGACTAGATGAACTAGGACGTGCGTCATGATATTGAAGAAGGACGGTGGGAACACCAGCTCGAAACTAACAAGACATTGCACCATATCACTCCTTAACCTTGACAAGATTTCTGGATCGATTACCTTCTGAGAGATTGCATTGAGGAATGCACATAGCTTCACAATGGCTAATCGAACATTTTTCGGTAGAAGCCCCCTCAATGCAACCGGCAGTAGTTGCATAATAATCACGTGGCAGTCATGAGACTTTAGGTTTTGGAACTTTTTCTCTGCCATATTTATTATTCCCTTTATATTCGACGAGAAGTCAGACGGGACCTTCATACTGAGCAGGCATTCAAAGAAGATTTCCTTCTCTTCTTTGGTAAGAGCGTAGCTGGCAGGACCTTTATACTGATTTGGAGGCATGCCGTCTTTTTCATGCACACGTTGTTGTTCCTCCCGTGCCTCCGGTGTATATTTTGTATTCCCATACACTCCGAAGAAGCCTAGAAGGTTCACGCAAAGATTCTTCATCACGTGCATCACGTCAATTGCAGAGCGGACCTCTAGGTCTTTCCAATAGGGTAGGTCCCAAAATATAGATTTCTTCTTCCACATGGTTGCACGTTTGTCAGCGTCATTCGGAACAAATAGTCCGCCAGGACCCTTTCCAAATATTACTTGTAAATCATTGACCATATCAAGTATGTGATCACCAGTACGGAGGTCGGGCTTCTTCCGGTGATCCGCCTCACCTTTGAAATGCTTTCCTTTCTTTTGACATTGATGGTTGGTTGGAAGAAATCGACGATGCCCCAGGTACACATTCTTCCTGCATTAGTCCAAATATATAATTTTGATGTCATCTAAATAGTGTGTGCATGCGTGGTATCCCTTGTTTGTCTGTCCTGAAAGGTTACTGAGAGCAAGCCAATCGTTGATGGTGACAAACAACAACGCATGTAGGTCAAATTCCTCCTGTTCGGTTCTCATCCCACACACGTACACCTCTTCCATTCCATAGTTGTAAAAGTTCATCAACTAATGGCCTTAGGTACACATCAATGTCATTGCCGGGTTGCTTAGGGCCTTGGATGACCACTGACATCATAATGAACTTCCGCTTCATGCACAACCAAGGAGGAAGGTTATACATACATAGAGTCACAGGCCATGTGCTATGCTGTCTGCTCTGCTCCCCAAAAGGATTAACGCCATCTGCACTTAAACCAAACCATACGTTCCTCGGGGCACTTGTAAAGTCGCTCCACTTTCTCTCGATCTTTGTCCACTGCGACCCGTTAGCGGCTGCTCTCAACTTCCCGTCTTTCTTACGGTCTTTTTTGTGCCATTGCATCAACTCAGCATGCTTTTTGTTTCTGAACAGACGTTTCAACCGTGGTATTATAGGAGCATACCACATCACCTTGGCAGGAATCCTCTTCCCGGTGCGCTGGCCCTCAACATCACCAGGGTCATCTCTTCTGATCTTATACCGCAATGCACCGCATATCGGGCATGCATTCCGTTCCTCGTACTCACCGCGGTACACTAGTGGAAAAAGGCCATTTGTCCCGGTTCGTAAGGCCCATTTGTCCCGGTTCAGGAACCGGGACTAAAGGGTCAGGACTAAAGCCCACGACCTTTAGTCCCGGTTTGCTTACGAACTGGGACAGATGGGGCTACACGTGGCCGCTCAGCCTCCACGCGTCAGCAGTTCAGGAGCTGTTTTTTTAAAGAGGTTTTTTTAGGGTTTTGGAGGGTTAATTTAGGGGTTTCATATATTTTGGTAGATTGCTAATAGAGAGAAGTGATCTCTCTTATCTCCGTGCTTGGTCACAACGCTACGTACTATACTTATAACACATCATATAACAAGTTGGTCACTAGTCATAATCACAACTCCTCCTCCTCATCATCATCATCAACTCTAACACATTATAGCACATAATAACACATTGTACCTAGGACCTACGTACTCCTATCTCATAGAACCTACTCTACCCTCTCTTAGGTACAATATCATAAAACAAGATAGGCCCTGACTCTACATTATGGAGAACGGAGATCATCCTGTCTCCCATTCTTGGCCTACGCACAATGTTGCTTCCAAGTAGCTCTCTACGATTGAGCATCCACCTTTTCCAATCTTTGATTGTCATGACTCCATCGGTTTTAGAAATCCGGTATGGACAGGAGTGATGCGTAGGCTGACCTGGCCGTGGTGGCCCTAAGCTCGTAACAACAACGCTACCTCTCGGGAACATCAGATGAGGCACACAATCCTCCAGGATTTTCTGTTGAAAAACATAGTAATAACTTTGTAGTTAGCAATGTAGTTTAGTTTTAGAAGAATTTATGCAAAAGATGCACGGCTGTTGTAATAGTAGAATTAAAATCTTACCATGCAATCTCCATGGATGTTACCGTAGTTCACCACGTGCACTAGTGGCACGTACCGACCATAATGTGCAGCAGTTTGATAATAGCTATTGTAATTTTCAAGATGACTAAGAAATGTGGTAAGATGATCTTTCTCCTTATAAGTTAATTCTGCTTCATTACTGTAGTAGTAGGTTCTGTCTACCATCTTCCGTACATTTTTTGAAGAATGAAAATAAGTTGTCAATGCAAATAAGTTGTCAACTATTTGTAAATAAACAATATAAATTACTTAATAAATATGGATGAGAAACTCACATAATGGTAGAATTGGAGGCGTCTGTACATCGACTCAGGTGTCGATATTACCTTCAATTTCATGTTCCGGACGAATATCAAAGGTGATAAGCATATTAGGCTCAAATGCATAAGCCTTGCATAGTGCTTGCCAATTTTTGCATTCAAAATTGCAATAGGTGTCTGCATGGTACAATTTTACCGCAATATCAATCTTTACCTTCGGACCATCACGGAGCTCCTCGTGATGTTCGGGATCTCATCCGGGACTCCGAACACCCTTCGGTCAACACCATACTTACCTATATACTACCGAAACATCACTCACCTTAAGTGTGCAGACCCTGCAGGTTCGAGAACTATGTAGACATGACCGAGACACCTCTATGGTCAATAACCAATAGTGGGACCTGGATGCCCATATTGGTTCCTACATATTCTATGAAGATCTTTATCGGTTGAACCTCTATGTCAAGGATTCAGTTAATCCCGTATGATATTCCCTTTGTTCTTCGTTATGTTACTTGCCCGAGATTCGATCGTTGGCATCTCCATACCTAGTTCAATCTCGTTACCGACAAGACTCTTTACTTGTTCCATAATACAAGATCCAGTGGCTAACACTTAGTCACATTGCTTGCAAGGCTTATTGTGATATTGGATTACTGAGTGGGTCGTGATATCTCTCTCCGTCTCACGGAGTAACAAATCCTAGTCTTGATCCATGCCAATCCAACAGACACCCTCGGGGAAACCTGTAGAGCATCTTTATAGTCACCCAGTTACGTTGCGATGTTTGATACACACAAGGTACTCCTCTGATGTCAGTGAGTTACATGATCTCATGGTCATAGGAACAGATACTTGACATGCAGAAAACTGTAGCAATAAACTGACACGATCATATGCTAAGTTTATAGTTTGGGTCTTGTCCATCACATCATTCTCCTAATGATGTGATCCCGTTATCAAATGACATCTCATGCACATGGCTAGGAAACCTTAACCATCTTTGATCAACGAGCTAGTCCATCAGAGGCATACTAGGGACATGGTGTTGTCTATGTATCCACACATGTATCTGAGTTTCCGATCAATACAATTCTAGCATGGATAATAAACGATTATCATGAACAAGGAAATATAATAATGACCATTTTATTATTGCCTCTAGGGCATATTTCCAACAAAACCAAAATGAAATAACCAGAAAGAACTACAAGGAAGATCCAGCAAAGTGGACAGGAGAATTAAACCGACGACGCACCTGAGAGGCCACTCTTTGGCCAAGGGAGAAATCCCAATCAGTGATAGAATCCATCCTAGCAATCTGGAGGGAGGATCCATGGGGAACCTAGCCGGCGGTGCAGGGAGGTGGGAGGGGGAGGGGAGAGGTGGAAGCCATGAGTGAAGTCCAAATTGGTTTTACACAATAGCATATTTGAAATCTACATATTTTCCTAGGGTTTTCCAAATATAAGATTTGAATACTCATTTAAATGGAGTAGGATACATATATGATAGGTATTTTCAAACTACACAATATAAAAAGGTATTAATTAAGGTTGCGTAAACATAATTTTAGAAATGATTAACATGCAAGATAATAGAATATTAGGAATCCACATAGTTTTTTGAGGGATTTCTATATATAACATGTTAGATTTGTAGTTAGAGTTCGAAAGATATGAATATTTTGAAGAAAAAAATGAATCTATCCGAAAAAAGTGAAATGCTAAACATAGATTTTCTTGGCCAAAATTGCAACATTATCCAGCCCAATTCAAAAAGGAAAGAGAAAAAAGAAAAGCTTGGATTGAACCCTGGTCTCCCTGTTATAACAGTGTGCCTCCAACAAAAAAAATGCCTACAAGTTTGTGTTGAAATAAGGGGGTCACCCTATATGAACAAGGGACATGGGGGAGGTAGTGAAACCAATCGTTTATTCTATTTATAGATGGCATGAGAGTAAATATGGACAAGTTTAGGGGTATTTTTATGACGGATGACCAGAAACATTATTTGCTTTATTATTAGGTAAATATTTGTCATCCACCAAGATTCTATACTACACCTTACAATCTGAAGTTTGAGATTTACGGATTGAATTTCCCGGGTAGCTTGGCTGATTTGTTCAAAAGTAACTTCATTTGGATTTCAACTATTATACTAACAATCTAACGACTAAAGAACATCTATAAAGAATGATTTTTCATCACTAGAATATTTATGTCCTGTCACAGTGCACGAATAAGTTTGCTATTTTTTGCGTAGAAAAGGGAGGTGATGGTTTGGCAGATTATTACAAGCACAAGAATGCCGAAGAGAAGTCTCTCTCTCTCTCACACACACACAAACACATTTTCGTGGATGTTGATAGTGTGTACTACTGCAATGACTCACTCCAGGAGAACACAAAACCCGAGATATACTATTAAGCTGGGAGCCAAACATTTTCGCGGGTTTGCAACATTAATTGGAACCAAATCTAAAGTCAATATCATGTTTTCCCTTTGTATCAATGCATGAGTAATTCATTAGGTAAATTTAGTTGTGTATCACAAAAGTTAAACTACTGAATACCACATGAGCAGTCAAGGAGGAGCATTATCCTCTAATACTATGCCTAGCTCGAGAAGATGGAGAGCATCGACATGGTTACATAGAGGATCGAAGTGGGGGATGGAGCGAGGTTGTATGTCCCCGTTGCAACACATGCGCCCTTTTGACATTCTAACGACTAAAGAACATCTAAATAGATTGATTTGACATTGCTAAAATATGTGTGTCCCGTCACAACGTACGAGCATGTTATCTATTTTTTGGGTAATAAAGGTAGGTGATGGTTTGGTAGATTATTACAAGCACAAGGGCGTTGAAGAGACATCTCTCTTCAGTGCTCTCTCTCTCTCTCTCACACACACACACACACAAGCGCGCACACACACATACACACATGGCGAGTACAAGTGACCGCACTGGCGACCCACTGGACTCGACCCTGCTACACGTCAGAGACAGGATTGCCTATGTGGATGTTGATGGCATATACGATTGCAATGACTCACTCAAGGAGAACATAAACCCCGAGATATATTATTAAGTTGGGAACGAAACATTTTCGTAGTTCTGCAATATCAATTAGAACCAAATCTAAAGTCAATATCATTTTTTCATTCTGCAACAATGCATAAGTAAATGATTAGGTAAATTTAGTAGTCTATAACAAAAGTTAAACTATTGAAAACCACAAGGAAAATCAAGGAGGATCATTGATCTCTAACACTAATTCACTTGAAACCAAAGTTAAAGACAATAGTGAACTGAAATTCAACAAAGGTCATTCAAGTTTTAATTGGCAGTCAAACTTAAATATGAACTTGTCGAGGCATACTTCATAGACCATGGATCTAGTGGCAATGATTCTTTTTGACCCTATGGTTTGGTCTCTGATAGCTACTTAGGTTGTCGCGAGAGCTATTTAACAGTATGGTCACTTTGCTTTTGCCCTGGCTTTAATGAAGTTGGGGCAGGGGGAGACCCCTTTCTTTATAAAAGGTATACATCTTGAGATTCTTGTGTCTATAAAATGACACCTTTACAACAAAAGTTTAGTACAGTAGACATCTCTACTATATATAAGTTTGTTGTATGAAAGTAATGATTTTGTTCTCGTGCTACTCCAAGTAGCATGGCAGACTACTCCTACTTGTCATTGAGTCCTGAATGTAGTGGTCAATGAGAGATATTGGTGTATGACAGTTCCTCTTGTTTTCTCCCCTAACCCTAGGTGATTAGGTCAAACTTCCCCATCTAGGCTTCACCGACGAGCTTGTGGATTCACCTCTCCTTTGCGTGCTGCTCCGGTGTCCAGTGCAAGCGAGGGGAATCCCAATGCCTTCACTATGGTTAGCAGTTTAGGTTAGGGTTTTTTTAGTCCTCGCAGATGCGGTGCTCGGGTGGATGGCAACGCTTCTTCTTCGAGTTTTTCTCAGCCTTCGGTCCACCTCGAGTTCATCCATCTGGACATAGTTGATAGAGCTCCAATGTAGATTTTAGTTTTCTCCTAGGACGACTCTATTATAGTTTCTTGTCATGTGGCGAGACATGATGTCTATTTTTTCAAGTCTATGCAAGTGTTCAACGGCGACAACTATGGCTCCGGGGCACTGGTCCTTAGCAGCATATGCACGAAGACTTGTCATTTGTCATTGACAAGGTCAAGCCGGCTCCGGCAGGGGAGCATCGGCAACAATGTGTCGGCGGCTCGTTCTGATGACAATAATGGTTTTACGGTAGTATCAGAATCTCATGTAATTTTTAGTGTGTTTGAGATTCTTCATAATTTCAGTGAATCTTTGTGATAGTTCTACTCATTTTCGAAAAAGTAGCATGGCAGCACGGATATCTAATCGTACAACTATCAGGGTTGTTGTAAGAGCATCTTTGGACCCCCCATACCCGCTCAAAATGCCCGGCCGGGCTGCCTGGTGACATCGCTTCAGACTACACCGGTATTTCCCCAAAGAGGAAGGGATAATGCAGCACAATGACGGTAAGTATTTCCCTCAGTTATGAAACCAAGGTATCAATCCGTAGAGGAAGATCACGCACCCACATAAACAACACTTGCACGCAAACAACAAACACTTGCAACCCGACGCAAAAGAGAGGTTGTCACGCTCTCTATGGTAATAAGATAGATTAGGTAATGATAGGTTTGGCAAATAGATCTCGCAAGAACACAAAGTAAAATAAGTAAACAAAAAGTGCAGCAAGGTATTTTTTTATTAATAGATCTGAAAACAAAAGTTGCAAATAGTAGATCGGAAAGCAATATGTTGGATAAGTAGACCCCGGGGCCATAGGTTTCACTAGTGGCTTCTCTCATGAGTATAGCACACGATGGGTGAACAAATTACTGTTGGGCAATTGATAGAAAATCGAATAATCATGACGATATCCAAGGCAATGATCATTATATACGCATCACGTCCAAGATAAGTAGACCAACTCCTGCCTGCACCTACCACTATTACTCCACACATCGACCACTATCCAGCATGCATCTAGTGTATTAAGTTCATGGAAAAACAGAGTAATGCAATAACAACAATGACATGATATAGACAAGATCTATTCATGTTGGAATATACCCCATCTTCTTATCCTTAATGGCAATGATACATGCATGTCTTGCTGCCCTTTCTGTCACTGGGAAAGAAGACCGCAAGATCGAACCCATCACAAAGCACCTCTTCCCATGGCAATAAAAATCGATCTAGTTGGCCTAACTAAACCAAAGATTTGAAGAAGAAATACGAGGCTATAAGTAATCATGAAAATAAGAGATCAAAGAAGACTCAAATCATATTCATGGATAGAAATTGATCGTGAACTCAAAATTTATCGGATCCCAGCAAAGACACGGCAAAAGTCATTACATCAAAAAGATCTCCAAGAGACCATTGTATTGAGAAACATAGAGAGAGAGGAAGCCATCTAGCTACTGCCTACGGACTCGTAGGTCTATGGTGGACTACTCACACATCATCGGAGAGGCACTTATGAGGAACATGAACCCCTCTGTGATGGTGTTAGATTGGATCTCGAGGTTCTGGAACTTGCGGCCGCTGGAATTGTGTTTCGTCGACACCCCTAGGGTTTTGGGATTTCCTAGGAATTTTGGCTCGATAGTTGGTTAAGGGGGTGCCCGAGGTGCCCACCCTTCACCAGGCCGTGCCAGGGGCCTCTAGCGCCCTAGTGGAGGGTGGCCACCCTGAGCCCCCTCTCTCGTGTTGTTTGGCCCATCTTCCTTCTTCTGGTCCATAAAAATCCACAAAAATCCCCGCAGTGTTTGGGATCCGTTTGGTACTGATTTTCTGCGAAGTAAAAAACAAGAAAAAATAGCAACTAGCACTTTGGCACTATATCAATAGGTTAGTCCCAAAAAAATGATATAAAGTTGCTATAAAATGATTGTAAAACGTCCAGATTCATAATATAACAGCATGGAACAAGCAAAAATTATAGATACGTTGGAGACGTATCAGCATCCCCAAGCTTAGTTCCTACTCGTCCTCGACTAGCTAAATGATAAAAAATGGAATTATTGATGTGGAACGCTGCCTATCATGTTCATCACATATTCTTTTCTTTAAAGCATGGACATTTGGAGTTTTCATATGGTTCAAAGCAATAGTCTAGTATTGACATGAAAACTTTAATACTCAAGCATATCAACAAGCAACCATGTCTTTCAAAATATCAACACTAAAGCAAGTTATCCCTAGCCCATCATGCTGAATCATGGATCCATTCACAATATACACTCAGATATTAGCTACACCTAATGCTCAAGTATGATCATAGTGCCCCCTAGTTGGTGCTTTATAAGAGAAGATGCAGACTCGAATTGAAAAATAAAAATTGCATAAAGTAAATAGATAGGCCCTTCGCAGAGGGAAGTAGGGATTTGTAGAGGTGCCAGAGCTCAAGTGTTTAAATTGATAGAGAAAAATATTAGGAGTGGCATGCCTTTCCTGTCAACAAAAACGACCGAGAGATTTCAATATCTTTCCAAACTAGATGCATCATAGGTGGTTCCCAAGAGAAAATAAAGTTTATTCCTTCTTCCACCATACTTTCACTTTTCATGTCTAGCCGAATCCATGGTTGCCTTCCATACCAACACTTTCCAAGGAATTTATTATTTGACAACATAAAGTAAATAATTTTTCTTTTTCATTTTGGGACTCACTAGTAGAAAACAGACCTTTCATCCCGAGCTTTAGTCCCGGTCTGGTCACGAACTGGTACTAAAGATGGTATTAGTCCCGGTTCGTGCTGGCTACAATGGCTAGGAGCGGGGCGACCTTTAGTACCGGCTCATGAGGGACCTTTACTACCGGTTCGTCTCACGAGTTGGTACTAAAGGGGGCGTGGCAGGGTTTTGGTCAGACATGGGCCCCGCTTGCACCTTTAGTACCGGCTGGTGACACCAGCTGGTACTAAAGACTTCCTACATATACATCCGTCCGTAGCCGATCAAAAGAGCTCTGTTTTCTCCCCTGTTCTTCTTCTTGCTCAAAGCTCATCCTCCATTTTGCCAAGGATTTGTCAGGATTTAAAGGCTCCCCATCTATCCAAGTGTTCATAAAGGTTAGCAACTTTGCTCCTTCATCTCTTGCTAGATTAGCTTGTGGTATGCTCAAAGATATGTGATATGTGATTTGTGGGAGTTTATTTGATTTATATCCAATTTGAGCTCAAATTAACTTGTTAGGTTGCATATGTTTAGGTGTGGTTTATTTGGTGTGCCTTCCCATGTTCTTCTTCTTGCTCGAAGCTCATCCTCCATTTTGCCAAGGATTTGTCAAGATTTAAAGGCACCCCATCTATCCGAGTGTTCATAAAGGTTAGCAACTTTGCTCCTTCATCTCTTGCTAGATTAGCTTGTGGTATGCTCAAAGATATGTGATTTGTGGGAGTTTATTTGATTTATATCCAATTTGAGTTCAAATTAACTTGTTAGGTTGCATATGTGGAGGTGTGGTTTATTTGGTGTGCCTTCCTATCCCCGGCCGTCCTAACCATCGTCCATCGTCCGCACCGTCTCGTCGCGGCACCGGCCACCTAGGTGAGCCTCTTGTTCTTCTTAAACTCTTTTAAAAAAAATTACTTGTATGATTTAGATAGATGCGTGTATGATTTACTTTCTTGTATTATTATTAGTTATTCTATAGTGTAATGGTTATGGTATCCGCCCACGTCGGCCCTCGTCCAGTCTATGATTCAGATGTGGTATGTCATTAATTATCTTTTATAACTATTTCACACATCATCTAATGTCTATGACAATTAATTATGCCACCAAATTGACGTAGATATTTTTATCTATAGGAAGTAGTTGAACCAGAAATTCCAACCGACTATGCAATTCTGCTCGAGAAATTAACACAAGCTGAAAAAGAAATTGATCATTTGAAAGAAAAATTGAAAAGAACTGAAGATGAGAAGATGGGATTGGAGTTGCATGTTGCCGATATCATCGATGATCACAAGAACAAGATGGTTGGAATGCGCTTGAAGCTTAGAAAGATTAGAAAATATGACATTGATAAAGAGGCTTGATATCATTATGCTGTTGGCTCAATTGTTACTTTAGTTGCGATTATGATCGCATTTGTTTTTGTATTCACATGTTTTAGATAGTTGGTGTTGTTTTATGAGATGTATATGTATGAACTATAAGTATCCATTATTTCTACACAGTATGTTCCCCTTCGAGAGGTTCATGGGAGTCTTAAAGAAATATGTTCATAACCGTGCTAGGCCAGAAGAAAGCACCGCCAAGGGATATGGAACAGAGGAGGTTATTGAGTTTTGTGTTGACTTTTTTCCTGACATTAAGCCGATTGGTCTTCCTAAATCGCGGCATGAGGGGAGACTGGGTGGAAAAGGCACATTAGGAAAGAAAGAAGCAATAAATATGGACGGGAATTCTTTCACTCAAGCACACTACACGGTTCTACAAAATTCCACGTTGGTGACTCCATATATGGAGGAACACAAGGATATTGTACGGTCCAAGAACCCAGAGCAGTCTGACCCCTGATTGAACGTAAACACATGGAGACTTTTGCCAGTTGGTTGCAAACAAAGCTCATCAATGACAACGATGTTCCAGATGAACAGTACTGGTTGGACAAGACAAATGGGTCAAATAAACTGGAGGCGGGGTACAGGTAGACCCGCAGTATGGAATGACAACAGTGGATCTCAATAATCTTGGATACCCAGACGACTCATTCGTCCTAGCCAATGATGTGGCTCAGGTTTTCTATGTGAAGGACATGTCTAGCAAACCAAGGAGAAAAAAAGATAAGGAAGCGAATACATCATACGATGAGCCAAAGCGCCACATAGTTCTTTCAGGGAAAAGAAACATTGTGGGAGTGGAGGACAAGACAGACATGTCCGAAGATTATGAAAAGTTTCATGAAATCCCTCCCTTCAGAGTGAAGACTGACCCAAGCATGCTGTTAAATGATGAAGATTATCCATGGTTACGGCGCAATCATAAGAAAGGGACAAACATGCAGAAAAAGTCTTACACTGCGAGATCCCACTCTCGGATGTGACCGGCTTCACCGTCATCACTTTCTATATATTTATGTGAAGGACATGCATGCATTTCCTAGCTAGCATGGTATATCTTTGTAACAGTTTGTACACGAAGTGCATCCAGTTTTTGTCGTAACCCTCTCAACTCTCTAGAAGTTGCTATGTGGGTGAAATTATGATTTCATGCCAAGTTACAACCTTTTTAGAGTTCATTTGTACTGTTTTTCAAATTGAGGGTCATTTAGCTCAAAATAAATCATTAAATGCATGAAAAATATCAAATGAAGTCAGAAAGGGTTGAAAATTGATGATGTGCCTTTGAATGGTGCATATTGAACACACAAAAAGTATGGAGTTAAAATAAGTTATTAAAAATGAAATCCCTTTGTAATAGATGAGTTTTCGTCTGAAACCCTCATACTTCTTATGGGATGGTCCAATTTGTACACGAAGTGCATCCAGTTTTTGCCGTAACCCTCTCAACTCTCTAGAAGTTGCTATGTGGGTGAAATTATGATGTCATGCCAAGTTACAACCTTTTCAGAGTTCAGTTGTACTTCTTTTCAAACTAGAGATATGAATATTTCAAATGCCATATTTAATCAAATTATCTTATACAGCAGTTTATGTTGTTCAAACATGCATGGAAATGCCATAAACAGATTCTTTATATTTTTCTGATATTTTTTCATATATTATTTATTTCCATTGGAGTCCTACGTTTTTTTCTATGATTTTCTAAAGTTTACGGGGGTTTTCTGAAAATAATAACTAATATTTAAATAAAAAACACTTTTAGTACCGGTGCTAGCCACGCACCGGTACTAAAGGTCCACCGCCCCCGCGCTCTTTTGGCAGGACCTTTAGTACCGGTGCGTGACTAGCACCGATACTAAAGGGTCTTTAGTACCGATGCGAGCCACGCGCCGGTACTAAAGGTCCACCGCCCCCGCGCTATGTTGGGAGGACCATTAGTATCGGTGCGTGGCTAGCACCGGTACTAAAGACCCTTTAGTACCGGTGCGTGCCACGCACCGGTACTAAAGGTCTGTCTGGTATAAAAGGAGGACTTCGTCGTCCCGGGCCAAGCAACGCACCGGGAGAGCTCAACTTGCGCCGCCAGGCTACTGAATTTGCCATTGCCGTCGCCCTCGTTGTCGTCGCCCTTGCCGCCGTCGCCCACGCCGTTGTTGCACCACCATCGCGCCATTGGCGTCGCCCTCACCACCGCCGCCATCGCATCACCACCGACGTCACCCCCGCCGCCATCAGTCGTGCCGCCGTCGCCCTCACCATCGCCGCCGTCGCCCTCGCCGCCGTCGCCCGTGCCACCGTCGCCCTCGCCGCGGTCGCCCTCGCCTACCCGGACGCCACCCCTCGTCGCCGGTCCCATCGCCGCCGGGTTGCTCACTCCGGCCGCCGCTCCGTGATCCCGTTGCCGCTGCCTCGAGCCTGTCGCCGACGCCACCTCTGGGTCAGGAGGCTAGATGAGATCTCCTGGCCGACCCCTCTCCCCGACGATCGCCCCGATGATCGCCAGACTAGTGTGTAGATGCTAGGGTATCTAAGGTCCCTCGACGTCGAACCCAGACACCCCGACACGACACCCCCGACACCCGATCCCGACCACGACACTACACCCCTATTTAGTTAGTTAGTTAGTTAGGTTGTTAGGTTATTAGGATATGTGTTAGGTTATGTTTAGTTTAGGTTTAATTTAGTTTATGTTTAGTTTAGGTTTAGGTTTAATTTAGTTTGGATCCTAATGCGTGTGTGACTTTCGGTCTGTCGTCGATCCTAATTTAGTTTAGGGTTTCATGTGTGTTCTTGATGGAGGAATCCCGACTGTTGTCGTGGGGGGCGCTTCCTCTTTCTCCTCTTCTTTGCGATATACTCATCGATATATTGTGCAAGAAGAGGAGAGGGGAAGCGTCCATCACCACCGGTCGAACCTATTACTGCGAGAGAGTGTCCACCAACACACCGTATCAATGTGAGAGAGTGCGCACCAACACACCATGAGATATGTGAGAGTTAATTTAAGGAAAGTCTCGACAGACCGATAGTCACACACGCATTAGGATCCAAAGCGTGCCGTAATTCTTTATTTTGCTAAATGCTAACTGTTAATTTTTTGAAGTGTTAATTTTGCTAAGTTTTATTTAATTTGTTTTCCTAATTAAGTGTTTCTTCTCGACGTCGACGATGTCGATCCCGCATCCTCGTCGTCGAGTCGCCGGAGGAGGTCACTTGCTTGAGCCGAGGGGCCCTGTCAGGGACTGGGCTCCGCCGGGCTGGTACTAGGAGGTGCTGCCTTCCGGGCGGCGCAGCTTGGTGAGGAGCCAGCCCGTCGTCGACCGGAGGTTCTATGGTGGCGGCCGCATGGGCCATAGACGATCGAGAGGCTTGAGTCCTCCACGGAGGTGGTACAGTACCATGTTGTAACATCCCAAAATTCCATTTTGGAATGTTATGAAATATAGCTATGCATCACCATCATCCTTGCTTGAATGTATGAACTAGTTGAAATGCTTCTTCTGACTTTCTGAAAGCCCCTTTCTATTTTCCAATGATGTTGCTTTCACCTATTTGAAAACCTTGGAAAAAGTTCAAAATAAGAGGGGAGTAACATGACACTCCACACCAGGGTCATCTTGGTGATATAATTGAACAATAAGAACCAGGGGGTCTTTTCAATTTTTTTTGCAAAAGGTCTTAAAACCAAATAGGCAATTTCTAAAAATATTTTTTTTTCAAAGTGTTCAAATGACAGAATAAATTTTTTCATTAAATGGCATTTATTATTCTGATAATTTTGATATATAATATTCCAATATTTGGAATTAAATCAAATGCTTTAAAAGAGTTTTTATTGCTCTGTTTATTAAAAATGGGAAAGTTTTTAAAGTCTTTAAAGCCCTGTCGGCCCAGTCTGTCATTAAAGCCCGACCCCGATTTTCCTTAGAATCGGCCACCGACGCGTCCGGATTTCTCTCCCTCTCTCTGACAGCGGGACCCAGGCGACCGATCGCAGGAATCACGCGGTCACCGCCTACCTCGCGCCCGAGCCCTCGCCAGAGATCGCGCACCTCACCGGATCTTCTCCTCCTTCCTTCCCCGACCCCACCCGCAGCCCTATATAAGAGCGGCCAGTCCTCTGCGCTCCATCCCCCTCCGAACCCCTCTCTCCCCTGTGCCAGTACACCCCGACGACCTCACCGGAGTTCCTGCCGCCCCGAGCCTCCCGGCGCTCATGGCCGTTGACTCCATACTCCCCTCGTCTGTCTGACGCCACCACTCGACGCCGGACGTCAGCCACCGTCGCCTAGACCCATTCTACGCCTCCCTCGACCACCGGAGCGCCGCCCCGACGATCTCACCGCTTCGAACTCACCGGAGAACCCCTCGCCGGCGACCCCTTTCCTCTGTAAGCCCTCTAACCCGTTCGTTCGTGGATCAACGGCCCCGATTAGAAGATTTAGGACGTGAATCGTTTTTCTTTAAGCTTAAGTCACCGCTCGTTAGTTCATGTGCACACGCTAGCCTAGCCAACCACCACTTGCCACGTAGCACTGACCGGTCGGTAGATTTTTTTTACTTTCTGTTTTGTTTTGGTTAATAGAAACTGTTCTGATTTTGTTTTAGCTATATCTTTTAAACCATTTAATGTTTTTAATTAATTCTTTTTGCATTAGATCGCTTATTTCATGTAGTTTCACCCAGTAGTCTTAGAATTTAAATTTGAACCTTAGAATTTGAAATGAATCAAATTTTCTCAAATAACTCAAATCTGAATAACTAGAGTTTAAAAATAGATTTTGAGAATAATCTTTTTGATACTGCTTGGTATTAGTTAGGACTATCATCATGCTTAGTTTGAGGATTTTTAGGATGAATTTGTTTAGTGTTCTAGCTATAAACAGATTCTGCCTAGTAGTTAGTATAGTTTAGTTAATTTAGTTTTTAGTTAGTTTAAATCAGATTTGTTATAATTTGTTTTAGTAGGTTCTGTTGCTTAAACATTAGGTGTTTTAATTACTGTTAATAAAAATATAAAATTTCTTAGTTTATTTCTTTATTGTTATAGGTATCTCAACTCATTTTCAACTAGGTATAATTTGTTATAAAACAAACTAGTTAGTAATAGTTTTCTTCTAACAAAGTTTTATATAATTAAATTCTGTTTTCTAAGAAGAGTTTTTAGTAAATTATTTTTCTGTTAATTAATGTATATTAATTAATAATAAGTTTTGTTTTACTCTTTGTTAGTAAAACTATAGTTACCTCATATAGTAGTGTTTATCAAAACTTTTAAAACCATACTAAGATTTTTCTTAACAAAACTTTAAATGGATTTAATTCTGTTATTAATAAAATATTTTATTATTTCCTTGCTGTCAACTATTTTTTTAATACAAGTAGTTTTACTATGTTAGTAGTGGTTTACCCATCACCTTTTTGAAAACAAAACTTTGTGTGTTCTCTTGCTTGTGATTTGTGCATTGTTTTCTCTTGATTATTTACTAGTTCATTACTGATTTTTTTGAGTTACAATATTTTTTTTGTATGCTTATTGAGTGCTTTTGTTTGCTTCGTTAGATTATCCGGAGTGCGAGGCTTGTTACCTAGAGTCTCTCGAGTACGATGATCGTCAATCAGGCAAGTCACTTTGATCATCTTTACCCATGTTTTTATTGCATTAGTTCTTCCATCACCCCAATTGCATGAAAAGTAGGTAATTGGAAACTTGGTTACTTGTTGTAGTATCATGTGGTAGGATCTCCTCAAATCCCTTGTCACATTGGCCCTGGGAAACGTTGATTCATTCTTGCTATGCTATTAGTAGACGGGGTTGGTTGTGTGATTCATGAGAGTTGAGAGAGTTAATAATTTCAAGACCTACATGATGATCAAGTCTTCAAGACTTCAAGTTTTCAACTTACCTCTGGGTGGATGATGGTTGAACGGCGCCCTGGAGAAACCAGTGGTTAGCCTAGATGATGCTGGAGATGTGCCAGTATTCATGCGGAAAGGTCCACCCAGGCACAAAGAGATGGATGGATGCTTCAAGACCCAAGGCTTACCTGCACAGCCACAAGTCATTATGGGCTCTGGCTTGGTTGGATATCATGGTGACCCTGGACAGGCGGTGCTACGAGATGTAGAAGAATGGTAGGACAAGATGGGCACCGACAGAGTCGCAGGGAAACCCTTTGGACGACCATGTTTTGGTCATCCGTTTCTCAAAACACCCTGAAGTGCAAGAAATCAAATGGAGGCGACCAAATCTTGTGGGGAACGTGTGCAAAACTCTGCAAAGTACTCAAACCTAATCGATTAGCCGTGTCCACGGTCATGGACGACTTGAGCCAAAGGAACTGAAACTTCCGGAACCCTCAACATAATTAATATGATGATGTGGGTATTAATAACTTGGGTATGAGAATTGGTTGGTGGAACCATCTCATTAATCAACCAACTTAGTAATAAATTTTGCTTAGCCCTCTCTTGTTGTAGGAAAAATTGGCTTTACGCAAAAACTTACTACTCCACCTGCCATATTTGCATATAGATCAGATGATTATCTTTTCACCCCTCTCTTGTGACTTTGCCGGCATATTCCATATGGTGACCTACACGGCTGCAACGTATCATGTTGCAGAATACTTTTCCGACCAGGAGTGAGGATACGCTCTACGCTCGGTGAGATGCCCTTGGAGTCAGATGGACTCATCTACCTTCGATGCTTCCGCAAGATTTAGTTATTCTCATGAGTTGGCCTTCAGCCACTTTATTGTAATCTTTATTGTAATAAAGGACTCGATATGAGATTCCGATTAATATAATGCTGTGTGATTTCCCTTTGATATATACATTGATGTACCGTGTGTGTACCAGCATGATCTTGGGATGGTACGGAAACACCGGAGATTCGACCTTTCAGGTCGGGTCGCTACAGAAATGGTATCAGAGCACACGCTAACCGTAGGACGTAACCTCTAGGATTGGAAAGCCTTAGGACTTATTTCTCTTTGTCTTTAAAAATTCTTATACTCTCATCTACTCGTTTCTGACTTCTCTCCGATTATTTCAAAATTTATAGATGGCCACCTTCATCCCAGTGTTGATCACGGAGTTTTGCCAGCCTGACGCAACGATGCCCTTTGGCAAGGAGCTGATGAGGATCGTCAGGGACGTGAGGATTGCTTTGCCGAGCATCACCGGGACACCTATCATGTCCTTTCCCCAAGATGGACGCTACAGGATCGAGGTGCACATTCCAGGGAAGACCTTTGGGAATCGGATGGAACCCATCGACTTCAAGTTTGTGGCACCCAGCTGGATACTTGGGAGAGACATGGCCATTCATCGTGCCCTTGGACGTATTCAGGAGGAATACAGAGGTGGAACCATTTCACCAGGACTCAGCGTGGTTTGTCGTAGGGATGCCAATGGAAACATCATAACCCATCCCACTGCAGACACCACCATTTCCTATATCCAGACCTTGGAGACTCACATCAGGACTCTGGAGCTTCGAGTTCGTGCTGATACGAAGACAATCAAGAATCTGATGAACCGCGAGATTGACCTCGAAGCTGACTTACGGGAAGCCGAGTACAAGCATGAGTATGAGGTGAAGGATTTCTTAGAGAGGATCGACAAGCTGAACACTCGCATCGCCACTCTGGAGGAACATATGGACATGGGTGAAAATCTTCATCCTGAGGGAGACTTGGCTCCTTTCATCAGCGACGATGATGACTATGAGGAGAGCACCACTGGAGGAGGCTCAGTCACCATGTACTTCTGAGGAAGACTTTAGTTATGCCCCCATGTATCTTCATTTTCGTCGTTAAAGCGTAGGTCGATGTTTAGTTTGATTGAGACTTGTATTCCTGATGTTTGAATCTTTGAGTTGAATAAATGAATGACTGTTTGGTGTGATATGTTTGTTGCATTGCATATGGGTAGTGAATTTCCCCTTTTAGGCCCTTGTTCTATTCTAATTCTCACCCCTCTGAAAACAGCAAGATGCCTCCACGACGTGAGTCCGACTTCACCTTCCCGCCGGAACTCACGCAACTCCTCCAGCAGCAGAATGCATTGATGCAGCTACTGATCCAGAATCAGACCAATAACCAGAACAACAACCACCACCATCCACCTCAGGCTGACAATCTCACCCGTTTTCTGAGGTTGAACCCTCCAACTTTCTCCAGCAGCACTGAGCCCATTGTGGCAGATGACTGGCTCCGTAAGATGGAGAGGGAACTCATCACCGCTGGATGTACTGACGCTGAGAAGGTGCGCTTTGCCGCACATCAACTGGATGGACCAGCAGCTTCATGGTGGGAGAACTACACCACCACATATCCTATTACTGATGTAACTTGGGAGCAGTTCAAGCAAGCTTTCCGCACCGCACATGTCTCAGCTGGAGCTATGAGTCTGAAGAAGCGCGAGTTTCGCAACTTGCGCCAGGGTAATCACTCCGTGGCCCAGTATGTGGACGACTTCAGCACATTGGCTCGTTATGCACCAGGAGACGTGGCCGATGATGCGGCCAAGCAGGAGAAGTTTCTGGAAGGACTCAACGATGAGTTGAGCATGCAGCTGGTAGTGGCTACTTTCAACAACTACCAAGAACTGGTGGACAAGGCCCTCATCTTGGAGGGAAAACAGCAACAACAACGGCAACTCAGCAGCTAAGAAGCCCAACCCTTTTCCCCGTGCTCAGGTGAACCACATTGATGTGGAGGAAGTCTATGATCAACCCGAGACTGTGGTTGGTAAGTTTTTATTGCATTCACATCCTGTTACAGTACTTTTTGATTCCGGTGCAACTCATTCATTCATATCAAGGGTAGTTGTGGAAAAGTATGGTTTGCCCACCAGAACCCTTAGTCGGCCCATTAAGGTCAGTTCCCCAGGAGGTATGATGATGGCAGGGATAGGATGTCATGCCTTGAAACTCAATATAGGAAACCATGTTTTTCCCACTGACCTCATCGTCTTAGAATCCCAGGGATTGGATGTAATCCTAGGCATGGATTGGATGAACAAGTATGAAGGAAATCTTGATTGCCCTAGCAAATCTGTTTCACTCACCACCCCGGAGAACAAGAGGATTAAGTATGTATCCCGACGCACCCAGATGAGTGCTCGGTTAAATTCTCTCACTGGAGTCGTTCAGGAGGAAGTCCCTGTGGTAAAGGACTTTCCGGATGTATTCCCGGAAGAATTACCAGGTATGCCACCAGATAGGGAGATTGAGTTCCTAATAGAGCTACAACCAGGGACAACCCCAATTTCCAAGAGACCCTATCGGATGCCCGCGAATGATTTAGTGGAAATCAAGACGCAGATTAAGGAGCTATTGGACAAAGGGTATATTCGCTCAAGTTCATCACCTTGGGGAGCCCCAGATCTTTTGGTGGAGAAGAAGGATAAAATCTTGAGAATGGTAGTCGATTATCGTGCCTTGAACGAGGTGACTATCAAGAACAAGTACCCTCTACCGATGATTAATGACTTGCTTGATCAGCTAGTAGGTGCCAAAGTATTTTGCAAGATCGATCTTCGATCAGGGTATCACCAACTGAAGATTCGTGAACAGGATATACCCAAAATAGCTTTCACCACAAGGTATGGCTTGTATGAGTATACTGTCATGTCCTTTAGCTTGACTAATGCCCCTGCCTACTTCATGAATTTGATGAACAAAGTGTTTATGGAATATTTGGACAAGTTTGTCGTGGTGTTCATCGATGACATTTTGATATTCTCCAAGAACGAGGAAGAACACAAGGAACACCTGCGTTTAGTTCTGGAGAAGCTTAGAGAACATCAGTTATATGCCAAGTTTAGCAAATGTAAATTTTGGCTGACGGAAGTCGGATTCCTTGGACATATTATTTCCGGAGAAGGAATAGCCGTAGACCCCGCTAAGGTTGAAGCCATCACCGAGTGGAAGTCACCCACCTCAGTTAAGGAGATCCGCAGTTTCCTCGGACTTGCCGGATATTACTGGAGGTTCATTGAGAATTTCTCAAAGATTGCCAAGCCCATGACGGAGTTGTTGAAGAAAGAGTCTAAGTATATTTGGACTGAGGAATGTGAAGCCAGTTTCCAGGAGTTGAAGAAACGTTTGGTCACAGCCCGAGTGTTGATTTTGCCCAATATTCGGAAGGACTTCCAAGTTTATTGTGATGCTTCACGTCAAGGACTTGGAGGAGTACTCATGTAAGATGGAAAGGTTGTAGCTTATACATCCAGACAACTACGACCTCATGAGTTGAATTATGCCACCCATGATTTGGAACTAGCAGCCGTAGTGCACGCACTCAAGACCTAGAGACATTTCCTTGTCGGAAATAGTTGTGATGTTTACACCAACCATAAGAGCCTGAAGTATATCTTCATGCAGAAAGAGTTGAACCTCAGATAGAGGAGATGGTTAGAGTTAATCAAGGACTATGACATGATATTACACTACCATCCAGGTAAGGCAAATGTGGTAGCAGATGCCTTGAATCGGAAAACTTATGTAAACACACTCACAGCGGGAGGATTACCCCAGGAGTTAGCCGATGATCTCAGAGAGCTCCGGCTAGAGATAGTTCCAAGAGGATATGTTCCCACACTAGAAATCCAATCCACCTTGACCAAAAGAATTCGCGAAGCTCAGAAGACGGACAAGGAGATAGCTGAGATTAAGCAGAGAATGAAAGATGATAAAGCTAAAGGTTTTCGTGAGGATGAACAAGGAACTCTGTGGTTTGAGAACCGAATCTATGTGCCCAATGACCCAGAGCTCAGGAAGTTGATACTTCAAGAAGCCCACGATTCCCCTTACTCGGTACACCCAGGAAACACCAAGATGTATCTAGATTTGAAGGAAAGTTATTGCTGGACGGGTATGAAGAAGGATATTGCGGAACATGTTGCAATATGTGATGTTTGTCAGCGAGTAAAGGCGGAACATCAGAAGCCAGCAGGGTTACTCCAACCTTTGCCGATACCCGAGTGGAAATGGGAAAAGCTTGGTATGGACTTCATCACAGGATAACCCAGGACCCGTTCAGGTTATGATTCCATCTGGGTAGTGGTAGATCGCTTGACCAAGGTGGCCCATTTCATTCCAGTGAAGACCACCTATACCAGTGCTAAGCTAGCCAAGATATATATGACCAGGATCGTATGTCTGCATGGAGTTCCGAGGAGTATCGTGTCAGATAGAGGAACACAATTTACCTCAAAGTTTTGGCATCAGTTACATGAAACTTTGGGTACAAGACTGGAGTTCAGTACAGGTTTTCATCCACAGACCGATGGACAGACTGAGAGAGTCAACCAGATTCTGGAAGACATGTTGAGAGCTTGTGCGCTAGATTATGGATCCAGTTGGGATGACAACTTACCTTACGCAGAATTCTCATACAACGACAGTTATCAGACCAGTCTAAAGATGGCCCCTTTCGAAGCTTTATACGGAAGGAGGTGCAGAACACCACTGATGTGGGATGGTGTTGGAGACCGAAAACTTTTTGGTCCCGACCTTATCCGAGATTCTGAAGAGAAAGTCAAGTTGATTCGTGACAGACTCAAGATAGCTCAATCTCGACAGAAGAGTTATGCTGACAGCAAACGCAAGGAAGTAACGCATGAAGTGGGAGACCGAGCCTATCTTCGTGTGTCCCCACTTCGAGGAATCAAGAGGTTTGGTGTTAAAGGATAGTTAGCACCCAGATTCATAGGCCCCTACAAAATTCTTGAACGTAGAGGCGAAGTTGCATACAAGCTGGAATTGCCGGAAGGATTGTGTGGAGTTCATGATGTGTTCCATGTGTCCCAGCTGGAGAAATGCCATGATGAGATGGCTGAAATTCCCTTGAGAGACATAGTGCCCCTAGAGGCCATACAACTTGACAGTGATCTGACCTATGAGGAGAAGCCTGTCAGAATCCTCGAGACTACCAACAGAGTTACCCGCAGCAGGATCATCAAGTTCTGTAAGGTTTTGTGGAGTCACCACACCGAGGAAGAAGCCACTTGGGAACGCGAAGAAGATCTTCATAGAGACCACCCGCACCTATTTTCTAGCCAACCCGAATCTCGAGGGCGAGATTCATCTTAAGGTGGGTAGGTTTGTAACATCCCAAAATTCCATTTTGGAATGTTATGAAATATAGCTATGCATCACCATCATCATTGCTTGAATGTATGAAATAGTTGAAATGCTTCTTCTGACTTTCTGAAAGCCAATTTCTATTTTCCAATGATGTTGCTTTCACCTATTTGAAAACCTTGGAAAAAGTTCAAAATAAGAGGGGAGTAACATGACACTCCACACCAGGGTCATCTTGGTGATATAATTGAACAATAAGAACCAGGGAGTCTTTTGAAAAATATTTGCAAAAGGTTTTAAAACCAAATAGGCAATTTCTGAAAATATTTTTTTTTTCCAAACTGTTCAAATGACAGAATAAAAACGTTCATTAAATGGCATTTATTATTCTGATAATTTTGGTATATAATATTCCTATATTTGGAGTTAAATCAAATGCTTTAAAAGAGTTTTTATTGCTCTGTTTATTAAAAATGGGAAAGTTTTTAAAGTCTTTAAAGCCCTGTCGGCCCAGTCTGCCATTAAAGCCCGACCCCGATTTTCCTTAGAATCGGCCACCGACGCATCCGGATTTCTCTCCCTCTCTTTGACAGCGGGACCCACGCGACCGACCGCAGGAATCACGCGGTCACCGCCTACCTCGCGCCTGAGCCCTCGCCGGAGATCGCACACCTCGCTGGATCTTCTCCTCCTTCCTTCCCCAACCCCACCCGCGGCCCTATATAAGAGCGGCCAGTCCTCCGCGCTCCATCCCCCTCCGAACCCCTCTCTCCCCTACGCCAGTATGCCCCGACGACCTCATCGGAGTTCCTGCCGCCCCGAGCCTCCCGGCGCTCGTAGCCGTCGACTCCGTCCTCCCCTTGTCCGTCCGACGCCACCACTCGATGCCGGACGTCAGCCGCCGTCGCCTGGACCCATCCTATGCCTCCCTCGACCACTGGAGCGCCGCCCCAACGACCTCACCGCTTCGGACTCACCGGAGAACCCCTCGCCGGCGACCCCTTTTCTCTGTAAGCCCTCTCACCCGTTCGATCGTGGATCAGCGGCCTCGATTAGAAGATTTAGGACGCATATCTTTTTTCTTTAAGCTTCGGTCACCGCTCGTTAGTTCCTGCGCACACGCTAGCCTAGCCAACCACCACTTGCCACGTAGCACTGACCGGTCGGTAGATTTTTTTTCCTGTTTTGTTTTGGTTAACAGAAACTGTTCTGATTTTGTTTTAGCTATATCTTTTAAACCATTTAATTTTTTTAATTAATTCTTTTTGCATTAGCTCACTTATTTCATGTAGTTTCACCCTGTGGTCTTAGAATTTAAATTTGAACCTTAGAATTTGAATTGAATCAAATTTGCTCAAATCACTCAAATCTGAATAACTAGAGTTTAAAAATAGATTTTGATAAGAATCTTTTTGCTACTGCTTGGTATTAGTTAGGACTATCATCATGCTTAGTTTGAGGATTTTTAGGATGTATTTGTTTAGTGTTCTAGCTATAAACATATTCTGCCTAGTAGTTAGTATAGTTTAGTTAGTTTAGTTTTTAGTTAGTTTAAATCAGATTTGTTATAATTTGTTTTAGTAGGTTCTGTTGCTTAAACATTAGGTGTTTTACTTACTATTAATAAAAATATAAAATTTCTTAGTTTATTTCTTTATTGTTATAGGTATCTCAACTCATTTTCAACTAGGTATAATTTGTTATAAAACAAACTAGTTAGTAATAGTTTTCTTCTAACAAAGTTTTATATAATTAAATTCTGTTTTCTAAGAAGAGTTTTTAGTAAATTATTTTTCTGTTAATATAATGTATATTAATTAGTAATAAGTTTTGTTTTACTCTTTGTTAGTAAAACTATAGTTACCTCATATAGTAGTGTTTATCAAAACTTTTAAAACCATACTAAGATTTTTCTTAACAAAACTTTAAATGGATTTAATTCTGTTATTAATAAAATATTTTATTATTTCCTTGCTGCCAACTATTTTTTTAATAAAAGTAGTTTTACTATGTTAGTAGTGGTTTACCCATCACCTTTATGAAAACAAAACTTTGTGTGTTCTCTTGCTTGTGATTTGTGCATTGTTTTGTCTTGATTATTTACTAGTTCATTACTGATTTTTTTTGAGTTACAATATTTTTGTTGTATGCTTATTGAGTTATTTTGTTTGCTTCGTTAGATTATCCGGAGTGCGAGGCTTGTTACCTAGAGTCTCTCGAGTATGAAGATCGTCAATCAGGCAAGTAACTTTGATCATCTTTACCCATGTTTTTATTGCATTAGTTCTTCCATCACCCCAATTGCATGAAAAGTAGGTAATTGGAAACTTGGTTACTTGTTGTAGTATCATGTGGTAGGATCCCCTCAAATCCCTTGACACTTTGGCCCTAGGAAACGTTGATTCAATCTTGCTATGCTATTAGTAGACGGGGTTGGTTGTGTGATTCATGAGAGTTGAGAGAGTTAATAATTTCAAGACCTACATGATGATCAAGTCTTCAAGACTTCAAGTTTTCGACTTACCTCTGGGTGGATGATGGTTGAACGGCGCCTTGGCGAAACCAGTGGTTAGCCTAGATAATGCTGGAGATGTGCTAGTATTCATGCGGAAAGGTCCACCCAGGCACAAAGAGATGGATGGATGCTTCAAGACCCAAGGCTTACCTGCACAGCCACAAGTCATTATGGGCTCTGTCTTGGTTGGATATCGTGGTGACCCTGGACAGGCGGTGCTACGAGATGTAGAAGAACAGTAGGAAAAGATGGGCACCGACAGAGTCGCAGGGAAACCCTTTGGAAGACCATGTTTTGGTCATCCGTTTCTCAAAACACCCTGAAGTGCGAGAAATCAAACGGAGGCGACCAAATCTTGCGGGGAACGTGTGCAAAACTCTGCAGAGTACTCAAACCTAATCGATTAGCCGTGTCCACGGTCATGGACGACTTGAGCCAAAGGAACTGAAACTTCCGGAACCCCCAACGCAATTAATATGATGATGTGGGTATTAATAACTTGGGCATGAGAATTGGTTGGTGGAATCACCTCATTAATCAACCAACTTAGTAATAAATTTTGCTTAGCCCTCTCTTGTTGTAGGACAAATTGGCTTTATGCAAAAACTTACTACTCCACCTGCCATATTTGCATATAGATCAGATGATTATCTTTTCACCCCTCTCTTGTGACTTTGCCGGCATATTCCATATGCTGACCTACACGGCTGCAACGTATCAAGTTGCAGAATACTTTTCCGACTAGGAGTGAGGATACGCTCTACGCTCGGTGAGATGCCCTTGGAGTCAGATGGACTCATCTACCTTCGATGCTTCCGCAAGATTTAGTTATTCTCATGAGTTGGCCTTCAGCCACTTTATTGTAATCTTTATTGTAATAAAGGACTCGATATGAGATTTCGATTAATATAATGTTGTGTGATTTCCCTTTGATATATACATTGATGTACCGTGTGTGTACCAGCATGATCTTGGGATGGTACGGAAACACCGGAGATTCGACCTTTCAGGTCGGGTCGCTACACATGTCAGCATGGAGAACGAGCACGTTTGACGCTACATGGAAGCTTTAGAGGCCAGGTCCGACAATACCTGGCAGATTCTTCGGGGATCTCACTGGAGCTATGTTCTTGTGATGGTTCCTTCTCTTTGGGTGTCCACCGCCAACCCCGATATCCGCCGGGCACTAGGGTTCTAGCTAGATCGATATATTAGCTAGCTACTATTATGATGTATTATTATGATGTATTAGCTAGATCGATGGAGATTAGCCGATGTATTGAAAATTATCCAAGATTATGCAGATGAGATCTTTTCTAAGAACTATACTATATATGTATTCGATGATGCATTATTAATTAACTATCAGTTATTTTGCTTCTTGAATGCATGCTAATTTAAATATTAATTTGTTTTATCTATATTATTATGGACTAGTTATTAAGCTATGGACAATACCGGTAGAGCTCATGAAGAGGACATCTTCGACAAGATACGCTCCTTCGAAAACCCAGCGGACCTTCGAGGTGAATCACATGATCATGATGATGGCTCACAATATCTGAACGATCACGGTGATGGATGTGAGACCGAGGAAGCCTAGCAGGTTCACACAAAGATTCTTCGTCACATGCATCACGTCGATTGCATTGCGGACCTCTAAGGCTTTCCAATATTCAAGTTCCCAAAATATAGATTTCTTCTTCCACATGGGTGCGTGTCCGTTGGCGTCATTCGGAATAGATTGTCCGCTAGGACCCTTTCCAAAGATTACCTGTAAATCCTTGACCATATCAAATATATATTCACCAGTACGTAGGCCAGGCTTCTTCCGGTTATCTGGCTCACCTTTGAAATGGTTGCCTGCCTTTCTTAAAATATGCTTGATCGGTAGAAATCGACGATGTCCCAGGTACATATTCTTCTTACATTTATCCAAATATATACTTTCAGTATCATCTAAACAGTGCGTGCATGCATTGTATCCCTTGTTTGTATGTCCTGGAAGGTTACTAAGAGCAGGCCAATCATTGATGGTTACAAACAGCAACGCTCGTAGGTCAATTTCCTTCTGTGTGTGCGCATCCCACACACGCACACCTGGTTTTTTCCACAACTGTAGAAGTTCATAAACTAGTGGCCTTAGGTAGACATCAATGTCGTTGCCGGGTTGCTTAGGGCCTTGAATGAGCACTGGCATCATAATGAACTTCCGCTTCATGCACAACCAAGGAGGAAGGTTGTAGATACATAGAGTCACGGGCCAGGTGTTGTGACTGGAGCTCTTCTCGCCAAAAGGATTCATGTCGTCTGTACTAAGACCAAACCATAAGTTCGTTGCGTCAGCTGCAAAGTCCTTGAACTCCCTCTCAATTTTTCTCCACTACGACCCATCAGCGGGTGCTCGCAACATCCCGTCTTTCTTACGTTCTTCTGTGTGCCATCGCAACAACTTGGCATGCTCTTTGTTTTGGAACAAACGTTTCAACCGTGGTATTATAGGAGCATACACCTTGGCAGGAACCCTCTTCCTGTGGCGTTCGCTCTCCACATCACCAGGGTCATCGCGGGGGATCTTATAGCGCAGTGCACCGCATACCGGGCATGCATCCAAATTGTCGTACTCCTCACCGCGGTAGAGGATGCAGTCATTAGGGCATGCATGTATCTTCTGCACCTCTAATCCTAGAGGGCAGAGAACCTTCTTTGCTTCGTACATACTTTCAGGCAATTCGTTATCCTTTGGAAGCATCTTCTTTATCATTATCATCAATTCTTGAAATCCCTTGTCAGTTACACCATTCTTCGCCTTCCATTGTAGCAATTCCAGCGTGGTACCCAGCTTTTTCTCGTCATCTTCACAATTTGGATACAATAATTTCTTGTGATCCTCTAACATGCGTTTCAACTTCAACCTCTCCTTATCATTTTTGCAGTTTCTCTTTGCATCAGCAATGACCTGACCCAAATCATCAGTGGGCTCATCTGATGCCTCTTCTTCAGCTTCCCCCATTGATGCCTCTTCTTCGACTTCCCCCATTGTTGTATCAGCGAAAGGATAGTTGTCATCATCCTCTTCTTCTTCATTGTCTTCCATTATAACCCCTCTTTCTCCGTGCTTGGTCCAACAGCTATAGCCAGACATGAAACCGGACTTCAGCAGGTGGTAGTGAAGGGTTTTTGAGTTAGAGTAATTCCTATCATTCTTACAGTCACGACATGGACAACACATGAAACCATTCTACTTATTTGTCTCAGCCACACGAATAAAATCATGCAGGCCATTAAGAAACCCTGGACTTAGTCGGTCATCGTATATCCATTGTCAGCTCATGTTCACTACACAACATCGAAGTGACCAAATAAATACAACTTCATCATCACATTACAACCAAAAGTAGAGCTAGCAGTGACCAAATGTTATTACTGCAAATAACGGATGCTTATAGTTCATACATATACATCTCATAAAACAACACCAACTATCTAAAACATGTGAATACAACAACAAATGTGATCATAATCGCAACTAAAGTAACAATTGAGCCAACAGCATAATGATACCAAGCCTCTTTATCGATGGCATATTTTCTAATCTTTCTAAGCTTCAAGCGCATTCCAACCATCTTGTTCTTGTGATCATCAACGATATCGGCAACATGCAACGCCAATCCCATCTTCTCATCTTCAGTTCTTTTCAATTTTTCTTTCAAATGATCAATTTCTTTTTCAGCTTGTGTTAATTTCTCGAGCAAAATTGCATAGTCGGTTGGAATTTCTAGTTCAACTACTTCCTATAGATAAAAATATCTACGTCAATTTGGTGACATAATTAATTGTCATAGACATTAGATAATGTGTGAAATAGTTATAAAAGATAATTAACAACATACCACATCTGAATCATAGACTAGACAAGGGCCGACGTGGGCGGATACCATAACCATTACACTTTAGAATAACTAACAATAATACAAGTAAGTAAATCGTACACGCAGCTATCTAAATCATACAAGTAAAAAAATTAAAAAGATTTTAAGAAGAACAAGAGGCTCACCAAGGTGGCCGGTGCCGCGACGAGATGGTGCGGACGATGGACGGTGGTTAGGACGGCCGGGGATGGGAAGGCACACCAAATAAACCACACCTACACATATGCAACCTAACAAGTTAATTTGAGCTCAAATTGGATATAAATCAAATAAACTCCCACAAATCACATATCACATATCTTTGAGCATACCACAAGCTAATCTAGCAAGAGATGAAGGAGCAAAGTTGCTAACCTTTATGAACACTTGGATAGATGGGGTGCCTTTAAATCTTGACAAATCCTTGGCAAAATGGAGGATGAGCTTCGAGCAAGAAGAAGAACATGGGAAGTCACACCAAATAAACCACACCTACACATATGCAACCTAACAAGTTAATTTGAGCTCAAATTGGATATAAATCAAATAAACTCCCACAAATCACATATCACATATCTTTGAGCATACCACAAGCTAATCTAGCAAGAGATGAAGGAGCAAAGTTGCTAACCTTTATGAACACTTGGATAGATGGGGTGCCTTTAAATCTTGACAAATCCTTGGCAAAATGGAGGATGAGCTTTGAGCAAGAAGAAGAACAGGGGAGAAAACAGAGCTCTATTGATCGGTTGCGGACGGATGTATATGTAGGAAGTCTTTATTATCGGCTGGTGTCACCAGCCGATACTAAAGGTTGCCCTTTAGTACCGGCTGGTGACACCAGCAGGTACTAAAGGTGCAAGCGGGGCCCATGTCTGACCAAAACCCTGCTATGCCCCCTTTAGTACCGTCTCGTGAGACAAACCGGTACTAAAGGTCCCTCACGAGCCGGTACTAAAGGTCGCCCTGCTCCTAGCCGTTGTAGCCGGCACGAACCTGGACTAATACCATCTTTAGTACCGGTTCGTGACCAGACCGGGACTAAAGCTCGGGACGAAAGGTCTGTTTTCTACTAGTGCATGGAAATACCGTATATAGGTAGGTATAGTGGACTCATATGGAAAAACTTGGTTTAAGGATTTTGGATGCACAAGTAGTATTTCTACTTAGTACAAGTGAAGGCTAGCATGAGATTGAGAAGCACCCAACCAAGAAGCAAAAAATCACATAAGCGAGCATTAAGCATAACTAACACTGAATAATGCACCATAAGTAGGATGTAATTTCGTAGCACAACTATTGACTTTCGTGCTTGCATAGGGAATCACAAACCTTAACACCAATATTCTTACTAAGCATAATTACTCATCAACATAAATCACATATCACTATTGTCATGTGTCAAAACTATTACAAGGAATCAAGTTTAGTTTGTCCAATGATCTTCATGAAAGTTTTTATTATATCCCTCTTGAATATCTATCACATTGGGACTAGTTTCATATGTTGCAATTGCTTTTCATAAGCTCACATGGATATAAATGAAGAACATGAGCACACAAGTTTCATCTGTCAAAATAACATGAGTGGGGCATGAGAGAATTTCTTCATAATTACTAACTCTCAAATTAATATAAGTGAAGCATGAGAGCATTTCTTCAAATATGTGAAAGCACGCCGTGCTCAAAAACATATAAGTGAAGCATAACAGCAATTCCTTTGCTCAATAGATTTAACTAAAGCATAAAGAGCAATTCTAGCAAATCATAGCATATTTTGGCTCTATCAAATAGGTGTGTGAAGCAAGGATAAATCAAACAAAGCAAAGATACAAGACGCTCCAAGCAAAACACATGATATGTGAGGAATAAAAATACAGTTCCAAGTAGTATACTGATGGTTGTTAGAAGAAAGAGGGGATGCCACTCGGGGCATCCCCAAGCTTAGTTGCTTCTTACTCTTTGGATATTACCTTGGGTGCTGTAGAATCCCCAAGGTTTGACTCTTCTAACTCCTTATTCCTTCATCCATCGTGATCTCACCCAAAACTTGAAAACTTCAATCACACAAAACTTAACAAAATTTTCGTGAGATCCGTTAGTATAATAAAGCAAATTACCACTTTAGGTACTATTGTAAACCCATTCATATTTTATTAATGCATTATACCAATTGTATTCTAACTTTACCATGACTTATACTCCCGATACAAGCCATACATTCATCAAAATAAGCACACAATGCAATGAAAACAGAATCTGTTTCAGAGAGGACAGTCTATAGTAATCTGTACTCTACCCATACTTATAGAACTCTAAAAAATCTGAAACATTAGGAAAATGTAAATAATTTGTATAGAAATACTGTGTTAAAATTACAGCTCAATATCAAGTTCCAGTAAAAAATGGTAATTCATGCACTTGGAACAAAGTTTTTGTTTCAGATTCAGCATTGTTTCTACTCATCTTATGGATCATCCTAAAGGAATTACTTGGCACAAACACTAAATAAAACATAAGAACACAATCAAAACAGAATCATAATTGTGCAAAACACTCCAAAACAGAAAGGAAAGGATAAAAAAAATTATTCATTGGGTTGCCTCCCAACAAGCGCTATTGTTTTACGCCCCTAGCTAGGAAAATGCATAGATTCAAGTATTGTCATCCTTAGTTTCCAACTCCTTAAGCACACAACAAGAGTTTTTCAAGAATCTATCATGCATATTCTCAATAACAATACATTTAGTAATAAGGTTGAAAATTTTGTTCTTCCCATTAAGATTGTTTACCACTTCAACAAAATTGGGATGAATACTAATCATTTTAAGATCCTCATTGTTTTTATTAGAAGTGGTACCCTTGTTATTGGGAACTTGCATGGATTTGCAATCTTTACTAATGGGAGTTCTTTCAATAGACATATAGGTAGAGAAATCCGAACTTAAATTATGAAAGATTTCCTCCAACTTATCAATTCTAGTGGGGCTTTCCTCAATTCTTTTATAGACTACGGGTTCTTTTTTCCTTTAATATTTTAAGAGAGTCTCCCACCTTTAACCCCTCTATTGGCAAGATTATGCATCCTTTTATCCAAGTTATCGATATTTTCCTCGGTGAGCATTTTCTTTTCAATATTCTAACCTTTTCATAACATGCTCAAGAGTTAAAATTGTTTCATTGAAAATGTTAGGTGGAAAAGCCACTAAATTTCCCAAAGAGTTATAAGCATCCAAAGCGGGGCATATCAAGAAGTTGCCATCGGTAATCGTATCAAGGACGAATCTATACCAAGTGGTGATGCCCACATAAAAATAGCGAAGAAGAACAATGGTAGATTCTTTGCGAGTAGACCTATTATGAGCATTGCAAATTCTATACCAAGCATATTTAATATTCCCCCCTCCCCTTTATTTAAAATTAAGAACTTCATTCTCAGGAGTAAATGCAATAACGGAAGAACTAGCCATAGTGAAGAGATATGCGAACAAGAGATCTGACGAAAAAAGGCAAACGAAAAAGAGAGGGTGAATAAAATGGCATATTTGTGAAGTGGGGGAGAGGAAAACAAGAGGCAAATGGCAAATAATGTAAATTGCAAGGAGATGAGATTTGTGATTAGGAAGCTGGTAGATGAGATTGCTTCCTCCACGGCAACGGCGCCAGAAATTCCTCTGACATGGCTTGAGACTGCATCGGTACTTCCCGAAAGAGGAAGGGATGATGCAACACAGTGACGGTAAGTATTTCCCTCGGTTATGAAATGAAGGTATCAATCCGTAGAGGAAGATCACGCACCCACGTAAATAGCACATGCACACAAACAACAAATACTTGCAACCTGACACGAAAGAGAGGTTGCCACACTCTCTACGGTAATAAGATAGATTAGGTAATGATAGTTTTGGCAAATAGGTCTCGCAAGAACACAAAGTAAAATAAGTAAACAAAAAAGTGCAGCAAGGTATTTTTGGGTTTTTTGGATTAATAGATCTGAAAACAAAATATGCAAATAGTAGACCGGAAAGCAATATGTTGGAAAAGTAGACCCGGGGGCCGTACGTTTCACTAGTGGTGTTGGGGATATAACCCCGTGGTAAGATCCGCTCAGGAGGGGCCGGGGCATACCTGACGGCTCATTATCATATGGGCTGGAAAAGGAAGGCTAGGCCGCATGGCGGATCACCAGATGGGCTGAGACGGAGGCCTAGAGATAGGAAGAAGGCATAAGACCCGGGCAGGTGGGCCGCCCGGAGACAGCTTGGCAAGGAAGGCAAGGTGGCTTAGAGACGGAGTCAGACATGTTGTAAGAGTCGGTATGAGAATTGTGTAACCCAGGGTCTTGACCTCCTAGATACAGGCAAGACCCGGGGACGGCTTAGATAGAAACCAATCGATCGAGAGCTAGGTCAAGCGAATACGCTCCCTTGTAATCGATACTCCAATAAATACACACAAAGCAGGACATAGGCTTTTACCTCATCTCAAGGGACCGAACCTGGGTAAATCCGTGTATTTCGTCCCGACTAACCCCTTTGAGTCCACCGCCCTAGCGATGTACTTGAACCTAAGGCTTCAGAAATCTACCGTGACAAAATCATGACAGTTGACGCCCACCGTGGGGCCAGAGTGCGGTGGTGTTGTGTTCTCAAAGGGCTCTCTCCCAAGGATTGAAGGATACGCCGTCGACTTGATGACAAAGAGTTGCCGTGACAAACTCTACATCGACAATTCAGGATGGGGGCCAGAAGCCGGCTCAATCGAATATGGCTACCGGGTTCCCATTGGCAAGATGCACGTGTTCATCAGCAAGCTGGACAGATCTTCACCCGGGTCGGACATTTGCACCGACCTCGTCGAGCCGGCCCGGCGCGCGACACCCGCCTAAGTTCAACCCGGGCAAAAGAGTGTTTCCGTCGGCTTTACGCGGGATAGGGGGACTCTTTATCGGGAGAGACCTTGGCTTTCTCAAATGAAGTATCTTCCAGCAAGGATGGGGAATCAATCTATCAACTTCATGGCGGCGGGCTAGGGGGCTATGCCGATGGTGACAGTATTCCGGAGCCCTATGACCCGCCGAGTCGAGCCGCCGTGTTCATGGCAGGCCCTTTTGGAAATATTCCGTAGAGGCAATAATAAATTAGTTATTATCATATTTCCTTGTTCATGATAATAGTTTATTATCCATGCTAGAATTGTATTGATCGGAAACTCAAATACATGTGTGGATACATAGAGAACACCATGTCCCTAGTATGCCTCTAATAGACTAGCTCGTTGATCAAAGATGGTTAAGGTTTCCTAGACATGGACATGGGATGTCATTTGATAACGGGATCACATCATTAGGAGAATGATGTGATGGACAAGACCCAAACTATAAACGTAGCATATGATCATGTTAGTTTATTGCTACAGTTTTCTGCATGTCAAGTATCTGTTCCTATGACCATGAGATCATGCAACTCACTGACACCGGAGGAGTACCTTGTATGTATCAAACATCGCAACGTAACTGGATGACTATAAAGGTGCTCTACAGGTATCTCTGAGGGTGTCTGTTGGGTTGGCATGGATCAAGACTGGGATTTGTTGCTCCGTATGACGGAGAGGTATCTCAGGGCCCACTCGGTAATACAACATCACAAAAAGCCTTGCAAGCAATGTGACTAGAGTGCTAGCCACGGGATCTTGTATTACGTAACGAGTAAAGAGACTTGCCGGTAATGAGATTGAACTAGGTATGGAGATGCCGATGATCGAATCTCAGGCAATTAACATACCGAAGAACAAAGGGAACATCATACGGGATTAACTGAATCCTTGACATAGAGGTTTGACCGATAAATATCTTCATAGAATATGTAGGAACCAATATGGGCATCCAGGTCCTGCTATTGTTTATTGACCGTAGAGGTTTCTCGGTCATGTCTACATAGTTCTCGAACCCGCAGGGTCTGCACACTTAAGGTTCGGTGACGTTTCAGTAGTATAGAGTTATGTATGGTGGTGACCTAAGGTTGTTCGGAGTCTCGGATGTGATCCCGGACGTTACGAGGAGCTCCGGAATGGTCCGGAGGTAAAGATTGATATATAGGAAGTCCTATTTTGGTCACCAGAAAAGTTTCGGGTTCATCGATAGTGTATCGGGAGTGCCGGGAGGGGTACCGGGGACCATAGGGAGGGGTGTCTCGACCCAAAGGGCCTCATGGGCTGTGGGAGGAGTCAAGCAAGCCCTTTGTGGGCTGGCCGAGCCCCCTACTAAGGCCCATGCGGCTAGGGGTGGGAAAAACCCAAATGTGGAGAGGTGGAAAGAGTTTCCAAGTGGAAAGGAGGAATCCTACTCCTAATAGGATTAGAGTAGGACTCCTCCACCTCCAATTTCGACCAAACCTTGAGGGTTTGAGGCTGCCTCCTCCCCTCCCTCCCTCATACATATACTAGAGGATTTAGAGGGAAGAGCTAACCCTAATTGCCATGTGCTGCCCTCTTCTTCCTCTAGATCTGTTTCTCCTCTAGATTAGTTCTGCGGTACTTAGGCGAAGCCCTGCAGGATTAGTTCACCACCACCGCCACCATGCCGTTGTGCTTCCGGAGAACTCATCTACCTCTCCGCTCCCTCTTGCTGGATCAAGAAGAAGGGGATTGTCATCGTGTCGTACGTGTGCTGAACGCGGAGGTGCCATCCGTTCGGTGCTAGATTGGAAAGACCGTGATCAAGATCGCGAGACGATTCATGATTGGATCGCAGGACGGATCGTGATGGGATCGTGGGACGGATCGTGATTGGATCTCGAGATGGATCACGATGGGATCGCGGGACGCTCGGCGATTTGGATCCCGAAGACGTTCGACTACATCAACCGGATTTCTTAACGCTTCCCGCTTAGCGATCTACAAGGTTATGTAGATCCACTCTCCCTCTCGTAGATGCTCATCACCGTGGATAGATCTTGCGTGTGCGTAGGAAAATTTTTGTTTCCCATGCAACGTTCCCCAACAGTGGCATCATGAGCTAGGTCTATGTGTAGATGAGATCTCGAGTAGAACACAAAGGAGTTTGTGGGCGTTGATGCTTAGATTGCTTCCTCCCTTGGTCATGTTTTGGTTCAGTGGTATTGCAGGATGAAGCGGCCCGGACGAACCTTACTCATACGCTTATGAGAGACTGGTTCCATCGACTGGCGTGTAACTTTGTTGCACAAACATGGCAGGCGGGTGTTTGTTTCTCCTACTGGAGTTGGATGGGATTCAACAAAGGCGGTCCTTGAGAAGGTTGAAAAGCAACTTATGTATCACCATTGTGGTTTTTGCGTAGGTGAGAATTGTTCTTGCTAGATACCCGTAGCATCCACGTAAAACTTGCAACAACAATTAGAGGACGTCTAACTTGTTTTTGCAGGGTATGTTATGATGTGATATGGCCAATTACATGATGAGATATATGTGATGTATGAGATGATCATGTATTGTATAGAATATCACGACTTGCATGTCGATGAGTACAGCAACCGGCAGGTGCCATAGGGTTGTGTTTAATTATTGTATGACCTACGTGTCAATCATTAAGCGCTATGTAATGCTTTACTTTATCTCTAAGCGGTAGCAATAGTAGTAGAAGCATGGTGGGCGCAACAACCCCGATTGCGACACGTTGATGGAGATCAAGATGATGGAGATCATGGTTTCGTGCCGGTGACGATGGAGATCATGCCAGTGCTTTAAGGATGGAGATCAAAAGTACAAGTTCATGGCCATATCATGTCACTTGTCAAGATTTGGATGTGATGTTAATCATTTTATGCACCTTGTTTTGCTTAGGACGACGCTAGCATTATAAGGTCATCCCTCACTAAAATTTCAAGATCAATTGTGTTCTCCCCGAGTGTGCACCGTTGTGAAAGTTCATTGTGTCCAGACACCACGTGATGATCAGGTGTGATAGAATCTATGTTCACATACAACGGGTGAGCCACCCCCTTATGTCACTTATGATTAGAAGGCTTATGTCCTTAATGCACCGCTCGGTGCGCCACCCCCTCTAGCGTCGTCTGTAGATGTTGTGAACATCTGACAGGCGTGTTCTGATGACTACTTGATAGTTTAGTGCATGATGCATTATGGCTTAGAATTGTGGCTCCTAAACATTTTGAATGTCATGGAACATATGTGATGTTATAAGAGCTGAAATTGGGATCTCAGGCTCGTGCCCGTGTTGTGAGATATGAAATCTCCAACAAGATTCTTTGCGTGCGGGAAGAAGGAGAATAGCTCAATCATTGAGCATGTGCTCAGATTGTCTGGGTGCTACAATCTCTTGAATCGAGTGGTATTTGATCTTCTCGATGAGAAAGTGATTGATATAGTTTTCCAAGTCACTGTCACTAAGCTACTACAGCTTCCTGATGAACTATAAAATGTCGGGGATGGAAATAATGACCCCTGAGATGTTCGCAATGTTTGACACCACGAAGGTAGAAATCACTAGTTTCGAGAAGGGCAAGGGCAAGGAGGGAAACTTCATGCATGGCAAGTCAGTTGCTGCTCTAGTGAAGCAACCCAAAGTTGAACCCAAACCCGAGACTAAGTGCTTCTATTATGAGGAGAGCAGTGAATGAAGCGGAACAACCCTAGATACTGTTTGAAATATGCCCTAGAGGCAATAATAAAATAGTTATTATTATATTTCCTTGTTCATGATAATCGTTTATTATCCATGCTATAATTGTATTGATTGGAAACACATTGCATGTCTGGATGCATAGACACAACTATGTCCCTAGTATGCCTCTACTAGACTAGCTCGTTGATCAAAAATGGTCAAGGTTTCCTAGCCATTAACATGAGATGTTGTTTGATGATGGGATCACATCATTAGGAGAATGATGAGATGGACAAGACCCAACTATAAACATAGCATATGATCGTGTCAGTTTATTGCTACAGTTTTCTGCATGTCAAGTATTTGTTCCTATGACCATGAGATCATGCAACTCACTGACACCGGAGGAGTGCCTTGTGTGTATAATACGCCACAACGTAACTGGGTGACTATAAAGGTGCTCTACAGGTATCTTCGAGGGTGTCTCTTGGGTTGGCATGGATCAAGACTGGGATTTGTTACTCCATGTGACGGAGAGGTATCTCAGGGCCCACTCGGTAATGCAACATCACAATAAGCCTTGCAAGCAATGTGACTAAGTGTTAGCCATGGGATCTTGTATTATGGAATGAGTAAAAGAGACTTGCCGGTAACAAGGTTGAACTAGGTATACAGATACCGACGATTGAATCTCGGGCAAGTAACATACCGAAGAACAAAGGGAACATCATACGGGATTAACTAAATCCTTGACATAGAGGTTCGACCGATAAATATCTTCATAGAATATGTAGGAACCAATATGGGCATCCAGGTCCCACTATTGGTTACTAGCCATAGAGGTGTCTCGGTCATGTCTACATAGTTCTCGAACCCGCAGGGTCTGCACACTTAAGGTTCGGTGACATTTCGGTAGTATAGAGTTATGTATGGTGATGACCGAAGGTTGTTCGGAGTCCTAGATGAGATCCCGGACGTCATGACGGGCTTCGGAATTGTCCGGAGGTAAGGATTGATATATATGCAGTCCTGTTTTGGTTGCCGGAAAAGTTTCGCGCTCATCGGTAGTGTACCGGGAGTGCCGGTAGTGTACCGGGGGACCATCGGGAGGGGTATTTTGACACAAGAGGCTACATGGGCCGTGGGAGGATGAATACCAGCCCTTAGTGGGCTGGTGGAAGTCCCACAAAGGGCCCATGCGGCTGGGAAGAAAAGCCCAAAGAGAAAAAGGTGGGAAAAGGCAAAAAGGCTAAATAAGGAAGGAGTCCTAATCCAACTAGGAGTGGAGGAGGAGGACTCCTTTGCTCCTTGCGCCAAGGGAAAAGTTCTGGCCCTTGGTGAGCTAGCCTCTTCCCTCCCTCCTACTATATATACTAGAGGTTTTGAGGGTCTTGAGACACAGAAAAACAGCCACATGTTGCCTCTCCTCTAGATCGTAGTTTCTCCTCTAGATCTGTTTTCAGCGATGCTTAGGCAAAGCCCTGCTGGAATAGCTCCACCACCATCGTCGCAACACCGTCGCACTACCGGAGAACTCTTCTACCTCTCTGCTCCCTCTTGCTGGATCAAGAAGGCGGAGATCGTCATCGAGCTGTACGTGTGCTGAACGCGGAGGTGTCGTCCGTTCGGTGCTAGATCGGAAGGACCGTGATCAAGATCGCGAGACAATTGGTGATTGGATCACGGGACAGATCGTGATGACATCGCAAGATGGATCGTAATGAGATCATGGGATGCTCGGCGATTTGGATCGTGAAGACGTTCGACTACATCAACCGCGTTTCTTAACGCTTCCCACTTAGCGATCTACAAGGGTATGTAGATCCACTCTCCCTCTGGTAGATGCTCATCACCATGGATAGATCTTGCGTGTGCGTAGGAAAATTTTTGTTTCCCATGCAACGTTCCCCAACAGTGGTATCAGATCTAGGTCTATGTGTAGATGAGATCTCGAGTAGAACACAAAGGAGTTTGTGGGCGTTGATTGTTTGATTGCTTCCTCCCTTGGTAGTGTTTTGGTTTAGCGGTATTGTGGGATGAAGTGGCCCGGACCAACCTTACTCGTATGCTTACGAGAGACCGGTTCCATCGACTGACGTGTAACTTCGTTGCACAAAGATGGCTGATGGGTCTCTGTCTCTCCTACTTTAGTTGCTTCGGATTCGACAAAGGCAGTCCTGGAGAAGGTTGAAAAGAAACTTATGTATCACCGTTGTGGTTTTGCGTAGGTGAGAATTGTTCTTGCTAAATACCCGTAGCAGCCACGTAAAACTTGCAACAACAATTAGAGGACGTCTAACTTGTTTTTGTAGGGTATGTTGTGATGTGATATGGCCAATTACATGATGTGATATATGTGATGTATGAGATGATCATGTGTTGTATAGAATATCACGACTTGCATGTCAATGAGTTCGACAGCCGGCAGGAGCCATAGGGTTGTCTTTACTTATTGAATGACCTGCGTGTCAATCATTAAGCGCTATGTAATGCTTTACTTTATCGCTAAACGGTAGCTATAGTAGTATGAGCATGGTGGGCGCGACAACCCCAATGGCGACACATTGATGGAGATCATGGTCTCATGCCGGTGACGATGGAGATCATGCCGGTGTTTTCAAGATGGAGATCAAAAGCACAAGTTCATGGACATATCATGTCACTTTTGATTTGCATGTGATGTTAATCCTTTTATGCACCTTGTTTTTCTTAGCATGACGGTAGCATTATAAGGTGATCCCTCACTTCTATTTCAAGATCAATTGTGTTCTCCCCGAGTGTGCACCGTTGTGAAAGTTCGTCGTGTCGAGACACCACGTGATGATCGGGTGTGATAGACTCTACGTTCACATACAACGGCTGCAAGCAGTGTTGCACACGCAGAACACTCGGGTTAAACTTGACGAGCCTAGCATGTACAGACATGGCTTCAGAACACAAGAGACTGAAAGGTCGAACATGAGTCATATAGTAGATATGATCAACATGATGATGTTCACCATTGAAACCACCTCAACTCACGTGACGATCGGACTTGAGTTGGTGAATTTGGATCATGTATCACTCGAATGACCGGAGGGATGTCAATTTGAGTGGGAGTTCTTAAGTAATATGATTAATTGAACTCATTATCATGAACATAGTCAGCAGTGTCTTTGCAAATTATGTTGTAGATTACTAGCTCACGTTGTAGCTCCCTTGAATTTCTATATGTTCCTAGAGAAATAGAGTTGAAAGATAATGGTACCAATATTGTGGACTGGGTCCATGATCTGAGGATTGTCCTCATTGCTGCACAGAAGGCTTATGTCCTTAATACACTGCTCGGTGCGCCACCCCCTCTAGTGTCGTTTGTAGATGTTGTGAACATCTGACAGGCATGTTCCGATGACTACTTGATAGTTCAGTGTGTCATGCATTACAGCTTAGAATTAAGGCTCCAAAATGTTTTGAACGTCACGGAACATATGAGATCTTCTTAGAGCTGAAATTGTGATCTTTGGCTCGTGCCCATGTTGTGAGATATGAGATCTCCAACAAGATTCTTTTCCTACAAGATGAAGGAGAATAGCTCAATCGTTGAGCATGTGCTCAGATTGTCTGGGTACTACAATTGCTTGAATTGAGTGGGAGTTGATCTTCCACATAAGATTGTGATTGATATACTTCTCCAAATCACTGTCACTAGGCTACTAGAGCTTCGTGACGAACTATGAAATGCTAGGGATAGAAATGATGATCCCTGAGCTATTCGCGATGTTTGACATCGCAAAAGTAGAAATCAAGAAGGAGCATCAAGTGTTGATGGTTAGTAAAACCACTAGTTTCGAGAAGGGCAAGGGCAAGGAGGGAAACTTCATGGATGGCAAGATAGTTGTTGCTCGAGTGAAGCAACCCAAGGTTGAACCCAAACCCGAGACTAAGTGCTTCTATTATGAGGAGAAAGGTCGTTGAAGCGGAACAACCTTAGATACTTGGTAGATAAGAAGGCTAGCAACGTCGACAGAAGTATATTTGATATATGTGTTATTGTTGTGTACCTTGCTAGTACTCCTAGTAGCACCTGGGTATTGGATACCGGTTCGGTTGCTAAATGTTAGTAACTCGAAATAAAAGCTATAGAATAAACGGAGACTGACTAAGGGTGAGGCGAAGATGTGTGTTGGAAATGTTTCCAAGGTTGATGTGATCAACATCACACGCTCTCTCTACTTTCAGGATTAGTGACGAACCTAAATAAATGTTATTTGGTGTTTACGTTGAGCATGAATGTGATTAGATCGTGTTTATTGCAATACGGTTATTCATTTAAGTTAGAGAATAATGGTTATTCTGTTTACCTGAATAATACCTTCAATGGTCGTGCACCCAATGAATGGATTGTTGTATCTTGATCGTAGTAGTACACATGTTCATAACATAGATGCCAAAAGATACAAAGTTAATAATGATAGTACCACATACTTGTGGCACAACGGCTAAATGTCATATTGGTGTAAAGTGCATGAAGAAAACTCCATGATGATGGATCTTTGGACTCATTCGATTTCGAATCGGTTGAGACATGCGGACCATGCCTCGTGGGCAAGATGACTAAAACCCCGTTTTCAATATGATAGAGCGGGGAAAGTAACTTATTGGAAATGATACATGTTGATGTATAAGGTTCAATGAGTGTTGTAGCATGCAGTGGATATTGTTGTTTTCTTACCTTCACTAATGATTTGAGTAGATATAGTGTATATTTACTTAATGAAACACAAGTCCGAATCATTTGAAATAGTTCAAACAAATTCATAGTGAAGTTTCAGACCATTGTGACAAGAAGATAAAAATGTGTACGATATGATCGTGGAGGTGAATATCTAAGTTACGAGTTTGGCATACAACTTTAGACAATGTGGAAGTTGTTTCACAACTCACGCCACCTGGAACACCATAGTGTGATGGTGAGTCCGAACGTCGTAGTCGTGCCCTATTGGATATGGTGCGAATTATGATGCTCTTATCAGTTTGCCACTATCGTTTTTGGGTTATGCATTAGAGACAACTACATTCACTTTAAATAGGGCACCATCTAAATCCGTTGAGATGACATCGTATGGTTTGACAGAAACCTAAGCTGTCATTTCTTAATGTTTGGGGCTGCGACGCTTATATGAAAAAGGTTTTTACCTCAAGAGCTCGAACCCAAAGTGGATAAATGCATCTTCATAGAATACCCTAAGAATAGTTGGGTATACCTTCTATCTCAGATCCGAGCACAAAATGTTTGTTGCTAAAACGGGTCCTTTCTCAAGAAAGAGTTTCTCTCGAAAGAATTGAGTGGGAGGAAGAAAGAACTTGATGAGGTTGTTGAACCTTTGTTTCAGCCATAGAGTAGCGCAGCACAAAAAGATGTTTCTGTAAAGCCTACGTCAGTTGAAGAGGGAGTTAATGATCATGATCATGAAGCTTCGGATCAAGTTACTATCAAACCTCGTAGGTCAACAAGGACACGTACTACTCCTGCGTGGTATGGCAACCCTGTCTTAGAGGTCATGTTGTTGGACGACGATGAACCTACGAACTATGGAGAAGCGGTGATGGGCCCGGATTCCGACAAATGGTTAGAGGCCATGAAATCTGATCAAGGGTCCATTTATGAAAACCAAGTATAGACTTTGGTGGACTTGCTCGTTGGACGGCAGGTCATTGATTACAAATGGATCTTTAAGATGATGACAGACGTTGATGGTGAATGTCACCATTGATAAAGATCGACTTGTCACAAAGAAGTTTTCGCCAAGTTCAAGGAGTTGACTACGATGAGACTTTCTCACTCGTAGCGATGCTAAAGTTTGTTGGAATTATGTTAGCAGTTGCTGCAATTTTCATATTATGAAATCTGGCAGATGAATGTCAAAACATCGATTCCTTCCTTGAGGAAAGGTTGTATGAGATACAGCCAGAAGGTTTTGTCAGTCCTAAGGATGCTAAAAGGTGGGCAAGCTTCAGTGTTCCTTCTATGGACTGAAGCAAGCATCACGGAGTTGGAATATACACTTTGATGAGGTGATCAAAGTTTTTTTTGTCTATGCAAGGTTTATGAGAAACTTGTATTTACAATAAAGTTAGTGGGAGCACTATAGAGTTTCTAATAAGCATATGTGGATGACATATTGTTGATCAGAAATGATGTAGAATTTTTGGAAACCATAAAGGGTTGTTTGAATAGAACTTTTCAAAGGAAGACCTGGATAAAGCTACTCGATTGTTGGGCATCGAGATCTATAGGGATAGATCAAGACATCTGATAAGACTTTCAATGAGTACATACCTTGACAAGAATTTGAAAGAAGTTCAAAATGGATCAGTCAAAGAAAGAGTTCTTGCCTGATTTGTAAGGTGTAAAATTGAGTGAGACTCAAATCTCGACCACGGCAGAAGAAAGAGAAAGGACGAAAGTCGTCCCCTATGCCTTAGCCATAGGCGCTATATTATGCCATGCCGTGTACCGCACCTGGTTTGTGCCTTGCCATGAGTCTGTCAAGGGGTACAAAAGTGATACAGGAGTGGATAACTAGAGGACGGTCAAAGTTATCCATAGTAACCAGAGGACTAAGGAGTTTTTCTCAATTATGGAGGTGATAAAGAGTTCGTCGTAAAGAGTTACGTCGATGCAAGCTTTAACACTAATCCGGATGACTCTTAGTAGCAATCCAGATGCATATAGTGGAGCAGCCATTTGGAATAGCTCCAAGTGGAGTGTGGTAGAAGTGTCTACGGTAAGACATAGAGATTTGCAAAGTACACACGGATCTGTATGTCACAGACCCATTGACTAAAAAGACCTCTCTCACATGCGAAGCATGATCGAGCCCCAGAACTCATTGAGTGTTAGATTCATAACAATGCGAATCACATGGTGATGTGAACTAGATTATTGACTCTAGTTCAAGGGGAGACTGTTGGAAATATGCCCTAGAGGCAATAATAAAATAGTTATTATTATATTTCCTTGTTCATGATAATCGTTTATTATCCATGCTATAATTGTATTGATTGGAAACACATTGCATGTGTGGAGGCATAGACACAACTATGTCCCTAGTATGCCTCTACTAGACTAGCTCGTTGATCAAAAATGGTCAAGGTTTCCTAACATTGACATGAGATGTCGTTTGATTACGGGATCACATCATTAGGAGAACGATGAGATGGACAAGACCCAAACTATAAACGTAGAGTATGATCGTGTCAGTTTATTGCTACAGTTTTCTGCATGTCAAGTATCGGTTCCTATGACCATGAGATCATGCAACTCACTGACACCGGAGGAGTGCCTTGTGTGTATCGTATGTTGCAACGTAACTGGGTGACTATAAAGGTGCTCTACAGGTATCTCCGAGGGTGTGTGTTGGGTTGGCATGGATCAAGGCTGGGATTTGTTACTCCGTGTGACGGAGAGGTATCTCAAGGCCCACTCGGTAACGAAGCATCACAATAAGCCTTGCAAGCAATGTGACTAAGTGTTAGACACGGGATCTTGTATTACGGAACGAGTAAAAGAGACTTTCCGGTAATGAGGTTGAACTAGGTATACAGATACCGACGATCAAATCTTGGGCAAGTAACATACCGAAGAACAAAGGGAACATCATACGGGATTAACTGAATCCTTGACATAGAGGTTCGGCCGATAAATATCTTCGTAGAATATGTAGGAACAAATATGGGAATCCAGGTCCCGCTATTGGTTATTGACCGTAGAGGTGTCCCGGTCATGTCTACATAGTTCTCGAACCCATAGGGTCTGCACATTAAAGGTTCGCTGACGTTTCGGTAGTATAGAGTTATGTATGGTGATGACCGAAGGTTGTTCAGAGTCCCGGATGAGATCTCGGACATCATGAGGAGCTCCGGAATGGTCCGGAGGTAAATATTGATACATAGGAAGTCTTGTTTTGGTCGCCGGAAAAGTTTCGGGCTCATTGGTAGTGTACCAGGAGTGTCGGTAGTGTACCGGGGGACCATCGGGAGGGTTATTTCGACCCAAGAGGCTACATGGGCTGTGGGAGGATGAATACCAGCCCTTAGTGGGCTGGTGGAAGTCCCACAAAGGGCCCATGTGGCTGGGAAGAAAAGCCCAAAGAGAAAAAGGTGGAAAAAGGCAAAAAGGCTAAATAAGGAAGGAGTCCTAATCCAACTAGGAGTGGAGGAGGAGGACTCCTCTCCTCCTTGCGCCATGGGCAAAGTGCTGGCCCTTGGTGCGCCAGCCTCCTGCCTCCCTCCTCCTATATATACTAGAGGTTTTGTGGGTTTTCAGACACAGAAAAACAGCCACGTGCTGCCTCTCCTCTAGATCGTAGTTTCTCCTCTAGATTGGTTTTCAGTGATGCTTAGGTGAAGCCCTGCTGGAATAGCTCCATCACCATCGCCACAACGCCGTTGTGCTGCCAGAGAACTCTTCTACCTCTCCGCTGCCTCTTGCTGGATCAAGAAGGTGGTGATCATCATCGAGCTGTACGTGTGCTGAACGCGGAGGTGTCGTCCGTTCGGTGCTAGATCGGAAGGACCGTGATCAAGATCGCGAGACGATTCATGATTGGATCGCGAGACGGATATTAATGAGATCGCGGGATGGACCGTGATGAGATCGTGGGACGATTCATGATTGGATCGCGGGACGGATCGTGATGGGATCGCGGGATGGATCGTTATTGGATCGCGATGGGATCGCGGGACGCTCGGCGATTTGGATCGCGAAGACGTTTGACTACATCAATCACGTTTCTTAACGCTTCCCCCTTAGCGATCTACAAGGGTAGATGCTCATCACCATGGATAGATCTTGCCTGTGCGTAGGAAATTTTTTGTTTCCCATGCAATGTTCCCCAACAGATACTTGGTGGATAAGAAGGCTGACAACGTCGACAGAAGTATATTTGATATACGTGTTATTGATGTGTACCTTGCTAGTACTCCTAGTAGCACCTGGGTATTTGATACCAGTTCAGTTGCTAAATGTTAGTAACTCAAAATAAAAGCTACAAAATAAATGGAGACTAGCTAAGTGTGAGGTGACGATCTGTGTTGGAAATGTTTCCAAGGTTGATGTTATCAACATCGCATGCTCTCTCTACCTTCGGGATTAGTGACAAACCTAAGTAAATGTTATTTGGTGTTTGCTATAAGCATGAACATGATTAGATCGTGTTTATTGCAATACGGTTATTCATTTAAGTGAGAGAATAATGGTTATTATATTTACATGAATAATACCTTCAATGGTCATGCACCCAATGAGAATGGTTTGTTGAATCTTGATCGTAGTAATACACATGTTCATAACATTGAAGCCAAAAGATGCAAAGTTAATAATGATAGTACCACATACTTGTGGCACTGCCGCTAAATGTCATATTGGTATAAATTGCATGAAGAAACTCCATGTTGATGGATCTTTGGACTCATTCGGTTTTGAATCGGTTGAGACATGCAGACCATGCCTCTTGGGCAAGATGACTAAAGACCCCATTTTCAGTATGATGGAGCGGGCTAGTAACTTATTGGAAATAATACATGTTGATGTATGCGATCTAATGAGTGTTGTAGCGTGCAGTGGATATCATTATTTTTCTTACCTTCACTGATGATTTGAGTATATATGAGTATATTTGCTTAATGAAACACAAGTATGAAACGTTTGAAAAGTTCAAACAAATTCAAGTGAAGTTTAAGATCATCGTGACAAGAAGATAAAAATGCCTACGATATGATCATGGAGGTGAATATCTGAGTTATGAGTTTGGCATACAAGTTTAGACAATGTGAAAATTGTTTCACAACTCACGCCACCTGGAACACCATAGTGTGATGGTGTGTTCGAACGTCATAGTCGTGCTCTATTGGATATGGTGTGTACTATGATGTCTGTTATTGTTTTGCCACTATCGTTTTGGGATTATACATTACAGACAACTACATTCACTTTAAATAGGGCACCATCTAAATCCGTTGAGATAAAACCATATGAATTATGGTTTGATAGAAACCTAAGCTGTCATTTCTTAATGTTTGGGGATGCGACGCTTATGTGAAAAAAAGTGTTCACCTAATGAGGTCAAACCCAGAGCAGACAAATCCATCTTCATGGAATACCCTAAGAACAATTGGGTATACCTTCTATCTCAGATCCTAGCACAAAGTGTTTGATGCTAAAACGGGTCCTTTCTCGAGAAAGAGTTTCTCTCAAAAGAATTGAGTGGGAGGAAGATAGAACTTGATGAGGTTGTTGAACCTTTGTTTCAGCCATAGAATAGCGCAGCACAGAAAGATGTTTATGTGGAGCCTACGTCAATTGAAGAGGAAGTTAATGATGATGATCATGAAGATTTGGATCAAGTTACTATCAAACCTCATAGGTCGACAAGGATGCGTACTACTCCTGAGTGGTACGACAACCCTGTCTTAGAGGTCATGTTGTTGGACAACAATGAACCTACGGACTATGGAGAAGCGATGATGGGCCCGGATTCCAACAAATGGTTAGAGGCCATGAAATCTGAGAAAGGATCCATGTATGAAAACCTAGTATAGACTTTGGTAGACTTGCTCGTTGGACGGCAGATCATCGAGTACAAATGGACCTTTAAGATGAAGACAGACGTTGATGGTAAATGTCACCATTTATAAAGCTCGATTAGTCGCAAAGAAGTTTCTGACAAGTTCAAGGAGTTGACTATGATGAGACTTTCTTACTCCTAGCGATGCTAAAGTCTGTTCAAATTATGTTAGCAGTTGCTGCATTTTTAATTATGAAATCTGGCAGATGGATGTCAAAACATCGTTTCCTTAACGGTTTTACTTGAGGAAAGGTTGTATGTGATACAATCAGAAGGTTTTGTCAGTACTAAGGATGCGAAAAGGTGGGCGAGCTCCAGCAATCCTTCTATGGGCTGGAGCAAGCATCTCCGAGTTGGAATATACGCTTTGATGAGGTGATCAAAGTTTTTGAGTCTATACAAAGTTTATGAGAAACTTGTACTTACAATAAAGTGAGTGGGAGCACTATAGAATTTCTGATAACCATATGTGGATGACATATTGTTGATCAGAAATGATGAAGAATTTCTGGAAAGCATAAAGGGTTGTTTGAAAAATGATTTTCAAAGGAAGAACTGGATAAAGCTACCTAATTTTTGGGCATCAAGATCAACAGAGATAGATCAAGATGCTTGATGAGACTTTCAATGAGTACATACCTAGACAAGATTTTGAAAGAGTTCAAAATGGATTAGTCAAAGAAAGAGTTCTTGTCTGATTTGTAAGGTGTGAAGTTGAGTGAGACTCAAAGCTCGACCATGGCAGAAGAAAGAGAAAGGACAAAGGTTGTCCCCTGTGCCTTGTCCATAGGCTCTATATAGTATGCCATGCTATGTACCGCACCTATCTGTACCTTGCCATGAGTCCCTCAAGAGGTACAAAAGTGATCCAAGAGTGGACCACTGGACAGCGGTCAAAATTATCCTTAGTAACTAGAGGACTAAGGAGATGTTTCTCGATTATGGAGGTGATAAAGAGTTCATCGTAAAGAGTCACATCAATGCAAGCTTTAACACCAATCTGGATGACTCTTAGTAGCAATCCGGATACGTATAGTGGAGTAGCCATTTGGAATAGGTCCAAGTGCAATGTGGTAGAAGTGTTTACAGTATGACATAGAGATTTGCAAAGCACACATGGACCTGAATATCGTAGACCCGTTGACTAAAAGACCAATCTCACATGCAAAGCATGATCAAGCCCCAGAACTCATCGGGTGTTAGATTCATAACAATGTGAATCACACGGTGATGTGAACTAGATTATTAACTCTAGTGCAAGTGGGAGACTATTGGAAATATGCCCTAGAGGCAATAATAAATTAGTTACTGTCATATTTCCTTGTTAATGATAATCGTTATTATCCATGCTAGAATTGTATTGATCGGAAACTCGGATACATGTGTGGATACATAGACAACACCATGTCCCTAGTATGCCTCTAATAGACTAGCTCGTTGATCAAAGATGGTTAAGTTTTCCTAGCCATGTGCATGAGATGTCATTTGATAACGAGATCACATCATTAGGAGAATGATGTGATGGACAAGACCCAAACTATAAACGTAGCATATGATCGTGTTAGTTTATTGCTACAGTTTTCTGCATGTGAAGTATCTATTCCTATGACCATGAGATCAAGCAACCCACTGACTACGGAGGAGTACCTTGTGTGTATCAAACGTCGCAATGTAACTGGGTGACTATAAAGGTGCTCTATAGGTATCTCTGAGGGTGTCTGTTGGGTTGGCATGGATCAAGACTGGGATTTGTTGCTCCGTATGACGGAGAGGTATCTCAGGGCCCACTCGGTAATATAACATCACAACAAGCCTTGCAAGCAATATGGCTAAAGTGTTAGCCACGGGATCTTGTATTACGTAATGAGTAAAGAGACTTGCCAGTAACGAGATTGAACTAGGTATGGAGATGCCGACGATCGAATCTTGGGCAAGTAACATACCGAAGAACAATGGGAACAACATACGAGATTAACTAAATCCTTGACATAGAGGTTCAACCGATAAAGATATTCATAGAATATGTAGGAACCAATATGGGCATCCAGGTCCCGCTACCGTAGAGGTGTCTCGGTCATGTCTACATAGTTCTTGAACCCGCGGGTTCTGCACACTTAAGGTTTGGTGACGTTTCGGTAGTATAGAGTTATGTATGGTGGTGACCGAAGGTTGTTCATAGTCCCGGATGAGATCATGTACGTCAAGAGGAGCTCCAGAATGGTCCAGAGGTAAAGATTGATATATAGGAAGTTATATTTTGGTCACCGGAAAAGTTTCAGGCTCATCAGTAGTGTACCTAGAGTGTCGGGGGGGTACCTGGGACCACCGAGAGGGGTGTCTTGACCCAAAGGGCCTCATGGGCTGTGGGAGGAGTCAAGTCAGCCCTTAGTGGGTTGGCCAATCCCCCCCCCCCCACTAAAACCCATGTGGCTAGGGGTGGGAAAAAACCAAATGTGGAGAGGTGGAAAGAGTTTCCAAGTGGAAAGGAGGAACCCTACTCCTAATAGGATTGGAGTAGGACTCCTCCACCTCCAATTTCGACCAAACCTTGAGGGTTTCAGTCTGCCTCCTCCCCTCCCTCCCTCCTATATATACTAGAGGATTTAGAGGGAAGAGCTAACCCTAATTGCCATGTGCTGCCCTCTTCTTCCTCTAGATCTGTTTCTCCTCTAGAATAGTTCTGCGGTGCTTAGGCAAAGCCCTGCAAGATTAGTTCACCACCACCGCCACCACGCCGTTGTGTTACCGGAGAACTCATATACCTCTCCTCTCCCTCTTGATGGATCAAGAAGGCGGGGATCGTCATCGTGTTGTATGTGTGCTGAACGTGGAGGTGTCATCCCTTCGGCGCTAGATCAGAAGGCCCGTGATCAAGATCGCGAGACAATTCATGATCCGATAACGGGATGGACCTTGATGGTCGTGGGATGGATCACGATGGGATCGCGGCATGCTCGGCGATTTGGATCGCGAATACGTTCGATTACATCAACTGCGTTTCTTAACGCTTCTCGCTTAGCGATCTACAAGGGTATGTAGATCCACTCTCCCTCTCATGGATGCTCATCACCATGGATAGATCTTGTGTGTGCATAGGAAATTTTTTGTTTCCCATGCAATGTTCCCCAATAGGCCCAGCGCCGGCTTCCAACGGTGCGACCTCCAGAGCGGTGGCTATGGCGGCCCCGCCCAATGTGGAACCTCCAAAAACGCTGGCTCAGATTTTACTGGAGCTCATGGAGGAGCTAACGACTCTGATGGTGACGGAAGTGACAGCTGAGAATCAGGCGGAGCGTAACACCGAGATTAACCGGATCAAGGAGCAGATGGATCAGGCCCAGGAACATATCAATGCAATGCAAGCTCAGATCAATGCTGGGTCGGAGCATTTGAGGGCGGAGGCTCTCCGTTTTGATCTAGCTCGGCGGGCGTCAGAGGCGGTTCGGCGTAGAAGGACTCAAGTCGGACTACCCATCCAGCCTCGGAATCTTTTCAACACTCGTGGGGCCGGGCCATGTATGCCACCAATGTTGACCAGGGCAGCAGAGGCGCCATGGCAGTTAGACCCGCCATGGAGGAACAAACCTTTGTCGCGGCATGATGTGATGCTGCCTGGCCATTATTCCAATCCGGTGGAGAACATGATAGTGGCGGCTGCCAGGCTTGATGCCCTCCCCTTGGCTGAAGGAACGTCGTTTGCTGAAGAAGCAAGGAATGTGGTTAACCTGTTGTAGACAGCGGTGGCTCGGCAAGAGAGGTACACGCATAGCCAGAGAGGTGTGCACTCCACACCGGTTCATAGCCATAGCTACAGGCGGTGCTTTGAGTCGCCGGTGGTTTCCAGCAGTGAGCAGAGGCGGAACTTGCCCAATAACAATACACCTGAGATGGACATTCAGGGGCCTATGGATAGGGGACGGGCTCAGCGAGGATCAACATCGGTGATGGATTACCCAGAGGTCCCTAAGCCGGCACCGGCAACACCCGTTAGTGCTTCTTCCAAGGGATTTGGTGTGCGGTGTCTCACAGCGGGTCTGACAAGTGCATGTTTTCCCAAGGACTTTAAGGGGCCACGGAAGGTGCCCAATTACACGGCAGATCTGCCACCAGAGGCTTGGATCGAAAGCTATGAGCTTGCTATTGAGATGCTAGACGTCAATGAGGCGGTATGTGCGAAATACTTCGTCATGATGTTGGAAGGACCGGTCCACACTTGGTTAAAGGGGTTGCCACCTAATACCATCACATCTTGGGCCGAGTTGAAAGTACGCTTCATCAAGAATTTCAAAGGAACCTGGAAGCAACCAATGACGATTGTGGATCTGGATCTTTGTGTGCAGCGAGGTGATGAGTCGGCCCATCATTGGGTGTGGCGGGTCTTGATGGTGATCCACTCGTTTGAGAATATTTTAGCATCCCAAGCAGTTCTGATTTTGGAAAGGAACTGTCACTTTGTACCCCTAAAAAAGAAGCTCGGGCGGTTAAAGCGCTCTTGTCAGGATATGGGTGAGCTCATGATGGCTCTCACCAAATATGCAGATTTAGACACTACCAAAGACCCAGACTGCGACGATGAGAAGTCAGCTCAGGGTAAGAGGGGCGGCAATGGTAAGAACCAGCAGGGAGGCGCTGGAAACGGCAACCAAGGCAAGCATAAGAACCCGGATGGTGGGTTAGAGTTTGTAGCGAACACCAACGCTGGGAATGGTTGTCCTAGGGGCAACGGAAATTTTAGGCCGACGTTCAACAGAAATAAGGAACTTGTGCCTTACAGCTTGGAAGAGGTGTTGAACAGACCGTGCTTGGCGCACAGCTGGCCAAATAAGGTGGCCACCCACACTTGGAAGGATTGCAGCGTCATGTGCCAATTTTGGGAGCACAGCCTTCGTCAAAATCATAACAATGGTAACGGCCCGTCAGGCGGCTCGGGTCCAAGCAGCTCAGGAGCCGGTTTCGGTGCTGGCGGGTCAGGTTCAGGTTATCAGGGTCAAACAATCAAAATCGAGGAAACCAAGGAAATCATCAGCAGCAGGGCAATGGTGGTCAGCAATAGAATAACCACTCAGGATATCAGAGCAACCCAAAATAGCTTAGTGGTGGGCAGTATCATGTCTTCACTACAAGCCTAGACAAGAGGGATCACAAGCTGCGCAAGAGGGCGGTCAATGCGGCCACGCCGGCTCTCCCACGGTACTTAAAGTGGTCGGAATACCCGATTACGTGGAGCCGGGAGGATCACCCGCCATGATTCGACAATCTATGTCATCTAGCTCTGGTGGTTGCTCCTTAGGTTGGAGGATACAAGTTCACAGAAGTGCTCATGGACGGTGGTAGCAGTATCAATATCCTATACTATGACACCCTCCAGCGGATGGAGTTAACTAACAAGGCTCTTAAGCCATCATCGATCGTCTTTCATGGGGTAGTGCCAGGTAAGTCGGCCTACCCAGTGGGGAAGATTGCCTTGGAAGTAGCATTTGGAGATGAATACAACTATAGGGTGGAGACCTTGTGGTTCGAGGTGGTGAAAATTAAGAGCCTGTGTCATGCTCTGTTTGGCCGACCAGCTTTTGCAAAGTTTATGGCCAGGCCTTGTTATGTCTATCTGCAGCTCAAGATGCCGGCTCTCAACGCAACGATCACGGTCCATGGTGATCGGAAGGTCGCCATTGAATGTGAGGAAGGAGACACAACTTATGTAGAGTCAAGTTGTGCAGAGGCAGAGCTTAAGTTCTACAAAGATAACATTGAACCGGCGGATATGACTCTGTTGAAGAAGCCCGGTACAGAGTCTGGGCCGCCCTTGAAGTTTGTGGAAGATGACATGAAGCTGGTGGATTTGACTCTGGGCGACTCATCCAAGCAGTTCACTATCGGGGCTAACATGGACCCCGCATAGGAAAGCACGCTCATCGAATTCATCCATGAGAATCGAGACATCTTTGCATGGAAGCCATCTGACATGTTGGGTGTACCGAGAGACTTCGCTGAGCACCACCTTAATGTGGATCCTAAGTTAAACCGATTAAGCAATTCCTCTGCCGTTTCAACGAGGAACGGCGTAAAGCGATTCGAGAAGAGGTAGCCCGGCTCTTGGCGGCTAGGTTCATCATGGAAGTATTTCACCTGGTGTGGTTAGCCAATCCTGTGCTGGTGCTCAAGAAGAACGGCACATGGCGTATGTGTATAGATTACACGGATCTTAACAAGGCATGTCTAGTTGACCCGTTTGCTCTCCCTCATATCGACCAGATTATTGATGCAACGGCGGGTTGTGAGAGCTTATGCTTCCTGGACGCCTAATCAAGGTATCATCAGATCAAGATGGCAGTTAAAGACCAAGAGAAGACCTTGTTTATAGTGCCCTTTGGAGCTTTCTGCTATGTGTCTATGTCGTTTGGGCTCAAAAGTGCATAGGCGACTTATCAACGTTGTGTGCAGAATTGCCTTCACGGTCAGATTGGGCGCAATGTTCATGCTTACATGGATGACATTGTGGTTAAGTCAAGAAAGAAGGAGATGTTGCTGGACGACTTGAAGGAAACATTTGATAACTTACGTGTCTACAAGATGATGCTTAACCCGGCTAAATGCATTTTTAGAGTTCCTGCAGGCAAGCTTTTGGGATTCTTGGTTTCGGAGCGAGGAATCGAAGCCAACCTGGACAAGATAAAGGCCATCACGTCACTAGTTAAACCGGTGAGCGTCAATGATGTGCAGCGCTTGGCGGGTCGTATTGCCGCTTTAAGGCGCTTCATCAGCCGCTTGGGGAGAAGGCTATTCCTCTGTGCCAGATGATGAAGAAGACAGATGACTTTGTCTGGAGTAAGGCTCCGGATGAATCTCTTGAAGTGCTTAAGAAGCAGTTGGTTGAGCCGCCGATCTTGGCCGCTCTGGATAAGAAGGAACCCTTGCTCCTTTACGTGGCGGCTAACAATAGGGCAGTCAGTGCTGCAGTTGTGGTAGAGTGCAAGGAGGCAGGGAAAGAGTATCTGTTCCAGAGGCCAGTTTATTATGTCAGTGGGGTGCTTAGAGAATCAAAGCAAAGATACCCACACTGGCAGAAGCTAATATACGGGGTGTTCATGGAAAATCGCAAGTTGAAGCATTATTTCCTTGGACACCAGATCACGGTGGTTAGCTCTGCTCTGTTGGGAGATATAATTCAGAATCGGGAAGCCACTGGTAGAATTGCTAAGTGGGCGCTAGAGCTTGGGCCTCTCAATTTAAAGTATGTATCTCGCACAGCTGTGAAGTCTCAAGGATTGGTTGATTTCATAAATGATTGGACGGGGTGTCAGTCGCCGGAGGAAAAGCCGGACAACACGTATTGGACAATTCACTTTGATGGATCCAGACAGTTGGAGGGATCGGGGGCTAGAGTTGTCTTAACTTCCCCCAAAGGTGATAAGTTTTGTTATGTGTTAAGGCTGATGTTTCCTTGCACGAACAATGCATCTGAGTACGAAGCTTTGCTTCATGGACTTCGTGTGGCTAAGGAGATGAACCTAAGCCGGGTTAGGTGTGTTGGCGACTCAGATCTGGTGGCGCAACAGGTGTCAGGCACATGGGACTCCAAGGACCCGCGGATGGCGGCCTATCGACAAGAGGTAGATATCATTGCTGGACACTTCAAGGGTTATCAGGTGGATCATATTGATCTTCGTAAGAACGAAGCGGCAGATGCATTATCAAGACTAGGCTCTCAGCGTAAGCTAGTGTCGCCTAACACCTTTTTAGATGTACTTTATCACCCGTCTGTTAAGCTACCTTCAGAGGAAGATCTGGCTATACCTGACCCGGAAGGGCGGCTAGTGGAGGCTTTACATGCTATTCTAGACTGGATGTTGCCATACCTAGCATACCTAACCCGGGGCGAGTTGCTTGAAGATGAGACTCTGGCGCGGCAAATGATGAGGCGTTCTAAATCTATGATCATCGTTAATGGAGAATTGCACAAGTGCAACGTCACCGGCGTCTTCCAGCGTTGTTTCTATCCGGAGGAAGGCAAGGAAAATTTATATGAAATACATGCTGGCGATTGCGGACATCATGTCGGGTCAAAGTCTTTGGTGGCTAAGGCTTTCCTGCATGGCTTCTTCTAGTTGACGGCTCATAAGGACGCGGAGGATCTAGTCCATAAGTGCGACGGGTGTCAGAAATTCGGAAGACGTGCTCATGTGCCGGCGTAGGAGTTATGGATGATACCAATCACTTAGCCATTTGCGGTATGGCGACTTGACATGGTTGGACCTTTCAAATGGTGTAAGGATAAGAAGACCCACCTCTTGGTAGCAGTGGATAAATTCACCAAGTGGGTGGAGGCTGAGCCGGTCAGTAAGTGTGATGCGGCCATAGCGGTTCGATTTGTTAAAAAAGTGATCTACCGATTTGGATACCCTCATAGCATTATCACAAATAATGGCACAAATTTATCCAAGGGGGTTATGAAGGTGTTTTGTGAAAGCGAGAACATCCGGCTGGATGTTTCGGTTGTTTCTCATCTGCAATCCAACGGTCAGGCGAAGTGGGCCAAACAGGTAGTCTTGAGAGGTATCAAGCCACGGCTTATGGTTCCTTTATAGAGAACACCGGGTTGTTGGGCTGAGGAGCTGTCGTCCGTCCTTTGGAGCATCAATACTACGCCTAACAGGTCGACGGGTTTCACGCCCTTTTTCATGGTTTATGGTGTGGCGGCCGTGTTACCAAGTGACGTACGTCATGACTCGCCGCGGGTGGCGGCTTATGTGGAAGCTGACAATGAGACGACGTGACAGGATGCATTGGATGATCTAGATGAAGCACGCGATCTTGTAGCAGCTCGATCGGTGATTTATCAGCAAGACCTGCATCGGTACCATAGCTATCGTGGTTTTATCATGGCAGATGTCCGGGTGGACGGGCTTCGGTTCAAGATCATCGCTAACAGGGTGGACTCAAAGGGGTTAATCGGGACGAAAGACACGGGTTTACCCAGGTTTGGCCCCTCAAATTGAGGTAACAGCCTACGTCCTGCTTGTGTTTATATTACTTGCGTATCAATTACAAGGAGATAAAGCTTGACCTAGTTCTCGATAACCCCTCCTCTAAGTCGCCCCGGGTCTGCCTTTATATAAGAGGTCAGAACATCCGGGTCGTTACAATTGCTAACCGAGTCTCTCTCTATCTTCTTGTCCAAGCCGTCTGTGAGTCGGCTTGCATGCCCGGGTCTTCTCAGTCCGGGCCGTCTTACGGCCCACACCGTGAGCCGCCTATCCTCTTGGGCCACTTTAATATTACGACTCACCTTTGGGCTGGTTCACGAGCCAATAACATGACCCGGAGCCTCTCCGGCGGGTCATATCCCCAACATTAGGCCCCAGGTTGAACTGAGCTTGCTCACTTCATCCTTCTCTTCCACCTTTGGCGAGTCGCTCGGAAATGACCCGGCGTGACGTCATGAGATCTGCTGACATGTCACCAAATCTTTCACTTAACTGTCGTCCCGAGGATCGAGGCGTCCGCCTCGGTCGAACGGTGTCATCGCCCGGATTTTTGTGCCTTCCTTAACCCCCTTTTAAATATGACCCGTGCCTCTATTTCTTCATCTTCTTCCTGTCGCCAACCCAGCGCCTTCGAGCTCTGCGTCGACACCGTCCGTACATCGTCCCCGACCTTGGCCGCTGCATCACCCTGAACGTACCAGAGATCCGTCCGCCTCTACCGCGCCGTCTCCGGTAAGTTTTCTTGCTCCCTAGATGGTCGCCGCCATAGTAGGGTTTTCACCGGTGCTCCGCCGCTGTTGTTTGGGCTCCAGCACCGTTATCCCCAGTGCATCCTTGACATTGCTAACACCCTTAGGATGCGCTCTCGCTCTGCCGCCGCACGCGGGCCTGTCACGCGTAATGCACGGGCCACGATGGCCCCAGTGCGTTTCTTTTTTCCTCCGCTGTTCATCGCTAGGTCAGAATAAAATTCATTTTCTCTGCCTTTGCAGATCCGTAGATATAGTGACATCTTGCGGAATCTATTTTTAGGTCTTAGTCGATTTTTCGATCTTCCCTTTCCCTGTTGAGTCGCCAAGCTCCTCCGGCTCTTATCAGTCGGGTCTTCCGCTTTATCCGTAGAGCCCTTAAACTTTTAAGCCGTCAAAAATATTTGCTTGCGCTTCGACTCATCGCGCCTTTTATCTTGCACAGCACTTAAGCCGCCAACATGTCTCGTGCGTCCAACTCATGCAATTGGGTTGGGTCATGCATTACGGAGGACTTTTTATCGGATTTTGTTCACGCGGGTACTCTTCCTCCTAAGGAAGTCATTAGCTGGCGGGTCCCAGGTGATGAGACGTGGCCCAAACCTCAGGAAGGCGAAGTGGTGGTGTTCTCTGACCATATTGAACGAGGGTTCGTGCCTCCCGGCTCCAAATTCTTTCTGGACGTCCTTCACTGTTATAATCTTCACCCACAAGATTTGGCCCCCAATTCCGTCTCAAACATATGCAATTTCCAAGTGGTCTGTGAAGCTTATCTTCAAATCAAGCCGTCTGTGGGATTCTTTCGGGAGTTCTTTTATGCTAACTGGCAAACTGAAGTGAAAGTCGGACCGAGCCTAGAACTTGGAGGCATATCTATCCAGTGGCGTAGGGATATCATCTTTCCAGCTACACAGATGCCGAGTCACCCCAAGGACTGGAACAGGACCTGGTTCTACTGCAAGGATACCTCTCCTGAGAATGAGCGTCCTTTGCCGGGTTATCGCCCTTCCCGGCTCTCAATGACATCAGAGCTTCCTGGCCGGCTATCAGCTTCAGAATGCGCAAGATATGAGCCGTCCCATGCCAAAATCAAGGCTCTCATGGCCAACGGCTTAATTAGGCTGGACCTGATCCGCTGCTGGATTTCGTGGCGGATTATGCCTTTGAGCCATAGAAGCCGACTCATGTGCGAATATAAAGGCAAGTATGACAGCTCATTATGCTTCAGTCGATCCACATTGACAGAAAATGATATTATCCTCGCCATCCGGAGCCTTGTCCATGAAGCTTCCGGCTCATGTAGCGAAATCGGCATGGCGCCTTTTAGTGCCAACAATCCGGCTCCTGATGTAGGTTTAATCTCTTCTCTTCCGTCTCTTTGTTTGCACTTTGCTGATTTAATATTCACTCTCGGGTCACTCTTATAGGCCGACTCAGACTTTTGGAAGAGGGAATATATTGCTCCTCCGAAGAAATCCAGGAAGAAGGTCCCAACTAAAAAGGCCAAAAAACATGTCCCGCAAGATAACTTGTTTGACCCACCACCATCATCCAGCTCGGAGGTAAAGCTTCAACTGTCTTGCTTGATCTTTTGCCTTCCTACTTAACACTTATTTTACTTAAAGGATGAGGCGGAGACCAGCTGTGCTAATGCCCCTGAGGTAAGTTACCTTTCCTCCGGCTCAGAATGTTTCATCCCCCGAAAGCCGGGTTATTAGAAAAGTTCCTCTTTCTCACCCTCTTGCTTATCTGGCTCCCGATTTCCTCTTAAAAAAACAACAGCAAATCGAGCATCGTCACACTCGAAGCACCGGCTCTACCGAGCTCATGCCCAGGTTGCCAAACTCTCCGGCTCCCAAGAAGCGCCCCGCCGAGGTTTAAACCCCTTCTTTTCCTTTATCTTTCCTTTGTAAACTTGATACTCTCTTCACCTTTCTGTTTATTTTGCAGAAATCTCCTTCCTCTGGCGACTCTTCGGAGTCCATCATACCACCGCCCAAGATTAATCCACTGTAAGTATCTGGATATCCGCCTATTACTATGATAGCAATATCTTCAATTGTTGATTCTTCTTCTTTTTTGCAGTGCTCAAGCTAAACGTCGCAAGGCCAACAAACCCTCCTCTGGCCCAGTTATTGAAGAACCGGAGCCCGAGCAACCGGAAGAAAACCCGCCAACTGCCTCTGCTGAGCCGGCCGCTGAAGATGTTATCATGGAGAGCTCTCCAAGGGCTCCTTCTAAGCCGGCAACTCCTGCCAAGTCCCCTGACACCCCGGGCGTTATTATCACCGGGTCTGGTCATCAAATGCCTCCGGCTCATGTGTTGACCAAACATACAGAGCCGGCTGAAGCTTCAAAGAAACTGAACTTCCATTCTTCATGCGAGAAGATGACCATTGAAGAGCTACACGCTGGGTACATAAACCGGGTTACCACCAGCCGGGACTTGGAACTTTGGTTGATTTCTTCCATGAAGACAAAATATGAGGTACTTTTCCTTCTTTACTATATCCTTTCTTAGCCCCCAAGATCCGGCTTAACGTATTGAATCGTTGAGCCGGGTCTTTCTGTGACCTCTTGCAGAGATTGCCATGTCAAACTCCGTTAAAATTGCTTTATCTTTGTACTGTAAGTAAATTGAACTGCCAATCGTAGCCCCCAAGGGCCGTCTTAGATTATATTTGAGCCGAGCCTGTGATGTAGATAACTTGAAGATGTAATCATAGCCCCCAAGGGCCGGCTCAAACTTGATCAAGTTGAGTCGGTGCTTCCATTATTAGCACATTGAACAGCCATTATATAGCCCCCAAGTTCCGGATCAACTTCAAAGGAAATGAACCGGAACTACATACTTGCAAGATCAAATATACATTAGCCCCCAAGTGTCAACTATATTGCTTGCAATCTGTTTGAGATTTGTATTTGCTTTTAACACCCGTCCTGCATTTTGGCGGCTTATTCTGTATTTATAGGAAGCTTTGAATGAAGCCGGGCCTCAGCTGACGGATCTGAAGGCCAACTTGGCAGCTCAGCAAGAAGCTCGAAGTATCGCGGATGAAAAATGTCGGCTTCTCGCAGAAGAACTGGACAGTGTTACTGCCGAGCTCACCTCTTTAAAAGAGACAGCTGAATCTGAGAAGGTCGCCTTAACCAAACAAGCGGACGACACTGAGCAGCGGCTTACAGCCGTGGCGGATGAACTTCAAGGTCTGAAACAGCATATTGCGAAGATGTCATCCGCCCTATTTGGTAAGCTTTCTTGTTTACTTTGTATTTTCTAACATTGTTACTGAAAAAAGCTGGTGGCTCATTAATTTTATCCGACTCATCCAGGTCCCAGGAGCCAGCAGTTGGCTTCTGATAGCCTTTTGCCACTGAAGGCCATTTACACTTTTGCAGAGCAATTATACTGCGGCGCCATCTTCACAATCAAGAGCGTGCAGTACAAGGAGAAGATCCCCACTGCTCTGAAAGGGGTCTTGGAACTCTTCTCTACAATGCCTAAGCAGATTGAAGAGCTCAAGAAGTCCGCCTTCCGCCAAGGAGTTGTTGCCGGTTTGAGCCGGGCTCTTGCCTTCGCTCCCGAGCTAACGCCGGCTAAAATGATGGATGGCTATCCATCTAAAAGGGATGACGGCTCAGATTTCACCGAAGAAGATTATACCTGGTGTGTCAAAGAGTCGTGCTATTTAGCCTCTGTCTTGGCGGATGAAGCTGATTTGAGCACCTATCAGCTGGCTTACGACGCAGAGGAGAAGAGAATCCGCAGGCCTCTCTACGAGTGGAAAGATCTGACACCCGCCCACAGTAAGGATCTCTTTCCTTGTGAGCTTGACGCGTCTCCGTTCCTTGAAGGGTCATTTGCTGCTCTGGCTGACTGTAACTGGGACTTGGGCAATCTTCAGATAAAGCCAGTAGAAGACCCGAAGCAGGATGAGCCGCCAACAACTGAATTGTAATCTTTTAGCCTTTTGAGCACAGACTTATGTATTGACCCGCCGTGGGCGACTGACAATGGTTTTGCTCTTTCTGAGAGTATCTTTTGTAATAGAGTAACCATGATTCTGCCACTTGGTGGCCATATATATTTGCACCTCTTTGTGTTTTAATGTGTTGCCGGCTCTTCAGGGATATACCTTTGAAATTTTTCTGATGAGGGGCCTGTCTTTTAAGACGCCATTCCTTTCTCCAGAATATTAGAGCCGGACAATTTCTTTGAGACCTTAAATCTTATTGACCGAAGCCACATGCTTTCATCAGACGGAGTTATTAAAGAGTCGGTTGTCTTTAGGATAATGTAAGCTATACCTGATGGTAAGAAGCCTCTATCGACAACTACGGCTATTGATGAACCGGAACCTTTGAGGAAAGTTCGGCGATGTAGCCCTCAAGTGCCGGGTAGTTTCGCCTGCGGCAACCCGAGACTTATAATTGCCCGGCTTTGATAAGCCGGCTTGACACCATATGCAATGATGATCTTTCCTTCCTCAAAAAACTCATATAACGGCTCGTTCTGCATGAATCCGAACGGTTAAACTCATGCCAGTTCAGTGTCTCTATCGAGACTGGTCGTCAATTATTTGAACCGGCTCAGGGTCTCTAGGCGAGATTGGCTGTCAATTTCTTGAACCGGCTCAGGGTCTCTAGGCGAGATTGGTCGTCAATTTCTTGAACCGGCTCAGGGTCTCTAGGCGAGATTGACTCGTAAGAGTATAGTGATCACTAGCTGCCAATGGGAGATGTAGGCTATACCCCAAGGCAAGAAGCCTCCATCGACAGCCGTGACTAATAATTAGCCTGAGACGGCATAAAGCCGGTTGTTTGAAAGGAGAAGTAAGCTATACCTGAAGGTAAGAAGCCTCTTTCAACAGCTACAGTTGATAAGCAACTGAATTTTGGCGTAAACGCCGGTTGTTAGGGTGAGATAAGCGAACTCGTCGATAAGAAGCCCCCTTCGACAACCGCGGTTAATAAGTAACCGGAAGTGGCATAAAGCCGGCCATTAGGGTGAGATAAGCGATACCCGTCGGTAAGAAGCCCCCTTCAATGGCCACAGTTGATAAGCAACTGGAATTTGGTATACACAATGTTGTCTTAGGGCATTGTAAGCTATACCAAATGGTAAGAAGCCTCCGTTAACAATCAGCGCTTAATGTATCCAAACTAGGCATAAAGCCAACTGTGCAAGGGAGAAGTAAGCTATACCCAGAGGCAAGAAGCCTCCTTGCAACAGTTTAATGACAGCTGGTTGTGCAAAGGAGAAGTAAGGTATACCCGAAGGCAAGAAGCATCTTTGCAACAGTGTTTAATAGGGCATAAAGCCGGCTTGTGCAAGGGAGAAGTAAGCTATACCCGAAGGCAAGAATCCTCCTTGCCACAGCGCTAGATAGGGCATAAAGCCGAAGGGTAGACCAGTCGTTTTGATGGCAAACAACCCTCTTCAACTCAAAAAAATTTGAACCGGAAGATTTTACCTTGATTGTACAAAGGTGTATATAAGAGCAGAGGCCTCAGTCTTATGCGAGGATGCTAGCTTTTTACTCATGTGCTCATGATATATACAATGATAGCGGCTTTCAACACCTGTTAAGTAAAGTATGGTCACAGATGTGCGATATTCTAGGGTCGCAACGTCTCTTGTCCCGCGGTTTCCGACTCATCTCTGACATCCATGAGGTAATATGACCCGTTGTTAAGGTTCCTGCTGACCACAAAAGGCCCCTCCCATGGTGGAGATAACTTATGCATTCCAGATTGGTCTTGAATCAACCGGAGCACCAGGTCACCTTCCTGGAACGTCCGGGTCTTTATCCTGCGGCTATGATAGCGTCGCAGGTCTTGTTGATAAATTGCCGACCTGGCTGCTGCTAACTCTCGTGCTTCATCCAAAGCGTCCAACGCATCTTGGCGGGCTACCTCATTGTCCGTCTCAACATAAGCCGCCACCCTTGGTGAGTCGTGCCGGATATCACTGGGTAGAACCGCCTCAGCACCGTACACCATGAAGAAAGGTGTAAAACCTATAGATCTGTTAGGTGTAGTTCTGATGCTCCATAAGACGGAAGGCAACTCCTCAACCCAACATCCAAGTGTCCGTTTCAAAGGAACCATGAGCCGTGGTTTGACACCTCTCAAAAATTCCTGATTGGCTCGCTCTGCCTGACCATTAGACTATGGATGTGCCACGGCTGAAACATCAAGCTGGATATGCTCTTTCTCACAGAACATTTTCATAGCTCCTTTGGATAAATTTGTCCCATTGTCTGTAATAACACTGTGTGGGTAACCAAAGCGATAAATCAGCTTCTTAATAAACTGAACCACCGTAGCCGCGTGACATTTACTAACCGGCTCTGCTTCTACCCACTTAGTAAATTTATCAATCGCCACCAGAAGGTGCGTTTTCTTATCCTTAGATCGCTTGAAAGGTCCTACCATATCAAGCCCCCAGACCATAAACGGCCAGGTGATTGGTATCATCCTCAACTCTTGAGCCGGAACGTGAGCACGCCGGCTGAATTTCTGGCAGCCGTCACACTTGCGAACTAAGTCCTCTGCATCTTTGTGAGCCGTCAACCAGAAAAACCCATGTCGGAAAGCTTTAGCCACCAAAGATTTTGACCCGGCGTGATGCCCACAGTCGCCAGCATGAATTTCACTTAATATTTGCCGGCCCTCCTCTGGTGAGATGCAGCGCTGAAAGACACCCGTCACACTACACTTATGTAACTCACCATTGATAATCGACATAGACTTTGAATGCCGAGTGATCTTCCTGGCCAGATCCTCCTCTTGGGGTAACTCGCCGCGCGTCAGATACGCCAAATAAGGAATAGTCCAGTCTGGGGTAGCATGCAGAGCCGCCACTAGCTCCGCCTCCGGGTCAGGAATAGCCAGATCCTCCTCAGAAGGTATCTTGACAGTCGGATGATGCAATACATCCAGAAAAACATTAGGAGGTACCAGCTTTCGTTGAGAACCTAAGCGTGACCAGGCATCAGCCGCCTCATTCCTGCAACGATCAATGTGATCCACCTGGTACCCCTTGAAGTGACCGGCTATGATATCAACCGCCCTGTCGATAAGCCGCCATCCGCGGATCCTTAGAATTCCAAGTGCCTGAAACTTGCTGAGCCACCAGATCTGAGTCGCCTAAACACCTGACCCAGCTTAAACTCATCTCTTCAGCGGCTCTGAGACCATGGAGCAGCGCTTCATACTCAGCTGCATTATTAGTACAGGGGAACATTAACCGGAGCACATAACAAAACTTGTCACCCTTGGGGGAGGTGAGAACAACTCCTGCCCCGGACCCTTCTAGCTGCTTGGATCCATCAAAGTGTATAGTCCAATACATGTTGTACGGCTTCTCTTCAGGGGCTTGACATTCAGTCCAATCATTTATGAAATCCACCAAAGCTTGAGACTTAATTGCTGTACAAGGAACATACTTGATGCCAAAAGGACTCAGCTCTAAGGCCCACTTGGCAATCCTCCCTGTAGCCTCTCTATTTTGAATGATATCCCCTAACGGGGCAGAACTGACCACTGTTATTTGGTGCCCCAAAAAGTAATGCTTTAACTTGCGATTGGCCATAAAAACTCCGTATACTAACTTCTGCCAATGCGGATACCTCTGTTTAGACTCTGCCAAAACTTCACTGATGTAATAAACCGGCCTTTGCACAGGATACTCTTTCCCTGCCTCCTTGCGCTCAACCACAATTGCTACACTAACCGCTCTATTGTTAGCCGCCACATAAAGGAGCCAAGGTTGTTTCTCAACCGGAGCGGCTAACACTGGCAGCTCAGTCAACTGCTTTTTAAGAGCTTCAAGTGCTTCAGCCGCTGCTGCACTCCATTTAAACTTGTTTGTCTTCTTCATCATCTGGTATAAAGGAATAGCTTTCTCCCCAAGCCGGCTTATGAAGCGGCTCAACGCAGCAATCCGTCCTGCGAGGCGCTGAACATCATTAATACACGTCGGCTCACCCAAAGAAGTGATGGCCTTGATCTTATCCGGGTTAGCCTCAATGCCCCGCTCAGAAACCAAGAAACCCAAAAGCTTTCCTGCTGGAACACCAAAGACACACTTCGTCGGGTTAAGCATCAACGTATAGACCCGGAGATTATCAAAGGTTTCTTTCAAATCCTCTAAAAGAGTTTCCTTCTTTCTGGACTTAACCACGATGTCGTCTACGTAAGCATGGACATTTCGGCCAATCTGACTGTGGAGGCAATTCTGCACACAACGTTGGTACGTCGCCTGGGCACTCTTGAGCCCGAAAGGCATGGAGACATAGCAGAACACCCCAAAAGGTGTAATAAACGTCGTCTTCTCCTGATCCTTCGTTGCCATTTTGATCTGATGATATCGTGAATAAGCGTCCAGGAAGCATAAACTTTCGCATCCGGCTGTTGCAACAATAATTTGATCGATACGAGGGAGCGCAAAAGGATCAGCCAGACAAGCCTTGTTAAGGTCCATGTAATCTATGCACATACGCCACATGTCGTTCTTTTTTAGTACTAGCACGGGGTTTGCCAACCACTCCGGGTGAAAAACTTCCACTATAAAGCTGCGGCCAAGAGCCAAGCAACTTCCTCCCCAATAGCTTTACGTCTTTCTTCGTTGAACCGCTGCAGAAACTGTTTGATTGGTTTAAACTTTGGATCCACATTAAGATTGTGCTCAGCGAACTCTCTCGGTACACCCGGCATGTCCGAAGGTTTCCATGCAAAGATGTCCCGATTCTCACGGATGAATTTGATGAGCGCGCTTTCCTATTTGGGATCCATGTGAGCCCCAATGATGAACTGCTTGGATGAATCACCCGGATTGAAATCTACTGCCTTGGTATCATCCGCTGAAAACTTGAGTGGTGGCTCAACTTTTGTTGTAGTCTTCTTGAGCAGGGTCATATCCTCTGGATCAACGTTCTCCTTGTAAAATTTCAGCTCCTCCTGAGCACAACTAGACTCTGCATAAGCCGCATCCCCTTCCTCACACTCAAGAGCCGTTTTCCTGTTACCGTGAACGGTAATTGTGCCATTTAAGCTGGGCATTTTGAGTTGTAGATAAACATAACAAGGCCTAGCCATAAACTTAGCATAAGCCGGCCTCCCAAATAACGCATTATAGGGACTTTTCATTTTGACCACTTCGAACCACAAAGACTCCACCCTGTAATTATGCTCATCACCAAAAGCTACTTCCAATGATATCCGGCCCACCGGGTATGCTGATTTACCCGGGACCACACCATGAAAGACAGTGGAGGAAGGTTTAAGATCCTTGTCAAGCAACTTCATCCGTCGGAAAGTGTCATAGTAAAGGATGTTGATGCTACTACCTCCGTCCATGAGCACTTTATTCACCATATAGCCATTCACTTGAGGGGCCACAACCAGAGCCAGCCGGCCCAGGTCATCCACCCGCGGTGGGTGATCCTTCCGGCTCCACATTATATCATATTCAGACCATGGCAAATATTGCGGGAGAGCCGGAGCAACCGTATTAACCGCTCGCTTCCGCAACTTCTCATCTCGCTTACTGTGACCGGTCGTAAATACGTGATACTGCCCAGAACTGAGCTGCTTCGGATTACTCTAGAACCCGGACTGATTGCACTGCTGCTGATTGTTGTTATTGCCGTTGTTGCCGGTAGGCTGTTGGTGCCCCCCTTGGTTATTATGGCCCGGATGCCTGTTTCCTGAACCGCCAGCGCCGAATCCAGCCCCTAACCCGCCGTGCCCTGAGCCGCCGGGCCGGCCACCGCCCTAGTTATTACGCGGTTGGGAATGGTGGTTTTTGAACCTCTCCATGATAAAGCAATCACCCCACGCATGCAACGCCGGCTTGTCAGGCATGCTATGCTCCAGACAGGGCTTCCTAAGCGCCTCCTCTAAATTAAAGGGCCCCCTGTTCCTGGGCTGGAATCTTCCACCCCCCTTGGGATGATTCTGTCTTGTGTTGGTATTTGCCACTAGCTCGGATCCGCCTTCAGCGTTCTTCCGCTTATTCTGATTCCCATTGTTCGCAAAACCTTTTCCCTGATTGTTTTTCTTCCCTTGATTGGCTTTCTCATCATCCGAACTCGGATCTTTGGTGTTATCTGAGTCGGCATACTTCGTCAAGGCTGTCATGAGCTCTCCCATATCCTGACACGTGCGCTTGAGCCGGCCAAGCTTCTGCTTCAATGGAACAAAATGACAATTCTTCTCTAAGATAAGCACCGTCGGACCAAATGATGGGCCGACTCATTCTCCTGCTGAACACAGTGGTCCAGATCGACAATAGTCATAGGCTGCTTACAGGTCCCCTGGAAATTCTTAATAAACTTTGCTCTCAGCTCCGCCCATGAGCTTATCGTGTTAGGCGGCAGACCTTTCAGCCATGTACGGGCCAGACCCTCCAGCATCATGATGAAGTATTTTGCACAGACCGCCTCACTGACATCCAACATCATGATGAAGTATTTTGCACAGACCGCCTCACTGACATCCAGCATCTCCATGGCCAGTTCATAACTTTCAACCCACACCTCCGGGGGTAGATCAGCTGTGTAGTTCAGAACCTTTCGAGGCCCCTTAAAATCTTTGGGCAGCCATTCACTCCTCAGAGCCGGAGTTAAACATGGCACCCCTACGGCTCTGGTACCAACTACTCCCATTGACATGGAAAGCGCCGGCTCTGGACGGGCTGCAGCTATCTCCGCCTCTCGCCCGTCCCCCGCCTGGTCCATGACGGCTTGTGCATCTAGAGCCGCCCTATTGTCCTCCGGGGGTCCGCGGCGCGGGTGACTGCTGGAACCCGCTGGCGACTCATAACGTCGGCTGAAACTTCGACTGGGGAGGGGGGTAGAGTGAACTCGGCTCCGGCTGTGCATATACTTCTCTTGCTGGGGCATGGCCGTCTGTAAATATCCAATGGCATTCCGTACTTCCTCTGCAAAGGGTGCCTCATCTGGGATGGGGATTGTCTCAAGCCGGGCGGCCGTTGCTACCATGTTCTCAGCCGGGTTATAATAATGACCCGCCGGTGTCGGAAAAGCCCTAGGTGAGATTTGGTTATGCTGGGGCGGACGAGTCACTGGGCGCTCCATCGGGCGGCTCTCCGGCACACCCGTAACCTGCCCCACTCCAGGGGTGTTAAAAAGGTTTCTCGCTTCGTAATGTTCTGGCAGACGGGACTGATGCCTCCTCCTGTGCACCGTAGCTGCTGACCTCTGCTCTAGCTCTAGTCGGAAAGCGTCTGCCTTGATACGCTCCGCTTCTTCCTCCATCTGGGCTTTCAGCTCGTCCACCCTTTGTCGTTCCTCTACCATCTAGCCCTTGATCCGTGCCACCTCTAGATTCCTAGCTGCTTGATTATCCGGAGTTACCTCTGTGGCCATGAGAGCTGTGAGTTTGTCCATCAATTCCACTAGAACCTGAGCCAGCGGCGGCGGGTTGTCACCTGCTGCGGCGGCTCCCGCAGCCATGTCACCGGCGGTTGAAGCTGATCCTGCCATGAACACCGCCGCGTGAACCGGGGGGCTCAAAGCATCCGTCTCAATGCACTATACCTCAGAATAGTTGCCGAAGTAGCCCCCAAGGCCACCGTTGCTGAGCCGATACACTAATTCCGTCTCCCCACCGGAAGACTCATCTTCTGAGCAAACGAGAGTTCCCTGTGTCCCAGATGCTTCTAGGTTCATGCCTTGAGTGAAGCCCACGAGAACGTGCTTTTGACCCAGACGGGCACGGGCAGACTGCGTAACACGCGCAGATTGGAGACGCCGAGCCGGCTCGACGATGTTGGTGCAGACGTCCGGCCTGGGTGTAGATCCATCAACCCTTCCGACGAAAACCTAGATCCCGCCGAACGGAACCCAGAATCCATACTCCACCGAACCAGCGTCAAGCCCCCAGCTGGCGTCGTTGATGTAGAGCCGACTGCGGCGACTCTTGCTCATCCTTCCAACCATGTATCCTTCGAGCCCTGGAAGAGAGCCCTTTGTGAACTCAACACCACCAAGCGCTTGCCCCACGGTGGGCGCCAACTGTCGTGGTTTTATCACGGCAGATGTCCGGGTGGACGGACTTCGGTTCGAGGCCATCGCTAACGGGGTGGACTCAAAGGGGTTAATCGGGACAAAGACACGGGTTTACCCAGGTTCGGCCCCTCAAATTGAGGTAACAGTCTACGTCTTGCTTGTGTTTATATTACTTGCGTATCGATTACAAGGAGCTAAGCTTGACCTAGTTCTCGATCGCCCCTCCTCTAAGTCGCCCCAGGTCTGCCTTTATATAAGAGGTCAGAACATCCGGGTCGTTACAATTGCTAACTGAGTCTCTCTCTATCTTCTTGTCCAAGTCGTCTGTGAGTCGGCTTGCACGCCTGGGTCTTCTCAGTCCGGGCCATCTTACGGCCCACACCGTGAGCCGCCTATCCTCTTGGGCCACTTTAATATTACGACTCACTTTTGGGCCGGTTCACGAGCCAATAACATGACCCAGAGCCTCTCTGGTGGGTCATATCCCCAACAATAGCCGCAGGGTCAAGACCCGGACCTTTCAAGAAGGCGACTTGGTATTACGTTTGATTCAAGATCAGACAGATGTGCACAAACTATCGTCTCCATGGGAAGGGCCTTTTGTCATTAGCAGAAACCTGAACAAAGACGAGTCACGTACCTCCGGACAGGAAACTCACCGGTCGTGGAACATCGCTCATCTACGGCCTTACTATACTTGAGTCATCGACTCCTATCTTTGTACATACATACTTCATTGTATTTATACTTCTCATATAATAAAGTTGGCATCCCTGCAAGATGGGGCCTCTTCCATTTTTTCCTTTTTGCATTACAGATTTATGCAAAGATGGACGCCTCTACATGGTCACTTGGGGGCTTCCAACCCGCCGGGTTTAGCTTGCTCACCCTTTTTGACCAGCTCTTCAGCCAGAAATAACACCATCGTGCGACGGCTTACAAATCGGCAGCCCATGTGATGGCGGCGTGCAAGATGGCTAAAGGCTTAAGGTCACTCAAGAGGATGAGCCGCCATGTTGCAAGCCGTTCAAACATGGGTGCACCGCCTTGTTAAAGATAGATTTAAGGTCACTCAAGAGGATGAGCTGCCATGTTGCGAGCCGTTCAAACATGGGTGCACCGCCTTGTTAAAGAAAGATTTAAGGTCACTCAAGAGGATGAGCCGCCATGTTGCGGGTCATTCAAACATGGGTGCACCACCTTGTTAAAGAAAGATTTAAGGTCACTCAAGAGGATGAGCCGTCACGTTGCGAGCCCTTCCAACATGGGTGCATTGCCTTATTGGTAAAAGATTTAAAGTTTCCCAAGAGGACGAGCCGCCACGTAGCGAGCCGTTCAAACATGGGTACCTGATAGTCGTTTGGGGGCTTTCAACCTTACGGGTTAAGCTTTAAACCCTCTTGATCAGCTCCTCGGCCACTGCAAGGCGGGTCTTGGACCCAAAGGTCAGGAGGGGGTGAAGGTCGCCCCCTCCCCCCTCTTGATAGGCTCTTTAGCCACTATAAGATGGGTTGCGGACCCAGAGCAAGTTCAAGAGTGGGTGAAGGTCACCCCCCGCTCTTGATTGGCTTTTCAGTCGTTGTAAGGCCGAGTTATACCTACCTGTATGTAGCTGCCGCTCGTCCAGGGGTGTAATGAGCTGTCAACTCACCCCCTGCGAGGGCCTCATACAGCGGCGAGGGAAACTCTCTCATCTGCTACGCACTCTCCGCCAAGTGTCCCGTCGCACTCTTAAGCAAGTGACACCCTTAAGGTTCAAACGACGGATTTATGTCACGTGAGAAGTAGCTTATGAGCCTGGGGCACTCACCCCGCTGCAAATTCTGGTCTGTCGCGCCCTTAACAGTTAATCTCGCCTATAGACCCTTAGTCGTGCAAGATTGGCGGTCAATCTCGTTAGAGACCCTGCACTATTAGGCGGTTCAAAGCAACAGTTCACCCCAAAAGGGCCGGCAAATGAGTTTTCGAAAAACAAAAAAGGGGGACAGAAAGACAATCATGCATTACATCACATATTGCATCATACATTGCATCATATATTGCATCATACATTGCATTCATGTCATAAGTCGGGCCAGAGCAAGATTGTGAAAGATGAAGCAAGGCTATATTAAGATCTTCGGGTTACGCTTTTCCAAACGGCCCAGGCAAACATTCCAGAGTTCTGTTTGGTTTTTTGCAGGGTTTCTCTCTAAAGATGAGTTGCCGTTAAGACATAAGAAGATTGCAAGATATATTACAAGGCTCTCGAAGATCCCAAAAGACGAAGGACTTCAAGTTTCGCACTTGGCAGCTCAGCAGGCCAGGTTACATTCAGTTGGGAGCAAAGAGTTTAACTGGTCGGCGGGTCATCCTCCGTGGGGTCTTTGGTTTCTTCGATCTGAAGATGATCCACATCCCAGTTGCAGTTAAGTAAGGCTTCGAATTGTGCATCATCGAAAAGCGGAGACGGATCAACATCAGGGGCGAAGAGCGGCTTACAACGTGCAGGGACTAAATCTATGACTTCAAAGGTCGGGCAACGCAGCCGTTGGTTGTTCTTGTCACAAGCCTCCTGGTAAGGAGTCAGGTCCGTCTCGTCAACCAGTATGGAGGCAAGCCGCCTAGAGGCCTTAATGCATGTGGCATAATCCGCTTTGGTAAAGTCTGAGCCATCATCCTTCTTGGAAGGGAAGCCGTTCATCATTTCTTCTGCGGTTAACTCCAGAGCAAAGGCCAGGGACCGGCTCAGCGCAGCTATAGCCCCTCTCCTGGCGGTTGATCGCCTCATTTCATCCACTTGCTTGGGCATGTTTGATAAAGTTTCTAGGATGCCCTTCATAAACTTGGGGACATACTTGTCCGTCATCATGGCCTTGATGGTACAGAGGGCTCCACTATAGAGTTGCTCAGTCAAAGTGTAGATTGCTTTCAATTTCATCACACTATCAGAGGACAGCTGGCGGCTTCTTTCTCCTACAAGAAATAGGTCAAAGTTATAAGCCGTCCGGCTGGTATTTTTGTCATAAAGGAATTTTTTAGGTTGTATGTGCTTACCAAAGATAGCGGTGGTCATCTTGGATATGTGATCTTTGAGAGTCTTCAGTTCTGCTGATGCAAGTTTTAGCTACTCTTCAGCATTGACGAGACGTTTGGACAAGGCAGTTTGCTCAGATTCAGCAGTCTTCTTATATGCAGTAAAGTCAGCTTGAAGTTTCTCAAATTGTTCAACATCCGCCCGTAACTTCTCTTCTGTGGCGGCTCGGGCGTTTTGTTGCGTGGTCAAGTTTTCCCTTAAACCGGCACATTCAAACTCAGCTGTGTCTAGCGCCTCCTATATTACACAAGTGAAAGGTTATCAGGATTAAGTCATCAAGGTGGAGCTACTCTTTCATACAAGTCCCAAGCAGATTGCAAGCAATATACTTGGCACTTGGGGGCTAATGTGTGTTTTCATTTTAAGTCCGACTCATCATTATCATAAAGCTCTGGACTTGAAGGCTACACCCGGCGAGCTCTTCAAATATGGAAGATCCAGCCCATCATTATCATAATGCTCCGGACTTGGGGGCTACAATTGGATCTATGACAGTGTAAAGTACCAGCTTGTATGCAATCTAACCCAGTACTTGGGGGTCACAGGTTAAGTTCTATGCAGTATGATTAAAGGTTTGGAAGACCCGATCTATTATTTGCAATATTTACCCGGCTCTTGGGGGCTATGTACGGGTATAAGAGAAAGACAGAGGATGAAAGATACCTCATATTTTTTTTCTTCATCAAGCCAACAAGTTTACTGTCCATATTGCGACTGGCAGACAGGCGGTTCAGATAGCCGGTGTGTAAGTCATCGGCAGTCATCGTCTCAAGACAGGGAACTCGAAGTCAAGCTTCTCGAGAGAGAAAGTAATAACTTTGCTGGAATGTCTTGCCAGAGTATGATGTGTGGGAGATTGATAACCCGCCCCAAAGATGGTAACGTCGGGGTGAGACGAGTCTTTGGCGGTAGGACTGGGCGGCTTAGGGTCAGCCGCTGGACTATCGGAAGCCGCCATATGATGACCTGCCAACTCTATGGGCGGGGGAGATTGCTCAAGCATTTACTTGTTAGCCTTAGAAGGTTTAGCAGGAGAAAGGGATGGCTCAGCAGGAGCCAGCTGTTGAACGACAGGGGCAACGGTAGACCTGCTTGCTTTCCTACGTTTGGCTTGCATCCTAAAAGTACAGAGAATCAACACACGGTATAAAGCTAATACAAGCAATGTACATACGACAGAGGTAAAGACATACTCTAGGTTGACCTTCATAGGAGGAAGTTTGGAAGTAGTTGGGTCCCCGGAAGAAGGAGGTGATTCCTACAAAGTTAAATCAGTAAGATGCAATAGTAAGACAACATTGTAGAAACATAAGACAGATATTGGGTTCATGGTAAGTACCTCAGCAGGGCGTTTCCGCGGCACCGCGGAGTTAGGTAAGCCGGCCATAAGATCCCCAAAGACGGTGCTCCGGGTCTGGCGCCGAGTTTCGTGCTGTTGTTTTTTCAAGGAAAAGTCGGGATCTAAGTAAGAGAGAGGATGTGAAAAAGGAACTTTTCGGATGACCCGCTGTATCTTCACTTGTGGGAAGATTTCTAAGTCGGAAGAAAGATAAGTTACCTCAGGGGCATTGGCATAGCTTGTCTCTGTTTCCTCCTGTGTACAGTCATTGTCAATAAGTTTCATAAAAAGACGGCCAAGGGAATCAAGTTCTACCTCTGAGTTATCAAGTTCAAGTAGGTTTTGAGCCGAGGTTTTCAGCTTGCGGTCGTGGGTGTTACCCGCCTGAGACTTCTTCTTCACATGTGGAGTGTATTTCTTCTTCCAGAAACTGGAGCTGACCTGTAGGTGAAGCCGCGAAAAGGGGTTAAGGGTGCCATATATACAAAAGTCAAGACAAAGAGAAAGCGAATTTGAAATCCGCCCTTACGTCCGGAGTCGGGTTTGCGGCACAGAAAGGTTTTAACCCAACTGTACGACAAGCCTCTTGGGACTAGCGAGTAAGTCTTTTGATAGCAGAGGTGATGTTTTCTTCTATCAGAGGTGTGTGGTTGAAGCAAAGAGGATCGTTGGCATCGCATGTGTATTCACACATAAGCCGATCACGCCGGCTCAGTGGTAAGACCTTTCATGAGATCCAACAGCGGGTCAAGTCAATTCCGGTCAACCCGTTTGCCAGAAGAGCATTGATTTTGGCAAACGCTGGAAAATACTTCGCTAGGGACATGGCTGACATCCAGTCTGGAATCTCAGTAGAAGTACAGAGCAGGGTAGGACGGTAACCCAACAGGGGTTTTTCACCTTCTGGAGACATGTCTCTACAATAGAACCAAGTTATGTTCCAGTCTTTGGGATGGCTTGGCATTTTGATAGCCGGGTAAGCCAGATCTCTTCTTCTTTGGATGGAGACTCTGCCAAGCTCCAAGCTTGGACTGGTCGCCACTTCCGTTTGGCAGTTGACATAGAAAAAATCACGGAAGAGGTCGACAAACGGCTCTTCTTGCAAGTAAACTTCACAGAGGACTTGAAAGTTGCACAAATTGGAGACAGAGTTTGGGGCAATGTCTTGAGGATGCAGATTGAATAAGTGGAGGATATCTCGGAAGAACTTTGATCCGGGCAGGCTGAAACCATGCATAAGATGGTCGGGGAAGATAACAATTTCCCCCTCTTGTGGGATTGGTCTCTTCTCTAGCCCCGGAACCTGCCAATGAATAACATTCTGAGCCGGCAACGTACCTGCCTCTACATAGTCCAGTAAGAACGGTTCGGAGACTCCAGAGCCGACCCAGTCGTAGGATGAAGATGCTCGAGACATGATGACGGGTCAAAATCTGTGAAAGAGGCAGGACGCGGCAGGTCAGAAAGTGACCAGACAACCAAGACGACTAAGGAAATTAAATGTTATGACATTAAGCCGCCGACACAGTTTATCGGAAGAACCGGAGATTTGATGGCAGGTTAAGTGAACAATGCCATGATGCAAATATTGCTAAGGACATACAAACATGTTTTGTATGTTATACTAAAACTAGAAGATCTACAGGCAGGGGGAAATAATATTTAATTCAACCCTAAAAAAGGGAGCCGAGGAAGAGAGAACAATTTAGCGCAAGAAAGGGAACAGAGGGCATATCTAGGTTGGACTACTGTTGATTTGGTATGGGTGGCAGTGGTGGATAAGCAGCATCGCAAAATCTAAAGGGCTACTCGTCGGTTGGCATTATGAACATGAACAGGCATGCTAATGGAGTCCGACGAACTTGACAGGATTCGAGTGAGAAGCTACAGATCTAATGGAGGATGAAAGGAATACCTTAAAGATGTGGCGGACACGGGCAAGAATCTGGAAAAGTTCAGGGTGATGCAGCGGCCAAGGTTGTTGACGACAACGGAGCTCCACCGGCGTGACAGAGCTCAGGAGCGCTGGCATCGGGAGGAGGAAGAAGAGTGGTGGCGGCGGAGAAAGTGAAAAGACCCCCTCATGGCCCTATTTAAAGTGATGGGGGCCAAACGAGGCGCGCGGAAATCAAGGTGTGAAATGATAACTGACCGACACGGATGCCTCGATTTTCGGACTGACCATTTAATGAGAGGATCTACGACATACGTCATGGAATCTTTTAGGCATGTCTGAAGGTGACGTCATGGCGGGTTATGTGTTCTCCTGTTCAGGTGACAAGGGAGTGAGACTCACCGCTGGATAGAAAGTGGAGATTGACATGAGCAAGCTCAAATCAACCTGGGGCCTAATGTTGGGGATATAACCCCGTGGTAAGACCCGCCCAGGAGGGGCCGGGGCATACCTGGCGGCTCGTTATCATATGGGCTGGAAGAGGAAGGCCAGGCCGCACGACGGCTCACTAGATGGGCTGAGGCGGAGGCCCAGAGACAGGAAGAAGGCACAAGACCCGGGCAGGTGAGCCGCCTAGAGACAGCTTGCCAAGGAATGCAAGACGGCTTAAAGACGGAGTCAGACACGTTGTAAGAGTCTGTATGAGACTTGTGTAACCCAGGGTCTTGACCTCCTATATAAAGGCGAGACCCGGGGACGGCTTAGACAGAAACCAATCGATCGAGAGCTAGGTCAAGCCAATACGCTCCCTTGTAATCGATACTCCAATCAATACACACAAAACAGGACGTAGGCTTTTACCTCATCTCGAGGGGCCGAACCTGGGTAAATCCGTGTCTTTCGTCCCGACTAACCCCTTTGAGTCCACCGCCTTAGCGATGGCCTTGAACCTAAGTCTTCGGACATCTGCTGTGACAAAACCACAACAAGTGGCTTTTCTCATGAGTATAGCACACGATGGGTGAACAAATTACTATTGGGCAATTGATAGAAGATCAAATAATCATGACAATATTCAGGCAATGATCATTATATAGGCATCACATCCAAGACAAGTAGACCGAAACGATTCTGCATCTACTTCTATTACTCCACACATTGACCGCTATCCAGCATGCATCTAGTGTATTAAGTTCATGAAAAAACGGAGTAATGCAATAAGAACGGTGACATGATGTAGACAAGATCTATTCATGTAGAAATAGACCCCATCTTGTTATCCTTAATGGCAATGATACATGCATGTCTTGCTACCCTTTCTGTCTCTAGGAAAGAACATCGCAAGATCGAACCCATCACAAAGCACCTCTTCTCATGGCAAGAAAAATCAATCTAGTTGGCCTAAATAAACCAAAGATTCGAAGAAGAAATACGAGGCTATAAGTAATCATGAAAATAAGAGATCAAAGAAGACTCAAATCATATACATGGATAGAAACTGATCATGAACTCAAAATTCATCAGATCCCAACAAACACACCGCAAAAGTCGTTACATCAACTAGATCTCCAAGAGACCATTGTATTGAGAAACATAGGAGAGAGTACTATCTAGCTATTGCCTACGGACCCGTAGGTCTATGGTGGACTAATCATGCATCATTTGAGAGGCACCTATGAGGAAGATGAACCCCTCCGTGATGATGTTAGATTGGATCTTGAGGTTTTGGAACTTGCGTCGGCTAGAATTGTGTTTCGTCAACTCCCCTAGGATTTTTGGATTTCCTGCAAATTTATAGGCTCAATAGTCGGTTGAGGGGGTGCCCGAGGTGCCCGCCCTCCACCAGGCCACGCTAGGGGCCTCTAGCATGCCCCGGTGGAGGGTGGCCACCCTGGGCCCCCTCTTCTGGTGTTTTTTGGCCCATCTTCCTTCTTCTGGTCCATAAAAAATCCACAAAAATCTCCGCAGTGTTTGGACTCCATTTGCTACTAACTTTCTGCGAAGTAAAAACAAGCAAAAACAACAACTAGCATTTTGGCACTATGTCAATAGGTTAGTCCCAAAAAATGATATAAAGTTGCTATAAAATGATTGTAAAACATCCAAGATTGATATTATAACAGCATGGAACAAGCAAAAATTGTAGATACGTTGGAGACATATCACCTGGTCACTGCCACGAAGAGAAAGTGGCACCCAACTGCGTGTCGCAAATGCGGCCGAAATGCCCGAGCTGATTGGTAGTCCCCATATCCGGTCCATATCTAGGGCAGGTGCGGGGACACCCAAACACGGGTGCCATGTACGACTGACCGCAAGGTCCCACATGGTGACATGTAGAGACCATTGGTTCAACGGGGCCCTTCTATGATCCATGTCGCATGGCGCCACTCTCGTGCTGCCCGAGGGAGTGTAGGATCAAAAGTAGTGCTAGAGGGGGGTGATTAGACTACTTGACCAAATAAAAATCTACTTTTTCCCTATTTTAGTTCTTGGCAGATTTTAGCATTCATAGTATGTCAAGTACACCCTACACATGCATGTCTACGAGTATAGCAACGCAAAGTAAAGACAAGCTTGTAAGTAAAGAGAGGGTAGGAAGATCAAACGCAATTGGTGACACAATGATTTTTCCCGTGGTTCCGATATGTGGTGCTATAGTACATCCATGTTCATGGAGTCTTCAACCCACGGAGGGTAACGGTCATGAGAGTTCGCGGAGGGCTCTACCCATGGAGGGTTCCATGAAGAAGCAACCTTGAGTATACCATGAGGGCCTACGTCCACGGAGGACTAGCCTTACTCGGGGTAGATCTTCGCGAAGTAGGCGATCTCCTTGCCCTTACAAACTCCTTGGTTCACTCCACAACACGAAGTAGGAGGCTCCCAAGTGACACCTAACCAATCTAGGAGGCACCACCCTCCAAAAGGTAATAGGCTCGATAATGTCGATGAACTCCTTGCTCTTGTGCTTCAAGATGATAGACTCCTCAACACACAATCACTCTCTCACAGATTTGGCTTGGTAGAAGAGATGGGATTGGTGGAAAGCAACTTGGGGAGGCTAGAGATCAAGATTCATATGGTAGGAATGGAATGGCATGATCTCAACGCATGAGTAGGTGGCTCTCTCTCTCAAAAAATCAGTAGGTATGAGTGGGGAACTTCTCTGAGTGCTTCTCTTGCGAGTGAGTGGTGGTGGAGGGGTATATATAGGCATATCCAAAAATCCAACCGTTACACACCAAATGACCAACTCGGTGACACCGATGTGTTAATCTCGGTGGTACCGAAGTGACCAAAAGGTGGCAACTTTTGAATCTTGGTGAGACCGATATAGGAATCTCGGTAGCATCGATAAGGTGACCAATGGTCAGATTGCCCATTCTCGGTGAAGCCGATCCAACAATCTCGGAGGGACCGAAATTGTGAACTTGCGTAACAGAAACTTGGCAGCCTAACTCGGAGGCACCGAATGCCGAATCGGTTGCACCAACAAGCTAGGGTTTGGCTGAGTGTGTCTAGGGTTTGGAATCGGTGGCACCAAGTGTATAATGTTGGTTGCACCAATTTTGAGTATTTGGCTTGGACAGACTTTCGTGGAAGAGCTTGTGGTTGTATGTGGTGGCTATCACTTGTGCACGTACGAGCATTTGTTCAACAACAAAACCTTACCCCCTTTTAATAGTATTGGCTTTCCTATGGACTCAAAGTGATTTCTCACAAATGTAAAATGTAGAGTCCTTTGCTTGAAGCTTGGCCAATGCTATCCTTGCATCTTGGGGAATTCCACAATCCTTTTGCCAACCCATCATTGAGCTTTTCCTAAACATACTTAGTGGAAACATTAGTTCAATGACATATATGTTGTTGTTAATTACCAAAACCACCAAGGGAGCAAATGTGCTTTCAATCTCCCCCTTCTTGGTAATTGATGACAACATATAGATCAAAGCTTCGACATATGATATAATCAGTGACTATAATCATCGCTTTGAGAAGTATGTGATAAGCAAGAGCTCCCCCTAATTTTGTGCATTATTTTTAAATTTGCGTTTGAATGCAAATGCACAATCAATTAGGTACATGGGGCACTTTCTTCCATGTCACATACATCTTGGTGGTGTGTGAGAGTAATAATAGTTAACAACATAGCACAACACATCAACCAAAGTGAATGATCATCACATAACCATAAGTTGATAGGAAATAGTAGCAACTCACATAACATCGTATGATCAAACACAACACAAAAGTATCTCACATCAAACCAAAATAGCCAAATGTTTTGTAAAACCAGCAATAAAAGCAAGACACTCTCTCACTCGAAGCCTAGATCTATATACAACTTCTCCCCCTTTGGCAACAAGTTACCAAAAAGTTCAAAGATATATAGCTAATCGATCTGCGGCTGATCTCCTCCGGTTGTCGATGTTGGAGTTGAGAGGACTGCATCGGCGAAGACTTCCGCTGAAGTCCTGGATGGAGCTGGGGTAGATACTAGAGGCACTGGAGCTAATGGAGCTGATGTCACTGTAGTTGGAGCAAAAGATGAAGGCCTCGTCTCTGGAGCTGGTACTGTAGGAGTCCTGGCCTTAGTCATCAACTGGGCAGTCATCCTGACAGGTGCACCATCCTCTTCATCATCAGAAGACTCAGATTCTAAAGACGTGCAACGGATTGGGGCTTCATCAACTTCCTTCTTGAGCTCATTGACTGTCTTAGTCAGCCCATCAACCTTGTCATTCAGAGTTTTCACTCTATCATCAACAATGTTCGCAAGGCTCTCCTGAGCGTCCATGATGGTCTTGATGTCCTTCTTCATATCCATGACATTGGTGATCAAAAGATCCATCTGCTCATTCCTGGACCTGGGAACCTGAGCACCAGTGGCTCGAGTTGCCTCAGCTTCTGCTTCTGCCCGTGCTTGAGCTGTCGCTGATGTGGGATGGTCTGGGTCCATCACCACAATGTTGTCCTCTAGATCTGGCTGAAGTGGCAAGTGTGGACTGTCCAGAGCAAAAATGTGCTTCTCAAGACGAGAGTTGATAAACATCTGAATGTAGGTGTGTAGCAGCAAGAACGCTTCTGATCAGCAGCAACCCTCTTCACTGTCTCTACTATTAAGTCCATCACTCGAATCCTAGTGTGACGATCAAGATGGATGAGCATGTTGATGGAGTATCCATGAATCATCTTCTCATATCCAGACTTGGGCATCATGGTATGCCTCAGGATAGTGTTCACGGTACGAAGGCCTGGCTGGAGGAAGTAGATAGAACCAAGCTTGTGAGATTGCACTTTATCTGCAGGGATAGGATTATACATATCCTTCATGGAGTTGTGGCTCTCCTTGGATTCTGAGTAGACATCTAAATCTCCATCCTGAACCTCTGGGATTCCTAAGATGGTAGCCCACTCATCAACAGTAGACTCATATATTGCTCCTTCAATCATCCAAAGAATCCTACCATCTCCATAAAAATGAGCAATGGAGTAGAAATGCATGATCATTTCATCGTTCGAAGCAGTGAACTCCTTCCCAACAAATTTCTTAATGCCAATCTAGTGGAAATTGTCTTGGACACATGGAAAGTAATCTTTGTTATCCTTGATATACTTCCAATCGACATATCTCATGTCGCTCATAGCTGGACTTTTGTCAAGCAAAACTGTCTCATAGAAGTCTTGTTGTTCCTTGGTGTAAAACCTGTAATCAATAGCAGTCTTTATCCTCTGGGCATATGGATCAATTGCTCTCCATGCCCTCAAGCCTGAATCCTTCCTCTTCTTCATATCCTCAGCTACTGGGTGGCTGGCATCATGAACTAGAAGGTGAGGTCTGAGCTTCATCAGCACTGACATAGCATCATCATCATCATCAGCTTCTCTGAAAGTGGACTTCTTGTTCTTCTTAGCAACAGGTATATCTCTAGTAGTCCTCTTGGACTTCTATGCAGAAGCTTTCTTGGGACCAATCATGGTGCTCTTGGAGGGGCCTGTCTTGGGCATAGCGTCAGCTAAAAGTTTCTTGGCTTTCTTCTTAGGAGGGTCCTGAGCAACAGGTTCCTCCTCAGCAACAGCAGCACCAGCCTCCTCTGGATCCTCAAACATAGAGGTAGGACTACCCTGCACACGGGTGATCATGTTCCTGGTAGTCTTCTTCTCTCCTGCCACTTAGGCAAAGATTTCCTTGGAATCTCAATAGACATGGTTGCCCTAGCACTCTCATGTGCTCTGAAGGTCTCTACAGGAGCATAAATTTTGCTGACGACCCTCTAGATGAGGTGGACTCATTAGCATCCTTCCTTGCAGCCTTCTCTTGCTTCTTAGCAAGAACCTCTTCAGGGACAAAATCAGAATCCTCTTCCTCTGAGTTGAGTCTCTTCCTTGTCCTAGGGGCAGCCTTAGGCAACCCATGAGAGCTGGGAGTGCTTGGATCTGTGGAAGAACTGGACTCTGGACTCGTGCCTGAACTCATCTCGATGTTCTGCTCTGGCAAATTCTGACTATCTGAGCCTGACATGCTGACCCTGTGAATAGAGTATAGAAGAGTAGAATAGGATAAGTTATCACAAAATGCAGATGTGTTTTGAAAGTTTGAACAAAAGATTTTCCAAGTTTTGCATCCTGTCAAGTGTATTTCGGTACATCCGAGGCAGAAATTTCGATCACACCGAGACAGACAACCTACTTTCCAGGAACTTGGCACCGTTTTCGGTCAGACCGAAAATGAGCACTCGATCGACCGAGGTGTTCTCAGTGTGGCAGAAACTAAAATCGATGACACCAATTTTTCCACATCAGTTCTACTGAGATACAGGTGGCGGACGACAAAACCCTAAAAATCAATCATTCGCTACTCTACGGGATTTTTCTTGTAGATGGAAAACTTTTAGGTTGTGGCTTATAGATAGAATCAATTTCATTGCGCAGGATTTGGACAGGAAGCGCAAGAAAAGTCGAATCTGTACCCTAGCTTGGCGACGGATCTTCTACGGCGGTGAGGGCGGTGAAGATGCCCGTCGACGGCAAGATGTCCAGTGATGGAGGCGCTCGGGAAAGGCAAGGAGATGACCAAGGGGTCCTATTGCGGCAGCTTAGGGTTTGGGGCGTGACGAATGAGGATTGAAATTTTGAACCGTTGGGACCACATCTTATGTACCCTTTAGTGTCGATGACGCCGATTTGATATTTTCGGTATCACCAAGTTTCACAACTGTTAGCTGATAGGGAAACACGGTATAACCGAGAATATGAAATTGGTAGTATCGAGATTGAAAACCAGATCAACCCTAGGCATTCGGTGAGACCGAGAATTCCGAGTTGGTTCCACCGAGATGCACTTGGGAGGTTTTAATGGTCAGTCCTTGACAATACGGAACTCCGAGTGCTCCTCACACAGAGTGATCGAAAAGTACTTGTTCAAATTTTGTGATGTAGCATGAATAGAATATGAGGTGAGAAAGCATAGATTGCTAAAGAGGTGGTCCTAGGCATTCTTGTATATCCAATTGGCAAATAAAAATGAAAATCCAAATAGCAACAATTAGATATCCTCGAATGAGAAAATAAATGCATACCAACATGCTCACACAATAAGATGTCAAAAGAAATCATGGCAAACATGCACAAACACAATAGCATCTAACAATCACTTTGACGATGACGGAGTCATCTATATATGAGTATATTAACTTAGGAGCCAAGTAAGAATACTTGATCATAGGTCACACTCATCATTTAAGCACAAGTGGGGTTACCACTTTTACATAAAGCTTTTAATGCTGTCACATTCTTATGAGATGCTTTGACTCAAGCCTTAGAGTAAAGCTCCCCCTTGATGTGACATCCCCCCCCCTTAGGAGGGATAAACTAACCTTGGGTTTTGTCGATGAAGACTTCATGTTGGTGAGGTAGTGGTGGATGCTCAAAGTTGATGAAGATCACCAAGAGTTGGGAGCATCCTTGTTGTTTCCTTACTCTTCTCACCTACATGAGTTAGTCCCAACATACAAGAAACAAATACAAGGATATCTATGGACATGGAGTGCAAAGCATGTGTTATGATGTCCATTGATTTGTTGATTACCTCGTCCCTTGCTTACCTTTCAGGGAATGTGTGACTCCTTGAACTATTGCATAATGTTGATGTTGATTGCAACTAGTTCTTGCCAATAATGAATATGAGTGAATTTCATTGGCAGAGTCACCCCTCAAGAACTTACTAGTTCTTCTTCTTGGGGACCCACATCAAATTGATGGGAATCCTCGGTGTTGAAGTAGCACTTGTAGAAGTTGAGCTTGTAGTAGCCTTGGGAACCCACTTCACGAAAGCTCGGGATTCATCTTCATATGAGTCAATGTCCTCTTGAAGCTTGCTCTTGCCCTTGAGCTTGGGGTATTGTGGTGGAAGGTCATCTTGCACCTTTGTTCCCTTGGGGAGAGTATTTTCATACTTCTCCTTTTGAGGAACAAACTTGGGATTGGAGTATTGACCTTCTTCCCATTCAACTCCGTTGGCATTGAAGTAGCCAACACCACGATTCTTCCGGTATCCTCCATGCTTGTGTACAATCTCCTCAAATTGTTTGCACATACCTTTCTCTATAATACCTTTCAAGAGTTCATTTTATTGCTCAAGTGTAACTTGGCTAAGAGAAGAGTTAGTGGGATCAACAGAACTACTAGAAGCAATATCATTGGATTTATCATTTTTATTTCTACTAGTTGAAGAACCTTTCTTTCCTTTGTTACTAGCTTGCTTAGACTTAACTTGAGGCATGAATGTAGATAAGAGAAGTCGCTTGGCTAGATAAGACGAAGTCTTCTTTCGAAGATCGTCATTGATAGCTTTAAGGAGCTCATGCTCTTGCTCTAAGTTGATCTTCTCGAAGCATAGCTTCTCATGTGTCCTTACAAGCTCTCTATGATCTTCTAGAGTTGACTCGTGAGCTAACTTAAGAGTTTTTAGTTCTTGAGTTAGTCATTCTATTTCCAACTTATCATCAACGCACGACTTATCTACACTAGAGTGAGTACTAGAAAGTTCATTTTGACTAACATTACTAGATGTGTCAAATAGCAAGTCATCTTCAATTAACAAGTCATCTTCATCACTATTGAAATCAAGATACTTGGGGTGTGATACCTTGGTCCTTTAGACATGAAGCAACGTCCACTCCCTTCATTTGGTGAATCAAATATGTCATAGGAGTCGGTTGTCACTAGTGCAAGTCCGGCAATACCTTCATCTTGGCTGTAAACGGAGTTGGAGTGATAGCTTCTCTCGGAATGGTTCTCGGATTCGGAGCCTGTCGTGGTTTTGTCATGCAGATGTCCAAAGACTTAGGTTCAAGGCCATCGCTAAGGCAGTGGACTCAAAGGGGTTGGTCGGGACAAAATACACGGATTTACCCAGGTTCGGCCCCTCGAGATGAGGTAAAAGCCTACGTCCTGCTTTGTGTATATTGATTGGTGTGTCGATTACAAGGGAGCGCAATTGTTTGACCTAGCTCTCGATGGATTGGTCTCTCCCTAAGCCGTCCGCGGGTCTCGCCTTTATATCTGAGGTCAAGACCCTAGGTTACACAAGTCTCACGCCGACTCTTACAACGTATCCGACTCCATCTCTCAGCCGTCTTGCCTTCCTTGGCGTGTTGTCTCCGGGCGGCTCTCCCGCCCGGGTCTTGTGCCTTCTTCCTATCTCTAGGCCTCCGCTTTAGCCCACTTGATGAACCGCCGTGCAGCCCAATCTTCCTCTTCCGGCCCATATGCTAACGAGCCACCAGGTATGACCCGGACCCTTCTGGGCGGGTCTTACCACGGGGTTATATCCCCAACATTAGGCCCCAGATTGACTTGAGCTTGCTTATGTCAATCTTCACTTCTACTCCGAGGCGAGTCTCACACTCTTGTCACCTGAAAAACATATAACCCGCCATGACGTCACCTTCATACATGTTAGAAAGATTCCATGACGTATGCTGCAAATCCTCTTATTAAAACGGTCGGCCTGAGAATCGAGGCATCTGTTCGGTCGGTCATCATTTAGCACCTTGATTCCCGCACGTCTCGTTTCCCTCCCCGTCCCTTAAATAGGGCCACGAGGGGTCCTTTCATTTTTTCCGCCGCCACCTCTTCTCCTTCCTCCCAACCTCTGTGCTCTTGAGCTTCATCGCGCCGGTGCGCTCTCATCGTCGTCAACAACTCCGGCCGCTACATCAACCTGAACGTGTCCAGACTCATGCCGTCCCCTGCCGTGTCTTCAAAGTACGTTCTTCGTCCCCCATTAGATATATAACTCCCCACTCGAATCCTATCGATTTCAACGGACTCCATTAGCTTGCCCGTTCATCTTTATAATTCCAACCGTCGGGTAGTCTTTTAGATCTCGCGATGCTATTATCCACTACAGCCACCCACACATAATCAACAGTAGTCCAACCTAGATCTGCCCCCTGCTCCTTTTCTTGCGCTTAGACCATTCGCTCTTCCTCGGCTCCCTTTTTAGGGCTGAATTAAATCTGATTTTCCTCTTGACTGTAGATCTTGTACTCTCAGTATGACATGTAAAACCTGTTTGTATTTCCTTAGCAATATTTGCACCACGACGTTGTTCACATAACCCGCCATTAGTCCTCCGGCTCTTCCGATAGTTGCATCGGCGGCTTAACATATTAATACTTAACTTTCTGTCGTCTTAGTTACTTGGTCACTTTCTGACCGGCCGAGCCTTGCCCATTTCACAACTTTTGAGTCGCCATCATGTCTCGAGCACCTTCGTCTTGCGACTGGATTGGCTCCGGGGTTACCGGGCCTTTCTTACTAGACTATGTAGAGGCAGGCACGTTGCCGGCTCAAGACATTATCCATTGGCGGGTTCTGGGGAAAGAGACAAAACCCATCCCGCGAGAGGGGGAAGTTGTTGTCTTCACCGATCACATCGTGCGTGGCTTCTACCCTCCTGGATCCAAGTTCCTCCGAGATGTGCTCCACTTCTTCAACCTGCACCCTCAAGACATCGCCCCAAACTCCGTCTCCAACCTGTGCAATTTTCAAGTCCTCTACGAGGTCTACTTGCAAGAAGAGCCATTAGTTGACCTCTTCCGCGATTTCTTCTACGTCAACCGCCAAACGGAGGTGGAGGGCGGCCCAAGCTTGGAGCTCGGTGGAGTCTCCATCCAAAGAAGAAGGGACTTGGCTTATCCGGCTGTTAAAATGCCTAGCCACCCCAAAGACTGGAACAAGACGTGGTTTTACTACAAAGACACGTCTCCAGAGGGTGAAAAAACCCTGCCGGGTTACCATCCTACCCGGCACTGCACCTCCACTAAACTTCCGAACCGGATGACAGCCACGGCCCGAGCAAAGTACGCTCCCGAGTTTGCCAAGATTAGAGCTCCTCTAGCCAATGGTTTGACAGGAATCGGCCTAACCTGCTGCTGGGTCTCCTGGAGAGTTTTGCCTCTGAGCCGGTGGGACCTTCTTATGTGTGAATACTCAGGCGAAGCCGATGACCCTCTCTGCTTCACCCGTACCACCTTAACAGAGGAAAATGTCGCCACCGCCGTCAAAGGACTTACCCGCGAGTCCCAGGAGGCTTGCCGCACTGTCAGGTTACAACCTTTTTGTGTCGCGAACCCGGCTCCAGATGTAAGGGCGGCCCTGAATCTTTCTCTTCTTATTTTGACTTATATATACCACCCTTACCCCCTTTTGACGGCTTCCCCTGTAGGCCAGTTCCAGCTTTTGGAAAAAGAAGTGTACTCTCCCTGTGAAGAAAAAACTCTCAGGCGTGTCAAACCCGCGGTCGTAAGCCGAAAACCTCAGCTCAAAATTTGCTTGAGCTTGAGGACTCAGAGGTAGAACTTGAATCCCTTGGCCGTCTTTTCATGCAACTTATTGACCATGATTGTACACAGGAGGAAACAGAGACAAGTCGCGCCACCGCCCCTAAGGTAACTTATCCCTCTTCCGACTCAGAAATCTCCCCGCAAGCGAAGATACGGCGGGTCATCTGAAAAGTTCCTTTTTGCATCCTCATGCTTACTTAAATCCCGATTTTCCCTTGAAAAAACAACAACACGAATCTCGGTGCCAGACCCGGATTACTGGCTCTAAGGATCTTATGGCCGGCATACCCAACTCTTCGGCGCCACGAAAATGCCCTGTTGAGGTACTTTACCAAGAACCCCAATATATGTCTTAAATTTTCGCAACACTATCTTACTATTGTCTTGTTAATTTAACCTTGTAGGGAACACATCCTTCGTCTGGCGACTCAACGGCCTCCAAGCTTCCTCCTATGAAGGTCAATCAAGGGTATGTTTCTTTCTTCTCCTGCGTGTATATTTCTAGTATTACACTTATACTTGGTCATTGATTCTTCGTCCTTTCAAGGCGCAGGCCAAGCGTAGGAAAACGGGCGGATCTAACGTTACTCCCACCGTCCAACAACCGGCTCCTGCTGAGCTAACTTCCTCTCCTGCCAGATCTCTCGAAATTAATAAGGAAGCGCTTGAGCAATCTCCACCACCCTCAGAGTTGGTGGGTCTTGACACGGCGGCTCGTGCTATCCCATCAACTGATCCTAAGCCGCCCAGTCCAATCCGTCGAAGATTCGTCGCTCCCTGACATTGTTATCACTAGGGCGGGTTATCAATCTCCAACTCACCACACCCTGGCCAAGCATACAGGCAAGGTTGAATGCTCTTCTAAAAAGCTTACCTTTGAGTTCCCCATCTTGGAGACGATGACTGCGGACGACTTGCATGCTGGTTACCTGAACTGCCTGTCCGCTAGCCGCAACATGGAGATCAAACGTGTTGGTTTGATGAAGAAGAAATATGAGGTACTTTTCTTTCTCTTTTCCCCTCATACCCGTATATAGCCCCCAAGAGTCGAGCTAATATTGAAAGTAATGGCTTGGGTCTTTCACTTCTTTAAACATATCATATAGGAACTTTACCCTGTGATCCCAGATATTAGACTAGATTGCATTTAAGCCGGCTTTTATACTGCTATAGATCCAATTGTAGCCCCCAAGTCCGGGATATTATGTCAATGATGAGCCGGATCTTCCATTTTTGAAAAAGTTTGCCGAGTGTAGCCCCCAAGTCCGGCCCATTATGACAATTATGAGCCGGATCTTTCATTTTTGAAAAAGTTCGTCGGGTGTAGCCCCCAAGTCCGGCCCATTATGACAATTATGAGCCGGATCTTTCATTTTTGAAAAAGTTCGTCGGGTGTAGCCCCCAAGTCCGGCCCATTATGACAATTATGAGCCGGATCTTTCACTTTTAGGCGAGAATGAAAATGTAGACATTAGCCCCCAAGTGTCAAGTATATTACTTGTAATCTGCTTGGGACTTGTATCCAATTTGTTATTCCACTCTGGCAACTTAAACCTTATATCTTTTCACTTGTGTAATACAAGAGGCGCTGGTCACTACCGAATCTGAATGCACCAGTTTGAAGAAAAATTTGGCCACCCAACAAAGCGCCCAGGCCGCCACAGAGGAGAAACTTCGAGTGGCTGTTGAACAGTTGGAAAAACTTCAAGCTGAGTTTATTGCATATAAGAAGACTATCGAGTCTGAGCAAGCTTCTTTGTCCAAACAGGCTGTCGACGCTGAAGAGCAGGCAAAACTTGCAGCTGCTAAACTGACTACCCTCAAGGGTCATATATCCAAGATGACTGGCGCGATCTTTGGTAAGTACCTCCGTTTTCAAAAAATTCCGTTTTATAAAAGCATCAGCCAGACGGCTTATAATCTTGACCTATTCCTTGCAGGAGAACGGAGCCGCCAGCTATCTTTTGATAGCATAATCAAGCTAAAAGCAATCTACACTCTGATGGAGCAACTCTACAACGGAGCCCTCTGTACCATCAAGGCCATAATGACAGCCAAGTACGTCCCCAAGTTTATGAAGGGCGTCTTCGAAACCTTATCCACCTTGCCCCAGCAAGTGAATGAGATGAGGCGTTCAGCCGCCAGGAGAGGAGCTATAGAAGCACTGAGCCGCTCTCTTGCCATTGCCCCGGAGATAACTACTGAGGAAATGATGAATGGCTTCCCTTCCAAGAAGGATGATGGCTCAGACTTCACCGAAGCTGACTATGCTAGAGGTTTTAAGGCTTCCAGGCGGCTCGCCTCCATATTGGTCGATGAGATGGACCTTACACCTTATGAGGCGGCTTACGATGAGAACAATCAACGGCTACGCTGCCCGACCTTTAAAGCCAAAAGCCTAATCCCTGCATGTTGTAAGCCGCTCTTCGTTCCTAATGTAGATCCGTCTCCGCTTTTCGACGATGCAAAATTTGAGGCCTTACTTAATTGGAACTGGGATGTGGATCATCTTTAGATCGAGGAGTCGAAAGACCCAGCACAGAACAATCCGCCAGCGAGTTAAATTATTTGCCTTCAACTACATGTAACTCGGCCAGCTAGGCCACCGGGATGAACAAGCACGAAAACTTGTAATATATCTTCGTCTTTTGAGCTCTTTAGATAGCCTTGTAATATACTTTAAATCCTTCTTATGTCTTGCTGGCGACTCATAATCAAAGCCTGCAAATAATTCTACAATGTTTGCCTCGGCAGCTTTCAGAAAAGCATGACCCGGATATCTCAATATAACCTCGCCTCATTTTTCACAATCTTGCTCATGCCACATGAAATACAATGTATGAAGTATGATGCAATATGTAATGTATGATGCAATATGTAATATATGATGCAATATGTGATGCGATGCATGATTGTCTTTTCTTTCTCTTTGTTTTTGCTTTTTTGAAAACTCATATTCCGGCCCTTTTGAGGAAAACTATTGCTTTGAACCGCCTAACAATACAGGGTCTCTAACGAGATTGACCGCCAATCTTGCACGTCTCAGGGTCTCCAGGCGAGATTAACTTTTAATGGCACAACAGACCAGAATTTTGCAATGGAGTGAGTGTCCCGGGCTCATAAGCTACTTCTCACGTGACATAAATCTATCGTTTGAACCTTAAGGGTGTCAAGCTTAAGAGTACAACAGGCCACTTAGCGGAGAGTACGTAGCAGACGAGAGAGTTTTCCTCGCCGCTGTATGAGGCCCTCGGAGGGGGTGAGTTGACAGCTCGCTACATATAGGCAGGTACAACTCAATCTTACCACGGCTGAAAAGCCAACCAAGAGTGGGGGCAGCCTTCACCCACCCTTGAACTTGCCCTAGGTCCGCGACCCGCCTTTCATCATGGCACCTATGTTTGAGCGACTCGCATCATGGTGGCTCATCCTCTTTGGCATCCATGGGACCCATGTTTGAACGGCTCGCATCATGGCGGCTCTCCCTCTTGAGCTTCTTAAGATCTTTCACCCGTAAGGTAGTGCACTCATGTTTGAACGGCTCGCATCATGGCGGCTCACCCTCTTGAGCGACTTGGCACCCATGTTTGAACGGCTCGCATCATGGCGGCTCGCCCTCTTGAGCGACTTGGCACCCATGTTTGAACGGCTCGCAACATGGCGGCTCGCCCTCTTGAGCGACTTGGCACCCATGTTTGAACGGCTCGCATCATGGCGGCTCGCCCTCTTGAGCGACTTGGCACCCATGTTTGAACGGCTCGCATCATGGCGGCTCGCCCTCTTGAGCGACTTGGCACCCATGTTTGAACGACTCGCATCATGGCGGCTCGCCTTCTTGAGTGTATGAATCTTGCATCAACGAGGCGGTACACCCATGTTTGAACGGCTCGCGGCGTGGCGACTCATCCTCTTGAGTGACCCTCAATCTTTCTTCAATAAAATGGCGCGCCCATGTTTGAACGGCTCGCATCGTGGTGGATCTTCCTCTTGAGAAATCTTAAATCATGCCATCTTGTGCGCCGCCGTATCGCAGGTCGGCGATCTGTAAGCCGCCATCTGGAGAAGCCGTTGTCTTGAAAATCATCCCCAAAGGGTGAAGAGTTAGTCAGAAAGGGTGAGCAAGCTAAACCCTATGGGTTGGAAGCCCCCAAGTGACCAAGCAGAACATGTTCGTCTTTGCACAAATCTGCAATGCAAGAGAAAAATGGCAGAGGACCCATCCCACAGGGATGCCAACTTCATTACATGAACTATCTAAATACAATGAAACATGTATGTACAAAGATAAGAGTTGATGACTCAAGTGTAATAAGGCCATAGATGAGCGATGTTCCACGGCCGGTGAGTTTCTTGCTCAGAGATACGCGACTCGTCTCGCACATCGATGAGATAGTAAGACCCATTGTTTAGGTTCATGCTAACCACAAAAGGTCCTTCCCATGGGGGTGATAACTTGTGCGCATCTGTCTGATCTTGAATCAAACGTAACACCAAGTCGCCTTCTTGGAACATTCGGGTCTTAACCCTATAGCTATGGTAGCGATGCAGGTCTTGCTGGTAAATTGCCGATCGAGCCGCCGCAAGATCGCACGCTTCATCAAGAGCATCTAATGCATCCTGCCATGCCGCCTCATTATCAGCTTCCACATAAGCCGCCAGCCGCGACGATTCATGACGTATGTCGCTTGGTAACACGGCCTCCGCACCGTAAACCAGGAAGAAAGTTGTAAAACCCATCGACCTGTTAGGCGTAGTGTTGATGCTCTAGAGGACGGACGGTAGCTCTTCAACCCAACAACCTGGCTTTCTCTGCAAAGGAACCATGAGCTAGGGTTTGATACCTCTCAATACCTCTTGATTTGCCCGCTCTCCCTGCCCGTTGGATTGCGGGTGAGTCACAGCCGAAACATCAAGCCGGATGTGCTTATTTTTGCAGAATGTCTCCATAGCCCCTTTGGATAAGTTTGTACCGTTATCAGTGATAATACTATGAGGGTATCCAAATCGGTAGATCAACTTTCTAACAAACTGAACCGCCGTGGCTGCATCGCACTTGTTAACCGGCTCAGCCTCCACCCACTTGGTGAACCTGTCCACTGCTGCCAATAAGTGAGTCTTTTTATCTTTAGATCGTTTGAAAGGTCCAATCATGTCAAGCCCCCATACCGCAAACAGCCAAGTGATTGGTATCATTCGTAACTCCTGTGCCGGCACATGAGCACGTCTTCTGAATTTCTGACACCCGTCGCACTTATCGACAATATCTTCTACGTCCTTTCAAGCTGTTAACCACAAGAAACCGTGTCGAAAGGCTTTAGCCACCAAAGACTTTGACCCGACGTGATACCCGCAATCGCCAGCATGTATCTCGTATAAGATTTCCTTGCCTTCCTCTAGAGAGACACAACGCTGGAAGACGCCAGTGATGCTACACTTGTGCAACTCCCCCTTAATGATGGTCATGGACTTAGAACGCCTCACGATCCGTCGTGCCAGAGTCTCATCTTCAGGTAACTCGCCCCGGGTCAGGTATGCAAGATACGGAAACGTCCGCTCCGGAATAGCTCGTAAAGCCGCCACTAGCTGCACTTCCGGGTCAGGTATCGCTATATCCTCCTCTGAAGGTAATTTAACAAACGGGTGATAAAGTACATCCAAAAATATGTTGGGCAACACCGGCTTACACTAAGAGCCCAATCTTGACAATGCATCCGCCGCCTCGTTCTTACGACGGTCAATATGATCCACCTGATAGCCTTTAAAGAATCCAGCAATAATGCCCACCTCTTGCCGATAAGCCCCCACCCGTGGGTCCTTAGAATCCCACGTGCCTGACACCTGTTGAGCCACCAAATCTGAGTTGCCAAGGCATCGAACCCAGCTCAAATTCATCTCCTTGGCCACACGAAGTCCATGAAGTAAAGCTTCATACTCAGCTGCATTGTTCGTGCAAGGAAACAACAGTCTTAACACATAGAAAAACTTATCACCCTTGGGGGAGGTTAAAACAACCCCAGCCCCCGATCCCTCCAACTGTCTAGATCCGTCAAAGTGAATTGTCCAATATGTGTTGTCCGACTTTTCTTCCGACGCTTGACACTCCGTCCAATCATTTATAAAATCCACCAAAGCTTGAGACTTCATGGTTGTGCAAGGCACATATTTCAAATTTAGAGCCCCAAGCTCCAGTGCCCACTTAGCAATTCTACCAGTGGCCTCCCGATTCTGAATTATATCTCCCAACGGAGCAGAACTAACCACCATGATCTGGTGCCCAAGGAAATAGTGTTTTAACTTGCGATTTGCCATGAACATCCCATATATGAGCTTCTACCAGTGTGGGTATCGTTGCTTTGATTCTATGAGCACCTCACTGACATAATGAACTAGCCTCTGGACTGGATACTCTTTTCCTGCCTCCTTGCGTTCCACCACAATCGCAGCACTGACCGCCTTGTTGTTAGCCGCCACGTACAAGAGTAAGGGCTCCTTCTCATCCAGAGTAGCTAAGATTGGCGGCTCAACCAATTGCTTCTTAAGCGCTTCAAGAGCTTCGTCCGCAGCCTTACTCCACACAAAGTCATCCATCTTCTTCATCATCTGGTACAGAGGGATGGCCTTCTCCCCCAGGCGGCTGATGAAGCTGCTTAAAGCGGCAATACGACCCGCCAGGCGCTATACATCATTGACGCTTGCCGGCTTAGCCAGAGACGTGATGGCCTTTATCTTGTCCGGGTTGGCTTCGATCCCTCGTTCTGAAACCAAGAAACCCGAAAGTTTACCTACGAGAACTCCAAAAACGCACTTAGTCGGGTTAAGCATCATTTTATAGACCCATAAGTTGTCAAATGTTTCTTTCAGGTCGTCTAACAACGTCTCCTTCTTCCTTGATTTGACTATGATATCGTCCACATAAGCATGAACATTGCGCCCAATCTGACCGTGAAGGCAATTTTGTACACAGCGTTGATAAGTCGCCCGCGCAGTTTTGAGCCCAAATGGTATAGACACATAGCAAAATGCTCCGAAAGGTGTTATAAAGGAGGTCTTCTCCTGATCTTCAACCGCCATCTTGATCTGATGATAGCCTGAAAGGCATCCAGGAAACATAAACTCTCACAACCCACTGTGGCATCGATAATCTGGTCAATACAAGGGAGAGCAAACGGATCAACTGGACAAGCTTTGTTAAGATCCGTGTAATCTATACACATACGCCACGTGTCGTTCTTCTTAAGCACCAGCACATGATTGGCTAACCACTGCGGGTGAAATTCTTCCACAATGAACCCTGCTGCCAAGAGCCAGGCTACCTCTTCTCTGATCGCTTTACGCCGCTCCACGTTGAAACGGCGAAGAAACTGTTTAATTGGTTTAAACTTGGGATCCACATTAAGGTGGTTCTCAGCGAATTCTCTAGGTACACCCGGCATGTCAGACGGCTTCCATGCAAAGATGTCCCGATTCTCATGGATGAATTCGATGAGCGCGCTTTCCTATGCGGGGTCCATGTTAGCCCTGATAGTGAACTGTTTGGATGAGTCGCCCGGAATAAAGTCCACCAACTTAGTATCATCTGCCACAAACTTCAGGGGCGGCTCAGATTCCGTGCTAGGCTTCTTCAATGGAGTCATATCCACCAGGTCAACGTTATGTTTGTAAAACTTAAGCTCCGCCTCTGCACAGCTCGATTCCGCATAAGCCGTGTCTCCTTCTTCGCATTCAGTGGCTATTTTCCGATCGCCATGAACTATGATTGTCCCGTTGAGAGCCGGCATCTTGAGTTGCAGATAGACATAACAAGGTCTGGCCATAAACTTCACGAAAGTCGGCCTGCCAAACAAAGAATGATACGGGCTCTTAATTTTTACCACCTCGAACCACAAAGTCTCCACCCTATAGTTGTACTCATCTCCAAACTCTACTTCCAAGGCGATCTTCCCCACTGGATAAGTTGACTTCCCTGGCACTACTCCATGAAAAATGGTTGACGACAGCTTAAGATCTTTGTGTGTCAACTCCATCCGCTGGAACATGTCGTAGTATAAGATGTTGATACTGCTACCGCCGTCCATGAGTACCTTCGTGAACTTGTATCCTCCAACCTGAGGCACAACCACCAGAGCTAAATGACCCGGATTGTCGACCCGTGGCGGGTGATCCTCCCGGCTCCACGTAATTGGATATTCCGACCATTTAAATACTGCGGGAGAGCCGGCTTCGCCGCATTGACAGCCCTCCTACGCAGCTTCTGCTACCACTTATCCAGGATCGTAGTGAAGACATGGTACTGCCCCCCACTAAGTTGCTTTGGGTTACTCTGATACCCTGGACGGTTATTCTGCTGCTGACCACCATTGCCCTGCTGATGATGATGATTCCCTTGGTCTCGGTTCTGGTTGTTTTGATTCTGATAACCTGAACCTGACCCGCCAGCGTTGGAACCAGCTCCTGAGTCGCCTGGACCTGAGCCGCTCGACGGGCCGTTACCGTTGTGATTTTGACAAATACTTTGTTCCCGAAACTGGTGCATAACGTTGCACTCCTTCCAAGTGTGGGTGGCTTCTTTATCTGGACAGTGTGCGCCGGGCAGGGTCTGTTTAGCGCTTCTTTCAAGTTTAAAGGCATAGGTTCCCTATTTATGTTGAACGTCGGCCTAAAATTCCCGTTGCCCCATTGACGATTGTTCCCCACGTTGGTGTTTGCCACAAACTCTGACCCACCGTCGGGGTTCTTCCGTTTGCCTTGGCTGCTGTTCCCAACACCTCCCTACTGGCTCTTTTCATTGCTACCCTTCTTACTCTGAGCCGGTTTCTCATCATCGGAGTCCGGGTCTTTGGTGGTATCTGAATCCACATATTTGGTGAGAGCCGTCATGAGCTCACCCATGTCTTGACAAGAACGCTTCAACCGCCCGAGCTTCTACTTTAGGGGTAAAAAGTGACAATTTCTTTCTAAAATCAGAACCGCCTGGGATGCTGAGGTATTCTCAGACGAGTGGATCACCGCCGAGACCCGCTGCACCCAATGATGTGTCGACTCTCCTTCCCGTTGCACACAAAGATCCAGATCTACAATCATCATTGGCTGCTTGTAGGTTCCTTTGAAATTTTTGATGAAGCGTGCTCTCAATTCGGCCCAAGACGTGATGGTATTGGGCGGCAACCCCTTTAACCAAGTGCGTGCTGGCCCTTCCAACATCATGACGAAGTATTTTGCGCAAACCGCCTCATCAATGTACAACATCTCCATAGCGAGCTCATAGCTTTCAATCCAAGCCTCTAGGGGAAGATCCACCATGTAATTGGGCACCTTCCCCGACCCCTTAAAATCCTTGGGCAAGTGTGCACTCCTCAGGTCTGTCGTAAGGCACTGCACACCAAAACCCCTGGATGAGACGCTGGCGGGTGTTGCTGGCGCCGGCTCAGGGTTCTCCTGATAATCCATCGCCGGTGTTGATCCTCTCTCACCCCTATTCGCAGTCCCCTGAATATCCAACTCAGGTGGGTTGTTATGTGGCGGGCTCCGCCTCTACCTGCTGCTGGAGACCATCGGTGACTCAATGTGCCGACTATAGCTACGGCTGTGAACCGGCGTGGAGTGCACCCAGCCTTGGCTGTGAGTATATCTTTCTTGCTGAGCCACCGTAGTCTGTAACAGGTCAATCCCATTCCTCACCTCCTGAGCAAACGACGTTCCTTCAGCTAAGGGGAGGGCGTCAAGCCAGGGCAGCCGATGCGATCATATTTTCCACTAGATTAGAATAATGGCCAGGCGGCATCACAACGCGATGTGACAATGATCTGTTCCTTCGTGGCGGGTTTAACTGCTGAGGTGCCTCCACCACCTTGGTCACCGGTGGCGGCGTATTTGCCCCAGCCCCAAGAGTGTTGAAGAGATTCCAAGGCTGAATAGGTAATCCGACCTGAGTCCTTCTGCGCTGAACCGCTTTCGACGCTCGCTGATCCAACTCAAAATGGAGAGCCTCGGACCTCAAACGTTTTGACTCAGCGTCCATCTGATCTTGCATTGCCTTGATGTCTTCCTGGGCCTGAGCCATCTGTCCCTTGATACGGTTAACCTCGGCGTTGCGCTCCGCCAGATTATCAGCTATTACCTTTGTGGCCATCAAAGTTGCTAATTCCTCCACGAGCTCCAATAAAACTTGAGCCGACGTCTTAGGAGGTTCCACGTCGGGCGAGGCTGCACCAGCCGCCGCCCCGGAGCTCGCTCCATTGGAATCCAGCATCGGGCCCGCCATGAACACGGCGGCTCGATTCGGAGGGTTATAGGACTCCGGAATACTGTCGCCATCGGAGTAACGTCCCAGTCCGCCGTCATGAAGTCGATAGATTGACTCGCCATCCTCACTGGAAGATCCTTCATCTGAGAAAGCCAAGGTCTCTCTCGATAAGGAGTCCCCCATGTCCTACATAAAGCCGACAAAAACACTCTTCTGCCTGGGTTGAACACGGGCGGGTGTCACGTGCCGGGCCAGCTCGACGAGGTCGGTGCAGATGTCCGGCCCAGGTGTAGATCCATCCAGTTTACCGATGAACACGTGCATCTTTCCAATGGGAACCCGGTACCCGTACTCGATTGAGTCGGCCTCCGGTCCCCATCCTGCATCATTGACGTAGAGCTTGCCGCGGCGATTCTTCATCATCAAGATGACGACGTATCCTTCGATCCCTGGGAGAGAGCCCTTTGAGAACTCAACACCACCACGTGCTAGCCCCATGGTGGGCACCAACTGTCGTGGTTTTGTCACGGCAGATGTCCGAAGACTTGGGTTCAAGGCCATCGCTAAGGTAGTGGACTCAAAGGGGTTGGTCGGGATGAAAGACATGGATTTACCCAGGTTTGGCCCCTCGAGATGAGGTAAAAGCATACGTCCTACTTTGTGTATATTGATTGGTGTGTCGATTACAAGGGAGCACAATTGCTTGACCTAGATCTTGATGGATTGGTCTCTCCCTAAGCCATCCCTGGGTCTCGCCTTTATATCTGAGGTCAAGACCCTGGGTTATACAAGTCTCACACCGACTCTTACAACGTATCTGACTCCGTCTCTCAGCCGTCTTGCCTTCCTTGGCGTGTTGTCTCCGGGCAGCTCTCCCGCCCGGGTCTTGTGCCTTCTTCCTGTCTCTGGGCCTCCACTTTAGCCCACCTGATGAACCGCCGTGCAGCCCAATCTTCCTCTTCCGGCCCATATGCTGACGAGCCGCCAGGTATGACCCAGCCCCTCCTGGGCAGGTCTTACCACGGGGTTATATCCCTAATAGAGCCGGAAACCCATTCACCAACATGAGCTTGATGTTTCCTTCTCGAGTAGCTCTTGTGTACTTGTCCTTCTTCTCCGAGTCCCTACTTCTCCTTGAGGGTCTTCGTTCATAACGATCATCTCTACTCCTTCTTTCTCTTTGAGGTGATTCGTATCTCGAGCTTCGTCTTCTTAGTGACTCTTCTTTCCTCTTGTAAGGAGTCGTGCACTCATTTGACTAGTGTCCGGGCTTCCCACACTATAGCAATTTCGGTCACGACTTGACGAACGCTTCTCTTCATATCTTGAGTTGGAGCTTTGATCTTTGCTTCTATTCTTGTAGAACTTGTTGAATTTCTTGACCATGAGGCTTATCTCTTCATTTGTGACAAGGTTGTCGCTAGAGGTAGCGGGAGCATCACTTGTGGCTTTGTAAGCACCACTAGACTTGTGGTGAAGCTCTTCCTTATCTTTGAGTGTCATCTCATGAGCAACAATTATACCAATCATTTCTGTTGGCTTGAGATCTTTGTAGTTGGGCATCATTTGGATCAATGTGCAAACGGGGTCATATCGATCATCCAAAGCTCGAATTATCTTCTTGATGATGAATTACTCGGTCATTTCTTTGCTTCCTAAGCCGGCCATCTCATTGGTGATGAGAGCTAGCCTAGAGTACATCTCAGCAACTCCTTCACCATACTTCATCTTGAACTTGTCAAGTTGACTTTGAAGAGCATCCAACTTGGATTCTCTCACAGATTCTGTACCTTCATGCATATCAATCAAAGTATCCCAAATCTCTTTTGCATTCTCAAGACGGCTGATTTTGTTGAATTCTTCGGGGCATAGGCAGTTGAAGAGAATGTCACATGCTTGAGCATTGAGTTGCAACATCTTCCATTCATCCGCAGTCGCTTCGCGATCTGGTACCCTTCCTTCCGCAAATAATCCACCTTGCATACCAACACGAATAACAGTCCAAACGAAGGGGTTATGACCAAGCAAATGCATTTTCATTTTGTGCTTCCAACTAGCAAAATTTGTGCCATCAAAGTACGGACCTCTACGGTGATAATTTCCCTCACTAGACGCCATACTCTCCAAGGTTGTGAGACCAATGTAATGGAGACCAAAGCTCTGATACCACCTATAGGATCGAAAGTAGTGCTAGAGGGGGGGGTGATTAGACTACTTAACCAAATAAAAATCTACTTTTTCCCAATTTAAGTTCTTGGCAGATTTTAGCATTCATAGTATGTCAAGTACACCCTACACATGCATGTCTACGAGTATAGCAGCGGAAAAGTAAAGACAAGCATGTAAGTAAAGAGAGGGTAGGAAGATCAAACACAATTGGTGACACGATGATTTTTCTCATGGTTCCGATAGGTGGCGCTATCATACATCCACGTTCATGGAGTCTTCAACCCACATAGGGCAACGGTCACGAGAGTCCACGGAGGGTTCCACGAAGAAGCAACCTTGACTATACCATGACGGCCTACGTCCATGGAGGACTAGCCTTACTCAGGTTGATCTTCACAAAGTAGGCGATCTCGTTGCCCTTACAAACTTCTTGGTTCACTCCCCAACATGAAGTAGGAGGCTCCCAAACGACACGTAACCAATCTAGGAGGCACCACCCTCCAAAAGCTAATAGGCTCAATAATGTCAATGAACTCCTTGCTCTTGTGCTTCAAGATGATAGACTCTTCAACACACAATCACTCTCTCACAGATTTGGCTTGGTAAAAGAGATGGAATTGGTGGAAAGCAACTTGGGGAGGCTAGAGATCAAGATTCATATGGTAGGAATGGAATGGCATGATCTCAACACATGAGTAGGTGGCTCTCTCTCAGAAAATCAGTGGGTATGAGTGGGGAACTGTTCTGAGTGCTTCTCTTGTGAGTGAGTGGTGGTGGAGGGGTATATGTAGGCATCTCTAAAAATCCAACCGTTACACACAAAATGACCAACTCGGTGGCACCGATGTGTTAATCTCGGTGGTACCGAAGTGACCAAAAGGTGGCAACTTTTGAATCTTGGTGAGACTGATATAGGAATCTCGGTTGCACTGATAAGGTGACCAACGATCAGATTGCCCATTCTCGGTGACGCCGATACAACAATCTCGGAGGGAGCAAAATTGTGAACTTGCATAATAGGAAGTTGGCAGCCTAACTCGGAGGCACCGAATGCTGAATCGATTGCACCGACAAGCTAGGGTTTGGTTGAGTCTGTCTAGGGTTTGGAATCGGTGGCACCGAGTGTAGAATGTTGGTTGCACCGATTTTGAGTATTTGGCTTGGATAGACTTTTTTGAAGAGCTTGTGGTTGTATGTGGTGACTATCACTTGTGCACGTATGACCATTTGTTCACCAACAAAACCTTACCCCCTTTTAATAGTATTGGCTTTCCTATGGACTCCAAGTGATTTCTCACAAATGCAAAATGTAGAGTCCTTTGCTTGAAGCTTGGCCAATGCTATTCCTTGCATCTTGGAGAATTCCACAATCCTTTTGCCAACCCATCATTGAACTTTTCCTGAAACATACTTAGTGCAAACATTAGTTCAATGACATATATGTTGTTATTAATTACCAAAACCACTAAGGGAGCAAATGTGCTTTCAGGGAGCAAGTCCAACTATTTAACTCGGACATATGATAGCCCAACCCTAGCCCATCGTCGTAATTCCTTCCTTCTCCCTCCCACCCACACCACCAGCTTCCACCCGCTCTTCATAGCCGCTAGACATAGTTCGATAAAGATCACTGTCTACGCCATGTTGACGCCGAAGCGTTGGTTGTAGTTGCTGGAGGAGATTCAGACCGGGTGCATTGCTCGTTTCGCTATTGGCCTGTTGATACGTCCATTTTGCATCATGATTTCGTATCAATATTTATAGTATTCTTGTCCATTATTCCACTTTATGGTACAATCTTATGTCTTTTCTCTCTGAATTTACTAGGTAAATCACAAATAAGGAAATTGCTGGGAACTGGAATTCTGGATCTGGAAACCAAGAAAAAGGGTGAAAATTCATTGGACTCCAAATGACGTGAAACTTCATGGAGAATTTTTGTGGAATATATTGGAATTTCTGGGCCAAAAATATACCAAAGGGGGCCACCTGCCGAGCACAAGCCAACAGGGCGTGCCCACCACCACCCCCGAGCACGCCCTGTTAGCTTGTGGGGCCCTCTTAGGCCCCCTGGCCCCCCTCTTCTGCTATAAGATGTGTTTTGACCTAGAAAAAATAATAAGGAACTTTCGGGATGAAGCGTCGCCATCTCGAGGCGGAAAACCTGGGCAGAGGCCCTTTTGCAATCTGGCAGAGTGCTTCTGTCGGGAAAATTTCTCTCTATGAGGGGGAGATCGAAGTCATCGTCATCATCAACGATCCCTCCTTCATGGGAGGACCAATATTCATAAACATATTCACCAGAACCATCTCATCTCAAACCCTAGTTCATCTCTTGTACTCAATCTTTTTCTCAAAACCTTAGATTGGTACCTATGGGTTACAAGTAGTTCTGGTTACATCTTGTAGTTGATGTTTGTTGGTTTATTTGGTGGAAGATATTATGTTCCGATCCTTGATCACCATTATCACACCTCTGATCTTGAACATGTTGATGACTTGTGAGTATTTACTTTTGTTCCCGAGAACATGGGAGAAATCTTGTTATAAGTAATCATGTGAAGTTGGTATTCGTTCAATATTTTGATGATGTGTATGTTGTTGCTTCATTCATGTGAAATTTAACTACATGACAGTTCACCATCTAATGGGCCTAAGGGAAGGCATTGTGGAGTAATAAGTAGATGATGGGTTGCCAGAGTGACAAAAGCTTAAACCCTAGTTTATGCGTTACTTTGTAAGGGGCTGATTTGGATCCATATGTTTTATTCTATGGTTAGATTTATCTTAATTCTTCTTTTGTAGTTGCGGATGCTTGAGAGAGGGGGTAATCATAAGTGGGTTGCTTGTTCAAGGAAGAACATCACCTTAGCACCGGTCCACCCACATATGAAATTATCAAAGTAAAGAACGCAAATCAACTAAACATGATGAACATGATTAGACGGAAATTCCCATGTGTCCTCAAGAGCGCTTTGCTTTACATAAGAGTTCCTTCAGGCCCGTCCTTTGCTATAAAAGGCTACCTTGCTGCACACTTGCTACTATTGTTACTTGCCACTTGTTGCAAATTATCTTACTATAAAACTATCTATGATCGTTACTCATAGCACTTGCAGAAAATATCTTGCTGAACATTGTTTTATCATTTCCTTCTGCTCCTCGTTGGGTCCGATATTCTTACTTATCGAAAGTACTGTGATTGGTCCCTATACTTTTGGGTCATCACTTGCAACCGGAGTCACTCTAGCCGGAGGAGGAATAGGAGGAGAAGCCCGAGGACACTGCCATGAAGGAGGATGACACTGACATGAAGGAGGATCATGCTTCTATTAAGGAGGTGGAGCCAAAGCCGACGGAAGCGAACACGTTCGAGGAGGAAGCAGCAGTGGAAGATCTGGTGCCTACGGGCTTTGACATGGGCGACACCATGACATAATTCGAGGAGGCCTAGTCGGAGGAGCCGATCCTCCTCGAGTCCTCCGAGTCAAAGCACAAGGTGTAGGTGAACGTGGGTCTCGGTCGGTTAACACCCGCCTCACAGACCCTCCTCGCTTCCTCCACTAGCGGAAAACAAAGATCCATGAGCTCTTCGCCAAACTCAAGGAGGATGAGGACGAGTTGGACGTGAGCTCAGTCGCCAATGACCGCGAGGCCAACGACTCCGGCACCAACATCATCAACATCTCTGATGAAAAGGACAAGCAGTTTAGTACTCCATCTGTTCTCTCTCGAAACAGGCTTTCACCCCTGCTTTATATATAAAGCAACAATCGAACAAAGTACACGTCCGAACGATACAAGGTGATGAGGTAGCCCACGTACAATGCCAATCCCAGGATCACCAGTCATGCAGAACTCATGCAACTACATAACCGAAAGAGAAAACAGGAAGATTTGAGTGCAACACCACACAACGTCCTAAAACACCTAAAACACCTAGGATCCATGACAACACCCTCAGGAGGGATAACGACGCTAAGTGTTGCCGATGCCGAGTCCACCACGGACAAGGGTTTTCACCCGAAACCTTAACACGGGGAGAAGCGCTCCAATGACGTCTTCAGGAAGAGAGGGGCGCCCGCGAGCGTCACCGTCACTAGCAACAAAGCGCGGAGCTTTCGCTCGGTAGCTGCACCATGACACCATGAGACTATTATGATTCACGCGGTGAGGTCAGATCCCTAGATCCGAATTGGGGCGAGGTCATTGCTAAACACAGAGAACATGCCTGAGCCACCCCCTCGCTACACCTCTTGCCGCCCACACGACCAAGAGGAAAGCCACCACCGCCGCCATGGTGCTCGTCGGAGAGCCAACCATGCGGACCGCCACGTGGGCATCCATGTCCAAGACACCACATACCGCCCACATCACGGAGCACCCACCACAGTAGGAAGAGTAAAAGGTGCCTCCTTGCACTCCTGCGCGACATTAGCCCCAAAGTCTGGGTCGGCGCCTCCACAGTAGGAGGCGCCCACGCCTACATCCCCAGCTAGTCCCGGTGGACCAGGGGAGACACAACCCCATGGCTACCGACGACCATCGTCAAGCACACTCGTACAACGCCATGTCCATGGCCTTCGACACCGATCAAGTACTGCACCCGCGAGGAGAGGGACCTCGCCACTCGCAGGTACCAACCGGACCGAGCCCAACATCGCCTACCCGGAGCTAAAGCTCCGACCCGCCTCGGGCCCTGAGCTGATCCGCCGAGCATGAGCCCCATGTCCAGGCCAGAGCTGTGGTGCCCCGCATCCGCACCACACCCCGAAGCATCCTTGTCCGCCTACGATGAGTAGCTGCACGAGGAGATGAAGGGTGCCCCGCCGGCGCCCGCGCGCTTGGTCGCCCCCTGTGGCGACGACGAGGGAAGGGGCAGGAGACGGAAGAGCCTGATGATGGGGATTTATGGGCTTCTGGGAGGACCCGAGACGATGGGGAATGGCGATAGGATGATCCACTAGAACCTTTCTCCATCAGATGGAAACTTCTCCGTTCTCTAATATAAGACCTTTTAGCTTTTTATTGATTCGTATGTATCTAGACACATTTTAGTGTGTATGTTCATTCATTTTAGTAATCAATATTTTGAAATATCTCCAACTGGTCAGAATCGTTTTCACTTTGTAAAAGAATCGTTTTCCTCTGTGTCAGTAAAAATAAATGCACCGAAGACTCAACGACAACTCTCGATATTGATTGCGGAAAATAACTGCTGCTGTACTGGGACCAAGCCACAGTAAACCCACACCGGTCCTCCGACCCGCGCGCACGCCACCGCTCACCGCAAGGTGGGGCCGCGGCGAGGGAGCCCGCGTGTCGGCGCCACGCACCACGTGCGCGCAGCCACGCCCCGCCACTGACACCTGGGCCGCGAGCCCAATCCCCACGCGCCGCGCACGCGGCCAGGCGCCGACCTCCCGCGCGCGAGCGATCCCGATCCGACGGCCGGGGGCGCTTCAAGGGCGGTCAAATCGGGCCGGGTCCCCGGCCGGTCACCCACCCGTCTCGCAGACCCAAGCAAAGCGAGGAGGAGCGACTGGAGTAGCCCGGCCGTCGACGCCGGCGAAGGTGAGGCTCTTTCTCCGCTCCTCGCCCGCCGCTCCGACGCAGCGACGGCCTCTCCGCTCGCGCTCCTCCTTCTGTTCTCGGGCGTCCCCGCGTCGGCGGGGGGAGTTTTTTTTTTCCTTTTCTTGTCCCGGGGAGAGGGGCGCCGGCTCCCCCCAATGCAGCTCCCGGCCGGCCACCGGTTGGACTTTGCTCGGGGGTCCCTCGCCCTCTCTTCTTCCCTCTGTCGGGGTGGGTTGCGTCCGCGCCCGGCGGGCTCGGCTAGGGTTTCACCCGCGGCGGCTCGGTGAGGAAAGATGTGGGGATTTTTGTACGCCCGGCTCTGCTGTCCCGCTCGGTAGAGTTGGTAGAGGGGGCGACGCTGTTCCTCCTTCATTATCTGTACTTATGTTTGTGTGGCAGGAGATTCTTGTTCCAGCACTTCAGCCTGTTGGAGGGATCTGTCTCTCGTGCGCCTCTGGTTCCATCTGCTTCCTGTTCCCATATCCCCTCTTGTTCTTTTTAAATAAATAAATAGTACAGTAGTTTTTTATGTGCATTCCATCACGGTGTTAGTTTTAGTTTCCTAAGCTTGATGCCAACAAGCAAGATTCTTCAGGGTGTTGGTGGGAGACTCTTATTCTAGCACTTTACCTGTTGGTGGGAGACTCTTATGTCTTTTGTGTGTGCATCTAGTTTCAGCCCCTGCTTGTTTTCTTTTTAAAGAAATACTAGTTTTTTATGTGCATTACGCCACGGAGTGTTGTAAGTTAGTGGTAAGTTGCAAGTGTGAATGTTTGTGTTAAATTTTGTTTCCTAAGCTTGATTGGAAAGATTGTAGTCTTGACAGTCAGTCACTAGTTCTTGGTGGAAGCTGATATAGACCCCCCAGAAAACCAGAAGGATCACCTCCGGTGTCAGAAATGTCTAGCCTTATATGACTCCACTAGTTGCAGAAGCTAAAAAAGCAGTAACTTTTGTTCACCGCTAGTTGAATTTGATAAGCCGCAGGACAAGTTAACGTCGTTGTCCAAATAGATATTGCAGAATATTTTTGACACCTTTCATGGTTCCTTGTTAGTGGTTTAAATTCCTAGTGATTTTTTAATCACATTTAATTGAAATAATAAATGTTCCTTTCTCTGCGGCGCAACAAAATATGGCCTTTGAGTTTCATATGATTCTCTGGCTAGGTAAATTTCCGTTCATTAGACTGACCCTGTGATGAACTTGATCGTCCTGTAGATGCTACTTACCGATTCAAAACTGTTTGTTGTTCTTTTGTCTTGTGCATTCCTGGGTTTCATCGTATCTGTCGGTTGGTTTGTAACTGAAATTTAAGGAGTTTGTATTTTTCATCTTTCTTTTGCCTTGTTTTATGTCTACTATCGTTTTTCTGTCAATTGTTTGACATTGGTTGCATAATTTGAATAACTTCTGGAAGTTCAAATTAATGTATTTCACCTGTTAGCTCTGATCAGCCTTTCATTTTTACGTCAGCTAGTTTTGATATCAAATGTACGGAGACCACAAGGCTGCTCTAGTGTTGAGATCGAAAATTTAGAATCAGGACATTGTTGAGCTGTTGGTTCATAGACTGACTTCTTTGAGAATTTTTTATGTTGACAGCTTCCTTGTTGTCTTGCATGACTTACAAGTATTTACTGATAATTACACTTTTTAATTTTCTAGCTAAAATATCCGAAGATCCTCAGTAGCACCCATTGAGTGGTGTTCTTTGCCAATAAGCAAGATTCTTCAAGGTGATGGTTGAGTTGCAATACTGGTGATCTCCATGTCTGTGGCTCCGCACTTCAATCTTGGACTTGTTCCCAGGGAAATGAATGGTAGCATTCCAGTTAGTTCTGCAAATTCCTCTGGGCCAAGTATTGGTGTTAGCTCTTTGGTGACCGATGGCAACTCATCACTCTCTGGAGGTGCCCAGTTTCAGCATAGTACGAGCATGAATGCTGATTCATTCATGCGCCTTCCTTCCTCACCGATGTCATTTTCATCCAATAACATATCTGGTTCGTCAGTCATTGATGGGTCCACCATGCAGCAAAGTCCACCTCAAGAGCAGATGCAGAAGCGGAGATCATCTAGTGCAACATCACAACCTGGGATTGAGGCTGATGGTGCATTTCATGGTCAGAAGAAGCCAAGGGTTGATATTAGGCAAGATGATATCCTGCAACAGCATTTGATTCAGCAGCTGCTCCAAGGCCAGAGTTCTCTTCATTTCCAGGGTCAACATAACCCACAGCTTCAAGCGTTAATCCGGCAGCAGAAGCTGGCACATATTCAGCATCTACAGCAGCATCAGTTGTCTCAACAATTTCCTCAGATACAGCAATCTCAAGTTGGCATACCTCGACAGCCGCATTTGAGGCCGCCGCTAGCACAGCCTGGGATGCAACTACCTGGGCCTGTTAGGACTCCTGTCGAGAGCGGGCTTTGTTCTCGAAGGTTAATGCAGTATTTGTATCATAAGCGTCAGCGTCCAGAGGTGAGTCTCTTCAATATATACATTGATTAGAAGACATGAGCCATTAAAAGATCAGCTTACTCACATACTGTCTTGTAGAATAATCCCATAACATACTGGAGGAAGCTTATTGATGAATATTTTGCACCACAAGCAAGAGAAAGATGGTGTGTGTCATCATATGAAAAAAGAGGGAATTCTCCGGTTGCTATTCCACAGACAGCTCAGGTTAGTTAACAGTTTTCACCTGAAATTTCCCTTGAATACTCGAAAGTTGCCATGTCCATCATCACTTTCATATCGACGTTCAAAATAAGTTATTTAACATTTCCTTAATGGTCTCATTGGATTATTGAACACTGTTTGATTATCAAGTATCTTTGTTGGTAGTGAGGAACACTATACTTGTATTGTAGCCGGCAATGACTATTGTAATCTGTCATGCAATAATTAATATGATTGTAAAATATGTTCCATGTAATGAATCCATTGTATGCTGATAAAGCTGATTCTGTGTCTAGTCTGCATATATGGTCAATAGCAAGGGTAGTTATCCTTTGATGTTACATGATATCTATGAAATCATCTATCACATGGTCATATTTCTCCTTGTTACAGGACACATGGCGTTGTGATATTTGTAATACACATACTGGGAAAGGATATGGTAAGTTGATTTCTGACTAAGTTTGCTCAATCCTTCTCCATGGCTGCTTCTGGAAAACGAATGCTGATCTCTTATGGAATTATTGTGTAATAATCACCAAATTCAGTATTCCTGTAGTTCATGCGAAAACAGTTAAGCATGATAACTTATATAGGCTGTGTTGCTCAACCATGCTATAATTTTCTTTAGCTGCACACAACACCTTATCATAAGGAATCGTGGGACACATTCACGAATGAAAAACACACTCTTGGAAAGATGGTAGTGTTGCAGTGTGTGGTTTTAGCATTGCATTTCTTCTACAGCAACGTTTTGTTTATGTAGTCCTGCACTTTGCTCCTCCTGTTTTTTGGTGAACACCATAACATCTCTTTTTTGGGCTCTTTCTATTTTGCTCCTTAAATGTGTTATTCTCATAGACTAGAAAACACACATGTGCGTGTGCAATGCACATTTACATATTGTATGTTTTGTATAGTATATACTCACATATGAAGAAAAGCATATCTAAAATATAAATCACCTATTTTTTTAGGTATACCTAGACTTATTTCTGCTAGAAACATATCCTAAGCAAAAACTTGTACATATGTTAGTTGATTTTCTGTGTTTATATCAAAATGTATCTCTTTGAGCTTACTCCTTTTCATTTCTTATATCCATCTTACAGAGGCTACCTACGAAATACTTCCTAGACTCTGTCAAATTCGATTTGACCATGGTGTTGTAGATGAATATCTATTCCTTGACATGCCCAATGAATTCCGGTTGCCCAATGGATTACTTCTCCTGGAGCATACAAAAGTTGTTCAGAAGAGCATCTATGATTATCTACATGTTACGCACGAGGGGCAACTGAGAATAATATTCACTCCGGAACTAAAGGTATGTTGCTAGATGTAGTAGCTTGCCCATGCCCTGGCACCAATGTCTTGGGTGCCTTATTTTGTGGACCATTAGTGAGCATCTGGATGTTACAAATGACGTCCAAACAAGGACTATTCTTATCTGCTGATTGCTGCCTATGCAGATTATGTCTTGGGAATTCTGTTCACGACGGCATGACGAGTATATCACTCGCAGGTTTCTAGCACCGCAGGTATTTGACGCTCTTCCTGTTTTGCGCATTTAGATATCTTCTGTTCTTTTCTTCGACATTTATATTTATATATATTTTTTACTTATGTAGCAAGTACTCCCTCTATCCATATATATATAGGGCCTAATGTGTTTTTTGAGGCTAACTTTGACCACATATTAGAGCAATAATATATAACATGCAAGTTAGACACAGCATACCATCAAATTCACACGTGAAAGGTGCTTCCATTGATATTATTTTCACATTATACATCTCATATACTATTAATTTTATCAATAGTCAAAGGCAGTCTTGAAGAACACATTAGGTCCTATATATATGGATGGAGCGAGTAGCAAATGTGTACCTAATTATAAATCTGAATCCGTGTGATAATCACACCCTCACATTCTCCTGCTGGACAAGTCTACAAATCACTGGGACATGCAAAGTATTGATGCTCTGGCAGAGTTGCTCTGGATGAATTCTGTGGAGGTGTGTTCTTGGTTAGCCATGAGCCAGATATGGAATGTGGAGGATGGCACAGTGAGTAAATATGATGGCTCGTTTGAGGATTACAAGGATGAACTAGTGTCAGAAATAACGACGGAAGTCAAAGAATAATGCTGCTCATATTGAGCCACACATTGCTTATTCTTTGTAGAATGAGCTGGTTTCTTCTCCTGAAATCCCATGCATTACTAGCAGCTTTTGTTTGCTGTGGTCTGCAGAATGTTAATATGGTTTTTCATATGCGTAATATTGATCTATGTGGCCAAGATAAGTTTTTTGCGTGTGTGTGCCTTTTCTATGCTACAAGATACTGGTAATCTGGTATTGTTTCTTTTCTACGATTTTGTGCAAAACAATCGTATTATGGGTGGTATACCTCCATATTGCATTTTGTTAACTTACTAAATAGTTACCATTATATATCTTGAGCTAACAGCGCCAAATTCTAATTAATGAAATGCTTGGTAGTACTGACGAGAACGAGCCAAGACAGGTGTGTTTTCAACCCGCTGTCTAAGAGTACTGGTTCTTTGTTGCAGAACAGGCTCTGTGTAGATCTTTTTTAAATATTTATTGACTGCATGAATTTAGCTATTATGTGTTATGGCTGCTGAATTTTGGAATCTTTATTGGCACAAGCTATTTCTTGTTTTGTCTATGTTTTGAGGAACTTAAGTTGTTTAGCATAGTGAAACTGTTTTTCTTTTACTCATCTGCTGCTTCAAGGTTCAAAGTGTGGATACCACGTCTTTGTTACTTTAAAGCTTATATTTTTGGCAATTTCAGTCTTCTATCGTGTAGCTCCTGCTTTCCAGTTGCAGGAAATTATGAAAGACCAGTCTGCAAACTATATATGGTTTAATTTTGTCACCTTTATATTTTCTTACGTACATGCCTCTGTTTTACCAGGTTAATCATCTGCTTCAAATTGCCCAGAAGTATCAAGCTGCTGCCAATGAAAGTGGGCCTGCTGGGGTATCGACCAATGATGCACAAGCCATTTGCAACTTGTTAGTAAACCTAGCATGCATCCCTACTGTATCATTCATTTGCTTCTTACAGTTTCTTTTGGCATTATAAATCACAGAAATATGTATTTCATTCTGTCTAAGAGCTAACTTTCTGTTATATTCTAATCAATGTGAGGATGTGTTTTTTGTTCTCAAAGGTTTGTGTCAGCATCACAACAACTAGCGAAAAATCTAGACCGCCACAGTTTAAATGAACATGGGCTTTCTAAAAGATATGTTCGCTGCTTGCAGGTAATTAGAGTCCCCTTTGTAGTATTTATCCATCTCTACCCTCGATATTATCTGAAAAGTACTTTTGATCTTTTACTTAGTTATTATTGGATGCTTCTATTCCTTATATGATTCCATTTACAGTATGTTGATTGCTTGTGTGCTCTTCTCAGATATCAGAGGTGGTGAATAACATGACGGACTTAATTGAGTTCAGCCACAAGAACAAGCTTGGTCCTATAGGTATGAGACCATGCACATTCATCAATCAGCATCATCTTAAGTGTTCACCTGGGTGCTGAATTAAGTTTTCTAAAACAGTTTCTTCATGACCAATGATTTGTCTGTAGTTTGCACCAGACTAGAACAAATCATACTATTGGATCGTTTCTTTCGAAAGCAGCCGCTCTTTTTCCATAGAAGATCCAGCAATGTTCTAAAGCTCATGTGTAGCCCTTCCTGTTTTGACCCAGTGATCTGTTGTTTAAATTGCTTTATGGTTTGCATGTAAATCTGCAGAGAGCCTGAAGAACTATCCCAGACAAATGGGGCCAAAGCTTACAATGCAGAACATGCACGAGGCAAAGGGGACCAACACGGAAATGAGCACCCATGGGAATAATAACGAGGCCCCAGGTGCCGGTACCATTTGTAGCAGTCCGCAGAATGCCGCAGCACAAAACAACTACCAGAATATGCTGAGAAGCTCAAGCGCAAACCAGGGTTTGCTTCAGCAGGAGGCGTCACAGAATGCCGCGGTGGTAAACAATTACCAGAATATGCTTAGAAGCTCAAGCGCAAACCAGCTTCAGCAGGAGGCATCACAGAATGCGGCGGCACTAAACAATTACCAGAATATGGTTAGGAGCTCGAGCGCAAACCAGAGTTTGCTTCAGCAGGAGGCATCGAGTATGTTTAAAGGCTCTACAGGAATGCACAGTGGTGTTCAGCTGGATGTGTCTAGATCCTTCCGTGCGGGTCAGCTTGGCCAGTTCCAGCAGCATCCCATGTCGTTCCAGCAAGCTATGCCCCAGCAGCAGCAGAACAGTTTCGGGGCTGGTGTGAGCACACAGTACCAGCAGCACCTCATCCAGCAGCTGCTGCAAGAAGCCAAGAGTAGCAACAACCGCCTAATGGCACAGCAGCAGCAGCCTAGAGCGTCGGGAGCCGTGATCACCAACAGCCCTGCTGGTGGAGACCAGGCACATCACATGAATAGTGGAACCGCGAAGGGCGCCCCTCCCGCAAGTACGATGGGGCCTAGCAATCTGATCAACAGCGGAGCTGGCATGGTCCAACGATGCAGCAGTTTCAAGTCGGTGAGCAGCAACCCGGCTGCTCCTGCGGCCGCTTCCGGTGGAAACCCGGTGAGTCCCAAGGCGGAGTCCATGCACGAGGTGGACGAGCTGGACCATCTCATCAGCAGCGAACTCGTGGAGAGCGGGCTGTTCTTGGGGGAGCAGCAGGGAGGCGGTGCGTACTCGTGGAACATGTGATTGAGTACTGCTAAACCGGTTGTCTTTAAGTAAAATCGCCTTAGATTATTCGAACTTTATTATTTTCGAGCTTTCGCGTCGCTGACTAGAACAGTTTCTGATGATCATGCACCGATGACTGATGGAACCTTCAGTTATGTGAGAGTGTGAGGGATCTGGCTGGGAAAGTTGAGAGCAGTGCAACCCAGTGTTATTAACTAAGGAACGCCATGCTGTGGGTTGTCATATTGTGCTGCATTCTTGCTGATTTTATTATGGCCCTCGGAAGAAAATATGTACTAAATCAGTGACAATTTATATGGATCGGAAGGAGTATCTTGTTTCCTTGTTGGTTTTCAATTTGAATCGCCTCTTTAAACTAAAAAAATGGACATCATGGATGGATGGAACTTAACAATTTTTTTTTTTGCAAAAAAGGGATGAAACTTAATTTTTTGTTGTTGCATCTTCCTAAATAGGAGCCAAGAATGCATAATCGGAGGATAAAACATGATTGCATTCCATAGTAGGATGCTCCTTGAAGACGTGCCATGAATTCTTGCCCATCTATCATGCTCCTTGTATTGTTTTCAGCTCCATCTAGACTAGATGAGTTGGCTCTTCATATGGCTTACTCTCCCATTCCATCAAATAATAAAGTTCACAATAGAAGTGCAAGATATCATTAAATTTTAGTTTCAATTTTTTTTTGAGGAAAGGTCATCGTGGCTAGTTTTATTAAAATCAAACTACGGTTACATCGTTCACAAGTTCACTGACAATAATGTCAGGAGGTTCATCAAACCAGCTATAAGTTAATCTATTACGATGTCTATGATTTGCTAGCACATGAGTCACTTCATTAAAAGAACGCAAACAATGCTTAAATATGACCTCCCCAATCAACAAGGGCAAATCCGTACATTCCGCAAAAATTGCTGTAGTGAATTGGCATAGACATCGCGAACGCGTATCCCTCTAACACAAATTATAACATTCACTCTTTCAGTTGGAAAGATAGTAGATCAACACACTCATCAAGTGCAATATGAGCCATTAATCTAGGCCATGATCCTTATTGATCAGCCGTTGACCCTGTCCAGGTAAGTACTACGTTGCAACGAGGCACCTAGGGGTCCTAATGTAGCCGGTTCACGTCGTCTAATCTTCTTTCCGCGTGGATGTGCTGCTAAAATAAAAGAAAGATGAGCGCTGCGTTGCCCTGCTGCAGCCACGGGCTGCCGGGACGTGGGCCAATTTTGTGTTGGACCTGTGACTACTAATGGGCTCTGGATGGCTCGGCTCAGTTGCATGCTTGCTCTGCTGCCGGGGAGGGGATGATACTCGAGATTTTATTTTGGGAGTTCCATTGTGTATTGGCTAGTTGATGAGCTGGTTATTTTTTATTGGAGGCGTGTGCGAATGCATGGCGTGACCATGGGTTTGTGATTTGTCGCGTAACTAGTTGAACATGTGCATGCGTGTCAGCCCTTATATACCTGCAAAATAAATAAAAAACATGTAACAATCGTTTTTCTTTTTGTATTTTTTTCCGGGCTTCCAGGTTCACTAAACGGAACAATTTCCAACTACGTTACACCGATTTACTGATGGAACGTTCAATTATGTGAGAGTGCGAGCAATCCCGGTGTTATTAATTATGGATGGAATGACATGGCGTGGTTGTCATTTGTGATGCATACCTAGCTGATTATCTTATGGCCCTTGGGAGAAGATATGCCTTTCCTTTTTCTATTTAGTTTTGAATCGAATCACCTCGTTCAAACTATATTGCCTTATTGATTGACCAGTGACGATTTCCAAAGTCACAATCCATGACCGGTTCATCGACTAGGGAAGATAGATGAATATGATGATCACATTTGTATCGAGACACATTCACACAAAAGACAATATATTTGAAGTTTGAATTATGATATTGCCTTGGACACATACCACCTAAGTCTGCCGGTTAACCAATCATAATACCTAATAATCTGGTTGGCATATGGGGTATTTCAAGCCCCGAGGAGACAGGGGGTGATAGGAGCCAATCTCCTTGAATTATCTTCTAGCCATGGTCATCTTTCTACAGAAGTACTTTTTTTGGTAGACTCGGATCATAATATTGAAAATTTAAAGTCATCAAAATCAATTAAAAAAAATCTGTTTTTATAGCATATGGTAAAAATTAACGATTAAAACTATTCTATCATGCTCGATCTTTGGATGATAGATGGCTGGAATTAGGCAACATCTTAATTTTTATGCAACATCATACTTTGAATAGAAACAAAGTTAATTTCAGTTACATAGACAACATCTGAATTCAGTGTTTGGTTCCAAACAAAAAACTACCTACGCCTTTTACAAACATCTTGACAGTCTTATCTACCAAATGGCCCATAGAAGAATTTCTGCGATGTTGGGCTTTGCCAGGGAAAAACTCTACAAACCATGACAATACTGGCTTGTTGAATGAGACCCAAGGAGATGCATGAAATATTTAACCATGGAAAAACAAGCAATGTGGATTTGAGTGTGAGAAAACAATTCAAGGAAAAATCATTAAACCTCATAGATTTATGAATTGTTCTCTTAGCTACACCTAACCTAAACAAACCTACTCTACAAACATTTTTATGATATTTGTTTTAGACTGATACATTGTAAAAAATCTTCGAGAAAACAATTCAAGGAATAATCATTAAACCTCATAGATTTATGAATTGTTCTCTTAGCTACACATAACCTAAATAAACCTACTCTACAAATATTTTTATAATTTTTGTTTCAGACTTATACATTGCAAAAAATCTTGATCATGATATTTAAGATTGTAGAAAAGACACAAACACATATAAACACACTGTAATGCATCTAAGTAACATATTTTACACCTTAAGTGAATGTGATTTGGCAAAGATTCAGATGAAATTTAGTTAAAAATGTTCGCACCAAATTTATTTACAAAATAACAGAAACTTGAAGAAAACTGGAGATCCACCATACTGCTTTTGTATTTGTACCAATAAGATTTTGAACTGTTATGTAATGATGAATTTGAATTGTAATATATACATGTGTTAAATGTCGTCACGTACATACTAAAACTTGACAAGTTTGTAAGGTGTACGACCGGAAAAAAAAATGCTAGTGACAGACCATATTAGCATAAAATAAGTGAAAATATTTAGTATAAATAACCAATTACCCTATTTAAATATTTATTATTAATTATTAATTATAATCCGAGACATAAAGTAGATTCGGATAACGCCAATGCATAATTTATATGTATACCTACTAATAAACTAGTAAGCCTACACGTGCAACACACTTCTCGACTAATATTACAACTATTATGTGAAATTTATTTGTGTATGTAAATGGGTAATTTGATATTAGTAGTAAATAGAACTATTTCAAATGAATTGTTGTGTTGATAAGGTTTATTTTTTCCTCAAAAATTTATTACATTCTTATTTCAAACGACCAATAGCATTCTTATTTCTATGAATCTTGAAGAAGATATTGAAGTACTTAGGTAGAATCACTATCTATCCATTCTTATAATATGATTATCTTATTACAAGTCCTACTTTAAATAATTTTCTTTATGTTTTGCCCTTATCGTTTTAACCAACCGAGTTGAGTGCCACAAATCTACAGAGTAGGGGAACAACCGATCTGAAGAAATATTTATATTTAAGCAGAATTAACCAAAAAAAGTGTGTCTCTTAAATTAAAATTGTGCGTGTACAAACATTTATGACCCCGTTGCGGACAATTATCTAGTAATATAAAAAATGTGTGGCTTTTAAATAAAAATTGTGTGTGTACAAATATTTATGGCCCCGTTGCGGACAATTATCTAGTAATATAAAATATCAACTTAGAGGTAGACTAATGTACCCAAAAAATCAATGTAACATGTACGTATTTATCGTGTTGAGCACTTGTGTTGGTATCATTTTATAGATAGAAAATAAATAAATATTTGCCAATCAAGCAATGTCCATGTCGTTCTAGTTAGATATCATCCAAACTTGCCAATGGATTTGTTTTTCTCGCGCAAATCAAGTATGTTCAATGAACACCTGAAGTAATGAACAAAGATTTACAAGCAAATCCCGTCGGACAGAATGGATGCACCCTAATGCAATTCACGCAAGCATCAACAACAAGACAAACTCTTCTCTTTTCATCGACATCTTCACCTCCCCCGACAATATTCAACATGAGTTTATTCAGTGACCATGAGCCGATGTATTTTGACAACAAGAAAACATAAAAGCAAGTTTAATGGAACCGTATATATTTTATATACAAGATGGGCAAGTTTACTGAACCCTGTTAAGAAAAAACTTGCTCCCAACTATAGATTGTTTAGACACAAGAGCAGAATATCTAGTCTTCGCCTTTGATGGCAACACACCTTTGAGAATGGGTTGAAGGGGGGGGGGGGGGGACAAAACAGTAAATAAAAAAATTACATATATTGATGCTTGTAACCACATATTCTTTGTCTATGATATAATCAGTTTCAAGGTTTGATCATACGCAAAGCAAGCTGTTTGCCAGTTTCAATTTTAAAAAATAAAATAAAGTTTTAGCAAGCCCCCTCACCTGCTGATGAAATACATTGATCAGAAAACAAAACAGTGACATTAAAGTGCTTGCAACATTATGCTTCTTGCCATCACCAGAGTACTTGTTCTTTGTGACACAATAGCAGTACCATCAGTTGAACAATTGCCATGAGGAAACAAATACATGGTTTAATATGATACGAAGTTCAAAACTTCCACCAACCGAAGCGGTGTGCTCAGCTACATCTGATGTTGTGTTTTGAAAAGCAATCATGTAATCTATGGCTCTATCCTTACTTAAAAGTAATCTTAGTTTTTTGGCCAGTTTACCTCGAACTATGATTGGATTTCTTAGAACGGGTCATATGAGACATGATTCTATTCTATGCAAAAAAATACAAGTGCATATACCATACCACATTGTCTTCAAAACCCATTTTGCTAATATGCAACCTCTATAGTTGTGATCAGCAGATAATAAACATTGTACAGAACTACAAAAGCACAAATAGTCAAACAAGTCTAATTACTTCTGTCATGGTCATACTTAAGTACATGGTTAGAGAACTGAAAATGTACTTTGCTGCACCTTGAAGTGCAGTTTGGATCATTTTCATGGGTCAATGGTACCATCCTTGATTATATGAACATAGTTCTCTATGGTAACCAAAACGCAAGAGTTAAGTATGGAACCTCTAAAGATTATTACGCTGTTGGAGAAATACAAAACATGACATTTGTACTGCACTTCAAAATGAATAGCCAAAACACGGTTGAAAAGAAAACCTTATTTTGCATCATAGCCCAAACTAAGATTGTCATGTTCCAAGCTTCCCAATAAATATGGTAACCATGACCCAATACAAACCTGTAGTGTTGGGTTTGCTTGTAGCCAAGGCTTGCTTGTTTCTTCATTTTTGTTTTGAGTAAACCCAATAGTGAGCGATTTTCTCAGGGCTCTAGAAGCAATATGTTGATGAGATGGAGCACCACATCTTGTTTGCATTATCTATATTGCTGTAGTGGTGAAGTCTTGATCTCTAATGTTTTGTAGTATTTACAAGCCTATAGTGTTGTAGCTGATGCTTTGCTTGTAACCCCCAACAACTTATGTTTTGCTTTGATGATTAAAGTTTTCTCATGATTACTGATGCAAGTTGGAGAGCAAGATGAGTATCCTGTTTGGATTTGAACACTTGTCAAAATCAGTCTATCACTTGTTAGAAATATCACCTTTTGAAATGGCAACATGAAAATGCGATGTTGAGTGGTTGGTCTCATAATCAGTTTGTCCTTGTTTGATGATCCATGCCTATGTTATCAGATACATTTGCGCTTATAATCGCCAGCCAGCATATTCTTGTTTCTTGTAATTCTTGTGAAATATAAAATAAATAGAAACACAATGTTTTTTAACAAAATCTTAAACAACCGAGCTTGTTTTTTATACATGAACGAAGAAACAAGAATAGATAGCTCGACTGACTTGAAAAGTTTTCTAAAAAGCAGTGGAGCTTGGACTACAACAATCTTGAGATTGTAAAAGGCGTTTAAAACCCGTGTCATATTATAACCTACTTTCTTGGAATCGAAAATATGACGGTATAAGTTCTCTTCAAAGTCATGTTAGAATTGACTTTCTTCAAAACGAAAATGATGATGATATAAGTTCCTTTCTTGGAAACAAAAATGATCGTCAACATCATTGTCATAAAATGCTCTAGGGATGGCCACCGACCATCCAACAAGAGTTTGGATTGCGCCACCTCACTGATCTACGACACTTTCCTTCTTTCCACCATGAGTCTATGTATATACTTAGAATAGTTATCCATCCGCATGCGGGGTGCTGAAACAGGAGTGGAGTCGACGAGATACACAGCCAGCCGGAGCCTCAGAAGCTCCTGCGTTGCAGGCCTAGGACGGCAACACCCTCTTGCACATTGCACGCATGAGCGGGGGAATTGCAGTGGAAGCAAGAGGAGCAAGCTCGTGGAGTTAGATTTAAGGAAAGCGAAGATGCCGTTTTAGGCTACTGCACTGTTGCTTTCATGTAACAGAGTTCATGGTACTCTCAGAGTGTTTTTTCTAGAGGTCCCAGTTTCTATTGGGTACTACGATGCCACACATATTGGCTGTGGATCTATACAGATATTGCTCTATTATGGTAATATACATATTGGCTGAGACATATACATCATACTGTATTCTCTCTTTTCTTCAATCCAGTTAATTTCTTATCCACCTCTGTGACGTGTGGAACAACTAGCGAGGAGGCCCCATGACAGAGTGACTAGTGGGTATGTTTGAAGTAAAAAGGTAGTATTACATCCCATCTACCCATGCTTTTTAGTTTGATTATGTAATTTGTACCAATTATATCTTTTAAACAAAATATCCGATTTACAAAACCGTTTGGATATTAGTACTCATGATATTTAAAACTTCAAAACAAGATTAATTTTGGATCGAATTTTGTCAAATTCAAATTATTTTTTGTTGTATGTTTTCATTGTTTTTTCATTTCGGATCTCGGGTACTATTTCACTGAGGTTTCGTTTCTATTTTTGAAGTCTTGCAATAAAATTTTCATATGATTTTGTTAAATTATTTTTCATGGTCGGATTGAGTTTTCCATACGATTTCATTTATGTGGCATGACTATTTTACATCTTTTAATTTTTTTTCATGCACTCTTTTTTTTGTATGTTTCATTATTGTACCATCTGGTATAGGCTCTCAATCCACAATATTATATGACATTCATATGTGAAAGGCTACCTCGAAAGGCGTGTGATGACATCCATATTTTTTTTACCATACATCTCATATATTAATAGTTTTATCATTGGTCAAAGGCTACTCGAAAGGCGTATTGATCCCTATACATGTGTATGGAGGGAGTAGCATATAAATTTCATTAGTGTATCAACATTCCAATTTAAACTTGTTCAAACCATGTCCAAAATTGATCTTGTTTTAAAGATTTAAATGTCATGTACCATATAGTATACTCCCTCCATCCATAATTTTATATGACATGCATGTCACACAAAGCATACCCTCGTATTCATATGTGAAAGGAATTTGTGTTGATATAATTTTTATATCAAACATCTCATCTATTAATAATTTTATCATTGATCGAAGACTATTTCGGAAGACGTACTAGTCCTTCTATGTGGACGCAGGATGTATCATATAAGTCTCATTATTGCATCAACATTTGATTGATTCAATATAGGCTTTGCCCAAACTAATCATTACAGATTGATTCAATTTAACAAGGAAAACTCTTACCTCCTACCGGCCGATCCGCGCGATCGATCCGCCTGCTCCGTGTCCATCTGATCGCGACTTCATCAGACGGTCAAGAACATTCCCACTTTCGTAGGCTCCGTGCCCGTTTCTTGCAACCCCACTATTGTTTCTGGACCGTTTCCTGCAACTACGTTTCTGCAGCTGGATAACAAAGCGGCGACGCCGTGGGTTCCTGTGGCTGGGAGCGGCGCCGCCGGCTGCATTTGTGAGGGTTGATACATCTCCAACGTATCTATAATTTTTGATTGGTCCATGCTATTATATTATCTGTTTTGGATGTTTTATATGCATTAATATGCTATTTTATATTATTTTTGGGACTAACCTATTAATCTAGAACCTAGTGCCAGTTTCTATTTTCCCCATGTTTTTGAGTTTCGCAGATAAGGAATATTAAACGGAGTCCAACCGGAATAAAACCTTCATAATGATTTTTTCTAGAACGAAAGGAAACTACAAGACTTGAGAACCAAGGCACAGGAGCCACCATGGGGCCACAAGCCCTAGGGGCACGACCAGGGGGGTAGGCCATGCCGGGTAGGCTTGTGGGCCCATGATAGCTCCCCTAACCCTAATCTTCGGCGTATAAATTCCCAAATATTCCATCATTATCAGAACGAGCCACGAAAACACTTTTCCACCGCCAGAAGCCTCCGTTCCCAAGAGATCCAATCTTGGAGCTTTTTCCGGTAATCTGCCGGAGGGGGATTCGACCACGGAGGGCATCTTCATCAACTCCATTGCCCCTCCGATGATGCGTGAGTAGTTCACTATAGACCTACGGGTCCATAGCTAGTAGCTAGATGGATTCTTCTCTCTCTTTGCTTCTCAATAGCATGTTCTTCATGATCTTCATGGAGATCTATCCAATGTAATACTCTTTTGCGGTGTGTTTGTCGAGATCCGATGAATTGTGGGTTTATGTTCAGATTATCCATGAATATTATTTGAGTCTTTCCTGAATTCTTATATGCATTATTTCATATCTTTGCAAGTCTCTTCGAGTTATTGGTTGCTTTGCCCAACTAGATTGGTAATTCTTGCAATGGGAGAAGTGCTTAGTTTTGGGTTCAATCTTGTGGTGTCCTCACCTAGTGACAAAGTAGGGGTAGCGAGGCACGTATTGTATTGTTGCCATCAACGGTAAAAAGATGGGGTTTTCATCATATTGCTTGAGTTTATCCCTCTACATCATGTCATCTTACCTAATGCGTTACTCTGTTCTTCATAAACTTAATACTCTAGATGCATGCAGGAGTCGGTCGATGTGTGGAGTAATAGTAGTAGATGCAGAATCATTTTGGTCTACTTGACACGGACGTGATGCCTATATGTAGAATCATTGCCTTGGATATCTTCATAATTATTCGCTTTTCTATCAATTGCTCGCCAGTAATTTGTTCACCCACCATAATACTTGCCATCATGAGAGAAGACATCTAGTGAAACCTATGGCCCCAGGGTCTATTTTCCATATTATACTTTCAGATCTAAAACCAAAAATACCAAAAATACTTGCTGCATTATTTTTACTTTTAGTTTTACTTTCCGTTCAAGCATCCTATTATATCTATCTCTAGTAGATCTCATCCTTGCAAGTAACCGTGAAGGGATTGACAACCCCTTTATAGTGTTGGGTGCAAGAGTTTGATTCTTTGTGCAGGTACATCTATTGGTGACTCGCTTGTATCTCCTACTGGATTGATACCTTGGTTCTCAAAAACCGAGGGAAATACTTATCTACTTTGCTGCATCAAACCGTTCCTCTTCACGGGAAACCAACACATGCTCGATAAGTAGCAAGAAGGATTTCTGGCGCCATTGCCAGGGAGATACATATCAAGTCAAGATAAGAACTCTCTCGTCAACTTGCCAATTTCTGGTTTGGTTGCCGGGAGATCTACATCAAGCCTACCAAGTACCCATCACAAACTCATCTCTTGCATTTACTTTATTTGCCATTTGCCTCTCGTTTTCCTCTCCCCCACTTCTAAAATGATTTTCAGAAAATACCAAAAAGATTTGCCTTTTTATTCGCCCTTTTTCGTTCGTCTTCTCATTTGCTTTTTTGCTTGCTTGTGTGCTTGATTGCTTGCTTTGTCACGATGACTCAAGAGAATACCAAGTTGTGTGACTTTTCTAATACTAGTAATAATGATTTTATTAGTACTCCGATTACTCCCGCCACTAGTGCGGAATCTTATGAAATTAATGTTGCTTTGCTCAATCTTGTTATGAAAGAACAATTTTCCAGCCTTGCTAATGAAGACGCCACATCCCATCTATATACTTTCGTTGAGTTGTGTGATATGCAAAAGAAGAAAGATGTGGATAATGATATTGTTAAATTGAAGATATTTTCGTTCTCACTATGAGATCATGCTAAAACTTGGTTTTCATCTTTGCCTAAAAATAGTATTGATTCATGGAATAAGTGTAAAGATGCTTTTATTTCCAAGTACTTTCCGCCTGCTAAGATCATCTCCCTTAGGAACGATATAATGAATATTAAGCAACTTGATCATGAACATGTTCCACAATCTTGGGAAAGTATGAAACTTATGATTTGGAATTGCCCTGCGCATGGTTTGAGTTTATGGATGATTATACAAAATTTCTATGCTAGATTGAATTTTGCTTCTAGGAATCTCTTAGATTCCGCCGTGGGTGGCACTTTTATGGAAATCACATTAGGAGAAGCTACTAAACTCCTAGATAACATTGTGGCAAATTACTCTCAATGGCACAACGAAAGATCGCCTACTAGTAAAAAAGTGCATGCTATTGAAGAGATTAGTACTTTGAGTGAAAAGATGGATGAATTGATGAAATTTTTTGCTAGTAAAAGTGCTCCTATTGATCCTAATGATATGCCTTTGTATTATTTTATTGGAAATAGTAATGAATCTATGGATGTGAATTTTGTTGGTAGGAACAATTTTGGTAATAACGCTTACAGAGGTAATTTCAACGCTAGGCCGTTTCCGAGTAATTCCTCTAATAATTATGGAAATTTCTACAATAATTCTTATGGAAATTATAATAAGATGCCCCCTGATCATGAGAGTAATATTAATTAATTCATTAGTACGCAAAAAGGTTTCAATGCTACGATTGAAGAAAAATTGCTTAAGATTGATGATTTGGCTAGGAACGTTGATAGAATTTCTCTTGAGATTGATTCTTTAAAAATTAGATCTATTCCACCCAAGCATGATATTAATGAGTTTTTAAAAGCTATGACAATTTCTATTGATGAGTGTAAGGAAAGAACCGCTAGAGTTCGTGCTAAGCGTGAATGGCTTGAAAAAGTATGTTCTCGTGATAATATTGATGAAGATCTTAAAGTGATTGATGTAACTCCTATTGAATCTTTGTTTTAAAATGTTAATCTTGGTAAGGATGGTACTGGAGATGAGTCAACTTTAGTTAAAAGGTTCCCAATGATTTAGAGTTTATAGATCTTGATGCTAAGATTGACAAAAGTGGGATAGAAGAGGTCAAAACTTTAAATAGCAATGAATCCACTCTTTTGGATTTCAAGGACTTTAATCATGATAGCTGCTCTTTAATTGATTGTATTTCCTTATTGAAATCTATCTTGAACTCTCCTCATGCTTTTAATCAAAACAAGGCTTTTACTAAACATATTATTGATGCTATGATGAAAGCTTTTGAAGCAAAACTTGAGTTGGAAGTTTCTATACCTAGGAAGCTATATGATGAGAGAACCTGCTATCAAGATTAAGATTAAATATTATGAGTGCAATGCTTTGTGTGATTTGGGTGCTAGCGTTTCTACGATTCCAAAAACTTTATGTGATGTGTTAGGTTTCCGTGTATTTAATGATTGTTCCTTAAATTTGCATCTTGCGGATTCCACTATAAATAAACCTATGGGAAGAATTAATGATGTTCTTATTGTTGCAAATAGGAATTATGTGCCTGTAGATTTCATTGTTCTTGATATAGATTTCAATCCTACATGTCCTATTATTCTTGGTAGACCTTTCCTTAGAGGGATAATTGTATTTGAGCCCTTAGTTGTGTCATCGTCGATAGGAATACCCCTAGTTTTGGAAAACACACAGTCATGACCACATCACTTTGATCATCTTGTGCTTTTGCCCTTTGACCGTTTGACTTTCATTTTGAAAAATTCATAACTATTTCATACTAACTCGGAAAAATTGAAATAAGATATCAAAATATTCAGAAACCCATCACCTATATGTGTATGACATTTGCATTCATGAGAAAATTCTTGGGAAGTCCTCATATCAGTTTTAGCTCATATAGGTGATGGGGACTTTCCAACACTTTTTTTCATGAATGCAAATGACATGCACATATAGGTGATGTGTTTCCGAACATTTTGATATCTTATTTACATTTTTCCGAGTTAGTATGAAATAGTTATGAAGTTTTCAAAATGACAGTCAAACGGTCAAAGGGCAAAAGCACAAGCAAAGTGATGTGGGCATGACCACATGTTTTCCAAAACTAGGGGTATTCCTCTCGATGGTGACACAATTAAGGGCACAAATACAATTATTCCATCCTTAGAACGATTCTTGCAATTAATGATATGAAGGAAGGGAATATTAGATTCCAATTTCCATTAAGGAAGGGCATGGAACACTTTCCTAGAAAGAAAATAAAATTACCTTATGAATCTATCATGAGAGCTACTTATGGATTGCATACCAAAGATGACAATACCTAGATCTATTGTGTTTTGCCTAGCTAGGGGCGTTAAACAATAGTGCTTGTTGGGAGGCACCCCAATTTTATTTTGCTTTCTGATTTTTGCTTCTGTTTTGGTGTGTTTGGCACATTATTACTTCTGTAGTAATTGTGTTTTTTGTGTTTTGATTAGTGTTTGAGCCAAGTAAAACCTTTGGGGTGATCTATGGTGGTTGTTGATTTGATCTTGCTGGAAAACAGAACCTTTTGCGCTCAGTCCAAGAAATTTCTAAATCTTTAAGAGCGTCGAATTGATCTGAAATATTTACACAATATTTATATACAAATTTCCCTGAGTTTCCTATTTTTTCAGAATTTTTAAAGTTCCAGAAGTATTCGAAGTTTACAGATTGCTACAGATTGTTCTGTTTTTGACAGATTCTGTTTTCTTTGTGTTGTTTGCTTATTTTGATGTATCTATGGGTCGTATTGGGGGGTATGAGTCATGGAAAAGTTAGAATACAGTAGGTATTACACAAATACAACTAAAGAATGAGTTCACAACAGTAACTAAAGTGGTGATTTATTTTTCCTATACTAACGGATCTCACGAGTTTTCTATTGAGTTTTGTGTTGTGAAGTTTTCATGTTTTGGGTGAAGATTTGATGGACTATGGAATAAAGAGTGGAAAGAGCCTAATATTGGGGATTCCCAAGGCACCCAAGTAATATTAAAGGATACCAAAAATCCTAATCTTGGGGATGCCCCGGAAGGCATCCCCTCTTTCGTCTTCAATCCATCGGTAAATTTACTTGAGGCTATATTTTTATTCACCACATGATATGTGTCTTGCTTGGAGTGTCTTGTATGATATGAGTCTTTTATTGTTAGTTTGACAGAATCATCCTTGCCGCACACATATTTTGAGAGAGACACGCTGAATCATGAATTTGTTAGAATACTCTATGTGCTTCACTTATATCTTTTGAGCTAGGCAATGTTAATCTAGTGCTTCACTTATATCTTTATAGAGCATGGTGGTGTTATATTTTATAGAAATTATTGAACTCTCATTCCTCACTTATATTATTTTGAGAGTTTCCTAAAACAGCATGGTAATTTGTTTAGGTTATGAATTTAGTCCTAATGTAATTGGCATCCAAGAGGGATATAATAAAAACTTTCATATTAAGTGCACTAAAAACTATGAGAAGTTTGATTCCTTGCATATAGTTTTGAGATAATAGGGATGGTAATATGATAGTCATGCTAGTGAGTAGTTGTGAATTGGAAGAGATACGTGTGTTAAAGCTTGTGATTCCCGTAGCATGCACGTATGGTGAACCGTTATGTAACGAAGTCGGAGCGTGATTTGTTTAATGATTGTCGACCTTTGTGTGAGGGTTGGGAGCACGTGATGGTTAACTCCTACCAACCTCTCCCCTAGGAGCATGCGTCTAATGCTTTGTTTGATAACTAATAGACTTTTTCAATAAGTATGTGAGTTCTTTATGACTAATGTTGAGTCCATGGATTATACGCACTCTCACCCTTCCACCTTTGCTAGCCTCTCTAGTACCGCGCAACTTTCGCCGGCACACCAAACCCTCCTTCCTCAAAACAGCCACCATATATTCCTCAAAACAGCCACCATACCTACCTATCATGGCATTTCCATAGCCATTCCGAGATATATTGCCATGCAACTTCCACCATGTAGTTTTTTTATGACTTGCATCATCACTTCATATTGCATATAGAGTCATATTTTGTCATAGAAATCGAGTTGTAATTTATCTTTATTTGAGTTATAAGTAAATTAAAGTGTGATGATTTTTCATCAACAGAGCATTGTCCTGTGAGAGAAAAGGATGATGGAGGCTATGACTCCCTCACAAGTTGGGATGAGTATCTGGACTTTACAAAAAATAAAAGAGGCCAGTGAAGCCCAAAAAAATAGACCAAAGAAGCCCACCAAAATAAAAAATATAAAAAATGAGAGAAAGAGAGAAGGGACAATTGCTACTACCTTTTTCCACACTTGTGCTTCAAGGTAGCACCATGATCTTCATGATAGATAGTCTCCTATTTTGTCACTTTCATATAACTAGTGGATATTCATTATGCACGACCACTTAGTTTTGTTTTTGAGCCTTCATACACTTATAGCTCTAAGTGCATTTGTTGCATGGCAATACCTACTCACTCACATTGATATCTATTGACGGGCATCTCCATAACCTGTTGATATGCCTAGTTGATGTGAGACTATCTTCTCCTTTTTTCCCTTGCACCTCCTCCATATTCTATTCCACCTATAATGCTATATCCATGGATCACGCTCATGTATTGCGTGAGAGTTGAAAAGGTTTGAGAACACCAAAAGTGTGAAACAATTGCTTGACTTGTTCATCGGGGTTGTGCATGATTTAGATACTTTGTGTGGGGAAGATGGAGCATAGCCAGACCATATGATTTTGTAGGGATAACTTTCTAAGACCATGTTATTTCGAAAGGACATGACTACCTTGTTGGTGTGCTCGAAGTATTACTGTTTTTATGTCAATATTAGACTATTGTTTCGAATCTAACGGATCTGAATATTCATGCCACAATAAAGAATATTACATGGATACGTCTCCAACGTTTCTATAATTTTTGATTGTTCAATGCTATTATATTATATGTTTTGGATGTTTTATATGCATTAATATGCTATTTTATATTATCTTTGGGACTAACCTATTAATCTAGAGCCTAGTGCCAGTTTCTATTTTTCCTTGTTTTTGAGTTTTGCAGATAAGGAATATTAAACGGAGTCCAAACGGAATAAAACCTTCAGAATGATTTTTTCTGGAACGAAAGGAAACTACGAGACTTGAGAACCAAGGCAGAGGAGCCACCGTGGGGCCACAAGCCCTAGGGGTGCGACCAGGGGGTAGGACGTGCCAGGCCGGCTTGTGGGCCCACGGCAGCTCCCCTAACCCTAATCTTCAGCCTATAAATTCCCAAATATTCCATCATTATCAAAACGAGCCACGAAAACACTTTTACGCCGCCAGAAGCCTCCGTTCCCGAGAGATCCAATCTTGGAGCCTTGTCTGGTAATCTCCTAGAGGGGGATTCGATCACGAAGGGCATCGTCATCAACTCCATTGCCCCTCCAATGATGCGTGAGTAGTTCACCATAGACCTATGAGTTCATAGCTAGTAGCTAGATGGATTCTTCTCTCTCTCTCTCTCTCTCTTTGCTTCTCAATACCATGTTCTTCATGATCTCATCATGGAGATCTATCCGATGTAATACTCTTTTGCGGTGTGTTTGTCGAGATCCGATGAATTGTGGGTTTATGTTCAGATTATCCATGAATGTTATTTCAGTCTTTCCTGAATTCTTATATGCATGATTTCATATCTTTGCAATTCTCTTCGAGTTATTGGTTATGTTTGCACAACTAGATTGGTAATTCTTGCAACGGGAGAAGTGCTTAGTTTTGGGTTCAATCTTGCGGTGTCCTCACCCAGTGACAAAGTAGGGGTAGCGAGGCACGTATTATATTGTTGCCATCAAGGGTAAAAGATGGGGTTTTTCATCATATTGCTTGAGTTTATCGCTCTACATCATGGTATCTTACCTAATGCGTTACTCTGTTCTTCATGAACTTAATACTCTAGATGCATGCAAGAGTCGGTCGATGTGTGGAGTAATAGTAGTAGAGGCAGAATCGTTTTGGTCTACTTGACACGGACGTGATGCCTATATGCAGAATCATTGACTTGGATATCTTCATAATTATTCGCTTTTCTATCAATTGCTCGACAGTAATTTGTTCACCCACCGTAATACTTGCCATCATGAGAGAAGCCATCTAGTGAAACCTATGGCCCTCGGGTCTATTTTCCATATTATACTGTCAGATCTAAAATCAAAAATACCAAAAATACTTGCTGCATTATTTTTTACTTTTAGTTTTACTTTCCGTTCAAGCATCCTATTATATCTATCTCTATTTGATCTCATCCTTGCAAGTAATTGTGAAGGAATTGACAACCTCTTTATAGCGTTGGGTGCAAGAGTTTGATTCTTCGTGCAGGTACATCTATTGGTGACTCGCTTGTATCTCCTACTGGATTGATACCTTGGTTCTCAAAAACCGAGGGAAATACTTATCTACTTTGCTGCATCAAGCCGTTCCTCTTCACGGGAAACCAACACATGCTCGAGAAGTGGCAAGGGTGTCAGGGGAAGACAACGGCTGCACTTGGGAGGGTGGCGATGCCAGGCTAATCCACCAGTGGGACGACAACGACTTGTTCGGGATCGGCGGAGGCCGGCGACGACTCAAGCAGGTACGGATCTGAGATCTCCTCCCCCTTCCCCTCGCATTGTGGCTGTGGTGTGAGATCCCCTACCCCCACCAACTCCCCCTCCCCCAATGTGGTCGTGGTGTTAGTCCATGCGATTCCAGTTGCTATGTTTTGCGGTGGTGATGGCGACTCTTGCCGGTGAGTGGCTTTGCACAATTCTATTTTGTGGTGGCGGTGGCGACGCTCGCCGGCGATTTAGGTTGCTGCTTCTCCATGTAGTTCATGGATGGATGCTCTAGGATATGTTGAATTGCTCTAGGATGCTCTAGGACGGATTCTAGTTGCTACATAAATGTGATTTTGTTTGACTCTAGGGATGTTGCAGGATGGGATGATGGATGGATGGATGGATCAATTTTAGTTGAATTACAGCAAGCTCTGTTTGTTTCTATTATGTGGGAATAGATAACTGAATTGCAGCAAGCTTTGTTTGTTGATACACATTAATGTATTGTAGCTGATAACTGGATCTATGCTATAGGATTTGATTCATATGTTAGTAGCTTATAGCAGGATGATGGACTCTATGTGCTATGGTTTGGGATTTTGATACACATTTGATGATATAATAACTGGATCTATGTGCTACAGGAATTTTTAGAGCTAAATTTTTGCACTGAATGTGTTGCAGAATTTGTTTTATTTCTGAATTTCTATAGCTTATAGCTTTTGTACCTTTATAGTTCATGCAACTGGTTCTTTTCTGGTATTGCATTTTCTGCTACATCGATTCAGTACTGCATGTTAGCTTAAGTTTCTGAGAAGCTTTTGGTTCCATAATTAGGTGGATTTTTGCTTGAACTAACTTAATGTTTTCTGAAATTTTGGTATTGCATTTCTTGTAGCTTATAAGGACAAGGCAATTAGACATTGTATTCTTTGAAATCTAGCCAGGCCTGATTGAAAATAGCTAATGTTTTCTGAATCATTTTCATTTTTGTTTGTTTTCCGCAGCATGGGTATCTACCAAATCCGATGGTCGGCAAAGCGTCTACGCGAGATAGCCAACACAATCAAAGGAGAAAAAGGGATGTCATAAGCAAGTGCTTTTTCAGGGATTTGCTTTATATCTCTCCTTTGCCTCCTCCTTCAGAAGCGCTTGTTGATTTCATAGTCACGAGGATTGATACCAAGAAGTGGCTGCTCATGTATCTTTGCTGTTTTTCTTGCTTTTATTTTTCTCTGTCGCATAAAACTATTTTCAGATTTTATCTTTTTGAAACATGTACTGATTTCATATGTCCCGCAGATTAAATGACTGCAAGAAGACCCTCTTCACAAGGGATATGGTTAAGAAGATTTTCAATCAGGTAGCGAGCTGCTAGAATTTGGGAAAAGGGGAAAAGCAGATCTCCGTGAAGTTTATTTGGATGGTGAAAGGGCTCCAATCCCTACCATAGTTGTTGTTTTATCAAATGCTGATGATGACGGTGAGGAGACCATTGATAGGTCATGGATTTTACTTTGCCTTTCATTGGTCCTAGCTCCCGAGATAGGAAACATGGTGCCTCTGGATTATCTATATAGCTTACAAGACATGAATGCTTGCCATGAGTTTGAGTGGGATGAGCATATTATATTTGATGTGATGAGGGAAGTTAAGAAATACCAGGACAAGAGGAATGACGGTAAATTGAAATTACCGATTGGCAGTTGTCTGCCAATGCTTCTGGTACTTCCCTTCATTCCCGTAACAACCTTCTTTTCTTCTTTTTCGGAGCATCCTTCTTCTACAGTGGCTTATGTGGCATGTTTTTTGCAGGTAATTTACATGGACCACATTGACATTCCAAGAGGATGCGTAGTTGATCATACCATCGACTATTCTCTGGCATGGGCTTGTTTTGTCTAGGATTTGGATTTCACTGCTATTGTCGCAGTTGACACCCTAGAAGATGGTTTCGGAAAGCGCCTTGGAAGTATCCGTTTTTCAAATTTTGGAAACAATACCTTTTGGTTTTCTTTGTTGCAATTGCAACTATGCATTTTTTCATGTGTTTTCCACCTGTGTTTGTTTTTCTGGAATGCAGTGTAGCTCCATTACACCATACTCAACAACCAAGTTTATGTCATTCGTAAACTAGCTTGCCCAGTTATCCAACCAAGCTAGTGTGACACAGGAGCCACCAGAGAAAAACGGCCAAGGTCCGCAACACAAATTCCGATTGTGGATGGTGCTGATGGTGCTCGAGAACCATCTAAGGGTGGTATGTATGGTGCTGATGGCCCAGCGAGGAATGTGCATGAGCCACCTCCGGATATCACCGATGGTGGTGATGATGTGTGTGGATCTTTGGAGGAGTGGATGCATCCGCTACCTACATTTGAGGAGTTAGAGGTGAGACATGAAGCATTTCTTTTTGGCAACTCTCTTTTTCCCCGCATCGTATCTTTTTGCTTGATAGAAAATATCATTTTTCACGTTCTTTGTTTTTTGTTTGTATGCATTGCAGCTGCCCCCACATATGCGTGCCATATACAACAAGCACAAAGAGATCCATGATACAGAGCTTAAAGGTGCATTGAGCTCATTTGGGAAGTTGTTGGAGGGCATCTACTGCAAACGAATGGGCCTGATGTTGTCTGACGCATCCAAAGCTGTATCCAGGAGTGAAGAAGCGAAACATGAAGGTCCAGATGTCACTTTTGATGTACCAGCAACTCCTGTTGCTGGCATGTGTGATGGAAGTGCTAGTGGCTCGTCTCCGAAGAAGCAGAAGCAACCGGATTATGCTACAACAACTACCTATGCAACTATCACTATTTCATCTCCGCAGCAGCATAGGCAACCGGACGACATGAAATAAGTGACTACAGCAACCGCTGAAGCCACGGTCATTGTATCATCTCTGCAGCTACCTAAGCAATCGGATGGCACAAAGAGTGTTGATCCAGCAGTGGTAGTTTGTCAAACAAATGCTGCCCAACCACCCAACAAGAGTGAGAGTAAACAAAACAACGGAAATGATAATAGCACTGCAAAGGGAGAAGATTTATGAAGCAAGGTAAAAATCTCTAAACAGATGTCCCATCGTAGCACATTCTACCCATCCATGAATTTGATTAGGAGTCCAGGAACACTTGAAGATGGGCCTTCGTTTGGATTGTTTGAACCTGGTAGCCCCGACGCTTTGCTATTTTAGGATCTAGTACAAGTTGAATCACCTCCACAATCGCCTGCTTTTGATGTGGATTCTTTCTTGGAGATTCGAGCAAGGAGCCCTTTGTTTGATGATAATTCTAATTCTCCTGCCACTTCAACTCTTCCAGTTTATGATGTGACTCCACTCACAACTTATCCCCCAAAATCAACAGTCCCCGCAGGTTTGTATAAGTCATTCCCGCAACTTTTTGTTATGCAACACACCCTGCTCTCCTTTTGAAACTTAGTACATGGATGCTTCAAAACTATTACTCACTAGTTCTTTCCGCTTTTTTCCTTTTTTTGGCAGAAGCAGGTGTTGATGAAACAAGAGAGGAGGTGGTGGTGGAAGTTAGCAGCGGGCGAGCCCCTGATAAGAAGAAGCCTCCACTTAAGAGAGCTGCACCAACTGAACAAATTGCAGCAAAGTTACCGAAAATGAAGAAGATAGAAATTGATGCAACGGACGATGCGATATACCAAAGGTACTATTGTACCAACTATAGGATAAAGGACCCACCCGAGGCAAGCCTCTGTAAGTATTTTTTTTGGACTTTTCTTTTTGTGTGCTTAGAGAAAAACCCATACACAACTTCTAACCAAGTTTCTGTTCTCTCTTGCAACAAATAGGCCTTCATTCATAAGGATAGGTGGCTTCGATATTTCATTCAAACATTTCAGCAACGGGCTCAAAAAGCGGGCTCATGTGAACAAATGAGGTGATGTCACTCTACATTGAAAGTTTCAACATTGAGCACATGTATAGCTCTAGCAAGCCGAGGAAGTTTTCATTCCCACCTCATGTTGCTGTGAGTTAACTAGCATATTTTTTCCTTTTTGTTGTCACTTGAGTTTTCGCAACGCAACCTAGTAGGTTTTAGATGACAGACACATTCCTATTCACCTTCTTTTGTTCCAATGTTTGCTTCTATATACATACGAAACTCTGTGTGGAACCAAGGTTCTTCAGGAAAAATTCTTGCATCAAGGATTTCAATAGGGTCTGTGAGAAGAATGACGTTGCCAAATTTGATCAAGTAAGGCTCCTTTTGTTCACCTATTTTTTGTATACAAGGCATCAAATTTTTACCTTGCTACGCCACTATGCCCTTATATCATTTTCTTTTATGTTTCTTTTTGCAGTTGTTCTTCACCATTGTGCATCAAGACCATTGGGTAGTCGTTGTTGCAAACTTGATGCATAAACAATTCTTTGTGTTCGACTCCAACACTCAAGACGATGACTATGTTAGCAACCTTGAGAAGCCATGTTGCAATTTGGTGTATGAGGCATCAATCGTTCTCTGCTTTTTTCACCTTGTTTTTAAAATCAATGTTTTAGTAAAAATCAGTCTTAGATTCTAGATAAATAACATCAAAACTCTTGTTAGAGAAAGAAACCCATGGAAGCATGATCTTGACACATTTGATCCCTTCGGTCCATCAGGCTACCCATAGTAGTCAACAACGTAGTATTTTTTGCAAGTATATATATTTGTTGGCAACTTCATCTAATTTTTGTGATCTAATTTTTCTCCAAATTCTTCTTTTCTGCCAGTAGGATATGATTGTGGACTATTTGCTATTCTATACATGGAGAATTTGACTGTCAAGGGGTTGAAGTCATTCAATATAGTATGTCTTGGACTCATCTTCTTATATGTTTTTGCAACCCATGAAACATCAGTAGTTTCTTCCATTTTTTTGCAACCCATGAAACATCAGTAGTACAGTAACACTCGGCAACACTAATAGTAAATAACTAAAGAAGCACTCTACAACACTAGTCAATTATTTTGTGAAATCATCTTTTTTATGGGAGAGTGTCGTTCCCCCTTGCTAGTAGTTTCTAAATACGTGTTTTTCGTGCTGTGTATGACCAGGACACAAACTCCTTGCTCAACTTCCGGAAGTACCTTGCAGCGAAGCTTTTCAAAGACCCGCAAAACACCCTCGACCCAGAGGAGGAGCTCCAGAAGTTGCTGAAAAACTCCTAGATTGAAGCCAATAGTCGACCACAACAAGACCTAGCTAGTAGTTTAGGCCTCCTTTTTATTTTTGGTGCATGTGTGTGTGACATGTTTTGCAACTAAGCTCTCTAGTAGATGTAGGACATCATGTAACTAGAGCTTTTTGGAGAAGGATGTGTCATGCTGGGGCATGCCCCCTTTCCCCTCTTCTGTTTTGTATGCTAGAGCTTTATCGATGCAACCATTTGTCATTAATGTTCTGGTGTTTTGCACATCTATATACAGAGTAGAGGTGACAAATAAAATGTGAGTTACCTGATCCTGATGTGTGTTTCAAAGCAATTTTTCATATTTGATTCCGGTTCCTGATGTGTGTTACGGTTTCTCTGGTTTATCATTTTGGTGTATGGGAGCAATCAGTTGCATGATCAATATTTTCAATGGCAAAAAAAATATCCTTTTTCTGTCTCTGTAACATGTTCCTTTTTATCTATGAATACAGGTTCCTGTAAACTTGTTCATCATGTCATAGCAAAAACAACACATGAACACATGATCCTGATGTTCTAGCAAAATCAACATGTGAAATACTTGTTGCTGTAAACATCCCCAAGATATTTATGATTTTCTGTAACATTAATACAATAGTTATCTTTTCATGGATGCATCTATGGAACATACATATCCCTGCAAAAATGAAACTGAACATCGACAATCATTCTTTTCCTGTAACATGAACATGAATAGGGAACAAAGCTATTTTTGCTATAACTTCAATACACCACTGCAAATAAAAAATTGGTTGTGCTGGAAACAAAACCAAGATGAGAATGCAGTGTCACAATACCTTTATTCCTATTTTCAAACAAATCTTGTAGTTTGCAAAATAGTAGTTCCTGTATTTCAAACACAAGGAGCAAGTACAAAATTGATTTTACGAGATGAAAAGAAAACAAAAAAGCTGGCTGGTGGAGATCTCCTCCCTGTTTCTACTTTTTATTTTCTACAAGTTTAGTTGTGTCACTTGGGCAATTCTTGGATCATTTACCATCACGGCTCTTAAGTATTCACATTCTAGGACTGCATGCCCAACCCCAGAGTAGAATTGGCATTTCGTGGGTGCTGCCGCTGCCTCCATGGAAGCTATTAGGGGGCCACATGTCTGAATGTTGTGTTCTAATTCATTGCAGTGCCTACAACGAACCATCCTTTTTGAAGCTTTTGTCTTCCCCGATTTAGTTGCCTTATTCTCTTGTTGTTTCGCCTTCTTATTTTGTTCACCATCTCGTTGCTCCACCAGAGTCTTCTTTCTCTTCTCTCTGCCAGTTGGTCAACCTTTCTTAGGGACACGAGCTGGGTTTTGTAGCATATTGGAGCTTTGATGTTGTGGCAATGCATCATTCAATGTTATTGTTGCTGTAGCGGGTGGTGTTGGGGCTTCACTCTGTTGTGATGCTTGTTGATCAGGCAATGCTCCTCTCTTGGATGCTCCTATGGCAGGCTCAAGGACTTTAATTGCATCATCCAATATTCTGTAGGCATCATCATTGCAACATGCATTAGAGGAAAGCCATGTCAACCTTCGACACAAGGAGTTGTATTTCAGTATGTTCGTTGAGGGGTACCCAAAGTCCAGCAACCGGCCAGTCCTGCCCATGCTTATTGTGGCTGCTTCAGACCACCTCTCCAATAAGTATTGTTGCAGAATCACTTGGACATTTAGATGAACCATTGCCCTTATTATGTGTGCACAAATCAGCCCATTCATCTCAAAGTAGTGGCAGCTACATTCAAACAGCCCTTCATCCATCATAACATGCACAGGATATGGCTTTGGGTTCTCATATGATGTTGCTTTCAGCTCAAACACAAGCCCTTGCCCTTGGTAGTCAGTGTCTTGGTTGATAATGAAGCCAGTAGATGCTGTCACCTGTTTCTAAAACTTACCAAAGACGTTGCGGGTGTAGTAAGCCGCAGCTTGGTGCTCAATGTTCTACCTGCAACAACATCACAAGAAATAGGCCAGAAACCAAATCATACAGTAACTAGGCCCAACAACAACTTTTTTGGGTTTGTTTTTTATTTATTGGTAAATCTCAAAAGTATGTGTACCGAGAGTATAGTGACGGAGCTGTTGTTTCACTAGTGAATCCAGCATTATCCTCATGATCAAGCATAGTTTCTTGACACATTTCATATTGTTGCACAAACCTCCAAAGAAAATCTGCTGGTCGAGTCAGGGTCTTGAAATATGAGATGAGCCCCTCAGACCTGCCTGTTGTGCTCGTGAAGGGGAAGAATTTGTTCTTGAAATATGATGGAGCCCATGTGTGCCTTGTTCGCCACATATTCTTGAGATGTTTGTTCTCAACAACTTCAAAATAATGCGACATGTGCTGCCATGTTTCCTCAAATTCCTCAACAGTTTCGGATTGGTTGATACAAGTGTAAAACACATCTACAAAAGCCTCGTTTATGCTCAACAGCCTTCCCAACTTGGACCGTGCATTGCTTAGAACATGAAACTTGCAACACCTATGACAAGTGTTTGGGAACACCTCATCAATGACTGTTGCCATAGCCTGGTCCTGATCAATCATGATGTTTGTAGGATGCTCGTTATCAATCGCAATCATCCACTACTGAAACACCCACTTAAATGTTTCAATAGTCTCGTCCGGCAACAGGGCACATCCAAGTGCAATTGTTTGGAGGTGGTTGTTTACACCAACTATAGGCACAAACGACATGTTGTATCTATTCGTGCAGAAGGTTGTATCGAAGAATACACAATATTTGTATTTCGGGTACAATGCCCTTGTTCTCCCATCAACCCAAAATAAGCAATCACTGAGTTTGTTGCAAGATCTGTTTGCTTCGCAAAGAAAAACTCTGGATTCTCAGCCTTCCTTCTCTCAAAGTACTTCACTGTCATATCCATGTCTTGGAATGTTAACCCTCTCCGGAGCTTTGCATGTTCATTTGTAACATCTCTCTTCACATACGGGAGTATCCTAGTGTCACCTCCATGGATCCTACCAAGGACACCCATGCATTCTGAATTTGAGAGATTCACATCATGCAACGTCAACAAGAGTTGGTAATCCTCAGCTGGTATGCTGGGTGCGAGCGGTAGTACCTAACATGCTCCGACTGTTGCATCAATGGATGTGTATGCTCCGCAACAAAGCAAGTCACTGTCCATCGCTCCTCCCTTAGCCCGACAATCATATGCACCTTACAATCATGATGGAGCATCCTATTTTTTTCACGTTTTCTTGTAACATCCATCCCTTCACTAGGCTGCCTTCTAGAGTTGTTGTCTCCCGTTGCAATGCTCTTTGATGTGCTGCTCATTTTCGTTTTAATGGGCTTTCTAGCGTGCACACACTCAAAAACCCTCTTTATCAGCATTGCATCCTCTTTCTTCTGACCTCTCTTCTGTGTAAATTTTGAAGTAGATATATGTGTGCCGAAAGCCAACTTGAAGGCATAGTCGTTGTAGAATTTCCAAGCATCATCAATTGTGTCAAACACCATCCCAACATAGGGTGGGAGTGACTGCGACGAAACATCTCCATCATCTGAATCACCTTGTTCTGCATCTTTAGCAAACAACAGACCCTCTGAATCTTCATCATCACGAACACAAAAATTGCCTTGGACATAGGTTCCTTCAGTTTGAGTTCCATGTTCCTGAAACACAAATGTTGTGCAACAATCACTTTATATTTTCCAATGGAATCAGGAAAAAAAACTCTAACAGAATTTCTACGACAGATACAGGACATGTGTAAGACAATCAAATCAAATCCAGGGCATACAACAGGACATGTTCAGAAACAAGATATGTCTAAGGCATACAACACTCTGAAACGGGGCATACAACACTCTAAAACAGGACATGTCTAAGGCAACAGAAACAAGACATGCTCACCATTAGCAATCAAATTCTACAACAGGAACATGCACAATCAAATCACACAATGGGAGCAGGGCATTTGACAGAAACATGCAATATATTTTTTTCTTCTGAAAACAACATACACATGCATTATCCAATGGAACCAGAGGCAATAACCAATGCAACTAAATTTTTCTGAAACTCATGTCTCATTTTTCATAGATACAAACAAGTAGAACATGTTGGAACAGAGCTAATGTTTCAGGAAATAATCTGTCACCTCTGAATCTCATGCTCTGTTTTTCATACAGGTGTTCTTGTTTCAGTGTGGAATACATTCAGTGTTTCCAAAACAGAAAGGAAAACTCATCGAAGTTTTTTGATGGGATCTGCTCGACGGAGCGTCAGGAAAGACCACCCACGGATTTGTGAACCAAGCGGAAGATCCTGCTCGCGACGGAAGCGCCCCGCCGACGCTTAGAGCTGAGAAAGATGGTCGGGCCCGTTCTCCAAGCAAGGGTCCTCGGTCAGCTAGATTGGCGTCCGATCCCACCATCTGGCGCGCGATGTGGTGCGCCATGGTGGTCTCCCACGCTGGCGGCGGCTCTTTTCTCGGTGGTCGCGGGCGACGTCGCGCTTGGCGCAGGTGTGTTGGGGCCGGGACAATGAGTTTGTTTCTGCAACTGAAACATTGTTTCGGGATGTATGTGGTCGGGGAGGCGGTCTAGCTGGTGGATCAGATGGCTGCGCGCGCTACATCGGACGGCTAGTTGGGTGGTGGATAAACTCTAAGGATCCACCGGTGGACACCTAGCAGCCCTCATATATTAATCGATTTTTAAAATTTCATATCTTTTTTATCCTAACTTCAAATTTAACATGTTATATGTGAAATTTGATTAGAAAAATATGTAGAATCCGAATATGATCTTATTTTACCTGTTGACATTTTAAAAATGCTATTTTTGATGAACCTTAATCAATAGCGCATGATTAGTCTTTCATACCGAGGCCAATCCGAATTGAAAATGAACATTTCGGCAAAATTACGATGGGGAGCAAAAACAACATCTATAATCAATCATGCACGCCTCGTCAAAACCTCATATAAAAAATAAATGTATCAACCTATACCGAAAGGGAGACGTCTTAAGATTAACTACATTCAAACTTGTTGTGATGGTGTAGACACAAGGCCAACGCCGACGAGAGTAGGAAGAAGGATAAATAGAAACACAGATGTGATGCCATGTGCTGAAATAAAGGACATTGACCTATGGACTCGTGGTTATTAGATTAGTGAGTGTTTTTTTCACCTGTTGCAACCCACGGACTCATTTGCAACGCACGGAGTACAATCTATCAGGAGCACGGACAAGGGGGATGGTTTCCAAAGAAATCAATCCTACACCGAATCTGAATTGCTCCGTGGCCTTTACACACTTAACAATTAGTAGACTTGGGAAAAATGAACAGAAGGAGAGGGAGCGACCTTGTGTGGGAATCATGGTCGTGTACAGCTCGTCGGGCTAGGTCCTGAGGTCGTTGTCATCCTCATCGTCACCTGTTGTTCCACCAGAGACACAAGAGCCGCGCCGGCGAAGGAGGCGACGCTGTGCTTAAAACCCTAGCCACGGGAAGGGGTTGGACACGAGCGATGGAGGCGGGGGACGACGTAGACAAGGGAGGCAAGCTCGGGGATGGAGGTTGGGCCGGAGTAGACGACGCAGTCGAGGGAGGCAAGCTTGGGGATGTGCTGCCCGCTGGCCGTGGCCACAGGACCTCGCCGGAATCGACCATCGTTTTGTGGCTGTAGAGAGGGGTGCTCGGCGGTTGCGAGAGAGACGCTCGATCTCTGTGTGTGTTTTTCGCCTCGGGCTTAGATTAGGAAACGAAGATATATATATATATATATAGAGAGAGAGAGAGGGGGGACATGATGTTTTTGCACCCGAGCTCAAATGTGCTTGGGTGAACAGTAAATACGAAAAAAATTGTAAAAATATTCAAAAATATCTGATTTTTTTCGGGCAAACTTTGACAAAAAATTTAAATGCTTGCAAAATTTTATTATGAAATAAAATTTGTGGAAGTCGTGGTAAAAAACTCGAAACTCTAAAAATGCTACTTTTGAAAGCATTTTGGAACATCAATTTTGTTTTTTTATCACGACTTTCACAAATGTGATTTCATACTGAAATTTTGCGAGCTCTTAGACATTTTGTCAAAGTTTACTGTAAAAAATCCAGATTTTTTAAACATTTTAATTTTTTTTTCGAATTTACTGTTCACCCGAGCTCATTTGAGCTCGGATGTAGAAAAGCACTTTCTGAGAGACAGAGATTACTGTGGGTTGTGGGCTGTTGTCTTTGGCCCAATTAGAAAATTGTCCAAACCCAATTTCTAATCAGTTTTAGTGGCGTGGGGTGCACAGAATTACTGGTGACGTGGACTTGACTCTTAACGCCACCAGTAACTCATCCAATTTTTTATTTTTGAATAATTTGATACAATTACGAGTGGCGTGGCAAAAAGTATGAAGCCACTAGTAGGGCGAATGCTGATGGCGTGATAAAATATTTACACGTCATCATTAACATGCGATCGGGTAGGCTGCTGGATGTCAAATAGTAGTGGCGTGGATTTTAGTCAACACGTCATCAATAATGACATTGTGGTGACGTATCAGATATGCCGACGTCATCACTATTTAAATAAATTAGTGGTGACGTGGATTAAAAATAAGGCGCCACCAATTAAATTTGTGGCTAGCCATTTCTGTACTAATACGCATACGATAAACAATCGGTTCTGACGGCGCTTTCAGAAAGGTTATGACATCGAAATGCCACCACCGTCTGATCCAAGAATCAGAGTTTTCCTTGAAGCAACACGACGGGCAATGGAAACAAGACTTTAGAGTCTAAGGTATAATGATAGGGAATAAAGTGTGGTATCATGTCGTAGAAAATTCTGTTCACTTTAAATGGGTGTGAACCATAGAGTTTCTTATTTTATTTACGAATTTTGACGCATGGATGTTCTCTGTTTCATTTCAGTGTGTTGTCCCTCTTCTAATCTACGGGAGTATGAAAGAGCTGCTTGGTAACGAGTTTCTCTGATGACGCTTTCACTACAAGTTTTATCATCACCGTTGGGCATGCACACCATTAGCAACACAGTACATCTTCCTTCAGGAATAATTTGCTTGATTAGTAATATTTCTGTTCATATTACTCCCTCTGTTCTAAAATAACTGTCTCAACTTTGTACTAGTTCTAATACAAATTTGTACTAAGCTTAAGACACTTGTTTAAGGACGGAGGTGATGATACGCTTTCCTTTTTGTGATAATTGTTGCAGTTTGTGCGGGCTGGGTGTGGATCACATCGGCCTTCAGTTACCAGATACACTGGCCTGATCAGTCAGTACAACGAATTCATTCCATGCCAGATGCTGCAAACGCCATGTTTTTTGCTTGCGTCATGCGCATCCTCGAGTCCTAATATAAGTCATGCTTACCCTGCAGTTATGTTCCCGTGTTAATTTGGAGAGATGGAATACAATCTGACCTGCAAATACGCATTGTACGGATAGAAGAACAGCTACAGGCACTTGGAAAAGTTGATTGGAAAAATGTATATTCTATGCCTACATCAAATTGTACGCAATGATAACCCTTTCTTCAGAAGAAACCTTTTTTGGTGTCTGAACCTTCTTTGTGAGTTAGAACATGTTTTTTTTAATAGCATCCAGATCTAATACAAACCTCGTGCTACAATTTTCCTATGGTACGACAGGATTGAGTAATTCTTAATTTGCTACTTCCAACTGGTTGTTAGTAAAGAAAAGCAGATCAAACAAAAGCCAGACAAGAGATAGAGTACTCCAACCGACTGTTATTACGTGAGCTTCCTGAAAACCCTTCAGCTCTCTTCAGGAACATCAGTAGTCTTTAACCCTTGCAGCATGGTCAGCATCCATTTCACAATCGGTCAGCAAGTGGATTCGGGGAGCTGACTGGATGCCCTGGGTCAAGAGCTTCTTCATCGCATTCAACTTCTTCTTTGCCCGTGGAAGCCTAAAACCGGCCATGTGTGTGCACTTGCTACATGCATGCCAACCTATCATACAAGTACACATCCTTTAGATTCACTGCTGCTTTCATGACACGCCTAACATAACTCACCATGCAATTTACAAAACAAAAGATGATGAGCTTGGCAAGGCTGCGGTGCTTGAAATTTCATCTAGGCGATTCCCATTCGACGCCCTTCTTCTCGCGAAGCAAGAGTTCCATCCTGCTTCTGTTATCCATTATTATTTCACACGGATGATCAATTGCCTACACTCCAACCGTATATAGGACATAGGTAAAAGAAACAGGTTAGCTTTGCCACTCATAGGACATCTGTGTACTCCACACGCAATGGTAGCAATAATAGAGCAATTCCTCAAACAAAAAACAATAGAACAAGCTCTAGGTACCGTTAAGTAGCAGAGAGTAACCCATGGAAAAAGAACAAGTGGATTTAGATAAGAACATACCGACATGTACAACTCCTCAAGTGATGGCGCAGCTTCAATGAAAATTGTCCACGTGAGGCTAGTTCCTTCAGGAATGCTAACTAGGCTGACAATCCTTAGTCTGTGGAACGCGGATGCCAGCCTTTCGCTCAGATACTCTGGTTGAACCCAAATCTTTTGGCTTTTAAACCCCAACCGTAGTTCTTGTATGCGTGTCTCAAAAAGTAATGTACTTAACATGACCATTTTGTGCCGACTATGACCAATATTTGTGAGGTTCAAAAACTCGAGGAGTGGGACATGACCAAATGACAGCGGTAGTTCTTCGAAAGTCATCCAACATCACTAGTAGAAAACAGGGCATCGGTTCGGGCCGGGCCAGCCCATTAGTCCCGGTTCAGTCACGAACCGGGACCAATGGGTGCAACAGTCCCGATTCGTGAGGCCAGGGGGCCGGGCGGGCCATGTGGGGCATTGGTCCCGATTCGTCTGGCCCCTTTGGTCCCAGTTCTAGTCACGAACCGGGACCAATGTGCCTCGTTCCTGGCCCACAACCATTGGTCCCGGTTCGTGGCTGGAACCGGGACCAAAGGGGGCAACCGTTCGCCTGGTGCGAGCCCCTTTAGTCCCGTTGGTGGCACAAACCGGGACTAAACGTTCGAATGGTTCGCATCCCATGACGTTTGGCGCTCCGAGAAACAAGAGGATAACTGTTTCTCGGCGAGGGCTACAGTAACTTCGCCCATTTCTCTTCAATTTCAGGGTCATTTAGCTAAAAAAACAGTAAATGCATGGAAAATATCAAATGAAGTCAGAAAGGGTTGAAAATTGATGATGTAGCTTTGAATGGTGTATTTTGAACACATGAAAAGCCCGGAGTTCAAATAAGTTCAAAAAATGAAATGCCTTTTGTAACCGATGAGTTTTCGTCCGAAACCCCGATACTTCGAAAGAGACTGTCTGTTTTGTACGTGAAGTGCATCCTGCTTTTGTCGTAACCTTCTAAACTTTTTAGCACATGCTATGTGGGTGAAATGATGATACCATGTAAACTTTCAACCTTTTCAGACTTCATTTGAACCGCTTTTCAATTTCAGGGTCATTTAGCTCAAAAAAATCAGTAAATGAATGAAAAATATCAAATGAAGTCAGAAAGGGTTGAAAATTGATGATGTGGCTTTGAATGGTGCATTTTGAATGCACAAAAAGCCTGGAGTACAAATAAGTTCAAGAAAATGAAATGTCTTTTGTAACCGATGAGTTTCCGTCCGAAACCCCGATACTTCGAAAGAAAGTGTCCGTTTTATACGCGAAGTGCATCCTGCTTTTGCCGTAACGTTCTCAACTTTTTAGCACATGTTGTGTGGATGAAATGATGATACTATGCCAACTTTCAACCTTTTCAGACTTCATTTGAAGTGCTTTTCAATTTCAGGGTCATTTAGCTCAAAAAAATTAGTAAATGCATGAAAATATCAAATGAAGTCAGAAAGGGTTGAAAATTGATGATGTGGCTTTGAATGGTGCATTTTGAACACACAAAAAGCCTGGAGTTCAAATAAGTTCAAGAAATTGAAATGCCTTTTATAATCGATGATTTTCCGTCCGAAACCCAGATACTTTGAAAGAGACTGTCCGTTTTGTACGTGAAGTGCATCCTGCTTTTGCCGTAACCCTCTCAACCTTTTAGCACATGTTATGTGGGTGAAATGATGATATCATGTCAACTTTCAACCTTTTCAGACTTCATTTGAACTGCTTTTCAATTTCAGGGTCATTTAGCTAAAAAAATCACTAAATGCATGAAAAATATCAAATGAAGTCAGAAAGGATTGAAAATTCATGATGTGGCTTTGAATGGTTCATTTTGAACAAACAAAAAGCCTGGAGTTCAAATAAGTTCAAGAAAATGAAATGCCTTTTGTAACTGATGAGTTTCCGTTCGACACCCCAATACTTCGAAAGAGAGTTCCGTTTTGTACGCGAAGTGCATCCTGCTTTTGCCGTAACCCTCTCAACTTTTGAGCACATGCTATGTGGGTGAAATGATGATACCATGCCAACTTTCAATCTTTTCAGACTTCATTTGAAGTGTTTTTCAATTTTAGGGTCATTTAGGTCAAAACAATCAGTAAATGCATGAAAAATATCAAATGAAGTCAGAAAGGGTTAAAAATTGATGATATGGCTTTTAATGGTGCATTTTGAACACACAAAAAACTGAAGTTCAAATAAGTTCAAGAAAATGAAATGACTTTTGTAACCGATGAGTTTCCATCCGAAACCCCGATACTTCGAAAGAGACTGTCCGTTTTATACGCGAAGTGCATCCTGCTTTTTCCGTAAGCTTCTCAACTTTTTAGCACATGCTATGTGGGTGAAATGATGATACCATGCCAGCTTTCAACCCTTTCAGACTTTAATTGAAGTGCTTTTCAATTCAGGGACATTTAGCTCAAAAAAATTAGTAAATGCATGAAAAATATCAAATGAAGTCAGAAATGGTTGAAAATTGATGATGTGGCTTTGAATGGTGCATTTTTAACACACAAAAAGCCTGAAGTTCAAATAAGTTCAACAAAATAAAATGCCTTTTGTAATCGATGAGTTTCCGTCCGAAACCTTGATACTTCGAAAGAGACTGTCCGTTTTGTACGCGAAGTGCATCCTACTTTTGCCGTAACCCTATCAACTTTTTAGCACATGCTATGTGGGTGAAATGATGATATCATGTAAACTTTCAACCTTTTCAGACTTCATTTGAAGTGCTTTTCAATTTCAAGGTCATTTAGCTCAAAAAAAAAATCAGTAAATGCATGAAAAATATCAAATGAAGTCAGAAGGGGTTGAAAATTGATGATGTGGCTTTGAATGGTGCATTTTGAACACACAAAAAGCCTGGAGTTCAAATAAGGTCAAGAAAATGAAATGTCTTTTGTAACCGATGAGTTTCCGTCCGAAACCCCGATATTTCGAAAGAGAGTGTTCGTTTTGTACGCGAAGTGCATCCTATTTTTTCCGTAACCCTCTCAACTTTTTAGCATACGCTATATGGGTGAAATGATGATACCATGCCAACTTTTAACCTTTCCAGACTTCATTTGAAGTACTTTTCAATTTCAGGGTCATTTAGGTCAAAAAAATCAGTAAATACATGAAAAATATCAAATGAAGTCAGAAAGGGTTGAAAATTAATGATGTGGCTTTGAATGGTGCATTTTGAACACACAAAAATCCTGGAGTTCAAATAATTTCAATAAAATTAAATGCCTTTTGTAACCGATGAGTTTCCGTCCGAAACCCCGATACTTCGAAAGAGACTGTCCGTTTTGTATGCGAAGTGCATCCTAGTTTTTCCGTAACCCTCTTAAATTTTTAGCACATGCTATGTGGGTGAAATGTTGATGCCATGCCGACTTTCAACCTTTTCAGAGTTCATTTGTAGTGCTTTTCAATTTCAGGGTCATTTAGCTCAAAAAAATCATTAAATGCATGAAAAATACCAAATGAAGTCAGAAAGGGTTGAAAATTGATGATGTGGCTTAGAATGGTACATTTTGAACACAAGAAAAGCCTGGAGTTCAAATAAGTTCAATAAAATGAAATGCCTTTTGGAACCGATGAGTTTCCTTCCGAAACCCCGATACTTCGAAAGAGACTGTCCGTTTTGTATGCGAAGTGCATCCTACTTTTTCCGTAACCCTCTCAAATTTTTAGCACATGCTATGTGGGTGAAATGTTGATACCATGCCAACTTTCAACCTTTTCAGAGTTCATTTGTAGTGCTTTTTAATTTCAGGGTCATTTAGCTCAAAAAAATCATTAAATGCATGAAAAATAACAAATGAAGTTAGAAAGGGTTGAAAATTGATGATGTGGCTTAGAATGGTACATTTTGAACACAAGAAAAGTCTGGATTTCAAATAAGTTCAATAAAATGAAATGCCTTTCGTAACTGAGGAGTTTCCGTCCAAAACCCCGATACTTCGAAAGAGACTGTGTGTTTTTTACACGATACTTCGAAAGAAACTTAATATTATATACAATTCATGCAACTAAAATTATCAAAGTTATTTTTGTTAAAAAAATTAATAGCAAAAAAATATTCATAAAGTATTTTTTGTTAACAACTTTTAATATGCAAAGAAATAACATAAAAAATAGCAAAAGTGAAAAATAGACGCGCTTACACTGAAATTTAACCAAAATTCTAAGTGCTAGTTAGGCGCCTAACTACCATTTTGAATTTAGGCCAAATTTCAGTATAAACGCATCTATTATCACTATCAGAGGAGCTTAACGTAACAGCCGCGGCGGGGCTTATAAGCAGGTTCGCGCAACCTTCGCTTGGCGAGGTTGGACTAAACTCCCACCACACCGCTGTGCAAGGTCATTGGTCCCGGTTGGTGGGCCCAACCGGGACCAATGCTCCCCTTTCGTCCCGGTTTGTGCCACCAACCGGGACCAAAGGGTCTGTTTCCCACCCTTTGGGCTGCTGAAAACAGGGCTTTGGTCCCGGTTGGTGCGACAAACCAGGACTAAAGGGGGCCATTGGTCTCGGTTAGGGCCACCAACCAGGACCAATGCTCCTTCTATATGACAAGCACTTAGCAAAATTCGCAGTTTTCATTCCACTTCGCCCTCGTCGCTGCCCCGAGCCCGCCGTCGCCGTTCCCGTCCCCGTCGCTGCTCCCGTCGACGCCCCGTCGCCTCCCTCGCTGCCCCCGTCGCCTCCCCCGTCGCCCCCGTCGCCTCCCTCGCCGCCCTGTTGCCTCCCCTGCCATCCCCGTCGCCGCCCCCGTCGCCTCCCCCGTCGCTGCCCCGCTCCCGTCACCGCCCCTCCTCCGTCGCCTCCCCTGCCGCCCCCGTCGCCGCCCCGCCCCGTCGCCACCCCGTCGCCGTCGCCGCCCCGCCCCCGTCGCCGCTCCGTCGCCGCCCGCGCTGTGAGCTGCCGCCGCCCCGGCTCATTACAATTTTTTTAAATATATGTTGATTTTTATGTTTTTTAGTATGTGTATGCATGTTAGATTAGTATGTTTATGTTAGCTAGATTAGTATGTGTATGTTAGATTAGTATGTTTATGCTTTTTTTAGTATGTTTATGTTAGCTAGATTAGTATGTGTATGTTAGATTAGTATGTTTATGCTTTTTTAAAGTAGATTAGTATGTTTATGTTAAATTAGTATGTGTATGTTGATTTTGGGTTTTATGAAAAACTAGCCGACGATGCCCGGCCCGTATCCTCGTCGTCGAGTAGTCCACGAGAGCCTACTTGATAGGTGCCATGTCCAGGACTGGCTCCGCCGGGCTGGCACTGGGAGGTGCTACCTTCCCAGGCTCGGAGGTTGGTGAGGAATGCAGGTATCGTCATCAACCCGGACCTTCTGTGGTAGCGGTCACGTGGGCCACTTTCGGCGCGAAAGGAGCCGACACCCGTGGAGGTGGTATGTCGCCGTGTTAGGGAGGAGGACGAGCACGTCCGTCGCTGCATGGCGGCGTTGGACGCCCGGTTTGACAATACCTGGGAGATCCTTCAGGGATCTCACTTGAGTTATGATCCCGTGATGGTTCCTTATCTTTGGGTGTCCACAGCCGACAACCCAGAGACCGCTAGTGAACCGAGTTCACCATCCTCCATTTTCGATTTTAGGATATTCGATCAATATTAGTTAATATTTTATGAAGCATTAACTGGATTATTCGGAATGATGTATTAGTGATATTATATTTGAGGTTATTATAAATATTAATGTATTAGTGATATTTTATCAGTATAATGCGTGTGACACTTTCGATCCGTCGATGCTTTCCTTAAATAATTTTCATGTGTGTTCTTGATGGAGGAATCCCGACTGTTGTCGTGGGGGTGCCTCTTCTTTCTTCTCTTCTTTGTGATATATTCGTTGGTACATTGCATAAGAAGAGAAGAGGAGGGGAGTCCATCACCGGCGGTCGAACTATTACTGTGAGAGAGTGTCCACCAACATATATACACCACCGTATCAATATGAGAGAGTGCGCACCAACACACCATGAGATATGCGAGTTATTTAAGGAAAGCCTCGACGGACCGAAAGTCACACACGCATTAATTAAGATCCAAAATGTGCCGTAATTCTTGAACTGGATTATTCGGAATGATGTATTAGTGATATTATATTCGAGGTCATTATAAATATTAATGTATTAGTGATATTTTATCGGTATAATGCATGTGTGACTTTCGGTCTGTCGTTGCTCCTTGTGTGACTTTCATGTGTGTTCTTGATGGAGGAATCCTGACTGTTGTCATGGGGGGCGCTTCCTCTTTCTTTTCTTCTTTGCGATATACTCGTCGCTATATTGCGCAAGAAGAGAAGAGGGGAGGCGTCCATCACCGGCGGTCGAACTATTACTGTGAGAGAGTGTCCACCAACATATATACACCACCGTATCAATATGAGAGAGTGTGCACCAACACACCATGAGATATGAGAGTTATTTAAGGAAAGCCTCGACGGACCGAAAGTCACACACACACATTAATTAAGATCCAAAGCGTGCCGTAATTCTTGAACTGGATTATTCGGGATGATGTATTAGTGATATAATATTCGAGTTCATTATAAATGTATTTGTGATTTGCAAGTCATTCCGGCAAAACATATGGAATTTTTTCTATGTCATTGCTCGATATATGGAATGGGTTGACTTTAGATCTGTTTCGGCTACTTGTGTGTCTTTCACTGAGGTAGAGTGTCCACCATATATAAATATGAGAGAGGAAGAATCCCGACTGTTGTCGTGGGGGTCGCTTCTCGTTCATTCCCGTGTGCTAGACATTTTGCTGTAATGCACTCGGGGACGAATGGAGGAGCCACCATCATCGACTGTCACAATATCAGAAGGAGTGCCCACCATATACGTGAGATGAGAGTTGAGGAAGGCAAGACTCGATAGACCTAAAGTCAACCTGTTGGATATTGAGTCATAGTGATCTGTGTGTTGATCAGTTTTCTCATACTTTCCTTCGATCGATTTTAAATGTTTCAACTATGAACATAGGAAATGTCTGACGACGAAAGTGAATTTGGTATGTGCGAATATTGCGAAGACGAGCGTGGCCTGGGTGACAAGGCTTTCCTAGTTGATGGTAGGCGTTTCAGCATCATGCTGGATGAGAACTTCGAAATGGATACAGTAAGTCACAATGACAAGTCTTTTTTCGTGATTAAGCATGACTTCTACCTCTTTTGCTTATAATTAATTTTAATTTTTTACTGTTCTACTAGCGTATCCCCTGCCATGCAAGAATTGCTGTCTTGGATAAGATTGGTTCAATACTACAAAAGATATGGAGGTAAAGATAGTTCACTTGAGGACCGAGCATGGTTTTACTTTTGTGGTAAAATTATACCATGCAGACACCCATTGCTATTTTGAATGCAAAAATTGGCAAGCACTATGCAAGACTATGCATTTGAGCCTAATATGCTTCTCACCTTTGATATTCGTCCGGAAGATGAAATAGAAGGTAATATCGACATCTGGGTCGATGTGTAGACGCCTCCAGTTCTACCATTATGTGAGTTTCTCAACCATATTTATTAAGTAATTTATATTATTTATTTGAAAATATTTGACAACTTATTTGCATTGACAGCTTATTTTCATTCTTTAAAAAATGTACCAAAGATGGTAGACAGAACCTACTACTACAATGATGAAGCAGAATTAACTTATAAGGAGAAATATCATCTTACCACATTTCTTAGTCATCTTGAGAATTACAATAGCTATTATCAAACTTCTGCATATTATGGTCAATACTTCCCACTAGTGCACGTGGTGAACTACGGTAACATCCATGGAGATTGCATGATAAGATTTTAATTTTACTATTACGACATTCGTGCATCTTTTGCATAAATTCTTTTAAAACTAAACTACATTGCTAATTACAAAACTATTACTATGTTTTTCAACAAAAAATCCCGGAGGATTGTGTGCCTCATCTGATGTTTCTGAGAGTCGCGTTGTTGTTACGAGCTTAGGGCCACCACGGCCAGGTCAGCCTACGCATCACTCCTGTCCATATCGGATTTCTAAAATCGATGGAATCATGACAATCAAAGATTGAAAAAAATGTATGCTTAATCATAGAGAGCTACTTGGAAGCAACATTGTACGTAGGCCAAGACTGGGAGACAGGATGATCTCCGTTCTCCATAATGGAGAGTCACGGCCTATCTTGTTTCATGATATTGCACCTAAGAGAGGGTAGAATAGGTCCTACGAGATAGGAGTACGTAGGTCCTAGGTATAATGTGTTATTATGTGCTACAATGTGTTAGAGTTGATGATGATGATGAGGAGGAGGAGTTGTGATTATGACCAGTGACCAACTTGTGATATGATGTCTCATTGACGAAAATGATGATTAAATTGTGTAATATATTCTATCTATAAGTATAGTACGTAGCGTCATGACCAAGCACGGAGATAAGAGAGATCATTTCTCTCTATTAGCTATCTAACAAAATATATGAAACCCCTAAATTAACCCTCCAAAACCCTTAAAACCCTTTTTTTTCAAAAAAAAAACAGCCCATCAGCTGCTGACACGTGGACGCTCTTTGGTCCCGGTTGGTGTTACCAATCAAGACCAAAGGCCCTCCTGCCTGGGCTCGGCGAAGCGGCCACGTGTAGCCCCATCTGTCCCGGTTCGTAAGCGAATCGGGACTAAAGGTCGTGAGATTTAGTCCCAACCCATTTAGTTCCGGTTCCTGAACCGGGATAAATGGACCTTACGAACCGGGACAAATGGACGGTTTTCTACTTGCATGCGAACGTTGCATGTGAACGTTGTCCGGGTGAGTCTTGGGAGCCACTTGAGTTCGACTTTGTAGAAACGGCAGTTGATCATACTGACCTCGCTGAGCTGAGCGTGTTCGACCTGGAGTGTTAGATAATTCTCCGTGTCGCAATTGAGAAAGCCTAAATATTTTAATCGCTTGCAAGTGATGACGATGTTGGAGACGAAGTCAGATTCAGTAAATCTCAAATTCTCCATGTAGAGGCACGTCAAGCCAGTAAATGCATTCAAACACCCATTAAAATAAAGGAGAGTTTTTATGATACATCATACTACCTGAAATAATGGGTAATATATAGTTGATCCAACGGTTAATGTGGGTCCACTCAGAATTTAGCTAAGTGTAGATTGGTAATTTCCTGTATGGGTTCCGTGCTTTAATCAAAATGATATACACAACAATCCCGTAAAAAAAATACACAAACAAAGGGAAAGGACAAACCAGCTCCTCGACGGCACATGCTCTCGCTGTGCTCCGCGTCCAGGTCGTCCGCCATCCGTGGACGGCAACCGGCGTCCGCTGACCAGCCACCCGGCACACGCCATCGCCTCAATGTTGAGTGGGTCGATAGCAGCGATCAAAGGCATGCCTGGGCATTACCACCATTGCGCCAAAGATTGGAATGCTCCGGCATCCAACAGCCGTTCTCGACGTTGAAGCGCGAAGGTCTAGTATGCAACGGGAGGACCTGCAGTAGCCAGCCTGCCGGTACTGACTCCATGTGTCGATGCTTGACAAGCTGATTCAATCCCAGTGTACGTGCATCGTTTGTGTGTTTCGCCGTATTAAGCTAGCTCAGATTGATCAAGTAGCCATCAGTGATTATTAGTTTGGTACGTGTTAGCTATCCTCTTCACGAAGCATCCACCTGAATGTCTGCTTAGGCGCTAGCTTTGCACGTTTGTTGATCAACTAGTACGCGTGTATTATCGAAAAGTATTGAGCAACATCGTCGATGTCACGGAGTACGCCAACAATTAGGAGGCAGCTCGACGGGCCGGAGCTCAGGCTAGTATCCGAACATGAGACGCAGGCAGCGCCCCATCTCTCGACCAGAGCCGGCCTGTTAACTGTAGCAGCACCTCGTGAACTGCATCACGTCCCAATCATTATGGGAAAGGAAGTCTGAGATTGATAAAACAACGAACTACCAAAATGCCCCTAACTACCCAATATACTACCAGAAATTTGATGCAGTATTATCTTATCTGAACCGTCCAAACCATAAAAATAAACAGTTCTGATGTACCGTAACTGCCTCCCGTAGTTCAACACATCATCAAGAGTGCACTGTCGGCGTGTCTTCACTGTCAAAACTGTGAACTCGGCTTCCTCAATCTTCTGCGTCGTCATGGCGCTGCCAACGGCGTGTCCAATGGATATGGGGACATCGCCTCTCAAGTAGAACGTGGTAGACAGGAGGCGGATGGTGTCTTCGCCTGGAGATCTGCGGGTCAGTAAGCTCTTCGCCTGGAGATCTGGCTGCATTGATCCGAGCCAAGTCACCATCGGAGATGTTGGACCTAGACACACCATCAGGATGAGCGTTTATGATAAGTCGGGAGAGCTTGCAGGAGAGCTGACTCCACTGTCTGGAGAGCATGCTGGTTCTCGCAGCTTCACGGACATCGAGTCGGTCAAGAATGTTGACCAGAATGTCGCTGGGCAAGGTGCTGATTCTATCAACTCCGTTGTCTTTCTCCATGGCGCTCGTTTAGGTCTGCCGAGGCCCGAGAAGAACTTGCAGCTGATGGCTCGGGAGTTGTGGTTCTGCTTCCAGATCTGATGACTGTCCTGGGCAGATATATATAGCGACTTGGGTTCCTGGAAGATCGATGGCAATCTAGAGAAAAAAATTCCGTGCGTACGGGATGCAAACTCCTCTCCGTGCGTACCCTCGGTGAGATAACGTCACGTGGTCCACCTCGTCATCGGACGATTCTCTATTGTTGGAAGGGATAGGAGGATTAGTGAAAATGTTGATTATATTGCTTGAGCTTCGTGGGCATATATATAGAAATACATGATTTACATGGAGTACAAGACAAGGCAGGACAAATCCTAGTCTATCTCATATTTTCTATAACTAATCAATATACTCAATATTTCCCCGCAGTCACAACGATAGCGACGCAGACGGTGAGACTGAAGAAGAATCCGAAGGTAAGCCAACGGTCATCCCCCTCATAGTCGTAACGGTCGATGCATCGCGAAAGTCGTAGCTGGAGTAGGAACCGACGAGGTTGCTCAAGCAAGGCGATAGCCCTTTGTGCCGATGTAAAGGTAGCCGAGAGCGTAGGATGGTGTAGTCGTGGTCGAGATAGCCGTGCAAAGAATGCCGTGGTCAATGTCGAGTCGGGGTAGCCGGTGTCGAGGTAGTCGCCGAGGAGCCGCGGGCTCAAGGAGGCGTTAAGTTAGTCATGGGTGCAATGGTGTCGAAGTAGTGGTGCGCCAGGAAGAAGACGAAGTTGAGGCGCGTCGCGTCGGGATTGCCAAGTCCGGGGACACGTCGTGGGCAAAGGCACGCTTCGGTGTTGCCAGCACCGGACATGCGTAGACGGACGAAGTCGAAGTTGATGAAGCGCCGCTCCAGGCTTGCCAGGCCCGGGGACACGCCGTGGACGAAGGGACGCATCGGTGTTTCCAGCACCGGGCATGCGTAGAGACCTGCATGAGCTGTACGCCATGTCGGAGAAGTCGGAGGGGCCAGTAGAAAAGAACTCGACGACCATTGCGCAGGGCCAATGTCACCAATGGTGATCGGAGTAGACGAAATGGTCGGGATAGATAACGGCGACGCAAGTGACGAGATGATGCTGGACGAAGATGAAAGAGGTGGACGGGCAACAGCGGCAGCCAGCCTAAGAAGAGCAGCGGAGGCGGCTTGGTTAGGAGCGCGGCGACGATGCTCGAAGTAGGTGAGCAACCTGAAAGCATGACTAAGACCGGCGCGGACGGTGATGTTCTCGTGCCAAGAGAGTCGGCACGGCGGATGCCATAGAGAAGTCGACGCGCGGGGACGACGGAGTGGACCATGCACCGCGGTGCTACGGTCTGAAGGTGCGATGAAGCGGCAACACGCGGGTTAGGGCGATGACAGGAAGACCTCGAGGCAGAGTCATGGACCACCTGCCGTGGCACTACGAACGGGCGGCGTAGCGGCGGTGCGCGGATTGATGCAGCCACGAGGATGGTCACGAGCAGAGGCGGGGACCTTGTGTCGTGGCACTACAACCCGAAGGGGCGGTGTAGCCGCGGCTCGCGGGTCAGGGCAGCCACGGGGAGAACCCCTGGACAGGAGCGATGGCTCGATGGGAGATGACGTGGACCGAGTGTGATAACCCACAAGTATAGGGGTTCGCAACAGTTTTCGAGGGTAGAGTATTCAACCCGAATTTATTGATTCGACACAAGGGGAGTCAAAGAATACTCTCGAGTATTCATGGCCGAGTTGTCAATTCAACCACACCTGAAAGACTTAATATCTGCAGCAAAGTATTCAGTAGCAAAGTAGTATGGAAGTAACGGTAACGATAGCAAAAGTAACAGTAGCAGTTTTATAGTGATTGTAAGAGTAGCAATGGAGAAGTAACTTAGCAAAGATCAATATGTGGAAAGCTCGTAGGCAATGGATCGGTGATGGATAATTATGTTGGATGTCATTCATCATGCAACAGTTATAACATAGGGTGACACAGAACTAGTTCCAATTCATCAATGTAACGTAGGCATGTATTTCATATATAGTCATACGTGTGCTTGTGGAAAAGAACTTGCATGACATCTTTTGTACTACTCTCCCGTGGCCAGCGGGGTCCTAATGGAAACTAAGGGATATTAAGGCCTCCTTTTCATAGAGAACCGTACCAAAACATTATCACTTAGTGAATACATGAACTCCTCAAACTAAAGTAATCACCGGAAAGAATCCCAGTTATTGTCACCCTGGGGATGCGGATCATAACTCGTAATAGGTGTCTACAACTTACAAGATAGGATCAAGAACACATATATATTCATGAAAACATAATAGGTCGAGATCTGAAATCATGGCACTCGGCCCTAGTGACAAGCATTAAGCATAGCAAAGTCATAGCAACATCAATCTCAGAACATAATGGATACTAGGGATCAAACCCTAAAAAAACTAACTCGATTACATGGTAAATCTCATCCAACCCATCACCGTCCAGCAAGCCTATAGTGGGATTACTCACGAAACGGCGGAGAGCATCATGGAATTGGTGATGAAGGATGGTTGGGGATGACGATGGCGTTGATTTCCCCTCTCCAGAGCCCAAAATGGACTCCAGATCTAGTCTCCCGAGGAAGAATAGGAGGTGGCGGTCGCGGTGGCGGCTCCGTATCGTGAAACGTGATGAATTCTTCTCTCTGATTTTTTCCTCCCCGAATAGGGTTATATGGAGTTGGAGAGGAGGTCGGAGGAGCCACGAGGGCCCCACAAGCCTTCTAGGTGCGGCCAGGGGGGTGGCCGCGCCTAGCAGGCTTGTGGCCTGTAGGTGGCCCCCCTCTGGTTGATCCTTGCGCTAATATTTTTTATTAAATCTAGAAATATTCTCCGTAAATTTTTAGGACAATCCGAGAACTTTTATTTCTGCACAAAATAACACCAAGGCAATTCTGCTGAAAACAGCGTCAGTCCGGGTTAGTTCCATTCAAATCATACAAATTAGAGTTCAAAACAAGGGCAAAAGGGTTTGGAAAAGTGGATGCGATGGAGACGTATCAGCGTGCCGCGATGCGTCAGCCCTAAGGGGCGACACAAACGCGGTGTCGGCTACGGGGGTAGCCGACCAAAGGATCTCGGGGCGGAGGCGTGGACTGCGGGCCGCGACGGGCCAACCCGAAGGGGCGTCGACGAGAGCGATGTGCGGGTTGGAGCAGCCGACGGGAAGATTTTTGGACAGCAACACAGCGGTCCGAAGGGACGATGCGATGGCAACCTGTGGCTCGATCAATGGAGGGGCATGATGTACTCGCAACAGTCTTCACGGGACCTGCTGAAGCGCGCGCAACCGACGCGCTAGGTCGATCGCACGACATAGATGAGGCGGATCGCGGCGGCAGGCGGTTGATCAATCCGATCGCGCGCAAGGTCGAGGACGCCACTCGATGGAGGCGGGATGGCGGCGGAGTCCGAGATGAAACCAGTGACAACATTCGGCAGGGCGACCGTATAGGCATGGTGTAGATTGATGGGCGGGCCGGCGTGTGAACGACAGCTATGATGGGTTGCCGCATGGTGCCAGGCCACCGGATCGGGGCGATGCAGGAGCCCCAATCGGAGCAGTGCAGTGACGACCGATGTAGATCAATGGGCGGGCTGGCACGCGAACGGCGGCTCTGAGGGACAGCCGCATTGTGCGAGGCCGCCGGGTCGGTGGAGAGGCTAGGTCACGCCGATGTCGGAGTAGAGGAACTATGGTCGACAGTGGCGGCGGGCAACGCAAACTGATCTAAGACCAGAAAACCAAAAGGAAAATGTCGATCAATGCGACCAGCAAAAGAGAGAAAAACCCGGATTAACAGATGGGGAAAAAGACTTCCGAGGGCAGCCAGTCAACATGACCAGAAGACGAACCCTAGTTATGGGCAGCATGGCCACCGACAGCGGTCATGGAGGCCGACTGTCCCGGGGGCGGCGCGCGGGCCGAAAGTGGCTGCTGCTGCTAAGCTTGGATCGGATAGTCTGGTACCATGTTGGAAGGGATAGAGGGATTGGTGGAAATGTTGATGTATTACTTGAGCCTCGTGGGCATATATATAGGAATACACAGTCTACTTCGAGTACAAGACAAGACAGGAAAAATCCGAATCTATCTCATATTTACTAACTAATCAATATACTCAAAAGCTATCATATGCTCTTTAAGTTCGTTCTCTCGGCTCGGCGGCCCCTCCGTTCCACTAGTACAAAACAGGACTTTAGTTGAGGCCAAGATAAGGGCATTAATCCTGGTTCACTTACGAACTAGACCAAAGGGGCCATCAGTCCCGGTTCGTGAGGCCAGGGCGCTGGTAGGGCCTCGAAGGCCATTGGTCCCGGTTTGTCTGACACTTTTGGTCCCGGTTCCAACCACGAACAGGGACCAATGGGCCTCACTCCTGGCCCAGCACCTTTAGTCCCGGTTGGTAGCTGGAACCAGGACCAAAGGTCCGAATTCTGTCTCGGTTCTAGCCACCAACCGGGACTAAAGATATAAGCCTATATATACCCCCGCCCCGCCTTTGCCCACTCACTCTGTTTTTTGGCCGCCGGCGTGTGCAGGTGTGTGTTGCTTGAGCTGTCACCTCCTATGCACATGAGGTGTTCGATGAAATGTCCGAGCCAAACTTAAGCTTTCTCCTCTCCAAGCGCGACCTCCAAGCTCCATTTTCCTCAAGATTTTTCTAGGTTTGGCGGTCCGTCCTGTCCTGTCCCCGTCCTCACCTCTGTCGATCTCCCGTGCCGATCTCGTCGCCGGCACCACCGTGGTGAGCATCTTGTTCTTATCTTCTTGTAAAAAAAATTCTTACTTGTATGATTTAGTTAGATACTTGTACAATTTTATTACTTTTATTATTGTTTGTTATTATATAGTGGCATGGTTTTTGTATCCGCCCCCGTCGATCCTCGTCATGTCTATGATTCAGATATTGTATATTATCTTTTATAACTATTTGTTTCATTTAGTATTCATGAAAATTATGCCGACCAACATGACATAGATGTTTTTATCTAGAAGGTATGTGAACCGGAAATTCTAACCGAACCTCTTGTCGAGAGGTTAAATTTAGTTGAAAAAGAAAACAAATACTTGAAGAAAAAATTGAAAAGAATTGAGGAGGAGGAGATGGAATTGGAGTTGCATGTTGCCGATGTCGTCGAAGACCACAAGATGAAGATGGATGCGATGCGCTTAAAGATTAGAAAGATTAGAAAATATGCCATTCATACCGAGGCCCGATATCATTATGCCATTGGATCAATTGGTACCTTAGTTGCGGTTATGATCGCATTTTTTGTTGCATTTAAATGTTTTACATAGTTTCAATGTATGTTCTAATTATATGCTCTAGAGAGCTATATGTTATTCAATGAGAACTATGTATGAACTTTATGTTTTTATTTTCGTTACTACTGTACTTTGCTTTTAATGTGATGATGAACTTCTGTTAGTTTGGTCACTTCTCTATTCATGATGTTCTATAACGGTTTTTTATAGACTTAATTATATAATGCACGCAGATGAACCAGCAATGGGTGTACGATGACCAACGCACCTCCAAGTACATTAAGGGCCTTCATAATTTTCTCGAAGTGGCCGAGGCAAACAATCAGAATGGTTTTATGCATTGTCCATGTACTGTTGTGGGAATATGAAGGATTACTCCAATTCTTAAACCCTTCACTTCCACCTGCTTGAGAAGGGTTTCATGCCACTCTGTAATGTTTGGACCAAGTACGGAGAAAGATGCACTATTAGGGAAAACCTTATACACAGAACCTTAGCAGTAGTGCTGGATAAAAGGAGGCGCTATTTCTACATATCAGTAGCGCGCGTCCAGGAAGCGCTGCTGCTAACTTCTTAGCAGTAGCGTGGCCTTCAGAAACGCGCTTCTACTAATATTGCCCCACCGCTGCCGTCAGGCTAGATTTAGTAGTAGCGTGCTTTCTCGACCAGCGCTACTGCTAACATAATATTAGTAGTGTGTGTTTCCCACCCGCACTACTTCTAAGTGGGGCGTGCACTTATCCACTTCGCCTCGCACACCCCTCTCTCTCACTCTTTCCCTCTCCCCTCCTCCCCTTCCTCTCCACACTCTGTGCCCTGCCGCCACCGTCGGCCCTTACTCCCTACCTCTCCACTCTACGCCGCCGCCTCGCCCCTCCCTCCCTCCCTCTCCCCCTCCTCCCTCTCTCCCTTTCCACTCTGCGCTGCTGCCCCGCCCCTCACTCCCTCAATCTATCACGCCCAAGATGTGATCCTATCCTTATTTTGGCACGAGGGCCTCGACAGGGATAGAAGCACATCTCGTCGTGTTGCAAGAATGGATATCATTACAAGTACATGTACAGAAGAGATGAGTATATGGAATTGGCTTACACTCGCCACAAGCTACAACAAGATCACATCAATACAATAACATAGGTAAACATCATACAGAAGAGCAGGGTCCGACTACGGACGAAAACATACGACAAAATGACATCCATCCTTGCTATCCCAGGTTGCCGCCTGGAACCCATCCTAGATTGATGAGGAGAAGAAGAAGAAGAACTCCAAATCAAATCAAGCATCGCGCTCACGTCAAATCATCGCATTACCTGTACCTGCAACTGTTGTTGTAGGAATCTGTGAGCCACAAGGACTCAGCAATCTCATTTCCAAGGGTATGAAGACTATTAAAGCTTAATGGGTAAGGTATGGTTAAGTGGTGAGGCTGCAGCAAGCGACTAGGCATTTATTGAGTGGCTAACTTACGAGTACAGAAAGTAAAGTATGGTGGTCTATGCATAACGAACGTGAACTAGTAATGATCACTAACTGATCCTGAACACCTACTTACGTCAATCATAACCCCACCGTGTTCTCTCTCGGATAAGGACTCACGAGAAGAGACAGTCATGGTTATCCACACAGTTGGTGTATTTTATCAGAGTTTACTTCAAGTTTTCTATGACCGGGTGTTAAACAAAATATCCAAGTTTGCCACATAACCGCGGGAACGACTTTGTAAAAGATTTAGCCCCTGCAGGGGTGCTCCAACTCATCTATCACAAATTAACCACATGCAGCGGGAATAACCTTGACCACGGATCTCGTTATCTTCCTAGGCAATTCCAAAGGAAATCTGACACCTCGAGATAGCCCGAAGAAGATCAGAGTTCCTAACTCAAGACGTTCGAGAAAGGTAAAACAAATCCAGCAAGGCCGCTCGGCGCGTCGACGAACCCAATAGGAGCCGTGTATCTCGTTCTCAGGACACGACCAGATGAGCACAACGTACAGTGGCCTGATAAAAATCTCCCGAGTTGCCCCGGGTTGGCCCCGCACACGACTCTAGTTTGGACCAACACTCATGAGGAGCACTAGCCCGGTGGTTGATTAAATTATCCGCGGGTGCCGGCGGGTCCCTATGCAATTTTATTAGTTATTAGGAAAATGCAGTACCAATGTTGGGCCTTGCCAGACGAGTTTTATCCCAAAACGAAAATCAAGGGGGTCCCCATAACAACCCCGAGCATGTTAGGAGCGCTCAATTATGGAACATAACACCGGTTCACAAGTAACTAGGGCGGCAAGAGTGGAACAAAACACCGAGCAAAAGGCCAAGCCTTCCATCCTTTACCAAGTGTATAAGTGCATTAAATTAAATAGCAATAATATTGTGATAACAAAAGAATGGCCATGTTGTCACATGGAAGCAATTGCACCTGCATCTAGAAACGCTATAAGAAGGGTTGAGCAAGCGGTAACATAGCCAAACAAGGTTTTCTAGGAAGGTGGAGGTTAGTGGCTTTTCATGGCAATGTTGGGATGCTTGACAAACAAGTGGTAGGTAGCGAGACATAACGATAAAAACGAGACAACTAGCATGGGAATGATAGTAGTGGTATCCAGGGAAATGTGTCATCTTGCCTGAGATCCCGCATGGAAGAAGAACGAGTCCATGAAGAAGAGGAGCCAACGTAGTCAAACGAATCCTCACACTCCGAACGCTTTTAGAACTCTATCGAGAAGGAACAATCCGAAACAACAATCAACACATGGAACACCACAACATATGCATGACATGATGCGCAAACAAATATGATGCATGTATGGTTAAAATATGCAAGGCATGGCAAGGCAAGAACAACAAACAACTACTACACATTAAGTGAAGTTCAATATGCAACGAGTTGCATATTGATGAAACTCGACGTTCAAATCATTTAGTTCACTCCCGTTTATGTACTCATTAATATTAAATGTTTTTAGACATGGCAAGAGGTGAAGCATAAGTAAACTACACTATCCAAGCATCTTAAATGAGGTCGGAAACAACTTATAGTATTTCCGAGACGACCTCATATGTTAATTTCGAAATTGGTCCAGATCTGAACTAACCATATTTTATATTTGTTAAACAACAGAATAAACAATGCCATGCAATTCTACACGTCATTCTAGTCGATTTACATATATAGAACATCTCAAACGGAGCTACGGTCTAAAAGATATGAGCAACACAAGATGGATATGTCTTGAATGCAAAATGCATGAAAATGACAACCACAACATTTGAGATCAAGAATGCAGCAAGTTATTATGATTCTACATGAAATTCTAATCTAGTTTTATATGAGGCATGTCCAAAACGGAGCTACGGTTCAACCACAACAACCAACACAAGTTTTATAAGAAATCTGTCCAAAACAGCAAAATGGCATTTTGCACGCATGAAAACAACAAGCTACAAGATACTAAAATGCACAAACTAAGCATGGTGCAGTAGCATATAACACACACCTCATTTCATCGTCACATATCATACTCAAAACATGCATGGATCACATGGTAGGAAGCTCACAAGACGGCTACTTGAAAACAGTTTCAGACTTAGTGAAAATAGCAGTTTTTACAGTGCAGTTTTTATCATGAAGGCATATTGACAGCAGTAAAACTATATGCTACAGGTCATATTCTGGCATCAAACTTAACACCATACTAAAGGACATTATCTACTACAACTAACTCCATTACACCAACCCCAAAGGAGTTCTAGATCACTAGCAAAACACATGACAAAACAGCAACAAAACGTTACAGATTCCAGACTTAGAAATATTTTAGCATCTCAAAACAGCACAATTTTTTATAGCATGTTGACAACAAGAAAATAACACCTAAACATGCATTTCTATGGCAAGCAAAAGACGAGGTGCTAGTGCACATATCACAGGGCATATCTCATGTTCAAAATTATTTCATATCATGCATGGATTAAATCACACGAAATAGACAAAAGGGCATCACAGCAAAAATGACACACACATCAAAATGCTCAAATGACAAAACTAAATATACAGATAAATTCTATGGATTTTTCTACCCCGTAATCATATAACATATGATAGGTTCATGTAGGAAATTATGTCACCATTAGTTACGCAAGTTTATGGCGTAATTTACTAGCAAGTCATTTATGCAAAATAAATGCAAACACCATGCCAACATTTTTATCATGTATGAAAATGCGATATTATGAATCTACGCAAAATTCTACGCATTTACATATATAAAACATTTCGATCTGGTACACGTTTATTTAAATATGAGCATACTTAAAACATGGTTTTTTTCAGCAATTTTCAAATCCTGGATTGATAGACAAATCGCACGCAGGAAAAAAAATGCTATGGGCCGAATCTGCAAAAGGCCCGAATAGGACATGGGCGGAACATAGCAAAATGGTACCCGGGCGGGGAATATGGCATCGGTGCTCACAGAGGGCTGGGCCTTGAGGCTATGGGAGCTGGGCCGGCGGATCTGGCGACTGGGCCGGCCCACGCGGGCACGGTCAACCCACACCGGAGCTCTTCCCGACCCCGTGCTCGCTCCCGAGCGGGGCAGAGCACCGGCGAGCGGCGGCGCTCTCGGCGGCGGGGCTGGCACGGGGGAGGCTTGGGGCGCCTGGGATGGGGGAGATCCGGCCGGCGGGCACCGGATCCGACCGGCTCCGGCAACCGACGTCGACGAGGTGCTCCAGCGACCGGTGAGCCGACGGGAGGCGTGGCTGCGCGCTGGATCGAGGGCTGCGAGACTCGGAGACGAGCGGGTGCGGGGGCCAGCGGCAGCGGGGATCCAGGCCCGGGGCGGGCCTAGATGGGCTTCGGCGGGCCCAGCGGCGCTGGGAGGAGGGAGGCTACGGCTAAGGGTGGCGGGAGGCTGGTTTGGCATGGGAAACGAGGAGGATTAGGGTTAGGTCCAAATTAGGAACGGGAGGTGGTCTATTTATAGGTTTAGAGGCTAGGGTGATGGTTTTCGGAGCCGATTTCGGTCGTGCGATCGCAATCGGACGGTCGGATCGGGCAAAGGGTGGTGGGCTGTGTGTGGAGTGGGCTCGGGAGAGAGGAGAGGGAGGTTTGCGGCCCGTGACATCAGGGTTTTAAAACACCGAATACGTCCGATAATAAACCGATGACCGCACTGCAACGACTGATCGATGGGGTATCAAACGAACTCGGAATGTGACGCAATTCGATAGACGGTCTACCTACCATATAATAAGACCACATGCCAACTTTCAACCCAATCCGAAAATATTTTAAAGGCACTTTTAAAAATAATATACTTATAATGCCGCAGGCCCGTGTGTGTGTGGTTGGTCTCGAAACGGGCAACGGCAAGAACAGAGAGAACTGGCGACTACGAACGGATGCAAGTTTTCAAAAACGAGTGACGATGCTATGCAGATGATGCGAATGATGCGATGATGAATGCGACAACTAGATGAAACACATGATGAGAATGGAAATAAAAGGGGAATCTTCTGGAGCGTTGGTTCCGGGCTGTTATACCCTCTCCCCTCCTCACTCTCTCCCTCTCCACTCTACGCCGCCGCCGCCGTAGGTGCTTCCCGGTGACCTCGCCCCCGACCCCGACCTCGACCTCGGCGCCGACCCCAATGTCGACCCTGGCCCCGACCCTGAGACCAACCCCAGCCTCTGGTGAGACATCCCCATGCCTATAGGGTTCTTGCTAGGGACTAGATGATGCCCCGAACGTTGTTGTAGGGATATATATATTGTGTTTTATTATTGTATATTTTCTTGATGAGGTGTCATACTTGCATGTTGAGAAAAATAGGTTAGTGGGCGCTAGCTAAATTTAAATGAGATGATTGCTATACAAATCGATGAGGGAGTGTCCACCATATATGAAAGAAGAATAATGCCGACTGTTGTCATGGGGGTTGCTTCTCCTTCTTCTCCTTGTGCTACATATTTGTTATGCACTAGGGGAAGGAAGAGTTGGGACCATCATCGACGGTCGAAAAATCGATGAGGAAGTGTCCACCATATACATGAGATAAGAGTTTAGGAAGGAAGACTCGACGTCATTGATAGTAAGTGCTTAATAGAACTAGTTTATTGATAGTAAGTGCTTAATAGAACTAGTTTATTTATAGTAAGTGCTTAATAGAACTACTTTATTTAGTAAGTAGTTAATAGGACTAGTTTTTTATATTTAGTAAGTACTTAACATAACTAGTTTATTTAGTTTATTTAGTAAGTAAACTTGGTTTCTCATTGATATCATTGATTTCGATGATGATGCATTCTGAATATAGAGGATGTCTTCGTGTTCTTGTTTGCAATGTACCTCCGAGTGGCCTATGTTTTGCCGGAATGTTGATTCGTTTCCGTTTTGGCAAATTTCAGGCGCTCGATATATCATGTTTTAAGCAAAGGTCATGCCTATTTTTTCCATGAATTTTAGCATGACTTGTGCTACAATGTAGGACATATCAAGTGCTTATGATTTTCCACAATGGGAATTCAATGATATTCCGGTAAAACATAGTGCATTTTTTCTATGTCCTTGCTCGATATATGGAACAGGTTGACTTTAGGTCTGCTAAGTGTTTATTAATTTTGTTTTCATAATTAAGCATGACTTTTGCTTCTTTTGCTTCAACTTATAATTTTATTTTTTTTACAATTCTACTAGCGTATCCCCTGCCATGCAAGACATTATGTCTTGGATAAGATTGGTTTCTCAGATATGTGCAGTATGGAGGTAAAGAGAGTTCACTTGAGGACCGAGCATGGTTATACTTTTGCTGTAAAATTGTACAATGCAGAAATCTACTCCTATTATGAATGCAAAAGTTGGAGATCACTATGCAAGGCTTATGCATTTGAGCCTAATATGCTTATCACCTTTGATATTCGTCCGGAAGATGAAATTGAAGCTAATATCGACATCTAGGTCGATGTGCACACGCCTCGAGTTCTACCATTTTGTGAGTTTCTCAACCATATTTATTAAGTAATTTATATTGGTTATTCAAAAATAGTTGACAACTAATTTCTATTGACAGCTTATTTCCATTCAAGCAAACATGTCCAGCGCTTGGTAGACAACACATACTACTGTCACGGGGCTAAACTAAACCGCGAGGAGATATGTCATTATGTTTCATGGCTTGAGGATCTTGATACTATCAAGACAGGTTATTTTCCTAGACTTCGAGATATTAGTACTCAAAACCTGCGACCACTAGTGTGTGTATTGAACTACGGTCACATCTATTTAGGAAAGATGGTAAGATTTTAACTATTTGTCCTTAGTGCATCTTCTGCATACATTATTTTTTAAGCTAAACTTCATTGTTAAGTATGCTACTACGATGTTCTTCAACAGGGACTCCCGATGAGTGTTGTGCCTCGTTTGATTGAGCCTAAAGGTCGCATGACAATGGTTAGCTTACGGCCAAGATATCCAACATTGCACATGAATGCATTCATCATTTCTCGAAGCGAGCAAGTCATAATAGTCAAAGACTGGAGCAAAATTGTGAAGGATCACAGAGAAGTACTAGGGGGCAGCAATCGGATGTGCAACCCACAATTAGGAGACAGGTTCATCTGCATTCTCCAATATGATGAAGTAGGAGTGCTACACATCTTTTACGCTATTTTACCTGAGAGAGAGCAGTAGGAGTAGGTCCTAGGTATTAAGAACAATTAGTTAGTGTTGATTATATATGACTATGATGATGATGAGAAGTTTTATTATGTGCTACAATGTGTTAGAGTTGATGGTGATGCTGAGGAGGAGGAGTAGTATGAGTACTATGATGATGAGCAGTTGTTATAACTAGTGACCAAGTTGTTATATGATGTCTCATGGACAAAAATGACGATGATGAGGAGTTGTTATATGACAATGATGTATTATCATGATACTATATGAAAACTTGTATAATGGCTTATAAATATACGACATAAAAAAGAAATACGTAATAATAGTAGTAGCGCAGGCAGAGAGGCGCACGGCTAGTAACTACCAGTAGTGCTTTCTACTAAAAGCGCTACTACTAAGCAAGTATAGCAGTGACGTGGGCTAACACATGCTATTGCTACACTTTAGCTATAGTGCCGTAGTAGTAGCGCGCTGCCCCGCGCTACTGCTATACGTAAAACCAGCGCTACTGCTAGGCTTTTCCCTAGTAGTGAGGGATTATGATGGAAGACAACAAAGAAGAAGAGGATGATGACAACTATCCTCCCCCTGAATATGGTGATGCCGCGACAGGGGAAGTTGAAGATCAAGAGGAACTAGACGATGTGCCCGATGATGATCTTCGTCGGGTCATTGTTGATGCACAGAGAGAATGCAGAAGTGAAAGGGAGAAGTTGAAGTTCGATCGCATGTTAGAGGATCACAAAAAATGATTGTACCCAAATTACAAAGATGACAACAGAAAGCTCGGTACCACACTCAAATTGCTGCAATGGAAGGCAGACAATGGTGTATCTGACAAGGGATTTGGTTCGTTAGTGAAAATAATGAAGAAGAAGCTTCCAAAGGATAACGAATTGCCCGGAAGTACGTACGAAGCAAAGGAGGTTCTATGTCCTCTAGGATTGGAGGTACAGAAGATACACGCATGCCCTAATGACTGCATCCTCTACCATGGTGCGGACGAGGATTTGAACGCATGCCCGGTATGCAGTGCATTGAGGTATAAGATCAAACGAGATGACCCTGGTGATGTTGAGGGCTAGCGCACCAGGAAGAGGGTTCCTGCCATGGTGATGTGGTATGCTACTATAATACCACGGTTGAAACGTCTGTTCGGAAACAAAAATCATGCCTAGTTGATGCGATGCCCCAGAAAAGACCGTAAGAAAGACGGGAAGTTGAGAGCACCTACTGACGTGTCGCACTAGAGAAAGATCGAGAGAAAGTGGAGGGACTTTACAAGTGACCCAAGGAATGTATGATTTGGTTTAAGTGCAGATGGCATTAATCCTGTTGGGGAGTAGAGCAGCAAGCATAGCACATGGCCTGTGACTCTATGTATGTATAGCCTTCCTCCTTGGTTGTCCATGAAGCGGAAGTTCATTATGATGCCAATGTTCATCCAAGGCCCTAAGCAACCCGACAATGACATTGATGTGTACCTAAGGCCATTAGTTGATGAACTTTTACAGCTATGGAATGAAAAAGGTGTTGGGTTCTATCGTACGTGCATCGCATGCAAAATAAAATTTTCCTATGCAGAACATCAAAGAACATGCTACGGAGATGGATCACAGTTCGTTACCACTAGATGCGCAGTGTCGTGCAGCGGAAGTAGAGTTGGGGCAGCGTGTTCGTGTGGTCCGTCTCCTCCTCGTCCGATCTCCCTTGAACAGCCAGCCCGATCTCCCTCGAATAGCCGGTCGCCGAATCCCACGTATAGGTTTGCTGGAGTGGCGCAAGTGCACCACCTCTAACAGTATCCACGCGTACAGGAGGAACACCGTGCGGCAGACTGGTAGGTTCGGTCACACAGTCGACACTGGTGAGTAGAGGTGGCTAGTTGCAACTCATGCAAAGCCCTAATGACGGCGCCGAAGCATCAACCGCATGGGTGTGCCGCACCTCCACTATATATAGGCATCCGACACGGGCTCAACTCTTTGGCCTCGCACGAATCCTAAAGCTCACGTGTTCCTTCCCTTAAGCACACGACCCCTTAGGTTCTCGTTCACTTGGTCGCGAGTCAGATCACATCTGGCTCGACCAGTCGGTAGCAGCCTCTAGCAAGGCATGCCGACTCCAAGTATCTGATGAAGCTAGTTAGGCAAACCTGTACTTAACACTTCTATTCCCTTTGCCACACGATATATGTTGTCGTGCACAAGGCGACATGGTCATCCTTGTTGTAGCACAACCTCTTTATCGTTCCGGTGAATCCGATCAACACTTCGTATTATCTCATAATCCTCATCGCATGGCCATGCTTATCCCGATTGGATCACCAGAGGAGCCTAGAGTATATATTTCCTGATCGGAGGGGCAAACCCCTTCTTGCTCGACCATGTCTCGTAACATGCGTTTGGATAAGCCCGAAACCTACCTTTGAAACTAACCAGTCACGGAGTAGCGTTTGGTCGGCCCAAAGCAAGTCTGTCACCTTCCCGAGTACAAGCGCCAGCTCAGGTCTTAGGACATAGAAGGTATGTTGTACTAGAGACTCACATATGACCTATCGTTGTGTCCCATAGTTGGGTTTGTCCAACTCAGACCTTATCTCGACTCGAATCCGACTATGCCGAATCCGACCAGACCTTTCTGAGTCCATATTATCTGGCTAGCATCCAATGCTACATGGTCAGTGAGACTGGACCATCCACCGTTTCATATGCTAGTCTGATTAGTTGTGCGTCCACACAACCCTTTCGACTAGGGACCATTTAGGACAATCATCATACAATGCATAGTGTGACATTCCAAGTGATGTCCCTACCCTATTTGGCATTTAACCATATGTTTGAACCTTGTGTCATGAGCTATGTGATGTTTGCACCTTGTCCCATGTGAATGAATTGCATTCATGCTTCATGGCATCCATCATTTCATCATCATGCCTTCATTCATATTTGCCATGTTGGGTTCATGTGCCCTTGTATGTGTGTGTGAGGTGGTTTGTGTCTGGGTGAGGCCATGTGTGCAAACCTTCTTCCTCCCATCTTCCCCTCTCTTCTTTAAAATATATGACCAGATTTAAGTTGTTATTTAAATGATTTAAAAATGTTCATGGGTTAGCCCAATATGCCTCATAAATATTGGAAGTGAAGCTTTTGTTTTTTTGATATGTTTGGCTTTTGAAAACTATTTAAACAGGGGCTGTTTTATTAGTATATTATAAAAATAACTTGTGCAAAAAATCTCATTTAACATTTTACAAATGGGAGCATAATATCCCCTGCTGAAAACTATTTTTTTGTTTTCACAAAACCTTTTTCTTTTGCTCTAGGTTTTAATTATCCTGGCTGTTTTTTTTAAAAGCAAAACCCTCTCTGTTTAGTGAGAAAGGAGAGGAGGAGCAGTGGGCCGAGGCCCAGCCCACATGAGCAGTGACGGCTACCTGCTCCCTCGTTCCTTCTCCATCAGATGTGAGTGTGTGTGCGCGAGTAGAGTGCAGAGGCAGCTTCGCCGTCGCCGTTAGCCGTCACGGACGTCGAGGCCGCCCCCCCTTTAAAAGCTCGCACCCCTAGGGTTCCTCCCTCTTCCTTCTTCCTCTTGCCGCCGCCGCTTTCCTCTTCTCCCTCCTCCTCCTTCTTCCCCTGTTCTTCTTCTTCTTTGTCGGGTTCAGAGAAGAGGTAGGTTCTGAGAGAGAGAGCTCGTCGTCGCGTCGTCGCCTCCGGTGGGGCTCGTCGCCGTCGGAGATGGCCACCGTGTTCCTGGTGGACCCACCGTCCCGTTCCCGGAGCTAGGTGGCCTCAGCAGGTCTTCTCCTTCCTCCTCCTCGTCGCAGCACGACTGGTCTTCTTCACCTCCGATGCCGCCGCGTCCCCGAGCCGCTCCGTCCCCTTCGTCGACGTCGATCGCGCCCCCGCGTCTCCGAGAAGCTCTCGGTGAGCAGCCCGTCCCCGTGGTTTCCTCTCCTCACCGTAGCTCGCTCCATCGTTGTTGTAGTGCCGTCGCCGCCGCTCGGAAGGTCTGAGCTTGAGCTCGCCTTTGATCCCCCTCGGTGCAAGCTGAGGCGAGGGATGGGTTCCCTATAGCTCCCCTTTTCGATTCCGCCCGTTTGTGTCACCGAAGACGTCCTGTAGTCGCCGGAATTGTCGCCGCCGTTGCTCTGTCGCCGGTGCTCTGCTCTGTTCTTTTCTTCAGTTTCGTCAGGTAGTATGTGCGTGTGTGTGTACTAGAGTGCAGGGACTCTCCTCTGTTAAGCTATCGAGCAGTAGCGCAGTGGTAGTACGGTGGGGAATCGACCCTGAGGTCCCGGGTTCGATCCCGAGCTCCTCCACCCCTTTTTTCTTTTTTTATTATCTTTCTTCTTCTTAATTTGGTGATTTGTTTTATTTTCTCTTTGTGCTGGTTGTTGTGTGTGGGGGGGGGTATTGCAGCTTGTATGTGAGTGTGTGTATGCACCTGATGGTGCATGTGCCCATGTATGCCTTATAGTTGTAGGTGTGTGTCTTAGTGTTATGGATATTGTATGTGTGGTAGAGTTAGGTGTTGATGGTGTGTGTGTGTGTGCTTTTGCACATACACTTGACCAAGTGCATGTGTATGTATGTTTGTGTGTGTGCTTTTCTACATACACTTGACCAAGTGCATGTGTATGTATGTTTGTGTGTGTTTCACACACACATCCATGTATGAGGGTGTATGTGTGTGCTTGTGCATGTGTAATTGCACATGTATGAGCTTGAGTGTGTAGATGCCTAAGTGCATATATGCATGAGCATGGTTTGCATATGAGTGTGTAGTTGGTTGGTATATATATGCAAGTGTGGATGTAAGTGCATGCTTAGCTTCATGTGTAGGTTCTCTCTTATGAGCATTTTAGCATATCTCTTCTTCTAGATGGTTTCATCCTTGCTAGTGATACTATGCCATGTGAACATGTCCCTAGGGTGCTATTTATTCATTTCCAACTTGTAAGCATAGAGTCCATGTCATTTTTGTGCCTTTTCATTATATCACTTAAGTGCCATAAGTCATCCATGGGAGATAGGGTCAAATTTTGACCTTGCTTTCCTTCCCCTTGCTCCACACAAGTATAGGGGTATGAGTAATGCTTTTGGGGTAGTATTAACCCATGTATGCACTTGTGAAGTCAGATTTGACTTTGGGGCAACTTAACAAAACTGCATTTTATGCTGTGATGCCCTTTTGTCTTTTTATTATGAATTAATCCATGCATGATTTTAAGTTCTTGCCAACATGAGTTTGTTAGTCAAAGTTGCTGGTAATGTCCCAGTATTTTTGTTATTCATGTTAAGTTACTAGATAAGTGAGAACCATGATGTTTAGTTGGCTACTTTCTGTTTCTGTTCTTCCTGCTTAGAAATGGCTAAGTCTGGAGACCCTGCTGTTATTGTTTTGCCAGGTAGAGTGGGTTGTAGACATTGATGTGTTGCGAATTTGATCATAATCAGTGTCATCTAATTGTAGTGTATATTGCCATCTACCATCCTGTTAATTTTCATACCATTTGGAGATCTCTAGCATATTTAACCAGTGCTGTCAACTTGCTACTTTATTATCCCAGATTCCAGAAAACTGGAATTTTCACTAAATCCCTAAAACCCTGATTCATCATGCCTACTTGATTGCTCCATGCATATTGATGTGTGCCCCTTTTGCTGATTGCATATTTTAATGAAATGATGTGGGTGTTGAGTAGATTCTGTCCATATCTTGTTTGTGGCTGTAGGATTCTTGTAGCTCTAGTTGTGAGCTTTTCAAATTGCTATGGTGCTGTTTTGTGGCAGATTGGGTGCTATCTTGTTTTGTGAGTTGTGGGAGCTATACTCCATGGAATTGAATGTTTCTTGAGTCTATTGTGATTGGTTTTTCATCACCTGTCCAGTGGCTACCTTGGAATGCCAAGAATTATCCCAGGTATTTGGTGATCTTGTGTTTTGCCTCTATACCTTGTCGTGAGCGTATCTCGAGAACCGTAGCTTCGTTTCTTGCGATCCTTATATGCATTTCCATCGATTTTGCATGATGCATCCATATTTGCCATGTTCATGCATGTTTAAGTAACTTAACATGAGGTCTGTCTAGGTTCACTAATATACAAACTTTGCATGTGAAACTTGACTAGAATTGGATTGCCATGTTAAAACCTTCATTAAATGGATCATGCATCATCTTGGTTGTGCATTGCACCTTGGTTGGTTATTTATTTGTTGTTTCTCTTGGGTAGACGCGAGTGTCGAAACTGAGTTCGAGGACCCTGGAGAGTACCACTACAAGGATCCCGCTACTTGTTCCGCTGAAGAACCAATAGGCAAGATGATCGTACCCGGATCCCAATACTATCTTTGCTTGCTAGTTCTCGTTCTTATCGTTATAGTTGCGCTACCTAACACATGTTATCTGCCCCCATGTTGCCATGACAGCCGCTAACCTCCACATCCCAGCAAACCATTGATTGGCTAGGTTACCGCTGCTCAGCCCCTGTTATAGCGTTCTTAGTTGCAGGTGCAGGTCGTTCCATGTGATAAAATGGTTTGGATAACACTAATAAATTTTGTTATTTAATTTAATGCACATATATATCTGGCATTGGTGGAAGGCTTGGCCTTTTGCTAAGTGATTTGTTCCGCTCATACCATCATTAGTTCCTTGTTACCGGTGTTATGTTTTCCATACTTTGCGCTCCTAACATGCTCAGGGTTGTTATGGGGACCCCCTTGATATTCGGTTGAGATTAAAACTTGTCTGGCAGGACCCAACATTGGTTCTACATTTGCTTAACAACTTAATTAATTGCATAGGGTCTTGCAAACCGATGGATAATTTAATCAACCCCGGGCCAGTGCTACGCATGAGTGTTGGTCCAACCCAGAACAGCTTATTAACGCCGCCCAGGGCAACTCGGTGATTGGCGTGGGAACCATCGCTCATTCGTCGTGTCCTGAGAATGAGATACGCGGCTCTTATCGGGTTCGTCGACACGTTGGGAGGTCTTGCTGGATTTGTTTTACCTTTGTCGAATGTCTTGCGTGTGGACTCTGACTTTCTTCGGGTTTTCTCGAGGTGTTGGAATTCCTTTCGAATCACCGATGAAGACCACGAGATCCGTGGTCGAGGAATTCCCATGGAGTGTGGTTATTTGTGATGGACTAGTTGGAGCACCCCTACAGGGTTAAATCTTTCAAAAAGCTGTGCCCACGGTTATGTGGCAACTTGGATATTTGTTTAACACCTGGTTATAGAAAACTTGAAGTAAACTCTAATTAAAAACACACCAACTGTGTGAGTAACCGTGATCGTCTCTGTTCGTGAACATGATCCGAGAAGAGAACACGGTGGGGTTATGATTGACGTAAGTAAGTGTTCAGGATCTCATAAAGATTACTCTAGATTCGATCGCTTAACGTAGACCACTCACATTTACATTCTTGTTGCGTAAGTTAGCCACCATATAATGCTTAGTGCTGGTGCAAAGTAAACATCACCCCATCCTTCCTAAAGCTTATATAGTCTTGGTACCCGGGCACATGATAGCTGAGTCCTCTGTGGCTCACCGTTTACTACAATAATCCAGGTGCAGGTTCAGATGAGATCGTGCAGGATGATCTTACTCAGCTCCAGTGGGAGTATGATGAGGAGAGAGGCAGGATGTACGTGATGTATCTGGATGAGTAGAGGACCTGGTCGTGATCTTTGGGATAGCTTGATAGTATCATTTGCAACTTCTTTTATCGTTTGATTTTCGTCCGCAGTCAGACCCTGTGTTCAACTTGATGTTATGATTTGAGTGACATTGTAAGTTAGCATGTGGCGAGTGTAAGCCAACTTGTATACTCTTCCCATTCAGTATTGTATGTTGTGATGATACTATTCTTGCTAACGGCAAGATGCGCCTCTATCCCTGGCGAGGCCCTCGTGCCTTAAACGGATAGGCGCGCATCTTGGGCGTGACAAGTTGATATTTAGAGCCATACGACCATAGGAGCCTTTGCTTGTTCGAACTTGGCCGAATTGTGTCTAGTAAAACTATTTTGAGTCTAGTTATATCGGAGAGTAGGATTCTTTTTACTCCTCTTCTATGCTCTGGTGAGGCTTCCGACTTAGGAATTTTGATTCTACTCCTCTTCTCGCTCAAATTTTTTTTAGGATCATGCGGGTATTTTGGAGTCTATATGATGTCGATGTGACAGGGTTCTCTCTTGGTGCCTCCAGTCTGACTTGATTTCTTCTGGGCAGTCGAGCTCCAGGGAATGTTGGCACATCGTTATCATTCAGCTCCTTGATATCTCAGGTCGGAGAATGTTCGAAATTGCTTCAATACTTATCGTGGTGAGATAAGGTCGGAGTCACCCAATACTGGGGAGGCGTCTGGGGTACCACCATGGTTTAGTATCGTTGTGAGTTCGAGGATTTGAGACTAGACGAATTTGCGAAATATCTTGAATTATGGTGTGGAAGGTTGCGGATGCAGTCGCAGCTGATTGCCTAGGGCAGGTTCCTGATTCTACAACCCGAATCGCATAAACAAGAAAGTTTTCGGAAGTTCATAGGTGGGAATCTTGTAGTCATCTAGGATCATCTTCCCCAGATGTATTGGGTATGTACATTTGTTTTCCGAGCGCTTAGCTCAATACTTGTTGTGTTCTTGCAAGTGGCTTATTATGTCTAATGATGTTATCATGATCCGAAGAAGCATTCTTACTAATTTTTCAGAAGGAAGGCTATGTTGTTTTTGCTCAATTCTTTCAAGCATTTGATTCAGCTTATGTTTCATCTTATCAATGAGGTGCTGATGCGTTTGTCCATCTTCAGGATGGCTCCACCAACTCCCAGCAATCCAGGTCGTGGTGAGGAGCAGACTGATGTTCCACCACCACCCCCGCCACCGCCTCCTCTGCCTCCTCCTCCAGAAGCTTGGCAAGCTGTGATGGACGCGACCAATGCAAACACCCAGATGTTGCTTAGGCTGTTGCAAGAGAGGGAGCAGCGTCAGCAGGGTTTTCAAGGCAATTTTCAGAATCAGCTTCAGTTTGCGACACTCAATCAGTTCCTTGCCAACCAGCCCAAGACTTTCACCTGTTGTGAGCAGCCTCTAGATGCTGATGATTGGCTTCGTGATATGAGCAAGCATTTTGAGTGCAGCAATGTGAGGCCAGAGGACTTTGTCAGGTTTCCATCGTTCCAGCTAAAAGGTCAAGCAACTGATTGGTGGCAACAGTACAAGGATTCCAGGGGCGATCGTGTTGTTAGTTGGGACGATTTCTGTTGTGACTTCAGGGCTCATTACATTCCGACAAGCTTTGTTGAGGAGATGCGTGAGAAGTCCAGGCACCTGAAGCGGGGAACCAAGTCAGTCTACCAGTACAACATCGAGTTCCAGAATCTAGCTCATTATGCCAAGCAAGATGTTGCAGATGATAAGGCTATGATCTATCAGTTCAGAGGTGGTCTGAAGGATGAGCTTCTGCCAGGCCTTGTTCTTCAAGAGCCTCGTGAGTTTGATCAGTTCTACAACATGGCTTCAAAGATTGAAGCAGCTCAGCTCAAGTTGGAGAACTCCAAGAAGCGTTCAAGGGATTCATATTCTTCTTCTTCTAGCTCTCAGATGGTTCCTAAGCAGCAGAAGTATTGGGCGCCAAATCCTCTTCCGTTTCGTCCTCCTCAGCAGCAGAAGCAGTTCGGTGGTCGTGGTTCTTCCCACCCACCCAACCTAGATTTCCAGCAGAAGAACCAGGCATCCAAGGCTGTTCTTGTTCCTCCTCCAGGCAATGTTCGTCCGCTTTCTGAGGTGACTTGTCACAAGTGTTGTTAGAAGGGTCACTATGCTAACAAGTGCAACCAGCGGCGTCTTCCGCCTCCTCCTCCTGTCAAGCCTCTAGGCAATGCTATGGTGAAGCATTATCCCAAGTCTGTCAGGATGAATATGATGAATGCAGCAGAAGCAGAGCAATCCAATGATGTGATTATGGGTAATCTTTAAGTTAATGATTTTCCTGCAAAAGTCTTATTTGATTCTGGTGCATCGCATTCATTCATATCCAAGCCTTTTGTCGCTATGCATGAGTTTTCTGTGGAGCATTTAGCTAGTCCGTTTCGTGTGGTTTCTCCGGGGATGCGCATGAGTTCGCATATGATCGTTCTAGATGCTTCTATCAAGATGGGGAATTATTCTTTTCTGGTTCTCCAATTGTTCTTGGGAATTCTGATATTGATCTCATTTTGGGTATGGACTTTCTAGCTATGAATAAGGCTCATATTGATTGCAAAGCAAAAGAAGTCAAGCTGACTCATCCTTTAGAAGACGTGATTATTTTCGCGGCTCGCGATGACACAATCCGTCTCTTTGCTCTTAATGAGAAGGGTGAAATCTCGGCGATTTCTCAAATTCCGGTGGTTTGTGAGTATGAAGATGTCTTTCCAGAAGAGTTGCCATGAATGCCTCCGCACCGGCCAGTTGAGTTCGTGATTGATCTCGAGCCCGGTACTGAACCAGTATGCAAGCGCCCATATAAACTTGGGCCCGAAGAGCTGAAAGAGTTGAAGAAGCAGCTAGATGAGCAAGAACGTGTAGGTCTGATTAGACCAAGCTCTTCTCTGTGGGGTTATGGAGTTTTGTTTGTCAAGAAGAAGGATGGCACGAATCATCTTTGTGTGGACTACCGGCCATTGAACAAGAAGACAATAAGAAACAAGTACCCACTTCCCAACATCAATGAGTTGTTTGAGCAACTGAAAGGTGCCAATGTTTTCTCCAAGCTTGAACTTCGCATGGGTTATCATCAGATTCGCATTCGCGAAGAAGACATTCCCAAGACCGCCTTCAGGACGAGTTTTGGCTCTTATGAGTACACCGTCATGTCGTTTGGTCTTGCTAATGCTCCTCCAACCTTCTCAAGAATGATGAAATTCATCTTCTCTCCTTTCAAGAATGAGTTCGTCTTGGTCTATCTAGATGATATCCTTGTGTTCTCGGAGACAGAAGAAGATCATGCAGAGCATCTCCGCCTTGTGCTTGACAAGCTAAGGGAACATCGGTTCTATGCCAAGTTTTCCAAGTGTGAGTTCTGGCTCAATGAAGTGGTGTACCTCGGGCATGTCATCTCTGCCGAGGGAATTAAAGTGCACCCTGAGAAAGTCGAGGCAATCTTGAAGTGGGAGCCTCCTCAGAATGTGAAGCAGCTTTAGAGATTCCTCGGGCTTGCTAGTTATTGCATAAGATTCGTGGAGAACATCTCTCAAATTGTTGAGCCTCTGTCCAATCTCCTTCAGAAGAGCGTCAAGTATGTTTGGTCTCCTGAGTGTGATGTGGCGTTCAATACGCTCAAGCAGAGACTGACTTCAGCTGCAGTTCTTGTTCCTCCTGAGCAGTCCAAGCCTTTCCAAGTTTTCTGTGATGCTTCTCTCCAAGGTCTTGGTGGTGTTCTCATGCAAGACAAGAAGATTGGTTCTTATACCTCGCGTTAGTTGAAGCCTGCCGAGAAGAACTACCCCACTCATGATCTTGAGTTGGCGGCAGTTGTGCATGCTCTAATGACTTGGAGGCATTTGTTGTTGGGTAGACCAGTTGAGGTGTACACTAATCACAAGAGCCTGAAGTACATTTTCACTCAACCCAATCTCAATCTTCGGCAATCTCGTTGGGTGGAAATGCTTGAAGACTTCAACCCAAGCATTGAGTATACTCCTGGGAAAGCAAATGTCATTGCAGACGCGCTCAGCCGTAAGGCGTACTGCAATAGTCTGATCTTGAAGCCTCTTCAACCCAAGCTCTGCGAAGCATTCCGTAAGCTCAACCTTCAGATGGTTCCGCAAGGATTTCTTGCCAATCTTCAAGTCTCTCCGACTCTTGAAGATCAGGTTCGCCAAGCGCAGCTGCTAGACGCTATGGTGAAGAAAGTGAAGAAAGGTGTGGCCAAGATCATTCCGAAGTACAAGTGTTTTCGTATTGATGACAAAGATACCTTGTTCTTTGAGGATCGTCTTGTGGTTCCAAAAGGTGATCTCAGAAAGGTTATCATGGACGAAGCACATAATTCTCTGCTATCCATTCATCCAGGCAGTTCAAAGATGTATCAGGTTCTCAAGCAAACCTTCTGGTGGACTCGCATGAAACGTGAAATTGCTCAGTTCGTGAATGAGTGTGATGTTTGTCGCAGAGTGAAGGCTGAGCATCAACGTCCAGCAGGTCTTCTTCAGCCTTTGCCTATCCCAGAGTGGAAATTCGATCATGTGGAGATGGATTTCGTAACTGGGTTCCCCAAGTCCAAGAAAGGCAACAATGCCATCTTTGTGGTTATCGACAAGCTGTTAAAAGTTGCTCATTTCCTTCCAGTCAAAGAATCTATCTCGGCAGCACAGGTTGCAGAGTTGTATACGTCAAGGATAGTGTCTTTGCATGGTATTCCTCAGCTCATCTCTTCTGACCGTGGAAGTCTCTTTACTTCCAAGTTTTGGCAATCCTTCCAGACTGCGATGGGTACTAAGATCCGTTTCAGCACGGCGTTCCATCCGCAGACAAGTGGTCAAGTTGAGAGAGTCAATCAGATTCTTGAAGATATGCTCAGAGCCTGTGTGATATCGTTCGGCATGAAGTGGGAAGACTGTCTTCCATATGCTGAATTCTCATACAATAATAGCTTCCAAGCTAGTTCAGGCAAGGCCCCGTTCGAGATTCTCTATGGCAGAAAGTGTCGTACCCCGCTTAACTGGTCTGAAACCGGGGAGCGGCAGATATTGGGGAATGACATGATCACTGAAGCAGAAGAGATGTGCCATGTCATTCGTGAGAACCTCAAAGCAGCTCAGTCCCGTCAGAAGAGCTATTATGATAGCAAACATCGGGATGTTTCTTTCCAAGTGGGTGACCTAGTCTATCTCAAAGTCTCTCCCATGAAAGGCACTCAGCGGTTTGGAATAAAAGGGAATCTAGCTCCTCGTTTCGTTGGTCCATTCAAAGTTGCTGACAAGAGACGTGGTCCTGCATATCAACTTGAGCTTCCTCCAAACTTCACGAACGTACACGATGTCTTCCATGTTTCTCAGCTCCGGAAGTGCTTCAAGACTCCTGAACGAACCATTAACCTCCAAGACATCAATCTTCAAGCTGATCTTTCTTATCGTGAGCACCCAGTGGCAATCCTTGAAGAAACTGAGTGTAAGACTTGCAAAAAGTCTATCAAGTTCCTCAAGGTGAATTGGTTTCATCATTCCAACAAAGAAGCTACTTGGGAACGTGAGGACCTGCTCCATTCCGAATTTCCAGACTTCTTCCGTTCCTAGATCTCGGGTCGAGATCCTCTTGTAGTGTGGGAGAGTTGTGACATCCCAAGTGATGTCCCTACCCTATTTGGCATGTAACCATATGTTTGAACCTTGTGTCATGAGCTATGTGATGTTTTGCACCTTGTCCCATGTGAATGAATTGCATTCATGCTTCATGGCATCCATCATTTCATCATCATGCCTTCATTCATATTTGCCATGTTGGGTTCATGTGCCCTTGTATGTGTGTGTGAGGTGGTTTGTGTGTGGGTGAGGCCATGTGTGCAAACCTTCTTCCTCCCATCTTCCCCTCTCTTCTTTAAAATATATGACCAGATTTAAGTTGTTATTTAAATGATTTAAAAAAATTCATGGGTTAGCCCAATATGCCTCATAAATATTGGAAGTGAAGCTTTTGTTTTTTTTGATATGTTTGGCTTTTGAAAACTATTTAAACAGGGACTGTTTTATTAGTATATTATAAAAATAACTTGTGCAAAAAATCTCATTTAACATTTTATAAACAGGAGCATAATATCCCCTGCTCAAAACTATTTGTTTGTTTTCACAAAACCTTTTTCTTTTGCTCTGGGTTTTAATTATCCTGGCTGTTTTATTTTTTTTTAAAAGCAAAACCCTCTCTGTTTAGTGAGAAAGGAGAGGAGGAGCAGTGGGCCGAGGCCCAGCCCACATGAGCAGTGACGGCTACCTACTCCCTCGTTCCTTCTCCGTCAGATGTGAGTGTGTGTGCGCGAGCAGAGTGCAGAGGCAGCTTAGCCGTCGCCGTTAGCCGGCACAGACATCGAGGCCGCCCCCCTTTAAAAGCTCGCACCCCTAGGGTTCCTCCCTCTTCCTTCTCCCTCTCGCCGCCGCCGCTTTCCTCTTATCCCTCCTCCTCCTTCTTCCCCTATTCTTCTTCTTCTTTGTCGGGTTCAAAGAAGAGGCAGGTTCTGAGGGAGAGAGCTCACCATCGCGTCGTCGCCTCCGGTGGGGCTCGTCGCTGTCGGAGATGGCCACCGCGTTCCTCGTGGACCCGCCGTCCCATTCCCAGAGCTAGGTGGCCTCGGGAGGACTTCTCCTTCCTCCTCGCCGTCGCAGTGCGACCGGTCTTCTTACCATCTGACGCCGCCGCGTCCCCGAGCCGATCCGTCCCCTTCGTCGCCGTCGATCGCGCCCCCGCGTCTTCGAGAAGCTCTCGGTGAGCAGCCCGTCCCCGTGGTTTCCTCTCCTCGCCGTAGCTTGCTCCGTCGTCGCCGTAGTGCCGTCTGCGCCGCTCGGAAGGTCCAAGCTTGAGCTCGCCTCTGATCCCCCTCGACGCAAGCTGAGGCGAGGGATGGGTTCCCTGTAGCTCCCCCTTTCGATTTCGCCCGTCTGTGTCGCCGGAGACGTCCTGTAGTCGCCGGAATCGTCGCCGTCGTTGCTCTGTCACCGGTGCTATGCTCTGTTCTTTTCTTTAGTTTCGTCAGGTAGTATGTGCGTGTGTGTGTACTAGAGGTGCAGGGACCCTCCTCTGTTAAGCTATCGAGCAGTAGCATAGTGGTAGTACGATGGGGAATTGACCCTGAGGTCCCGGGTTCGATCCCGAGCTCCTCCACCCCTTTTTTTGTTTTTCTTTTCTTTCTTCTTCTTTGGTGATTTGTTTTATTTTCTCTTTGTGCTGGTTGTTGTGTGTGGGGGGGTATTGCAGCTTGTATGTGAGTGTGTGTATGCACCTGATGGTGCATGTGCCCATGTATGCCTTGTAGTTGTAGGTGTGTGTCTTAGTGTTATGGGTATTGTATGTGTGGTAGAGTTAGGTGTTGGTGGTGTGTGTGTGTGTGATTTTGCACATACACTTGACCAAGTGCATGTGTATGTATGTTTGTGTGTGTGCTTTTGCACATACACTTGACCAAGTGCATGTGTATGTATGTTTGTGTGTGTTTCACACACACATCCATGTATGAGGGTGTATGTGTGTGCTTGTGCATGTGTAATTGCACATGTATGAGCTTGAGTGTGTAGATGCCTAAGTGCATATATGCATGAGCATGGTTTGCATATGAGTGTGTAGTTGGTTGGTATATATATGCAAGTGTGGATGTAAGTGCATGCTTAGCTCCATGTGTAGGTTCTCTCTTATGAGCATTTTAGCATATCTATTCTTCTAGATGGTTTCATCCTTGCTAGTGATGCTATGCCATGTTAACATGTTCCTAGGGTGATATTTATTCATTTCCAACTTGTAAGCATAGAGCCCATGTCATTTTTGTGCATTTTCATCATGTCACTTAAGTGCCATAAGTCATCCATGGGAGATAGGGTCAAATTTTGACCTGGCTTTTCTTCCCCTTGCTCCACACAAGTATAGGTGTATGGGTAATGCTTTTGGGGTAGTATCAACCCATGTATGCACCTGTGAAGTCAGATTTGACTTTGGGGCAACTTGACAAAACTGCATTTTATGTTGTGATGCCATTTTGTCTTTTTATTATGAATTAATCCATGCATGATTTTAAGTTCTTGCCAACATGAGTTTGTTAATAAAAGTTGCTGGTAATGTCCTAGTATTTTTGTTATTCATGTTAAGTCACTAGATAAGTGAGAACCATGCTGTTTAGTTGGCTACTTTCTATTTCTGTTCTTCCTGCTTAGAAATGGCTGTGGAGACCCTGCTGTTATTGTTTTGCCAGGTAGAGTGGGTTGTATCTGTTGATGTGTTGTGAATTTGATCATGCTCAGTGTTAGTTAATTGTAGTGTATGTTTCCATCTACTTACTTGTTAATTTTGATGCCATTTGGAGCTGTCTAGCATATTTAACCAGTGCTGTCAACTTGCTACTTTATTAACCCAGATTTCAGAAAACTGGAATTTTCAGTCCCTAAAAACCTGATTCATCATGCCTACTTGATTGCTCCATGCATATTTATGTGTGCCCCTTTTGCTGATTGCATATTTGAATTAGATGATATGGGTGTTGAGTAGATTCTGTCCATATCTAGTTTGTGGCTGTAGGATTCCTGTAGCTCTAGTTGTGAGCTTTTCAAATTGCTCTGTTGCTGTTTTGTGGCAGATTGGGTGCTATCTTGTTTTGTGAGTTGTGGGAGCTATAATCCATGAAATTGCGTGATTCTTGAGTCTATTGTGATTGGTTTTTCATCACCTGTCCAGTGGCTACCTTGGAATGCCAAGAATTAGCCCAGGTATTTGGTGATCTTGTGTTTTGCCTCCGTACCTTGTCGTGAACGTATCTCGAGAACCGTAGCTCCGTTTCTTGCGATCCTTATATGCATTTCCACTGATTTTGCATGATGCATCCATATTTGCGATCTTCATGCATGTTTAAGTAACTTAACATGAGGTTCTGTCCAGGTTCACTAATATACAAACTTTGCATGCGAAACTTGACTAGAATTGGATTGCCATGTTAAAACCTTCATTAAATGGATCATGCATCATCTTGGTTGTGCATTGCACCTTGGTTAGTTATTTATTTGTTGTTTCTCTTGGGTAGACGTGAGTGTCGAAACTGAGTTCGAGGACCCTGGAGAGTACCACTACGAGGATCCCGCTACTTGTTCCGCTGAAGAACCAACAGGCAAGATGATCGTACCCGGATCCCAATACTATCTTTGCTTCCTAGTTCTCATTCTTATCGTTACAGTTGCGCTACCTACCACATGTTATCAGCCCCCATATTGCCATGACAGCCTCTAACCCCACATCCTAGCAAACCATTGATTGGCTAGGTTACCGCTGCTCAGCCCCTCTTATAGCGTTCTTAGTTGCAGGTGCAAGTCGTTCCATGTGAATAACATGGTTTGGATAACACTAATAAATTCTGTTATTTAATTTAGTGCACATATATATCTGGCATTGGTGGAAGGCTTGGCCTTTTGCTAAGTGATTTGTTCTGCTCATACCGCCATTAGTTCCTTGTTACCGGTGTTATGTTTTCCATTCTTTGCGCTCCTAACATGCTCGGGGTTGTTATGGGGACCCCCTTGTTATTCGGTTGAGATTAAAACTTGTCTGGCAAGACCCAACATTGGTTCTACATTTGCTTAACAACTTAATTAATTGCATAGGGTCTTGCAAACCCATGGATAATTTAATCAACCCCGGGCCAGTGCTCTGCATGAGTGTTGGTCCAACCCAGAGGAGCTTATTAACGCCGCCCGGCGCAACTCGGTGATTGCCATGGTAACCATCGCTCATCCGTCGTGTCCTGAGAATGAGATACGCGGCTCTTATCGGGTTCGTCGACACGTCGGGAGGTCTTGCTGGATTTGTTTTACCTTTGTCGAATGTCTTGCGTGTGGACTCTGACTTTCTTTGGGTTTTCTCGAGGTGTTGGAATTCCTTTCGAATCACCGATGAAGACCACGAGATCCATGGTCGAGGAATTCCCATGGAGTGTGGTTATATGTGATGGACTAGTTGGAGCACCCCTACAGGGTTAAATCATTCAGAAAGCCGTGCCCGCGGTTATGTGGCAACTTGGATATTTGTTTAACACCCGGTTATAGAAAACTTAAAGTAAACTCTAATTAAAAACACACCAACTGTGTGAGTAACCGTGATCGTCTCTGTTCGTGAACATGATCCGAGAAGAGAACACGGTGGGGTTATGATTGACGTAAGTAAGTGTTCAGGATCTCATAAAGATTACTCTAGATTCGATCGCTTAACGTAGACCACTCACATTTACATTCTTGTTGCGTAAGTTAGCCACCATATAATGCTTAGTGCTGGTGCAAAGTAAACATCACCCCATCCTTCCTAAAGCTTATATAGTCTTGGTACCCGGGCACATGATAGCTGAGTCCTCTGTGGCTCACCGTTTACTACAATAATCCAGGTGCAGGTTCAGATGAGATCGTGCAGGATGATCTTACTCAGCTCCAGTGGGAGTATGATGAGGAGAGAGGCAGGATGTACGTGATGTATCCGGATGAGTAGAGGACCTGGTCGTGATCTTTGGGATAGCTTGATAGTATCATTTGCAACTTCTTTTATCGTTTGATTTTCGTCCGCAGTCGGACCCTGTGTTCAACTTGATGTTATGATTTGAGTGACATTGTAAGTTAGCATGTGACGAGTGTAAGCCAACTTGTATACTCTTCCCATTCAGTATTGTATGTTGTGATGATATTATTCTTGCTAACGGCAAGATGCGCCTCTATCCCTGGTGAGGCCCTCGTGCCTTAAACGGATAGGCGCGCATCTTGGGCGTGGCACATAGTCACACAAACAAGTCACATACTTGTTAATACACATCAATGATAATGTCCAAGGACTATCTTTATTCAAAAACACATAGGAAATATCATCATAAATGATTGCCTCTAGGGCATATCTCCAACAATCTCGCACTTGCACTAGATTCAATCAAATAGACATCGAATGACCATAGGTCTAACACGCCCCTCATGCTTGGGTTGTGTAAGCGGCTATCTTAGTCAACGGATCTGCAACATTTGCATCCGTATGAATCTTGCATAAATTGGTATCACCTTTCTCTATGAGCTTTCGTATCAAGTGATATTTTCGGTCTATGTGCCTGGTCTTGTGGTTTTGTCTCGGCTCCTTGGCATGTGCGATAGCACCTGAATTATCGCTAATAAAGGTCCAACTGTTTTGACCAGCCCAGGAACACACCAAGATCTTCCAGGAACTTCCGAAACCAAACACCTTCCTTAAAATCTCCATGTTCACTATCAAATTCTTTCCATGCCTCTTCGTCTGCTGGATGACTTAGCTCATTGTCCACAAGTTGCCGCTTCTTCTTGTGCCATTGTACCTCCAGCGATGATTTCTTCAAGATAAATATCCGCTGTAGCCTTGGTATCAACAGAAAGTGCCTCGGTACCTTCTCCGGTATTAACTTCTTCCCATTAGCATCTTTCCACCTAGAGGCATTGCATTTTGGACAGTTGTCATGCTTCGCTAAATCCTTCCGAAACAAGACACAGTTATTTGGGCACACATGTATTGAAACATAACCTAGCCCCAGCCTGCGGATTATGCTCAATGCTTCATCATAAGACCTGGGAACACACCTATCAGGGAATTGCAAGGTCAAAAGGAAGAGTATTGGGTTGAATGCAGCATTGCTAATCCGGTGAAAAGCCTTGATATGGAGTAACTTCACGGTGAAGGTAAATCTTGAAAAATTACCCCCTTCATGACACCTTAGCAAACATCAACTTCAGTCCATCAGCACAATCTTCAGCATCGTACAGATCCTTCAATAGGTCAGGAATTGTACCATCTTCATGCCCATCCTCTTCCTCCAAACCAACATTCTCTCGCAAAATCTTTTCCATAGAATCAATGCAAGCATCACCACCACCCATCATATGAGGGGCCTATGTATCTGCTTCAATATGTTGAGGTTGTCCGTCTAAAGGTTCTCCATGATATATCCATCTATTATATGTGATGGCCATCCCATTAAGAAGTAGATGATCTTCCACTGCTCCTTGAGCTTTTCTTGAACGGTTGAGGCAATCACAGCATGGGCAAAGAATAACAACATCCTAGGAAAAATTAGCCCGAACAAATTGCATGAATTCATCAACTCCTTTCATATGTTCTTTCAAAACCCTTCTAACTCCTTTTCTAATCCAGCTTCTGTCCATCTGCCAAAGACAACAATTCTTGCAACTTAGCAAATCCATCTAAGTGCATCGACATTAATTAATGAAAATGGATGGTAGTAATGGCAGTTAAAAAAATCCATCTTTATATGATAGGTACCCAACTTTATATGATAACTGCCTAACTCTACATCAATGAGATTTTTCCTAGTTTACATCAAATCTACATCAATATTGATGTTCTTTAACAAATTTGGGCTGATGTTCTTTAACAAATTTACATGAATGACTAACTTGACCTATGTTCTATTGATTGCTAACAACATAATTCACCGCTAACAATTGACCGAATTCCAAAGAATTCTTAACACTTTCATCAATAACAATTCTCCTAAAAAAATTATCAACAAAAATTCTCTTCACAATTTCTACCAAATTTATCAATGACATTTCCAAGAGATTTTTCCAAGCTTACAACAAACCTACATCAAATCAGTGTGTGTGTGTGGAGATTCTCCTAACAAATCTACATCAAATCAATGACATCAACATAGAGGAGAGGGGGAGAGGAGAGGGGAAGGAGAGGGGTGCTTACGTGGGTGAGGTCTGCTTGCGGCGGCGGTGACTCCCCCATGCTCGACGGCGGTGAATCCCCCATGCGTGGGGAGGTCTCCGTTCCTGTCATGGGTGAGGTGAGCAGAGAGGTCGCCGTTCCTATCGTGGTCGAGGCGAGCGGCCCCGGCACCACCACAGTCGATCGCCGCTCTCGCCCCTGTCGGTTGCTTCCGTTGCCGGCCCCCGCCCCTCCCCCACCGGTTGCCCCTGACGTCGCCTCCGTCGTCGCCCTTGTCGTGGAAAACCTAGAAATTTTGGCTAAGTGTTGGCTCTGTCCGAACCCGGGAATAGGTCCCACTTGTCAATGACTTAGATTTGACAAGAGACAACCATTGTTTTATATAATATACATAGTCATTCCGATAGATGTGTAGCAATCCCTCTCTAGCCCAGTGGTAGTGAACAAGCAGCCACAACCCAGTGGTCATGGGTTCGTGTCCCCGCTCGGGGAAAATTTTTAACCAACGAATTTGGCGCTCGGTCCCGCCTGTCAGTGCGTGTGCTTCTACTGTCAAATAGGCCCCCTGTTAGTGTGTGATCTTTGTTGAATGACAAGTAAGCAAAAATGACATGTTAGCAATGACACATAAGCGAGGTTGCTGAGGTGGCTTCCTAATCATCGTAATGCATTCGAACTGAAGTTTAGTGACCATTTATATGGTCGTTATCAGCTCGAAATAAGGCAGCAGACCAGTGTTCTCCGCTTTACAACCATTTCCTCTAATGAAATTACGACCTTTTTGAACAAAATGGTTGCTTGGGTTTAGGGTTTGGAGCCCCTCGAACAGCTTATGACCAATTGTTCTCAAATGGTCATTGATTTACGACCATTTCTTCCAGGGTCACTGACAGAAGTTCACAAGTTGACATATTTCTTGTAGTGCTTTGCGGCTTCACAAGCTGCAATGTATTTGGCCTCTGTTGTGGAGTCGGACACCGTATCTTGCTTGGAACTCGTCCAGCTCACTGCTCCTCCATTCGTGACATACACGAATCTAGTTTGCGATCGACAATCATCCCTGTCGGTTTGGAAACTAGCATCAGCATAACCCTTTACCCAGAGCTCCTCCTCACCTCCATAAACTAGGAACATCTCTTCAGTCCTTTTCAGGTACTTCAAGATAGTTTTCATCGCTGCCCTGTGACTCTCACGTGAGTCGTCCTGGTATTAGCTTGTTAACCTTATTGCATATGCAACATCAGGCCGTGCACATAGCATGGCATACATGATTGATCCAATTGCCGAGGCATATGGAATCCTACTCATCCGGTTTCGCTCATCAGAAGTCCTAGGAATCTGAGTCTTGCTTAGCCTTATGCCATGTGAGACGGGCAAGAACCCTTTCTTGGCCTCACTCATGTTGAACCTCTTCAACACTTTGTCTATGTACGTGCTCTGGCTCAAGCCAAGCAGCCTCCTTGATCTATCTCTATAGATCTTGATGCCTAAAATGTGCACTTCCTCTCCAAGGTCCTTCATCGAAAACTTGCCATTCAATGATTCCTTGACTGAGTTCAGCCTCGAAACATCATTTCCGATCAGTAGTATGTCATCCATATACAAGATCAAAAATACTACTCAGACCCCACTAGACTTCTTGTATAAACAATAGTCCTCTTCGTTCTTGATGAAACCAAGGTCAACGATGACTTCATCAAAACGAATGTTCCAACTCCAAGCTGCTTGCTGCAATCCATAAATGCTTCTCTTGAGCTTGCATACTTTACCAGCGTTAGTTGAATCGACAAAACCTTCAGGTTGTATCATGTATACATCCTCTTTTAAATTTCCATGAATGAAAGCCGTTTTGACATCCATCTGACATATCTAATAATTGAAAAATGCAGCTATAGCTAGTATGATCCTTACCGATTTTAGCATCGCTACTGGCGAGTAGGTCTCGTCGTAGTCAATTCCTTAAACTTGTCAATAACCTTTAGTGACAAGCCGAGCTTTGTGGATCTGAACATTTCCATCCACATCGGTTTTCTTCTTAAAGACCCATTTGCAACCAATGGCAACTACGCCAGGTGGCAGATCAACCAATTCCCAGACTTGATTGTCACCCATGGACTTTAACTCGGATGTCATGGCCTCTAGCCATGCCTCAGAATCTGGGCTCACCATCGCTTCTGCATACGTGGCCGGCTTGTCGCTTTCTAGCAACAAAACATCGCGCACTCTACACAATCTTTTTGACCTCCGTGGCTCTGGTGCTGACTCCACTATGGGTTCTCTGACCGACTCTGACGTGATCTCATCACTAACCGGGTTGTCCCTGAGTGTCTCTCGAATTTCTTCGAGTCGCACCATTCTCCCACTGGCCTCCCGACTAAGAAACTCTTTCTCTAAGAAAACCCCGTTCCGAGCAACAAACACTTTGTTCTCTTCTCGGTTGTAGAAGTTATATCCCAAGGTTTCCCTATGATATCCCACGAATATGCATTTATCCGACTTGGGTGTAAGCTTGTCCGACATGAGTCGCTTGACAAATGCTTCACAACCCCAAATCTTTAGAAAAGACAAACTAGGACTCTTCCTAGTCCACATCTCATGTGGTGTCTTGTCTATGGATTTTGATGGTACCCTATTAATTGTGAAAGCTGCAGTTTCTAGAGCGTATCCCCAGAATGACAAGGGTAAATCCGATTTTCTCATCATCAACCGGACCATGTCTAACAAGGTTCGATTTATCCGTTCCGACACACCATTTCTCTGCGGCGTACCCAGAGGTGTGAGATAAGGTACTATACCTCGGCTTTTCAGATGATTATCAAACTCCTGGCTCATGTACTCACCTCCACGATCTGACCGTATAAGTTTTATCGTCTTGTCGAGCTGATTTTCAACCTCGTTCTGAAACTCATTGGACTTTTCAAAAGTTTCCGACTTGTGCCTCATCAAATAAATATATCCCTATCTACTCAAGTCGTCGGTAAAAGTCACGAAGTACTGATAGCCACCTATGGCCGTTGTGCTCATTGGACCACACACATCACTATGTATAAGCTCCAACAGCTCGGACGCCCTCTCGCAATTCTTTGCAAAAGGAGACTTAGTCATCTTGCCTAGCAAGCATGATTCACATGTCTCGAACGACCCAAAGTCAGACGAAGTTAGGATTCCATCATCATGGAGCTTCTTCATGCGTTTCAGACTAATGTGTCCAAGCCGGCAATGCCAGAAGTATGTCAGATTTATCTTATTAGGCTTATGCATCTTGCCATTCACGTTATAGACTGGTTCCATTTATAGATTTAAAATAAATAGCCCATCTACAATGGGGGCATAGCCATGGAACATTCCATTCAAATAAAATGAACAACCATTGTCCTTCATATTGAATTCATAACCTTGACTCATCAAGCATGAGACAGAAATAATGTTCCGACTAAGTGCGGGAATGTAATAACAATTATTCAATTCCAAAATAAATCCAGAAGGAAGCTTGAGCTGCATCATGCCGACCTCCAATGCAGCAACTCTTGCTTTGTTGGCGACCCTAATGTCAATCTCCCCTTGTGCCACACCCCTAGTTCTTACTAGCCCCTGCATCAAGTTGCAAATATGAAAAACTGATCCGGTATCAAATACCCAAGAGCTACTATGTCATGGGAACACCAACCCCGTCACCTCCAGCGGGAGGCCTAGACCAGCCCAGAAGACAGAGGAAGCCCAACCCGAAGAACCAAGGGCCTAACTGGGTAGCCTGAGCTGTACTTTAGCATGTGTGTGTGAGTGGTGGAGGGCAAGAAAAGACTGTAGATCGAACCGACGGTTCCGTTGGCGAGTGTATCCTCTTTCCCACCCCTGGCTCTCATCCCCAATCCCCTCCTTCTTGCTGAAACGCCTAGCTACCGAATCTTATATCTGTGATTGATAAGTTGTGTAGATGAGTTGGTGTGGGTGAGGACCGTATCATCTGGTAATCAGAGATTGGTTAGTATTTTCAAAATTTTCTTCCACATCTCGGATCCTGGAGCGACCACGCATGCGAAGCCTCAAGCAGATCATGGCAGAACTTGATCTGCAGAAGCAGATGGAGGAGGCAGCGGTGGAGAGAAGCGACATCGCTCGGGCGTTGCTCGGAATCCAGAAGACGCTCGACGAGATCACACCAGATGTGGCGTTGACGCAGCCATCGCTAGCGTTGCTCGAACCTGTCATCCACGATCTCTCGGCATGGCGGCTAGGAGTGGATGCGGCGGTCGAGCAGGTGCGGGTGGAGCTCGGCGACATCCGTACCCAGCTGGAGAATATCACACAAGGCACAGCGAGGCCGGGCAAGATGGTCGACAGCACACGCCCCTTCATGGCGGACACACCACACGCTACCACGGATCTCAGTGCGGACAACCATGGGCAATTCGGCCACCGTGGAACAACATCGACACGGGTACTGGCTAGTGGGGATCCACTCCTAAATATGCCTGTCCGGGCCAACGGTACGTTCCGTTCGTCGTTTCCCATGGTGCCAATCCCGCCTCCAATTCCCATGGAATTTGGTAGTAGTTTGAGTGGTCTTGGGGGACACCGCAATCACCACAAGCATGTGGACTGTCCCGAATTTGATGGGGAAAATCCCACCGAATGGCGCATTCGATGTGAAGCTTATTTTCGGTTGTGTGGAATTGATCGGCAATTTTGGGTTGATACAGTTGTTGTGCATTTCACTGGTGCAGCAGCGTTGTAGCTTGAGTGGTCTAAAATGCATGTTAGAAGTGATGACTGGGGTAGTTTTTGTACTGCTATATTAGACAAGTTTGGTCGTTCTGAGTTTCAACATCTGCTTAGGAGATTTTGTCGGCTTAAGCAAGAAGGATCTGTCCTAGAATATGCCAAGCAGTTCAACATTGCTATGCACAGTTTATTAGCTCACCACGGCTCGTGGGATCCACTATTCTTTACTACTCAGTTCATAGATGGCTTAGCTCATGAAATTAAAATAGCAGTCATGTTACATCGACCAAAAGACTTGGAAATTGCTATCTCCTTGGCTGAATTGCAAGAACAAGTGGTGGAGCTGGTTCGTCAAGAATAGGAGACGATCTCTTCGACGGCATAAGTGATCACACAATTCACAAAACCTCTCAACATATTCATCAATATTGCTAGTCTGACAAATATGAAATAACTGACGTAGCAACTACTGATGTTTATTGCGACCAAATCGAGAAAACAACAACACACAGAACTCAGTCCATGAAGCATTAGGCGCCGTATGCTAAACATATTCTAACCATCTAGCTGCAGGACCATCAAACAGAAATGAAGAAAAGGACATCCAGAACCTGAAATAATCCTCACAATGGGTTTGTCAGAGCTTAAGATTAGAACCATCAAACCTAGGCAAATTCAATCCGGGGACCCAACCAAATGCTTTAGACGGAAACTGGCAAAAAAAATTGGAGCTACACTGATAGGGTGAGATGCAATGGATTCTCTCCGCATACCTTGAATTGGAGGAGGAACATACTTGGGCTGCCATTTAGAAGCGGAAGTTGCGCCGATATGGACGGGTTGCTTGCTGGCGACCGACGGGTCACGCAGGGACGAGGGTGGGGTAGTTGTGTTGCGATCAACCCCAATTTCGCCGCAGATCTAGTCGAAGTCGATGCTGAGCGAGAACTTGACGTTGTCGAGCATTCCTGACAACTAATGCAGCTTGGTGTCAAGCTTGGCGAGCACGGTGACCATCGAGAGGAGCTCTTGGTGAGGGCGGTGTCAAAATCCGCACGCAAAAGCTCGTACAACGCCTTCGTCTCCGGCGAAATTCGATCTATGATCTCCATGCGGCGGCGGTAGGCGAAACGCGTGCGTTGGGGATTGTGAGAAAGCTCTAGGATGGAGATGGCTCTGATACCAGATTGTTATGGCATCTCTCTCAATTACTCCATGTAATTCAAATAGTACGAGCTACAAGCTGGTTCAACAGGGGGATCCGGGAGGAAGAGAGATACACACATGCTACATGCCCGACCAACTAAGGGCGCGTTTGGTTCCCCGGATCGAGCCCAACCAGGCCCGTGCGGGAAGGAAGAGGCTTGTTTGGTTGCCTGGTTTCACTGTTGGGCCTGCATCGCATGCTTCTCAAAGTAGCCCAGAGCCTAGCACCCTGGAAATGCCCGGATCGGAAGTTTCTTGTGTGCCAGGATGAGTGCGGTGCAAGGTCGCATGGGCGGGTGCGACACGAGGGCGAGGGGGGGTGGAAAATCTAGCACGCCGTCCCGGCGCCAAATTAGCCTCACCCCCCTTTCTACTCGCTCACCCATAGCCATTTTCTTCCCTACTGCCTCACCACTGGCGGCGGCTGCGATTTTAGATCTACGCTAGAGGCGGCGACGGTGGAAGAGGCGGCAGTGGCGGAAGAGGTGATGGCGTTTGCGGCGGATCTGGTGCTCCCCTTACTGTTGGCCATGGCTCCCTCTACGCCGTCCTCGTCTCCGATGCTGGTAAGCAGCACCCCCTCCCCCCTTTGTTAGGTCAGTGGTTAGGCCGTTAGGCAAGGTGTAGGATCGATTTCCCACTGAACGAACCGTCAATGTCGACTAGGTTATGGACGCAAGGATGAGGCTGATACAGGCAGCAGCACTGATAAGTGTGATTCAGGCATGGGTCATGTTCATGCACCAGAGAGTTGTTCGTCATGTTGGGAGACCTTTGATCTGCTATGGTCCAATGTTTATTCGGGATCAGGAGAGGATCCAAAATTTGAACTACATCTACCACTGCAATGACGTCGAGGCTATGTGGATGCTTTGAATGAAAAGAGCACCATTTGCCAGGCTTGTCGAGACCTTCACGATCAGGGGCTGCTACAAGATAACATCAACACCTGTGTGGAAGAGCAAGTGACAATGTTCCTCCATGTTGTTGGCCATAACCAAAGGTTCAGGTTCATTCACAACACGTTCAGGAGATCAATAGAGACCATCTCTAGGTACTTCAAGCAGGTGCTTTTTGCTGTTGGGGAGCTTAGAGGATAGATGATCAGGAGACCATCTGGCCGGACTCCACCCAAGATTTGAGGAAGCCCAAGATGGTATCCATACTTCAAGGCGAGCATTGAGAATATACACTTTTCATGGCTTGATATGCTTGTATTGTTCAAGTTGAGCACTAACACAGGTTGTGATGCCGTTTTCAGCATTGCATTGGGGCAATAGATGGTACTCATGTCACTACCAGAGTTCCTAGGTCACAGTCTGCAGCATACAGGGGAGGAAGCACTACACAAGCCAGAATGTGCTTGTTGCTGTTGACTTTGATCTGAAGTTCACATATTTGCTGGCTGGCTGGGAGGGGTCAGCGCATGATGCTAACATTCACAGTGATAGCATGACTCAACCTGATGGGATCAACATCGCCAACGGCAAGTTCTACCTTCGAGATGCTGGCTATGCATGTCGGTCGGGTGTTCTTCCACCCTTCAGGAAAACCAGGTACCATCTCAATGAGTTCAGTGGTAGGAATTATCCTAGGACTGCACATGAGTTGTTTAATCTCAGACACTCCAGCCATAGAGTAACTGTTGAAAGGGCATTTGGAGCTCTGAAGCATAGGTTTAAGATCCTGGATTAGAAGCCATTCCACCCATACCCCACTCAGGTTAATCTTCTTTTTGCTTGTTGCATTCTGCATAACTGGATCCTCCAGTGGGGCTTTGATGAACACGTGCCTGAGGAGGAAGAGGTCGAGCCTGACCATGTTGTTAGCTCAGGCCATGGTGTGGTGGAGGCATTTGACAATGACGCTTGGAAGAACAAAAGGTTGGAGTGGGCAGAGACAATGTGGCTTAACAGAGGTCAGTGCATGATTTGAAGAAGAGGAAGAAGAAGAAGCAGAAGTAGAAGCAGAAGCAGAGGAAGATGAAGAGGAAGATCTGGTAGCAGCAACACCGATGAACTATTCCCTATTTAGCCAATGGCTCTTAATAATTTGTTCTATCATTTGATAGTAGTTAGGGTGAACTGTCATTTGTTTAACTGGCTCGCACTACATGTTCAGATTACGTACGGTAAGCTCACCACTAGTTAGAAGTGGTGACAACAGCTTATGCAGGTTGCAACAAAACACCATGTCATATGTGCGCCTAATGCAATGCGGACAACCAAACGCCGGATCAAAATGGTTGTCTCATGCAACTAAGGTACATACAGACAATCAAACCATGTGCATCTGGGTCTTTTTGCCTGTATTTCTTCAAACCGGCTCACTAGATCCAGGCTAGCCGAGCCAGGCTCGATTGCCAGTGTGACCAAACACGCCCTGACCGTTTGCCAGCGCCTGCCTCACCCACACGCAGTCACTCGTTTAAGTAGTGTCGTTTCACTCAGGCCCATTCTTGCCCAACGAGCCGAGCTGAACTCCCATTCTTGCCCAAAGGCTCCCTCCTGGGCTGGCCCACCACTTGAATCTCCTCTTAGTGCTCTTTTGGCTTATCAATAGTAGTCTGACCGCTGAAAGGACGTCAATGTGGCCGTCGAGGCGCCTAACAACGTGATCGCCTTGCACCAGCCCAGCCACCGTGGCCTCTCGTGGGTCAGGAACAACATCCAGGCGTACCCCAAAGGTTCCCTTCCAATACGTCAGTGTGGCCGTTGGTTCAGCACCGGGCACAAAGGACAGACGCGCAAGCGGTTGGGAGCTTAAAGCATCTCCAGCCGTTCGGACCCTTACGGGTCCGAAATAGCGCCGCCTAGGAACCAAGCGGCGCTATAATCAGCTTGGGGGGCTCGGCGTAGATTCGGGCCAAATTCAACGCTCTTTCGGCATAAATTCAACTAATTCGGCGTTCTTTCGACATAAATTCAACAAAAACTAATTTTTCATGCCAATGTTCATAACAGAAATTAATACAGATCAAATAGTTCAACGAAGCAAGCTCATAATTCCAACATAAAATTAAACAAATCGAACTAGGCGTTACCCTTGAGCCTCCATAGGTGCTCCACCAGATCGTTGTGCGGTTGTTGATATACCTATGGGTCTCGAATCTCCTGGCACATATTGAGGAAGGCATCCCATATGGTACTTGGTGATCAACAACTGCAAGAGGTCCCTACCTAAAATATGGTTCAGTGACAAACACTGGCTCTTCCTGCTCGCCGAGGCTTGACATTGTTCGCGAACAGGCCGGCCAGCTCGACGAGGATCATTAAGTTAAATCGCATTGACGAAGATCCACCGGAGTATTTCACTATTTCATTGTCAATGCGATTTACAAACGTTGAGCTCTGCATCAGCAGCTGCATTGCCAGGGACGACCCCCAAGAGCTAGATCTGCACCGACGCACGCCCCTTGATAAGTCGGTGGATCGGAGCAGAGCAGAGCAAGGAGTGACGGCGTACTCGGTGGTCAGCGGTCGTCCTGTGCAGGTATCAGATTTGGGAGCACGGTAGGAGAGATCGGGAGCGGTGGCCACTGAAATTTTAGAAGTCAAGGGAAGCAGATGCTAGACCTTCGTATATTTCTTTTTTCTTTGCCCAGATAAAACAGATGTCTTTAATTTATTTATTTTTATTTTGAAAAGGCGGCTTTCTTTTAGTTGGAAATTTTCAAAAGTCAAGACAATTTTGTTTTGGATTTTCAATATGTTCTTCGTCACCTATGCCAACGGAGGACGCTTGAGTGTTTGAAAATTCGTAGCATTGGATGTGTCTTCAAGATTTGTTTCTTGGTATGCCTTCTTTTTGTTACACTTTATAAAATATCACAATTGAAAATTGTAGTCACCCTGCAAAAACAAAAAATTGTAGTCGAAAATTTGTATTGGACAACGTTATAAAGAAACCAAAAACAACAATATACAGACATATAAAAGATGAAAACTACTCATAGGCCACATATCAAGTTTGGATCATGTCCTCTATTTTTTTGAGCGTCTTTAGTTGATGACTAGCTTTTGCACCACTATTATTAGGAAAAGTGCGGCGAACAAAACATCCACCACAAAGAGTTGGCAAGAATTTTGAGTCTATTAGCATGTGCACCATATAGTTGAGGAATTGCAGCAAGCCACAACTATAACAAACACATGTCCAAGCTTAGGCTACAAACCTAATATTACCCTCCAAGCAACTCAAGAAACCAAAATGAAGCAGACTAACAGATTGTTTTTCCATTGCATTGCGTTGTCAAATTTTCGACAGACTAACAAATAAACTTGGACAATACAAACATCAGAATGTCAATATGATTCATCCAGCAGTTCCCAAAAGGGTAAATAAGCATCACAGCGAGTCCTTTATTTTTTTTCCCACAAGTGTTAACAACATGAGCTACAAATCAGTACCGGAGGAAAACCACTGCATTCGGAGAGACAAAGTCTAGCATCTTGCATGGTATTGTGGATAATTCCTCCATATCAAGCTTAGCAATTTACTACCTCCGTCCTGGTTTATTGTTCCCCATTGTATTTTGTGCCAACTTTTGATCATATACTTAACTAACAAAATGTTTATGCATTTCATAAAAAACTATATCATTGAAAACTATTTTCAAATACGAATCCAACGATATCATTTTGGTTGACATGCATTGACATTTTATTAGTTAAATCATTGGTCAAAATTTGACACAAAATATAAAGGGGACCAATAAACCAGGGCAGAGGTAGTACCATATTATCTACGATGTAAGATCGTCTCCTTTTACAGAATTCATATGACATGAAAATGCATTTTGAATGTTTGGGTGGGCATCTGCCCTAGGGCGAAAATCTTTGTTGGGCTGATGCTGGAGTTTTTGGGTGAACGATCACCAACTTCTGCAAATGGGGCAGGTGCAGAATCTGTAAAAGGGAGCGAAATACCGCCTATGTTTCCAAGGACCACTAGGAACCAGAACATATCCTCCCAGCTACAACCAAACATAGAATTGTTTGTTGAAGAAAATAAATTATCATCTCATGTGATTATTATTTTGTAGAAACAAAAATTGAAAATATACATCAATAACAGGAAAAAAAATACATCTAAAGAAACAGAATAAATTTCCCTTCAAACAAAAACATGCAGGAAAAAGCTAACTCATTGTGTGCAAAATCATACAAAAAAAAAGGCTCGGACAAAAAAACTCAAATTTTAGGTTACTTCTCTATATACTTTGTGTGGAAACAACTCTGCAACTAATCCATGCCAATATCCATCTCACATTTTTGGCATATATTAGAAGAATCCTTGAAGCTAATCAACTTGATGGTTTCTTCTTTGCTTCAAGATCCTTCACAATATTAGTAAGAGATCTTGCATCCCGAGCTTTAGCCATTTTACCACGATCTTCAGACTGTAGAAAGTACATATCATTTTAGTAATACATATGTTCAGTCTATTCATTTGTTTCAAAGATATATTTATTTATTTATGACAGTATTTAAATGTAAATAAGAGGTCAGTAAAGAAAGATATTTTACACTTTGCAGATTGCAAGATCAAAAGCCTAACCTTATCCAGCTCTAGAGCACGCTCGTTCAGCTGATCAGCCGTATAACCTTTCTTGTGAATCACCTGAAGGACCTTAAGCACGTGCTGCTGGAGACTCTCTGAACAGTGCTCCTCGAGGTTATGTTCAGGGAACGAAGAATCACAGCCGAAAGGGCACTTCATGGGCCTCATGGGGCAGACAGTAACACAATGTCTATCCATATCACGCCTCAGAAGCCGTTTCTCGCAGTTCTGCTCGCACTGAAGGATCTTGAAGAGACAAGCTGCATCATGATCCTGCATGCACCGGACAGAAACTTTCGCTCGGCATCCATCGTTCGGGCAAGTGACAGGCCTAAAGCTACACTGTGCCTTGTGATGAGCAAGGCGTTCGTCATCTTCATATTTCTCAGGGCAGTGGAACTTGGTTTTAATGTCCACATTCTTGAGGAGGACCTCGGCAATCGCTTCTCTCCTTTCTAGTGGCCAGAAGCGGGTCATGTCCATTTCTTGGACAAAGTCATCAATCTTATCTTCGCGGCTGTCGCTCAACAACCACCCAGAGACATGGCCAATGATGTTCCTTTTCGTGCGACTGAAATCATCCATGAAGATTGATATGATCTCATAAGGGTCATCTGGCATTTCATTCTCAGCATTTTGTTGCACCTCCGACTCAATGAGAGCATCAGCTATGAACGTTTCACTTCTTTGTGTAATGTAGTCCACCATTTCTGTCCTGAGGTCAACAGCAACAACAGATGGGCTCCTGAACAGATCACCCGTCGTACCGTCGACACAGACCGCAGCCAAACCAGGGAGCAAGAATTGCGCTAGTTTGTGCATTGCTTCCGAATCACAATACGGGCACTGGAGAAGCGCACCTTCATCCCTCACCGGTCCAGGATCGGCAACTGGAAGATCCATTTCGCCCTTAGACCCAGCACCTGCAAACACATAACTTCGAATCAACACCAGTGACTTAAAGTTGACAAACAACTTCCTTCATTCTGATATGTGTTGCTGACCTTCATCCTTGGTTGGTCCAGGATCGGCAACTGGAGGGTCCATTACAACCTGTGATCAAACACCTACAGATGCATGACAAGCAACATAGTCAAGACCAGGATCCACTCACTATGCATAATGGAACAGGGGAGAAGATTAAAATTCTAAGATGGATTTTCCAGTCTGATCTGGAGGTCCTGGCTCCGCCCCTGGGTGGTAGTATTTTCGGCCAGGAATTGTAAACAAACATTTCAAAATAAAGGAAGAAAACATATTGTAAACAAAAACCAATCAGATACTATCGAATTGCAAAACGCGGGGCGTGGGATGGGATGGCGTCGACTGGGATTGATATTCGAATGAAAAAGGGTCTAATTATTGACAGCAGAGACAACAAGAGAGCAAAAGGAACAAACAGCAATCCAGGCAAGACAGGTTCCCTTACCAGCAAAGGGATCGGGTCCAGATGGATCAAGAGACTGCCTCGCTCTGGGGAAAACTGACAGAGAGGGAACAAAAGGGAACGTTTAGAATGTTCCTATAATTAGCAAGCAAGGGATTGACCCCTCTGTCTATTGTTAGACTGACTGAGAGGGGGGTAAGATGCAACGCTTAGAATGTTCTATAATTAGCCAGCCAGTTATTAGCTCAGATAAATGCTACACCACTCACTCAGTCAGTCAGTCAGCACAATAGCAAGAATAGCATGCACAATCCCATGCCTGCAGAAGCCATGGACACACATCTTCATGACAAGTTCATCTACGAGCCACTCTATTTGCCCTTCGCCACACCACAACAACATATCAAGTTATTGTAGATACTACAAGCATTGCAATGGAGACAAGTGCCCCGCTTTTTAGGCGCCATTTGGTAACAATGTGACACTACAACAAGAGCACGATATGCTGTAACAAGAAAAAGAAAAAAGCAAGGGAACCCTAGCTTGACAAATTACTAGAAGATGGGCCAAGAGCATCTCTAGCAGACCCCTTAAAATCGCAAAAATCGCAAACTGTAAAACTGGAATTAGGGTCGAAAAAAAGGCATTTTAAGGATCCATTTTAGCTACGCGCCGAACATATGATGTAAAATAAACTGTAAAACTCAGATAAAGAGTTTTTTCCTGCAGTCCGGCTGCCGCCGCCTCTTCCCCTAGCCGGTCGCGCCAGCCATGCCGGCCTCGCCGAACCCCATCAGCCGCTCCCCATCACCCGTTGGTCGTGTCCCGTTGCCCGACGGCCGTGCCTTGTCCCGACTGTCCGCGCCCCATCAGCACGCCGGCCAGACCTAGCCTCGCCGGCCGCACCCCGTCTCCCGCCGGCCGTGCGCTGCTCCGTCTGGCCACGCCCTGTTCCGTTGCCCGCCGCACCGGCCGAGTCGTGCCCCTTTGCCAGCCGCTCCGAGAGGATTCCGGCGGCCAGGCTGAGATCGTGGGAGGCCACGGCGAGGTCGAGCTCGTCCAATTCGCCCGGAGACGATCGATTCCGACGTCCAACGGCCTTTTCCGGTATGAGGTGATGAATTTCGGCGAGTTTAGAACGGATTCCGGCAAACTCCGCGGCGGCGTGTTTGCTAGGTTTGACCCGTATACTGGGCTCCCTCGGTTCGGCCTTCCAACCTTCAAATATAAGGGTTTTGGATGTGGATTTTCGGTGCCCCTTAAAAACTTTATGGGTTAGACCAGTTTTACGGTTTCTGATTTGGACTTTTTTTCCTCTAAAACTGTAAACGCAAAAATTATAAGGGTTTGATCGTTTATACGGATCTGCTAAAGTTGCTCTAAGACCGTGAACTAGACTCCAATGCGGATGGATATGTCCCGAGTTGAGACGGAGCTTTTTGGGAACGGGGAATCACGGTTTTTATAGGAATCGAATGTACAAGATATGGTGAGTCGGGGACAAAAGCTGAAACCGGACAACGAACATCCTAGCTAGCGATGGGGGGGATGATAATGCTCGGAAATAGAAATCGCCGCATCGGTGGTTGCTGGGCGTATGCAGTAACGCGGTTACAGAGGCCGAACCTGTGGCGGCGGCGGCGGCGACGACCGAGGAATCGGCGGGGGAGAGAGGGGTCCTGGGCGAGAACTGGGGCTCACCGCTCCGCCGTCGGGACAGAACTGGAGGGAGGCGCCGGTCGACGGCACGGCGGGCGAGCGGTCGACGGCGGAGGAGTCGAGGTGGACGGGAGAGGAACAGAGCCAGAGCGGCCTTCGCAGATCTGTCTTCATAGAGCTTTTCAAATTATTGCTTTCATTAACGGAAAACGTATTTCATTCTTGATTCGGTCTATGCAACTGAGGTAGCTGGTGTGTGTATAAAGACAGCGCATTCCAGAAAGGAGTATATTTTATTTTTGGACATGTGCATTGAACTTTTTCTTTTTCTTTTTGAGATGAAACACTGATATAGGATGGGCAGAAACGCCGGTTACAACAGGGGTTACATCAACAAAGAAATTATCTAGCCACAAACACGCTTCACCATCATCTATGTGTGATGAACTCAATTTTATAAGCATGGAAGTAGTTTGATTTGGTAACGAGGTAAACACGAGGGAAACGGCTCCGGAGACAACTCCGTAGGCAACCCTTCCAAACCCCTCGTCATCATTAGAGGAGGCCACCGGACGGCGGATGTTGTCGGTGGGTCTTATCCGTCGGTCATATTTTTTCTTCTTCTTCGTTGGCGTCTTGTGCGGCAGTTCAGTTTACATGTGCTCTTCTAACCTATGATAGCTCGGACAAGTAAGATTTGGCGTTTGTGTCCTAGAGTTACGACGATTGCTCCGTTGCTCTATAGTGTACCTTCCGTGTTCTAGCGATACTTCATCCTAAATTTGGTCTATTAGTTTATTTTTGACCATGTCGATCATGGATGTGGTGGTGGTGAACCAGCTGCGTTGTGTATCTTCAGGCCTCGTTCGGCACTAGCGTGTCTGGCTGTTCCAAGGAGTATTATACCTGTCGGTTTAGAAATCCCGAAAAATCCCCACAGACCCATTCGGTAATCCGGTATTGGACCAACCCATCCCTAAAATTACACAGGAAACCCTCCAATACGGGTGTGAGAGGAAACGCGAGCTTCCCCTCGCGCAAATCCTCCCCCGACCATGACGGCGCCGCGCCCTCCTCCCTCCGCTGTCCGTCGTCCGTCATCCGGCCTTCGCCCCCTCCGCCGTCCACCATTCCTCGTCCGCCCTTCGCCCCCTCCGCCGTCCTCCGTCCTCCCTCCGCCATGCTCCTGTTAGGAGACGTAGTAGTAAATCAAAAAATTTCCTACGATCACCAAGATCTATCCATGGAGAAACCAGCAACGAGTGGGGAGAGATTGCATCTTCATACCTTTGAAGATCGCTAAGCGGAAGCGTTACAAGAACGCGGTTGACGGAGTCGTACTCGCAGCGATTCAGATCGCGGTAGATCCGATCAAGTGCCGAACAGACGACACCTCCGCGTTCAACACACGTGCAGCCCGATGACGTCTCCTACGCCTTGATCCAGCAAGGAGGAAGGAGAGGTTGGGGAAGGGGCCCAACAGCAGCACGACGGCGTGGTGGTGGTGGAGTAGCAAGGTATTCCGACAGGGCTTCGCCTAAGCGCTGCGGAGGAGGAAGAAGAGAGGTAGGGCTTCGCCGTGAGAGAGAGAGAGATCAAATCTTATCTCAAAACAGCCAAAACCTCAAGTATATATAGGAGGAGGGACGTGGAGGGCTGTCTTGTCCTCTACTCCAAAGAGGAGAGGTTCGGCCGATTTAAAGGGAGAGTCCACCTCCCACAAGGGAGGTGGATCTCCTCCTTTTAAATCCTTTTTGGCCCTATCTCTTATCCCTAGCCGCATGGGCCTTTAGCAAAAGTCTTGCCCAGCCCAATAAGGGCTGGCACACTTTATCTAACAGCCCATGTGGTCCTTTGGTCGTCACACCCCTCCCGGGGGTCCTCCGGCACCCTCCTGGCACTCCCGGTACACTACCGATGAGACCGAAAACTTTCCGGTGACCAAAACTGGACTTCTTATATATCAATCTTTACCTCCGGACCATTCCGGAGCTCCTCGTGACGTCCGGGATCTCATCCGGGACTCCAAAAAACCTTCGGCAATCACGTATACCATTTCCCTATAACCCTAGCATCATCGAACCTTAAGTGTGTAGACCCTACGGGTTCGGGAGACACGTGGACATGACCGAGACACTTCTCCGGCCAATAACCAACAGCGGGATCTGGATACCCATGTTGTCTCCCACATGCTCCACGATGATCTCATCGGATGAACCACGATGTCGGGGATTCAATCAATCCTGTATACAATTCCCTTTGTCTATCGGTATGATACTTGCCCGAGATTCGATCGTCGGTATCTCTATACCTTGTTCAATCTCGTTACCGGCAAGTCTCTTTACTCGTTCCGTATTACATCATCCCGTGACTAACTCCTTAGTCACTTTGAGCTCATTATGATGATGTCTTACCGAGTGGGCCCAGAGATACCTCTCCGTCACACGGAGTGACAAATCCCAGTCTCGATTCGTGCCAACCCAACAGACACTTTCGGAGATACCCGTAGTGCACCTGTATAGCCACCCAGTTACGTTGTGACGTTTGGCACACCCAAAGCATTCCTACGGTATCCGGGAGTTGCACAATCTCATGGTCTAAGGAAACGATACTTGACATTGGAAAAGCTTTAGCAGACGAACTACACGATCTAGTGCTATGCTTAGGATTGGGTCTTGTCCATCACATCATTCTCCTAATGATGTGATCCCGTTATCAATGACATCCAATGTCCATGATCATGAAACCGTGACCATCTATTGATCAACGAGCTAGTCAACTAGAGGCTCACTAGGGACATGTTGTGGTCTATGTATTCACACATGTATTACTGTTTCCGGTTAACACAATTGTAGCATGAACAATAGACAATTATCATGAACAAGGAAATACAATAATAACCATTTTATTATTATCTCTAGGGCATATTTCCAACAGTCTCCCACTTGCACTAGAGTCAATAATCTAGTTCACATCGCCATGTGATTAACACTTACATCACCATGTGATCATATCATCATGTGATTAACACCCAATTAGTTCTGGGGTTTGATCATGTTTTGCTCGTGAAAGAGGTTTTAGTCAACGGGTCTGCGACATACAGATCCGTGTGTACCTTGCAAACTTTCTATGTCATATTTGTATATACTGCTCCCACGCTCCACTTGGAGCTATTCCAAATGGCTGCTCCACTATACGTAGACGGATTTCTACTAAGAGTCATCCGGATTGGTGTTAAAGCTTGCATCATCGTAACCCTTTACGATGAACTCTTTATCACCTCCATAATCGAGAAATATTTCCTTAGATCTCAAGTTACTATGGATAACTTTGACTGTTGTCCAGTGATCCACTATTGGATTACTCTTGTACCCCTTGACAGACTCATGGCAAGGCACACACAAGTGCGGTACATAGCATGGCATACTATATAGAGCCTATGGCTAAAGCATAGGGGATGACACTCATCTTTTCTTTATCTTCTACCGTGGTCGGGCATTGAATCTTACTCAATTTCACACCTTACAATACAGTCAAGAACTCCTTCTTTGACCCATCTATTTTGAACTCCTTCAAAAACTTGTCAAGGTATGTCTTCGTCGAAAAACTTATCAAGCGAATTGATCTATCCCTATAGATCTTGATGCTCAATAAAATAGTAGCTTTATCTGGGTCTTCCTTTGAAAAACTCTTTTCAAACAACCCTTCATGCTCTTCCAGAAATTCTACATCATTTTCGATCAATAATATGTCAACTACATATTCTTATAAGAAACTCTATAGTGCTCCCACTCACTTTCTTGCAAATAAGAGTTTCTCATAAACCTTGTATAAACTCAAAAACTTTGATCACTCTATCAAAGCTCATATTCCAACACCGAGATGCTTACTCCAGTCCATAGAAGGATCACTGGAGTTTGCATACTTTTAGCATCCTTAGGATTGACAAAACCTTCTGGTTGTATCACATACAACTCTTCCTCACAGAAACCATTATGGAAACTTTGCTTTGTCATCCATCTGCCAGATTTCATAATCGAAAAATGCAGCAACTGCTAACATAATTTTAATAGACTTTTAGCATCGCTACAGATGAGACAATCTCATCGCAGTCAACTCCTTGAACTTGGCGGAAACTTCTTTGCAACAAGTCGAGCTTTATAAATGGTGACATTTCACCATTAGCATCTATGTTCATCTCAAAGGTCCATTTGTACTCAACGACCTACCATTCAACAGGCAAGTCTACCAAAGTCCATACTTGGTTTTCATACATGGATCCTTTCTCGGATTTCATGGCTCCTAGCTATTTGTTGGAATCCGGGCCCACCATCGCTTCTCCATAGTTCGTAGGTTCATCGTTGTCCAACAACATGATTTCCAAGACATGGTTGTCGTACTACTCAGGAGCAGTACGCGTCCTTGTCGACCTACGAGGTTCGATAGTGACTTGATCCAAAGCTTCATGATCATCATCATTAACTTCCTTTTCAACTGACGTAGGCTCTACAGAAACATCTTTCTGTGATGCGCTACTCTCTGGTTGAAACAAAAGTTCAACAACCTTATCAAGTTCTATCTTCCTCCCACTCAATTCTTTCGAGAGAAACTCTTTCTCGAGAAAGGACCCGTTCTTAGCCACAAACACTTTTGCACTTGAATCTGAGATAGAAGGTATACCCAGTGTCTCCTTAGGGTATTCTATGAAGATGCATTCATATGCTTTGGGTTCGAGCTCATTAGGTGAAAACCCTTTTCACATAAGCGTCACAGCCCCAAACATTAAGAAATGACAGCTTAGGCTTCTGTCAAACCATAATTCTCACGGTGTCATCTCAACAGACTTAGATGGTGCCCTATTAAAGTGAATGGATTTGTCTTTAATGCATAACCCCATAACGATAGTGGCAAAATGATAAGAGACATCATAGTACTCACTATATCCAATAGAGCACGACTACGACGTTCGGACACACCATCACACTATGGTGTTCCAGGAGGCGTGAGCTATGAAACAATTTCCACATTGTCTAAAATTGCATACCAAACTCGTAACTTAGATATTCACCTCCACGATCATATCATAGGCATTTTATCTTCTTGTCACGATGATCTTTAACTTCACTCTGAAACTCCTTGAACCTTTCAAACATTTCAGATTCGTGTTTCATTAAGTAAATATCCCCATATTTACTCAAATCATCAGTGAAGGTAAAGAAAAACAATGATATCCACTGTGTGTTTCAACACTCATTGGACCACATACATCAACATGTATTAATTCCAATAAGCCACTAGCTCGCTCCATCAAACCGGAAGACGGGGTCTTAGTCATCTTGCCCAACAGGCATGGCTCGCATGTCTCAACTGATTCGAAATCAAGTGAGTCAAAAGATCCATCAGCATGGAGTTTCTTCATGCGATTTATACCAACATGACATTTAGCGGCAGTGCCACAGGCATGTGGTGCTATCATTATTAACTTTGTATCTTTTGGTACCAATGTTATGACCATGTGTACTACTACGATCAAGATTCAATAAACCATTCCCAGTGGGTGTATGACCATTAAAGGCATTATTCATGTAAACAGAATAACCAATTATTCTCTAACTTATATGAATAACCGTATTTCACTAAACATGATCTAATCATGTTCATGCTCAACGCAAACACCAAATAACATTTATTTAGGTTTATCACAAATCCCGAAGGTAGAGAGAGCGTGCGATGGTGATCACATCAACCTTGGAAACACTTCCAACACACATCGTCACCTTTCACTTAGCTAGCCTCCCTTTATTCCGTAGCTTTTATTTCGAGTTACTAACACTTAGCAACCGAACTGGTATCCAATACCCAGGTGCTACTAGGATTACCAGCAAGGTACACATCACTAACACGTATATCAAATATACTTCTATCGACATTACCAGCCTTCTTATCTACCAAGCATCTAGGGTTGTTCCGCTTCAGTGAACAGTCTCCTCATAACAGAAGCACTCAGTCTCGGGTTTGGCTTCAACCTTGGGTTTCTTCACTAGAGCGACAACTGGCTTGCCATTCCTGAAGTTTTTTTCCCTTCTTGCCCTTGCCCTTCTTGAAACTAGTGGTATTCACTTAACCATCAACACTTGATGCTCCTTCTTGATTTCTACCTTCGTGGTGTCAAACATCACGAACAACTCAGATCATATTATCCATCCCTGGCATGTTATAGTTCATCACGAAGCTCTAGTAGCTTGGTGGCAGTGACTTGGAGAATTGCATTAATCACTATCTCATCTGGAAGATTAACTCCCACTTGGTTCAAGTGATTGTAGCACCCAGACAATCTGAGCACACGCTCATCGATTGAGCTATTCTCCTTTATCTTGCAGGCAAAGAATCTTGTTGGAGGTCTCATACCTCTCAACATAGGCCCGAGCCTGAAATCCCAATTTCAGCTCTTAGAACATCTCTTATGTTCCGTGACGTTCAAAACGTTTTGGAGCCTAAATTCTAAGCCATAACGCATGACACACTGAATGATCACGTAGTCATCAAAAAGTGTCTGTCACATATTCACAACATCTACAGACAACACTTGAGGGAGTGGTGCACTTAGCGGTGCATCAAAGACATAAGCTTTCTGTGCAGCAATGAGGACAATCCTCAGATCACGGACCTAGTCCGTATTATTGCTACCATCAACTTTCAACTTATTTTTCTCTAGGACTGTATCAATAAAACTGGGGAGCTACGGCGTGAGCTATCTACGACATAATTTGCAAGGACATTTTTAGACTAAGTTCATGATAATTAAGTTCATCTAATCAAATTATTAATGAACTCCCACTTATATAGACATCTCTCTAGTCTTCCAAGTGATACATGATCCATGTCAACTAGCCCATGTCCGATCATCACGTGAGACGGACTAGTCATCCATGGTGAACATCTCTATGTTGATTGTATCTTCTATACGACTCATGTTCGACCTTTCGGTCTACCGTGTTCTGAGGCCATGTCTGTACATGCTAGGCTCGTCAAGTCAACCTAAATGTTTCGCATGTGTAAATCTGGCTTACACCCGTTGTATGCGAACGTTAGAACCTATCACACCCGATCATCACGTGGTGCTTCGGAACGACGATCCTTAGCGACGGTGCACAGTTAGGGTGAACACCTTTATTGAAATTTTATTGAGAGATCATCTTATTTACTACCGTTGTTCTAAGCAAATAAGATGTAAACATGATAAACATCACATGCAATCAATATAGTGACATGATATGGCCAATATCATCTTGCTCCTTTGATCTCCATCTTCGGGGCACAATGATCATCACTGTCACTGGCACGACACCATGATCTCCATCATCATGATCTCCATCATTGTGTCTTCATGAAGTCGTCTCGCCAACTATTAATTCTACTACTATGGCTAACGCTTAGCAATAAAGTAAAGTAATTACATGGCATTTATGATTGACACGTAGGTCATACAATAAAATAAGACAACTCCTATGGCTCCTGCCGGTTGTCATACTCATCGACATGCAAGTCGTGAATCCTATTACAAGAACATGATCAATCTCATACATCACAATGCATCACATCACATCCTTTTTGGCCATATCACATCACAAGGCACATGCTGCAAAAAACAAGTTAGACGTCCTCTAATTTGTAGTTGCAAGTTTTACGTGGCTGCTATAGGTTACTAGCAAGAACGTTTCTTACCTACGCCAATACCACAACGTGATATGCCAATTGCTATTTACCCTTCATAAGGACCCTTTTCATCGAATCCAATCCGACTAAGGTGGGAGAGACAGACACCCGCTAGCCACCTTATGCAACAAGTGCATGTCAAGCGGTGGAACCAGTCTCACGCAAGCGTACGTGTAAAGTCGGTCCGGGCCGCTTCATCCCACAATACCGTCGAATCAAGATACGACTAGTAACGGCAAGCATATTAACAAGATCGACGCCCACAACTGCTTTGTGTTCTACTCGTGCATAGATTCTACGCATAGACCTAGCTCATGATGCCACTGTTGGGAGACGTAGTAGTAAATCAAAAAAATTCCTACGATCACCTAGATCTATCCATGGAGAAACCAACAACGAGTGGGAAGAGATTGCATCTTCATACCTTTGAAGATCGCTAAGCGTTAGAAGAACGCGGTTGATGGAGTCGTACTCGCAGCGATTCAGATCGCGGTAGATCCGATCAAGTGCCGAACGGACGACACCTCCGCGTTAAACACACGTGCAGCCTGGTGACGTCTCCTACGCCTCGATCCAGCAAGGAGGAAGGAGAGGTTAGGGAAGGGCTCCAACAGCAGCACGACGGCGTGGTGGTGGTGGAGTAGCAAGGTATTCCGACAGGGCTTCGCCTAAGCGCTGCGGAGGAGGAAGAAGAGAGGTAGGGCTTCGCCGTGAGAGAGACAGATCAAATCTTATCTCAAAACAGCCAAAACCTCAAGTATATATAGGAGGAGGGATGTGGAGGGCTGGCTTGGCCTCTACTCCAAAGAGGAGAGGTTCGGCCGATTTAAAGGGAGAGTCCACCTCCCACAAGGGAGGTGGATCTCCTCCTTTTAAATCCTTTTTGGCCCTATCTCTTATCCCTAGCCGCATGGGCCTTTAGCAAAAGTCTTGCCCAGCCCAATAAGGGCTGGCACACTTTATCTAAAAGCCCATGTGGTCCATTTGTCGTCACACCCCTCCCGGGGGTCCTCCGGCACCCTCCCGGTACTCCCGGTACACTATCGATGAGCCCGAAAACTTTCCGGTGACCAAAACTGGACTTCCGATATATCAATATTTACCTCCGGACCATTACGGAGCCCCTCGTGACGTCCGGGATCTCATCTGGGACTCTGAACAACCTTAGGCAATCACGTATACCATTTCCTTATAACCCTAGCGTCATCGAACCTTAAGTGTGTAGACCCTACGGGTTCGGGAGACACGTGGACATGACCGAGACACTTCTCCGGCCAATAACCAACAGCGGAATCTGGATACCCATGTTGTCTCCCACATGCTCCATGATGATCTCATCGGATGAACCACGATGTCGGGGATTCAATCAATCTCGTATACAATTCCCTTTGTCTATCGGTATGATACTTGCCCGAGATTCGATCGTCGGTATCTCTATACCTTGTTCAATCTCGTTACCGGCAAGTCTCTTTACTCGTTCCGTATTACATCATCCCGTGACTAACTCCTTAGTCACTTTGAGCTCATTATGATGATGTCTTACCGAGTGGGCCCAGAGATACCTCCCCGTCACACGGAGTGACAAATCCCAGTCTCGATTCGTGCCAACCCAACAGACACTTTCGAAGATACCCGTAGTGCACCTTTATAGCCACCCAGTTACGTTGTGATGTTTGGCACACCGAAAGCATTCCTACGGTATCCGGGAGTTGCACAATCTCATGGTCTAAGGAAACGATACTTGACATTGGAAAAGCTTTAGCAGACGAACTACATGATCTAGTGCTATGCTTAGGATTGGGTCTTGTCCATCACATCATTCTCCAAATGATGTGATCCCGTTATCAATGACATCCAATGTCCATGATCATGAAACCGTGACCATCTATTGATCAACGAGCTAGTCAACTAGAGGCTCACTAGGGACATGTTGTGGTCTATGTATTCACACATGTATTACTGTTTCCGGTTAACACAATTGTAGCATGAACAATAGACAATTATCATGAACAAGGAAATACAATAATAACCATTTTATTATTATCTCTAGGGCATATTTCCAACACCTCCGTCCTCCCTCCGCCGTCCGCCTCCTCTGTCGTCTGCCCTTCGTCGATTCCGTCGAAGTCGAGCCGGACGATCCGCCGGTCCTGCCTCCTCAGCGCTTGCCGCCTCCGACCACCAGAACTCCATATCCTTTTGGTAACCTGGCGTTTTCGCCGGTAAGGACTAGTTCCATCTCATCCCTCCCCTCTCCTCCCTTTTTTCTAGGGTTTCACTCGTTGTTGTGACCATTGGCATGCTTTCTTGGATGGATTTCTTGCTATTATATGCTTACTTGTGCTATGAAGATGTGATTTGTTTACTGGACAACTTACAAAACAAGATTTTGTCTCTAGGTTCTAGTCCAAGATAGTTGTGCACTGGATGTGAAAGTGTAGGTTGTAAGGTTGCTTGGTGCTAAATTTCTCTTGCTAATATGCTTGCTTGGGGCTATCTTTGGTCTGCATTGTGGACGCGAAATATTGCTGGCCATCGCTGATTTGCTTGCCCATGAATGTCAGCCCGTCCACCGATCGAGTTGTCTTAACTGAAACTCTCGAGCTAGAAATTGTAGCACCGTATTTATCTCAGTAGAGTGTTAATGACAGGGACATTCAGTTTGCCGGGCGGCTGGGCATGCTACTATCTATGGAGTTAAGCTCAGTCCTACATCAAATACTGTTGGCCAGCTTAATTAAAAGCACTGAATTAAAATCAGCCCAGTTGGACAACTGATTTGCTTTTTTATAGGTACCTAAGCCTTGGTTTATAGTGGCAGTGGACGAGCCACCACCTTCTTGGGATCCAGTTAAGACGCCAAACTTCGGTATGCCTTGTATTTACTAGGGCTTGTTAGCTCTCTATTTCTTGTTAGCTCTCTAATTCTTGTCATTGTTTCTTGATTGCTTCGGTATTAGTTTTGAAATGAAGTCACGGGGTCTAGATCGTATTAGGAAGAGAAGAGAGGAAGATGATGATGAGATGGTCCTTTTCATTCTTCCGTTATTGCACTCATACTTAATGGATAATAGAGGACAGGGTGAAAAAAATAAAGGCATAGCTTGATCCTTTATGGAAAGCAACGTGTTGACGAACTTCTTGAAGGACACGTGAAGAATTGCTTGGTAGCTTTTAGGATGGAACCATACATCTTTAAGTCTTTAGCATCATATCTTAGAAGGAACGAATTGATAAAAGACACAAGACTCAAGGTGGAGGAGAAGTTAGCGTCCTTCCTATACATGTTGTCACATAATTCATCATATGAAGATATGCAACTAGAATTCAGGCATAGTGGATCCACCTTTCATGAGTACATCAACGAGTTCCTTGATATCATCCTTGCCCTATGTACTCGCTTTGTGGAGCCTCCACGCATTGACGAACCACATCCAATAATTGCTACTCATGAGAGATTCTATCCATACTTCAAGGTTCTTATCTTGACACTTAAAAAAATTCCTTACCTTTCTCCAATAAAATTTCAAAAGTTAATTAGCAATCTGTTTTTTTACAGAACTGTATAGGTGCTATCGATGGATCCCATGTTCCTATTACCATTACACCTGAGAGTGCTGCCCCATTTCGGAATAGAAAGGGCACCCTAAGCCAAAAAATAATGATTGCATGTGACTTTGACTTGAAGATCACATTTATATCATGTGGATGGGAGGGGTCTGTAACAGATGCTAGGGTTCTTCGATCTGCAATCAACTCTGGATTTAAAGTACCCGATGGGAAGTTTTACCTCGTCGATGGTGGTTACGCAAATACCACATCCTTCCTTGCACCGTATTGGGGTGTGAGGTATCACTTGAATGAATTTGGGCATGGCCATCATCGTCCACAGAACCATAGAGAATTATACAATCTTCGACATGCTATGTTACGGAATCATGTAGAAAGGACCCTAGGAGTTCTTAAGAAGTGATTCCCGATTCTCAATGTCGGGACATTACATTCAATTAGGAACCAATCGAGGATTCCAGCAGCTACCACAATCTTTCATAACATCATCAAATTGCATGCTGGTGATAAGGAATAGCTTGACAACCAACCAGATAACATACCTATAGCTGATTTTGTCAATGTACCCAATGACAATGATAACCACCAAGGGAACAACACCCAAGGCAATGCTTTGCGAGATGAAATTGCAATGCAAGTGTGGAATAATTTCCCACATCACTAACTCTTTGTAAGTTTGTGGATGTAATTGACTCTTTCTAATTCAACCGATTAATTGTCTTCCATTTGTGTATTAATTTGTTTTGTCTAAACAGATATGTATGCAAAAGGATCTCCAAAATTCAACTTGGCGCAGGCTGCTGCCTTATTAAGAAAGAAAGGCCTTCTTGGTGCTAAAATGGACTCACCAAAGGTTACCAAAAAGAGTTCTCCAAAAGGTATTCTTGTTTGTCACTACAATTTCTTCATGTCACAAGAATTCTTAGCCTTGTGCTTTAATTGGCTTGTGTAGTTGTGAAACAAAGAGCACAATGGAGTTTAGGACTTGAAAAAGGTTTGGCGGAGATACTTATGGAGCACGATACTCCTTACCATCGAGGGAAAAATGGATGGAGCAAGGAAACTTGGAACTTGATGGTGACAAAATTCCATGAAAAACATAAACATGCGAAGTTCTCGAAGCCTCAAATTCAAGATAAGGAGAAGGAGCTCAAAAGAGATTACAAAATGTTAAAAGAAGCTCGAAAGCAAAGCGGTGTTGGCTGGGATGACAATAGATGTATGATAGAAGCTGACACCAACCTTTGGGACAATCTGATGATTGTAAGTTCTTTAATTCCACCCTTCTATATGGTTACAATTTTATACCATGCTAATATTCATCTATTACTTTGGTTGTTTGTAGTCATATCCAAGCATTGGGAAATTCAAGAAGAAATCGTTTCCTCTCTTGACTTGCTAGGAGAACTCTATGATGGTAAGTTGACCAACTTTTGTTGCTACCTCTTAACTCTTAACTCTACCTACTGCTTGGTTACTTATGTGCATTTTGCAGGGCATACAGCTGAGGGTACCTATAATTTCACATCCATTGCACAACCATCACAAATTGACGAAGACTTTGAAGATGAAAGAGAGGTTGAGGAAGTAAAACAAAGTTATGACATGGAGATGATGAATCAAGTGCAAAATGATGAAGATGACTTGCAAATTCTGGATCAAATAGATGTTGCACATAGGAAGGAGTATGTCAATCCAAGTGAAGAAGTGGGTCGTACAATGGCTGGTTCAGGAAAGATGCCCCAAAAGAAGCCCAGGAAGGAGAATCCCAAGAATAGTGGAGATGTCATTGCTGGAGCATTAGAGAAGTATATAGAGTTGAAGAAAAGGCAAGTAGATGATGAAGCTGCATACTTGGCCAATGAAAAGGCAGAGGTAACAAAATTAAATGACTTCTCTATCACCAAGTGCATGGATGTGTTGAAAACAATGGAGGATGTCACCCGCATCGAGAAGATCAAAGCATTCAATGTCTTCAAGGATGCTGCAAACCGTGAGATTTTCATAAATGCCGCTGATGATGATAAAGAGACTGCTGTTATGTGGCTTTGGAGTCAGATGTCCCCATGAGGTATGATCAACATAGCACTAACACCTATATAAAAATAGCCGGATCTGGACACCTATAGTATACAACTTAGCTCATTCTACTTTATCATTTGCTATAAACTGCTAGACACAATCAAAAATCTCCTTGTTATTGTTCGATGATTGCTCACCTCAACACTGCTAGTAGTACATCCGTATTATGGTACTAGTACTACAAACAGGACAATAATAACATGCAAAAATGGAGCCCTAGGCCAGATCCTATGCCCATCAGCACTACATACATCATACCAATTCATTCCTCTATTAATAATAATTATATGTTGGAGCTAAAGATTCTCCAGCATGACTAGTATCAAGCTGAGGTACAAAAAACAAACAACACATTTATACAGATTGCTCTGGATGTAGTTTTCTTTTGCAAAAATGTCTTGTAGAAGTTCTTTCATGTTTCCAGCTTTGGCATGGAAATGATAACTTAAAATAATACAATGTTTGACTAGCTTAGAATCAACAGCCAGTCTTGCATATGGGATGTGTGCTTCTGAGCTAACATCATTAGCACATTCAATGAGGGCAAGCTCCATTTCAGATTTTATAACATGGCATTCAGTTAAGATAGGGCGGAGCATACCCAAATTGGTGTCAAACTTGAGCACATACAAAGTACTTCAGCACATGCTTTTCTGATTGTTCTTTCAAGTATAAACAAGCATGTTCATCTTTTTTCGTTGTTGTTTCATCACGTTCCGAGGCACCAGAGGAAGCACTTTTGGCCACTCAAAAACTGGATGATCATGACATCGAAAGAGCAACTCATCTCCATTACAACATCATTTCTCATCATTTCTTGGTCTTTGCAATAATACTCAGCCTTGATTGGTCTATAAAAACATAATTAGTTGAGTTATTGCTCAAGTAGACATGTGTTGCATTGTCAGATGGATGTAAACATCATCAAAGGGCAAGTGTGTGGCTGTGTTGCAATGTCGTTGTTGCAAAATTTTGTCGTGAATGTGATGCAGAATTATGTTGTTGTTGTGAAGAGGTATTGATTCCAAGTCATGCAGAATTATGTAGTTGCCGTGATGATCCACAAAGATCATATTTTTATTTTGATTATCCAATAGTACAAAGGTAACCCCCATAGGTGAAACAATATTTGTATGTGCAAGGGAATGTGGGGGAATTTGAATGGGAGGGAATGTGGGGGATTGGAATGGGAGGGAATGTTGGGGATTTGCGGGGATTGGGTGAAGGAAAGGGATCACCAAATCCCCTACAATCCCCAGCCCCCTGGGGGCTGGAAAAAAGCTTGTGCCGAACAAGGCCTCAGTGTGACGACCTTGCCTGGAGTGCAATGGAGCTCAATGATTCATCCAATGAATCTACTTGTGTGCCACGCCTCATGATTTGGATCCTCATCTTTTGTCTGGTTGTGTGGCTGCCGCTGCAGGGCGATGCCTGCTATGTGACACTTCCGTGATAGATACAGTGTTGAACCCATAGTGAGTGAAAAGGAATGAACTACTAATCCTACAACATATTGCCACCTATGTATTTCTGCACCCACTCAAATCGTAGTTTGAAGATGGTGTACCCTATAAGTTGCTAAGAAAATGAGTAAAAGTGGTATCATCTAGACTATGAACGAAAGGTAAAAAAGGGAAATAGAAAACACTACGTGTGCTTGAGCAGTACTACATTGTTCTCGAGGGTTCCACGGTCATCACTGCCAATATAAGTTGTGCAACAAGTGCGAAGCAAAGTCTCACATCCCGATTTAATAGTGATGATAGACTATTTATATAAAAAAAGTACGCTTTTTTTGGGAGCCATTAAAAAGGAACGTCAAAGTTAAGCATGCTTTTTTTGGGAGCCATTAAAAAGAAACGTTAAAGTTAAGCATGCTGGGCTTGAAGAAATTTGAGGATGGGTAACCGACTGAAAAGTTGACTCTATGTGCATACAAACTGAGGACAAAGTGTGTTGCAAAAACTAGTTGGGTATGTGGCGTTAGTCTAGATCCTAGGCCGCAAGGAATTGGTGCTTGAAAAAATGGGTTTGGTCTAGGTTTTAGAATCAATGTGTTTAAATATCCGGCTATAGCCTAGCCTCACAATAGCTTTTTGACCAGGGTGTCGCTAAATGATACTTAATAATTCACTGATAGTCCACTATGGCCTGCTATAGCCCCGCTATAGCTAATTTGGAGGACCGCTATTTGAAACATTGGTTACAATTTGTATCATAGACGACCCTCATGGTTACGCGAGAGTGTGCGGTAAGTGATGCATACATGGGGCACATGAGGACGTTGGCACCGGCGCGAACAGACATGTGCCAAGAGGGAACATTCTTGTCAGGCTGACCGGGACATTTGTTCATTTGAGGGGGGTGTATGTCATATCTCGGCTTAATAGAAATGATAGGGTACTCGTATCAACAAGGTGCACCTTCTTTAGGGGAGCTCATCCAAAAGAAAGCCTTGAAGTTAAGCGTGCTCGGCTTGGAGCAATTGAAGGATGGATGCACTCGTAAAAAACGGCCCATTTTTCCCGGTTCTAGAGGCTCATTAGCCCTGGTTCTGAAACCGGGGCTAAAGGGTCGGGACTAAAGCCCAAAACCTTTAGTCCCGGTTCTCTTACGAACCGGGACAAAAGGGGTTCCACGTGGCCGCTGCGTGGAGCCCGGGCAGGAGGACCTTTAGTCCCGGTTGGTAACACCAATCGGGACCAACAGGCATCCACGCGTGAGCATCTGGCAGGAGCTCGGGTTTTTTTGAAGGGGGGGGGGGGTTAGGGGGTTTTGGAGGGTTAATTTAGCGGTTTCATATTGTGTTAGCTAGCTAATAGAGAGAAGTGTCCTATCTTTGTTCATTCTTGGTAGACGCTAGCTACTATAGAGAGAACTCGACACGCTAGCTAGTAAGAAAATGAAGGAACCATTAAGTACACAAGATCGTCATGAACATATACAGAGAGAAGTGGTCGACCTCTCTTTCTCCGAGAGATTGGTCGAACAACAAGTTTTCGTATATCTATCGGACGCTACTAGCTACATATATACAATATAAGATCTCTTACAATCCCTAACATCTAATGTCAAATTCCACATGGTATTCTCCGGCTTTATTTATAACGTGGTCAAGAAAGAATCCCGCCAATTCCTCTTGAATTGCTCGTATGCGATCATGTGGTAAGAGTTCATCCCGCATCTGCCACATATAATTTGAAGAAGGGGGTCAATGCATATATATGACTGAAACTCAACACAAATCATGGTAATAAAATAAAATTGGGAATATTATTGCTTACGCACTTCATACTGTTTTTTAGAGTAGACCCGCTTAGAGATCGTCGCGTTGTAGATGAACTTTAGTATCCACAAAAATCATTCCTGGCTTCCTGCCACAAGCACTTTACGAGAAATAGAGTTCAATCAAAATGATAATCAAGCATGATAAATGATATTGATGAAACTAGAATCAATGGGAGATGCACGGAACTAACTAGTAGTACTTACTTTTGGGTGTGTAAATCGCAGCTCCCTCGACAGTGTCGGAACAATTACAATGAACTCTTTCCAAACCCTGCCAGACAAAGAAAATAATTACTTGATATCGGAAAATGAACAAAGTTGCCAATATGATGCGATAATGATCGATTGAATTTACTTCTGTAGCATTTTAGTCATGTACGCATAATTCTGGGGATCTTTTCGTTTCGAGTCTAAGACGATTACTACTCCCCGCTCAAGCTTAATCTCTAGCAGTATAAAGTGGAACCTGCGCACCCATGCATAAATCATCAATTACACTACTATAACCTCGAGTAATAAGGGAAACCGAATATGCACAAGACAATAACACTCAGTGGAAGTTATAAGGAAAGAGTATTCTCTCTTTGTTTTGATTTGTAAGCAACGATTGTAGCAAGTTGTCCTCAATTTTTGTGACTTTGTGTTTAACCGTCCATTCATGTATGATATTTGGGTTAAAGAACCCAATGTCGTAGATTTGTGCTTTTCTGCATTCGACGATCTTTAATCTGCATAATATCGTGAGGATAATTATATATACATGCAATTGAAGAGCTGAGCTGTATATAGAGACTTAATTACAAAAGTAGTACTTACAAACAGTGGCTAGTCACGTTTATTTTGTCGAGGGCCTTTTGACTGTATAACTAGAATAACTCGTCAAATTCAACAGACAACTGATCCATTCCAACGAGGTCATGCTCCTCTTTAATTCTCAGCATCAAAGTATCCTTCCCAGACTCGTTGCAGGTTTTCATGTACCATTCATGGAATCTTCGCATCATCGTTGTTAGAGGAGGAGGATCAGGTTTAACGAGAGGCTGCCCGTACTGGTATCTGAATTCGTCCACCTTCATTGTTTCAAACTCTACATCATCGCTCATGAAATCCACAAGATTGGTACCGGGCACCATCCCCGGAGGATTAGCGACAATATCGCTAGACACCTTGAGCAGGGGGCGCGATTGGTTCGCTTGTTCGCCGAGCTAGGGAATTTTTTCCCACTTCTTCATTCTGCTAACCTTGCATCACTAGAAGTACGTCCCGATCGCCGCGCATCTTGATATGTCTTTTTAAGACAGCGGACATAGTTGGAATCCGGCGGAGGCGGTGGTGGTCACTTCACGGCATCGATAGTGCGCTTCACTTTCACCGGATCTGGCTTCTCCTTCGGAGGTGGAGTTTTCTTTGCAAAATGGTCCCTCGCTTCAGCACGACAGATGTCCTCGTTTTCTTTCTCGGTCCTCTCATGTCGTAACTTTTCCGGAGCCTTGAGAGATGGACCATATCTGAATTGCCTCCCACCTCTGCTTGTACTGCTACCTGCCGGAGCAGTGGCGTATCTCTTTCATCGTTGCTGATGAGGAGAAGTGATCTGACGGGCCGGAGGAGCCGGAGTGGCAGCATCTGTCTTCCGCCGTTGCAGACGAGGCGGAGGAGGAGGCGGACTGCTCCGACGCGCTGGAGTATGCGAATGAGGAGGCGGAGTGCCGTCATGTGCCGGAGGAGCTGGAGAAGGAGGCAGAGTTCCCTGATCACTCGTCGGAGGAGGAGGAGGAGGAGGCGGAGTGCCCTGACTCGCGAGAGGAGGAGGAGGAGGTGGAGGCCTCCAGTTTGGAAGCTTGATGTACTCCTTCCGCCATAGACATGTACTCCTCAGAGCATGAACCAGCTGATTATCCCCTGCACCTGTAGGGTGGTCAAGCTCGAGCTCCTCAAATCCCTCCATTACTTCATCCACCGTCACAATAGCATAGCCATGTGGAATCGGAAGGCAGTGAATAGTTCCGTTGGGTTGAGGAGGTGCAACAGAGCCGACAGCCGCCTTCAAAGTGAGGTTCTGTCATTTCGTCATAAGCTCACAATGTTGAGCCTCCGTGATAGTATCCACTGGGTAGCTAGGAGCCATGAAGTCAGGCTAAACGAGCTCCGCGGAAGCCACGCTGCTTCTCCGTTGAGATGGCAGGGTAGATTCTGGGGTAGCTTTGTGCTGCTGAGATGGTTGGCCGGCAGCTTGCTGGCTCTCAAGTTCCTCTAGATTTTGTAGTCTTGCATTGAGCTTCTACATGTCGCTCAGCTCCGCTTTGCTCCTTCTCTACTGGCTTCTGTAACCGCCTACAACGGGAAACCCAACCACCCATGACACAGAGTCTGGTGTGCCTCATGTTCGTCCAGGGTGCTCAGGATTCCCGAGGGCCTCAGTAGCTCGTCCTTCTCTATGTCGGGAATGAACGTCCCTTCCTGCGCTGCGGTGATATACTTCTAAAGCTTCTTGAAGGGTATTGCAAGTTGCTCGTCCGTCCAACGACACTTCCCTATTTCAGGGTCCAAAGTTCCCCCAACCCCAAAGAACCAAGTCCTTGAGCGGTCTGGCCAGTTCAATGTCTCTGGTTCGACCCCTTTAGTAGTCAGGTCATTCTCAGCTTTGTCCCACAACGGTCGGGCTTTGAGGTAGCCACCTGACATTTTCTTTGCAGCATTGTTCTTGTTTGTCTCTAACATTTTATTACTCTTGTATGATGTCTTGTAGGCCACAAATGCGGCCAGTAATCTCTTATCTTCTCAAATCGGCCGGTGAATTCTAGACTCTTCCCTTTGTCGACAAACTTTGATTTCAACTCATTCTTCCACCTCCTGAATAGATCTGCCATCTTCTTAAGAGCACACGCCTTGACCAGTGGCTCTATAACTGGGTTATTCGGATCCTCCTCTAGCGGTAGGGTGAAATTTGCCTTCAACGAGGTCCAAAGATCATCTTCCTGTCTATCGGTGACATAGGAAACTTCAGGGCCGTCGTCCTTAGGCTTATTCCATTGCTCGATGCTGATCGAGATGTTGTCCCTAACAATAGCTCCGCACTGAGCAGAAAATGCGTCCTTGGTCCGCTTGGGTTCAATCTGTAGGCCATCGTCCGCGAGTGTTGTGATCGTGAACCTTTCATCCTTGCGCAACCTTTTCTTCGGGCCTCGTATTGTTACCGAAGTTTGGCTCGATCCGGAGGGCTATAAAAGAAGAAAGAAGAGTTAATGTATGTACATACCAAAACAATTAATGCATCAATTAGCTAGTTAGCACAGGCTTAATTAATATATATACCTCGCCGGACTTTGCAACAGCTCCCTCCTCTGTTCGGTCACCGGAGTCGTCATCATGGTCTCCTTCTTCCTCCGGCATTCGGTCACCGGAGCCATCATGATCATGTCCTTCCTCCTCCATTGTTTGATCACCGGAGTCGTCATCCTCTCCTTCCAGACCATCGGTGTCGTTGAGAAATGACAAGACATCACGTCCGGCGAGGATTATTTCCCCCAACAACAAATGCAATCATAACCGCAACTAAGGTACCAATTGATCCAATGGCATAACGATACCAAGCCTCGGTATGAATGGCATATTTTCTAATCTTTCTAATCTTCAAGCGCATTGCATCCATCTTCATCTTGTGATCGTCGACGACATCAGTAACATGCAACTCCAATTTCATCTTATCCTCTTCAACTCTTTGTAAGTTTTCTTTCAAGTAATTGTTTTCTTTTTCAACCAAATTTAACTTCTCGACAAGAATTTCTATGTCGGTTGGAATTTCCGGTTCACATACGTCCTAGATTAAAAAATCTATGTCACGTTGGTTGGCATAATTGTCATAAACACTAAATAGAACAAATAGTTATAAAAGATAATATATACCACATCCGAATCATAGACAGGACGAGGGCCGACGAAGGCGGATACCAAAACCATCGCACTATATAATAACAAACAATAATAAAATTAAGAAAATTACACAAGTATCTATCTAAATCATACAAGTAAGAAAAATTTTCTTTTAGAAAGAAGATAGGAAGAAGAGGCTAACCACAGTAGCGTCGGCGCCGAGATCGGCGCGGGCGATCGACGGCGGTGAGGACGGGGACGGGACAGGATAGACCACCAAACCTAGAACAATCTTGAGGAAAATGGAGCTTGGACAAGGAGCTTCGAGAGGAGAAAGCTTAAGTGTGGCTCGGACATTTCATCGAACACCTCATGTGCATAGGAGGTGAGCTAGAGCACCACAAAGCTCTCCCACGGCCGACCAAAAAACAGAGCAGTGCATTGCTCTGCTCGCGGGTAGGGACAGGAGGTATATATAGGATTCCCTTTGGTCCCGGTTTGTGGTTGGAACCAGGACTAAAGGACCCCATTTGGTCCCGGTTCCAGCCACAAACCGGGACCAATGGTTGTGGGCCAGGAGCGAGGCCCATTGGTCCCGGTTCGTGCCTGGAACCGGGACCAAAGGGGTTAGACGAACCGGGACCAATGGCCCACGAGGCCTGGCTGGCGCCCTGGCCTCACGAACCGGGACCGATGCACCGATGCCCCCATGGGTCCCGGTTCGTGAGTGAACCGGGATTAATGGCATCTTTGGAAGTGGCTCAGTGAAGATGACATGGACCTAAAGGCCGACGCGATGGTGGTGGGGCCTCCTATTCCTTCTCCTGATGTTATCCCGTCTTCCATGGAGGTGGTGTTGGAGAAACAATGGAGGTGATGAAAAATGATTTGGGATGAATGGTGTGATGCTTGCGGCGGCTAGAGCTGGAGAGGTATTTATAAGGGCTGTCCCAATACCTCCAGAATAGTTATAGGTTCTCTGCTATGATCCAATGGCTCTAGTTGATCCTAATCCTTTCCCAAGATATCTCTTGATGGCCTAGGAAAGTGGTAGTCACAAAAGGGAACGAAATTCATGAAGAATCCCATCTTAGTTGACATTTTTCAGGCTTGTATGGGCCTGGTACAACCAAGTTTATGCATACCTTAGTCTGTCAAACGCTTTGGACTCTCGAGTAAAAGGGATGTCATTTCTTCACATGAAGAGGAATTTTCATATTTTAGGCTCATTGAAATCACCTGGGCGGCACGGGATGCACATGTGGTATTAGGTCTCAATTTGAAGCACTTTGTAAAAAAATATCCGCTTTTACTCTATGAAATGCCTAAATTTAGTGCTGGAAGTCCTCTGTATTGAATCCACCTTTTAATACTTTTTCGTAGGTCTGTCCAAAACACATGTATACACAATCAAACAAAATAAACTAATAAAAAGTAAATAAAAACACAAACTATGCAATGCTCAAACTAAAAAATAGTGAAAATCGGAAATCATGCATAATGGACAATATTTGGTTCAAAGGAACATGATATATGAAGAGAAATGCAACAAATGAGATCTAAAAATGCGTGAAAAGGAGCCATCAATGCACTTGCTGGGTGTCCCCTTCCCTATAAATTTGTTGCCTCTTTAGATGTTGCACCCTAGTTGTATGGTTTGGAATTTACTACGCTCACACATCTTTTGTCCGTGTCACCAAGATTTTATCCACAGTGGTAGTTGGGGGCATAGGGAAAGGATCCCACGGATTTGGGGTAAAAATTGTGTTAACTGGAATGATGAAATAAGGAAAATGGTGAAGAACGGGAGAAATGATAACAAGAAAAAATGCAACAGAAGGTTCGAGAGAAATGGATGCCATTCGGTATGATCGCGCGCTAGTAACTCTGGTCATACCAGTTGTCGCTGCACCCCCTGATCTAATACTTATAAACTGCATGATTGGATCAAGCATCAGACACACACAACCACCAAAAACCTCTCTAGAACGATGGACCCGAGCCTCTGAAAGGGGTTCGAAGAGGAAATCGGTAAGGAGGGCATCACCATCACCAACACCGACTCCTCATACAAAGAGACACCAACATTAACCATCTCTATCATCATCTTCACCGCTATCTCATCTGCATCTCGTTGTAATATTGAACCACACATGATTCCTGTGTGTATTGTCCTGATCTATCATTCAGGTTTGATAGTGCCATTCATATGGTACTTTCTATCTCCATGTCTAAGTATTCCCCTTAGTTCTCGGGGATATGGATAAACCCTAGTATCTATAGGTGTTGAACGCTTGTAGAGATATGCTATCCTCTATTGAATGTTTGATTTATTGGCCTCTGTGAATATCGTGAAGGGGCCCCACTCAACATTTCCTCCTTGTATATGTGGCAGTGAGAATATTATGATCGTTGTAAAGGTTGGGATATAGGGGTAAATAGTTGACACTAATATCCTCTCATCCTCACCATTGCAATCGGTAGGGGATTAATGGAGAATCCTTACTGTGGCGGCGTCCACAAGGAAACCCGTAACCACTGCAATGACAACGGGAGCGGGGAAACTATGATGATTGTGTGCTTGATACGAAGAGTACACAGGTTGCTCGTATAATGTACCCAGTGAAAGTGCAATCACGCCCTTGATTATATTTTGACATTGATGAGAAAATACATATTGGAGACTAACTACGTTTGCTAAGTGTATACAAAAACTATTAATCCCTTTGGCATCATTGTGTAGGGATCATGGTCCCATCAAATGAGATATATATGACTCAAGCATGGAAATAACAAGAAAAATGCTATTAAATCTTGAGTTATAGGGATCCTGGTTCAAGATTTTCAAATCATCATCTTGTATTCAACCTACACATACACATCTACAAATATGGTTTAGCCAATGTCCCTCTACCTATCTTGGGGAACGTTGCATGGGAAACAAAAAAATTCCTACGCACACGCAAGATCTATCCATGGTGATGAGCTTCTACGAGAGGAAGAGTGGGTCTACATACCCTTGTAGATAGTTAAGCGGAAGTGTTAAAAAACGCGGTTGATGTAGTCGAACATCTATGCGATCCAAATTGCCGAGCGTCTCGCGATCCCATCATGATCCATCTCACGATCCAATCATGATCCGTCCCGCGATCCCATCATGATCCATCTCGCGATCTTGATCACGGTCCTTCGGATCTAGCGCTGAACGGACGGCACCTCCACGTTCAACACATGTGCGTCTTGATGATGCCTTCACCTCCTCGATCCAGCGAGCGATGGTGAAGTAGTAGATGAGTTCCGGCAGCACAACGGCGTGGTGACGGTGGTTGTGAAGAACAATCTACGCAGGGCTTCGCCAAGCACAACCGAAACTATGACGGAGGATAAACTAGAGGGACGGGGTTGCCGGCACACGGCTTGGGGAAACTTGATGATGTTCCAGGTGATAGACCCGCCCCTTTATTTATATGCTGAGCCCCGGAGTTGAAACTTGCAGAACAATCCTGCTCAAGGTCGGTTTCCCCGCAAGGCAAGAGTCCTCCTCGGACTCCAGGACCAGACGCCAGGGTCCTCGGCGTCTGGCGCCAGACACCTGGGTCCCTGGCGTATGGCCCCTGGCCTCCGCAAAACACCTTTTGCACCTTCCTAAAGCCTCATGGGCTTTACCCCTTGGCCCAAATAAAGTGTTCTTGTACCCGAACATTTCCGAAAACATCTGAAACTCTTCCGGTGAATTCCGAAACCCGTCCGAAGACCAAACACTATTATCTCATATATCAATCTTTACCTCCGTACTATTTCGGAGCTCCTCGTCATGTCCGCGATCTCATCCGGGACTCCAAACAACTTTCGGTCACTAACATAACAACTCAACTATACTTATATCGTCACCAAACGTTAAGTGTGTAGATCCTGCGGGTTCGAGAGCTATGCAGACATGACCGAGACACCTCTATGGTCAATAACCAATAGCGGGACCTGGATGCACATATTAGTTCCTACATATTCTATGAAGATCTTTATCAGTTGAACCTTTATGTCAAGGATTCAGTCAATCCTGTATAATGCTCCCTTTGTTCTTCGGTATGTTACTTGCCCGAGATTCGATTATCGGTATCTCTATACCTAGTTCATTCTCGTTACCGGCAAGTCTGTTTACTCGTTCCGTAATAAAATATCCTGTGGCCAACACATTAGTAACTTTGATTGCAAGGGTTGTTGTGACGTTGTATTACCGAGTGGGCCTCGAGATACATCTTCGTCACACGGAGTAACAAATCTCAGTCTTGATCCATGCCAACCCAACAGACACCATCGGAGATACCTGTAGAGCACCTTTATAGTCACCCAGTTACGTTGCGACGTTTGATACATACAAGGTACTCTTCCGGTGTCAGTGAGTTGCATGATCTTATGGTCATAGGAACAGATACTTGACATGCAGAAAACCGTAGCAATACACTGACACGATCATGTGCTACGTTTATAGTTTGGGTCTTGTCAATTACATCATTCTCCCAATGATGTGATCCCGTTATCAAATAACATCTCATGTTCATACGTAGAAAACCTTAACCATCTTTGATCAACGACCTAGTCTACTAAAGGCATACTAGGGACACAGTGTTGTCTATATCCACACATGTATTTAGTTTCCAATTAATACAATTATAGCATGGATAATAAACAATTATCACGAATAAGAAAATATAATAATAACTGATTTATTATTGCCTTCAGGGCATATTTCCAACAACCTAAACACCCATAACATAACTTAGCAAAAACCCATCCCCAAAATAAGCCACACATGTAGAATTAGCTGGATCGTCCGGACAACTATTCAAATCGTCTGGGCATTGCCCGTGTCATGCGGACCATCTCTTAGAACTAGTGGATGGGGCGCGCCACCTGGGGCGGTCAGGTGCGTACCCAGGTAGGATACGGTCTATTCAACTTTCTTTGTTCGGCTCTTGTTTGCACATGCATATGTCAGTGATCAGTTTGATGATGAACATATTATATTGCCATGCATATCATACAGGAATTGAAATCAATCAGTTGGTTAATTAGAAGCATGGGAGATCAAGAGGCGCCGCCTGATACGGCTTTTCATTTGCCTTTTTCAATCAGGATAGCACATGTACATACATAACAAGTCTTGATGAACGACCACATGACCCACGACGAGAATACTCGCCTCGTCCGCCATGCGCTTCATCACCCGGTGGTGCATGCGGATCACTCATCTACATCCTTGCCAACCTATACATAGAACACAATCAGAAACATTCATCAAACACCTGCAGCCTCAGTGTTCTTGGCGATCAATTGAGCACACTACAATAAATACACGCACCCTCGGATGAGCTAAGCGAGCTACGACAGCAGGCAGCAGGCAGCAGCTCGTTGTTGCGGATGACGACAACCCTCCAGGACATGACGTCGACGGAGGCGAGGGGGATGTTGAGCTTGGTCCGGAGGTCCTGATGGCAACCCTGGTCCTCTTGAAGGCGAGGGAGATGCTGAGCTTGGTCTTGAAGGCGAACAACTCTGCACTGTTGGTGTCCTGACTCCTCAGGTGCGCGCACTTCTTGTCGTACCACAGCCGGACGCGCTCCTCTGCCTACAAGAGCATTCCATTTCATATCTTTTCTTGACTAGTTTTGAACTTCTAATGATCATACGAATTCTAGGAGAAGCGCGTGTGCTGGATCGAACGTACCTTGACTTCCTCGTAGAGCTTCTTGTCCCACTCGTACATCCCACCAAGGCTCTCCTTGTGGATTTTTGTTGAAGAGCTAGAATGGCTTCGGCTTCATGGACACCGACTTTCTCGTCGCCATCATCCTCAACAACCCCTCTCCGAGCAAGTGGTTGAACTATTTACTGAATATAGGACGAAAAGTCTTACATGAACATTTTTTGAAACCTGATCCAATTGTTTGGCAGCTATGTTGCAGCCATCAGCCAAGCCACGCTTGGTCACAAACATCATATCAGAAATTTTCCATCCCTGTAAATTAGCAAGTTAGCTTCAGGAGAAGTGCCAATGGTGAACTTCAAATATCAGAGTAGGAACAGGACGACCTCTAGTTGAAACATCAGAGTAGGACAGTGTAATAAGCTTTATACTTTGTAATGTTTTAACATATATTATCTTGGCACCAAGTTGAGAGGGAGATAAATTTTATACCTTCCATCTATGTATAAATAGCCAATGGTTCCAACAAAAATAGCAGTTAAACCATAAGCACCAGCGCCTGCAAGAGAATGATTTTGCTTCAGTCGGTATAACCATCCCATAATATAAGACCTTATTACATCCAGTGCACTCATATATTAGATGTAATAAGGTCTTATATTATGGGATGAAGGGAGTATATTTGGTACCAATTCAATTCCTAGCAAGTTAAATAAGTAATAAATTAAACTGACAAACATGACAAATAAAGTATATTCTCTGATATTTGGGTTCACATAGGAAGAGGCAAAAGGGCACATCACAAAGAACTCGTTATCTCTATCTATATGTAACTTTGTAGTGCTCCCATCCGATCCACTGAACTATGTCCTGGATTTGGTATATATAGTTGTCAGTGTAGTCTTACAAACCTGGAAAAAAAACTATCACCACAAACAGATAAATATTCACATTTTCTGCACAACAACTTTTTTCCTTTCAGACCCCTAGTAATAGTGAAATCCTTTGGTGTCTCATGGTCAACACCGAAATCCTTCTAATTTGTAAAACTTGCTATATTACTTGACTACAAACGACAATAAATAAAGCTATCCATGTATGACAATTCTCTTTCTACAACCATCCATCCTACTTCCTTTTTTGAAAAGAAAATGCCATCCATTTGAGCAATGAAGAAATTAGTAAAAATAGATATCTTATGAATCTATCAAATTATCTCCTATCACAATGAGAAAAGCTCTTCAATTAAAGTACCTACTGAGAATGTAGACATGAACTGTGATCAGTGGAAGTGCAATATATTTTGTTGCATGTATAAGCAAAGAGCAACCCAGAGGAGTTCCCAATCCTACCCTTTCAGGCCGACAATCATTTTGCATGCAGAGTCCCAAACTCCCAATCCAACAATCTTGAGTCTTTCCCTTTTGCCGCTTTCACCATATCTCCCCCACTTAGCACAAACCTGCAACCTGCTGCTTCCACAGCACGCCTCCCTGAAGTGACCCGGACAAGCAATGGTGATGCATAAGAAGTTATATATGGTTGATGTTTGTTTCAGTATGCTAGCATTACAAATATAATTAGCAGTGCCAAGAATGACTACTACTAAACTGCAATAATAATAATCCAGCGACGACACAGAAGCATATGCTAGCATTCCACACAGGAATTACTCGTATCTACATCCATGTGATAAAATTAATAATACCTCATGAAATAGAGTACTATAGAAAGCAGGAAAGATTTTCAGAAGATCGGGATATAAAGGTGTTTGCAGCTTCACCTCGTGCAAAGGCCTACGTCATGGCGCCTCCTGTCGATATGTTCACAACATTGACCCTCTGCTTAGGACAGCCATCCGGCTCCATGTAGAGCATGAAGCAGACGTAGTCACACATTATTGATTGCTCTAGTTGCTCTTTTCCGAGGATTGATTGCAACTGCAGGGCTAATAGAACCATTCAATTGATTCACTACCACAATAACCACCTATGTCGACGGCCTAGACCGTCGGCATAGGCCTCAAGGGCCATCAGCATACGGCTACCCCGACGGTGGCCGTCGGCGTAACTCTGTCGGCAACTCAGATATCGGCGTACCCACGGGAGGCCGTCGGCATACAAAAACCGTCGACAACCGCATATACGCCGACGGCTTCCATACAGCCGTCGGCATAGAGACCCCCTCGGCAACGTATTGGGACTGACGGCTGTTGACGGCGAAGCCGACCAATCATGCGTCGCCACGTGGCAGCCCCTCGCATCTCCTGGTGACCCTCCACGCTGACGGGATAGATTTACCACCTATGCCGACGGCCTAGCCGTCGGCGCAGAGGACCACCAGGAGATGCCCAGAGCGGCCATGTGGCCCACTACGCCGACGGTTATGCCGTCAGGATAGCTACCATAAATTTTTTCCCCTTTTTATTTGTTTGAAATACACAATTTATACACAACATATACACAACATATACACAAAATGCACAACATACACAGCATAGGCATAGTTCAACATAGTTCAAGCTAGTCAACATAGTTCAACATAGGCATAGTTCAACATAGGCATAGTTCAACATAACGACAAGTTCAACATAATGATAACTTCGACAAAGCCAACAACATCATCACCGCCAAAGGCTTAAGCGCCATCACTTCCATCACCAAAGGATTAAGTGCCATCACTTCCAGCGCCAAAGCCGAGGTAGCCAAAGCCGAGGTCTTCACCGCTAGCGCTACCACCACCGCCACCGCTAGCGTTAGCACTACCGCCACCGCCACCGCCACCGCCTCGCCAGACCGGAATGACTGGGCTTTGTGACTCAGGAGTGGAACAATAAGTAGCACCACCACTAGCGGATGATCCACCGGTTCCCTGCATGTTTGAAAAGAGATCGCAAGGCAAAATATGATTGTATTGAATAAACAGTAAGTTGTGATTGAATAGTTTGGTGATGTACTAACCGGAGTGCCATAGTGTTCTGCCAGGAATTGTTCAAACGTAGGAGGCACTCGTTGTGGTCCAGGAGGTGGTGGTGGTGGTGGCAGTGTAGGAATCTGCCCGGTTGTCATAGACGCAACCAGAAGCTGCGTCATGTGGCTGTTGTACTCAGTGGCTGCTGCAACTCTCTCGTTCCAGTCGAAGAGATGCTGACGTTGGAAGTCCATGTAGGCCTACAAATATGACACGATGGAACTTATAAAACATAGCAATGCGGAAAATAAAGGTCAAAAGAAAGAAGATAAGAGGGAAAATACTTAAAGAGTTCTGGTTGGCTAGGAGTGACAATGTAGAGGACGCACTGGGGCGCGGGCGCTGGCTCGGCCTCGGGCCGTTAGCGCGAATCCGCTTGTAGGAGACAGAAGGGGTGATCACAGAATCCAAAATCGGATGCCGACCATGACTCTTTGGCCCTATGCTGTCGGCGGCCTTCTCGTCGGTATCCACAGACAAGGGGTCTGATGTGCCAGGATTCCACTTCTGAAACTCCTTCGTGTATAACATCAGGTTCTCCCCGGTATGGCCATAGTACTCACTCTCGCCGGCCTTGGGATTAGGCCGCACACGGGCGAGCCTCCACGAATCGATGTCTGAGAGCGGCCGCTTCAATTTCTCCTCCTACACCGCCAAACAAAGGTTAGTCATACATAATAACATACGGTAAAGAGAAGATGATGAATGTTTCATGTACATAGATATACCTGAAGTTTCTTGTGGCGCCAGTGGTTTCGGTTTCCCTGATGGTGTGTTTTGTCGGTACCTCTATTAGCCTGGCTTATCTTGCTCTTGGCAGCAAACTCTGCGTCCTCGCCGACCCACAAATCCACCAATCCCTCCCATCCATCATTCTTTCCAAAGCACCAATCAGGACACACCTACATAAGAAGCATAACGGCATGTGACCACAAAACAATGAAATTTACCACAAAAACATCATAATGAAAAGTTTGTTATACTTACCAACATGTACTGCTCCTTAGTCAATGTAAGGTTATGCTCCTTCACGCCATCCTTGGTCACCTTCGCGTTACATACCTCGTGATAATAATGCATGATGGCCACCCAACGCACCTCGTACTGCAACTGATGGGCCTGCTTCCTCGCAGCCCGCAACAAGAACTCATCGGCCTCGGCCTTGTCCTCCTCAAGAACTCTATAGAATGTCTACAATCATTCATGAAACCAGAATGGAACAAGCCATGAGTTAAACGATCTGATGATAAACTATTAAAGTAACTCAAGAATTGTGCTTCTCAAGAGAACTTACCCAAAACTTTGATATCACAGCCTTAGCGGCCGTCTGATGGGTTGGGTGGAACGCCGCTTCGTAGTCCTCCCAGCTTGTGGCCAAAATCTTGTGCTCCTGGTTGTTTTGGTCCGCAGCAAACATCCCCGGCCAAAGCTTCTTCAACAAGATAGTGAGGATGCCGTTTGGAACACGGGCACCTGCAGGATATTCCCAGCTACTGCAAAAGAATGAAAATATTAGCATGTGTACAATCAAAATGATGCTATGTGTTTAAAATATTATTAAGGGGCACCTACGTTTTCCCCTTGGGCTTAATGAGCCACTCCATCTCCTCGGTATTAGGAGCTTTTGGGAGTCTCGCACCACCACGCAGCCAACCCTCATGCTTGCCACCCCCCTCCCCGCTAGCACCCCCTCCTTGCCACCACCACCCTCCTTGCCACCACCCCCTCCTCGCCACCACCCCCTCCTCGCCATCATCCTCCTCCTCCTCCCTAACCTCCTGCTCCTGGTCCTCCTCCCCAACCTCTTGGTCCTCCTTAGAAGTTACCTCCCTAGAAAAGGGTCGCGAAGACGACCCCCTATGTCGGTCACAGAGAGCAGTTTCTGGCCTCGAGACCGTCCCCCTGGGCCTCTCCCCCCACCACGTCCTCCTCTAGGGGAACCTCTCCCTCGACCTCCCTTTGAGAACTCATTGTCAAGTAGTCGGTAGGGGACATTACGGGGTTGACCACTCCGACTAACCTTCGCATCGAGTTTGCTTAGCAAACCAGTACCATTGGCCTTGCCCTTTCCCATACTTAGCGAACCTGCACTGAAAAGAGAATAAAAAGTTAGTGTATTAATAATGAAGGAGTAGACATAATAAAAAGGAATAAAAAAGCGCATTCATAATAATAAACCATATAAAAAAGACATATTAATAGAACATACAAATAAGACATGGAACATACATCTGCTAGAACCCATACGAATCATCATTGTTGTAACCGTTTCCTCGACCAGTCTCATCGTCACTATCACGCATATCATCTTCGTTATCTGACGTAGGTGCAGGCTCTTCCTCGTCTTCAACGTATTCATTTAATTTCTCTAGCATCAGTATATCTTGGTCGTTCACAATGGTCTCGCCATCATTCCGTGCATCGTCATCGTTTGGATCCACATCAACATCACCCAAGGCATCAGCGTCATTGTATCGAACCACATCAATATCATCAAGTTGCTCTTGATAGAATACTCCCTCATATGTCATGGGGTTAATGTAGAAGTAATCGTCATCGTCCGGGTCCGGTAGCTGACCATGTGGCGCCACCTTGAACACAACTTCCCAACCCTTTAGGTACTCCTTCTGGCATGGGTAGGGAAGATAATAAACTTGTGTGGCCTGGGTAGCAGCAATAAAAAGATCGGCTCCTGCATAAACGGTGGATGGTTTAACTTCGACCAAACCAAGGGAAGGCGTATGTCTCAACCCCTTATATGGGTCAAACCATTGGCATTTGAACACAGCTAGATTTAGGTCCTCGCCCTCAAGATCGAATGACAGCTCGTATATTTTTCCTACACTTTCGTAGTACTCAACTTCATTTTCTCCTACGGTGTACACTCCTATGTTTATAGTTTTGGGATTAGGTCGGCTGTTCTGATGATCCTCTGTATGGAAGCGATACCCATTCACATCATACTTTTCACACTTCATGACCCGAGCGTTAAAACCCATGGAAACCCATCTCAATTCGTCATCCATAGAGGTGTTCGGCTCTTTTCCCTACAAGTTTAATCGAAATTGGTGGATGCATTAGTTCCATCAACTAATAAATGTTGAACTAGGAAGTTGAACTAGGGGAATGTGAACAATTACTTTATCCATGAACCAAGCAACAAAATTTTTCCTATGAGAGGCACTGTTCCGTAAAAGAGTAAGTGCCTCCGCTTTAGTAGGAGGAATCATTCCCGTCCACTCCTCATGTAGGAATTGACAAAAATAAGAAAAACAATGTTAGAACGAGACCCATCCTCAACGAAATAAAGAAAGGAATGGTGTAGCGGTATTACCTCGTCCACTCTTCCTCGACTTCCTTGATGTTGTGCAAGACATAGAACATGATGTCCTCCCACTCTTGTTCTGGCATGTTATAAGGTTTCGAACCCCCAGCCCGGCAACATTGCCCATTGAATAGATCGAGCTTGGGTTTATATTTGGGCTCTTCTATATTGTATCGAGACACCTTATTATGCAGAGTGGGAACGTGGTCTGGATAGTACGATGTCTTGAGGTCTGACACCTCCTCTAGGATAACTGCCTCAGCTATGGCAGCTTCAATCTTAGCTTTGTTTCCACATTTCTTTCTGAGATGCTTGTTTTGTCTCTTAGGGCTGTACTGCCAACGATTCTGCACAAGGCCCCCCAACAATAGCTCCTTCACGAGGTGCAAAATGAGATGTGTCATCGGAGTAAAGAAGCCTGGTGGGAAGGTCTTCTCTATCTTGCATATCAAGTCCGGTGCCTTTTGTTCAATCACCTCAGGACATACTTCTTTAGCACATATCGTGCGAAAGAAATGGCTTAGCTCCGCAAGCACTCGCCAGACACGCTCGGGGACATATCCTCGAACCATCACCGGCATTATCCGCTCAATCCATACATGATAGTCATGACTCTTGAGCCCGGTCACTTTGCCCGTTGAAAGATTGACCCCCTTACTTATATTTGATGCATAACCATCAGTGAACTTCACAATGTGTTTGAGCCACATAAGTGCTTCCTTCTTTTCTGGCGGTTTAAGGACGAAGTCAGCATCTGGTTTGAACTAGTTTCTTCGGCCGTCTGTCGGAGGCCGCATGTTTAGCCGTGGTCTATCACAAATTTTTTGTTGATCGGCTCTAGCTTTAACGTTATCCTTTGTCTTATCAGGAATGTTGAGGATCATGGAAAAAAGGGACTCTGCGACATTATTTTCGGTGTGCATCACAACGATGTTATAAGGAAGTTTGAGGTCCTTGAAATAGGGAAGCTTCGTGAACGGGGTAATGTGAGTCTAGTTGTGCGTCTCACCATATCCCTCAAAGCGTTTTGCTTTGCCTTTGCCTTTGCATTTGCCTGGGCCTTCGCCTTCACTTTCCCCTTTGCCTTTGCCTTTGCCTTTGCCTTTGCTTTCGACTTTAGGTTTGAGAGATTTTAGCTGAGCAAGAACATCTGCCCCAGAAAACGTTGGAATTTCGTTTCCTTCATGGACAACCCGACCTTTCGTGAAGCTCTTCTTGTCTTCCCTGTCTGGATGGTCTATAGGGAGGAACTGTCGATGCATGTCAAAGGCTACATACTTGCCACCCTTCTGCAGCCAAATAAAACGTAGAGCCTGCATGCACACTGGGCATGGCATCTTCCTACTTGTACACCATCCACAAAATAGGGCATAGCCGGGAAAGTCATGCATGCAATACATCAACCAAACTTTCATCATGATTTTTTTTGCAGATGTCGGTCATATGTCAACCTCGGAAAGTACCAACAATGGGCAAATCATCCACCAACGGCTGCATAAACACTCCCAAATTCTTTCCCGGGTAATCCGGCCCCGGAATGATTAGCAACAAGAACATGGTCTTGCATTGCATTACGGCACTGGGAGGGAGGTTGAGCGGAATAACAAACACGGGCTAGCAGCTGTATGGATTGGACGACATACCATATGGATTCAACCCGTCACCTGTTATCGCAATCCTGACATTCCCTGCCTCGGCTGCTTCCTCGGGGTACTCTATATCGAATGACTTCCATGCTTCAGCTTGCGATGGATGTACAATTTTTGTATCGTACAATTTTCCTTCCTTGTACCACTTCATCATTTTGGCAGACTCCTCCGTGATGAAAAGACGTTGCAGTCTTTCTATGAGATGGAGATACCGAAGAATCTTTACGGGGATGTCTAGTTGCTTCTTCTCACCATGCTCATCGACAACCTCAAGGTACCGAGAGGAACCGCACTCCCTACAATACTTGTCACCGGCATACTCGTGTCTAAACAAAAGGCAATTCTTCGGGCAAACATCTATTTTCTCATATTTCATAGATAGTGCCTTCATGATTTTCTTCGTAGCGTACATGCTTTTCATCAGTTCATGACCCTCAGGAAGGCTGTTAGCCCATACTCCTAGAAATGCTTCGAAGCAAGATTGGGTGCAGCCGTACTCAGCCTTGACTGCCATCAGTTGCAAGATGGCATCCAACTGAGAAATTTTGGCACCCGTATAAAGAGGTTTTTTTGACGAGGCCAAGACTTCCAAGAAAGCCTTTGCGATTGCCTCCGGCTCCTCTGGTTTATTCTCTGAAGGTGTTGTATGTGTCGTCTCGGCAGCAAAGACATCATCTAGCATGTTTCTAACCCCATCGTCCTCATAACCACCAATGCGTTGTCGCATCACCTCCTCTCTATCACCATCCCGCTCGGCAAAGTTTATGGGCATGTTAAAGTCTTGCATATATCCAAACATGCGAAGGTGCAAAGTCATTTCTCCCTGAGCTCTACGGTGACGTCTATCACATTTTGCACAGGGGCATTCTGGGTTAATTATCATCGGAGGACAGAATATCTCCTTTAAGAACAGATCGGTTTTCTCGACCCACTCTATTGTCACTTGACTCCGACGGATAAAACCATTGTACATCCACTGAGAGTCTGCCATCCTCTGCTTTATCACGAGCAAAATTATGGATTCATGAAAATTAATCACATACAATTTTTATTTTCTACCGGGTTGACGAGAAACGGCACTGAATCCACCTAAATCTCTAATAGGTAAAGATAGGTCTTAATCCCACCCGAGGATGTGTAGATTGAGTACGTTCTCCATGCTCTACACCGTTCCGAGAAAACATTTCGGCAACACCTCCCCGCTGTTCTCCAGATACACGTCTCGGCAAAAATCCGAGAGAATGTGCTCTGGAGAACAACGGGGAGGCACCACCGAAATCCTGTCTCGGAACGGGGTAGGGCATGGAGAACATACCCAATCTACACACCCTCAGGCTGTCCCTAGAAAACGCTGGACAATCTGAAAGAGTTACTGTGATAAATATGCAATTGAATGCATCTTTTTCGATGCAACCCTTTCGAACGGGAGATGCCTAGGTCACGCAACTTGACGTGATAACTAAATCTAGTGACATAAAAAGGAGCACATGAGGAGGTGGTGGATTTGTAGCTCACCCTCGGCTGTAGAGGAAGTAGTCGAACAGCGGAGGGATGATCAGGGACCAACAGCTCCGACGTCGACGATCACTCCACGAAGATGCAACACCACAAATTCTGTAAATTCTGCCGAGTGAAAAAAACTTAGGTCATCACATCACACACAACATTGACACTTCAATTTTTTAGCAAGATCATCATGATCAAATAACCCCTCATCATATCCAAATTTTAACATTTGCCTATCTATCAAAAAAGCCAAAAAAAATGTTCTCTGCCATTTCATCTATCTATCTATCAATGTACTCCCAAAACATCTATCTATCACGTGAGTGTGTATCTAAAACCTAATAAAATTACACGAAACATACAAAAACTTGTCCACCTAATATTTTTTTCACATTTTTACTCACTTCCTTTTCATCCATCTATCTATTCATCTAGCAAACATCCATTAGTCTATTCATCTATCTATTTATATATTTGTACAAAATACTACATACAAAAAATTGTAAAACTAACTAAAAATTACCTTTGGGCAACCGGAGCCACGGTCACGGCCGGGGTCAAGGGGCCGGGGCAGTGGAGTGGGAGCAGCAGCCGAGCAGGGCCGGTCGTGCGGCAGAGGGAGGCCGACGAGGGGGGCGGCCGTGGGGGCAGAGGGAGGCCGGGGTCGCCGGAGCCACGGTCGCGGCCGGGGTCAAGGGGCCGGGGCGGGGCGAGGGAGGCCGGGGAGGACCCGAGGGAGGAAGGGGCGGGGAGGAGCCCGTGGCTGACGGTGGACGGGGCGACGCGGCGATGTGACGGCGGTGCAGCCGGTGGCGGCGGTGCGGACAAGGGCGGGGCGGCATTGCGCGGTAGGCGGGGCAGGAGGGCTAGGCCTGGTCGGCGGTGGCGGAGGGACGACGGAGGGATGGCGGCGAAGGCAAAGGTACGGGGCAGGGCGGCGGCAAAGGGACGAGGCGGCGGCGGAGGGATGGGACGGGGCGGTGGCGAAGGGATGGGGCGGGGCAGCGGTGGAGGGACGGGGGCAGCGGTGGCGACGGCTGGTGGCGACGATGGCTGGTGGCGGTGGCGGCGCGGCATCAAGGGACGAGGGCGTGGGATCGAGGGAGAGAACGAGTGGAGGAGGGAGGGAGCCGAACGGATAAGGGAGCGGCCTATGCCGATGGCTTAGCCGTCGGCATAGCTCCAGGCCCCCCTGCTGCGGATCGGTGACGTGGCGTGGGAAGGTCTATGCCGACGGCATAGCTATTTTCGATCTTTTATTTTTATTTTTATTCATTTTTTGAAAAAACATAATTAAAAAATAAAAATTTATTTAATTAAATTGTGCCTTATCTAAACATAAACACACACAGAGACACTAGTGTCTCTTGGGTCGAGTTTGCCGTTCTCCTCCTCCGTCAAGCTATATACTTCCGGACGTGTAGGAGGGCCCAGCGAAAGACCTAGCGGCATAGCTACCCTCCAAAGTACACCCATCCCGTCTAACCCTGCGAGAGTTGACCGGGCGGTCTACGCCTTTGACTTTCGCCGGACAGGGTTTGACCGATGGACATTTTCACCTGGGTGTGAGAACCCAGCCCCTAGGTACACTTCGGGTCAAGGTTCGGGCCCAACCCACCACAAGATTCCCTTCGGATCAAGGTCCGGGCCTAAACCACCGCAAGATTCCCTCCGCATCGACCTGACGTGACCGTTTCCAACCTCCGTGCGGCGGCGGCAGCGACGTCCGTGAGGGGGGTCACACCCCGGAGCCACATGTCGGGAGCTTGCACCTGCCACCACACTTCCAGACATGTAGGAGGGCCCAGCGTAAGACCTGGCGGCATAGCTACCCCCCCCCCAGTTACACCGTCCCGTCTAACCCTAGCATTGTTGACCGGACGGGTCTACCCCTTTGACTTTCACCGGACGAGGTATGACCGATGGACATTTTCACCTGGCTGTGATAGGCCAGCCCATAGATACACTTCGGATCAAGGTCCGGCCCCAACCCACCGCAATATTCCCTCCGTTACTACCCGACGTGGCCGTTCCCCCCTCCGTGCGACGTCGGCGGCGATGTCGGTGAGGGGGATGACACCACAGAGCCCCGTGCCGAGTGCTTGCACCCGCCACCACACTTCCGGACGTGTAGGAGGGCCCAGCGAAAGACCTCGCGGCATAGCTACCCCCCAAAGTACACCCGTCCCGTCTAACCCTGCGAGAGTTGACCGGGCGGTCTATGCCTTTAACTTTCGCCGGACGGGGTTTGACCGATGGACATTTTCACCTGGGTGTGATAGCCCAGCCCCTAGGTACACTTCAGATCAAGGTTCGGGCCCAACCCACCACAAGATTCCCTTCGGATCAAGGTCCGGGCCTAACCCACCGCAAGATTCCCTCCACGTCGACCTGACGTGACCGTTTCCACCCTCCGTGCGGTAGCGGCAGCGACGTCCGTGAGGGGGTCACACCTCGGAGCCGCGTGCCAGGAGCTTGTACCTGCCACCACACTTCCAGACGTGTAGGAGGGCCCAACGCTAGACCTGGCGGCATATCTACCCCCCCTCCCAATTACACCGTCCCGTCTAACCCTAGCACTGTTGACCGTACGGGTCTACCCCTTTGACTTTCACCGGACGAGGTATGACCGATGGACATTTTCACCTGGCTGTGATAGGCCAGCCCACAGATACACCTCGGATCAAGGTCCGGTCCCAACCCACCGCAAGATTCCCTCCGTTACTGCCCGACGTGGCCGTTCCCACCTTTGTGCGACGTCGGCGGCGATGTCGGTGAGGGGGGTGACACCACGAAACCCCGTGCCAGGTGCTTGCACCCGCCACCGCACTTCCGGACGTGTAGGAGGGCCCAACGAAAGACCTAGCGGCATAGCTACCCCCCAAAGTACACCTGTCCCGTCTAACCCTGCGAGAGTTGACCGGGCGGTCTATGCCTTTGACTTTCGCCGGACGGGGTTTGACTGATGGACATTTTCACTTGGGTGTGATAGCCCAGCCCCTAGGCACACTTCGGATCAAGGTTCGGGCCCAACCCACCACAAGATTCCCTTCGGATCAAGGTCCGGGCCTAATCCACCACAAGATTCCCTCCGCGTTGACGTGACGTGACCGTTTCCACCCTCCGTGCGGCGGCTGCAGCGACGTCCGTGAGGGGGGTCATACCCCGGAGCCGCGTGCCGAGAGCTTGCACCTGCCACCACACTTCCAGACGTGTAGGAGGGCCCAGCGCAAGACCTGGCGGCATAGCTACCACCCAATTACACCATCCCGTCTAACCCTAGCATTGTTGACCTGACGGGTCTACCCCTTTGACTTTCACCGGACGAGGTATGACAGATGGACATTTTCACCTGGCTGTGATAGGCCAGCCCATAGATACACTTCGGATCAAGGTCCGGACCCAACCCACCGCAAGATTCCCTCCGTTACTGCCCGACGTGGCCGTTTCCATCCTTCACGTGAGTGCGGCAGCGACGTCCGTGATGGGGTCATGCTACGGAGCAGCGTGCCGGGTGCTTACACCCGCCACCACATTTTGGGACGTGTAAGAGAGCCCAGGGCAAGACCGCGCGGCATATACCCCCCAAAGTCCCCCGTGTCGTCAAACCTTGGCACAGTTGATCGACGGATCTAGCACTTTGAAGATTCTTGTAAAAAACATATAAAACTTGTCAAAATAGATGTAATTATCATTTTTTGTGATTTCAATAAAGTATAAGGACCTATATGCAAAAGAACATGAGGTCACATTACTAACATACTCGAAAACAAATACAAACCACATATTCATAATCTATGGAAAATTCTACACCAAATCGATATATAATTTATGTATGTTTATGTTTACATAAGACACATTTAAGTTAATCAAAAATTAATTAAGGAAAATAATAAAAACTTAAAAACATAAAAAATCCGAAAACAGGAAAAAGGCTTTGCCGACGGTTTGGCCGTCGGCGTAGCTACGAACCAGCGATGCCCACAGACGTGCCTTGGATCGATGACGTGGCACCAGCCACGGATCGATGACGTGGACAACGTATACGCCGACGGTTAAACCGTCAGCGTCGCTACGCCGACGGCCTCCGTCAAAGCCGTCGGCGTAGCTCTAACGTCGTCAGCGCCCCGTTCGATTGCAAGTTGTCTAGGGCATTTCTATGCCGACAGGGGCCGTCGGGATAGCTGTGGATACGCCGGCGGCCTTATGGTGCCTACGGCCACCGTCGGGATAGGCGAAGGGACGCGGACGGCTTTTCTACGCGTACGGTTCGCCCAAGGCCGTCGGGATAGCTATAGATACGCCGACGGCCCCGTCGGCATAGATTAGGCTGTCGGCGTCGAGCTTTATTCCAGTAGTGATTGAGAATAGAGCAGCTAGAAAGACATAAGAATGTACATACAAAGGGAAAACATACCTTCCTTCATTAGCTTGTCCTAGTCAACGCCATTGCTGGACGAAGCAAACAAAATACAGAATTGTCACAGTACAAAAAACAGAAAGTTGCATTGGGGTGCAGCACACCAATATTCATATCCTCTATCCCTTGATCTTGTAAACAAATCCAACACAGACGAACAAAATGTTAGTACATGGTAATATTACGGCATAACAGGTCCGGCCACATAAACCGTATAAGAGAGTATGGGAATGAAAAGAAGGGAAGTTGTATGAACTTCTGATCAGGATGACCCCACATAAGTTATCTGGCAGATGGAATAGGTGCACAGTCAATAAATATATAGATTTCAAAGTTATTTTTCTTTGGTGTTTTATTGAATGGCATATATGCTTCTATAGCCACATAATTTTCTTATCTACACTCTGAACAAGTTCTCACGGAAACGAGGGCTAAAAGCAGCAACAACTATTCACTAATCAATATAAGGAAGATGATACAAAGGAAGAGCTCGTCCAATTCTGTCTCCAACAGCAGCAGTGGCAGAACTGATCTTCTCAAGATACTCTCATATGAACTGGGTGTGTGGAATTTCAAATAAGTGAAATGATATTTACATGTACTGTTGTACAGGATCTAAACATCAATGTTTGCTTGTTCACAGAAGCATGTTACTGGCTTATGCATAACCATCCAATGCAGGGCAATGAACAACAACAACCTCTTGTTAGATAGGAAAAAAAAGATATTACAAAAACAATACAGATGGTTCATAACATTAAACCACGTCCAAATCATAAGCCAAACTAACTTTGTAAAGTGTTTACTTACCAAGACCAGTCCCCCGAGCACTTCTTGGATGTTCTGAATTTCTAAGCCAACATTCTCATCCACTGCTCCTCTCCTGACCAGCAAAAGAGTTCAGGACATGTCAGTATAATTCACACTTGTTGGCAGGAAGTGAAAAATTAGATACATGGTGTAATTGGAAAATGGAATCCTAAATTTAGTACTCCCCCATTCCATTTTCACATGGAGTATTGCATAATTCAGTACGTGTGAAATGAAAGCACTGAATAATTAAAAGAAGCAAAACAGTTAAGCCGGAGATGAGATGGGATGAGGGCGTACTGGCATTGGGGTAGTGGAAGTGGACGAAGAACTCTTGCATGCCGTCGAACGACTTCACCTGCCCACCAGGTCGACGCAGCTCTCCCCGGACGCGCCGTGCGGCCGTCGTTCTGCTGCACGAGCAGCAGCAGCATGCCCCGGACTGCCGGGACCAGATCCCGGTCTCCTGTTCCCACAGCACGTTGTCGACGACCCCGTCGAAAAACGAGTTAACCAAACCTCACCCAGTCCAACAGACCAAACCAAAACCTAAAAGCTCGACGAACTTACCCAGACCCATCGCCGTCGGGGGGCTCGGCAGGCACGTCCCTGCCTTGCGCGCCACCAGCGTCTCCGCCGCCAACGGCCTCCCCTGCACCTTCTACATCTCGCGCCCCTTCAGCGGCAGGCCTCTCCTGCTCCTCCTCTTCTTCCTTCTCTCCTGCCATTCGGCCTGCCGAGGCCACCGCCCTGGCACGCAAACGGAGCTGAATCGGCGTCGACGGCACCAGCCGCTGCCATCTTCGCCACCACGCGGTAAGGAGGACTGGGAGGTCGCGCCGATGGGCAGTGAGGGCGAGGCCCTGACATGGATGAGAGGAGAGGTGGTGGCGACACGAAAATAGGGGAGACGAGAGATCCGATCATCTCCAGCAGCCACATCTACACCACACGACCCCTAAATCCGCCATCTCTCCATCTTCCCCAGCTCCCCACACTACGCGGCCGGCCGATTTGAGCGGAGCCAGCGCCTCTCCCGCTGGCGACGCCCTGCTTTGCACGGCCGCTTCCCATGGCCATGGATGGGGAGGACGTGCCGATAGGTGGAGGCAAGGAGGGAAAGGTCGCGTGCGTAGGCTAGCTGCCGGGACGCCATGCTGATGACCCATAAGTATATGGCGTCGTGATAATATTTGAGGGAAGTATTTCAACCAAAATTTATTGATTTTCCACAAAGGGAACCAAAGAAAATCTATATCTAAGAGCTGTTAATTCAACCACACTTGGATAGATAACTTGCTTGTAACAATTTATTATTAGTACAGTGATATTATAGCAGTAGTGATAAAGTGATAGTAGTAGTAACAATAACAAGATTGCAGAGTAGCGACAAAAAGCAACAATAGTAATTGTAACAAGGAACGGTAGTAGGAAACATAGGCATGGAAGTAGATAGTGGATTTTGTCAGATGAGATTCATTATGTATCTATCATAATTTAGAGCGATAGCAAACTAGCTCCAATTCATCAATCATATGTAGGAATGCATTCCATAAATAGTGGTACATCCACGATAATAACTTGCAAAACATATTTTATCCTAATTCTCACGGTAGTGGCATCCTAATAGAAATTAGCGTAATTAATACACCCATTTTAATAGAGAATTGAATAAAAGCATTAACATAAGTTGAATACATGTACTCCTCAAGGTAAAGTCATCCCCGTTGATATCCGATTTGTTGTCATATTGGGATCTATGATCAAGAACACAATCATATTCATGAAAATCTAGAGAGTTCAGATCTGAAATCATGGCACCGAGGCCCTAGTGCAAGCATTAAACAATCAAAGTCACAACAACATAAATCTTAGAAAATAGTGGATAACATGCATCAATGCATTAGATGTCCTACGAAATTTGAAATAATTTGTTATTGTCGGCTTGGATATTGTTTTACAGGTTATACTAGCTAGTGTTAAGAAACAACTTCGTGGTGTTGTCTCAAGGGGAGAATAGGATGATCCTTCATTGTGTTGGTGTGTCTTTGTGGTAACATCTATCCCTCCTAGTTGACTAGCTTCCCTCCAAGGAATTAAATAACAGCATACCTCCCTATCTTTGGAGATGTGGTATCCCTAAGTATCTACTTGTGGTTATCTAATTTGTCTCTTAGGTTGTACTTATATTTCTTTATGCTTGCATATCTTGATACTTGTTGAAGTTGAATATACTTCTTAGCACTGTTCACCTTTCAAATGGTTAGGAACACTTTCATATTTTGCATTATTGCCTAAAACTGCTAAGTAATAAATAAAATTTGTAATTGTACCTGTTCACCCCCTCCAGGTCCATCTCGATCGTTTCATCCAGATCCGCCAAATTGCCAACATGAAGAGTAGATCAAGTGTCCAACCTAGAACTATGCAATCACATATGGCTTAAACCTCTGGGCATTTAATTTATATACGAATTTGCCTTCCAGGTTTATATGAATAACCCGCTCACAATGTGTGCAAAGACACAAAACATATTAGTAAAATACATAGAACAATCATTGTACTTAATACCGTATTCATAACCTTGTCTCATGAAGCATGAGACAGATGTAATGTTTCAATCCATCATAACAAGTACAAAGCTTCATTACATATCCCAAAGGTAAATTATGTTGTTCTAGCAACTCTTGCCTTATTTCCGGTGCGTATGCCAACTTTTTAGTTCTCCTTAGCCCCTGCATCGAGTTGTAAATCTGGCCAACTAATCCAGTATCATATACCCAAGAACTGCTAGAAAGATAATTTGTATAACATATATAACAAGTGTACATAAAGAAGTGATATTTTCACATTTGTATCGACTTATAAATCTAAATATCTAATCCAGTATCATATACCCAAGAGCTACTAGAAATATAAACAAGATAAATGTGTATACCGTATACAACAAGTGTACTTAGAAGTGTTATTTCCACATTTCTTATCGTGGTCAGCCAGGTACTTGTTGCAATTTCTCTTCTAATGTATGGTTTCCTTGCGATAATAGCACATGGTCTTTGAATCCAGTCCTGACTTTGGCTCACTGGCTGGAGTAAGGATCACATTCTTATCCTTGCCCTTTTACCTTAGCATTTTTCTTCGCCCAAAGACTCGTCTTAAACATGGTAGGATTTTGCACCATCAACACTTGATGTGCACCTTTCTTAATGTCCAGCTCTTCCGTCTTAAGAGTTTCATGAAACTCAGTGAGCTTCTTACCTATGTCATACATATAGTAGTTCAAGACGAACGAGCCATAGCTAGCTAGAAGTGAAGCCAGAATTGTATTTTTGGCAAACTCACAGACTAAAGAGAAGCCTAGCCTTTCCAAAGTCTACATGGAATGAACAATTTTGATCACATGTACGCTCAATGAATCACCCTTTTTCAGCTTATACTCAACAACCTCTGGGCGTTATCTCCCGGTCATTACTTGCGTTTCCAACATACCCTTGAGACTCTCAATCATATCAAAAGCCTCTATTTTCTCGAAGAATTGTGGCAAGCCTGGCTCCATGCATGCAAGAATGAGTCAAATGATTTCAGTCTGACTCATCAATCAGTTACTCCAATGTTTAGAGGTCGTCTACAACACGTTTACCTTCTACACAACCCACCTAATTCTAACCCTTGACACCCCCCCCCCCTCGTATCTATATAAATCAGAGGGTAGGGCTCGTACACTACAGTCTCATGGTAGATCAACATGTACTTTATAATCCACCCCAATTGAATAAAAACACAAGTAGGACTTAGGGTTTTATATACTAGGAGATCTTGAACCTAGGTAAAATCTCTTGTCTCTATTACCATCGCATCTAGAATACTCGCTCGGGACTGCCTACCAAGATCTGTCGGAATCCACTCTGTCACCCACCACTAAATATACTTGCCATGGGATGTTACAAATATTGGGGAGTCAAATTTACTTACATTCTTTGAAATATCACCCTACTTAAAAAATCTACCATGCAAAAGAAGGGTGCATATAAGGGATAAACTTTCACAATTATTTTATACAAGTGCCATACGGTATAACCCTGTTTTGGCAATGGATGGTAATTTCCATCTCTATGTGCATATGTTCCATGGTGATCTCCATCTCCACGCCTCCCATGTCAACCACCAATTATTACAGAAGACACGCTACAGCATTGAAAGTTCTTTGCTTCAACATCCTTCAGAATATTGGTAAGAGATCTTGCATCCCGAGCTTTACACAGTTTACCACGATCTTCACACTGCAGAGATCATTTTAGTAATAACATATGTTCAGTCTATTCATTTGTTTTGAAGTATATGTATATATTGATGGCAATATTTAAATGCAAATTACGGCATCTCCGAAGCCATGCCACAAAACACCCACAAACGTCCAGACCGACGTGTCCGTATCAACTTTGACATCCAATATGATGCCGTGCATATGCATGCATGTCCAAATTCCCGCAAACTAGAAGCAAACCTGCGGTGGTGTTCGGACATCCGCTAGAAAATCAAAAGCCACCACGTACCGCACGTCTGCTGCTCTTTGGCATAAGGAGAACAACTTCGTGATTATATCATTGTATAATCATGCTATATTGCGTATATTGCGGAAGGCTGCGGCCATTGATGTGTTGTTTGGCAGAGGAGCGAGAATATTATATCATTTATTGTTAGCTATTTGGCGGAAGGTAAGGTTGATTTCACTTGGCAGAATGTTGATTTTAGGTATGTGGTGGAAGGTTGCCATTTTTGTTGAGTAATAGAGGCAGATGTTTTAACATCTGGTTGAATGAAACGCTCTCGTACCCCGTGTCCACGGATGGATAGTGAGTCTGTTTTGTGGCACCGCATTGAAGATGCCCGAAGAGGGCAGTAAAAACAGACATGTTTAGTTTGCAAATTCTAAGATCAAAAGCCTAACCTTGTCCAGCCGTAAAGCACAGTCCTTCAGCTCGTCAGTTGTAAAATCATTCTTGTGAATCACCTGAAGGACCTTAAGCAGGTGTTGCTGGAGACTCTCTGAACAGTGCTCCTCGAGGTTATGTTCAGGGAACGAAGAATCACAGCCGAAAGGACACTTCATGGGCCTCATGGGGCAGACAGTGACACAATGTCTATCCATATCACGCCTCAGAAGCCGTTTCTCGCAGTTCTGCTCACATTGAAGGATCTTGAAAATGCAAGCGGCATCATGATTCTGCATGCAACGAACAGAGACTTTCGCCCGGCATCCCTCGTTTGGGCAAGTGACAGGCCTGAAGCTACACTGTGCCTTGTGAACATCAAGACGTCCCTCGTTTTTATACTTCTCAGGGCAGTGGAACTTGGTTTTGATGTCCACATTCCTGAGGAGGACCTCGGCGACCGCTTCTCTCCTCTCTAACGGCCAGAACCGGGTCATCTCCATTTCTTGGACAAAGTCATCGATCTTGTCTTCGCGGCTGTCGCTCAGCAACCACCCAGAGACATGGCCAATGATGTTCCTTTTCGTGCGGCTGAAATCGTCCATGAAGATTGACACGATCTCGTACGGGTCGTCCGACATTTCATTCTCACCGTTTTGTTCCGCCGCCTCAGTATCGGCTATGAACGTTTCACTTCTCTGCGTGATGCAGTCCACCATTTCTTTCCTGAGGTCAACAGCAACATCGGATGGGCTCCTGAACAGATCGCCGGTTGTGCCGTCGACACAGACCGCAGCCAAGCCAGGGAGCAAGAACTGCGCTAGTTTGTACACTGCTTCGGAATCGCAAAACGGGCACCGGAGAAGCTCACCTTCGTCCCTCACCGGTCCAGGATCAGCAACCGGGAGATCCATTTCGCCCTTAGATCCAACACCTGCAAACACATATGTCAAGCATTATAGCTGATGTTGTCATAACTTGAAATTACCATCAGTCACTTAAAGTTGACAAACAACGTAATTCATTCTGATATGTGTTGCTGACCTTCATCCTTTGTTGATCCGGGATCGGCAACTGGAGGAGGGTCCATTTCAACTTGCGATCAACTTATTATGGGGGACATGATCTCCCTGTTAATCTCGAAAAAAGGACCATGAACAAGAGGGAGGAAAAGGCAGAGTTTGGAATGTTCCTATAATTAGCCAGCCAGGGATTGACATCTCTATTATTAAACTGACGAAGAGGGTGAAAAAGAGGCAACGTGTTTAGCATGTTCCTATTGTTCACCAGCCAGTTTATCGTGTAGACTTTATGAGATCAGATAAATGCTACACCACTCGCTCAGCACAATACAAAGAATAGCAATTCACAAGCCCATCGTCCCTGCTTAAGCCATGGACAGAGCATAACGATATGCCAGAAAAATTGTACTAGATACTACAAGGTGTTGCAATGCAGACCGACCCTTTTAGGCGGCAACATCCTAGCTAGCAATGTGGTGGATCAGAATGCTCAGGAATACAGATCGAGGCAGCGATCTTTCCTGGGTGTATACATGTCACAAACCTGGATCTGGTGGTAACAGATCGATACACTAGACACCACCACTCAAATCACTCGAATCAACAGGAATTGAACTGGATAATGATTGTTTATGGCTACAATCGAACCATAAGTTGCTGGGTACATGAAGAATCTGGGATGGGAGGAGCACATAATTAGGGGCACGCAGCAGTAGCAAGCAGGAGGAAGTGTAATGATTTGTGGAAAGCGTGAACCCTTCGTCTGGGCCGCCTGTGTATATATTGGAAGGTTCCCATGGCTTACAAGATTTGGAAGATCGCTAGGACTCTTTCAGATTACATCGAGAGAAGGAGAGACCGAGAGAGATTACAATGAAAAGAAGAGGCAGAAGTAGAAACGAGATACATGAGTAAATCAAAGTCTCTACGCAGCTATTCTAACATCCTCCCTCAATCCAAACCCAGGAGACAACATCTAGGTTTAGATTGTGCTTGAACTCATCCAGTCTCCTTTTTGTAAGTGGTTTAGTGAAGCCATTAGCAAGTTGATCTCTTGTGGGAATAAATCTGATGTCAAGTAGCTTACGTGCTACTCTTTCTCTCACAAAGTGAAAATCAACTTCTATATGTTTAGTACGTGCATGAAAAACAGGATTCGTTGAAAGGTAGGTTGCACCAATGTTATCACACCATAACCTTGCAGCTTGTGGAGCTTTCATTCCTAGTTCATATAGAAGAGTCTGAATCCACATGACTTCTGCAGTTGCATTAGCAAGTGCCTTATATTCTGCCTCGGTACTGGATCTTGAGACAGTAGCCTATTTCCTTACACTCCATGATACGAGATTTGATCCCAGGAATACAGCAAATCCACCTGTGGACCTTTTATCATCAGCACACCCTCCCCAATCTGCATCAAAATATGCACTGACAAGCATAGATGGTGACTTAGTAATTTTGATTCCAAGTCCCACTGTAAACTTGAGATACCTCAAAATTCTCTTAACTGCAGTCCAGTGAACTGTACTTGGTGCATGCAAATATTGACATACCTTATTAACAGAATATGATATATCTGGTCTGGTTAAAGTCAAATACTGTAATGCACCAATAATACTTCTATAATTTGTTGCATCATATGTTCCAAGTAACTGTCCTCCCTCAACTGTAAGTTTTTCTGACGTAGAAAGAGGTGTACTTACAGGTTTACAGTGTTCCAGTCCTACTCTTTTAAGAATATCCGTGGTGTATTTTTCCTGTGTCAAAAGTATTCCATCCTTGATCTGTTTCACTTCTATGCAAAAAAAGTAGTGAAGATTACCCAGATCCTTGAGTGCAAACTCAACATTGAGATCATTAAGCCGACATGTGGTAGCTTCTGAACTGGAACTTGCAATAATAATGTCATCAACATAAACAAAAACAAACATAGAAGTGTTGCCTTTATTATAAAAGAACAACGAGGTATCCGCCTTGCTTGGAGTAAAGCCAAGTTGTTGTAACTGAGTGCTCAACTTGGAATAACATGCTCTTGGGGCCTGTTTTAAACCATACAGAACTTTATCCAACTTACAAACATAATGTGGTGTGCCTCTATTTTCATATCCTGGTGTTTTCCGCATGAACACTTCTTCCTCAAGAACACCATAAAGAAACATGTACATCTAGCCGTCGTAGATGCCACCCTCTGAAAATAGCAATAGATAACACAAGTCTAATAGTAGCTGCTTTAACAATAGGGCTAAAGGTATCTTCATAATCAATTTCAAACCTTTGCTTGAAACCTTTTGTAACCAGTCTAGCTTTGTATCTATCTATACTTCCATCTGATTTCTTTTTGATCTTCTAGACCCATGTGCAGTCAATCAAATTTTTTCCTTTTCTGGTTGTACTAGGTGCCAAGTTTTATTTCTCATCAGAGCTTTATATTCGCTATCCATAGCATTTTTCCATTCTTTGTGAGCAAGAGCTTCATTCCAATGAGTTCACCCGTACTAGCAAGAAAAGCTCGTTTATGAAAGTCATACCTTATTGTACCATCTTTATACTCTTTTGGCTTGAACACTCCAAATTTTGATCTGGTATCGCGCTGGGATTTTTTGGATGCTACATGATCAAGCATAGATTCGGTAGGATCAGGAATAGTCACAGAAAATCCCACCGAATCTTCCTCGACTACCTCGCCAGATAGTTTCGGATCCGACGCAAACTGCGGCTCGAGGCTGGTTTGTCTCGCAGGTGATGCGCCAATAGTGGAGTTCCACACGGCGTCCTCCGGCATTGCTGAACCAGGTGAGTGGGCCGATGCACTGTTGGCGGGACCTGCTGCAGACCGGTTGTCGACCACCCGCCTATCCTGCTCACAAGTGGCATGCGCAGACGGGCTGGATGGCGCGGTGGGCTCCGAGTCTGGTTCGCGGTCGGCCAGAGGCTCTGGGCCCGTACCAGCCTTGCCACTTGGCATAGTAGCAGATGTCGTAGAGTTCCTGACGGCGTAATCATCCTCGACTGGCGCACCTCTTCTGGAACTGACATGCTGCAGCAAATCAACCTGGGATACAACACTATCTCTCTTGTTATTTTCTGCACACATAAAATCATACTGACTTTCTGCACTTTTTGTGTTAGAATCCAAATTTTCTTTGGAACAAAACATATGACCATCTTCTAGTAATGCACCCCCATGATCAGAAGTTTTCAAAGGATCATTTAGAAGTGCATTTTCAGCACGAAGGAGGGCTCCGGCATTGGGATGAAGTTTTGCAAAACAAAAAATATTTTCTTCAAAGACAACATCCCGGGAGATATAGATGCGGCCAGTTGAGACTTCGAGGCATTTGTAGCCTTTGTGAAGATTGCTATAGCCAAGAAAGACACATTGAGTATAGCAAAACTCATGTTTATGACGATTGTAAGGTCAAAGATTAGGATAACAGGCACATCCAAAAACTTTGAGAGAGTCATAATCTGGTTTTTGATGAAGCAATCGTTCTAAGGGAGTTGTATTCCCAATAACCTTACTAGTTAGACGATTGATAAGATAAGTGGCGGCAATGAAGGCCTCATCCCAGTATTTAAGAGGCATGGAAGCATGGGCAAGAAGATAGAGCCCTACTTCAATGATATGACGGTGTTTTCGTTCAGCAGAACCTTTTTCTTGGTGTGCATGTGGACAGGAAACATGATGTTCAATGCCTATGCTCTGGAAAAAAGAGTTGATTTTTCATACTCTCCTCCCCAATCACTTTGAACAGTGATGATTTTCTTGTTAAATTGCCATTCAACAAGTTTTTGAAACTCTTGGAAGATTGAGAAAACTTCGGATTTAAACTTAAGTAAGTATATCCAGGTAAACTTGCTATAGTCATCAATGAAACTGACATAGTATGTCTTTCTTCCAAAAGAATCTCGGGCATGGCCCCAAACATCACTAAATATTAATTGCAAAGGAGCATGAGACACACTAAAAGACTTGGGATAGGGAAGTTGATGGCTCTTAGCACATTGGCAAGCATCACAAACATACTCTTGACTCTTAGTACTAGATAATTGAAGATTGCCTTTATTAAAAATTTGATCAACTATTTTAAACAAAGGATGTCCTAATCTTTGATGCCACCTCTCTAAAGAAGGCTTGACGACGGAGTAAACTTGACGATGATGGTTGCGACTGAAAACTCTTGATGTGATAAGATACAGACCACCAATGCATCTACCGTGATAGAGGAGCTCCCTCGTTGCCCGATCCTTAATGAAAAAAAATACTTGGGATGAGTTTCAAAGAAAACATTATTATTAGATGATAAAAGAGACATGGAAGCAAGATTTTTGCTGGCTTGAGGGACATGAAGAACATCTTTAAGGAGAAGATAATGTTTAGAAGTAGGGCAATTAATAGAAGATTGACCAATGTGATGTATATCCATACCTCCACCACTTACAGTTGTGTTAATTTGATCATTGCCATAGTATCTTTCTCGATCTGCAAGTTTCTCCAACTCGCTAGTGACGTGATCTGTGACTTTGGAGTTAGCATACCAGATTGTATCTCCTCCTTCTTCTTGTTCCCTTGTTGCAGCAGCAGCATGACGTTCATCAGGTACATAATCCTCGTCATAGTGATGCCAGCAGTCTTTCACTTCGTGTCCTGGCTTCTTGTAGAGCTGGCAACGGGGCCTTTAGGAACCACTTGAGAAGAGTGGGCCAGAGTTGTTGGCGCGCCCACGCCCACTATGGTTGCCATTGCCACGACCGCGCCCTTGCTGGTGTCTGCGGTGACCACGGTCGTGACCATTGCCAAGACCACGAGAGATAGAATTGACTGAGGATTGGCGAGCATTTGTACCTTGCAACGGAGTCTTGCGGGCTTCGAAACTCAACAGCTGGTTGTAGAGTTCTTGAGTGGACACCGGTTCGACGTGCGCAGCGAGTGCTGGGACCACCAGATTGTATTCGATGTCCAATCCCTTGAGCACAAAGGAGGTGACTTTTACACCAGATAGAGGAGATCCGGTGCAGGCGATTTCATCAGCTAGAGCCTTTATCTTGGCAAGGTACTCGGGCATACCCGTGTTCCCTTTGTGCAGGTTGGCGAGGGCGATGCGGGTGTTGATGATCTGTGCTTGCGCTTGCGCAGCAAAGGAGGCATGGATGGCACTCCACACCTCGCCCGACGTCTGTAGAGTAGCGACTTGCGCAAGAACCTCACGTGATAGAGATCTCATAAGATATCCTTGTACCTGTTGCTGCTGAGCGTACCAGATCGACCGTGCGTAGTTAAAGACCTGCTCTTCTTTTCCATCGTTGACGATGGTGATTGTAGCAGGGGGCGCCGGACTTGTGGCGTCAAGGAAGTGTTCCATCTGTGCCCCCTTTATTTTGGGTAGCACGATGGCCTTCCAGAGGAGGAAATTCGTCCTCGTGAGCTTCTCCGATGGAGGCGGGCCGAGAGAGATGGAGCTACTGGATGTTGAGGAAGACGTGAAAGTGAATATTGCGGTTTGGGTGGATAGGGCACTCACGGTGGATCCGGCGAGGGCGGCGGTGATGGAAGCAGCAGTGGAGGTAGCAGTGCTGGCGGTGGTGCTTGCCATCTTTCTCTCTGCGGCAGGTAGTTCTTCTCGATCTAAACTAGATGCGATGAGGATTGGCTCTAATTACCATGTAATGATTTGTGAAAAGCGTGAACCCTTCATCTGGGCCGCCTGTGTATATATTGGAAGGTTTCGTGGCTTACAAGATTTGGAAGATCGGTAGGACGCTTCCAGATTACATCGAGAGAAGGAGAGACCGAGAGAGATTACAATGAAAAGAAGAAACAGAAGTAGAAATGAGATACATGAGTAAATCGAAGTCTCTATGCAGCTATTCTAACGGGAAGGTGCTAGCCTGGTCACGAGGGGAAGGAGCGAGTCGAGGAAAAAGATGAAGCCAGTCTTCTTCTTTCTTTAGTCTAAACACGCTCCACTTTATTGATTAAGTAAAAGGTTCATAGGGATACAACATATAGGAGGATTAAGGAGCCACAAATGGTGTCCTAAAGAAAGTCCTAAAGCATGTTTAGCGAGGCTATGTGCCTTAACATTAGATTCTCTTCCTTCGAAGATGGAGGAACATCTTTGCTATCTGCTTAGATGTGGCAATCTCCTTGACGATGCCTGCCTGCAATCTGTTAGATGTGTATAGTCCCTTTTCGGTTTATCCTCATTGTATAAAGGGTTTCTTGCACTTTATCTCACATATATATGTATTGGCCTCTGACCCTTCTGTGAATGTACTTGCTCATTATCCAACACAATCCACCTGTGCCTTGATGTATATTATCAACTACACCCTTGCAGTCTGACACCACAATCATATCTGTGAGCGAAAGAATAGCACACCACTTGCACATCCATTGCAAGTGCCACGTCCTCACAGAACGCCATCGCCTCTAGTGTAGTTGGATCAATACTACCTGCACATTTAATAGCCGACGCTCCCAGGAACTTTCCAGCTGAATCACGTTTAATAGGAGAGGGAGGAAAAGACAGAGTTTAGAATGGTCCTATAATTAGCCGGCCAGGCATCGGTCATTGCTGGGTGCATACGTGCCACAGCTCTGGATGAGGTGGTAACATTTTGATACACACCACCACTCAATCACTCGAATCAACAGTAGTTGAACTGGATAATGATTGTTTGTGGCTGCAATCAAACCAGGAGTAGCTAGGTACAGGAGGGAATTTGGGATGGGAGGAGCAGAATTATGGGTAGGCAACATCAGCAAGAAGGAGGAAGGAGCGAGTCAACGAAGAAGGAAGCTTTTAAGTTGCGCCTTTTTCTTTAAATCACCTAAGTGGCGCCTTATTATTATTATTTTTTTGCGGGTGACCTAAATGGCGCCTTAAGAGTCTTGAAGGGACTACCGACACCCACGTGCCGCGGCCCTTGGTGGGCATGTGATTGAACGTCTATTATTTGCATTGGTAAACTAAAATATTAGCAAGTTTTAATATTCAATTGCCGTGATTTACCATTCATCTTTTTTGTTTTTTGAGGGAACATTCATCTTCTTGTTAAGCATTTATTTGGTACATAAGAATTTATTGACTTACCAAAAATTATTTAGGAGAATGATCAGAGATGGTAAGAATTTATTAACACATCAAAGAATATTAATATTTAGAAGAAAAATCAGAGATGGAAGGAAGAAATCAAACTTAACAAGGGAAGGGGGGAAATATATATAGAGAGGCTCGTCGACGAAGGTGAAACAAGAACCTTGCCTTCTTTTTAATTAAGTAGAGATAAAATAGAAACCCACAAGTTTTTTTTAAAACGAAAAAGACTCACAAGTTCTCTTTTTTTTGAGACAAAGAAGTCTCACAAGTGGCGGACCTGAAGTTACACGGTTAACTGACGGATCTCTCTTCTAATGGCTCTGTTCTAGAGCAGGTGAAAGAAGTTTTGAGTGAGTTTCAGGAGTTTAGGGTCAAGATCGACTTTTCTTTAGTTGTTGTTGGGTCAAGATCAATCGCTAATCCATGAATCTGCGATTAGGGCATCGATCGGGTCACCTCGTCGGCGCCGCCGCCATGTAGCGGTGGGGGGGGGGGGGGGGGGGGGCAGACCGCATCAGCGCCCTCGCCGACGATCTGCTCCACCTGGTCCTCGCCCGCCTCCGCTGCGTCCGCACCGCCGCGCGCGCCAGCGTCCTCTCCAGCCGGTGGAGCGGCCTCTGGACCCGCCTCCCGTCGTTCGTCTTCCGCGACGTCGCCTTGCCCGGCCTCGCAGCGGTTCTCGACCGCGTGGCATCCGACAACGTGGTGTCCCTCCTCGACATTGGCGTCCCCCAGCTAAACTATTCGCCCGGCTGGGCGGCGCCGCAGGGTACCGTCACCTCGTTGCTGTGCGCCGCCGCACGGCTTTCGCCGGAGCGGCTCTTCCTCGCCCTCCCGTGGGACGCGGCCGCGCCGCACGAGATGGTCGAGCTGCCGCGGTTCGAGCGCGCCACGTCCATCTCGCTCTCCACGCCCTCCTTGGTGATCCTCCGCGCGCGGGCTGTGGACGAACTCTCGGCGCTTACAACACTCATACTCTCCGGCTGCACCGCCGACGCCCTCGACGACCTGGTCCCCCGCTGCCCGCGCCTGCGCGTGCTCAGGTTCTCCGGCACAGTTACCGTCTATACTGGCATCTATGTCGACACCATCACGGTCAGCTCGCGGTCGCTACAGGAGCTCGTGGTCGAGGTGAAGGGCCACACAAGCGTATGCGGCATCGTGGTCGCAACACCCATGCTGGAGCAACTAACCGTGTCCTCCCGCGTCAGAGACAACCTCCGCGTCTCCCTCCTGGCGCCCATGGCGGACAATGTCTCATGGCATTGCAGTTACCGCGGCAATTCCATTGGGTTGGGAAGCTGGACACTTGAGAGTAAGCTTGGTGATGCCGCCGCCGGCGAGACGACAACCCCTGTGCTGCAGATACAACTTTTCAAGGTTGGTTTGTCACCTCATCTCTAGCTTGAGTCCCTTATACATTGATTGACACTGAGTACGTAGTTTTATGATCGATCGATGGAACTATATATATATTTCCTCGATTCTGCACTGCTTGTGCAGCATAGGTACCTTTTCTCGGATTGGTTGTGGATGCAAGATACCTTAGCGCGTCAAGTGGAGAAGCATCTGCAGATGCAGCTTGCTGTGGATTTATCTTTCTTTGATTTGGAGCTGTATCTTGCACCTTTGGGCCATGTCTATGGAGCACGCGCGTTTTTCTTCCATGCATAGGATTCGTACCGCCATACATAGGCTCAAGGTTGTCCTGCCAGAACCCAAGTTACACACGGTAAGTTTGTGATTTATCCTCTCAGCTGTAATACTACTTGTTCTAAAGATCACTTGTTTTCACATTGTACATATATGGTGATTCTTGCTTATGCGCCAGTTTATTATTCATAGGACAAAGTGAAATGCGAAGCAGAATATTGCGGCTGCGAGCCCAACGACCGGACAAGCCAAACTATCACCTTGCCGGAGCTTGAAGAAGTGGAAATCGACGGTTTTCAAGGTGACGACCACGAGTTTGACTTCCTCGAACATCTATTAGGATGTGCGCCGATGCTTAAAAGCGTGATCCTAAGGCGGCCAGATGAGGACACGAGAACTAATAACGCAAAAGTTCACGACTTCTTCATGGTGCATCCTTCCGTGGAATGTCACTATGTTGTATCTTCTGATCATGTATCTGTGGCTCCTAGCAAGCTTCTTGCATAATTTTTGAAAGTTCCATCAAACTTAATCAAACTCATATTTGAGCTCTTTTACGGTGATTGGCGAGTTACGACTTGTAATTTCATGTAACTTCATTTTCGATTTTTTTTCTGACTGTTAGATCTGCGAAATTCATTTAAAGAATTATATTTTTGTAAAAAGGGTATAATGGTAAAGCTGTAATCTCGTCGCTTCTTCCGTTCCGTTCGTCACGTCACCGCACTTTCCTCGCATAGCCGCCGCCGCCCTCTCCGCAGTTCGTATCAAGCAACCGCGCGACGGCCCGATCAAGGCAAGCACCACCAGTCCGCCTCCCTGGTTTCGCTCCTGCCGCCAGGGATCCGACCCTCCGCCGGGAACTGCAAACCCTCCGCTGCGGCACGTCGAGCCCGCCGAAGCGTCCCCTGCCCACCGCCCCCTGCAGCGCCTCCCACCGTCGAGCTGCCGGTGAAGGCCAGCAACGCCGGCCACCAGTCTGTAGGCAGGTAGCGACCACCCCAAGCGCGGGTCAATCTGAATCAGTTTGCAGTATTAGCTCTGCTCTTTCTGAATCTTTTTTGCTTCGTTCAATGTCCTGCAATGTAACCGTCTTCTCATCTTATCCTTGTTTGTTGTATAACCCGGAAATACAGTCACCACTCACCAGCCACTCTCACATACGTCCTCAAGGTAATATACTACTTGCTTTTGAGCATTACTGCAGTAGCATTCTAGAACATTTTTGGGATCAATACCATTTACTACTTTGGTATACGGTTGGATGTCAACTTGACTTTTTTTAATGAAAAATAGATATGCATAACCATTCGAAAGGCCTCATTCCAGGGCATGAACTCTGAATAGAGAGTGCAATATGACAACAGTATGACAGCAAATAAGGCTACCTTAGCCGTGTTCTTGACTGTGAGGGTTAAATAATATGCAGAGGAGATACTCTGTAGTGCAAGGTGGAGACCACTGCAGCAAGCAAATGTTAATGATGGATAGCCCTCAAAGATTATGGATTTAAACAAGGAAAGGTCCAATAATAAAAGGAAAAAATCAGACGCTGATATTCTAGAACAAGATGTTATGGAACATTCAGTATCTAATTCTTGCTTTCCGTTGTTCAACAATATTATTTTCATGCTTTTTTATAGCTAACAGATTTGCAATCTGTACTAGATTCAGGAAGCAATTTATTTGGATGGCATAGCTTGTAGTAGCACACCTCAGGTATTTTAGTTTCTCATATTTTTTATTCTTAGTGTCATTTTGTGACTTTATTTGGAGCTGGGATCATTTGACTTGGCCATAGCTACTAGCAACATAAATCTAACCCCAACAGTTGCAATACCATATGAAGGTTCATCGACAATGGTTATGCCTCCAATTATGGGAGAATATACAAGTATGCTGTTTCAAGTTCAGCAAGGATCGGCTGTAGTGTTCAGTCTTGCAGAATTACACTTTGATGTAATTGGAGGGCTCAAGAATACGATGGATCAGATTTAGACATGATTTATGTAATGGAAGATGGTGGATGCAATATTTTTCTATGCACTTGGCAATGTAATAATTGAAAGGCACTCGAGCACTAGCGTAAACAAATCTTTGTTTTTATCTTCTGTTTTTTCCCTAAAGTGCTAGAACTGATACAGAGTTGTTATATATTTGCAATTTCCGTGGATGTGTGCATGCACATTGCTGCTAGCTAATCCCCATGATTGATAGCTTCCATAGTTTGTCTCGAACCTCTACTATGCAAACGATACTTCTTCTTCTTGGACGAAAACTGGACGTTGATGAATCCAATGGCGTGCCACAGTTTTGCTCATATGCATAGACGGTTTGATTAGCAGTGTTCTGCATGAATCGGCCACCATATGTCGTCTGCATAGAAGCACTCCTGTCAATCTTGCCTAAACTGAGAGCAGCCTGATAATCTTTACTATTTGTCATTCTCAACAACCAATGCAGAACAGTAGTACAAAAAGATGTATGTTTTCATCGGACAGATTTCTTATTCATGATTCTAGTTGGAACAGTATGATCACAAGATACAAATCACGCAGCCTTTACCATGCTTAACTTTCGAGAACTGAAACCTTGTATATTGATTTTATTGATATAAGGTCAGTTTACAACCACACATATTCATATAATGAGAAGTTCATGTTACAGTTGATATAAAGTCAGTTTACAACCGCAAAAATTGATATAAGGTCAGTTTACAATCAACAAAAAGTACATACGAAATTTCTGTTTGAAAGCTGCACATTCCAGTTTCTTCTCTTCCAGTTACACTTGCAAAATTTGCAACCTTGTCTCTTTTGATTTGGTTAAACTGCACTTTGTATTTTTTGTCGGATTGCATAGAGAATACTAGGCTGGAGTGTCTAACTGTCTATAGCCCTCTTCCTGCAAAACTGAACAAAATTTAGAGTTTTGCACAAAATTTAGAGACTTGCACAAAATTCAGAACAAGAGGATACAGAACTGCTAAGCTACCAAGTTCAGCGTTGTAGCTCGTCGATCTGATCCAGCTGGTCAGGGCTGAGATCATCGAGATTGCCCGACCGCACACTCAGGAGCAGGTGGACCAGCGTCGTCGCCTACCACATGACGATTCAGTACTCGCGCTGGGCTCCATGGGGCTCGACCATGACGCTACCAGCATCCATACGAGGAAGCCGCCGCACCACCTCAGAGGAGCCGGCTGTAACATACAAAAGGTGATAAGCTACGGTGGTTGCGAGATATACGTAAATTTCTTCCAGGTCTGTGTGAACTATGTGGTACAAGCCCAGGAACTAATTGGCATTTGCCACAAATAATACGAGGGGAATGAATTAGCACGTAGGTTCTCTAATGCACAATACAACCAGCAAGTGATGTTCCAATGAACTGTAGCATGTTCAGTATTACCTACTGAATGAAATATGTAATCAAAAGCACCGGCATGAGCTCCTTAATGAGAAGGGGCAAGATACCTTTTTACTCCAGTGAGTTTCAGGTGAGCTCCTCCACTGGTCCTAATCAACACAAGAAAAGAAAAGAAAATGTCAAGAACTCCTCCATTGCATTATATGACATTAAGTTGTAGGTAGTAACAACTATGAGAAGTTTGCGAATAAATATACCAAATTTTATAAGTTTGTTAATGAAGCGCATTTTCCATCTCTGTGAACATCATAATTATTCTAAATCTCATAGTAATTTAATATCTGGATGTATTTTAACAAATTATATAGCTGTCAACAGCTTTCATACTTGGAAAATGAAAATAATGAACTCCAAGAGAACTTGAAATTTCTGAACCTTCCACTTTCAGTCGATGATGGGCTGGCTCGCTGAAACAAAACAAAAGGCATGCAAGTATAACCTTGACTAGACTCGATCCTGAATATCTTGTACATCTATGAGTAGAAGCAAACTAAACTTCACCAGTTTCCTACTGAAAGTTTAAACTTATGTATGTCAGAGTGCCTGGTGAGTGCTGACCATGTATTTTCGGGTTATATACAGAAAATAAGGGTAAGATAAGAAGACAGCATGTTGCAGGACACTGAACAGAGCAAAAAGATTCAGATAAAGAGCAGAGCAAATACACAAAGATTCAGATTGAGCCACATGCTGTTGGTGGTGGTGTGTGTGTGTTTGGGGGGGGGGGGGGGGGGGGGGGGGGGACGCTATCCACGGGCGGCACCGGCTGCTCGACGGAGAGCTGCAGGGGGCGGTGGGGCAGGGAGGCTTCGGGCGGGATCGGTGCGCCGCAGCGGAGGGTTTCCGTTTCCTAGCGCTGGGTTGGAACCTCGTGTCAGGAGCGAGACCAGGGAGGCGGGCCGGTGGTTGCTTCCTAGATGGGACCGATGCAGGATCGGCGAGAAGGGCGGCGGTGGCAGCCATGCGACGGGATTCATCTTCTTGGGGACAGGGACGGCTGAGGAAACTGTAGTAAGGAACGGAACATGACGATGTTGCCATGGGCAATTTTCGAAGGATGACGGATCTACCCTTTGAAAAACTAATTGGTCCCATCAAATTTTTGTACCGGTCCCAGCCAGAAAACACATGACAACCATACCCTATAAATCTCGAGAAGACACCATTTCAAACCTCATATCGTTGCAGCCATAAAACGCTGATCTCATCTCACACAAATGCACATGAGGTTGTGTAGGGAATAAAAATCGAATAGAACCCCCTGCAATATGCAGCCGGCTAGATGGTCGGTGGTGTACTGGTTAGGGTAGGATTGCCGTAAAAGACTAATCCATGCTGGCAATAACAGAGAATCTGATATAATATAAAATAAAACAATCAACGCAAGAAGGGAAAACCAACCAAGAACAACAATCCCATCATATAAACATTGCCGCACAACATAGGCAAAACATACAGTTTCCTCACATCGTCACATCGCATAAACAACAATCCCATCACATAAACATTGCCGCACATCGTCATGTTCCGTTCCTTACTACAGTTTCCTCAGCCGCACAACATCGTCATGTTCGAAAATTGCACGCGCGCGCGCGCACACACACACACGAATCCACACACGACTCATCCGCAATACCAAAAATTCGTGCAGGAGAGCGTAACACCTCCGACAACCACATTGTCGGCAACCATCAAGTCCGTGCGGGAGGCACGGAGCTCTTCAACTAATCCCCTCCCGACATCGGTAGTGCTCTCTCCGACAACAACGTTCTCGGGGGCCTACGATTGGGAGGCAATGAAGACCCGGGTGTGGGAGAGCCACACCTCGACAACCAGATCCCCCGCGAAGCTGGTGAAGCCCGTGCAAGTTGGCACGAAAATCGCGGCCCAAACATCCTTAGGACCCGACAAGCCCGTGCAAGTTGGCACGGCAACGGTGTCCCCGACAACCTCGAGACCTGAAAAGCCCGTGCAGGAGGCACGACGCTCTCTGGCCGGGCACATTGCGACCCTGGCGCACTCGGGGTCCATCGAGTCCGTGCAGGAGGCATGAAACTCACTGGTCGGGGATTACCCGACCATAATGTAGGCGACCGTTGAATCCATGCAGGAGGCACGAAGCTCTCTGATCGGCCACAACCCAACCACTGCAACCCCGGGCATACCATTACCCATCGGCCACGACGACACCGCATCACTGCATACAAATAAGGTGCGCTCGTTCTCTGTGTCGGTTGCACTCAAGACACTGACTTCCCTCGTCAGGGAGTGGGCTGCATCGAGGCGGAAGTGGGTTGCATCGGGCACGAAGAGTTTCAAGGAGCGGGAGTGGGGCTCCCTGAAGCCTGGCACATCGACTTCCTAGGAGGGGGAGTCGGCCCTCCCAAAGCTGGGAGCGGTGACTTTCCTGGAAGGGAAGTTATTCACCCTGACTGTGACCTCCGGCATAGTGACCCCGAGCAGAGGAGCTACTTGGGCAGTGACTCCGGACGCATCTGCAGCATGCACAAGGGTTTGGGCAGCAGTCATGAGTGCCTTGGCACTGGGAGGATCCATAGCGGGCACGAGGGCTTGGACAATGAGCACAACGACCGCGGGCAGTGCACCCCACAAGCACACCCCAAGGTGGTGTGGCTCAATGATCCCCGGGCACGACCCCGGAAACAGTTGCCCCAAGAAAAGCTCCGGGAACAGCAACCCCAAGAAGTGTGATGTTGGGCAGGGCAGCCCCGAGCACGCCCCAAAGGAAAGCGGCTCCAGGCACAATGACTCCGATGAGGAGGCACGTTGCGAGCTCATTGGCCCCGAGCAGAGCAACCCAAAGTCTCGCGGTAGTATCCGATTCCAGGAGCCGTGCAACAAGGTCAGGATCGTTAACATCCAATCGTTTGACAGAGTTGAGGGGGGTATTGTGAGCTTAAACCTTGTCCAAGCATGCCTTGGAAAGCTTTGATAGTAGTAAAAGGCATGTTTAGGTACCAAAGGCTTGTTAGTAGTGAAAAGCTTGTTAGTAGTCAAAGCCTTGGTACTAGTAAATGGCATGTTAGGTAACAAAGTCTTGGTAGTAGTGGTAGTGGTGAAAAGTGTTGGAAATATGCCCTAGAGGCAATAATAAAATAGTTATTATTATATTTCCTTGTTCATGATAATTGTTTATTATCCATGCTATAATTGTATTGACTGGAAACACATTGCATGTGTGGATATATAGACAACACTTTGTCCCTAGTGTGCCTCTAGTAGACTAGCTCGTTGATCAAAGATGGTCAAGGTTTCATAGCCATTGACATGAGATGTCATTTGATAACAGGATCACATCATTAGGAGAATGATGTGATGGACAAGACCCAAAATATAAACATAGCATTTGATCGTGTCAGTTTATTGCTACAGTTTTCTACATGTCAAGTATCTGTTCCTATGACCATGAGATCATGCAACTCACTAACACTGGAGGAGTGCCTTGTGTGTATCAAACGTTGCAACGTAACTGGGTGACTATAAAGGTGCTCTATAGGTATCTTCGAGAGTGTTTTTTGAGTTGGCATCGATCAATATTGGGATTTGTTACTCCGTGTGAGGAAGAAGTGTCTCGGGGCCCACTCAGTAATACAACATCACAACAAGCCTTGCAAGCAATGTGACTAAAGTGTTAGTTACAATATCTTGTGTTACGGAACGAGTAAAGAGACTTGCCGGTAATGAGATTGAACTAGGTATACAGATACCGACGATCGAATCTCAGGCAGGTAACATACCGAAGAACAAAGGGAACGACATACGGGATTAACTGAATCCTTGACACAGAGGTCCGACCGATAAAGATATTCATAGAATATGTAGGAATAAATATGGGCATCCAGGTTGCGCTATTGGTTATTGACCATAGTGGTGACTCGGTCATGTCTACATAGTTCTCGAACCTGTAGGGTCTGCACACTTAAGGTTCGGTGACGTTTCGGTAGTATAGAGTTATGTATGGTGGTGACCTAAGGTTGTTCGGAGTCCCTTATGAGATGCCAGACGTCACGAGGAGCTCCGAAATGGACTTGAGGTAAAGATTGATATATAGGAAGTCATGTTTTGGTCGCCGAAAAAGTTTCGGGCTCATGGGTAGTGTACCGGGAGTGCCGGGAGGGTACCGAGGGACCATCGGGAGGGGTATTTCGACCCAAGAGGCTCCATGGGCTGTGGGAGAAGGTATACCATCCCTTAGTGGGCTGGACCAAGCTCCACAGGAAGCCCATGCGGCTGGGAAGGAAACCCTAAGGTGGGAAGAGAGGCCCAAGTGGGAAAAGGAGGAGTCCTAAACCTACTAGGAGTGGAGGAGGTGGACTCCTCCGCCCACTTCGGCCGAACAAGGGCTGGCTCCCTTGGGAGCCAAGCCTCCTTCCTCCCCTCCTCCTATATATACTAGAGGTTTGAGGGTTTTTTTGAGATAGAAAAACAGCCACGTGCTACCTCTCCTCTAGATCGTAGTTTCTCCTCTAGATCGGTTTCACCGGTGCTTAGGCGAAGCCCTGTTGGAATAGCTCCACCACCATCGCCACAATGTCGTCGTGCTGCCGGAGAACTCGTCTACCTCTCCGCTCCCTCTTGCTGGATCAAGAAGGCGGAGATCGTCATCAAGTTGTATGTGTGCTGAACGCGGAGGTGCCGTCCGTTTGGTGCTAGATCGGGACGGGTCGTGATTGGATCGCGGGACGCTTGGCAATTTGGATCGCGAAGACTTTTGACTACATCAACCGCGTTTCTTAACGTTTCCCGCTTAGTGATCTACAAGGGTATGTAGACCCACTCTCCCTCTCGTAGATTCTCATCACCATGGATAGATCTTGCGTGTGCGAAGGAAATTTTTTGTTTCCCATGCGACGTTCCCCAACAGTGGCATCATGAGCTAGGTCTATGTGTAGATGAGATCTCGAGTAGAACACAAAGGAGTTTGTGCGCGTTGATGGTTGGATTGCTTCCTCCCTTGCTCGTGTTTTGGTTCAGCGGTATTGTGAGATGAAGCGGCCCGGACCAACCTTACTCGTACGCTTACGAGAGACCGGTTCCATCGACGGACGTGTAACTTCGTTGCATAAAGATGGCTGGCGGGTGTCTGTTTCTCCTACTTTAGTTGGATCGGGTTTGACAAAGGCGGTCCTTGAGAATGTTGAAAAGCAACTTAAGTATCACCGTTGTGGTTTTTGCGTAGGTGATAATTGTTCTTGCTAGATACCCGTAGCAGCCACGTAAAAGTTGCAACAACAAATAGAGGGCGCCTAACTTGTTTTTGCAGGGTATGTTGTGATGTGATATGGCCAATTACGTGATGAGATATATGTGATGTATGATATGATCATGTGTTGTATAGAATATCACGACTTGCATGTCGCTGATTACGGCAACCGACAGGAGCCATAGGGTTCTCTTTAATTATTTTCGTTGTTTTTCTTTACTTTATCGCTATGAGTTAGCAATAGTCGTGGAAGCAACAGTCGGCGCGACAACCCCGATGGTGACACGTTGATGGAGATCAAGATGATGGAGATCACGGTTTCATGCCGGTGACAATGGAGATCATGTCGGTGCTTTGGAGATGGAGATCAAAAGCACAAGTTCATGGCCATATCATGTCACTTATGATTTGCATGTGATGTTAATCCTTTTAGGCACCTTGTTTTGCTTAGGACGACGGTAGCATTATAAGGTTATCCCTCTTAAATTACAAGATAAATTGTGTTCTCCCCGAGTGTGCACCGTTGCGAAAGTTCATCGTGTCGAGACACCACGTTATGATCAGGTGTGATAGAATCTACGTTCACATACAACGGGTGCAAGCCAGTGTTGCACGTGCGGAACACTTGGGTTAAACTTGACGAGCCTAGCATGTATAGACATGGCCTCAGAACACAAGAGACCGAAAGGTCGAACATAAGTCATATAGTAGATATGATCAACATGATGATGTTCACCATTGAAACCACCTCAACTCACATGATGATCGGACTTGAGTTGGTGAATTTGGATCATGTATCACTCATATGACCCGAGAGATGTCATTTTGAGTGGGAGCTTTAGTAATTTGATTAACTAAACTCATTATCTTAAACAATAGTCTTATTAACCTTTGCTTATTTATGTTGTAGATCAATGGCTCACGCAGTAGCACCCCTGAATTTTAATGCGTTCCTAGAGAAAGCTAAGTTAAAAGATGATGGAAGTAATTTTGTGCACTGGGCCCGTAATCTGAGGATTATCCTCACGGCTTCCCAGAAGGCATATATCCTTGATGCACCGCTTGGTAACCAACCCGCTGACATGTCATCCGAAGACGTTAAGAACGCTTGGGAGGCACGTTCTGGAGATTACTCAATAGTTCAGTGTGCAATATTGTATGGCTTAGAACCGGGACTTCAAAGACGTGTTGAACGTCATGGAGCATATGAGATGTTCCAGGAGTTGGAGTTTATCTTTAAGAAGAATGCCCGGATCGAGAGGTATGAGACCTTTGATAAGTTCTATGCTTGCAAAATGGAGGAGAACGGGTCTATCAGTGAACATATACTCAGAATGCCTAGGTATTCGACCTGTCTGGCGGAGTTAGGGATGCCCCTTCCGCCGGAGGTGATCACTGACAGAGTTCTTCAATCATTGCCACCTACCTACAAAAGCTTTATGCTGAACTATAATCTTGCACGGGATGAACAAGTGAGTTGCCGAGCTGTTTGTGATGCTGAAAGTCGCTGAGTCTGAAATCAGAAAGAACATCAAGTGTTGATGGTCAATAAAACCACTAGTTTCAAGAAGAATGGAAAGGGGAAGAAGGGTAACTCTAAGAAGAGTGGCAAAGTAGTTTCTCCTCCCGTGAAGAAACCCAAGGCTGGACCCAAGCTAGAAACTGAGTGCTTTCACTGCAAGGGAACTGGTCACTGGAAGCGAAACTGCCCCAAGTATCTGGCAGACAAGAAGGCAGCCAGCAACAAACAAGGTATTTATGATATAAATGTTATTGTGTGTACCTTACTAGCTCTCGTTGTAGTGCCTGGGTATTTGATACCGGTTCGGTAGCTCACATTGGCAACTCAAAGCAGGACCTACGGAATAGATGGAGGCTGGCTAAGGACGAGGTGACGATGCGCGTGGGAAATGGTTCCAAGGTTGATGTGATCGCCATCGACATGCTTTCTCTTTGAATACCATCGGGAATAGTGATGAACCTAAATAATTGTTATTTAGTGCATGCGTTAAGCATGAACATTATATCTGGATCTTGTTTATTGCGAGATGGTTACTCATTTAAATCTAAGAATAATGGTTGTTCTATTTATATGAGTAATATCTTTTATGGTCATGCACCCAATGTGAGGGGTTTATTCATACTGAATCTTGATAGTGATGATACACATGTTCATAACATTGATGCCAAAAGATGTAGAGTTGATAATGATAGTACCACTTTCTTGTGGCACTTTCGTTTGGGTCATATTGGTGTAAAACGCATGAAAAAGCTCCATGCTGATGGACTTTTGGAGTCACTTGATTTTGGATCACTTGACATGTGTGAACCATGCCTCATGGGAAAGATTACTAAAACGCCGTTCTCTGGAACAATGGAACAGGCGAGTGACTTGTTGGAGATCATACATACTGATGTGTGTGGTCCAATGAGCATTGAGGCGCGCGGTGGATATCGTTATTTTCTCACCTTCACTGATGACTTAAGTAGATATGGGCATATTTACTTAATGAAACACAAGTCTAAAACGTTTGAAAAGTTCAAGCAATTTTAGAGTGAAGTTGAGAATCACCGTAACAACAAGATTAAATTCTTGTGATCTGATCGAGGAGGTGAATATCTGAGTTATGATTTTGGCAGTCACTTAAGACTGTGGAATTGTTTCACAGTTGACACCGCCTGGAACACCATAGCGTAATGGTGTGTCCGAATGTCGTAATCAAACCTTATTAGATATGGTGCATTATATGATGTATCTTGCTGATTTGCCACTATCGTTTTGGGGTTATGCATTAGAGACAGCTGCATTCACTTTAAATAGGGCACACCGAAATCCGTTGAGATAATGCCATATGAACTGTGGTTTGGCAAGAACCAAAGTTGTCGTTTCTTAAAGTTTGGGGATGTGATGCTTATGTCAAAAAGCTTCAGCCTGAAAAGCTGGAACCCAAAGCGGAGAAATGCGTCTTCATAAGATACCCAAAAGAGACAGTTGGGTATACCTTCTATCTCACATCCGAAGGCAAAGTATTTGTCGCTAAAAATGGAACATTTCTTGAGAAAGAGTTTCTCTCAAAAGAACTGAGTGGGAGGAAAATAGAACTTGATGAGGTTATTGAACCTTTACTTCAACAAGAGAGTAGCGCAGCGCAGGAAGATGTTTTTGTGGAGCCTACGACAGTTGAAGAGGAAGTAAATGATTGATACGTCCATTTTGCATCATGTTTTCTTGCTGATATTTATAATGTTTTTATCCATAATAATGCTTTTTGGAGTAATTCTAATGCCTTCTCTCTCACAGTTTGCAAGGAACACACCAAAAGGGAGAATTCCGGCAGCTGGAAATCTGGACCTAGAAAAGCTATGTCAGGCTACCTATTATGCACAACTCCAAACAAGCTGAAACTTCACGGAGATTTTCTATGGATTATTTAAGAATTATTGGAGCAAATAACTACCAGAGGGGGCCACCAGGTGGGCACAACCCACCTAGGTGCGCTAGGGAGCCCAGGAGCGCCCTGGTGGGTTGTGCCCTCCTCGGCCCACCTTCGGTGCCCCTCTTCTGGTATATAAGTCATTTTGACCTAGAAACAAATAAGAAGGAGGCTTTCGGGACGAAGCGCCGCCGCCTTGAGGCGGAACTTGGGCAGGAGCACTTTTGCCCTCCGGCAGAGGGATTCCGCTGGGGGAACTTCCCTCCCAGAGGGGGAAATCATCACCATCATCATCACCAACAACTCTCCCATCTTGGGGAGGTCAATCTTCATCAACATCTTCAACAGCACCAACTCCTCTCAAACCCTAGTTCATCTCTTGAGTTCAATCTTGTTACCGGAACTATAGATTGGTGCTTGTGGGTGACTAGTAGTGTTGATTACGTCTTGTAGTTGATCACTATATGGTTTATTTGGTGGAAGATTATATGTTCAGATCCATTATGCTATTTAATACCCCTATGATCTTGAGCATGATTATTATTTGTGAGTAGTCATTTTTGTTCTTGAGGTCACGGGAGAAATCATGTTGCAAGTAATCATGTGAATTTGATATGTGTTCAATATTTTGATAGTATGTATGTTGTGATTCCCTTAGTGGTGTCATGTGAACGTCGACTACATGACACTTCACCATATTTGGGCCTAAGGGAATGCATTGTGGAGTAGCAATTCGATGATGGGTTGTGAGAGTGACAGAAGCTTAAACCCCAGTTTATGCGCTATTCCGTAAGGGACCGATTGGATCCAAAAGTTTAATGCTATGATTAGAATTTATTATTAATACTTTTCTCGTAGTTGCGGATGCTTGCGGGAGGGTTAATCATAAGTAGGAGGTTTCTTCAATCAAGAGCAGCACCTAAGCACCGGTCCACCCACATATCAAATTATCAAAGTACCGAACACGAATTAAACCAACATAATGAAAGTGACTAGATGAAATTCCCGTGTACCCTCAAGAACGCTTTGCTTATCATAAGAGACCACTTTGGCCTGTCCTTTGCCTCAAAAGGATTGGGATACCTTGCTGCACTTTCATTACTATATTCGTTACTTGCTCGTTACAAATTATCTTGCTATCAAACTACTTTGCTACTTACAATTTCAGCACTTGCAGACATTACTTTACTGAAAACTACTTGTCATTTCCTTCTGCTCCTCGTTGGGTTCGACACTCTTACTTATCGAAAAGAGCTACAATTGATCCCCTATACTTGTGGGTCATCAATGATGATGATCATGAAACTTCAGATCAAGTTACTATTGAACCTCATAGGTCGACAAGAGCGCGTACTGCTCCTGAGTGGTACGACAACCCTGTCTTGGAGGTCATGTTGTTAGACAATGATGAACCTACGAGCTATGGAGAAGCGATGATGGGCCCAGATTCCAAGAAATGGTTAGAGGCCATGAAATCCTAGATGGGATCCATGTATGAAAACAAAGTATGGACTTTGGAAGTATTACCTAAAGGGCGAAAGGCCATTCAGAACAAATGGATCTTTAAGAAGAAGAAGGACGCAGACGGTAATGTCACCGTCTATAAGGCTCGACTTGTGGCAAAGGGTTTTTCACAAGTTCAAGGAGTTGACTACGATGAGACCTTCTCACCCGTAGCCATGCTTAAGTCCGTCAGAATCATGTTAGCAATAGATGCATATTTTGACTATGAAGTTTGGCAGATGGATGTCAAAACAGTGTTCCTTAACGGTTTCCTTAAGGAGGAGTTGTATATGATACAACCGGAAGGTTTTGTCGATCCAGAGAATGTTGAAAAGGTTTGCAAACTCTAGCGATCCATCTATGGGTTCGTGCAAGCATCTTGGAGTTGGAATCTATGCTTTGATGAGGTGATCAAAGCGTTCGGGTTTATACAAGTTTACGAAGAAGCTTGTATTTACAAGAAAGTGAGTGGAACCTCTATAGCGTTTCTAATATTATATGTGGATGACATATTGCTGATTGGAAACAATATAGAAATTTTGGAAAGCGTGAAGGAATATTTGAACAAGAGTTTTTCAATGAAGGACCTAGGAGAAGCTTCTTTCATATTGGGCATTAAGATCTATAGAGATAGATCAAGACGCTTAATAGGATTTTCACAAAGCACATACCTTGATAAAGTTTTGAAGAAGTTCAAAATGGATCAGTCCAAGAAGGGGTTCTTGCCTGTGTTACAAGGTGTGAAGTTGAGTAAGACTCAATACCCAGTGACTGCAGAAGATAGAGAGAAGATGAGTGTCATCCCTTATGCTTCAGCCATAGGCTCTATCATGTATGCAATGTTGTGCACAAGATCCGATGTCAGCCTTGCCATAAGTATGGATGGAAGGTTTCAAAGTAATCCTGGAATGGAGCACTGGACTGCGGTCAAGAATATCCTTAAGTACCTGAAAAGGATTAAGGAAATGTTTCTCGTTTATGGAGGTGATCAAGAGCTCATCGTAAAGGGTTACGTCGATTCCGCGGGTGGAACTTCCCTCCCGGAGGGGGAAATCATCGTCATCATCATCACCAACAACTCTGCCATCATGGGGAGGGCAATCTTCATCAACATCTTCAACAGCACCAACTCCTCTCAAACCCTAGTTCATCTCTTGAGTTCAATCTTGTTACCGGAACTATAGATTGGTGCTTGTGGGTGACTAGTAGTGTTGATTACGTCTTGTAGTTGATCACTATATGGTTTATTTGGGGGAAGATTATAAGTTCAGATCCATTATGATATTTAATACCCATCTGGTCTTGAGCATGATTATTATTTGTGAGTAGTTACTTTTGTTCTTGAGATCACGGGAGAAATCATGTTGCAAGCAATCATGTGAATTTGATATGTGTTCTATATTTTGATAGTATGTATGTTGTGATCTCCTTAGTGGTGTCATGTGAACGTCGACTACATGACATTTCTCCATATTTGGGCCTAAGGGAATGCATTGTGGAGTAGCAATTAGATGATGGGTTGCGAGAGTGACAGAAGCTTAAACCCCAGTTTATGCGCTATTCCATAAGGGACCGATTGGATCCAAAAGTTTAATGCTATAGTTAGAATTTATTCTTAATATTTTTCTCGTAGTTGTGGATGCTTGCGGGAGGGTTAATCATAAGTAGGAGGTTTGTTCAAGTAAGAGCAGCACCTAAGCACCAGTCCACCCACATATCAAATTAGCAAAGTACCGAACACGAATTAAACCAACATGATGAAAGTGACTAGATGAAGTTCCCATGTACCCTCAAGAACGCTTTGCTTATCATAAGTGACCGGTTTGGCCTGTCCTTTGCCTCAAAAGGATTGGGCTACCTTTCTGCACTTTTGTTACTATATTCGTTAATTGCTCGTTACAAATTATCTTGCTATCAAACTACTTCGCTACTTACAATTTCAGCACTTGCAGACGTTACCTTACTGAAAACTACTTGTCATTTCCTTCTGCTCCTCGTTGGGTTTGACACTCTTACTTATCGAAAAGAGCTACAATTGATCCCCTATACTTGTGGGTCATCAATGATGATGATCGTGAAACTTCGGATCAAGTTACTATTGAACCTCGTAGGTCGACAAGGGCACGTACTACTCCTGAATGGTACGGTAACCCTGTCTTGGAGGTCATGTTGCTAGACGACGATGAACCTACGAGCTAGGGAGAAGCGATGATGGGCCCAGATTTGAGAAATGGTTAGAGGACATGAATTCCGAGATGGGATCCATGTATGAAAACAAAGTATGGAGTTTGGAAGTATTACCTGAAGGGCGAAAGGTCATTCAGAACAAATGGATCTTTAAGAAGAAGACGGACGCGAACAGTAATGTCACTGTCTATAAGGCTCGACTTGGGGCAAAGGGTCTTTCACAAGTTCAAGGAGTTGACTAAGATGAGACCTTCTCACCCGTAGCGATGCTTAAGTCTGTCAGAATCATGTTAGCAATAGTTGCATATTTCGACTATGCAATTTGGCAGATGGATGTCAAAAAAGCCTTCCTTTATGGTTTCCTTAAGGAGGAGTTATATATGATACAATCGGAAGGTTTTGTCGATCCAGAGAATGTAGACAAAGTTTGTAAACTCCAGCGATCCATCTATGGGTTGGTGCAAGCATCTCGGAGTTGGAATCTGCACTTTGATGAGGTGATCAAAGCATTCGGGTTTATACAAGTTTACGGAGAAGCTTTTATTTACAAGAAAGTGAGTGGGAGCTCTATAACATTTCTAATATTATATGTGGATGACATATTGCTGATTGGAAACAATATAGAAATGTTGGAAAGCGTGAAGGAATATTTGAACAAGAGTTTTTCAATGAAGGACCTAGGAGAAGCTTCTTTCATATTGGGCATTAAGATCTATAGAAATAGATCAAGACGCTTAATAGGACTTTCACAAAGCACATACCTTGATAAAGTTTTGAAGAAGTTCAAAATGGATCAGTCCAAGAAGGGGTTCTTGCCTGTGTTACAAGGTGTGAAGTTGAGTAAGACTCAATGCCCAGTGACTGCAGAAGATAGAGAGAAGATGAGTGTCATCCCCTATGCTTCAGCCATAGGCTCTATCATGTATGCAATGTTGTGCACAATACCCGATGTCAGCCTTGCCATAAGTATGGCCGGAAGGTTTCAAAGTGATCCTGGAATGGAACACTGGACTGCGGTCAAGAATATCCTGAAGTACCTGAAAAGGACTAAGGAAATGTTTCTCGTTTATGGAGGTGATCAAGAGCTCATCGTAAGGGGTTACATCGATGCAAGCTTTGACACTGATCCGTATGACTCTAAGTCGCAAACTGGATACATATTTATTCTCAATGGGAGAGCGGTAAGCTGGTGTAGTTCCAACCAGAGCGTGGTAGCCGATTCTTCATACGAAGCGGAGTACATCGCAGCCTCGAAGGCAGCAAAGGAAGGTGTTTGGATGAAGGAGTTCGTAACAGATCTTGGAGTAGTGCCCAGTGCACTGAATCTAGTGGATATGTTCTATGATAACACTGGTGCCATTGCCCTAGCCAAGGAACCAAGGTTTCACAAGAGGACAAGACACATAAAGCGATGCTTCAATTCTATCCGCGAGTACATCAAGGAGGAGGACATAAATATTTGCAAAGTGCACACGGATCTGAATGTTGCAGACCCGTTAACTAAACATTTTCCAAGGGCTAAACATGATCAACACCAGAGCTGTATGGGTGTTTGATTCATTACAATGTAAATCACATAGTGATGTGAGATAGATTATTGACTCTAGTGCAAGTGGGAGAATGTTGGAAATATAACCTAGAGGCAAAAATAAAATAGTTATTATTATATTTCCTTGTTCATGATAATCGTTTATTATCCATGCTATAATTGTATTGACTGGAAACACATTGCATGTGTGGATATATAGACAACAGACCCTTGTGTGCCTCTAGTAGACTAGCTCGTTGATCAAAGATGGTCAAGGTTTCATAGCCATTGATATGAGATGTCATTTGATAATGGGATCACATCATTAGGAGAATGATGTGATGGACAAGACCCAAACTATAAATGTAGCATTTGATCGTGTCAGTTTATTGCTACAGTTTTCTATATGTCAAGTATCTGTTCCTATGACCATGAGATCATGCAACTCACTAACAGTGGATGAGTGCCTTGTGTGTATCAAACGTCGCAACGTAACTGGGTGACTATAAAGGTGCTCTACAGGTATCTCTGAGAGTGTTTGTTGAGTTGGCATGGATCAATACTGGGATTTGTTACTCCGTGTGATGGAGAGGTATCTCAGGGCCCACTCGGTAATACAACATCACAACAAGCCTTGCAAGCAATGTGACTAAAGTGTTAGTGACGGGATCTTGTATTACGGAATGAGTAAACAGACTTGCTGGTAACGAGATTGAACAAGGTATAAACATACCAATGATTGAATCTCGGGCAGGTAACATACCGAAGAACCAAGGGAACGGCATACGTGATTAACTGAATCCTTGAGATAGAGGTTCGACCGATAAAGATCTTCATAGAATATGTAGGAATCAATATGGGCATCCAGGTCCCGCTATTGGTTATTGGCCATAGAGGTGTCTCGGTCATGTCTACATAGTTCTCGAACCCACGGGGTCTGCAAACTTAAGGTTCGGTGACGTTTTGGTAGTATTGAGTTATGTATGATGGTGACCGAAGGTTGTTCGGAGTCCTGGATGAGATCCCGGGCATCACGAGGAGCTCCAGAATGGTCCATAGGTAAATATTGATATATAGGAAGTCCTGTTTTGGTCGCCGGAAAAGTTTCGGGCTCATCGGTAGTGTATCGGGAGTGCCCGGAGGGTACCGGGGGACCATCGGGAGGGGTATTTCGACCCAAGAGGCTACATGGGTTGTGGGAGAAGGTATACCAGCGATTACTGGGCTAGGCAAAGCCACACAGGAAGCCCATGCGGCTGGGAAGGAAAACCTAAGTTGGGAAGAGAGGCCCAAGTGGGAAAAGGAGGAGTCCTAATCCTACTAGGAGTGGAGGAGGTGGACTCCTCCCCCCACTTTGGCCGAACAAGGGCTGGCTCCCTTGGGAGCCAAGCCTCCTCCCTTCCCTCCTCCTATATATACTAGAGGTTTGAGGGTTTTTTGAGACTGAAAAACAGCCACGTGCTACCTCTCCTCTAGATTGTAGTTTCTCCTCTAGATCGGTTTTAGCGATGCTTAGGCGAAGCCCTGCTGGACTAGCTCCACCACCATCGCCGCAACGCCATCACGCTCCCGGAGAACTCATCTACCTCTCCGCTCCATCTTGCTGGATCAAGAAGGCGGAGATTGTCATCAAGTTGTACGTGTGCTGAACGCGGAGGTGCCATCCGTTCGGTGCTAGATCGGGACGGGGCGTGATTGGATCGCGGGACGCTCGGCGATTTGGATCGCGAAGGCGTTCGACTACATCAACCGTGTTTCTTAACACTTCCCGCTTAGCGATCTACAAGGATATGTAGATCCACTCTCCCTCTCGTAGATGCTCTTTACCATGGATAGATCTTGCGTGTGTGTAGAAAAATTTGTGTTTCCCATGCAATGTTCCCCAACTAAAAGGTGTGTGTTGAGCATTCCAAAGTCACTCGTTCATTTATAAGTCAGGCCATTCCATTTCAATTCATCCAAGCCTCAAGTACTACTAGTACATAAATGTACGTGTGTGTGAGCAGCATTAGTGAGTGTGTTTTGCTAGTGTGTTGAACGCAAGTAGTACTAGCACTTCGCTCTTCCACCAGTCGCATAAAACAGTGTGTACTCCTGTTACTTCTCCTTTATCCGATCCTCAATACCCAGCTACTCTGTAGTTTGGGATAACATCAATCGCCTAAGATATGTTCCGCAACATCTACAGGCTTATGTACATGATGATATATGTTCACTGCAAAGTTTCTTTTTGATATTAAACTGACGAGACAATATTAGGAATATATTGTTCCATCATGAGTTCGATTGCAAACATGCAACCTACATAGAAGACTAGCATGAAATTACTATAAACAGTCATATTCATATGTATTTACATATATTATGAACAACTTTAGTCATCTGATCTTACAATGTTCACTTTTGTGTTATTACTTACTAACTGGGGTACCTCATGTGTTCCTAAAGTAAAACTTACATTGAACAATTTATTTCAACATAGTTTACCTTCTCCTATGATTTATATTCAGTGAAGTTTAGCTTTTGTGTGGTAATTGTATATAGTGTTAGCCTATAAGAACTTAACATAGATCTCCCCGCCAAAAATTCATATTAATTAGTATCCCTCTAGAAAGAAGAGAAAATACTATGAGTCTGAAGGATTTCAGTCATCCTTGCAATTTTATGACATGGAACAGAATGGGATAATAATGTTAGGAGATTGAGGAGCCGCAAACCCATCAACTTGATAAATATATTTTCTGTTTGTAATTGGAAAATAATCATAGCCATCAAGTAAAAAGAAAACATATATATATGTACATATATATACACACATACACACACACACACAGAGACATATATATATATATATATATATATATATATATATATATATATATATACATGTGTTGTGGCACTTGTTAGACATTATTTTGTATACTACTAAGGATAAGCTGGATTGCTGGAAAGTGCTACTTTCAGGCAGAGAAATAATACAGGTTGCCATCAAATCTGTTTGTAGCCTTCAGTAAGCACTCTGCAACTACAAGTGTTACTTTCACATTTTCAGACTTGGTAGTTTGTGCATATTTCTTAGTTATGCACTCTAGAAGGATGTAAAATCATATTTTACCTATTTAATATAAAGATGGGCTGTATGGTACTTCTACCATATATAGTGTGCATTGTTGGAAGCAATGGTGTTTGCTAAGATAGTTTCATGGTCATGTAGAACCATCATCCTCTAGAGCAAAGGCGTGGTTTGCCTTTCAAAAGCTATACAACAACAACTCTGGTATGCACTTTTTATAATAATAAAATCTACAGTTGAGATTTCCTTGTGCAAAGTATCTAATATCGATCATGTTTTCTCTTTGGCCATGGTTATGCACTCAGAGTAATATAGCCATGTTTTAGGAAATCCACTCTTGATTTCACTCTTCTTTTCTAAAAGAGTTCAACAGTGTTGTTCATACAATCCTCGGAGCAAGAACAAACTCAACAAGGCAATCTAACAAATTAAAAAGACCATGCAGAAGCCAGAGGACCGTAACTCAGCTCCCCGGGCATGAGAGGAGTTGCTGCTCTTTGAATGAACAACAAGGTCATGTCGAGGTGACCTGAAGTCGCACGTGGGAATCTATGATGTTGTTCAAGGGACTTGAAGAAGTGATAGATGTATGCTGGTATGTGAGTTATCATGGTATCCTCGGTTTTGAACATCAGTTGTAAACCTCACGATCTACCACAATTGTTACTTATCCCTTAGATGTTAGACCAAACTGTGGAATTTTCTCATTAGGCATGCATAACTTAGATATACCATATTATAATTTTCTCAAGTATTTGCACTAGCCATATTTTCTTAAATATCTTACATTGTTTTCTCAAGATGGACAAGCACAGCAGCATATACTTTCATGGTCTAGTAACGGGCAAGAATAGGGTATTACCTCCATCGTCGGTACCGTACCATGGTAAATCATGTCTCATGTTTCCAGTCCAATCTAGTCACCTCACCCGGATAACCTATCAAGGGATTTACCAACTTTTACTTTCGACGAGGAGCATGTTGTTGGTGTCAAACCGGCAGATCTCGGGTAGGGGTCCCGAACTGTGGATCTTCGATCAATGGGTTACAGGAGACAAGGGAGACGATGTTTAACCAGGTTTGGGCCCTCTCTATGGAGGTAAAACCATACGTCCTGCTTTGTTTTGTATTGATGATGGAGTATCGAGTACAGAGTTGATCTACCTCGAGATCGTATGTAGTGGTCTAAATCCTAAGAGTTATGATCATAGACTTACCCTACGGACTAAAACCCTCTGGTTTATCTAGATACCAGGGGTGTCTAGGGTTACACAACATCAGTTACATCAGAGAAGGAAATGTTGAATCTACCATCTTGTTCTTGGAGTACATACCATAGCTAGAGAAGTTTCCATCTTGGACTCGGCATTATCATAATCTTTAACTCTTTAACGATGGTCATAGTATGACCCATTATCAGGCCTATTAGACAGGTCGGCAGGCCGAGGACCCCCTAGTCCAGGACTCACTCAGTAGCCCCTGAACTAGCCTCCAACACTGAACTCTTGATCAGATTCCTTACTCGTCCATATTCTTCGGCTTTCAGGGTGAGTTCCCCTCTTTTCAAATGTTTGGCTGATTCCGGTTTGGCTTGTGACATATTCCCGATTATCGAAGCGTCACGTGGCCCAAAAAATTTGATTTCTCCGCTTCAAGGCCAATGATATCCTTGATTAGATGAATAGTTCTAGTAATATTTATCAAAAATGAAAATCCTTCACGTTCAAGGGAGGAATCCCCCCATCAAATAGACCAGGTGCGCTCGCAACAGCACACCCTATTCCTCATCCATCAAAAAGAAAAAACACCAGAGAGCCCAAGGACACGGTGACCGCTTCAGGCTCCTCCTCGCGCCCTCACGACCCTCTCCCAGGTGACTAGTCAAGCTGCTCTGTTTCTCATCATTGCCTGCGTGATATGGAGGTGCAAAGATATCTTCCTTCCTCAGATCTAGCACCCTCTCGCTTGGGATTAACTTGCACGAATGGTGAGGCCTTCATAGAGAAATTTCCTACTCCACGCAAGGAAGAGAGGGTATGCTTTGTACCCTTCCTCTTACAAGGCCTGGGTTTTCCTATTCATCCCTTTTTAAGGGGTCTATTGGAATTTTACTGGATTCAGATTCTTGATCTTACACCTGGATCTATTCTTCGCATCTCGGGCTTCATAGCCCTTTGTGAGATGTTTCTGGGTTGTGAAGCCCATTTTGACCTACGGAGGAAACATTTCTGCCTTGTCCACCATATTCAAGGAGGGACAATTTTTGAGGTAGGCGGAGCCGAAGTATGGCCTATAGCAGCAACAGGATACCCCATGGGAACCACGAAGGAGGACCCCGAAGTGTGGGTCTTTGAATGGTTTTATATCATGGACGTCCCCTTATTTGACCCAGCATAGAGGGGTCTTCCCGAATTCTCAACCGTTCCTTTAAAGAAACGTTTCAACGGGAGCCCGAAGAGTCCTCTTCAGGAGGATACTCTAGAAGTGAAGCGACTGGTTGCTAAAATAAGAGTGTTAGCCCATCATAAGCTAACCATTGTCGATGCGATTTCCACATCCATCAGTCGATGCGTCCAACCGCTTCAACAAAGGACACATCCCTTATGGCGCTATAATTGCGTAAGCGATGCCAAGTGCTATAAACGAAAGGGCCCAACCGACCATGCAGCGATGGACGCCGTTCTGGCTGATCTCTTCAAAGGAGAAGAAGAAGAAAAATTACCCGTCTGGGTACCAAGGAAGGTTACTCAAGCCACAATCCCATCAAATGGGTGAGCATAGTTCCTTTTCATAACTCTAATGTTTTAGTTGTTTTGGCTAAACAAAGCTTCTGTGATTCTTCATACAAGACTGGAAGCGCCGGATTGAGACACTTAACTATCATGCTCCTCAACCAGAGAACTACAACCGCAACGATGACCCAGGGTTCCATGACGACCCGGATACATCAATCATATTCGAGGATGGGGTCTTCTTCCAGGAGAGCATTGAGGTAGCGAGGTTTCTATCATAGCCGATCACCCTAGGATACTACCCTCCTCTACCGGAGGTAAAAAGAAAACTCCTTCCCAAAACATGCGTTCGTCCCCCACTGTACCGATTCCTATCCCCAGGGGTGGTCGCTCTATGCGTCGAACTAATACGTCCATTTTGCATCATGTTTTCTTGCTGTTATTTATTAAAAAAATTATCCATAATAATGCTTTTTGGAGTAATTCTAATGCCTTTTCTCTCATAATTTGCAAGGAACACACTAAGAGGGAGAATTCCGGCAGCTGGAAATCTGGAGATGGAAAAGCTACGTCACGCTACCTATTCTACACAACTCGAAACAAGCTGAAACTTCATTGAGATTTTTTATGAATTATTTAAGAATTATTGGAGCAAATAACTACCAAAGGGGGCCCACCAGGTGGGCACAACCCACCTGGGTGCACAAGGGAGCCCAGGCGCGCCCTGGTGGGTTGTGCCCTCCTCGACCCACCTCTGGTGCCCCTCTTCTGGTATATAAGTCATTTTGACCTAGAAAAAAATAGAGGAAGGCTTTCGGGACGAAGCGCCGCTGCCTCGAGGCGGCACTTGGGCAGGAGCACTTTGGCCCTCCGGCGGAGTGATTTCGCTAGGGGAACTTCCCTCACGGAGGGGGAAATCATCGTCATCATCATCACTAACAACTCTCCCATGATGGGGAGGGCAATCTTCATCAACATCTTCAACAGCACCAACTCCTCTCAAACCCTAGTTCATCTCTTGAGTTCAATCTTGTTACCGGAACTATAGATTGGTGCTTGTGGGTGACTAGTAGTGTTGATTACGTCTTGTAGTTGATCACTATATGGTTCATTTGGGGGAAGATTATATGTTCAGATCCATTATGCTATTTAATAACCCTCTGATCTTGAGCATGGTTATTATTTGTGAGTAGTTACTTTTGTTCTTGAGGTCACAGGAGGAATCATGTTGCAAGCAATCATGTGAATTTTGACATGTGTTCGATATTTTGATAATATGTATGTTGTGATTCCCTTAGTGGTGTCATGTGAACGTCGATACATGACACTTCACCATATTTGGGCCTAAGGGAATGCATTGTGGGGTAGCAATTAGATGACGGGTCGCGAGAGTGATAGAAGCTTAAACCCCGGTTTATGCGCTATTCCGTAAGGGACCAATTGGATCCAAAAGTTTAATGGTATGGTTAGAATTTATTCTTAATACTTTTCTCGTAGTTGCGGATGCTTGCGGGAGGGTTAATCATACATAGGAGGTTTGTTCAAGTAAGAGCAACACCTAAGCACCGGTCCATCCACATATCAAATTATCAAAGTACCGAACACGAATTAAACCAACATGATGAAAGTGACTAGATGAAATTCCCGTGTACCCTCAAGAACGCTTTGCTTATCATAAGAGACCACTTTGGCCTGTCCTTTGCCTAAAAAGGATTGGTCTACCTTGCTTCACTTTTGTTACTATATTCGTTACTTTCTCGTTACAAATTATCTTGCTATCAAACTACTTCGCTACTTACAATTTCAGCACTTGCAGACATTACCTTACTGAAAACTACTTGTCATTTCCTTCTGCTCCTCATTGGGTTTGACACTCTTACTTATCAAAAAGAGCTACAATTGATCCCCTGTACTTGTGAGTCATCAAGGCTATTTTTTGGCACCGTTGCCGAGGAGTGAAGCGCCTTTGGTAAGTGGAATTTGGTAAGGAAACATTTATATAGTGTGCTGATATTTATTGTCACTTGTTACATGGAAAACAATCCTTTGAGGGGTTTGTTCGGGGTATCTTCACCTCGTCCGAAACCACAATTAGCGACCCCTCAACCTAATGAACCTACTGAAAATATTGAATATGAAATTCCTTCGGGTATGATAGAACAACTGCTAGCTAATCCTTATGCAGGAGATGGAACTGAACATCCTAATATGCACTTGATATATGTGGAACAAATTTGAGGATTGTTTAAGCTTGCAGGTTTACCAAGGGATTGAGTTATGAAAAAGGTTTCCCTTTATCTTTGAAGGGAAAAGCATTGGCATGGTATAGGCTATGCGATGATATTGGATCATGGAATTGGAATCGTTTGAAATTGGAGTTCTGCCAGAAATTTTATCCTATGCATCTAGTTCATTGTGATCAGAATTATATATATAATTTTTGGCCTCGTGAAGGAGAAAGTATCGCTCTAGATTGGGAGAGGATTAAGTCAATGTTATGTTCATGCCCCAATCATGAGCTCTCAAGAGAAATTATTATCCAGAATTTTTATGCTCGGCTTTCTCGTAATGATCAAACCATGCTTGATACTTCTTGTGCTGGTTCTTTTATGAAGAAGATCATTGAATTCCGATGGGATCTTTTGGAAAGAATTAAATGCAACTCTAAAGATTGGGAACTCGAAGGTAAAGAGTCAGGTTAAATCTTTTATGGATACCGATGCTTTTCAAAAGTTTAGCACTAAATATGGACTTGACTCTGAGATAGTAGCCTCCTTTTGTGAATCATTTGCTACTCATGTTGTACTCCCTAAGGAGAAGTGGTTTAAATATCACCCACCTGCTAAATAGGAAATTAAAAAACTAGCACGAGTTAAAGAAGAAACTATAGTCTATAATGTTGATCCAGCTGTTCCTTCTGCTTATATAGAGAAACCACCTTTCCCTGTTAGGATAAAGGAACATGCTAAAGTTTCAACTGTGGTTAACAAAAGCTATATTAGAACACCTAAACCTGAAGAACAAATTAAAGTAGAACCTAGTATTGCTATGGTTAAAGATCTCTTGGAAGAATATATTGATGGGCATGTTATTTACTTCTGTGAAGAAGGTGCTAGAATTGCTAAACCTGGTAGAAAAGATAACCATAGACCTGTTGTGGGCATGCATGTTATTTAAGTTAAAATAGGAGATCATTGTTATCATGGTTTATGTGACATGGGTGCTAGTGTGAGTGATATTCCTTACACTTTATATGAAGAGATTATGAAAGACATAGCACCTGCTCTAATAGAAGAAATTGATGTTACTATTAAACTTGCAAATAGAGACACTATATCACCAATTGGGATTATTAGAGATGTTGAAGTCTTGTGTGGGAAAACAAAATACCCTACGGATTTTCTTGTTCTTGGTTCCCCACAAGATAACTTCTGTCCCATTATCTTTGGTAGACCTTTCTTGAACACAGTTAATGCTAAGATAGATTGTAAGAAAGAAACTGTGGGAGTTAGCTTTTGTGATGAGTCTCATGAGTTTAATTTTTCCAAGTTTAGTAGAAATCATCATGAAAAAGAATTGCCTAGTAAGGATGAATTAATTGCTCTTGCTTCTATTGTTGTACCAGCTATTGATCCTTTAGAACAATATCTTCTAGACCATGAAAATGATTTACATATGCATGAAAGAAATGAAATAGATAAACTTTTATTTGAACAACGTCCTCTGATTAAACACAATTTACCTATTGAAACTCTTGGAGGTCCTCCTCCACCTAAAGGTGATCATGTGTTTGAATTAAAACAATTTCCAGGTACTTTGAAATATGCTTATCTTGATGAAAAGAAGATATATCCTGTGCTAACCTTTCAGAACATGAAGAAGAAAGATTATTGAAAGTTCTAAGGAAGCACCTGGCTGCTATTGGATATACTCTTGATAATTTAAAGGGCATTATTCCCACTCTATGTCAGCACAAAATCAATATGGAACCTAATGCTAAACCAGTTGTTGATCACCAACATCGGTTAAATCCGAAGATGAAAGAGGTGGTAAGAACGGAAATATTAAAACTTCTGGAAGCAGGTATAACCTATCCTATAGCTGATAGTAGATGGGTAAGTCATGTTCATTGTGTTCTTAATAAAGGAGGTATTACTGTTGTTCCTAAGGATAGAAATGAACTTAATCCACAAAGAATTGTTACAGGCTATAGAATGGTAATTGATTTTTTAAAATTAAACAAAGCAACTAGAAAGGATCATTACCCTTTGCCTTTTATTGATCAAATGCTTGAAAGATTATATAAGCACACACACTTTTGCTTCCTTGATGTATATTCTGGCTTTTCACAAATACGTGTATCACAACCTGATCAAGAAAAGACCACTTTTACTTGTCCTTTTGGAACCTATGCTTATAGATGGATGCCTTTTGGTTTATGTAATGCGCCTGCTACCTTTCAAAGATGCATGATGGTTATACTCTCTGATTTTTGTGAAAATATTGTTGAGGTTTTCATGGATGACTTCTTTGTTTATGGGAAGTCTTTTGATGATTGTTTACGCAATCTTGAGTGAGTTTTAAAGAGATGTGAACAAACAAATCTTGTCTTGAATTGGGAGAAGTGACACTTTATGGTTAATGAAGGCATTATCTTGGGTCATAAAATTTATGAAAGAGGTATTGAAGTGGACCAAGCTAAGGTTGATGCAATTGAGAAAATGCCATGTCCTAAAGATATAAAAGGTATTCATAGTTTCTTAGGTCATGCTGGTTTCTATAGGAGATTTATCAAAGACTTTTCTAAAATTTCTAGGCCTCTTACTAATCTCTTGCAAAAGGATATCCCTTTTGTTTTTGATGATATTTGTCTTGAAGCCTTTGAAACACTCAAGAAAGCCTTAATTACTACACCTATTGTTCAATCACCTGATTGGAACTTGCCTTTTGAAATTATGTGTGATGCTAGTGATTATGTTGTTGGTGCTGTTCTAGGATGAATAGTTGATAGGAAATTGAATATTATTCATTATGCTAGTAAAACTCTAGACAGTGCTCAAAGAAATTATGCTACTACTGAAAAAGAATTATTAGCAGTTGTGTTTGCTTGTGATAAATTTAGACCTTATATTGTTGATTCCAATGTAACTGTTCACACAAACCATGCTGCTATTAAATATATTATGGAAAATAAAGATGCTAAACCTAGACCTATTCGTTGGGTTCTCTTGTTACAAGAATTTGATTTACATATCACGATAGAAAAGGACTTGAGAACCCCATAACTGATAACTTGTCTAGGCTTGAAAATGTGCTTGATGACCCACTACCTATTGATGATAGTTTTCCTGATGAGCAGTTAGCTGCAATAAATGTTGCTAATAGTACTCCTTGGTATGCTGACTATGCTAATTACATTGTTGCTAAATATTTACCACCTAGCTTTACTTACCAAAAAAAGAAAAATTCTTCTACGATTTAAGACATTACTTTTGGGATGACCTACATCTTTATAAAGAAGGAGTAGATGGTATTATTAGACGTTGTGTACCTGAGCATGAACAGGGACAAATCCTACGAAAATGTCACTCCGAGGCTTATGGAGGGCATCGTGCTAGAGATAGAACTGCTCATAAGGTATTGCAATCTGGATTTTATTGGCCTACTCTCTTCAAGGATGCCCGTAAGTATGTCTCATCTTGCGATGAATGTCAAAGAATAGGTAATATCGGTAAGCGTCAAGAAATGCCTATGAATTATTCACTTGCTGTTGAACCATTTGATGTTTGGGGATTTGATTACATGGGACCTTTTCCTTCCTCTAATGGGTATACACATATTTTGGTTGTTGTTGATTATGTTACTAAATGGGTAGAAGCTATTCCAACCAGTAGTTTTGATCACAACACCTCTATTAAAATGCTTAAGGAAGTTATTTTCCCAAGGTTTGGAGTCCCTAGATATTTAATGACTGATGGTTGTTCACACTTTATTCATGGTGCTTTCCGTAAAATGCTTGCTAAGTGTGATGTTAACCATAGAATTGTATCACCTTATCATCCTCAGTCTAGTGGTCAAGTTGAACTTAGCAATAGAGAAATAAAATTAATTTTGCAAAAGACTGTCAATAGGTCCAGGAGGAATTGTTCTAAGAAATTAGATGATTCACTTTGGGCTTATAGAACAGCATATAAAAATCCTATGGGTATGTCTCCTTATAAAATGGTTTATGGAAAAGCTTGTCATTTGCCTCTTGAGTTAGAACATAAAGCATCTTGGGCAGTTAAAGAGCTCAATTATGATTTCAAATTTGCTGGTGAGAAGTGTTGGGGAACGTCGCATGGGAAACAAAAAATTTCCTACGCACACGCAAACCTATCCATGGTGATGAGCATCTACGAGAGGGAGAGTGGATCTACATACCCTTGTAGATCGCTAAGTGGGAAGCGTTAAGAAACGCGGTTGGTGTAGTCGAACATCTTCGCGATCCAAATCGCCGAGCGTCCCGCGATCTCATCACGATCCGTCCCGCGATCCAATCACGATCCGTCCCGTGAACTCATCACGATCCGTCCCGCGATCTCATCACAATCCATCTCACGATCTTGATCACGATCTGTCCCGCGAACTCATCACGATCCGTTCCGCAATCTCATCACGAACTGTCTCGCGATCTCGATCACGGTCCTTCCGATCTAGCGCCGAACGGACGGCACCTCCGCGTTCAGCACACGTGCAGCTTGATGACGATCTCCACCATCTCGATCCAGCGAGAGGAGGTGGAGAGGAGAGAGAGTTCACCGGCAGCGTGACGGTGCTCCGGTGATGGTGGTGGAGTGATTCCGGCAGGGCTTCGCCTAAGCGCTGCGGAAAACCGATCTAGAGGAGAAACTGTGCACCGGTGAAACGGGTAGCATGTGGCCGGAAATTCTGTCCAAAAACCACCCAATCCACTAGTATATATAGGAGGAGAGGAGAGGAGAGGCAGAAAAGGCCTTTGGGTCGGCTGAAATAGGAGGTGGGAGCAATCCTACTTCACCTCCAATCCTAGTTGGAGTAGGATTGCCTCCTATTGGCTGATTTTCCACTTTTTGCTTTAGGACTTTCTCTCCTGCGCCATGGGCCTTTGTGGCTGTTTTCCCAGCCCACTAAGGGCTGGTTATTATTCTCCCACAGCCCATGGACCTCTTGGGGTCGAAATACCCCTCCCGGAGGTCCTCCGGTACACTACCGGCACTCCCGGTACAATACCGATACTCCCGGTACACTACCGATGAGCCCGAAACTTTTCCGGAAACCAAACTGGGATTTCCTATATATGAATCTTTACCTCCGGACCATTCCGGAGCTCCTCGTGACGTCCGGGATATCATCCGGGACTCCGAACAACCTTCGGTCACCACCATACATAACTCTACACTACCGAAACGTCACCGAACCTTAAGTGTGCAGACCCTACGGGTTCGAGAACTATGTAGACATGACCGAGACACCTCTACGGTCAATAACCAATGGCGGGACCTGGACGTCCACATTGGTTCCTACATATTCTACGAAGATCTTTATCGGTCGAACCTCTATGTCAAGGATTCAGTTAATCCCGTATAACGTTCCCTTTGTTCTTCGGTATGTTACTTGCCCGAGATTCGATCGTCGGTATCTCCATACCTAGTTCAACCTCGTTACTGGCAAGTCTCTTTACTCGTTCCGTAACACAAGATCCCGCAACTAACAATTAGTCACATTGCTTGCAAGGCTTATTGTGATGTTGCATTACCGAGTGGGCCCCGAGATACCTCTCCGTCATACGGAGTAACAAATCCCAGTCTCGATCCATGCCAACTCAACAGACACCATCGGAGATACCTGTAGAGCACCTTTATAGTCACCCAGTTACGTTGCGACGTTTGATACACACAAGGCACTCCTCCGATATCTGTGAGTTGCATGATCTCATGGTCATAGGAACATATACTTGACATGCAGAAAACAGTAGCAATAAACTGACACGATCATATGCTATGTTTGTAGTTTGGGTATTATCCATCACATCATTCTCCTAATGATGTGATCCCGTTATCAAATGACATCTCATGTCCATGTCTAGGAAACCTTAACCATCCTTTGATCAACGAGCTAGTCCATTAGAGGCATACTAGGGACATGGTTTTGTCTATGTATCCACACATGCATTTAAGTCTCCGATCAATACAATTATAGCATGGATAATAAACGGTTATCATGAACAAGGAAATATGATAATAACTAATTTATTATTGCCTCTAGGGCATATTTCCAACAGTCTCCCACTTGCACTAGAGTCAATAATCTAGTTCACATCACCATGTGATTCGCATTGTTATGAATCTAACACCCAATGAGTTCTGGGGCTCGATCATGCTTTGCATGTGAGAGAGGTCTTATAGTCAACGGGTCTGCGATATTCAGATCCATGTGTACTTTGCATATCTCTATGTCAAACCGTAAACACTGCTACCACACTCCACTTGGTACTATTTCCAAATGGCTGCTCCACGATACGTATCCAGATTGCTACTACTAGTCATCCGGATAGGTGTTAAAGCTTGCATCGACGTAACTCTTTACGACGAACTCTTTATCACCTCCATAATCAAGAAACATTTCCTTAGTCCTCTGGTTACTAAGGATAATTCCGACCGCTGTCCAGTGATCCACTCCTGGACCACTCTTGTACCCCTTGACAGACTCATGGCAAGGCACACATAGGTGCGGTACACAGCATGGCATAATATAGAGCCTATGGCTAAGGCATAGGGGACGACATTCGTCCTTTCTCTTTCTTCTGCCGTTGTCCAGCTTTGAGTCTCACTCAACTTCACACCTTACAAATCAGACGAGAACTATTTCTCTGGCTGATCCATTTTGAACTCTTTCAAAATCTTGTGAAGGTATGCACTCATTGAAAGTCTCATCAAGCATCTTGATCTATCTCTATAGATTTTGATGCTCAACAATTAGGTAGCTTTATCCAGGTCTTCCTTTGAAAATCACTTTCCAAATAACCGTTTTATGCTTTCCAGAAACTCTACATTATTTCTGATCAACAATATGTCATCCACATATACTTATCAGAAATTCTATAGTTCTCCCACTCACTTTATTGCAAATACAAGTTTCTCGTAAACTTTGTATAAACATCAAAAACTTTGATCACCTCATCAAAGCGTATATTCCAACTCCAAGATGCTTGCTTCAGTCCATGGAAGGATCACCGAAGCTTGCACACCTTTTAGCATCCTTAGGCCTGACAAAACCTTCTGGTTGTATCACATACAACCTTTCCTCAAGTAAACCGTTAAGGAAACGATGTTTTGACATCCATCTTCCAGATTTCATAATTGAAAACACAGCAACTGCTAACATAATTCCAACAGACTTTAGCACCACTACGAGTGAGAAAGTCTCATCGTAGTCAACTCCTTGAACTTGTCACAAACATCTTTGCAACAAGTCGAGCTTTACAAATAGTGGCATTCACCATCAGTGTCTGTCTTCATTTTAAAGATCCATTTGTACTCAACGACCTGCCGTCCAACGAGCAAGTCTACCAAAGTCTACACTTGGTTTTAATACATGGATCCTATCTCGGATTTCATGGCCTCCAACCATTTGTCGGAATCCGGGCCCATCGTCGCTTCTCCATAGCTCGTAGGTTCATCGTTGTCCAACAACATGACCTCCAAGACAGAGTTGTCGTACCGCTCAGGAGCAGTACACATCCTTGTCGACCTACGAAGTTCGATAGTAACTTGATCCTGAAGCTTCATGATCATCATCATTAACTTCCTCTTCAACTAACGTAGGCTTCACAGAAACATCTTTCTGCGCTGCGCTACTCTCTGGTTGAACAAAGGTTTAACAACCTCATCAAGTTCTATCTTCCTCCCACTCAATTCTTTCGAGAGAAACTTTTTCTCGAGAAAGGACCCAGTTCTAGCAACAAACACTTTACAGTCGGATCTGAGATAGAAGGCATACCCATCTATTCTTAGGGTATTCTATGAAGATACATTTGTCCGCTTTGGGTTCTAGATTATTATGTGAAAACATTTTCCACACAAGCATCGCAGCCCCAAACATTAAGAAATGACAGCTTAGGTTTCTATCAAACCATAATTCACACGGTGTCATCTCAACGGATTTAGATGATGCCCTATTTAAAGTGAATGTAGTTGTCTCTAATGCATAACCCCAAAAATTATAGTAGTAAAACGATAAGAGACATCACAGTATGCACTATATCAATAGAGCATGACTATGATGTTCGGACACACCATCACACCATGGTGTTCCAGGTGGCGTTAGTTGTGAAACAAATTTCATGTTGTCTTAAGTTGTATGCTAAACTCGTAACTCAGATATTCACCTCCACGATCATATCGCAGTCATTTTTATCTTCTTGTCACGATGATCTTTAAACTTCACTCTGAATTTGCTTGAACCTTTCAAACGATTCAGACTTGTGTTTCATTAAGTAAATATACACTATATCTACTCAAATCATCAGTGAAGGTAAGAAAATAACGATATCCACTGCACGCTACAAGACTCACTAGATTGCATACATCAACATGTATCATTTCCAATGAATCACTTCCCCGCTCCATCCAACGGGGTCCTTTAGTCATCTTGCCCAAGAGGCATGGTTCGCATGTCTCAACCGATTCGAAATCGATGAGTCCAAATATCCATCAGCATGGAGTTTCTACATGCGCTTTATACCAATATGACATTTAGCGGCAGTGCCACAAGTATGTGGTACTATCATTATTAACTTTGTATCTTTTGACATCAATGTTATGAACATGTGTACTACTACGATCAAGATTTCAACAAACCATTCTCACTGCGTGCATGACCATTGAAGGTATTATTCATGTAACCAGAATAACTATTATTCTCTGACTTAAATGAATAACTGTATTGCAACAAACATGATCTAATCATGTTCATGCTCAACGCAAAACACCAAATAACATTTATTTAGGTTCGTCACTAATCCTGAAGGTAGAGAGAGCGTGCGATGTTGATCACATCAACCTTGGAAACATTTCCAACGCACATCGTCACCTCACCCTTAGCTAGTTCTCTGTTTATTCCATAGCTTTTATTTCGAGTTACTAACATTTAGCAACCGAACCGATATCCAATACCCAGGTGCTACTAGGAGTACTAGCAAGGTACACATCAATAACTCGTATATCAAATATACTTCTGTCGATGTTGCCAGCCTTCTTATCTACCAAGTATCTAGGGTTGTTCCGCTTCAGCGACCTCTCACCTCATAATAGAAGCACTTAGTCTCGGGTTTGAGTTCAACTTTGGGTTGCTTCACTGGAGCAGCAACTGACTTGCTATCCATGAAGTTTCCCTCCTTGCTCTTGCCCTTTTCGAAACTAGTGGTTTGATTAACCATCAACACTTGACGCTCCTTCTTGATTTCTACCTTCGCGGTGTCAAACATCGCGAACAGCTCAGGGATCAATACTTCTATCCCTGGTGTATTATAGTTCATCACTAAGTTCTAGTAGCTTTAGTGACAGTGACTTGGAGAACTATATCAATCACTATCTTATCTGGAAGATCAACTCCCACTTGATTCAAGCGATTGTAGTACCCAGACAATCTGAGTACATGCTCAACGATTGAGCTATTCTCCTTCATCTTACAAGCAAAGAATCTTGTTGGAGATCTCATATCTCGCAACAAAGGCACGAGCCTGAGATCACAATCTCTGCTCCTAGAACATCTCATATGTTCCGTGACGTTCAAAACGTTTTGGAGCCTCAATTCTAAGCCGTAATGCATGACGCACTAAACTATCAAGTAGTCATCGAAACGTGCCTGTTAGATGTTCACAACATCTATATACGACGCTAGAGGGGGTGGCGCACCGAGCGGTGCATTAAGGACATAAGCCTTCTGTGCAGCAATGAGGACAATCCTCAGATCACGGACCCAGTCCGCAATTTTGCTACCAACATCTTTCAATTCTATTTCTCTAGGAACATATAAAAATACAAGGGAGCTACAGCGCGAGCTAGTAATCTACAACATAATTTGCAAAGACACTTTGACTATGTTCATGATAATGAGTTCAATTAATCATATTACTTAAGAACTCCCACTCAAATTGACATCCCTCCGATCATTCGAGTGATACATGATCCAAATTCACCAACTCAAGTCCGATCATCACGTGAGTTGAGGTGGCTGCAATGGTGAACATCATCATGTTGATCATATCTACTATATGACTCATGTTCGACCTTTCGGTCTCTTGTGTTCCGAGGCCGTGTCTGTACATGCTAGGCTCGTCAAGTTTAACCCGAGTGTTCTGCGCGTGCAAATCTGGCTTGCACCCGTTGTATGTGAACGTAGAGTCTATCACACCCGATCATCACGTGGTGTCTCAACACGACGAACTTTCGCAACGGTGCACACTTGGGGAGAACACAATTTATCTTGAAATTAAGTGAGGGATCACCTTATAATGCTATCGTCGTCCTAAGCAAAACAAGGTGCATAAAAGGATTAACATCACATGCAAATCATAAGTGACATGATATGGCCATGATCTTGTGCTTTTGATCTCCATCATCACCGGCATGACACCATGATCTCCATCATCTTGATCTCCATCAATGTGTCGCCATCGGGGTTGTCACGCCCTACATGCTTCTACTACTATTGCTACCGTAGCGATAAAGTAAAGCATTACATAGCGCTTAATGATTGACACGCAGGTCATACAATAATTAAAGACAACCCTATGGCTCCTGCCGGTTGCCGTATTCAACGACATGCAAGTTGTGAAATTCTATACATCACATGATCATCTCATACATCACATATATCTCATCATGTAATTGGCCATATCACATCACAACATACCCTGCAAAAACAAGTTAGACGTCCTCTAATTGTTGTTGCATGTTTTACGTGGCTGCTACAGGTATCTAGCAAGAACGATTCTCACCTACGCATAAACCACAATGGTGATACATAGATTGCTTTTCAACCTTCTCAAGGACCGCCTTTGTCGGATCCGATCCAACTAAAGTGAGAGAAACTGTCACCCGCAAGCCATCTAAGCAACAAGTTGCGTCGAGGGAACCGGTCTCTCGTAAGCGTACGAGTAATGTTGGTCCGGGCCGCTTCATCTCACAATCCCGCTGAACCAAAATACGACCAAGGGAGGAAGCAATCTAAGCATCAATGCCCACAAACCTTTTGTGTTCTACTCGATATCTCATCGAACCATCAACCTAGCTCATGATGCCATTGTTGGGAACGTCGCATGGGAAACAAAAATTTTCCTACGCATACGCAAACCTATCCATGGTGATGAGCATCTACGAGAGGGAGAGTGGATCTACATACCCTTGTAGATCGCTAAGTGGGAAGCGTTAAGAAACGCGGTTGGTGTAGTCGAACATCTTCGCGATCCAAATCGCCGAGCGTCCCGCGATCTCATCACGATCCGTCCCGCGATCCAATCACGATCCGTCCCGTGAACTCATCACGATCCGTCCCGCGATCTCATCACAATCCGTCTCACGATCTTGATCACGATCTGTCCCGCGAACTCATCACGATCCGTTCCGCGATCTCATCACGAACTGTCTCGCGATCTCGATCACGGTCCTTCCGATCTAGCGCCGAACGGACGGCACCTCCGCGTTCAGCACACGTGCAGCTTGATGACGATCTCCACCATCTCGATCCAGCGAGAGGAGGTGGAGAGGAGAGAGAGTTCACCGGCAGCGTGACGGTGCTCCGGTGATGGTGGTGGAGTGATTCCGGCAGGGCTTCGCCTAAGCGCTGCGGAAAACCGATCTAGAGGAGAAACTGTGCACCGGTGAAACGGGTAGCACGTGGCCGGAAATTCTGTCCAAAAACCACCCAATCCACTAGTATATATAGGAGGAGAGGAGAGGAGAGGCAGCCAAGGCCTTTGGGTCGGCCGAAATAGGAGGTGGGAGCAATCCTACTTCACCTCCAATCCTAGTTGGAGTAGGATTGCCTCCTATTGGCTGATTTTCCACTTTTTGCTTTAGGACTTTCTCTCCTGCGCCATGGGCCTTTGTGGCTGTTTTCCCAGCCCACTAAGGGCTGGTTATTATTCTCCAACAGCCCATGGACCTCTTGGGGTCGAAATACCCCTCCCGGAGGTCCTCCGGTACACTACCGGCACTCCCGGTACAATACCGATACTCCCGGTACACTACCCATGAGCCCGAAACTTTTCCGGAAACCAAACTGGGACTTCCTATATATGAATCTTTACCTCCGGACCATTCCGGAGCTCCTCGTGATGTCCGGGATCTCATCCAGGACTCCGAACAACCTTCGGTCACCACCATACATAACACTACACTACCGAAACGTCACCGAACCTTAAGTGTGCAGACCCTGCGGGTTCGAGAACTATGTAGACATGACCGAGACACCTCTATGGTCAATAACCAATGGCGGGACCTGGACGTCCACATTGGTTCCTACATATTCTACGAAGATCTTTATCGGTCGAACCTCTATGTCAAGGATTCAGTTAATCCCGTATAACGTTCCCTTTGTTCTTCGGTATGTTACTTGCCCGAGATTCGATCGTCGGTATCTCCATACCTAGTTCAACCTCGTTACTGGCAAGTCTCTTTACTCGTTCCGTAACACAAGATCCCGCAACTAAAAATTAGTCACATTGCTTGCAAGGCTTATTGTGATGTTGCATTACCGAGTGGGCCCCGAGATACCTCTCCGTCATACGGAGTAACAAATCCCAGTCTCGATCCATGCCAACTCAACAGACACCATCGGAGATACCTGTAGAGCACCTTTATAGTCACCCAGTTACGTTGCGACGTTTGATACACACAAGGCACTCCTCCGATATCTGTGAGTTGCATGATCTCATGGTCATAGGAACATATACTTGACATGCAGAAAACAGTAGCAATAAACTGACACGATCATATGCTATGTTTGTAGTTTGGGTCTTATCCATCACATCATTCTCCTAATGATGTGATCCCGTTATCAAATGACATCTCATGTCCATGGCTAGGAAACCTTAACCATCCTTTGATCAACGAGCTAGTCCATTAGAGGCATACTAGGGACATGGTTTTGTCTATGTATCCACACATGCATTTAAGTCTCCGATCAATACAATTATAGCATGGATAATAAACAATTATCATGAACAAGGAAATATGATAATAACTAATTTATTATTGCCTCTAGGGCATATTTCCAACAAGAAGAGGTTAATTGATATTAGCTCATTAGATGAATGTAGAACCCAAGCTTATGAAAATGCAAAATTATTCAAATAAAAAGTTGAAAGATGGCATGACAAAAGAATTCAAAAGCGTGAGTTTAGAGTCAGAGAATATGTTCTTTTGTACAACTCTAGTTTTAGATTTTTTGTAGGGAAGCTCCTCTCAAAATGGGAGGGCCCATATGTCATCGAGGAGGTTTACCGGTCTGGTGCCATGAAAATAAATAATTCCGAAGGTACTAACCCGAAGGTTGTCAATGGACAACGAATAAAGCATTATATCTCAGGTATGCCTATTAATGTTGAAAGTAATATTATCCAAACTTTGACACCAGAAGAACACATAAAAGAGTCCTTCCGGAACACTCCAGAATCGTGAAAATAAGGAGGTACATGATACGGTAAGTAAACGGACTCTGAAAAATCCGCAAAAAAAAATCTGTCAGTTTTGGAATATTTTAGAATTTTGGAAATAAAGAAACTCCCAGGAAGCGTCCCTTGGTGGGCACAAGACACCAGAGCGTGCCAGGCTGGCGCGCCCAGGTGGGTTGTGCCAACCTGGGACACCTTCTATACTCCGTTTTTCTTCAATGTACTTGTCCTCCAAGATAAAAAAAATCTATATATACTTCCCGAACCTGTTGCCATCGTATCGCAAAGAAATCCTATGTTCTCATTCTTGCTGTCTCTGGTCAGATTTGTCAAGCCAGGCATCATGTCTTCTTGCTCCTCCAACCAACATGGAAGAAGATGCTTGGCTGATGAAGATCGAGACGAAGAGGGAGGAGCCCACGAATGCCATTAAGGGAGACAAGGTCAAGGAAGCTACCGTAGATCCACCCCGATGGCAGCACAAGCATTGCTAGCCGAGGAGGAGGAGGAACATATCCTTAAACCCTACCTTACTCACCTTACTCCTGCTGAGATTGAAGATTTTCGCATCGTTGAATTAGTCCACATACAGAATAAGTACCTTACTCGCCAAAATATTCTGCATCAAGAGCATATCATCCGTCTACGGGGTGTCATCCATCGGTTGGAGAACTTCTTGATCCTTAAGGATAGGATCGCTTCTTCACCACCATCATCTTCTTCACCACCAAAGGAGAATTGAGTATCGGGTGGGCACTCCCCTTGGCTTCCGACAAGCTTGGGGGAGGTGACCCGGTACCGTATCATCCCACTATATTTTTGCTTTTACTTATCTTAGTTCAATCTTTTGCCTAGATGAAATAAAGTTCAGTTCAATCCTTTCTTATTTGAGAGCTTGCTTAGTGATCTATCATTGTAGTCGTGTGCAAGTTATATGATAAAGTTTAGTTTGAGTTTTTGCTTTCTTTACTTTCACGTTGCAAATAAAGAAAAACGAATAAGAAAGAAAGGAAAGAAAGGAAATAAATCAATAAGATCATATACTAATCCTATGCTAGGTGATAGCACCACATAAGGAAAAGTATAAGTAAGAAATTTTATTAGAGATTGATAAACATAGCATTAGTCAATGATGCAACTCATGAAAGAATTAATAAGGGAAGAGAAGATTCACATATAAATATACTATCCTAGAAATGTTTTGTGATTGTGAGCCCTCATCAAAATATTATATGCCAAAATTGTTGACGTTGGACAAGGAAGACAACTTAATGGTTTATGTTTGTTTATATTCACATAGAAGTCATATTGTCATAGATCCTTTAACATGTGATGCTTGCCCCCCTACCTTTGCTAGCCAAAAATTCTGCACTAAGTAGACATACTACTTGTGCATCCAAAAATCCTTAAATCCAAATCCTATTTTCAAGAGTCCACCATACCTACCTATGGATTGAGCAAGATCCTTCAAGTATGTTGTCATCGGTGCAATAAGGCAATAAAAATTGCTTCTAAAAGTGTAAGATCATTTAGTGTAAGAGAAAATTGAGACTTGTATGAACTTGGATGACAAAGAATAAAAGCGACAGACTGCATAATAAAGGTTGTCATCTTAAGGGGCAATACAAGGTGATGTTTTCTTGCACTAAGGGATTGAGCATACAAACAAATAAGCGCATCACAACCTCTACTTCCCTCTACGAAGGGCCTATCTTTTACTTTTATGCAAGAGTCAAAGTTTTTCTCTATTCCTTTTATTTTTCTCCTTTGGCAAGCATCATGTGGTGAGGAAAGATCTAGGCACATATGTCCAGTTGAATATGGATAGCATGAGTTATTATTGTTGACATCACCTTGAGGTGAGGATGTTGGGAGGTGAAACTATAAGCCACTATCTTTCTATGTGTCCGGTTGAAACGTTTTTCTCATGGGTACGAGGTGAGTGTTACCAATCATACAAAACTATATGATGGTTTAGTATGTGGACTTGTCTAAAGGCTCCGATACGTGACCCCTCCTGAAAAGATGATGAATTGTAGTTGCAAAGTTGATTGAGAACATAGTTTGTTGGTTTCTAATAGAGTTTTTGCTTTATACTTCGATTGTGTGATGAACTATTACTTATTCATGAGAAGTATATGATAAAAGTTCTACAATAAAAGTCCTATGTTCAATTTTTTTGCTGTTATAATAATCAACATGATGCTTCTATGTCCGTATTTTGTTTTTATCGACACATCTCTCTCAAAGCATGTGGACATTTTTTTGATTTCGCTTTTCGCTTGAGGACAAGCAAGGTCTAAGCTTGGGGGAGTTGATACGTCCATTTTGCATCATGTTTCTTGCTGTTATTTATAATGTTTTCATCCATAACAATGCTTTTTGGAGTAATTCTAATGCCTTTTCTCTCATAATTTGCAAGAACAGGCCAAGAGGGAGAATTCCGGCAGCTGGAAATCTGGACCTGAAAAAGCTACGTCAGGCTACCTATTCTGCACAACTCCAAACAAGCTGAAACTTCACAGAGATTTTTTATGTATTATTTAAGAATTATTGGAGCAAATAACTACCAGAGGGGGCCCACCAGGTGGGCACAACCCACCTGGGCACGCTAAGGAGCCCAAGCACGCCCTGGTGGGTTGTGCCCGCCTCGGCCCACCTTCGGTGCCCCTCTTATGGTATATAAGTCATTTTGACCTAGAAAAAATAAGAGGAAGTCTTTCGGGACGAAGTGCCGCCGCCTCGAGGCGGAACTTGGGCAGGAGCACTTTTGCCCTCTGGCAGAGCGATTCCGCCGGGGGAACTTCCCTCCCGGAGGGGGGAAATCATCGTCATCATCATCACCAACAACTCTCCCATCTTTGGGAGGGCAATATTCATCAACATCTTCAACAACGCCAACTCCTCTCAAACCCTAGTTCATCTCTTGAGTTCAATCTTGTTACCGGAACTATAGATTGGTGCTTGTGGGTGACTAGTAGTGTTGATTACGTCTTGTAGTTGATCACTATATGGTTTATTTGGGGGAAGATTATATGTTCAGATCCATTATGCTATTTAATACCCCTATGATCTTGAGCATGATTATTATTTGTGAGTGGTTACTTTTATTTCTTGAGGTCATGGGAGAAATCATGTTGCAAGCAATCATATGAATTTGATATGTGATCGATATTTTGATAGTATGTATGTTGTGCTTCCCTTAGTGGTGTCATGTGAACGTCGACTACATGACACTTCACCATATTTGGGCCTAAGGGAATGCATTGTGGAGTAGCAATTAGATGATGGGTCGCGAGAGTGACAGAAATTTAAACCCCAGTTTATGCGCTATTCCGTAAGGGACCGATTGGATACAAAAGTTTAATGGTATGGTTAGAATTTATTCTTAATACTTTTCTCGTAGTTGCGGATGATTGTGGGAGGGTTAATCATAAGTAGGAGGTTTGTTCAAGTAAGATCAGCACCTAAGCACTGGTCCACCCACATATCAAATTATGAAAGTACCGAACACGAATTAAACCAACATGATGAAAGTGACTAGATGAAATTCCCGTGTACCCTAAAGAACGCTTTGCTTATCATAAGAGACCGCTTTAGCCTGTCCTTTGCCTCACAAGGATTGGGATACCTTGATGCACTTTTGTTACTATATTCGTTACTTGCTCGTAATAAATTATCTTGCTATCAAACTACTTCGCTACTTACAATTTCAGCACTTGCACACATTACCTTACAGAAAACTACTTGTCATTTCCTTATGCTCCTCGCTGGGTTTGACACCCTTACTTATCGAAAAGATATAAAATTGATCCCCTATACTTGTGTGTCATCACGAACATCAGCATCAGCCAAACCCGTGCCGAACAATGGCCAGGCCTCTAAGCGTGGAGCTGCTATAGGGACCACTTCAATCGTGCCTCCCCTAGGATGTCTCAATTTGAACCCCTAGTTCGAATATGGTTTTCCTACCCTTTCATGGGTATGATTTTACCGAACTTATGCATGAACCAAACACAGCCACCTCCGTCCAAAGACACCGGGAGGGTTCGGGGTAGTGATCCCGAACCGAGGTGTTCGGCAACATCAAGGGGTAACACGGAAACTCCTGTCGAAAACCAACTTCTATAGGATCCCGAAGACGTCTCGGTCACTAAATTCGAGGATGAAATATCGATGAACCACCATCGACGAAAAGAGGCACTACATCACCCTGAATTTTCCAAACATGAGTTAATTCAGTGGATGCATACCTCGGAGTGGCTCGAGCCAGACTTAAAGAAGTCGCTAACCGTATGTCGGCCAGTCTGAAGGTAAGTGTTTGATTTTGAGAACTGAACACAAGTCCTAACCCAGTAGCCCCCGAACCCTAATTTGGGCGGGGAAGGCCGAGTTAAGGGCCTAAATAACCTTATTGCATCAATTGACAGGCATCAAGGGATGAGATTAAGAATTTGTCCAAAGACCTAGAGCTCAACCAAACACAACTGAAGGCTGTGAAAGCCAAACTAAAAGATGTGAAGGGGTTCACAAGAGAGGCACACGGTGAGTGATTACTTCAAGAAACTCACAACTGAGCCATGAAACATTTTCTAATGAAAGTTTAGTTTATATGAGATGGGTCCATAAATCAGTTGCAAAAGGATTTGGATGCGGCCAGAGAGGCGCAAAGATATGTCGAATCTCAACACAAGGCTAGCCTTCAGGTATTGTCCCGTAATCAGGATGAAAAGAAAAAACTTGAGGCTAAGAACCAACAACAGGCCGAGGAAATTGAGAGTTTAGAAACTCAATTGGTACACACCCAGGAAGAGAATCAAAGATTAAAAGGTGGTCTATTCGATAAGTGAAGCTTCAAGCTTGTAGTTTCCGTATCATACCAGTCCGAACTCACAAGCATGCCATGTCCCTTTGTAGCTCTACTAACTGGGTGCCCTAAAGAATAAACCAGCTCGTTTGGAGGGAACCTTTTAAAGTAACTGTCCATTGTGCATGAGCAAGGGCGAAAGGCGATGAAGAACATGATCAAAGCACTATGGCCAACCGAAAAGCCTCCGGATGGAATAGTCGAATTGTCAGATCGTTTCAAAGGAGCTCGTCATCGTTTTGAATTGTGGAAAACATCATCCTATCAAGAAGGTGCACGGGAGGCGTGGGCGATGGTGAAGACTAGATTCATCAAACTTAACCCCGAGCACTTGGCACGAGTTGGGACGGTAGGGCCAGGCGGTCAAGAGTTACCCCTTCACTTGGTATATGACCAAGTGATGCTTGTCGCACGTATCTCTCAACAAGACTGCCGCCTAGATGCGATAATAAATAACCTTGATTAGCAGCCGACTGTTTGATTCTATGTAATTATGAGTAGATCAAATATTCCTCCATCTGAACTGTAAACATTGTCTTAACCGGCCATCGGCTTCTACCTCCAAGCAAAACACATATCATGTGGTGAATAAAAATATAGCCTGAAGTAAATTTACCTCTGGATTGAAGACGAAAGAGGGGATGCCTTCCGGGGCATCCCCAAGCTTAGGCTCTTTACCATCCTTGAATATGACTTGGGGTGCCTTGGGCATCCCTAAGCTTAGGCTCTTTCCACTCCTTATTCCATAGTCCATCCAATCTTACCCAAAACTTGAAAACTACAAAACACAAAACTCAACAGAAAACTCGTGAGATCCGTTAGTATAAGAAAATAAATCACCACTTTAGGTACTGTTGTGAACTCATTATTTATTTATATTGGTGTTATACCTACTGTGTTCTAACTTCTCCATGGTTCATTCCTGATACGTCTCCATCGTATCTATAATTTTTTATTGTTTCATACCAATATTCTATAACTTTCATATACTTTTGGCAACTTTTTATACTATTTTTGGGACTAACATATTGATCCAGTGCCCAGTGTCGGTTCCTGTTTGTTCCATGTTTTTTGTTTCACGGAAAATCCATATTAAACGAAGTCCAAATGGGATAAAAACTTACGGAGGTTTTTTGGAATATATGTGAATTTTGGGAAGTGGAATCAACAGAAGGCAGTGCTCGAGGGGCCCACAAGCCTGGAGGGTGCGCCCAGGGGGGTAGGAAGCGCCCTGAGGGCTTGTGGCCACCCCTTAGGTTAGTTGGAGGTTTCCTTTGGCCGCAAGAAAGATATATTTATAAGGAAAATCCCCCCAAAATTTCAGCCCAATCAGAGTTATGAATCACCGGATATTTAAGAAACGGTGAAAGGCCAGAATCTGGGAGCACAAAAACACAAGGAAACAGAGAGAGAGAGAGATCCAATCTCGGAGGGGATCTCGCCCCTCCACCGCCATGGAGGCCAAGGACCAGAGGGGAAACCCTCCTCCCATCTAGGGAGGAGGTCAAGGATGAAGAAGAAGTAGGGGGGCTCTCTCCCCCTCTCCCCCGATGGCATTGGAACGCCGTCGGGGCCATCATCATGGCGGCGATCTACTCCAACCACTCCGTCATCTTCACCAACACCTCCATCACCTTCCCCCATCTATCTACAGCGGTCCACTCTCCCGCAACCCATTGTACCCTCTACTTGAACCTGGTGCTTTATGCTTCTTATTATTATCCAATGATGTGTTTCCATCCTATGATGTTTGAGTAGATTTTTGTTATCATATTGGTTGATTGATGATCATGATTGGTTTGAGTTGCATGTTTTATTATTGGTGCTGTCCTATGGTGCTCTCCATGTCGTGCAAGCGTGAGGGATCCTCGATGTAGGGTGTTGCAATGTGTTCATGATTCGCCTATGGTGGGTTGCTTGAGTGACCGAAGCATAATCCCGAGTAGGTGGGTTGTTGCATATGGGAGTAGTTGCGGATACCTTATAATGCTATAGTTGCGTAAACCCGAGTAGTTGAGTAAAGAGGACTTGATACCTTATAATGCTATAGTTGCGTTTTACCTTAATGATCTTTAGTAGTTGCGGATGCTTGCTAGAGTTCCAATCATAAGTGCATATGATCCAAGTAGAGAAAGTATGTTAGCTTATGTCTCTCCCTCATATAAAATTGCAATAATGATGACCGGTCTAGTTATCAATTGCCTAGGGACAATTCCGCAACTCCTACCACCACTTTTCCACACTCATTAAACTAACTTAGTTGTTTCTTTATCTTAGCAGCCCCTAGTTTTTATTTCTGTGCTCTTTATTATCTTGCAGACCTATCTCGTTACACCTACGAAGTACTTCTAGTTTCATACTTGTTCTAGGTAAAGCGAACGTTAAGCGTGGGTAGAGTGTATCGGTGGTCGATACAACTTCAGAGAATATTTGTTCTACCTTTAGCTCCTCGTTGGTTTCGACACCCTTACGTATTGAGAAAGGCTACAATTGATCCCCTATACTTGTGGGTTATCAAGACCTTTTTCTGGCATCGTTGCCGGGGAACAATAGCATGGGGTGAATATTCTCATGTGTGCTTGTTTGCTTTATCACTAAGTAGATTTTATTTGTTGTTCTAAGTTGTTCTCTATCTTTAGTTATGGATATGGAACACGAAATACCAAAAAAATAGGTGTACTTTCTACTCATGGAGATGGGGAACATCTTAAAACCCTCGATGCTTGTTATGTGGAAAATATTATGCACCACTTCGATAATCCTGAGAAAACCCCATTCAACTTGATAATGGGGTACACGTTGGATCAACATGAACAATTTAGGGATTATCTCTTATCTCAAAAAAGGAAACACTTATGGGATCAAATTAGAATACTGGGATGGTTTTCTTGGGATGCATGCTCAAGATGTGACTTTACTTGTTGCTCTAATATAGAAGCTCGACACCTTCCCTTTCAATGCAAATTTAATGATAATGAAACCTTAGCTTCATATTCTAAAGGTATTTATGATTACTATGATGTGGAACGAATAGAAGAATTTGTTGTTTTTAAAGGTGCTTATGAAATTGCTTGTTTGCTTGAAAAGTATGATGATGATGTTCCTTACGAATCTGAAATTTTTGCCATACTTAAATACTGCTATGAGAATTATGATTGCAATGCTGATATTATTGAATTTATTGAACGAATGACCGCTACTTTGGAAGAGACTAATATTTTGCAGGAATCTATGAAAGAAGTAATTCCTGACACTCTGAGTTCATTAGATGAAAAAGATGATGAGGACAGCAAAGAACAAAAGGAGGAAGAGCGGATTCACTACTAGGGAAAACCTTATACACATAATCTTAGCAGCAGCACGGGACAGGACGGGGCGCTACTGCTACTTAGCAGTAATGCGGTCTGAAAACAGGCGCTACTGATATCAACTTAGCAGGAGTGCGGCTCGGTAGAACCGCGCTGGTACTAAAGTTGACCGACCGTTCCTACCACGCTAGGTTTAGGAGTAGCACTCTTCAAATAACCACGCTGCTGCTAATGTAATAGTAGTAGCGCGCTTATTTTTCATGTCGCTACTGCTAATTCTGAAACTGGCCACATGGCGGGCCCTCCTTAGCAGTAGCGCGTGTGAAAGAGGAGCGCTACTGCTATATTATTAGCAGCAACGCGTTTTGCTCCCAGCGCTACTACTAAGCCGCAGTCATACCACCTTTTTACTCCCATCCCCTCCTCTATTCCTCACTTTCCCCTAGCTCCCACCTCCTCTCTCCCTCACTTTGCTTCTTCCTCACTACTTCTCCCCCATTACTCTCCTTCTTCTACCTATCTTTCTCTCTATTTATTACTCCTAGGTAACTACACCAACCTCCATTAATGCATCTCCTTTCTCTTTTTCCTTCCCCCTCCACGAGTTGAACTTGTCTCTTCCCAAACTAGCAAGCTAGGTAGATCTAGATGGCATTTAGTGAAGTGACCTATGTACCTCCCTAACTAGATATATAGCCTTGTCAAGAAGATCTTTGTCCACTTTTGATCATTCCATAAGTGTGTGTGGCGACACCTATCGAAATCATCATCACCGTGCTCGATCTCAAGATAGGTGATTAAAAATTTATGCTTTTGCAAGATGGAAATATGTGTATGTGTGCGATATGACATAATCGGGCGATATGATGGAAATTGTGTGTGTGGCATGAGTTGTCGCCGAATTGTGCTTGTGAGTTGCCTATGTTTTGCCGAAATGTCGATTTATTTCTGTTTCGGTGAATTCCGGGCAAACTCTATATGTCCTATTTTTAGGGAAGGTCATGCCGAATCTGCTTCCCGCCTCTGCTTCTTCCCCCAAATCCCAACTCTCTCTTCTCCCCCTCGTCGTCGCCGAAGCTCATGCCCTCGCCCTCGACCTCGCCGCGCCCCTGCCTCAAGCACCAGAGCCCTGCGCTCGCCCTCAACCCCGGCGCTCGCCCCTGACCACCCAACCACGTGACCTTGCCCTCGCCCCCGACCTCGGCGCCCGACGCTCGCCCCCGACCCCCCGACCCCGGCGACCTCGCCCTCGGCCCCGACCCTGGCCCCGGCGCGCCATACCTCCCTCCTTTGCTTACTTCCCTCCCAACCTCAGACGTCGTCGGGCCTGCCTCCTTGCCCCTGCACCCTCTGTAAGCCCCCCACCGCTCAGCCTCTCTCTGCTAGCTAGGGTTCTTTGGTTAATTTACTTAGGTTTTAGTTAGGGCAGTAGGTTAATTATGTTATCTATTTAGTTATGAACCCTAGTTATCAAATTAGTAGGTTAATTTGGCTATATTATGAACCCTAGTTAGTATGAACCCTAGTTAATTAGGGCAGTAGGTTAATTAGGTTCTTTGTCAAATTAGGACAGAAATTTAGGGTTAGGTGTTTTAGGTGTAGTTAAAGGAAAAAACAGAATTGATTATATAGGTTTCTTGCATTTTTTAGTTTAAGAAATTGTTGCTATTTAAGTAGTGCTAGTTAATTAATTAGAATTAGTATGCAACCTAGGATAGATTAGCTAAAGCACACTAGTGGAAAAAGGCCCATTTGTCCCGGTTCGTAAGGCCCATTTATCCCGGTTCTGGAACCGGGACTAATGTGTCGGGACTAAAGCCCACGACGTTTAGTCCCGGTTCGCTTACGAACTGGGACAGATGGGGCTACACGTGGCGGCTCTGCCGAGCCCAGGCAGGAGGGCCTTTGGTCTCGGTTGGTAACACCAACCGGGACCAAAGAGCGTACATGCGTCAACAGCTGAGAAGCTGTTTTTTTGAAAGAGGGAGGGTTTTGAGGGTTTTGGAGGGTTAATTTAGGGGTTTCATATATTTTGTTAGATAGCTAATAGAGAGAAGTGATCTTTCTTATCTACGTGCTTGGTCACGACGCTACATACTATATTTATAGATAGAACATATAACACAATTTAATCATCATTTTTGTCAATGAGACATCATATAACAAGTTGGTCACTAGTCATAATCACAACTCCTCCTCATCATCATCTCAACTCTAACATATTGTAGCACATAATAACACATTGTACCTAGGACCTACGTACTCCTATCTCGTAGGACCTACTCTACCCTCTCTTAGATACAATATCATAAAACAAGATAGGCCCTGACTCTCCATTATGGAGAATGGAGATCATCCTGTCTCCCATTCTTGGCCTACGCACAATGTTGCTTCCAAGTAGCTCTCTACGATTGAGCATACATTTTTTCCAATCTTTGATTGTCATGACTCCATCGGTTTTAGAAATCCGGTATGGACAGGAGTGATGCATAGGCTGACCTGGCTGTGGTGGCCCTAACCTCATAACAACAACGCGACCTCTCGGAAACATCAGATGAGGCACACAATCCTCCGGGATTTTTTGTTGAAAAACATAGTAATAACTTTGTAGTTAGCAATGTAGATTAGTTTTAGAAGAATTTATGCAAAAGATGTATGGCTGTCGTAATAGTAGAATTAAAATCTTACCATGCAATCTCCATGGATGTTACCGTAGTTCACTACGTGCACTAGTGGCCCGTATTGACCATAATGTGCAGGAGTTTGATAATACCTATGGTAATTCTCAAGATGACTAAGAAATGCGGTAAGATGATCTTTCTCCTTATAAGTTAATTCTGCTTCATCACTGTAGTAGTAGGTTCTGTCTACCATCTTCCGTACATTTTTTGAAGAATGAAAATAAGCTGTCAATGCAAATAAGTTCTAAACTATTTTTAAATAAACAATATAAATTACTTAATAAATATGGTTGAGAAACTAACGTAACGGTAGAACTGAGGCGTCTGCACATCGACCCAGATGTCGATATTACCTTCAATTTCATCTTCCGGATGAATATCAAAGGTGATAAGCATATTAGGCTCAAATGCATAAGCCTTGCGTAGTGCTTGCCAACTTTTGCATTCAAAATAGCAATAGGTGTCTGCATGGTACAATTTTACTGCAAAAGTAAAACCATGCTCGGTCCTCAAGTGAACTATCTTTAACTCCATATCTTTTTTAGTATTGAAACCAATCTTATCCAAGACAGCAATTCTTGCATGGCGGAGGATACGCTAGTAGAACAGTAAAAAATTAAAATTAATTATAAGTTGAAGCAAAAGAGGCAGAAGTCATGCTTTATTATGAAAAAAGACTTGTCATTCTGACTTATTGTATCCACTCCAAAGGTCTCATCCAGCATGATAACTGAAGCGCCTACCATCAACTAGGAAAGTCTTGCCACATAGGACACGCTCGTCTTCGTAGTATTCGCACATACCGAATTCACTTTCGTCGTCAGACATTTCCTATGTTCATAGTTGAAACATTTAAAATTGATCGAAGGAAACTATGAGAAAACTGATCAACACACAGATCACTATTACTCAATATGCAACAGGTTGACTTTAGGTTTGTCGAGTCTTTCCTTCCTAAACTCTCATCTCACGTATATTGTGGTCACTCCCTTTGATATTGCGATCGGAGGTGATGGTGGCTCCTCCATTCGTCCCAGAGTGCATTACACCAAAATGTCTAGCACACCGGAACGAAGGAGAAGCGACCCCCACGACAACAGTCGAGATTCTTCCTCTCATATATATATATATATATATATATATATATATATATATGGTGGACACTCTCCCTCACTGAAAGACACACAAGGAGCCGAAACAGACCTAAAGTCAACCCATTTCATATATCGAGCAATGACATAGAAAAATTCCCTATGTTTTACCGGAATGACTTGCAAATCACAATTACATTTATAATGAACTCGAATATAATATCACTAATACATCATCCCGAATAAGCCAGTTCAAGAATTACGGCACGCTTTGGATCCTAATGCGTGTGTGACTTTCGGTCCGTCGAGGCTTTCCTTAAGTAACTCTCATATCTCATGGTGTGTTTGTGTGCTCTCTCTCACACTGATATGGTGGTGTATATATGTTGGTGGGCACTCTCTCACAATAATAGTTCGACCACCGGTGATGGACGCCTCCCCTCTTCTCTTCTTGCGCAATATATCGACGAGTATATCGCAAAGAAGAGAAAAAAGAGGAGGCGCCCCCCACGACAACACTCGAGATTCCTCCATCAAGAACACACATGAAAGTCACAAAGGAGCAACGACAGACCGAAAGTCACACACGCATTATACCGATAAAATATCACAAATACATTAATATTTATAATGACCTCGAATATAATATCACTAATACATCATCTCGAATAATCCAGTTAATGCATCATCAAATATTAACTAATACATCTCGAATATTATCATATAAGATCACTAATACAGATCGAATATCCTAGAATCCAAAGTGGAGGACGGTGAACTCGGTTCACTAGCGGTCTTTGAGTCGCCGACGGTGGACACCCAAAGATAAGGAACCATCACGGGATCATAACTCAAGTGAGATCCTTGAAGGATCTGCCAGGTATTGTCGAACTAGGCGTCCAACGCCGCCATGTAGCGACAGACGTGCTCGTCCTCCTCCCTGACACGGCGACGTACCACCTCCGCGGGTGCCCACTCCCTCCACACCAAAAGTGGCCCGCGTGACCGCCATCATAGAAGGTCCGGGTCGACAACGATATCTGCATTCCTCACCAACCTCCGAGCCCAGGAAGGTAGCACCTCCCAGTGCCAGCCCGGCAGAGCCTAGTCCCGCACATGGCGCCTATCAAGCAGGCTCTCGTGGACTACTCGACGACGAGGATGTGGGCCGGGCATCATCGACAAATTCCTATGAGAATGTTTTCTTATCGTTTAATCACTAATTTTTCGTAAAACCCAAAAAATTTCTGTAATCTAACATACACATACTAATTTTTCCTAGGACTCCTAATAATTAAATAAAACATAAAACAACATACTAATCTAACATAAACATTCATCATAAACATACTAATCTAACATAAACATTCATCATAAACATACTAATCTAACATAAACATTCATCATTAACATTCATCATAAAAAAATTCTGTAATCTAACATACACATACTAATCTAACATAAACATTCATCATATAAAAAAATCAACATGTATTTTAAAAAGAATTTGCACAGAGCCGGGGCGGCGGCGGCTCAGAGCGGGGGCAGCGACGGGGTGGTGACGGGGCGGCGACGGGGGCGGGCAGCGATGGGGATGGGGCGGCGACGGGGGCGGCGGGGGAGGCGACGGGGGAGGGGCGACGACGGGAGCAGGGCGGCGACGGGGGCGGCGGGGGAGGGGCAGCGACGAGGGCGGTGGGGGCGGCGATGAGGGCTAGGCGGCAACGGCGGCGATAGGGGAGGCGGCGACGGGGGCGGTGGGGGCGGCGACGAGGGTGGGGCGGTGACGGCAGCAATAGGGGAGGCGACGGGGACGGGGCGTCGAGGAGAAGGGGGATGATGAAGGCGGAGGTGGCGACGGGGAGGCGACGGGGGCGACGACGGGGACGGGGACAGTGATGACGGGCTCGGGGCAGCAAGCGACGACAGGGACAAGGACAGCGGGCTCGGCGAAGTGGCAATGAAAACTACGAAATTTCCTAAGTGCTTCTTATATAGAAGAAGCATTGGTCCCGGTTGGTGGCACCAACCGGGACCAATGCCCACCTTTAGTCCCAGTTGGTGCCATCAACCGGGACCAAAGCCCTGTTTTCAGCAGCCCAAAAGGCGGGAAACAGGGACCTTTGGTCCCGGTTGGTGGCACCAACCAGGACCAATGCCCACCTTTAGTCCCGGTTGGTGCCACCAACCGGGACCAAATCCCTGTTTTCAGGAGCCCAAAGGGCGGGAAACAAGGATCTTTGGTCCCGATTGGTGGCACCAACCGGGACGAAAGGGGGGCATTGGTCCCAGTTGGTGCCACCAACCGGGACCACTGGTCCCTTTTTGTCGGCTGGCTGGGAAGCAGCAGATGTTTAGTCCCACCTCGCTAGTTGAGGTGAGACAACACCTGTTTATAAGCACCGATGCGCTTGACCTGTCAAGATCCTCTCATAGTGAAAATAGATGCCCTTATACACGAAATTTGATCTAAATTCAAAATGCTAGTTAGGTGCCTAACTAGCACTTTGAATTTAGGTTAAATTTCAGTGTAAGTGCATCTATTTTCACTTTTGCTATTTTTTATGTTATTTCTTTGCTATTTTCCTGCTATTTAATATTACTTTGTTTTAACATTATATTCAATTTGGTAATTGTTAGGCTTTGTATAATTTTAGTTTCAAAATACTACAGGTTTATAATTTTAGTTATTGATTTTTTTGAGCTAAATGACCCTGAAATTGAAAAGCACTACAAATGATGTGAAAAGGTTGAAAGTTGGCATGGTATCATCATTTCACCCACATAGCATGTGCTAAAATGTTGAGAGGGTTACGGCAAAAGCTGGATGCACTTCGTGTACAAAACGGACAGTCTCTTTCGAAGTATCAGGGTTTCAGACGGAAACTCATGTGTTACAAAAGGCATTTCATTTTCTTGAACTTATTTGAACTACAGGCTTTTTGTGTGTTCAAAATGCACCATTCAAAGCCACATCATCAATTTTCAACCTTTCCGACATCATTTGTTATTTTTCATGCAGTTATTGATTTTTTTTTGAGCTAAATGACCCTGAAATTGAAAAGCACTACAAATGAACTCTGAAAAGGTTGAAATTTGGCATGGTATCATCATTTCACCCACATAGCATGTGCTAAAAATTTAGAGGGTTACGACAAAAGTTGGATGCTTCGTGTACAAAACGGACAGTCTCTTTCGAAGTATCAGGATTCCGGACGGAAACTCATGTGTTACAAAAGGCATTTCATTTTCTTGAACTTATTTGAACTCTAGGATTTTTGTGTGTTCAAAATGCACCATTAAAAGCCATATCATCAATTTTCGACCCTTGCCGACATCATTTGTTATTTTTCATGCAGTTATTGATTTTTTTTAGCCAAATGACCCTAAAATTGAAAAGCACTACAAATGAACTCTGAAAAGGTTGAAAGTTGGAATGGTATCATCATTTCACCCAAATAGCATGTGCTAAAAAGTTGAGAGGGTTACGGCAAAAGCTGGATGCACTTCGTGTACAAAATGGACAGTCTCTTTCGAAGTATCAGGGTTCCGGACGGAAACTCATCGGTTACAAAAGGCATTTCATTTTCTTGAACTTATTTGAACTCCAGGCTTTTTGTGTGTTCAAATTGCACCATTAAAATCCACATCATAAATTTTCAACCCTTCCCGACATCATTTGTTATTTTTCATGCAGTTATTGATTTTTTTGAGCTAAATGACCCTGAAATTGAAAAGCACTACAAATGAACTCTGAAAAGGTTGAAAGTTGGCATGGTATCATCATTTCACCCACATAGCATGTGCTAAAAAGTTTAGAGGGTTACGGCAAAAGATGGATGCACTTTATGTACAAAACGGACAGTCTCTTTCGAAGTATCAGGGTTCCGCACGGAAACTCATGTGTTACATAAGGCATTTCATTTTCTTGAACTTATTTGAACTCCAGGCTTTTTCTATGTTCAAAATGCACCATTTAAAGCCACATCATTAATTTTCAACCCTTCCCGGCATCATTTGTTATTTTTCATGCAGTTATTGATTTTTTTAAACTAAATGACCCTGAAATTGAAAAGCACTAAAAATGAACTCTTAAAAGGTTGAAAGTTGGCATGGTATCATCATTTCACCCACATAGCATGTGCTAAAAAGTTTAGAGGGTTACGGCAAAAGCTGGATGCACTTCGTGTACAAAACGGACAGTCTCTTTCGAAGTATCAGGATTCCGGACGGAAACTCATGTGTTACAAAAGGCATTTCATTTTATTGAACATATTTGAACTCCAGGCTTTTTGTGTGTTCAAAATGCACCATTCAAAGCCACATCATCAATTTTCAACCCTTTCCGACATCATTTGTTATTTTTCATGCAGTTATGGATTTTTTTGAGCTAAATGACCCTGAAATTGAAAAGCACTACAAATGAACTCTGAAAAGGTTGAAAGTTGGCATGGTATCATCATTTCACCCACATAGCATGTGCTAAAAATTTCAGAGTGTTACGGCAAAAGCTGGATGCACTTCCTGTACAAAACACACAGTCTCTTTCGAAGTATCAGGGTTTGGACGAAAACTCATTGGTTACAAAAGGCATTTCATTTTCTTGAACTTATTTGAACTCCAGGCTTTTTGTGTGTTCAAAGTGCACCATTCAAAGCCACATCATCAATTTTCAACCCTTCCCGACAGCATTTGTTATTTTTCATGTAGTTATTGATTTTTTTTAGCTAAATGACACTGAAATTGAAAAGCACTACAAATGAACTCTGAAAAGGTTGAAAGTTGGCATGGTATCATCATTTCACCCACATAGCATGTGCTAAAAAGTTGAAACGGTTACGGCAAAAGCTGGATGCACTTCGTGTACAAAACAGACAGTCTCTTTCGAAGTATTAGGGTTTCGGATGGAAACTAATGTGTTACAAAAGGCATTTCATTTTCTTGAACTTATTTGAACTCCAGGCTTTTTGTGTGTTCAAAATGCACCATTCAAAGCCACATCATCAATTTTCAACCCTTCCGACATCATTTGTTATTTTTCATGCAGTTATTGATTTTTTGAGTTAAATGACCCTGAAATTGAAAAGCACTACAAATGAACTCTGAAAAGGTTGAAAGTTGGCATGGTATCATCATTTCACCCATATAGCATGTGCTAAAAAGTTGAGAGGGTTACGGCAAAAGCTGGATGCACTTCGTGTACAAAACGGATAGTCTCTTTCGAAGTATCAGGGTTCCAGACGGAAACTCGTCAGTTACTAAAGGCATTTCATTTTCATGAACTTATTTGAACTCCAGATTTTTTTTGTGTTCAAAATTATGCAGGCCCTTAATATACTCGGAGGTGCGTCCATCACCGTACATCCATTGCCGGTTCATCTACGTGCGTTATATAATAAAGTGTATTAAAAACCATTACAACATATCATGAATAGAGAAGTAACTAAATTAATAGAAATTCATCATCACATTAAAGCCAAAGTACAATAATGACCAAAATAAATATGTACAGTTCATACATAGTTGTCATTATTCAACATATAGCTCTCTAGAGGATCTAATTAAAGCATACAACGAAACTACGTAAAAAAATTAAATGCAACAACAAATGCAATCATAACCACTACTAAGGTACCAATTGATCCAACGGCATAATGATATCAAGCCTCAGTATGCATGACATATTTTCTAATCTTTCTAAGCTTCAAGCGCATTGCATCCATCTTGGTCTTGTGATCGTCGATGATATCGGCAACATGCAACTCCAATCCCATCTTGTCATCTTCAGTTCTTTTCAATTTTTCTTTCAAATGATCGATTTCTTTTTCATCTTCTGTTAACTTCTTGAGCAGAATTGCATAGTCTCTTGGAATTTCTATTTCAACTACTTCCTATAGATAAAAATATCTACGTCAAGTTGGTGGCATAATTAATTGTCATAGACATTAAATATGTGAAATAGTTATATAAAGGATAATATACCACATCTGAATCATAGACTGGACGAGGGCCGACGTGGGCGGATACCATAACCATGGCTCTATATAATAACAAACAATAATAAAAGTAAGAAAATCATACGAGTAAGTATATTTTCTTTTAGCAAGAAGATAACATCAAGAGGCTCACCAGGCGCGGGCGATCGACGGCGGTTTCAGGATGGGGACGGGACAGGACGGACCGCCAAACCTAGACAAATCTTGACAAAAATGGAGTTTCGACAAGGAGCTTCAAGAGGAGAAACCTTAAGTTTGGCTTGGGCATTTCATCAAACACCTCATGTGCATAGGAGGTGAGCTAGAGCACCACAAAGCTCTCCCCTCGCCGGCCTGAATAATAGAGCAATGTGGAGTGCTATTCTCACTGGCGAGAGGGTATATATAGGCATCTCATTGGTCCCGGTTCGTGGCTGGAACTGGGACTAAAGGACCCCCTTTGGTCTTGGATCCAGCCACGAACCGGGACCAATGGTTGTGGGCCAGGAGCGAGGCACATTGGTCCCGGTTCGTGTCTGGAACCGGGACCAAAGGTTCCAGACGAACCGGGACCAATGCCCCACGTGGCCCGCCCGGCCCCATGGCCTCACGAACCAGGACTGTTGCCCCCATTGGTCCCGGTTCATGACTGAACTGGGACTAATGTGCTGGCCCTGCCTGAATCAATGCCCTGTTTTCTACTAGTGGCAACTGTTGCTATTTAAAAAACAGAGTTTGAAGTGGACATGTGATTTGTACATGTGATTTGGACATGTCATATTTGGAATTTGGACATGTCATATTTGGACATGTGATGTTTTCGACATGTCATATTTGAAAAATGATGATTATGTGTAGGGTAAATGATCCGAGTGGCCTATGTTTCGCTGAAATGTTGATTCATTTCTGTTCCGGTGAATTTTAGGCGCTCGATATGTCCACTTTTTAGCAAAGGTCATGCCGAAAATTTCCGTGAATTTTGGCATGACTTGTGCTAGAAAGTAGGCATATCGAGTGTCAGGATTTGCTGGGAAACGGCATTCCGGCAAACATAGATCTTTTTTATGTCATTTCTCATTTTTTATAGTTTTAGAATTAAACGAGGAGACCTAATCATATGTTTATTATATGTTGCATCTAGTTGCTAACCCTTTCTTTTTGTGTTGCGCAAGTATATTTTGTTGCATATGATTGTACATTCTATTGATGAAGATGCATCTCTAACAGGTACCTAGATTCTTGATGGCGAAGTACTGGTGCTATGTCGTGTACAAAGGAAAGGTTCCGGGAGTATATGACGAGTGGTCCGAGTGTCAGGCACAAGTGGAGGGGGTCTCGGGCTCCAGCCATAAAGGCTTCAAAAGCAGGCAAGAAGCAGAAGCTAGTTACATGAGGAGGCTCACGCTAGAGCGAGAGAGGCCTAATAACCGCCGCCTCATGTACTACTTAGTTTCTCTCTCACTCATAGTGATAGCTCTTCTCGCGTATATCATTGTTCAGATGGATGACAATGTAGTTGCAAGTACTCGAGACTTGTATCACTATTTTCGAGATGATGACGAGAGACCACTTTGTGTTGGATGATGATTATGATGATACTATTTGTATGTATATGCTATGATTACATTCGTGGTCTCGCAGCCATTTGTATGTGTATGATGATGACATTTGTATGTGCTAAAGATTCTTGTATAAATCCTATTCAAATACAAAACAAATATGCAGAAAAAATCAGAAACTAATAAAGTTAGCAGTACCGCGTGGTGTAAAGTTAGCAGCAGCGTGCCATTACCAGTAGCGTGTTATAATATAAGGCACTACATATAGTAGCAGTAGCGCTCTGTTTTGGCGCTCGCTACTGCTATGCATGTATAGCAGTAGCGCGGGCCAACACGCGCTGCTGCTACAGGTTAGTTGTAGCGCCGTATCAGTAGCGCGTGTTCCCGTGCTACTGCTACACATAATACCCGCACTACTGCTAGGCTTTTCCCTAGTAGTGATTAGCTACCCATTCCCACCTTCTAATGAGAGTAACTATTCAACTCATACATTGTTTAATTTCCATTCGTTCTTACCAAAGGATGAATGCTATGATAATTGCTATGATCCCTTGGATTCGTTTGAAATATCCCTTTTTGATGAATTTGGTGCTTGGTATGCTTGTGGCCATGATGCCAATATGAATGATGCTTATGGAGATTAACTTGCTATAGTTCCTTATGCTAAGAATGAAATTGTTGCTATTTCACCCATGCATGATAGTCCTATTATCTTTTTGAATTCTCCCAACTACACTATATCGGAGAAGTTTGCACTTATTAAGGATTATATAGATGGGTTGCCTTTTACTATTACACATGATGATTTTGATAGATATAATATGCATGTGCTTGCTGCTCCTACTTGCAATTATTATGATAGAGGAACTACATCTCCCCCTCTCTATGTTTCCAACAGGATAAAATTGCAAGAAATTGTTTATACTATGCATTGGCCTTTACTTTGTGTGCATGAATTGTTCTTTTATGACATGCCGGTGCATAGGAAGAGAGTTAGACTTTGTTATTGCATGATTTATGTTACTTTGTTCTCAATACTAAATTACAAATCATTGTTAATTAAAATTGGCTTTGATATACCTTGGGATCCGGGTGGATCAATTACTTGAGCACATTATGCCTAGCTTAATGGATTTAAAGAAAGCGCTGCCAGGGAGACAACCCGGAAGTTTTAGAGAGTCATTTTATTATGTTGTGTGCTTTTATAAAGTTTAAAACAAAAAAATAAAGAGGAGAACCTAAAACTTTTTCAAAAAGAGAAGTGAAAGTAAGAAGAACGAGCACCGTTGAAGTGGGGGAGCTCCTTGAACATTGTCCATGCCCATGGAAACTTTGCAAATCTTGATAACATAACTTTTCAAAAAAGATAATTATCCCCTTGTATAAATCCATTGTATTATAAAAATAATGTGCCAAGATTTGCCTTTAGGATGATTAGATTGCTTGTTTGGTGTGTGCAGCACAAAAACAGAAACTTTGTGTGTAGTGCGTGAATTCACATTTTTACTGGAATGCCAAGAGTTTCTGAATTTTTTACAAAATACTGCTATGCAAATTGTTTATTTTGTCCTAATGTTTCAGAATTTTTAGAGTTACAAAAGTATGGTGAATGTCCATATTACTACAGACTGTCCTGTTTAAGACAAATTCTGTTTTTGTTGCATTGTTTTGCTCGTTTTGATGAAACTATCGATTTTATCAGTGGTATAAGCCATGGAAAAATGATAATACAGTAGCTACAATGAAAAATTAAAATATGAATTGGTTGGCAATAGTACATTAAGTTGTGATTTGCTTTATTATACTAAGGATCTCACGAGGGTTTTGTTAAGTTTTGTGTGATTGAAGTTTTCAAGTTTTGGGTGAGATCACAATGGATGAAGGAATAAGGAGTGGAAAGAAACTAAGCTTGGGGATGCCCGAGGCACCCCAAAGTAATATTCAAGGACTCCCAGGAAACTAAGCTTGGGGAAGCCCCGGAAGGCATCCCCTCTTTCTTCTAACAACCATCGGTAATTTTACTTGGAGCTATATTTTTATTCATCACATGATATACGTAAATCTTGGAGCGTCGTGTGCTTTTTTATTTTTATTTTAATAATGCATCATGCTGGTATGATAAAGTCCTTGGTTGATTTATAGAAGGCTCTTTGCACCTCACTTGTATATTTTGAGTATGGCTTTGTAGAATGCTTCATGTGCTTCACTTATATCATTTGAAGTTTGGATTGCCTGTTCCTCTACACATAGAAAACCGCCATTTCTAGAATGCTCTTTTGCTTCACTTATTTTTTTTTGAGCGTGGGCATATCTTTTGTAGAAAGAATTAAACTCTCAAGCTTCACTTATACCTATTTAGAGAGTTAACAGGAGTTGGTCATTCACATGGTTAGTCATAAAATCGTACATAAAACTTGTAGATCACTGAATATGATATGTTTGATTCCTTGCAATAGTTTTGCTATATAAAGATGGTAATATGAGAGTCATGCTAGTGAGTAATTGTGTTTTGGAGAAATACTTGTGTTAAGGTTTGTGATTCCCGTAGCATGCACGTATGGTGAACCGTTATGTAACGAAGTCGGAGCATGATTTGTTTAATGATTGTCAACCTTTGTGTGAGGGTCGGGAGCGCGTGATGGTTAACTCCTACCAACCTATCCCCTAGGAGCATGCGTCTAATGCTCTTTTTGATAACTAATAGACTTTTGCAATAACTATGTGATTTCTTTATGACTAATGTTGAGTCCATGTATTATACGCACTCTCACCCTTCCACCTTTGCTAGCCTCTATAGTACCGCGCAACTTTCACCGGTGCATCAAACCCACCTCCCTCAAAACGGCCACCATATATTTTCCTCAAAACAGCCACCATACCTACCTATTATGACATTTACATAGCCATTCCGAGATATATTGCCATGCAACTTCCACCGTCCCGTTTAGTAGGACATGCACCATCATTTTCATATTGCTTTGCATGACCGTCAGACAGCTTGCATGATGTTTTCATGGCTTGTCCGTTTTTTGATGTCATTTGCTAGGCTAGATCATTGCACATCCTGGTATCCTACCGGAAGCATTCATATAGAGTCATATTTTTGTTCTAGGTATCGATTTGTAAGTAAATAAAAGTGTGATGACTTTCATTATTAGAGCATTGTCCCGTGTGAGAAAAGGATGATGGAAGCTATGATTCCCTCACAAGTTGGGAGGAGTCTCTGGACTTTACAAAAAAATAAAAGAGGCTAGCGAAGCCCAAATAAAAAAAGAGGCTAAAGTTGCCCGCCAAAAAAATAAAAAAATAAAAAAATGATAGAAAGAGAGAAGGTACAATGCTACTATCCTTTTCCACACTTGTGCTTCAAAGTAGCACCATGATCTTCATGATAGAGAGTCTCCTATTTTGTCACTTTCATATAGCTAGAGGAATTTTCATCATTTGAACGACCACTTAGTTTTATTTTTGAGATTTCATACACGTATAGCTCTAGTGCACCCATTGCATGGCAATCCCTACTCACTCACATTGATATATATTGATGGGCATCTCCATAGCTCATTGATACGCCAAGTTGATGTGAGACTATCTTCTCCTTTTTCCTCATCACCTCCACCATATTCTATTCCACCTATAGTGCTATATCCATGGCTCACGCTCATGTATTGCGTGAGAGTTGAAAAGGTTTGAGAACATAAAAGTGTGAAACAATTGCTCGACTTGTTCATCGGGGGTGTGAATGATTTAGATACTTTGTGTGGTGAAGATGGAGCATAGCCAGACCATATGATTTTGTAGGGATAACTTTCTAAGGCCATGTTATTTTGAAAGGACATGATTGCATTTTTGGTGTGCTCGAAGTATTATTGTTTTTATGTAAATATAGACTATAGCTTTGAATCACTCGTATCTTAATATTCATGCCATGATTAGATTATATGATCAAGATTATGCTAGGTAGCATTCCACATCAAAAATTATTATTTTTATCATTTACATACTCGAGGACGAGCAGGAATTAAGCTTGGGGATGCTGATACGTCTCTGTCGTATCTATAATTTTTTATTGTTTCATGCCAATATTCTACAACTTTCATATACTTTTGGCAAATTTTTATACTATTTTCGGGACTAACATATTGATCCAGTGCCTAGTGCCAGTTCCTGTTTGTTGGATGTTTTTTGTTTGCAGAAAATCCATATTAAACAAAGTCCAAATGGGATAAAAACTTACGGAGATTTTTTTTGGAATATATGTGAATTTTGGGAAGTGGAATCAACAGAAGGCGGTGCCCGAGGGGCCCACGGGCCTGGAGGGCGCGCCCAGGGGGTAGGACGCGCCCTAAGGGCTTGTGGCCACCCCTTAGGTCGGTTGTAGGTATACTCTGGCCGCAAGAAATATATTTTGATAAGGAAAATCCCCTCAAAATTTTAGCCCGATCGGAGTTATGGATCTCAGGATATTTAAGAAATGGTGAAAGGCCAGAATATGGGAGCGCAGAAACAGAAGGAAACAGAGAGAGAGAGATCCAATCTCAGAGGGGCTCTCGCCCCTCCGCCGCCATGGAGGCCAAGGACCAAAGGGGAAACCGTCCTCCCATCTAGGGAGGAGGTCAAGGAAAAATAAGAAGGAGGGGGCTCTCTTCCCCTCTCTCCAGGTGGCACTGGAGCGCCGTCGAGGCCATCACCGTGACGGCGATCTACTCCAACAACTCTGTGATCTTCACCAACACCTCCATCACCTTCCCCCATCTATCTACAGCGGTCCACTCTCACGCAACCCGCTGTACCCTCTACTTGAACATGGTGCTTTATGCTTATTATTATTATCCAATGATGTGTTGCCATCCTATGATGTCTGAGTAGATTTTTGTTGTCCTATTGGTTGATTGATGATCATGATTGGTTTGAGTTGCATGTTTTATTATTGGTACTGTCCTATGGTGCTCTCTGTGTCACGCAAGTGTGAGGGATCCTCATTGTAGGGTGTTGCAATGTGTTCATGATTCGCCTATGGTGGGTTGCTTGAGTAACAGAAGCATAAACCCGAGTAGGTGGGTGGTTGCATAAGGGAGTAAAGAGGACTTGATACCTTATAATGCTATGGTTGGGTTTTACGTTAATGATCTTTAGTAGTTGCGGATGCTTTCTAGAGTTGCAATCATAAGTGCATATGATCCAAGTAGATAAAGTATGTTAGCTTATGCCTCTCCCTCATATAAAACTGCAATAATGATTACCGATCTAGTTATCAATTGCCTAGGGACAATTCCGCAACTCCTACCACCACTTTTCCACACTCATTAAACTAACTTAGTTGTTTCTTTATCTTAGCAGCCCCTAGTTTATCTTGCAAACCTATCCCGTTACCCCTACAAAGTACTTCTAGTTTCATACTTGTTCTAGGTAAATCGAACATTAAGCTTGCGTAGAGTTGTACCGGTGGTCGATAGAACTTGAGGGAATATTTGTTCTACCTTTAGCTTCTCGTTGGGTTCGGCACTCTTAATTAGTGAGAAAGGCTACAATTGATCCCCTATACTTGTGGGTTATCAATACCCAATGATACAACCCAAAGATCCATCAAAATAGGCAAACAACTCAAAAAAACAGAATCTGTCAAAAACAGAACAGTCTGTAGCAATCTAAAAACTTAGTATACTTCTGTAACTCAACAAATTCCAAAAAATTAGGACAACCTGGGAAATTTATAAGTAAATCTTGTGTAGAAATTTAAGACTCATTAGACGGGAAACACTCAAAAACAGAAGCAAAAACAGATCACAAAAATAAAATTGGGTGCCTCCCAACAAGCTCTATTGTTTAACGCCCTAGCTAGGCAAAACACAATAGATCCTGGTATTGTCATCTTTGGTATGCAATCCAAAAGTATCTCTCATAATAGACTCATAATGCAATCTTATTTGCTTTCTAGGAAAGTGTTCCATGCCTTTTGTTAATGGAAATTGGAATCTAATGTTTCCTTCCTTCATGTCAATAATTGCACCAATCGTTCTAAGGAAAGGTCTACCAGGAATAATAGGACATGTTGTCATGCCCAACATGCGATCCTATCCTTATTTCGGCATGAGGGCCTCGACAGGGATAGAAGCACATCTCGTCGTGTTGCAAGAATGGATATCATTACAAGTACATGTACAGAAGAGATGAGTATATGGAATTGGCTTACACTCGCCACAAGCTACAACAAGATCAAATCAATACAACAACATACTCAAACATCATACAGGAGAGCAGGGTCCGACTACGGGCAAAAACAAACGGTAAAATGACATCCATCCTTGCTATCCTAGGCTACCGCCTAGAACCCATCCTAGATCGATGAAGAAGAAGAAGAACTCCAACAAACAAGCAACTCTCTCACGTTCAAGCGTCGCACTACCTGTACCTGCAACTGTTGTGTGTAGTAATCTGTGAGCCACGGGACTCAGCAATCTCATTTCCAAGGGTATCAAGACTATTAAAGCTTAATGGGTGAGGTATGGTTAAGTGGTGAGGCTGTAGCAAGCGACTAAGCATTTGTTTGGGTGGCTAACTTACGAATACAGAAAGTAAAGTATGGTGGTCTACGCACAACGGGCGTGAACTAGTAATGATCACTAACTGATCTTGAACCCCTACTTACGTCAAACATAACCCCACCGTGTTCTCTTCCGGATACGGACTCACGAGAAGAAACAGTCACGGTTACGCACACAGTTGGTATATTTTATTAGAGTTTACTTCAAGTTTGCTATGACCGGGTGTTAAACAAAGTATCCAAGTTTGCCACATAACCGCGGGCATGGCTTTCCGAAAGATTTAACCCTGCATGGGTGCTCCAACTCATCCATCACAAATTAACCACATGCCGCGGGAATAACCTCGACCACGGATCTCATGATCTTCATAAGCAATTCCAAAGGAAATCCGACACCTCGAGATAGCCCGACGAAGATCAAAGTTCCTCACACAAGACATTCGAGAAAGGTAAAACAAGTCCAGCAAGACCGCCCGACGTGTCGACGAATCCGATAAGAGCCGCGTATCTTGTTCTCAGGACACGACCGGATGGGACTAGCTATAGGGAAAACCAATCCCCAAGTTTCCTTGAGGCGGCCCCAGAGGCAGCTCATTTTGGACCAACACTCATGAGGAGCACTGTCCCGGGTTGTTGATTAATTATCCACAAGGTGATCATGCCCTATGCAAATTTTGGGCCTTGCCAGACAAGCTTTATCCTAAAACGAAGATCAAGGGGGTCCCCATAACAACCCTGAGCATGTTAGGAGCGCTCAATTATGGAACATAACACCGGTTCACAAGTAACTAGGGCGGCAAGAGTGGAACAAAACACTGAGCAAAAGGCCAAGCCTTCCACCCTTTACCAAGTGTATAAGTGCATTAAATTGAATAGCAATAATATTGTGATAACAGAAGAAAGTCCATGTTGTCACATGGAAGCAATTGCACCTGTAGCTAGAAACGCTATAAGAAGGGCTGAGCAAGTGGTAACATAACCAAACACAGGTTTGCTAGGAAGGTGGAGGGTTAGAGGCTTTTCATGGCAATGTTGGGAGGCTTGTCAAACAAGTGCTAGGTAGCGTGACATAATGAGAAAAGTGGGACAACTAGCATGGCAACGATAGTAATGGTATCCAGGGAAATGTGTCATCTTGCCTGAGATCCCGCTTGGAAGAAGAACGAGTCCATGAAGAAGACGAGCCAACGTAGTCGAACGAATCCTCACACTCCGAACGCTTTCGGAACTCTATCGAGAAGAAGCAATCCGGAAACAACAATCAACACAAGATACACCACAACATATGCATGGCATGATGCGCAAACAAATATGATGCATGTCCTTTTTAAATATGCAAGGCATGGCAAGGCAAGAACAACAAACAACTACTGCACATTAAGTGAAGTTCAATATGCAACGAGTTGCATATTGACGAAACTTCACGTTCGATTTATTTAGTTCACTCCCATTCAGGTACTCATCAATATTAAATGTTGTTAAACATGGAAAGAGGTGAAGCATGAACAACTATATCATCTAGGCATTTTAAATGAGGCTGGAAGCAAATATATATCATTTCCGAAACAACCCCTTATGCATATTATGAATTTGGACCAGATCTGTACTAACCATATTTTAGAGTTGTTAAACATCAAAATAAGTGTCACCATGTGATTCTACACATTTTTCTAGTCAAGTTACATATGTGGAGCATTTAATTCGGAGCTACGGTTGAATAGTTATTGAATAAATCATTTTAGCATGGCAATTACACAAATCAATGCAAACAGCAAGGTTAAACATTTTAAACATGTGTGAAAGTTGGATATTGTGAATCTACATGGAATTCTAGCCAAGTTTCATATATAAAGTTTTTACATATGATGCACGGTTGATTAGATATTAGCAATTTCAAAACATGGGTTTTTCTGTAATTTATTAATCACTAGATAATTGACAAAATCGCCGAACAGGAAAAAACAATGAAACGGGCCGAAACTTGGCAGGGCACTGGGCACAACTTAACTAAATGTGCACAGGGCAGGGGATAGGGCGGCTCACCATGGGCCAGATCGGGCCGGCGGAGAGGAGCTGGGCCGGGTGCACGGGGCCCACGCGGAGGCTGGCGGTCCACGAGGGGGCGTTGGCGGTCAACGGCCTGGGCGAGCCCTCGTCCTCCCGATCCCGCTGGATCGGGGCAGGGGCCGGCGGCGGCAGGCAACCGCGAGGGGCAGCGGCCGTCGAAAGGCGGCGGCGGAGGGCGGTGAGGGCGGATCTGGGCCGGAGGAGGCCGGATCTGGCGGTGAACGGCGGCATGCGACGGCTCGAGGAACCGGCGATGAAGTCCTGCAGGGGAGGGAGAGATTAGAGGAGAGAGAGGTTGTGGGAGGAGGAGGGAGAGAGGGCAAGGGCGGCGGCGCCAGATTCTAGTGGAGCTCCGGCGAGGGGCGGTGAGCTGCAGCTCAGGTGAGCTCCGGCGAGGGTCCTGCGGACCTCCGGTGAGGCGGGACACGGGGCTGACGGCGGCGCGGCGCCATGGAACGCGAAGGCGAGCAGGCGCGGCTCTAGATCGGGAGGTCCTCTCCCGATCTGGAGCGAGGGCGGCGGATGGGCTTCGCGGCGGGCTCGAATTGGGCCTGGCGGGCCCGGTGCAAGGAGGGAGACAGGAGGCGCTGTTTGGCGGCTGGCTGCATGGATTTCGAGGCGAGGCTAGGTTTTAGGCCAAATTAGGAAGGGGAGGGGGATTATATAGGGAAGGAGGGCTAGGTTAGGGGGATTCCATCCGATCCGAGCTGTGTGATCGCAATCGGACGGCTCTAGTCGCGGGGTTGGGTTAGGTGGGCTAGGTGGGCTGTGTAGATGGGCTATGAGGATATTAGAGGGAGATTTGCGGCTCGTGACACGAGGTTCTAAAACACCTAAAAACGTCTGACGAATAACCGATGACCGCACTGCTACGGTTGACCGGTGGGGTATCAAAAGAACTCGGACTGCGACGAAATTTGGCAGGCGGTTTACCTACACTATAATAAGACCACACGCCAACTTTCAACCAAATCCGATAATATTTTTTGCACGCTTTAAACATGGTTTTTTTAACGATGTCGCGGGCGCGTGCGTGTGTGGTTGGTCTCGAAACGGGCAACGGCAAGAACGGAGAAAACCGGCAACTACGAACTGATGCAAGTTTTTGAAAACAAGTGATGATGCTATGCCGATGACGCGAATGATGCGATGATGAATGCGACAACCATATGAAACACATGACGAGAATGGAAACAAAAGGGGAATCTTCTGGAGCGTCGGTCTCGGGCTGTTACACATGTAGGATTGCAATCTATATCAAGAACAATGAAATCTACGGGCAGATAATTCCTAGTTGTAACAATAAGGACATCATAATCCTTCCCATATGTTTCTTAATAGTGGAATCCGCAAGATGCAAATTTAGAGAGCAATCATCAAGATCATGGTAACCTAGCACATCACATAAAGTTTTCGGAATCGTGGAAACACTAGCACCCAAATCACACAAAGCATGGCACTCATAATCTTTGATTTTAATCTTGATAGTAGATTCCCACTCATCATGAAGCTTTCTAGGAATAGAAACTTCTAACTCAAGTTTTTCTTCAAAATATTTCATCATATCATCAACTATATGTTTAATAAAAGCCTTATTTTGAATATAAGCATGAGGAGAATTCATCATGGATTGTAACAAGGAAATACAATCAATCAAAGAGCAACTATCATAATTAAAGTCCTTGAAATCCAAAAGAGTGGGTTCATTTCTATTTAAAGTTTTGACCTCTTCAATCCCCCTTTTATAAATCTAGCATTAAGATCTATAAAGTTTGAATCATTGGGACTCTCTTTAACTAAAGTTGACTTTGATGGGATACGTAGTAGTAAATCAAAAAAAAATCCTACATGTTCACCAAGATCTATCTATGGAGAAACCAGCAACGAGTGGGGAGAGTGCATCTTCATACCTTTGAAGATCGCAAAGTGGAAGCGTTACTAGAACGCGGTTGGTGGAGTCGTACTCGCAGCGATTCAGATCGTGGTGGATTCCGATCTCAGCGCCGAATAACGGTGCCTCCGCGTTCAACACACGTGCAGCCCGGTGACGTCTCCTACGCCTTGATCCAGCAAGGAGGAAGGAAAGGTTGAGGGAGAGCTCCGGCAGCACAACAGCGTGGTGACGGTGAAGCTGCGTGGTACTCCGGCAGAGCTTTGCCAAGCGCTACGGAAAACGAGGAAGAGTAAGGGTAGGGCTGCGCCGAGAGAGAGAGAACTCGTGTGTCTCGCAGCCCCAAAACCCTCCACTATATATAGGAGGATGGGGAGGGAGGGCGCAGCCCTAGGGTTCCCACCCTAGGGGCTGCGGCCGTCTCTAGATGGCCATCTGGCCGGCGGCCACAGAGGGAGAGGGGAGGGCGCAGCCCTAGGTGGGCCTTAGGCCCATCTCGGCCTAGGGTTTCCCCTCCCTCCCACCTTTGTTGCGCCTTGGGCCAGGGTGGAGGCCGCACCAGCCCACTCTCAGGATGGTCCCTTCCACTCTCGGCCCACGCAGCCCTCTGGGGCTGGTGGCCCCACTTGGTGGACCCCCGGAACCCTTCCGGTGGTCCCGATACGTTACCGGTAATTCCCGAAACACTTCCGGTGGCCAAATCCTCACTTCCTATATATCATTCTTTACCTCTGAACCATTCCGAAATACCTCGTGACGTCCAGGATCTCATCCGGGACTCCGAACTACCTTCAGTAACCACGTACACTATTTCCCTATAACCCTAGCGTCATCGAACCTTAAGTGTGTAGACCCTACGGGTTCGGGAGACACATAGACATGACCGAGACACCTGTCCGATCAATAACCAACAGCAGGATCTGGATACCCATGTTGGCTCCCACATTCTCCACGATGATCTCATCGGATGAACCACGATGTTGGGGATTCAATCAATCCCGTATACAATTCCCTTTGTCTACCGGTATGATACTTGCCCGAGATTCAATTGTCGGTATCCCTATATCTTGTTCAATCTCGTTACCGGCAAGTCTCTTTACTTGTTCCGTAACACATCATCCCGTGGCTAACTCCTTAGTCACTTTGAGCTCATTATGATGATGTCTTACCGAGTGGACCCAGAGATACCTCTCCGTCACACGGAGTGACAAATCCTAGTCTCGATTCGTGCCAACCCAACAAACACTTTTGGAGATACCCGTAGTGTACCTTTATAGCCACCCAGTTACGTTGTGACGCTTGGCACACCCCAAAGCATTCCTATGGTATCCGGGAGTTGCACAATCTCATGGTCTAAGGAAATGATACTTGACATAGGAAAAGCTTTAGCAGACGAACTACATGATCTTGTGCTATGCTTAGGATTGGGTCTTGTTCATCACATCATTCTCCTAATGATGTGATCCCGTTATCAACGACATCCAATGTCCATGGTCATGAAACCGTGACCATCTATTGATCAACGAGCTAGCCAACTAGAGGCTCACTAGGGACACGTTGTGGTCTATGTATTCACACATGCATTATGGTTTCCGGTTAACACAATTATATCATGAACAATAGAAAATTATCATGAACAAGGAAATACAATAATAACCATTTTATTATTCCCTCTAGGGCATATTTCCAACCGTCTCCCACTTGCACTAGAGTCAGTAATCTAGTTACATTGTGATGAATCGAACACCCATAGCATTCTTGTGTTGATCATGTTTTTCTCGTGAGAGAGGTTTAGTCAACAGATCTGCGACATTCAGATCCGTATGTACTTTACGAATGTCTATATCTCCCTCCTGAATGTAATCACGGATGGAGTTGAAGCAGCGCTTGATGTTTCTTGTCTTCTTGTGAAACCTGGGCTCCTTGGCAAGGGCAATAGCTCCAGTGTTGTCACAGAATAGAGTCATCGGGCCCGACGCATTGGGAATCACTCCTAGGCTGGTGATGAACTCCTTCATCTAGACTCCTTCCTTTGCTGCTTCCAAAGCAGCTATGTACTCCGCTTCACATGTAGATGCCGCCACAACGCTTTGCTTGCTGCTGCACCAGCTGACTACTCCTCCGTTCAAAATATACACGTATCTGGTTTGCGTCTTGGAGTCATCCGGATCTGTGTTGAAGCTAGCATCGACGTAATCCTTTACGACGAGCTCTTCAGGACCTCCATATACGAGAAACATGTCCTTTGTCCTTTTCAGGTACTTCAGGATACTCTTGACCGTTGTCCAGTGTTCCGCTCCGGGATCACTTTGGTACCTCCCTAACAAACTAATGGCAAGGTTCACATCAGGTCTGGTACACAGCATGGCATACATAATAGAGCCTATGGCTGAAGCATAGGGGATGACACGCATCTCTTCTCTATCCTTTGCCGTGGTCGGGCATTGAGTCGTACTCAATCTCACACCCTGTAACACAGGTAAGAACCCCTTATTGGACTAATCCATATTGAACTTCTTCAATATCTTTTCAAGGTATGTGCTTTGTGAAAGACCTATGAGGCATTTCGATCTATCTCTATAGATCTTAATACCTAACGTGTAAGCAACTTCTCCAAGGTCCTTCATTGAAAAACACTTATTCAAGTAGGCCTTTACGCTTTCCAAAAGTTCTATATCATTTCCCATTATCAGTATGTCATCCACATATAATATGAGAAATGCTACAGAACTCCCACTCACTTTCTTGTAAATACAGGGTTCTCCATAAGCCTGTATAAACCCAAACGCTTTAATCACCTCATTAAAGCGAATGTTCCAACTCCGAGATGCTTGCACCAGCCCATAGATGGAGCGCTGGAGCTTGCATACCTTGTTAGCATCTTTAGGATCGACAAAACCTTCCGGCTGCATCATATACATTTCTTCCTTAAGGAAGCCATTAAGGAATGTCGTTTTGACGTCCATTTGCCAGATATCATAATCATAAAATGTGGCAATTGCTAACATGATTCGGATGGACTTCAGCATCGCTACGGGTGAGAAAGTCTCATCGTAGTCAACTCCTTGAACTTGTCGATAACCCTTAGTGACAAGCCGAGCCTTATAGACGGTCACATTACCATCTGCGTCATTCTTCTTCTTAAAGATCCATTTATTTTCAATGGCCCGCTTATCATCAGGCAAGTCCACCAAAGTCCATACTTTGTTCTCATACATGGATCCTATCTTGGATTTCATGGCTTCAAGCCATTTGCTGGAATCCGGGCCCGCCATCGCTTCTTCATAGTTCGAAGGTTCACCATTATCCAACAACATGATCTCCAGGATAGGGTTGCCGTACCACTCTGGTGCGGAACGTGTCCTAGTGGACCTTCGACGTTCAATAGTAACTTGATTTGAAGTTTCATGATCATCATCATTAACTTCCTCTCCAGCCAGTGCAGGCTCCACAGAAACGACTTCCTGTGTTGCGCTACTCTCCGGTTCGAGTGGAGGTACAATTACCTCACCAAGTTCTATTTTCCTCCCACTTACTTCTTTCGAGAGAAACTCTTTCCCTAGAAAGGATCCATTCTTGGCAACAAAGACTTTGCCTTCGGATATGAGGTAGAAGGTATACCCAATAGTCTCTTCGGGATATCCTATGAAGATGCACTTTTCTGCTTTGGGTTCGAGCTTCTCAGGTTGAAGTTTCTTCACATAAGCATCGCATCCCCAAACTTTGAGAAACGACAGCTTAGGTTTCTTTCCAAACCATAATTCATACGGTGTCGTCTCAACGGATTTTGATGGTGCCCTATTTAAAGTGAATGCGGCAGTCTCTAATGCATATCCCCAAAATGATAGCGGTAAGTCGGTAAGAGACATCATAGATCGCACCATATCCAATAGAGTGCGATTACGATGTTCAGACACACCATTTCACTGAGGTGTGCCAGGCGGCATGAGTTGTGAAACAATTCCACATTTCCTTAGGTGTGTGCCAAACTCGTGACTTAAATATTCTTCACCATGATCAGATTGTAGGCACTTTATTTCCCTGTCACGTTGATTCTCTACCTCACTCTAAAATCCCTTGAACCTTTCAAAGGTTTCAGACTTGTGTTTCATTAAGTAGACATACCCATATCTCCTCAAGTCATTAGTGAGGATGAGAACATAGCGGTAGCCACCGCGAGCCTCAACTCTCATTGGACTGCATACATCGGTATGTATTATCTCCAACAAGTCAGTTGCTCGCTCCATTGTTCCAGATAACGGAGTCTTGGTCATCTTGCCCATGAGGCATGGTTCGCACGTGTCAAATGATTCGAAATCAAGAGACTCCAAAAGTCCATCAGCATGGAGCTAATTCATGCGTTTGACACCAATATGACCAAGGCGGCAGTGCCACGTGTAAGTGGGACTATCGTTATCAACCTTACACTTTTTGGCACTCACGCTATGAACATGTGTAACATCACATTCGAGATTCATCAAAAATAAACCATTGACCAGCGGGGTATGACCATAAAACATTTCTCTCATATAAATAGAACAACCATTATTCTCAAATTTAAATGAGTAGCCATCTCCCATCAAACGAGATCCAGATACAATGTTCATGCTCAAAGCTGGTACTAAATAACAATTATTGAGGTTTAAAACTAATCCCAAAGGTAGATGTAGAGGTAGCGTGCCGACGGCGATCACATCGACCTTGGAACCATTCCCGATGCACATCGTCACCTCGTCCTTTGCCAGTCTCCGCTTATTCCGCAGCTCCTGCTTGGAGTTACAAATGTGAGAAACTGCACCGGTATCAAATACCCAGGAGCTACTACGAGTGCTGGTTAGGTACACATCAATAAAAAGTATATCACATATACCTTTAATGTTGCCGGCCTTCTTATCCGCTAAGTACTTAGGGCAGTTCCGCTTCCAGTGACCGGTACCCTTGCAATAAAAGCACTCAGTCTCAGGCTTGGGTCCATTCTTGTTCTTCTTCCCGGCAACTTGCTTACCGGGCGCGGCAACAGCTTTGCCGTCCTTCTCGAAGTTCTTCTTACCCTTGCCTTTCTTGAAACTAGTGGTCTTATTCACCATCAACACTTGATGCTCCTTTTTGATCTCGACCTCCGCTGATTTCAGCATCGAGTACAACTCAGGAATGGACTTCTCCATACCCTGCGTGTTGTAGTTCATCACAAAGCTCTTGTAGCTAGGTGGGAGCGACTGGAGGATTCTGTCAATAACCGAGTCATCCGGGAGATTAACTCCCAACTGAGTCAAGCGGTTGTGCAACCCATACATTTTAAGTATGTGCTCATTGACAGAACTATTCTCCTCCATCTTCCAGCTAAAGAACTTGTCGGAGACGTCATATCTCTTGACCCAGGCATGAGCGTGGAAAACCAGTTTCAGCTCCTGGAACATCTCATATGCTCTGTGTTGCTCAAAACGCTTTTGGAGCCCTGGTTCTAAACTGTAAAGCATGCCGCACTGAACCAGGGAGTAATCATCACAACATGACTGCCAAGCGTTCGTAACGTCTTGGTCCGCTGGGAAAATGGGTGGGTCACCTAGCGATGCATCAAGGACATACAATCTCTTGAAAGCTATGAGGATAATCCTCAAGCTATGGACCCAGTCCGCATAGTTGCTTCCATCATCTTTCAGCTTGGTTTTCTCTAGGAACGCGTTGAAGTTGAGGGTGACATTAGCGTTGGCCATTGGATCTACAATATAGATTGTAAAGACAATTTTAGACTAAGTTCATGATAATTAAGTTCACATAATCAAATTATTTAATGAACTCCCACTTAGATAGACATCTCTCTAGTCATCCAAGTGACACATGATCCATGTCAACTAGCCCGTGTCCGATCATCACGTAAGACGGACTAATCATCCATGGTGAACATCTCCATGTTGATCGTATCTTCTTTACGACTCATGTTCGACCTTTCGGTCTTCCATGTTCCGAGGCCATGTCTATATATGCTAGGCTCGTCAAGTCAACCTAAGTGTTTTTCGCGTGTGTAAATCTGGCTTACACCCGTTATATGCGAACGTTAGAACCTATCACACCCGATCATCACGTGGTGCTTCGGAACAACGATCCTTAGCAACGGTGCATAGTTAGGGTGAACACCTTTATTGAAATTTTATTGAGATATCATCTTATTTACTACCGTCGTTCTAAGCAAATAAGATGTAAGCATGATAAACATCACATGCAATCAATATAGTGACATGATATGACCAATATCATCTTGCTCCTTTGATCTCCATCTTCGGGGCACCATGATCATCACTGTCACCGGCACGACACCATGATCTCCATCATCGTGTCTTCATGAAGTTGTCTCGCCAACTATTACTTCTACTACTATGGCTAACGATTAGCAATAAAGTAAAGTAATTACATGGCGTTTATGATTGACACGCAGGTCATACAATAAAATAAGACAACTCCTATGGCTCCTGCCGGTTGTCATACTCATCGACATGCAAGTCGTGAATCCTATTACAAGAACATGATCAATCTCATACATCACAATGCATCACATCACATCCTTTGGCCATATCACATCACAAGGCATATGCTGCAAAAACAAGTTAGACGTCCTCTAATTTGTAGTTGCAAGTTTTTACGTGGTTGCTATAGGTTTCTAGCAAGAACGTTTCTTACCTACGCCAAAACCACAATGTGATATGCCAATTGCCATTTACCCTTCATAAGGACCCTTTTCATCAAATCCAATCCGGCTAAGGTGGGAGAGACAGACACCCGCTAGCCACCTTATGCAACAAGTGCATGTCAGGCGGTGGAACCGGTCTCACGTAAGTGTACTGTAAAGTTGGTCCGGGCCGCTTCATCCCACAATACCGCCGAATCAAGATAATACTAGTAGTGGTAAGAAAATTAACAAGATCGACACCCACAACAACTTTGTGTTCTACTCGTGCATAGATTCTACACATAGACCTAGCTCATGATGCCACTGATGGGGTACGTAGTAGTAAATCAACAAAATCCTACGTGTTCACCAAGATCTATCTATGGAGAAACCAGCAACAAGTGGGGAGAGTGCATCTTCATACATTTGAAGATCGCAAAGCGGAAGTATTACTAGAATGCGGTTGGTGGAGTCGTACTCACAACGATTCAGATCGCGGTGGATTCCGATCTCAGCGTCGAACAACGGCGCCTCCGCGTTCAACACACGTGCAGACCGGTGACGTCTCCTACGCCTTGATCCAGCAAGGAGGAAGGAGAGGTTGAGGGAGAGCTCCGTCAGCACGACGGCGTGGTGACGGTGGAGCTGCGTGGTACTCCGGTAGAGCTTCGTCAAGCGCTATGGAGAACGAGGAAGAGGAAGGGTAGGGTTGCGCCGAGAGAGAGAACTCGTGTGTCTAGCAGCCCCAAAACCCTCCACTATATATAGGAGGAGGGGGAGGGAGGGCGCAGCCCTAGGGTTCCCACCCTAGGGGTTGCGGTCGGCCCTAGATGGCCATCTGGCCGGCGGCCAGAGAGGGGAGGGCGCAGCCCTAGGTGGGCCTTAGGCCCATCTGGGCCTAGGGTTTCCCCTCCCTCCCACCTTTCCTGCGCCTTGGGCCATGGTGGAGGGCACACAAGCCCACTCTGGGGCTGGTTCCTTCCATTCTCAGCCGACGCAGCCCTCTGGGGCTGGTGGACCCACTTGGTGGACCCTCGGAACCCTTCTGGTGGTCCCGGTACGTTACCGGTAATTCCCGAAACACTTCCAGTGGCCAAATCCTCACTTCCTATATATCATTCTTTACCTCTGGACCATTCCGGAACTCCTCGTGACGTCCGGGATCTCATCCGGGACTCCAAACTACCTTCAGTAACCACATACACTATTTACCTATAACCCTAGCGTCATCGAACCTTAAGTGTGTAGACCCTACGGGTTCGGGAGACACATAGACATGACCAAGACACCTCTCCGGTGAATAAGCAACAGCGGGATCTGGATAACCATGTTGGCTCCAACATGCTCCACAATGATCTGATTGGATGAACCACGATGTCGGGGATTCAATCAATCCCGTATACAATTCCCTTTGTCTACCGGTATGATACTTGCCCGAGATTCGATTGTCGGTATCCCTATACCTTGTTAAATCTCGTTACTAGCAAGTCTCTTTACTCGTTCCATAATACATCATCCCGTGGCTAACTCCTTAGTCACTTTGAGCTCATTATGATGATGTCTTACCGAGTGGGCCCAGAGATACCTCTCCATCACACGGAGTGACAAATCCCAGTCTCGATTCGTGCCAACCCAACAGACACTTTCTAAGATACCCATGGTGTACCTTTATAGCCACCCAGTTACGTTGTGACATTTGGCACACCCAAAGTATTCCTACGGTATCCGGGAGTTGCACAATCTCATGGTCTAAGGAAATGATACTTGACATAGGAAAAGCTTTAGCAGACGAACTACACGATCTTGTGCTATGCTTAGGATTGGGTCTTGTCCATCACATCATTCTCCTAATGATGTGATCCCGTTATCAACGACATCCAATGTCCATGGTCATGAAGCCGTGACCATCTATTGATCAACGAGCTAGCCAACTAGAGGCTCACTAGGGACACGTTGTGGTCTATGTATTCACACATGCATTAGGTTTTCGGTTAACACAATTATAGCATGAACAATAGACAATTATCATGAACAAGGAAATACAATAATAACCATTTTATTATTGCCTCTAGGGCATATTTCCAACAGACTTATCTCCATCCCCATCTTTATCAAGATTTACATTGGAAAATAAAGATTCAATAGGGGTCACACCAATCACTTTAAGATCTTCACCATTAATATCACGAGAACACACTTTTTCAAGCCATTCACGCTTAGCACGTATTCTAGCGATTCTTTCTTTACTTTCATCCATTAAAATTCTCATAGCTTTTAGAGACTCATTAATATCATGCTTAGGTGGAGTAGATCTAACTTTCAAATAATCAATGTCAAGCGAAATTCTATCAACGCTCCTAGACAAACCATCAATCTTGAGCACCTTTTCTTCAATCGTAGCATTGGAAACCTTTTGTGAACCAATAAATTCTTTAACAATATTCTCAAGATCATAGGACATCTTATTATAATTTCCATAAGAATTTTTGTAGGAATTACCATAATTATTAGATGAATTACTAGGAAACGGCCTAGGGTTGAAATTACCTCTATACGCGTTATTACCAAAATTGTTCCTACCAACAAAATTCACATCCATAGATTCATTATTATTTCCAATCAAAGAAGACAAAGGCATATCATTAGGATCAATAGGAGCACTCTTACTAACAAACAATTTCATCAATCCATCCATCTTTTCACTCAAAGTATTTATTTCTAAAATAGCATGCACCTTTTTACTAGTAGGAGATCTTTCGGTATGCCATTGAGAGTAGTTTGTCATAATATTCTCTAGGAGTTTAGTAGCTTCTCCTAACGTGATTTCCATAAAAGTACCACATGCGGCGGAATCTAAAAGATTCCTAGATGCAAAACTTAATCCCGCTTAGAAAATTTGTATAATCATCCATAAACTCAAACCATGTGCGGGACAATTCCTAATCATTAATTTCATCCTCTCCCAAGATTGTGCAACATGCTCATGATCAAGATGCTTAAAATTCATTATATCGTTCCTAAGGGAGATGATCTTAGCAGACGGAAAGTACTTGGAAATAAAAGCATCTTTACACTTATTCCAAGAATCAATACTATTTTTAGGCAAAGATGAAAACCAAGTTTTAGCACGATATCGAAGTGAGAATGGAAATAGCTTCAATTTAACAATATCATTGTCCACACATTTTTTATTTTGCATATCACACAACTCAATGAAAGTATTTAGATGGGATGCGGCACCTTCACTAGGAAGGCCAGAAAATTGTTCTTTCATAACAACATTAAGCAAGGCAGCATTAATTTCATAAGATTCCACACTAGTGGCAAGAGCAATCGGAGTACTAATAAAATCATTATTATTAGTATTGGAAAAGTCACACAACTTGGTATTTCCAGACATCGTGACAAAGCAAGCAATCAAGCACACAAGCAAACGAAAGGCAAACGGAAGAAGGGCGAATAAAAACGTAAATCTTTTTGGTATTTTTTGAAAATCATTTTAGAAGTGGTGGAGAGGAAAACGAGAGGAAAATGTAAAATAATGTAAATGTGAGAGATGACTTTGTGATGGGTACTTGGTAGGCTTGATGTGTATCCTCCCCGGCAACAGCACCAGAAATCCTTCTTGCTACCTCTTGAGCGTTCGTTAGTTTTCCCTTGAAGAGGAAAGAGTGATGCAACAAAGTAGATAAGTATTTCCATCACTTGTTGAGAACCAAGGTATAAATCCAGTAGGAGGAACAAGCAAGTCACCAATGGATGCACTTACACAAACAATCAAACTCCTGCACCCAACGCTATAAAGGGGTTGTCAATCCCTTCATGATTATTTGCAAGGATTAAATCCGATAGATATAGATGTAAACGAGAACGAAAAGTAAAAGGTAAATAAATTGTAGCCAAGTATTTTTTTGGTATTTTTGGTTTATAGATCGGAAAGTATATTATGGAAAGTAGACCGGGGGGCATAGGTTTCACTAGAGGCTTCTCTCTCGAAGGAAAATACCATGGTGGGTCAACAAATTACTGTCAAGCAATTGATAGAACAGCAAATAATCATGTAGTTATCCAAGGCAATGATCATGGATATAGGCATCACGTCTGTATCAAGTAGACCGAAACGATTCTGCATCTACTACTATGACTCCACACATCGACCGACTCTTGCCCGCATCTATAGTATTAAGTACATGAAGAACAGAGTAACGCATTGAGAAAGATGACATGATGTAGATGGATAAACTCAAGCAATATGATGAAAACCCCATCTTTTTACCCTTGATGGCAACAATACAATACGTGCCTTGCTACCCCTACTATGTCACTGGGTGAGGACACCGCAAGATTGAACCCAAAACCAAGCACTTCTCCGTTGTAAGAATTACCAATCTAGTTTGCCAAACCAAACCAATAACTTGAAGAGACTTACAAGGATATGAAATCATGCAAATAAGAATTCAGAGGAGATTCAAATAAGATTCATGGATAATCCGAACATAAACTCACAATTCATCGGATCTTGAGAAACACACCACAAAAGAGGATTACATCGGATAGATCTCCATGAAGATCATGAAGAACATGGTATTGAAGATCAAAGAGAGAGAAGAAGCCATCTAGCTACTAGCTATGGACCCGTAGGTCTATGGTGAACTACTCACGCATCATCGGAGGGGCAATGGAGTTGATATAGATGCCCTCCGTGATCAAAAACCCCTCCGGCAGATTACCGGAAAAGGCTCCAAGATTGAATCTCTCGGGAACGGAGGCTTCCGGCGGCGGAAAAATATTTGTGTGGCTCTTTTTGATGTTGGGGGAATATTTGGGAATTTATAGGCAAAGATTAGAGTTAGGAGACCTGCGAGAGGCGACAAGCCTGCTAGCTGTGGCCAGGGGGGCCGCGCCTAGTAGGCTTGTGGCTCCCTAGCAGGGTCCCTACCGTGCACTCCAAGCTTGGTTGATTTGTTTCCTTCTAGAAAAATCCTTCCAAATGTTTTATTCCGTTTGGACTCCGTTTAATATTCCATATCTGCAAAACTCAAAAACAAGGAAAAAAACAGAAACTCGCACTAGGTTAATAGGTTAGTCCCAAAAATAATATAAAATAGCGTATTAATGCATATAAAACATCCAAAACAGATAATATAATAGCATGCCATCATAAAAAATTATAGATACGTGGAGACGTATGACGAGGGAAGATGATAAGTTGAGGGGATAGATTAGCAGTAGTGTTGGGACGTGAAGAGCGCTACAGATATGCGGTTAGCAGTAGCGTTGCTCCCTAACAGCCGCTACTACTACAGGTCGCCCCCATCGATCGGGATGGGACCTATTAGCAGTAGTGCCGGCTCATAGTCCGACGCTACTACTAACCGAATACTTGTAGCGCATTTCCCTAACAACGCTACTACTAATTAGCAGTAGCATCGTCCCTTTAACAGGCACTACTGCTAAAATACTATCTATAAGCATTCTCCTAGTAGTGGAGTATTTTCTAAGAGTTCACGTTTGGCTCTCATCCTCTGAATTATTTTCCTAGTATCATCCATAGTAACTTGAATAGACTTTAAAGATTCAGAAATATCATGCTTATGTGGAAACATTTTAATTTTAAGCCCATCCACATTATGAGAAATTTTATCCAAGTTTCTAGACATATCATCAACTTTGTTTAATTTTTCTTCTACCATAGTGTTGAAAATCTTTTGAGAACTAATAAATTCCTTATTATTTTTCTCAAGTTCAGAAGGTATCCTATTATTATTATATAAATTTCCATAAGAATTCCCATAATTATTAGGGGGATTATCGGGAAATGGTCTAGTATTGAAATTCCCTCTACAAGAATTATTGTTGAAATTATTTCTAGCGATAAAATTCACGTCAATAGCATCATTATTTTGCTCAATCAAAGTAGATAATGGGACATAATTAGGATCAACGTCAGCATTTTTACTAGTAATCATATTCATAATAACATCCATTTATCACTCAAAAGAGTGATCCTAAAGCGGTCGGATGAGGACACGTGAAGTAATAACGCAAAAGTTCACGGCTTCTCCATGGTGCATCGGTATGTGGAATGCCAATGTGTGGTATCTTCCGATCATGTATCCATGGCTCCTAGCTAGCTTCTTGCATAATTTTTTCAAGTTCTGTCAAACTAAAAGAATGTTGTATGATTTGTTGACCACTCTTGTTGTATAATACTATAAAATTTAGTTTTGCAGTTTTGCGTCCCTCAAAATTTGGATAGAGTCATTCAGTACACTTTCCAATGCATTTGATTGTTGGACATTTCACCCAAAATTTCTCTATGTTTTATGACAGTGTACTCTAGCATTATAGTAACACAAACTTTGTACATCCAAAATGAGGAAATTTACTATCATATACATCTACCAGATTACATGAAGGTTGGTTATGAACCTCTATGAATTTTTTCATCTATGATCCTAGCCGATAATGAATGGTCATTTGTCTTTGGTGAGGAAAAAAAGGACTACGATGAAACCTCAACCTCCTAAGATATGTTCCCCAACCTTTACAAACTTGTTACATGATGATATATTTTCACTCCAAAATTTCAATCTGATATTAAATTGATGAGCCAATTTTAGGAATATATTGTTCCATTGTGAGTTATATTGCAAACATGCAACCCACTTTGAAGACTGGCTTGGATTTGGGTGTACGCGGGTTTGGCTGATGCAGAGGCTTGCCATTTGTAATTTCTAGGGTATACAACTGTGAATTGCATATAAAGTATCTAAGATTGATAAAATAATAGCATGAAGACAATAAAAAATTATAGATACGTTGGAGACATATCACAGTACCACCACCTTCACCACCATCACCATCATCTACACCACCACCATCACCATCATCTACACCACCACCACCACCACCATCACCACCACCAACTACAACAACATTCCAAAGAGAGTCTATTGTTTGCATCTTCATAGACTCGTTGTCCTCCTCAACGGATATGCTCAACCTTGATCTTTTTGGAGTGCTCTCCCCGATTCTTTGGATCCACTTCTCGTTTCCAAATAGCTCTTAGTAGCAATGGTGCAACATGAAGGGCGTGTGGCCAAACTTGGTGTTCCTATGCTTGAATAGTTCTTGGATGAAGGGATCATACTCTGCCACTTTCACAATGCTCGGTGGTCCACGATTCACTTGGTTGATGCAACCGGGCCATCGGTTGCATTGGTCATGAATGGTGCTCCAACGATGCCCAAGGGAACCTTGTGTACGGCTTGATCGTGCATCCATGGATTGGTTGTAGTGCTCGGTAATTCTCTCCCAAAACATAGTCTTGCTTTGATCCGTTCGCATTGTTGCATTCATGGAGATCGCGACCAAGCATAGCGAAGAGAAATATCCTCTTTTTGGTTATAGTTGGTGGTGCGTGACCTTGACGCCCGCGTGATTTCTTCGGTCACCTCCACAACATCCTCTTCCTTGGCCATATCGTCTTCGGCCACCACCTCCTCGGCCTTCTCCTCTTCCTTGACCACCTCTTGCTCAACGTCTTGGGCCGCATCCAAATGATCACAAATGAATTCATAATTAAGATCACCAAGTCCAATGGAGAAGGCCGAAGACTCCAAGGTCACGAGGAATTCAGCCATCTTCATCTTTGCTCTAGGAAAATGATATAAAGAAACAATATCATCATCGGCTTTAAACAATCACCGATCGTCCGATGGTCATGAATGTTGGCATATATTTTTTTTTAACCTTGTTGGCATTTCGTCGAACACATGGTGGTCGCGAACCATCGCCCACGCCAGAGCAATGGTTACAGGGGGCGTCAGAGTGGATGCACTAGGAGCCGGCCTTGGCTAAAACACTGTTGTGGCCTTCTTCTTCTTCTTCACGGTCGCCTTGGTGAGGGACGATGCTGCCAGCATCGGCTTTCGAGCTCGTTTGGCCATGGGAGGAGCGGGGGGAGGATGTCGAGCCGTAGCTGGAGAGGCGGTGACCACACCAGATGCCCTTGCCGAGGTTGGAGGAGGAGCTTGGACCCGATGGTTCTTTGTCATCTACAATGTTTTCTTCGCCGCGGGCGGCGGCGCATGGGTGGTTTCCTACGGTAAAAAGCTGGTGATGGTGGTCGGCGGTGTGGGGGGGGCTATCCATTCCGGTCAAAGGGAGTGTCATCGATGGCGTCGGTGGGGTGTGGTGGCTGCGGCGGCGGGGAGGGAGGGTGGGAGGAAGAGAGGCGCAGGGTTTACTTGTTCGCGTGGGAGTGAGTATATTCAGGGAAATCGAGGGGATATATGGAGGTGGAGTATAATGTTTACTCCCTTAACCGTTTTTCAGGATGGGCTAGGTGCGCCTTAAGGGGGGGGTAAATATCATCCCTTATGGCCTTTATTGGGGATCGATTAGAAATGGCCTAAGTGTTGTATGAACAAGCCTTAAATTTATTGGATTATTTGACTTGAACTTGCATTATTTCTACACTTATTTGAAGAAAACCTGATGCAGAAAGCAGTAGGTGATGCTGAATCGTGGGTGTGTTCGGCCTGTTATCAAAAAGCAACACTTACAGTCAAAAAGGTACAATGTCACTCTGCATTTTAGGCTGAATTTCCTGCAAATTTGAACATGCATATTTTATTTGTCATCTCTGGTTGTTTGGATGTGGTTGTGTACTTGTGTATGTATTGAACGTTACTGGACCGCTCTTGCAGTGTGCTGCCCCATATGTAGAGAGTTGTAAGCCTGCAACGCCACATTACTAACGCGTGAGTTGACAAATGTGGTTGTGTACTTATGTACCTGATGTTCTTTATATGTATGATGCTCGCGCGTTAGTAATGTGGCGTTGCAGGCTTACAACTCTTTACATATGGGGCAGCACACTGCAAGAACGGTCCCAGTAGCGTTCATGCACACAATAGGGAGAAAAATAAAACTTCTGAAGCAGGCAAAGAGTTTGTTCGAAGACATTATGTACAAAGAACATCAGGTTTAACTATCATGTGCAATAGTTGACTCGCATTTCATGCACGTATTAGGATTAACGAGAGGCCATTGAGTGAAATAAGATGAAGCAAGTTGTATGTTCTTCCTCTGGTACTTTTTACTCCATGTATTAGTTTTACTAGCAACGGGGCCGTGCGTTGCAACGGGAGAAAAAATCATAATCTTCAATGGGAATGATCATATTTTGCTGCATAACCGAGATACACTATTATTCTCAATTTTGTGAAATCATGAACTTTTTTTGAACTTGTCCACATATTTGAAATCATGAATTTTTCAAATTCATGGACACTTATAAAAAATTTCAAATCGTCAACATTTTCTAAAATCAAGAACATTTTATGAATTCATGAACATTTTATACTGTTTTTAAATATATTTTTAAAAAGTGTTAACAATTTTTTTAACATTTTTTTTGAATTGGTGAACATTTCTAGAATCGGTGAATATATATTTTTGGAAACTGTTGGAATATTTTTTAAAATTCACGAATATTTTTATGATATAACGAACATTTTTTGAAATGAATGATCTTGTTTCGAATTAGCGAACATTTTATAAATGAATAAGTTATTTTATAAGTCACGGCCAATTTTTAAATTTTTAGGATATTATTCCGGTCATGAACATTTTATGGATTGGCAATTTTTTATCAATTTCATTTACATTTTGTAGTACAAGAACTTTTTAAACAATCATGAACATTTTTCTATTTCCCAAACATTTGTTTTCAAAATTCAAAACATTTTTTGAATAAACAAACACCTTACTGCAAAATCGAGAATATTTTTAAAATCACAAACATTTTTTCAAAATTATCCTGTTTCTGAATTTTTGGAACTTATTTGAAGTCCTAAATTGTTTAAAGTAGAGCGTGCTGTGACTTCTTTAACAAAACGGGGGCGATGTGTCTTCTTCCAGTGCGCACAGCGGAGTATAGGAAGTCCCTACTACATGGGCTGGCCCACGCGAGGTTTTCCCTGTGTGAAACTTTTTTTTTTATCATTTACCATTTATAGGTGGCATTCGTGGGTAACATTTTGCAATTTTGGAGGCAACTTCCTTGACGTACCGTCAGAAGCAATAGTCCCTTTATTATTAGATATAGATGTCAAGTCTAATTTTGTAAAGTTGGACCATTATATTTAGAAATATCAACATCTACAAACCAAATATGTATACTTTGAAACTACATTTCGTAATGAATCTAACAATATTGATTTAGCATTATGCATTTTGATGCTTTTTTCTAGAAATTTGGTCAAAATTGAGATACTTTGACTTCAGACAAGATTTATATACAGATTAAAAAAGACCGAAGGGAATATATATGAAGGTTACATAAATTCTCTACGGCAACGAGAAAGTTGCTCTTGTGTCCTGTAAATTTAGATTTAAAGAAGGGTTAGCATTTCAATACACAACGATGAACCTTTCATACGAAGAACAAGAATCACAGAATTGGTTTCAGAAATTGCACACAAGTTGAAGTTTGTGGTCAACGAATGATCTAATTAATAATGATCATCATGCAAGCTCATATAGAAATAAAAAAAGCTCTATTAATCTATGTTGTCTGTATCTGTTTGTGACATTTGCATCTATCTAATATGGCCGATTACGAACATACGAGGAGTTGTACTCGAAGTCTCTGATGTGTCCGACACAAGTTCCCGCTTTTCGCTATTAAATTAGCTGATCTGGAATGTCCCATGTCCCGAATTGGAGTCATGTCCCTCAATTGATCAGTGCCCCACAATCCAATTCCTCGCCCCTGCCAAACCTGGTTCATCGTAATTGGCATCTCCATAGCAAATCATGGACGTTGTGCAAAAGCAAGCATGAGCGAGTGCGGTGTACAGCCCGTCGTAGGGAGTAACTTTGTGGATGGATGCCCTCATGCCCGGCTTAGTGAAAATAGTTTTTTTATTAAACATTCCCTTAGGCAGGCATAATTATTGTTGAGACTACAACCATGATCGATGAAGGCGAAAAGAAGGATGAGTGGCAGCAGGACTTGGCACGGTGTTGAAACAGAAAATGTCCCCCCTACCCCCACCCCACAAAAGATGTGGGTGTGGATTTCCGGGGTCTTGAGTTGTGCTTAACGGACTAGAGGCATCATTTTGTTCTTACGTTGTAATGCATGTGCATTGTTTTCACTTGTGTAGTCATGTTTGCTATGCAATTCCATAGCATGCCATCCAATCATGATTTCGCACAAAATCCTCACCTAGTTTCCGCAAGCCAATTCAGTCTGCAACCGAACAACATGATCGCATCCAACTGATGGCATTGTTACAAATACATCCAATGCAAAACGAAGCCCTCCAACACAAAATCCAAAACAGAGCATTAGCAATCCCTAGCCAACTCAAAATTAGTAAGGCAGACATACTCATTGAAGTTTTAAAAGGAAAAGGTCAGAGCAACTCCAACCGGCCGACCCATTTCGTCCGCCCGCGTCCGTTTGCACTACTAGGGAAGGGTTTAGTGCCTACTAGTAGCGCGGGTTACCGCGCTACTAGTAAGATGCTACAACTATTACTTACCAGCAACGCGTGTAAGACGTGCTACTGCTAAGACATATAGTTGTAGCGTGTATCATAGTAGAAAATCTTACCATGTAATCTCCATGGATGTTACCATAGTTCACCACGTGCACTAGTGGCACGTATTGACCATAATGTGGAGAAGTTTGATAATAGCTATTGTAATTCTCAAGATCATTAAGAAATACGATAAGATGATCTTTCTCCTTATAAGTTAATTCTGCTTCATCATTGTAGTAGTAGGTTCTGTTTACAATCTTCCGTATAGTTTTTGAAAAATAAAAATAAGTTGTCAATGGAAATAAGTTGTCAACTGTTTTTAAATAAACAATATAAATTACTTAATAAATATGGTTGAGAAACTCACATAATGGTAGAACTGGAGGTGTCTGCACATCGACCTAGATGTCGATATTACCTTCAATTTCATTTTTCGGACGAATATCAAAGGTGATAAGCATATTAGGCTCAAATGCATAAGCCTTGCATAGTGTTCTCCAAATTTTGCATTCAAAATAGGAGTAGGTGTCTGTATTGTACAAATTTACGGCAAAAGTATAACCATGCTCGGTCGTCAAGTGAACTCTCTTTACCTCCATACTTTTTTTAGTATTGAAACCAATCTTATCCAAGACATAAATTCTTGCATGGAAGGGAATACACTAGTAGAATAGTAAAAAATTAAAATTATAAGTTGAAGCAAAAGAAGCAGAACTCATACTTAATTACGAAAAAAGACTTGTCGTTGTGACTTACTGTATCCACTTCGAAAGTCTCATCTAGCATGATGCTGAAGCGCCTACCATCAACTAGGTAAGGCTTGCCACACAGGCCGCGCTCGTCTTCGCAGTATTCACACATAGCGAATTCCCTTTCGTCGTCAGACATTTCCTATGTTTATAGTTGAAACATTTAAAACCGATCGAAGAAAACTACGAGAAAACTGATCAACACACAGATCACTATTACTCAATATGCAACAGATTGACTTTAGGTCTGTCGAATCTTTCCTTCCTAATCTCTCATCTCACGTATATGGTGGGTACTCCTTCAGATATTGTGACAGTCGGTGATGGTGGCTCCTCCATTCGTCCCCGAATGCATTACACCAAAATGTCTAGCACACGGGGACGAAGGAGAAGCGACCCCCATGACAACAGTTGGGATTCTTCCTCTCTCTCTCTCATATATATATATATATATATGGTGGACACTCTCCCTCACCGAAAGACACACAAGGAGCCGAAACAGACCTAAAGTCAACCCGTTCCATATATCGAGCAATGACATAGAAAAAATGCCCTATGTTTTTGCCAGAATGACTAGCAAATCACAAGCACTCAATATGTCCTACATTATAGCACAAGTCATGCTAAAATTCATGAAACAAATTCGGCATGACCTTTACTAAAAACAGGACATATCGAGCGCCTGAAATTTGCCGGAACGGAAACGAATCAACATTTCGGCAAAATATAGGTCACTCGGAGGTACATTGCAAACAAGAACACAAAGACATCCTCTATATTCAGAATGCATCATCATCGACATCAATGACATGGCGACTAGCACTAGCATTTTCATCATCGACATTTACAACACATTATCATCTATATCAACAACATGGGGATTTGGCTCTTCTCACCTAGAGGTCTTAGGGGGCGGCGATGGGGACAACTACGGGGATGAGACAGGGGCAAATACTTGATTTCTGCATAAACAAAATATAAACAAAATATATTCTATCAACATGTATCTGAGTAGTATTAACAAATATGACATGTTCATTCTAGCAAATGAGTAAATAGTTTCAGGATCACTAGAAACTATCAACTATGTCTAAAAATAATATACTAAAACCCTAGTAATAATTCAGTTAACTAGAAACTATCAACTAAACCCTAGAAACTATCCTAAATCAAAGTGTTATATATGAACTGAGGCTTATATCAACTAAAAACTATCAACTATGTCTAATTTTTTACTAATCAGTTAATCATACTAAATCAAAATTGTTATATATCAACTACAAACTATTAAGTAAATCAAAATGTTGCATATCAACAAGAAAAAAATGTAGCAGGGAGGAGGGGTTGTGGATGGAGGAGGGAGGAGGGAGAAGGAGGGGCGACTGAAGGAGGGAGGAGGAAGGAGGACGAAGGAGGAAGGAGGAGGGAGAAGGAGGGGCGACTAAAGGAGGGAGGAGGAAGGAGGACGGAGGAGGAAGGCGGAGCGAGGAGGGGCCGACCGGCGGCGAATGGAGGAGTGGAGGGAGGACGGAGGAGGTGGGGCGGGAAGGAGGGAGGAGGGAGAAGGAGGGGCGACTGAAGGAGGGAGGAGGAGGAAGGCGGAGCGAGGAGGGGCCGGCTGACGGCGAATGGAGGAGTGGAGGGAGGACGGAGGAGGTGGGGTGGGGAGGAGGGAGGAGGGGGAGGATTACCGAGTCCAGGGAGGAGGGGGAGGTGACGGCGACAGGGGGAGGAGGGGTAGGCGACGGCAACGACAAGCGATGGGGGGGTAGAGAGGGAGCGACAGTGTGAGGGGAGAGTGAGGGTTTGGGAGTGAGGAAGAGAGCGGGAGCGCACAAGGTGGATAAGGTGGGCATAGCAGCAGCGCAGGTTGGTTCCAAGCGCTACAGCTAAGTAGAATAGCAGCAACGCTGGTTAAGGAAGGGCGCTACTACTATATCTAGCCTGTCAGGAATGGTGTGGCAATTATAGTAGTAGTGCGTTTTATAAGTGCCACGCTACTAATATGAGTTTATTAGTAGCGTTGTTTTTGAACACGCGCTACTGCTAAATAGCAGCAGCGCCTCCTTTTAAAAAGCGCTACTGGTAAGCTTCTGTGTATAAGGTTTTCCCTAGTAGTGTTGGGTCGGTGCGGCTAGAAAAGATTGGCTAACGCGCCGACCCAAATGGGCGCACGTCCGTTTTTTGTCCGCCCGTGACCCATTTGCGGCCCAAATTTGGGCCACATTTGCGTCGGCACGGACACGAGACGAACACGCGCGTCGTCCGCCCTTGTCCTCCATCTGGCCCACATGTCGGCAGCACAACGCATTTCCTCTGTCCTCTTTTCGGCCCCTGTCACTAGGCCGCCTCCGCCGCCCATTTTTTGTCACCGCCGCCGGCCATCCGTCATCCCCACGTCGCCACCTCTCCTCCTCCCCACGCCGCCGCCGCCTCCCCGTTCCGTTGACCCCGACAGCCTCCCTCGATGCCACCACCCGCAAGCTGTTCGACAGTTTGCCCCCAACGTACAAATGGACTCTAACGACGAGTTCTTTTTCTACAATGTTCTTATGGACACAGATGATTCTTCATCCGACGACGAGGAGATCGTGGCAGCTGCCTTGGTCATCCATGCCCACCTCGGTAGGCAACGACCTATGTTCAGGGGCTCTATACCAGGGCATACACCGGCGTTGAATTGCAACCGGAAGAGTGTTCACGTCCTACTCTGGAATGACTACTTTGATACCCGGAGTCCCCTCTACAAACATCACCTATTCCGGCGTCGTTTTCGTATGGCTAGACATGTGTTCAATCGTATTCGGGAGTGGGTGGTGGAGTATGACAAGTATTTCAAGTGCAAGACAGATGCACTTGGAAATCTTGGTTTCTCCTCTTACCAGAAATGCACTGCCGCCATTCGGATGCTTGCATATAGAGTTTTCGGTGATCTCATTGATGAGTATGTCCAGATGAGTGAGTCCACCTGCCTTGAGTCCATGTACCCTTTTTGCAAGGCTGTCATAGCTGTGTTTGGTCCAGAGTACTTGAGACTGCCAAATGTTGTTGATACAGAACGGTTGTTGGAGATGAATGCTAGCAGGGGGTTTCCTGGGATGCTTTGTAGCATAGACTGTATGCACTGGAAGTGGAAGAACTGTCCTTCTGCTTGGCAAGGGCGGTACAAAGGTCATGTCAAAAAATGCACTGTGATACTTGAGGCCGTTGCTTCACAAGATCTCTGGATTTGGCACTCTTTTTTCGGCATGGCTGGATCTCATAATGATATCAATGTGCTCCAGCGGTCTCCAGTGTTTGCTAGGATGGTTGAAGGCAATGTTCCGCAGGTCGATATTGAGATCAATGGCCACCACTACGACAAGGGATATTAGCTAGCTGACGGTATCTATCCAGAGTGGACAACTCTTGTCAAGACAATCTCCAACCCCAAGGAGAAAAGAAAAAGAGATTTTCCCAAGAGCAAGAGAGTGCTAGGAAGGATGTTGAGCGTGCCTTCGATGTTCTGCAAGCTCGATGGGGCATTGTCCGACACCCTGCAAGAACTTGGACCACACAAAAGCTTTGGGAGGTGATGACTGCTTGTGCGATCATGCACAACATGATCGTAGAGGATGAGCGCCAGAGCGCCTCTGCGACCAGGGGTTTCAGTTTCAAGGGATCAATGTTGAGCCTCAGCATGCCGACCCAGCAACGTTTGCACAGTTCGTGGAGTTTTATCATGAGATGCGTGATTGACGGACTCACAAGCAACTGGAAAATGATTTGATGGAGCACATGTGGGTTCATGTTGGCAACCAATAGAAGTATCGATATTCTATTCTTTGAAATATATTTTAAAACAATTTAATATTCATTTGGTTTGTAATAACTATGTCATATTTGTTTGTTTTTCAACTATTTGGCGTGACCGCTGGCTTCAACGATGGCCCCGGATCTTTTTTATTTAAAAACTGAAAACTGCGGACATAAAATGAGTCCGCGCGTTGGGTGACCGACCGATCCATTTAGAAAGAAAGCGAACCCAAACGAATAAAAGACGAACAAACCGCGCGTCTGTTTGGACGAGCCGGTTGGAATTGCTCTGACCCCGAGTCCATGACCCACACGCAGCGGCACGTTTGCTTAGCCGTGTCACAACCAAACCGCGTCTCTCCCTTGGCAACCGAATCAAACCACCGCGTCGCCCTCCCCTAAAAATCCCCAATCCTCTCGCCCCCTCCCCAATTCCCGATCTCCCCCCGCCCCGACCCCCGACCCCCGACGAAACCCTAGCCAGCAAACAGCGGCGGCGGCGGCCATGGGCAACCCGGAGAAGCTGATGGCGCAGATCTTCGACCTCAAGTTCACCTCCAAGTCACTGCAGCGGCAGGCGCGCAAGTGCGAGAAGGAGGAGAAGGAGCAGAAGCTCAAGGTCAAGAAGGCCATCGAGAAGGGCAACGTCGACGGCGCGCGGATCTACGCCGAGAACGCCATCCGCAAGCGCACCGAGCACATGAACTACCTCCGCCTCGCCTCCCGCCTCGACGCCGTCGTCGCGCGCCTCGACACGCAGGCCAAGATGCAGGCCATCGGCAAGTCCATGGGCAACATCGTCAAGTCGCTCGACTCCTCCCTCGCCACGGGGAACCTCCAGAAGATGTCCGAGACCATGGACAACTTCGAGCGCCAGTTCGTCAACATGGAGGTCCAGGCCGAGTTCATGGAGGGCGCCATGGCCGGATCCACCTCCCTCTCCACCCCCGAGACCGAGGTCAACTCGCTCATGCAGCAGGTCGCCGACGACTACGGCCTCGAGGTCTCCGTCGGGCTACCCCAGGCCGCCGCGCACGCCATCCCTGCTGCCAAGGAAAAGGAGAAGGTCGACGAGGATGACCTCACCCGCCGCCTCGCTGAGCTCAAGGCCCGCGGCTAAACGGCCGCTTTCACTTCAGGTGATGCTCTTATTTAGAAGATAGCCTGGCCCCATACGCCATTATGTGATAATACTACTTGCCTGCTGATGCACCATATTTCTTACTACTTTTTACTTGAGAGACTTGTGTCCTGTGATTTCGTCTCATCAACTATCTGAAGAGAATTTGTGGTCGTTAGGTTGTCCTGGTGCTTATGTAAGCTTGTTTCAAGCCTATTGATTTGGAATTCCTTAGCTCATACGTTTAGCAAATGTAAATTTCAGATTACTACAGAACAGTATTGGTCATGCCTAACATATTACCTGTAAGGCTGTAACAATAATAAAAACAAAAGATAGCAAACACTGAATATTGTGTATAATATTGTCAAGCTTCTTTCATGCCTTTTGGGTTTAGCATCATTCTAAATTTAGTGAGTAAATAACTTAACAATTCTAGTTTTGTTGGATGTATAGATTTGACAATTTGTACACCTAATTTTTGTCATGCCTAGCATGTTATTACCTCTAACAATAGAAACAGTTCAGGAGCATTGCATAATGTATGCTCTTATCAAGTGCATAGCATACTGTATAGACTTATCTTACTCCTTGATACTACTATCATGGTACATTCTTGCAGTGGATCAAAGGCTCATCTTGTTATATCACTTAATCTGAATATACCATCAGTGGATATTTCTGTACATAGAGGGCAGCGTCATTTATGTGTAAAAGCACACCCTTCTTGTATTGGACATATTATTGACGATATGCAACTGAGGATTTGATATCCATATAGTGATTGTTAGGATACTGTGCAGCATGTGTTGGAGTTTGTACGATAGTATGTATGTTTGTAGTGTTCAGCCAGTCAGTTTGAAAGCTATGCTTAGGTACCTAATCTAGCAAGTACTTTCAAGGTACAAATTATTGTTTGTATCGAGATGTACTGGCTGATATATGTGCAATTTATAGTCCCACATCTTTTCACCAAGGCATTTTATTATTTTACGATATCATATATAATTTTCACTTGCCATTTTGATGATTGACCCATTCTGCAAAAGTTACCCTTTGATTGATTCACTATGTGTGCTGCCAACACTTCACTGTTCTCTTGTACTTTGCTGTAGTTATAAACCAGTAAATGGCATGATATATAGTAACATCAGAGTTAGCTTGATGCTAGAAAGGCACAGTATGTGCAAAATCTCAGCTTTCAACTTCCATGTATATTGTCTCCCAACTTGTACTTGATATTCCATAGCCAGTTTGCAGCTGTTCTATATCAGCTATTTAGAACCATGATTTTTTTGACAGATAGAACCATGAATGTTAGTTGGCCCATAGATGACACTTTTATTGCTCTATGTTTTCATGCTAAATACAACATAATTTCACTGGAATTCCTGATTCATCAAAGTGATGGATGTTGTAAACATTTGCTATTAATTAGAATCTTGGAGATCAGTAAGCCAGTGGTTTTAGAACTCATCCAGATGACAGGACTGGTTGTTTTCTCCCTTTGTTTGTGAACGTAGAAAGTGAAGTATGATGGTATCACATATAGTAAATTCACTGGTCGACATTGGATTCAGATTATATAAAGGGTCTGGCATAGGATAATTTCTGGTATATTAGTAGTGTGATAATAAACAAACCCAAAGGTTAGCACTTAATCAAAAGGAAATAATAGGCACGGAAACTAATTATTAAACTCCTTTAGTTCTGGCTGCCATATGCACTACCAATTTACCATAGCAAAATGGTACTTGGTCTTCACACGGTATTATGTGTACAGTACAGCATGCCACTGCTGACACACCACACATTCCAGTAAAATAACACACTGATTTATCACCGTAAAGGTTTCCATCTCTGTGCCAATTAACATTAATATTAGCACTGTGTTGCAACTTGCAACTTTGCATATTGGCAGATCCAGTAGCATTAGAAGGTAAATATGCAGTACATTAATGGTACTGTACATTACTTATTTTTTCTGCAACTGTTAGTCAGTAGCATAGCATAACTGTAGAACATGTTAGTAACAGTCAGTGAACAAATGCTTCTCGTAAACGAGACCTATCCTTCCTTTAATTGTTGAACAATTTCATTCTGTTACGAACTAACACCGTACTCTACTCTCTCTGTTTTGCAGGTATGGCTCATGCAATATTCACTCGCTTCGCCATCAGTTGTCAAGGGCTGCTCATATCTGACAGCCTCGTAAATATTGTTAACGCCCATGTGGGTGCTCTCTTGTCTGGGATCTCTATGTCGAACTGATTGATCTCTATGTTGAACTGATTTAAACACTGCTGTGTGTGATATGATGAGTTATTCAGAAACAGAGTGTGATATTGTTATTATGAGTCGGTAATAATATATGGGCTTGAGAACATCCTTGTGTTGCTGCGTTTGAAGTTTTTTTTTTCTTCCGCATCTGATTGTCCCTGTTGCTGACGTGCTGTCTCAGTTCCTTTTGGTATGCCTTTTTCGCTGAACTATCATTCGGCGTCGTGTTAACTTATCGATAAGCTGAGACTTGCTTGTTGGATATCTAGGATCTGTTTTGTCGTTCCAGTGTGTCTTGCACACATGAAAATTCAAAGACCGGTCCTAATGTTTGCTGGTCAGTAATGCAGAGCCATGAACCGACTTAAGCTGCTGTTTAGCTCATCTCATGGGGATAAATTCATTTTTGAAGAAAGAACAAAGACGTAAACATCATGGAGCTGGTATAATAGAATCAGCTGGTTTGAACAGAGGTAGCAGGTCTTTTTTTCTTTTTCCGAGACAAACTATAGGCAGGTGAATTATTTTGTAATCAAATCGACAGAACAGTAAGAAATCAAAGAACTATTCTTTTAGCAATTGTTGTGTGCAGCAAGAAGCACAAAACGAAAAATAAATAAATATATAATGGTTTGCTCTTTTACCACTCGTGCAGCAACAATCACATAAAAGTGAAATGGAAAAATGGTGGATCGCTGGAATGGGAAGAGAGGCCCAAGCGGCCCGTTATCACCGTTGGAAGCGGGCAGTAGTCGCTGCTCTTTGAAGCCAGCCTAACGCAGTGCCTTGTCAGCGGTAGCACAACTGGGCCAGGCCCGCAGCGCCACAACAGCGTTCGACACCACCTTGATGCCCCCGCTCGGGTGATAAGCTCTCGCTAGTGAGCTCGGCGGCGGAAGCGGGTCGAAGCGTGTATTTAAGCTGGTCCGGTGCCCCCTCGCTAGGCGAGCTGGGACTAAATTAGCTGCCGCGTTGCGTTACGTTTCGTGCTGGGGAATGGGTGGAGGCGTGGAGCGCTGCGCTGTGCTGCTTTCTGCTGGGGACTGAATGGCGTGGGCCGTTTGTCGCTTTGGGCTTTATAAACAACATATTATGGTTCCTAACGATTGCTAGTTCACGTTCCCCTCAAAAAAAAAAAAAAAGAGGACAGCTAAGCTCACGTGTTGAAATAGCTAGCCCTAGGGAAAAAACATAGTCAAATAGTTTGGAAAATATGGAAACAAAACAATATGGTCCTTTAACATCTTTGTACTGCTTTTCATAGGATTTCTAGCATCCACTCATACCACTCTAAAATAATCCTTTGTTTTTTTATGATGTAATCAAGCAACCCAGAATTATGTAGGGCCGAGACGTGCATGACATTCCAATTCTATGTTTTTTTCATTTCCGTATTTTTAAAATCCTACGGAGCAAAGAGACCCTTATTTTTTTGTAAAGGGAGCGACGAGATTCCCTAAAACAGATCACGGCACACCAAATGCATCATAAGAGAAACTTAGCAGTGTCACCATATCTTCGGTTAACATATGGAATATGGAGGACGCAACCGCTGTGTGCAAACACATTGTCATCATAAATCCGACCTCCATACTTTTTCTTTTCTTCTCTGTTTTTTTGTTGCATCAACTGAAAAATGCACACCCTCAATTTAGGGGATTGAAACAGTAATTTGAGATAGCATGACATTTACAAAGTGATTATATATATTCAATAGCCAAAAATGTGTCACTTTACATATTATTAGTGACTTGAGTACGCAGAGTTCGCGCTGATGTACAATTTGTGGGAGGGTCTTGTGACAGCCCAAGTGTTGTCCCTACCTTATTTTGCATGTAACTCCATGTATGAACCTTGTGTCATGAGCTTATGAGATGTATTGCACCTTGGCATCATGTGTGGTTTACATTCATGCATCATGTCATCATGCATTCCTTCATTTTTCTTGCCATGTGTTTTCCATGTGTCTTGCTATGATGTGATGGTGGTGAGTGTGTTTGATATGGGTGTGAGATGTTTGTTTGTGGTTGGATCCATGTGAGCATCTCCTCTTTTCTTCCCCTCTCTTTCCTTTGCAACATCCCCTTCCAATAGCCCCCTCTCTTCCTATTATTATTATCATCAGATTTAAGTGTTTTAAAAAATTGTTTAAAAATGTTTAAGAGGTAGCCCTGGTCATGTTATTAATTTAGAGTGATGCTCTTTTATTATTTGGGGTTATTAGTATTTGTGTTTTAAAATAAACAGGAGCTGCCATTTTATATATTAAAAAATTACTTGCTCTATAAATCAATTTAATATTTTTAGTAAATAGGGATCTTTATTTCATTCACCAAAGTATTTTAGTTTTGCTCAAAAACCTTTTTAAATGCTCTGGAGATTTATTTTAGGATGCTGGTTTTATTAATTAGAAAAACTCTTTTGTTTCTGTTTGAGAGTGACAGAGAGAGTGCAGTTGGGCCTGTTTTCCCGCGGCCCAGCCCACGTGAGCAGACGCTCACCTGCCCCGTTGCCTGTCGCCGTCAGCTTCAAAGAGAGCAGGGAGTCTCCGCGTCGCCTTTCCGTCGCCGTCGCCGTCTGCCCCGTCGCTTTATAGCCCTCGGCGTGCGTGCCCTCTCCTCGCCTAGGGTTCCTCCCGAGCCGCCGCCGCTCTTTCCTTCCCCTATCTTCTCTTCTCTCTCCCTCCAGGTGAGTTTCTTCAGAGGTCCAGAGAGAGATTCAGAGAGCGACAGTGGATCGACGTTGTTGTCGGCGAGCCTCCTTCGACATCGAGCCTTCGTCTTCATGTCCAAGGCCGGGCTAGAGGTACCCGCGCCCCGTTCCAGGCGTTAGGGGCGTGGCATCTCCTCTGCTCCGACGACTTCTTCTTCTTCTTCCTGGCACAGAGCTCCGCCATCTTCTTCCTCGATGATCCCTTGCTCCGCATCGTCGTCTTCTTCCCCGAGCAGATCGACTCCAGTGACCCCCCTAGGTGAGCTGCAGCTCGACACCATCCCCTTTGCGCTTCTCTGCGTGTGCATCAGTAGATTGACGACGACCCGTAGCTCCCAGGTCCGCCATGGACTTGAGCTCGAGCTCCCGTGTGTGTTTGCTGATGCGATTCGTGTCTCCCTGGTAGTTCAGTGACCAGCCGTGCCGTTCCCGCGCGTAGTTCTTCGTGTAGTGCTTGGTAGGCTTCGTGCAATCCATGTCCAGTAGGTGCCCGTGGTGTTCTGGTTCCCCTGCATCTCTGTCAAGTGTTGGTTTTCGTCAGTTTCGTCAGATAGCTAGTGCGCGTGTATTAAAGGGCTAATTTCTCCCTTTTGCCGTGAAACGTTTCGCTAGCGCAGTGGTAACCGGCTCGCACGACGATCAGGCGGTCGGGAGTTCAATCCCCAGCCCCGCCGCGGGTTTTCCTTTTTTTTGATTGGTGCGCGTGAGCTGTGTGTGGTGTGCTGTGCGTGGCTGTGTGTGGGTGGGTGGGATCTGGTGTGGCTACACCAGATTCAGGTGTGGCTGTGGTGGCTGCTGTGTGTGCTGCTGTGTGTGTATATACCATAGTGTATATATACATGTGTGTGTGTGCATATGTTTGAGTGTGTGTGGTGTCTCTTTGTTTTTTTTCTGTTGTGTGTGTGTAGATAATGTAGTGCATATGTGTGTATGCACATATGTAGGGTGTAGGGTGTGGTGTGTGTGTGCTTAGTGCATACACACACAAGTGAGTGTGTGTGTGTGGTAGTGTCACATGGTGATGCATGCACCTATATGGGAGATGTATGTATGTTTGTGTGTGTGTGTGCCACTTTGGTGGGACATACACATGCATGTGTGCTAGTGCATGTATGTGAGTGAGTGTGTAGGTGTGTGTATGTGTATGTGGGCATACATGTATGAAAGAGCATGTGTGCCTATATACACACATGCTTGAGTGTGGTGTGCTTGTGTGTGTGGTGTGTAGGTGTAATGAGAGGTGTGTGTATGTTATACATACACACACACATGTGCATGAGTAGCTCCATGTGTAGATGTTCTCTTTTATGTGCATAGTAAGCATAGTTTCTCTTCTAGTTAGTTTCACCCTTGCATGATGCTATGCCATGATATTATGTTCCTAAGTTGCTATTTAAACATTTCCATCTAGTTTCAATAGGGGGCACGACCTTTTGGGCCATTTTCTTTATTGCACTTTAGTGTCATGTGTCACCATGCCTTAGGAGGTCAAATTTCGAACCCCCTTAGCTCCCTCTTGCTCCAAGCAAGTATAGGGGTATGAGTAATGCATTTGGGGTAGAATCAACCCAGGAATGCATCTATGAAGTCAGATTTGACTTTGGGGCAACTTCACAAAACTGCATTTTTATGCTGTGATGCCCTTTTGTCCATTTCATATGATTTATTCTATGCATGGTTTTAAGTTCTTGCCAACATGCGATTGCTAGTTAAAGTTGCTGGGAATGTCCCAATATTTTTGTTATTTGTGCTAAGTCACCAGATAAGTGGGAACCATGCTGTTTAGAGAGCAACTTTATGTTTCTGTCCAGCTTGCTTGATATGGCTAAGTCTGGGAGAACTACTGTTATTGTTTTGCCATGTAGAGTGGGTTGTATCTAGTGATATGTTTGGAATTTGAGCATGCTCACTGTTAGCTATTTGTAGTAGTTATATTCGTCTACTATACTGTTAATTTTCATGTCAATAAGAGCTCTCTAGCATATTTAACCAGTGCTTTCAACCTGCTACCTTATAATCTCAGATTCCAGAAAACTGGAATTTTCACTAAGTCCCAGAAAACTGTTTCATCATGCCAACTTGATTGCTTCTTGCTTATTGATATGTGGCTCCTTTGTTGGTGGTGTAATTGGATGAATTGATGTGTATGTTGATTAGATTCTGTCCATATTTTGTTTGTGGCTGTAGGCTTCCTGTAGCTCAAGTTGTGAGCTGTAGAAGATGCTATGATGCTGTTTAGTGGCAGATTTGATGTTTTGTTGTTTTGGGGTTTGTGGGAGCTATGCTCCATGGAATTGATTAATTCTTGAGGCTATTGTGATTGAGTTTTCATCACCTATCTAGTGGATGCCTTGGAATGCCAAGAACTAGCCCATGTCTTGGTGATCTTGTGATTTTGCCTCCGTACCTTGTCGTGAGAGTATCGTGAGAACCGTAACTCCGTTTCTTGTGATCTTTATATGCATTTCTATCGATTTCGCATGCTGCATCCATATTTTCCATGTTCATGCATGTCTAAATAACTTAACATGAGGTTCTGTCCAGATTCATTAATAAACAACTTTGCACGTGAAGCATGACTAGTTTTGGATTGCCATGTTAGAAATTTTCATAAATGAATCATGCATCATTTTGATTGTGCATTGCACCTTGATTGGATGTTTATTGTTGCTGTTTATCTTGGGTAGACGCGAGCGTTGATACTGAGTACGAGGAACCAGGAGACTACCACTACGAGGATCCCGCTACTTGTTCCACTGAAGAACCAACAGGCAAGATGATCGTACCCAGATCACGATACTATTTTTGCTTGCTAGTCTCTCGCTCTTATCGTTACATTTGCGCCACCTACCACTTGATATCAGCCCTCATGTTGCCATGACAGCCTCTAACCTCCACATCCTAGCAAACCTTTGATTGGCTAAGTTACCGCTGGTCAGCCCCTCTTATAGCATTTTAGTTGCAGGTGCAGGTTGTTCCATGTGATAACATGGATTTGGATATCACATTATTCTGTTATTTAATTTAATGCATATATATATATATATATATATATATATATATATATATATCTTGGTATTGGTGGAAGGCTTGGCCTTTTGCTAAGTGATTTGTTTCGCGATTACCACCATTAGTTCCTTGTTACCGGTGTTATGTTTTCCATACTTTGCGCTCCTAACATGCTCGGGGTTGTTATGGGGACCCCCTTGTTTATTCGGTTGAGATTAAAACTTGTCTGGCAAGACTCAACATTGGTACTACATTTGCTTAACAACTTAATAAAATTGCATAGGGTCTTGCAAACCCGTGGATAATTTAATCAACCCCCGGGCCAGTGCTCCTCATGAGTGTTGGTCCAAACTAGAGCCGTGTGCGGGGCCAACCCGGGGCAACTCGGGAGATTTCTATCAGGCCACCGTACGCTGTGCTTATCCGTCGTGTCCTGAGAACGAGATATGCGGCTCTTATCGGGTTCGTCGACACGTCGGGTGGTCTTGCTGGAGTTGTTTTACCTTTATCGAATGCCTTGCGTGTGGAGTCTGACTTTCTTCGGGTTTACTCGAGGTGTTGGAATTCCTTTGGAATTACCTATGATGATCGCGAGATCCGCGGTCAAGGCATTCCCATAGAGTGTGGTTAATTTCGTAATGAATTAGTTGGAGCACCCCTGCAGGGTTAAATCTTTCGGAAAGCCGTGCCCGCGGTTATGTGGCAACTTGGATATTTGTTTAACACCCGGTTATAGTAAACTTGAAGTAAACTCTAATTAAAATACACCAACTGTTTGAGTAACCGTGATCGTCTCTGCTCGTGAACATGATCCGGGAGAGAACACGTTGGGGTTATGATTGACGTAAGTAAGTGTTCAGGATCTCATAGAGATTATACTAGATTCAATCGTTCTTCGTAGGCCACTCATATTTATTTCATGTTGCGTAAGATAGCCACCATATATGCTTAGTGCTGCCGCAAACTAAACACTATCCCTTCCTAACCTTTAAGCTTGAATAGTCTCGGTACCCAGACACATGATAGCTGAGTCCTCTGTGGCTCACAGTTTGCTACAACACTCCAGGTACAGGTTCAGATGAGTACGTGCAGGATGATCTTACCCAGCTCCAGTGGGAGTATGACGAGGAAAGAGGCAAGATGTACGTGACGTATCCGGATGAGTAGAGGACCTGGTCGTGATCTTTGGGGCAGCGAGATAGTTTCATTTGCATCTGTTTTATCGTTTGATTTCGTCCGTAGCTGGACCCTGTTTTCATCTTGATGATTGAACTCTGAGTGGAATTGTAATTTAGCATGTGGCGAGAGTAAGCCAACTTGTATACTCATCTCTTTTGTAATGTATGATGCAATGTTACTATACTTTCTAACGGCAAAATGCGCCTCTATCCCTTGCGAGGCCCTCGTGTCTTAAAATGGATAGGCGCGCATTTTGGGCGTGACAGGTCTGCCGCCAAGTTCAACCAATAGGTTGCATGGTGGTATCCAATGACGGAGCTAGAAAAACTTAATGAGGAGGGACAATTACTGCTTAATCATGTTGGGGAGAGCCAAAGCTAACCAAACCATAGTGAAATATGATATTAGCAGCAAATAATCATTGATGTAATGAGAAAATCTTCATGTTGGCATGGCCCCCCAGCCCCCTGCCTCAACCACTGGTGGCATGTCCCAACATTGGAGGAGATGGGAAGGAAGGAGGTGGGGCGGAGAGTGGGGTAGACGGGGGGTGGGGAGTGGGGGAAGGCGATCAGGCGGCTAGGGCTTTGGTGATGGGGATGCCTTGCCGTGGGATTTAATGGGCGGGTATGAAGTTTGTGTGGCCATCTGAACCGCCACCTTGGGAATCAGGGAAGCAGCGAGGCCATTAATGAGCGGGTGTTACCTGGTAGGCAGCCCTAGTTGTCGGTGATTAATCAGAATGTGGAGATGCTTCTACGATCGGCATGCTGGTCCAAACCCAATCGTGACACATGCAGGTAGAAACTGAAATTTCTTTCCCGCACCATGTTTGGGTATGGAGTGAGTTCCATGCTAGGCCACACTACGAGGTTGTTTAAATTATGCCGATTCACACCAATACGACAATCCATACGACGACTCAGATAGAATGCCATTTTGACCCAAAATAGTTGTATTTGCGGTTATTATAGTAATTGGGGATCATATGTCGACTCTGATAAAGTTGCTCTAAGGGACTGACACGACATCCGATGGCGGGCTAGGGGCAAGATCTAAATCACTCGTAGTATTCCTACAAGATAGAGTATCATTCCTTGCGACGAGATATTTTGTACTCCCTCCATTCTTAAATATAAGTTTTTTTTCAAAACTTTTACCATTGACTGCATACGGATATGTATTGACATACTTTAGAGTATAGATTCAGTCATTTTGCTTCATATGTATTCATTTTAGTTAGGAACGGATCGAGGGAGTAGAACTCAGTTAGCTTGAAACGCTTCCCAAAGTGAGTTTACCCGTCAATTCAGATGAAACGAGCATTGAACCCTGTACAAATCTCGTGTTCTCCTCTACGAAGGAAAGATCACAAGGCAAAACAGAAGCGGAGCGCACTGGGTCACCCGCCCTATTTGACTAGCTTTGGAACATCTCTTTGGCGGCCAGCGCCAGTTGAGCAAGTGGCACAAGGTGACATGAGACCACGCCTGCCGATGCAGTGAGGCGAAAGCTTATTGTCTCCTCCGATTGTACCGCAGAATTACTGGGAGATCGGGGGCAAATGACCGGCGTACAGCAGCTCGTGACAAGAGCGCCGCACATCGTGTTTGATGAGATCGAGTTGAACAGATATATACGTGTCTTTGTTCTTCGCGGTGTCAGAAGGCGTATGATGTATCTCGCGGAGTAGACATCCCAAGAACCTACATGGGCCGCACCGCCAAAAATCTGTATATTGCATGTGTGCACGTACGAGGCCAACGTAATAGATATTCTTCTTCTTCTTAGCGTATGCACAAACTTGATAATTTGCACACGGTACGTCGACCTCCACGTTACGTACTCCTAATAATAAACCTCTAAACAATAGTATTACGTGGCCAGTACAAAAAGGAATAAAATCCAAGCAATCTGAGCAGTAGAGACATGAGACGGCAGTCGACTGCGTTGGTTGCATCCTGAACCGTACGTACGCGCTCCCCTGTCGCCTAAACAAAGCCACCGCCCGTCCACGTCCAGTCGGGGGCGTGAGCCCACGTGAAACCGCGCGCTGGCTCCCATAGATTCGCGAGGAGAACAATTCGGGACAAGACGACGAGGATTAGCGAGGAGGAGTATCCTGGAAGAGGATAGGATGCGGGTCACGGAGCCGCATAGATCCAACTTGACGCTTGCCCCACCGGGATCACGGACGGCTTGCTAGCTCCCTCCGCCCGACGACTTGATTCACCACATACACCACACTTGGTGCAAACCAAACATGCATGCACGATGCACGCATGTAGCCCTCGTTCTCCTATTTTGTGTCGTAGGGAAGTCGGCCGCAAAATATCGTCCATGCAGCACTGCAGAGTGCGGCTGGAGATATAGCTGGAGGACCGGCCGGAGTGGTGGCTAGCCGGTCTCGTGCGTGGCCCCGGCGGCACGCGTAGCACAGTGCAGACGACTGTCGGCCGGCCGGCCACGCATGATGGCATGTAGATGTAGGAGTACGGAGTAGGTTACCTAGGTAGCCTCCACCAACCACACGGTCCGGATGTACGTACGCGCTCTTGCATTGCATGCTGCCGTGATTCAAACGACACACAATTTCCTCAGGGCATCCACAACCAGCGTTCTTAAATTCTCCTCAAATCTTCATGGACACGCTTGGTCAGTGATTAGACATGAGGTAGAAGATTTTTTCTGATTAAACTGGATCCCTTATATCATCATTATACGTACGGACTATCAACGAACCTTTATATTAAAAAAAGTATACGAAGGCTCGCGGATGGCTCCAATCAGGTCACCACGTAGCACACGCCCTTGCTCCAGACCACTTTTTTTTTCTTTCTTCTTCATCAATCATGTGCAAGTGTATGGGTTCAAAGCAGACATGCCCGATCACTGACCAGGCGCGTTCGCGGACGTTTAGATGGCCAAATTTGTGGCCCGACTGTAGATGCCTTTAGGATTGCAAAGAGCCAGCGAGATTACATTGACGGCTGGCTGTATCAGTAGTTTGGGAATGACATTGTCAAAAAAAACATGGCATTTCACTTATTTTAGTGTATTTTAATTCAAAAATTGCCATCGTCAGATATTGATCATGTGGCTATGAGGGCCTCAGCTGGAGATTTCCTCATGAGGATCGGACCTCAGATAGCATTTCCGTTTTCTTAAGGTCAGTCGGTCAGAGATATTCAGCTCAGTACTGTGCATTCATTGGGTGCCCCTTGGGCCTTGGGGGCTAGGATAAATGCGGATTGACTTGTCCTCCCCTCCAAAAAATGTGGCCTCCCCTCCAAAAAAATAAATGCGGATTGACTTGTCATGTCCAATCGGATGGAAGGATAGCATGCATGTGTAGATCCATCTCGACGCAAAACGTACGTACGCAGGAGTACAATACGTACTTCATCGTCTTTTATTAACGGAGAACGACAACCTAGGCCGTACGTCGTCACGAGATGGCGATCCTGTACCTAGGCCGAAATCACCGGCAGTTGGCAACTCCTTTCAACATATACTACTCCTGGTAGTATATAGTTGCGGTATCATTGCCTAAAGCGGACTTTTGGAGAACGTTTTTTAAACACCTAGAAAATGGTGCTTAAAAGTTTCGAAAAGATTTGATTTGATTTACACGGATATGCTATGCACATATCAAATTTCATTCAATAATACATTGTATTGTACGCTACACAAAAAAGACAAAATTCCGGCCCCAAAATCGACAAAGAATAATCTCATATTTTTGTATGTATTTGTCCTTTTGTGTCACTCGCATGCAAGCACGTACATCGATATAAATTTGCACAATTATAGTACACTACTATGCTGCACCTAATTTTGATGGAATTTTTCAGGTCGTAAAAATCATTTTTTTACTTCAAAAGAACGGGCTCAATGTGCCCGTGCTCCAAAGGCATTATTCGCATCATAGTTATCATCTGATGCCGTTTCCTGTTGATTGCATTGACGTACCAACTTACATCTATTGTTTTCTATTTGGTGATCGACAACAAAGTTTTTTCCATTCAATATATGTCCTCTTCGAGTCTTCGTTGATCTTTCACCTTCCTCTTGTCTAGCAAGCCAGAGTTGGACTTGGTGATGGGAACAACACTTTGAGCCAATGTAGGGACTTCATGTGAAGGCCACACACCCCTTCGAGCCGGAAGAGAGATGAGTGAGCATGAAACTCAAACTAAATCTCCCACGAATTTGCCGCTGTAGTTGCTGGGGGCCACCACTTTGAAGTGCTATGGAAATCCACTTCCTATAAAAATCCTCTCTCCTGACTGGAAAAGTGCCTGCTATAGCCACAATTACCCGCTATAGTTGTCGAGAGAAGTCATCACGAAATCATTTCTCCCGCGATTTAAAACTTAGGTTAAGAGTCAGGGTTAGGGTTTTACCAAGCTTGAATATTTAGATGAAGAACCTTAGTTGGGAACAATGGAGGAACATAATCGGACGTTGTGTAAGGACTAAGGAGTGGGTGTGGATGCAGGGAGCGAGTGACGAAGAGGGAGGGAGTGTGAGGGGGGCTTGGGGAGTGGTGGTCTAGGTTGTCTGATATTGATCCAATGACGCAAAGGAACGTCGGTGTTCTACCACTTAAAAACATATATTGCCAAATAGAAAATTTCTTCAATTTCTTCTTAAGATACAATTTACCTGATTTAGAAAAAAATATATTTCAAATGACCTCAGTGCCAATATTAGTGTGTGTTCCTACCTTCAATCCGGCATTTAAGGAGTGGTATATAGCGTGGACAAATAGACTGCACAATGCTATTGTTACTTCAACACACCAACGGTACATCGTCAAAAATTGTTCGGTGTCATGATCTAATGGCTAGGAGCACGTCACACAAGAAGATGATCCGGCAAACGTCCGCACCAGAAATTCTCGATCATTTCAATATAGGATGTGTAATTTCACCACATATTTTCTAAATGTTGTGTGTTATTTAACACCATGGCTATTTTTTAGAACAAAAAATACACATATTATCGAGCCAAAAATGATGATTTCGAAGATTACAATTTCTGGTGTTTATACCATATTTGATGAGCAGACGAGGACGACTGGTTATTGATATAAAGACTCGAAAAGTGATTACTTTCAGATAGAAAAGTGATTGAGCTGCGGCTGCGTGAAGATTTAAACTCCTTTGCTAATCATGATCCACTTGAAGATTTTGCTCATGCCAGTCAATTCAACCAAGGCCGAAGATGGGCCAATGTGATGAGCGTACCAAGGAGCGCGATCCTTGGCGATACTGAGCCAGGATCTCGGGAACACGGGGACAAAGCTGCGAGCGGGGAAATCTAAAATTACATGTGAAGGGGAGGAAGCGGTTTGCCTGGTATAGTTTAGGAGGGGGTGTGCTGCTGGATAAATCTATTGGCCAACGAGGCTTAGGGATGGCAGCAGCATGATTGTGGGGTGGGTCGCAAGAGCACAACCAACTGGAGGTGGCGGTAGTTGGCAGTCCAGCCTATGGGGGATGGCTGGCATGAGGAAACGACTGAAGTTTGAAGATGAACAATCCACATATGAATATGGTTGTTGGATTGTTGTCCAAGGGCATCTCGAGCCGATCCCTTGTAAACCCTTAGAAGAGCAAAATAAGCGGCTAACCGCACTTGACAAACTCTTAAACATTTAGAGGTGTAGAATTATAAGGAGTTATCACCAAATGGTAGCTCAAGTCCTAAAATATACTCGATGTAAGGGTAAATTTCGGCCGCACCTACTCTCGCCAAAGGGCCAAATCTTCCAGCCACCGCCATCCAACCTTGTTGTCACTGCCACCGCAAGCCCTGATTCCATCTAGAATTAAACCGCAGGGCGAGTTTGCCACCCCACTAGCCATTGGTTTCATCGGTCAATGCCGTTGGAATCGACGCTCCCCCATCCCCCCGACAATGCCCACTCCAAGGAAGAGGTTGGGGACAAAAAATGTTCTCCAGACCATCGCGCCATCAACGAAGGCTAAGGCCACAATGGATACGATGATGCCCGGTCGCCCTCGCGTTTCTCCTTCAAGCGACAAGCGGTCGAGAAAGCTGATACAGGTGATGAAGGTGCTGACCAAGGTGGAGACAAAGAAGAAGAAGGCAGGAACACCGATCTGCGCCTCATTCTTATGGTCTGATGGCTCATAGCCCCGCTCCGGCCGCCACTATACATCCACACCCGCGCGTTTGGCCGCCGCAACTGCGGCCGATGGACATGGTCACCAAGTGCTTGACGGTTGATGACCCACAAGTATGGGGGATCAATCGTAGTCGTTTCGATAAGTAAGAGTGTTGAACCCAACAAGGAGCAGAAGGAATCAATAGGAGGTTTTCAATAAGATTTTATGTGCAAGTTTGTAGGATAGTTTTGGTAGATAGTTTGATAGCAAGATAATTGGTAGCAAGTAAAGTAACTAAAGTAACAATGTGCAGTAAGGTGGCCCAATCCTTATTAGTGCTAAGAACAAGCCGGAGTAACTTCTTATAGTAATTAAAACGCTCTTGAGGACACACGGGAATTCCGTCTAGTTATTTTCACCATGATTCATTGGATCACGTTCTTTGCTTTGATAAGTTGTTATGTGGGTGGACCGTAGCTATGTTGTTGTTGTTGCTTGAACAAAAAATCCACTTATTATTAACCTCTCTATGCAAGCATCCACAACTACAAGAGCAGAATTAAGATAAATCTAACCATGTCATTAAACATATGGATCCAAAACAACCCCTTACGGAACAACTCATAAACTGGGGTTTAGGATTCAGTCACTAACGCAATCCATCATCTACAAACTAATTCCACAATGCCTCCCCCTAGGCCCAAACATGGTGAAGTGTCATGTAATCAATGTTTAGATGACATAACTAAAGGAAGAACAACACAACATATCATCAAAACATAGAACGGAAACCAACTTCACATGATTACTTATAACAAGAATTCTCTCATGTACTCAAGAACAAATAGAACTAATCACAAATAATTATTATTTTCATGATCAGAAGAGATACATAAGTGATTAACAATCTGAACATATAATCGTCCACCAAGTGAACAAACTAGCATAAGTCTAAGTTGTAATCAACACTACTAGCACCCCTAGGTACCAACTTGAGGTTGGAGACAAAGATTGAACATAAGAGATGAACTACGGTTTGGAGATGAGATGATGCTAATGAAGATGTTGATGTAGATGAGTCCTTCCATGATGAGAGAGGAACGATGGTAATGACAATGACTTCGATTTCCTCCCCCTGGAGGAAAGTTTCCCCGGCGGAATCGCCCCGTCGGAGAGCAAAAGTGTTTTGTCTCTGATTCCGCCTCGAGGCGCTGAGGGCTTGTCCCGAAAGTCTTCTCTTGATGTTTTATAGGGTAAATGGCTTCATATATGAGAAGGTGGACATCTATGGGCCTTCGCGGGGGGGGGGGGGGCACAAGCTATCTGGGCGCGCTCTTGCGAGGTGGGGGTGGGTAGGGCGTGCCCCCTAGCTTGTGCCTCCCCAAGTCCTCTCTGATACTTCTTCATCCATTATTTTTATATACTCCATAAAAATTCTCTATAAATTTTCAGGTCATTTGGAGCTCTCGAGAATAACTATTTCTGTTGTAGCTTTTTCAGGCTCAGAATTCCAGCTGCCAGCAATCTTCCTCTTTTGATATATCTTGCAAATTAACATATAAAAGACATTAGAATTTGATTATAAAGTGTAATATAAAACTAGTACAAAACGACCCATTTGTCCCGGTTCAAGAGGCCCATTAGCCCCAGTTCTGGTACCGGGACTAAAGGGTCGGGACTAAAGCCCAAAACCTTTAGTCTCGGTTCGCTTACGAACCGAGACAGAAGGGGCTCCACGTGGCCGCTACAGGGAGCCTAGGTAGGAGGACCTTTAGTCCCGGTTGGTAACACCAACCGGGACCGAAAGGCATCCATGCGTCAGCATGTGGCAGGAGCTAGGTTTTTTTTGAAAGGGGGGGAGGGGTTAGGGGGTTTTGGAGGGTTAATTTCTCCGTCAGCATCTAGCAGGACTCTTTCTCCGTGCTTGGTCGACGCTAGCTACTATAGAAAGAACTCGACACGCTAGATAATAAGAAAATGAAGGAACCATTAAGTACACAAGATCGTCATGAACATATACAAAGAGAAGTGATCGACCTCTCTTTCTCCGAGAGATTGGTCGAACAACAAGTTTTCGTATATCTATCCGACGCTACTAGCTACATATATACAATATAAGATCTCTTACAAACCCTAACATCTAATGTCAAATTCTAGATGGTATTCTCCGGCTTTATTTATGACGTGGTCAAGAAAGAATTTCGCCAGTTCCTCTTGAGTTGCTCGCATGCGATCATGTAGTAGGAGTTCATCCCACATCTGCCACATCTAATTTGAAGAAGGGATCAATACATATATATGAATGAAACTCAACACAAATCAAGGTAATAAACTAAAATTATGAATATTATTGCTTACGCACTTCATATTGTTTTTTAGAGTAGCCCCGCTTAGAGGTCGTCGCGTTGTAGATGAACTCGCAAACATAGTATCCACAAAAATCAGTCCCTTCTTCCTGCCACAAGCACTTTACGAGAAATAGAGTTTAATCAAACTAATAATCAAGCATGATAAATGGTATTGATGAAACTAGAATCAATGGGAGATGCGCGGAACTAGCTAGTTATACTTACTTTTGGGTGTGTAAATCGCAGCTCCCTTGGCAGTGCTGGAACAATTGCGGTGAACTCTTTCCAAACCCTGCAAGACAAAGAAAATAATTACTTGATATTAGGAAATGAACAAAATTGCCAATATGATGCGATAATGATCGATTGAACTTACTTCTGGATCATTTCAGTCATATCCGCATATTCCTGGGGATCTTTTCGTCTTGAGTCTAAGACGATTACTACTCCCCGCTCAAGGTTAATCTTTAGCAGAATAAAGTGGAAGCTACGCACGCATGCATAACTCATCAATTACATTACTATAACCTCGAGTAATAAGGGAAACCGAATATGCACAAGACAGTAACACTCACTGGAAGTTATAAGAAAAGAGTATTCTCTCTTTGTTTTGCTTTATAAGCAACGATTGTAGAAAGTTGTCCTCGGTTTATGCGACTCTGTGTTTAACCATCCATTCATGCATGATATTTGGGTTAATGAACCCAATGTCAAAGATTTGTGCTTTTCTGCATTCGGTGATCTTCAATCTGCATAATATAGTGAGGATAATTATATATACATGCAATGAAAGAGCCGAGCTCTATATAGAGACTTAATTACAGAAGTAGTACTTATAGACAGTAGGAAGTCACGATTGCTTTTTCGATGACCTTTAGATTGTATAACTGGAATATCTCGTCAAATTCAACAGACAACTGATTCATTCCAATGAGGTCGTGCTCCTCTTTAATTCTCAGCGTCAAAGTATCCTTCCCAGACTCGCGGCAGGTTCTCATGTACCATTCATGCAATCTTTGCATCATCGTTGTGAGAGACGGATGATCAGGTTTGACGAGAGGCTGCCCGTACTGGTATCTGAATTCGTCCACCTCCATTGCTTCAAACAGTACATTATCGCTCATGTAATCAGTAGGATTGGTACCGGGCACCATCCCCGGATGATCAACGGCCATATCGCTAGACACCTTGAGCGGGGGGCACGATTGGTTCGCCTATTCGCCGAGCTGGGGAATTTTTTTCCCACTTCTTCATTCTGCTAACCTTGCATCACTGGAAGTACTTCCAGACCGCCGCGCATCTTGATAAGTCTTTTTAATACAGCAGGCATAGTTGGAATCCGGCGGAGGCGGTGGTGGTTGCTTCAGGGCATCGATAGTGCGCTTCATTTTCACCGGATCTGGCTTCTCCTTTGGAGGTGGAGTTTTATTTGCAAAAAGGTCCATCACTTCGGCATGATAGATGTCCTCATTTTCCTTCTCGGTCCTCTCATATGCTAACTTTTCCGAAGCTTTGAGAGATGGACCGTATCTGAATTGCCTCCCACCTCTGCTTGTACTGCTAGCCGCTGGAGCGGCGGCGTCTCTCTTCCGTTGTTGCTGACGAGGCGGGTGCTCCGACACGTTGGAGGAGCCGGAGCGGCGGCGTCTGTCTTTCGTCGTTGCTGACAAGGCAGAGGAGGAGGCGGACTGCTGTGACGCGCCAGAGCGGGCGAAGGAGGAGGTGGAGTCACCTCACGCACCGGAGAAGCCGCAGAAGGAGGCGAAGTGCCCTGATCACTTGCCGGAGGAGGAGGAGGAGGAGGCGCAGTGCCATGACTTGCCGGAGGAGGAGGAGGAGGCGGAGGCGTCTAGTTTGGAAGCTTGATGTTCCTCCATAGACATGTACTCCTCAAAGCATGAACCACCTGATTCTCCCCTTCACGTATAGGGTGTTCAAGCTCGAGCTCCTCAAATCGCTCCATTACTTCATCCACCATCACAACAGCGTAGCCATGTGGAATCGGAAGGCAGTGAAAGGTTTCGTTGGGTTGAGGAGGTGCAACAGAGCCGATAGCCGCCTTGTAAGGGGGGTTCCAGAATTTCGTCATAAGTTCGCAATGTTGAGCCTCCGTGATAGTATCCATAGGGTAGCTAGGAGCCGTGAAGTCACGCCGAAAGAGCTCCATGGAAGCCACGCTGCTTATCCGTTGAGATGGCGGGGTAGCTTCTGGGGTAGCTTCGTGTCGCTAAGATTGTTGGCCGGCAGCTCGCTGGCTCTCAGGTTCCTCTAGCATTTGTAGTCTTGCATCGAGCTTCTGCATGTCGCTCAGCTTCGCTTTCCTCTTTCTATCCCGGCTCCTATAACTGCCCGCGCCAGGAAACCCAACCACCCACGGAACGGAGACTTGTGTGCCTCGTCTTCGTCCAGGGTGCTGAGGATTCCCGAGAGCCTCAGTCAGCTCGTCCTTCTCTCTGTCAGGAATGAACGTCACTTCCGGCGCTGCGGTGATATACTTATGAAGCTTCTTGACGGGTATTGCAAGTTGCTCGTCCGTCCAACGGCACTTCCCTGTTTCAGGGTCCAAAGTTCCCCCAACCCCGAAGAACCAAGTCCTTGAATGGTCTGGCCAGTTCAATGTCTCTGGTTCGACCCCTTTAGCAATCAGGTCATTCTCAGCTTTGTCGCACAACGACCGGGCTTTGAGGTAGCCACCTGACCCCGTGTGATGGTGATACTGCTTCTTTGCAACATTGTTCTTGTTTGTCTCTGACATTTTCTTACTCTTGTCCGAGTCTTGTAGGCCACAAATGCGGACCAATAATCTCTTATCTTCTCAAATTGGCCGGTGAATTCTGGAGTCTTCCCTTTGTCGACAAACTTTGATTTCAACTCATTCTTCCACCTCCTGAATAGATCTGCCATCTTCTTAAGAGCACACGCCTTGACCAGTGGCTCTATAACTGGGTTATTCGGATCCTCCTCTGGCGGTAGGGTGAAATTTGCCTTCAGCAGGTCCAAAGATCATATTTCTATCTATCGGTGACATAAGAAACTTCAGGGTCGTTGTCCTTAGGCTTATTCCATTGCTTGATGCTGATCGGGATGCTATCTCTAACAATAGCTCCACACTGAGCAGAAAATGCGTCCTTGGTCTGCTTGGGTTCAATCGGTAGGCCATCGTCCGCGAGTGCTGTGATCGTGAACCTTTCATCCTTGCGCAACCTTTTCTTCGGGACTCGTCTCGTTACCGAATTTGGCTCGATACGGAGGGCTATAAAAGAAGAAAGAAGAGTTATTATATGTACATACCAAAACAATTAATGCATCAATTAGCTAGTCAGCATAGACTTAATTAATATATATACCTCGCCGGACTTTGCAACAGCTCCCTCCTCCGTTCGGTCACCGGAGCCGTCATCATGGTCTCCTTCTTCCTCTGGCATTCGGTCACCGGAGCCATCATGATCATGTCCTTCCTTCTCCATTGTTCGATCACCCGAGCCGTCATCCTCTCCTTCTAGACCATCGGTGTCGTTGAGAAACGACAGGACATCACGTCCGGCGAGGATTATCTCCCCCAACAACTATTCTTGTTCCAAGTCTCTTTGATCCATAGTTTCTGCAAATATTACAACATGGCAATTAATATACAAACATAAATGTCCGACGTACGGACCGCCTCTCTCATGAATGTCAGACGTTCAGACCGCCTCTCTCATGAATGTCAAACAAGGGATTCTCTTAACCTTTAAGGGATTTTAAAAAATGGAGCCATTCTGGATGTGCAGAAAATGGTCCATATTTTTCCTGATCTCATTTACCCTTCTATATGTCATGTTGTCTAGTGTCAAAGGATTCACGAAAACCATGGCTTCATCATTAGCCGGAAGTAACAGGCGCATAATGGTACAAAGCTCTGTTGGAAATATGCCCTAGAGGCAATAATAAATTAGTTATTATCATATTTCCTTGTTCATGATAATCGTTTATTATCCATGCTATAATTGTATTGATCGGAGACTTAAATGCATGTGTGGATACATAGACAAAACCATGTCCCTAGTATGCCTCTAATGGACTAGCTCGTTGATCAAAGGATGGTTAAGGTTTCCTAGCCATGGACATGAGATGTCATTTGATAACGGGATCACATCATTAGGAGAATGATGTGATGGACAAGACCCAAACTGCAAACGTAGCATATGATCGTGTCAGTTTATTGCTACTGTTTTCTGCATGTCAAGTATATGTTCCTATGACCATGAGATCATGCAATTCACGGATATCGGAGGAGTGCCTTGTGTGTATCAAACATCGCAACGTAACTGGGTGACTATATGAGATGTTCTAGGAGCAGAGATTGTGATCTCAGGCTCGTGCCTAGGAGTATAGACTTTGGTAGACTTGCTCGTTAGACGGCAGGTCGTTGAGTACAAATGGACCTTTAGAATGAAGACAGACACTGATGGTGAATGTCACCATTTGTAAAGCTCGACTTGTTGCAAAGTTGTTTGTGACAAGTTCAAGGAGTTGACTGCGATGAGGCTTTTCTCACTCGTAGCGATGCTAAAAGTCTATTGGAATTATGTTAGCAGTTGCTGTGTTTTCAATTATGAAATCTGGCAGATGGATGTCAAAACATCGTTTCCTTAACGGTTTACTTGAGGAAAGGTTGTATGTGATACAACCAGAAGGTTTTGTCAGGTCTAAGGATGCTAAAAGGTGTGCAAGCTTCGGTGATCCTTACATGGACTGAAGCAAGCATCTCGGAGTTGGAATATACGCTTTGATGAGGTGATCAAAGTTTTGATGTTTATACAAAGTTTACGAGAAACTTGTATTTGCAATAAAGTGAGTGGGAGCACTATAGAATTTCTGATAAGTATATGTGGATGACATATTGTTGATCGGAAATAATGTAGGATTTCTGAAAAGCATAAATGGTTGTTTGGAAAGTGATTTTCAAAGGAAGACCTGGATAAAGCTACCAAATTGTTGAGCATCAAGATCTATAGAGATAGATCAAGATGACTCGATGAGACTTTCAAAGAGTGCATACCTTGACAAGATTTTGAAAGAGTTCAAAATGGATCAGCCAGAGAAATAGTTCTCGTCTAATTTGTAAGGTGTGAATTTGAGTGAGACTCAAAGCTCGACAACGGCAGAAGAAAGAGAAAGGACGAATGTCGTCCCCTATGCCTTAGCCATAGGCTCTATATTATGCCATGCTGTGTACCGTACCTATGTGTGCCTTGCCATGAGTCTGTCAAGGGGTACAAGAGTGGTCCAAGAGTGGATCACTGGACAGCAGTCGGAATTATCCTTAGTAACCAGAGGACTAAGAAAATGTTTGTTGATTATGGAGGTGATAAAGAGTTCGTCGTAAAGAGTTACGTCGATGCAAGCTTTAACACCTATCCGGATGACTAGTAGTAGCAATCTGGATACGTATAGTGGAGCAGCCATTTGGAAATAGTACCAAGTGGAGTGTGGTAGCAGTGTTTACGGTTTGACATAGAGATTTGCAAAGTACACACGGATCTGAATATCGCAGACCCGTTGACTATAAGACCTCTCTCACATGCAAAGCATGATCGAGCCCCAGAACTCATTGGGTGTTAGATTCATAACAATGCGAATCACATGGTGATGTGAACTAGATTATTGACTCTAGTGCAAGTGGGAGACTGTTGGAAATATGCCCTAGAGGCAATAATAAATTAGTTATTATCATATTTCCTTGTTCATGATAATCGTTTATTATCCATGCTATAATTGTATTGATCGGAGACTTAAATGCATGTGTGGATACATAGACAAAACCATGTCCCTAGTATGCCTCTAATGGACTAGCTCGTTGATCAAAGGATGGTTAAGGTTTCCTAGCCATGGACATGAGATGTCATTTGATAACGGGATCACATCATTAGGAGAATGATGTGATGGACAAGACCCAAACTGCAAATGTAGCATATGATCGTGTCAGTTTATTGCTACTGTTTTCTGCATGTCAAGTATATGTTCCTATGACCATGAGATCATGCAACTCACGGATATCGGAGGAGTGCCTTGTGTGTATCAAACATCGCAACGTAACTGGGTGACTATAAATGTGCTCTACAGGTATCTCCGATGGTGTCTGTTGAGTTGGCATGGATCGAGACTGGGATTTGTTACTCCGTGTAATGGAGAGGTATCTCGGGGCCCACTCGGTAATGCAACATCACAATAAGCCTTGCAAGCAATGTGACTAATTGTTAGTTGAGGGATCTTGTATTACGGAACGAGTAAAGAGACTTGCCAGTAACGAGGTTGAATTAGGTATGGAGATACTGACGATCGAATCTCGGGCAAGTAACATACCGAAGAACAAAGGGAACGTTATACGGGATTAACTGAATCCTTGACATAGAGGTTCGACCGATAAAGATCTTCGTAGAATATGTAGGAACCAATGTGGACGTCCAGATCCCGACATTGGTTATTGACCGTAGAGGTGTCTCGGTCATGTCTACATAGTTCTCGAACCCGCAGGGTCTGCACACTTAAGGTTCGGTGACGTTTCGGTAGTGTAGAGTTATGTATGGTGGTGACCGAAGTTTGTTCGGAGTCCCGGATGAGATCCCGGACGTCACGAGGAGCTCCGGAATGGTCCGGAGGTAAATATTCATATATAGGAAGTCCCAGTTTGGTTTCCGGAAAAGTTTCGGGCTCATCGGTAGTGTACCGGGAGTGCCGGTAGTGTACCGGGAGACCTCCGGGAGGGGTACTTCGACCGCAAGAGGTCCATGGGCTGTGGGAGAATAATAACCAGCCCTTAGTGGGCTGGGAAAACAGCCACAAAGGTCCATGGCGCAGGAGAGAAAGTCCTAAAGCAAAAAGTGGAAAATCAGCCAATAGGAGGCAATCCTACTCCAACTAGGATTGGAGGTGAAGTAGGATTGCTCCCACCTCCTATTTTGGCCGACCCAAAGGCCTTGGCTGCCTCTCCTATCCTCTCCTCCTATATATACTAGTGGATTGGGTGGTTTTTGGACAGAATTTCCGGCCACGTGCTACCCGTTCCACCGGTGCATAGTTTCTCCTCTAGATCGTAGTTCCGCAGCGCTTAGGCGAAGCCTTGCCGGAATTGCTCCACCACCATCACCGGAGCGCCGTCACGCTGCCGGTGAACTCTCTCTCCTCTCCACATCCTCTCGCTGGATCGAGACGGTGGAGATCGTCATCAACTGCACGTGTGCTGAACGCGGAGGTGCCGTCCGTTCGGCGCTAGATCGGAAGGACCGTGATCGAGATCGCGAGACGGTTCGTGATGAGATCGCGGAACGGATCGTGATGAGTTCGCGGGACAGATCGTGATCAAGATCGTGAGACGGATCGTGATGAGATCGCGGGATGGATCGTGATGAGTTCACGGGACGGATCGTGATTGGATCGCGGGACGGATCGTGATGAGATCGCGGGACGCTCGGCGATTTGGATCGCGAAGATGTTCGACTACTACAACCGCGTTTCTTAACGCTTCCCTCTTAGCGATCTACAAGGGTACGTAGATCCACTCTCCCTCTCGTAGATGCTCATCACCATGATAGGTTTGCGTGTGCGTAGGAAATTTTTTGTTTCCCATGTGACGTTCCCCAACAAGCTCTCCAAAATTATTTTGGAACGGAGTCCCGGATAGGATAATTAATTAGCTTTTTGTACGAAGTTCAGCAAGAGCCTTCCGAATATCGCTATTTGGAAGGCCTTTGCTGAAATTCGTACCAAAAAGCGAATTATTCTATCCAGAACTCCATTCCAAAACAACTTTGAAGAGCCTCGTAGCATCATATGCTTGTTACTTCCGGCTAATGATGAAGCCATGGATTTCTTCAATACTTTGAGACACAACGTGACATATAGAAGAATATATATATATAGATGAGATCAGAAAAAAATTGGATCAACTTGTGCACATCCATAATGGGGGAATTCTTGATAAATCTATGTTACCGGAGTTTTCTATATGAACAAAAAAAAATCCACATGACATGTATGACGTCCCCCATCATGTCGAAGTTATCGGGGAGCGGGTAGACGACAACGACACTCACCCCTCATGTTCGACGTCCGATGTCCCCCCCTCATGTCATGTCCAATGTCCCCCCTCATGTCGAAGTTATTGGGGAGGGGTAGACGACAACGACGCTCCCCCTCATGTCATGTCTGACGCCCCCCCTCATGTCGAAGTTATTGGGGAGGGGTTAGACGACATAGATGCTCACCCTCATGTCCGACGTCTGACGTCCCCCGTCACGTCATGTCCGACGTCCCCCCTCATGTTGAAGTTATCAGGAAAGGGGTAGACGACAACGACGCTCACCCCTCATGTCCGACGTCCGATGCCCCCCCTCATGTCATGTCCGATGCCCCCCTCATGTCGAAGTTATCGGGGAGGGGGTAGAAGACAACGATGCTCCCCTCATGTCATGTCCGACGTACCCCCTCATGTGTCGAAGTTATTGGGGAGGGGGTAGATGACAACGACGCTCACCCCTCATGTTCGACGTCTGACGTCCCCCCTCATGTCATGTCCGACGTCCCCCCTCATGTCGAAGTTATCGAGAAGGGGGTAGATGACAACGACGCTCACCCCTCATGTACGACGTCCGACGTCCCCCCCATGTCATGTCCGACGTCCCCCCTCATGTCAAAGTTATCGGGGAGGGGGTACTACAACGACGCTCACCCCTCATGTCCTGTCCGTCGTCCCCCCTCATGTGTCGAAGTTATCGAGGAGGGGGTAGACGACAACGATGCACCAACCGGGACTAAAGGGGGGCATTAGTCCCGGTTGGAGCCACCAACCGGGACTAAAGGGGTGTGCCTCTCGTACCAAAAGTTTAGTCCCACCTCGCTAGTCGAGAGGGGCTCGGAGTGGTTTATAACCGCTGCTGCCGCTTCCCTCTCGAGCTCCTCTCTAATGCATGCAGTACATGCCTATTTGACGCCCTGTTGGGCCTGCTAGCACTGCGGACCTGTATCCTGGCCCATTTGTTGGGTTTCTAGTCATATGCAGGCCGTCGTGCCTAGCAGGTGGACCTTTTTAGAATATATTATGATTTTTAATGTTAATTTTTGCATATGTTATTTTTAGTCACAGCTAAATACTTACTGTTTTCCAGTGATTCTTTTTCCAGCTATTTAATATTACTGTGTTTTATCATTATATTCAATTTGGTAATTTTTAGGTTATTTTAAATGTCTGTTTTAATCAAAATCAGATTTTGTTATTTTAGTTCGCTATTAAAGTGATTAATGTCTGTTTGGTAATTTTTAGGTTATTTTGTTATTTTAATCAAAAACATATTTTCTTTATGAAAAATCTTTTTTCTATTAATGTTTTGAAAAAATACTTTGATAATTTTAGTTGCATAAATTTAATATAATTTTAGTTTCAAAATATTAGAGTTTTATAAAAGCTTTTTAGTTCATTCCTTTTGCTATTATAGTTTTATTAAAGCTTTAGTTGATTCCTTTTGCTATTGAAGAATATTATAGTTTTGTTTTATTCGACCATAATAGGGTATTTTACTTGATTATTTTTAGTTCATTCATTTTGCTATTAGAGTTTCATAAAAGTTTTCTAGTTCATTCTTTTTGCTATTAGTTCATTCTTTGAGCTAAATGACCCTGAAATTGAGAAGCACTACAAATTAACTCTGAAAAGGTTGAAAGTTGGCATGGGATCATCATTTATGTGCTAAAAAGTAGAGAGGGTTACGACAAAAACTGGATGCAATTCGTGTACAAAATGGACAATCTCTTTCGAAGTATGAGGGTTTCAGACGAAAACTCATCTGTTACAAAGGGATTTCATTTTTTTGAACTTATTCGAACTCCAGACTTTTTGTGTGTTCAAAATGCACCATTCAAAGCCACATCATCAATTTTTAACCCTTTCTGACGTCATTTGGTATTTTTCATGCATTTACTGATTTTTTTGAGCTAAATGACCATGAAATTGAAAAGTAGTACAAATGAACTCTGAAAAGGTTGAAAGTTGGCATGGTATCATAATTTCATCCACATAGCATGTGTTAGAAAGTTGAGAGGGTTACGACAAAAACTGGATGCACTTCGTGTACAAAACGGACAATCTCTTTCGAAGTATCAGGGTTTCGAACGAAAACTCACCTGTTACAAAAGTATTTCATTTCTTCACATGTAACTCCAGTGATATTCTAGATCAAAGGCGTCATCACAATAGTTGTGGAAAGAAAGTCTTCACTTTTTCTTCGCTTGTGTCCTTTGCTTATTGCGCCGTAATCATGGATAATCTTCACCGTTTAACAGGGTGCTTGGGTCAGCCTTGACTTTGAAGGAAGGAATTTCATGAAACTTTTCATAATCTTTAGACATATCTGTCTTGCCCTCCAATCCCAAGATGTCTCTTTTTCCTGAAAGAACTATGTGGCACTTTGTCTCATCGTATGATGTACTCGCTTCCTTATCTTTTCTTTCTCTCGGTTTGGTAGACATGTCCTTCACATAGAAAACATGCGGCACATCATAGGCTAGGACGAATGGTTCGTCTGTGTACCCGAGATTGTTCAGATCTACTATTGTCATCTCATACCGTGGGTCTACTTGTACCCCGTCTCCTGAGAGATTGACCCATTTGCACTAAAACAATGGGACCTTAAAATCATGTCCATAGTCAAGTTCCCATATGTCCACTATGTAACCATACCTTTCCCCTGTTGGTTGCAGCATCAAAGCGAACACCGCTGTTTTGGTTGGTGCTCTTTTGATCTTTGTCGGTCATGTAAAATGTATTCCCATTTATCTCGTACCCTTTGTAAGTCAATAAAGTCGAAGATGGTCCCCTGGCCAACGAGTACAACTCATCAGAAACAGTGTTGTCACCCATGAGAGGTGTTTGCAACCAACTGCCTAAAGTCCTGATGTGTTCATATGTAATCAAGTCGTCACACTGCTCCGGGTGTTTGGAGCGCAGAATATTCTTGTGTTCATCGACATACAGGGTCACCAAGGTAGAATTCTGTAGAACTGTGTAGTGTGCTTGGGACCAAGAATGCCTGTCCCTACATATTATTGAGTCTGCTCCTAGCGTGCCTTTTCCAGTCAGTCTCCCATCATACTGCGATTGAGGGAGACCAATCTTCTTAAGGTTAGGAATGAAGTCAACACAAACCCAATGACATCCTCTGGTTCATGGCCCATGGAGATGCTTCCTTCTGGCCTAGCGCGGTTACCAACATATTTCTTTAAGACTCCCATGAACCTCTCAAAGGGGAACATATTGTGTAGAAATACAGGGCCCAGAACGACACTCTTGTTGACTAGATGAACTAGGCTGTGCGTCATGATATTGAAGAAGGATGGTGGGAACACCAACTCGAAACTAACAAGACATTGCACCAGATCATTCCTTAACCTTGGCAAGATTTCTGGATCGATCACCTCCTGAGAGATTGCATTGAGAAATGCACATAGCTTCACAATGGCTAATCGAACATTTTCTGGTAGAACCCCCTCAATGCAACCAGAAGCAGTTGCGTCATAATCACGTGGCAGTCATGAGACTTTAGGTTCTGGAATTTTTTCTCTGCCATATTTATTATTCCCTTTATATTCGACGAGAAGCCAGACGGGGCCTTCATACTGAGCAGACATTCAAAGAAGATTTCCGTCTCTTTCATAAGAGCATAGCTGGCAGGACCTTCATACTGCTTTGGATGCATGCCATCTTTTTCATGCACACGTTGTTGTTCCTCCCGTGCCTTCGATGTATCTTTTGTCTTTCCAACCACTCCAAAGAAGCCTAGCAGGTTCACCCAACGATTCTCCGTCACGTGCATCACGTCGATTGCAGAGCAGACCTCTAGGTCTTTTCAATAGGGTAGGTCCCAAAATATAGAATTCTTCTTCCACATGGGTGCGCGTCCCGCATCGTCAGTTGGAACAGATAGTCCGCTATGACCCTGTCCAAAGATTACTTGTAAATCATTGACCATATCAAGTATGTGATCACCAGTACGGAGGGCGGGCTTCTTCCGGTGATTTGCCTCACCTTTGAAATGCTTTCCTTTCTTTCGACTTTGATGGTTGGTCGAAAGAAATCGACGATGCCCAGGTACACATTCTTCTTACATTTGTCCAAATATATATTGTTGGTGTCATCTAAACAGTGTGTGCATGCGTGGTATCCCTTGTTTGTCTGTCCTGAAAGGTTACTGAGAGAAGACCAATCGTTGATGGTTACAAAGAACAACGCATGTAGTTCAAATTCCTCCTGTTCTTTCTCATCCCACACACGTACACCTCTTCCATTCCATAGCTGTAAAAATTCATCAACTAATGACCTTAGGCACACATCAATGCCATTGTAGGGTTGCTTAGAGCCTTGGATTAGCACTGGCATCATAATGAACTTCCGCTTCATGCACAACCAAGGAGGAAGGTTATACATACATACAGTCACAGGCCATGTGCTATGCTTACTTCTCTGTTCCCCAAAAGTATTAACGCCATCTGCACTTAAACCAAACCATACGTTCCTTGGGTCACTTGTAAAGTCGCTCCACTTTCTCTCGATCTTTCTCCACTGCGACCCGTGAGCGGGTGCTCTCAACTTCCCGTCTTTCTTATGGTCCTCTTTGCACCATCGCATCAAATTGGCATGCTCTTTGTTTCTGAATAGACGTTTCAACTATGGTATTATAGGAGCATACCACATCACCTTGGTAGGAAAACCTCTTCCTGGGGCGCTCGCCGTCAACATCACCGGGGTCATCTCGTCTGATCTTATACCGCAATGCACCGCATACCGGGCATGCGTTCAAATCCTCGTACGCACCGCGGTAGAAGATGCAGTCATTAGGGCATGCATGCATCTTCTACACCTCCAATCATAGAGGGCATACAACCTTCTTTGCCGCGTACGTACTGTTGGGCAATTCGTTATCCTTTGGAAGCTTCTTCTTCAATATTTTCAGTAGCTTCTCAAATCCTTTGTCAGATACACCATTCTCTGCCTTCCACTGCAACAATTCCTGTGTGGTACCGAGCTTTATGTTGCCCTCTTTGCAATTGGGGTACAACCCTTTTTTGTGATCCTCTAACATGCGATTGAACTTCAACTTCTCCTTTTCACTTTCGCATTATCTCTTTGCATCATCGGGCACATCGTCTGGTTCCTTTTGATCTTCAGCTTCCCCCGTTGTAGCATCACAGTATTCAGGAGGCACATAGTTGTCATCATTCTCCTCTTTTTTGTTGTCTTCCATCATAACCCCTCTTTCTCCGTGCTTGGTCCAAACATTATAGTGTGGCATAAAACCCTTCTCAAGCAGGTGGAAGTGTAGGGTTTTAGAGTTGGAGAAAGCCTTCGTATTCTCACAGACAGTACATAGACAATGCATAAAATCATTCTGCTTGTTTGCCTGAGCCGCTTCGAGCAAATTATGGAGGCCCTTAATATACTCGGAGGTGCGTCGGCCACCGTACATCCATTGCTGGTTCATCATCTGCGTGCGTTATATAATAAAGTGTATTAAAAACCATTATAGAATATCATGAATAGAGAAGTGACCAAATTAATATAAATTCATCGTCACATTAAAGCCAAAGTACAGTAGTGACCAAAATAAACACATAAAGTTCATACATAGTTCTCATTATTGAACATAACATAGCTCTCTAGAGCATCTAATTAAAACATACATTGAACTATGTAAAAAATTTAAATGCAACAACAAATGCGATCATAACCGCAACTAAGGTACCAATTGATCCAACAGCATAATGATACCAAGCCTCAGTATGAATGACATATTTTCTAATCTTTCTAATCTTCAAGTGCATTGCATCCATCTTGATCTTGTGGTCGTCGACAACATCGGCAACATGCAACTCCAATTTCATCTTCTCCTCTTCAACTCTTTGTAATTTTTCTTTCAAGTAATTGTTTTCTTTTTCAACCAAATTTAACTTCTCGACAAGAATTTCTATGTTGGTTGGAATTTCCGGTTCACATACCTCCTACATTAAAAATCTATGTCACATTCGACGGCATAATTATCATAAACACTAAATAAAACAAATATTTATTAAAGATAATATATACCACATCCGAATCATAGACAGGACGAGGGCAGACGGAGGCGGATACGAAAACCATAAGTAAGAAAATTACACAAGTATCTATCTAAATCATACAAGTAAGAACTTTTTCCTTTTAGAAAGAAGATAAGAAGAAGAGGCTAACCATGGTGGTGCCGGCGCCGAGATCGATGCGGGCGATGACGGCGGTGAGGACGGGGACGGGACAGGACGGACCGCCAAACCTAGACAAATCTTGAGGAAAATGAAGCTTGGACAAGGAGCTTCGAGAGGAGAAAGCTTAAGTGTGGCTCGGGCATTTCATCGAGCCTCATGTGTATAGGAGGTGAGCTAGAGCACCACAAAGCTCTCCCACGGCCGGCCAAAAAAACAGAGCAGTGCACTGCTCTGCTCGCGGGCAGGAGCAAGGAGTATATATAGGCTTCCTTTTGGTCCCGGTTTGTGGCTGGAACCGGGACTAAAGGACCCCATTTGGTCCCGGTTCCAACAACAAACTGGGACCAATGGTTGTGGGCCAGGAGCGAGGCCCATTGGTCCCGGTTCGTGTCTGGAAGCGGGACCAAAGGGGTCAGACGAACCGGGACCAATGGCCCACGAGAGGCCCGGCTGGCGCCCTGGCCTCACGAACCGGGACCGATGCCCCCATGGGTCCCGGTTCGTGAGTGAACCGGGATTAATGGCAGGCCTGGACCAAAGCCCTGTTTTCTACTAGTGTAACTCAAAACTTTGTAAACAATAGTAAGAAAATACGATGCAAAATGAACGTATCAACGAGATGCTGGAGAGGTAAGTTTTTTGCCTTAATCTTATCGGCTGACACATTGATGATGTTTTTTGGCCGTGGGGTTTATGAGCTTGTTGTTGTTGATTGTAGTGTAGAGGAGGGTGATGTTGCAAGGTTCATGTCTCAATTGCATGAGCACATCCAAGGACTTGACGATCTATATTACAATTGTGCTATGGATGCTTAATAAGTAGATACCAAGAAGGACGATGACCCCAAAGTGAAGGAGGTTGAAGATCCCGCAGATACTCAAACAAGCACCAAGAGATCAAGGACAAAAAACTATTCCCAAGGTGAAGACACTGATTTGTGCCATGCTTGGATGAACGTGACACTCGATGCATCGGTTGGCACATATCAAACAAATGAGTAACTTTTGAGTAGGATTAAAGACTAATATTGTAAAACCTTGACCGTCTCATTGAAACGCACTCAAGGATCCCTTGGACACTCTTGGGGCACCATCCAAGAGAAATGCAACAGATGGCCGACAAGGTCTTCACATTATACCATTGCTACAAGGAACTCGTTGGCAACGAGAAGTGGATCCAAAGGAACTTTGAACCACAGAAAGAGTTCACTGTTTAACATATCCGTTGAAGCTGATGACAAGGAGGATGAAAACCCTGATCGGAGGCCGGTTGTGTAAAAGCTTGTAAAACAGAGGGAGAACCCTAGAGGCGCTGATGCCTACATGGAGGAGCTTTGTGCTATGATTGAGACCAATAAAACCGTATTGGGAGCTCACTTGTTTAGAGATGAAAGTCCATTTGCAGGCCTCTTGTGGGGGTGATGGTGGTGGTGGCCGTGGGGATGATGGGGGTGGCCGTGGAAGTGATGGTTGTGGTGTCCATGGGGGTCATGATGGTTGTGGTCATGGTTTTTTTGATGATTTCTATGATGAACACAAAAGTGCTTGAGTTGATGAGCACGAAACATGTCTTTGGTAGGGCTCGATCCACGTTGTGGTGAGCACAATACATGTTGTGGTGATTTTGGATGAACTCCATGCATGTTTAATTTGAATTGCTCAATTAGATGAACCATATGCATGTTTATGGTTGATTTCTTGTGTTGTTTGAAATGTATGCGACAAAGGCTAGACGAATTGGCAAAAAAGATTAGAGAGTTAAATATAGGGTCCGGCTAAGTTTGGCCATCGTTTAACTCCTGAAATTATAAGGAGTTAAGATAAACTCTGACTACGTAATTATTTTTCAGGCATCTTGACTGAGTGATAGGCTCCCAGTTAAAGCAACTACACGACCTGAAAATTTGAAAGCCCTAGCCACCGTACACATCACGGGCATGCAGTGCACGCTCCTCGCTCTATAAAACCACACTACTCCCAAACTCTAGAAGCACACATCACTCCCCCACTCCTCCACCTCACTCGTGCTCCACACCAGCTAGTAGCAGCCATGGAGGCCAGCACGAAGAAGCCGTGGTCACTCCTGCTGACCGTCCTCCTCCTCCTCATCACCACCGCCATTGCGGCGCCCACCCTCGCCTGCGACGAGTGCCACAAGCCCAAACCCAAGCCTTCTCACCCGCCCAAACCCAAGCCCCCCGCCCACCGGCCCGTCGTCGGCCCGCCCAAGAGCCGCGTACCTTGCCCGCCGTTCTACGCCCCGCCCAAGGGCCACGCACCTCGCCCGCCGGTCGTCGGCCCGCCCAAGGGCCACGTCCCTCGCCCGCCTGTCGTGGGTCCGCCCAAGGGCCATGTCCCTCGCCCGCCGGTCGTGGGTCCGCCAAAGGGCCACGTCCCTCTCCCGCCGGTCGTCGGCCCTCCCAAGGGTCCCATCGCGGCTCCGCCAGTCACCACTCCTCCCGTCGTCGTCGGCCCGCCGGTCACCTACCCGCCCATCACCAACCCTCCGCCCAAGGGGCCTATCGTGCGCCCGCCGGTCACCACTCCTCCCGTCGTCGTCGGCCCGCCGGTCACCTTCCCGCCCATCACCAAGCCTCCCGTCGTCAGCCCGCCGGTCACGTACCCCGCGCCACCGGTGATCGCCCCTCCGGTCACCACTCCCCCGTCGCCGCCGGTCACCACTCCTCCCCCGTCGCCGCCGATCACCACTCCTCCACCGTCGCCGCCGATCACCACTCCCCCGTCTCCGCCGGTCACCACTCCCCCGTCAACGCCGGGGAGCACACCCCCGTCGACCCCGGGGGGCACAGCCCCGTCGCCGCCGGGGGGCACATCGTGCGGCTGCCGGACGCAGCCGCCACCGCCGCCGGCGACGCAGACGTGCCCGGTGGACACGCTGAAGCTGGGGGCGTGCGTGGACTTGTTGGGCGGGCTGGTGCATATCGGCCTGGGCGACCCGGTGGTGAACAAGTGCTGCCCGCTGCTGCAGGGGCTGGCGGAGCTGGAGGCGGCGGCGTGCCTGTGCACCACCATCCGGCTGAAGCTCCTCAACATCAACCTCGTCCTGCCTCTGGCCGTCCAGCTCCTCCTCACCTGCGGCAAGACCCCTCCCCGCGGCTACACCTGCTCCATCTAGCCGAGCTAACCTCGGCGAGCCAGTGTGGCAGGGCACGCGGAGATGGATGGATGGATGGATTGACATGAGAGGATGTTGAACGTCGTGGCCTACAAGCTAGTAGCGAGCAAGACAAAGAGATCGATCAGCTAGCTATGAATGGATCGACGAGTGTTTTTCTTTTTTGTGATTTTTATTTTGTGTTTGGCTAGGTCTGTGTGTTGTGGTTTGATGCAAGAGGTGATAATCCATGCCATGAATAATTCACCGAAAATCCAAGACACACGGGCGGGGCTGTTCCAGAGTGACCAGTCGTGATTGGATTTGACATCGATGCTGACTAGAAGTATGTTGGTGCATGCATGCATGACTGCGACACTGCATGCACGGGTTATGATATATCTTTTCAATGTCGGTGGTCTTTGGAGTGGTAGGAAGAGGATTTGTGTGAGACCTGGTCTGGTGGTCACCTACGTAGTATGTATGTACGTACGGGCATACGGCTGCGAGAGTCCTAGCTACGTATATATGCAGATCCAAAAAAGCACACCGAATATACACACTCGTCTGCGGCGCTTTTTTCCGCGGCTTGAAAAAGGGATTTGATTGTACGCCAAGAGCATCTCTAACAGTCGCCCAACGCATGACACGCTAAAAACTATTTTACAACGCGTTCATCGTCTGGTTTGGCGCGGCGGATAGAGCTGGCTCAGCAGCCGCGTTAAAATACAGCGCGCGTAGCTCCAGCGGCGCGCAAAAATACAGCGGGTGCGATTCGTCGGCGCATGCCATATGTTGACACAAAATGAATTTCGAACATTCAAAATGCAATGAACATGGCATAATAATTTCACACAAACAAGTTGATGACTACCCACAAGTTCAAATTCATGCAAGCTTCGAGGGGGGGGGGGGCACGTGCCTTCACGGCGCGACGCCACCCGCCGTCGAGGTCATCCGCAGCGGCATGAAGAGGCCGCGCGGGAGGTCGATGCTCAGAGGAGCTCCGGCGGAGGCGAGGCCAAAGCTCCCCACGCTAGGGTTTGCGGCGGCGGCGGCGGCGGTGGTGGAGGGGTCGCGGCTATAGGAAGGGGTGAGGGGGGTGCCAGCGCGGGCGTCCATCGTGTCAATTCGTCGGCGCCGGCGCGTGCGGGGCGAAGATGGCGTAGTCGAGAGAGTGCGGCGCGCGTGCTCGTGTGTGCCGTGCGCGGAAGCGGGCGTCACAAATACACAGTGGACGATGGCGATTCGAACCGCGCGCCCAACTCTATATGCCGCGCGTGTGGTTATTACACGCCAGCTGGAGCTCCTCTACCGATTGCGCGCGCACTAAACATGACAAATTTGCGGCGCGACGCTTATTTAGCGCGGCTGTTGAAGATGCTCCAAAAGCTAGATCATAACTCCTGTGTTGCTATCTTGCGACCTCAAAGCCGCTCATACAAACACATATCGAGGCATTACAGGCACTGCCTGGATGACAAGGGTTAAGACTAGTCACAACGGGGAGTAACATAGAGTACTAACATGTATATGTTACTAGTCTAAGTTACTACTTTCATAATGGGTAGTAACATAGGGGTAATAACATTGAGCCTTTCATTTATTAGCTTATAGACTCATCTTACCTTGGTACGCACTATGTTACTCATAGGGGTAGTAACATGCTAAGTTACTCAATTTCTCTCTCTTCTTATTAATTAGTTATCACATCATATTTTTTGCTTAGGTGGCATCTATGTTACTACCTATGTTACTTTCATTGTGACTAGTCTAATAAGTAGTCCAACGAACTCATAATGACATCATTTTAGATAAAATGTAGCATGAGCGGATTAGGAGCACTCGATGCTCCACCCTCCTATATTTTAAAATAATTTAGTAATTTTTATTAAAGGTTAAAAAAAATCCTAGAACATTTTTAGAATCCAATATGACTAGGTAATGTATACTAGTATAAAAAGTTTGGCCAAGGAATTATTCCCATTGACTTTCGGACAGAAAAATAAATTTATGACAACGATATCGCAAAAAAAAAGATATAGCATGAATAGTAACCTTTATCTAGCATTTTCTAGGAAATCTTTGATTCCGGGTGCAATGAAGGTCATTCCCTGTTTAATCTTTTTATACGAATGCAATACTTGGACATGTTTAATTCCATAAAGAGTTTTGGAATTTTTTTAACATTTTTCCAAATTACTAAATTATTTTTGAATATAGGTGGGCATAGCACCCGAGAGCTCGTATGCAATTCCACATATAGGTTCTACAAATTTCAAAGTTCTAACCATTAGCAGAAAATTTCGAGTAACTAAATCAGAATTCCATCAAATACATATCTACGTTCTAACGTTCATGCTAATCTAGCTAGGCCCGATGACAATATTAACAGTAACACCACCAAGTACATTCTACCGACGTTAAAACAACAACCCTGTGCATAGGAGGAACCACGGAATATTCATAGGATCGGGAAAGCTGCTGGATCCGTGATCCATGGGGCCACGACCAACATCGGCCTTCGCGGCGACATCGTCCGAAGCAACCTTCATTGGTCAGCCACGGGTCAATCAACTCCTCTCTGGTTGGACTTTTTTCCTTCCCGGCCATGGCCACCACGCGCAATGCCCAATGATATGTGATGCGCATACCGTAGAAAACCCCCGCCGCGGTCGCTGGCAGAGACTACTCGTTGGAGAGGAGAAATGTGAAACGACTTGCGAGAACAAGGAAAATGCAGGTAATAAAGATCATAGGAGGTGCGGGTTAACGCTTGCACCCGAGGGCCGAGTCTGTAAACGACCGACCCGGAGACTCCAACAGAGTTGGCAAGAGACTGTGTGAGGGTAACAACAAGCAAGGATTAGGCGAGGTGAACCGTTCTCGCGGTTTCAACAATACTACTCGGATGTTTGCCCGGAACTTGGATGAACAATTCTTATAAGTTCGTGACCATGCAAAGTTCATGGCCATACAATTTAATGTAACTACAACAGTGACATGCCGTGTCTCAATATAAAAACTACTAGCTCGGTCCCATAATATAAGGGCGTTTTTGCTACTAGTGTAGTGTCAAAACATTCTTATATTATGGAACGGAGGAAGTAGTTTACAAAAGTCTCATGATAATTCAACATAGAAGTCGTGCTTTGGATATCAACAAGCCAGACCCTTAGAAGCATGAGAACAATACACCCAGATTAGGTAAACATGATAACGGATCACCAAGTTATAAGGCTCACAAAAGCTTCGTAAACAACCTCTTATCTCCACACTCTTTGTATATCATCTCAATTCCTTTCTTGTCGTAGATGATCAACATCATCGGCTCTGCGTGTACCACCTTGAATTCAGCCACATATCCATCCACAAGTCCACGAAACTTAGCAAACACATACTACAATGTACCCAACACCAGCAATTCCTCTTCTCTCTCCGGCGTCAACTGCCCAGAACAGTTGGTGTTCGTCTTCAGCTTAATAAACCTTGGCTTAGGTATGCTGGTGTCCGCTAGAAGAGAGGCGTATTGGCAGATGAGCTGCGTACCCTTGCATGATCCTCACAAAACGGTTCCACCTCCTTTCTTCGTGTGACTGGCTAATCCTAGCATTAGTAGAAAACAGGGTTTTGGTTCAGGCCGGGCCAGTCCATTAGTCCCGGTTCGTGAGGCGAGGACGTCGGCCGGGCCTCGCGGGTCATTGGTCCCGGTTCGTCTGACCTGGTCCCGGTTCCAGACACCAACCGGGACCACCGGGCCTTGCTCCTGGCCGACAACCATTGGTCCCGGTTTGTGTTTGGAACCGAGACCAAATGGTGTCCTTTAGTCCCGGTTCCATCCACGAACCGGGACAAATGAGATGCCTATATATACCCCCTCGCCAGCGAGCAGAGCACTCCACATTGCTTTGTTTTTCTGACCGGCGAGGGGAGAGCTTTCTGGTGTTCTAGCTCACCTCCTATGCACATGAGGTGTTCAATGAAATGCCCAAGCCACACTTAAGCTTTCCCCTCTCGAAGCTCCTTGTCCAAGCTCCATTTTCCTCAAGATTTGTCTAGGTTTGGCGGTCCGTCCTGTCCCGTCCCCGTCCTCACCGCCGTCGATCACCCGCGCACATCTCGGTGCCGACACCACGTGGTTAGCCTCTTCTTCTTATCTTCTTTCTAAAATAAAAAAGTTTTTACTTGTATGATTTAGAAAGATATTTTGTGTAATTTTGTTATTTTTATTATTATTTGTTATTATATAGTGCGATGGTTTTCGTATCCGCCTTTGTCGTTCCTCGTCCTGTCTATGATTCGGATGTGGTATATATTATCTTTTATAACTATTTGTTTTATTTAGTGTTTATGACAATTATGCCGACCAACGTGACATAGATTTTTTAATCTAGGAGGAGGTAGTTGAACCAGAAATTCCAACCCACATAGCAATTCTTGTCGAGAAGTTAAATTTGATTGAAAAATAAAACAATGACTGGAAAGAAAAACTACAAAGAGTTGAAGAGAAGAAGATGAAGTTAGAGTTGCATGTTGCTGATGTCATCGACGATCACAAGACCAAGATGGATGCAATGCGCTTGAAGATTAGAAAGATTAGAAAATATGCCATTCATACTTAGGCGTGGTATCATTATGCCGTTGGATCAATTGGTACCTTAGTAGCGGTTATGATCGCATTTGTTGTTGCATTTAATTTGTTTACATAGTTTCGATGTATGTTTTAATTAGATATTCTAGAAAGCTATTTGCTGTTCAATAATGAGAACTATGTATGAACTGTATGTATTAATTTTGGTCACTATTGTAGTTTGGCTTTATTGTGATGATGGATTTCTATTAATTTGGTCACTTCTCTATTCATGATATGTTGTAATGGTTTTTAATACACTTTATTATATAACACACACAGATGAACCGGCAATGGATGTACGGTGATCGACGCACCTCCGAGTATATTAAGGGCCTGCATAATTTTCTCAAAGTGGCTCACGCAAACAAGCAGAATTATTTTATTCATTGTCCATGTACTGTATGTGAGAATACGAAGGCTTTCTTCAACTCTAAAACCCTTCACTTCCACCTGCTTGAGAAGGGTTTTATGCCACACTATAATGTTTGGACCAAGTACGGAGAAAGAGGGGTTATGATGGAAGACAACGAAGAAGAAGAGGATGATGACAACTATGTGCCTCCTGAATACGGTGATGCTGCAACGGGGGAAGATGAAGATCAAGAGGAACCAGACGATGTGCCCGATGATGATCTTTGCTGGGTCATTGTTGATGCAAAAAGACAATGCGAAAGTGAACAGGAGAAGTTGAAGTTCGATCGCATGCTAGAGGATCACAAAAAAGGGTTGTACCCCAATTGCGAAGATGGCAACACAAAGCTCGGTACCACACTGGAATTGCTGCAGTGGAAGGCAGAGAATGGTGTACCTGACAAAGGATTTGAGAAGCTACTGAAAATATTGAAGAAGAAGCTTCCAAAGGATAACGAATTGCCCGCAGTACATACGCAACAAAGAAGGTTGTATGCCCTCTAGGATTGGAGGTGCAGAAGATACATGCATGCCCTAATGACTGCATCCTCTACCGCGGTGCATACGAGGATTTCAACGCATGCTCGGTATGCGGTGTATTGCGGTATAAGATCAGATGAGATGACCGTGGTGATGTTGACGACGAGCGCCGCAGGAAGAGGGTTCCTGCCAAGATGATGTGGTATGCTCCTATAATACCAAGGTTGAAACGTCTTTTCAGAAACAAAGAACATGCCAAGTCGATGCGATGGCACAAAGAGGACCATAAGAAAGACGGGAAGTTGAGAGCATCTGCTGACGGGTAGAAGTGGAGAAAGATCAAGAGAAAGTGGAGTGACTTTATAGGTGACCCAAGGAACGTATGGTTTGGTTTAAGTGCAGATGGCGTTAATTCTTTTAGGGATCAGAGCAACAAGCATAGCACATGGCCTGTGATTCTATGTATGTATAACCTTCCTCCTTGGTTGTGCATGAAGCGGAAGTTCATTATGATGCCAGTGCTCATCCAAAGCCCTAAGCAACCCAGCAATGACATTGATGTTTACCTAAGGCCTTTAGTTGATGAACTTTTAAAGCTATGGAATGGAAGAGGTGTACGTGTGTGGGATGAGAACGAACAGGAGGAATTTGACCTACATGCGTTGCTGTTTGTAACCATCAACGATTGACCTTCTCTTAGTGACCTTTCAGGATAGACAAACAAGGGATACCACGCATGCACACACTGTTTAGATGACATTGGCAGTATATATTTGGACAAATGCAGGAATAATGTGTACCTGGGGCATCATCGGTTTCTTCGACCAACCATCAATGTCGAAAGAAAGGAAAGCGTTTCACAGGTGAGGCAGATCACCGGAAGAAGCCCGCCCATCGTACTGATGATCACATACTTGCTATTGTCAATGATTTACAAGTAATCTTTGGAAAGAGTCCCGGCGGACTATCTGTTCCGAATAACGTTGAGGGACGCGCACCCATGTGGAAGAAGAAATCTATATTTTGGGACCTACACTGAGGCTTGATATCATTATGCCGTTGGATCAATTGGTACCTTAGTAGCGGTCATGATTGCATTTAATTACTTTACGTAGTTTCGTTGTATGTTTTAATTAGATGCTCCAGAGAGCTATATGTTGTTCAATAATGACAACTATGTATGAACTGTACGTATTTATTTTGGTCATTATTGTACTTTGGCTTTAATGTGATGATGAATTTCTATTAATTTGGTCACTTCTCTATTCATGATATGTTGTAATAGTTTTTAATACACTTTACTTCGAAAATAACTGTCCGTTTTGTACAACAAGTGCATCCAGCTTTTGCCATAACCCTCTCAACTTATTATCGCATGATATGTGGGTGAAATGATGATACCATGCCAACTTTCAACCTTTTCAGAGTTCATTTGTAGGGCTTTTCAATTTCAGGGTCATTTAGCTCAAAAAAATTCAATAACTGCATGAAAAATACCAAATGATGTCAGGAAGGGTTGAAAATTGATGATGTGGCTTTGAATGGTGCATTTTGAACACACAAAAGCCTGGAGTTCAAATAAGTTCAAGAAAATGAAATACCTTTTGTAACCGATGAGTTTCCGTCCCGAACCCCGATACTTCGAAAGAGACTGTCCATTTTGTACACGAAGTGCATCCAGCTTTTGCCGTAATCCTCTCAACTTTTTAGCACATGCTATGTGGGTGAAATGATGATACCATGCCAAGTTTCAACCTTTTCAGAGTTCATTTCTAGTGCTTTCCAATTTCAGGGTCATTTAGCTCAAAAAATTAATAATTGCATGAAAAATAACAAATGATGTCGGGAAGGGTTGAAAATTGATCATGTGGCTTTGAATGATGCATTTTGAACACACAAAAATGCTGGAGTTCAAATAAGTTCAAGAAAAGGAAATGCCTTTTGTAACCGATGAGTTTTCGTCCGGAACCCTGATATTTTGAAAGAGACACTCCATTTTGTACACGAAGTGCATCCAGCTTTTTTCGTAACCCTCTCAACATATTAGCGCATGCTATGTGGGTGAAATGATGATACCATGCCAAGTTTCAACCTTTTCAGAGTTCATTTGTAGTGCTTTTCAATTTCAGGGTCATTTAGCTCAATTTTTTCTTCAATAAATGCATGAAAAATACCAAATGAAGTCAGAAACGGTTGAAAATTGATAATGTGGCTTTGAATGGTACATTTTGAACACACAAAAATCCTGGAGTTTAAATAAGTTCAAGAAAATGAAATGCCTTTTGTAACACGTGAGTTTCCGTCCGAAACAGTGATACTTCAAAAGAGACTGTCCGTTTTGTACACGAAGTGCATCCAGGTTTTGTCGTACCCCTCTCAACTTTTTAGCACATGCTATATGGGTAAAATGATGATATCATGCCAACATTCAACCTTTTCAAAGTTCATTTGTAGTGCTTTCAATTTCAGGGTCATTTAGCTCCAAAAAATCAATAAATGCATGAAAAATACCGAATGAAGTGAGAAAGGGTTGAAAAATTGATGATGTGGCTTTGAATGGTGCATTTTGAACACACAAAAAGCCTGGAGTTCAAATAAGTTCAAGAAAATGAAATGCTTTTTGTAACACATGAGTTTCCGTCCGAAACCCTGATACTTCGAAAGAGACTGTCCGTTTTGTACACGAAGTGCATCCCGCTTTTGCTGTAACCCTCTCAACTTTTTAGCACATGCTATGTGGGTGAAATGATGATACCATGCCAACATTCAACCTTTTCAGAGTTCATTTGTAGCGCTTTCAATTTCAGGGTCATTTAGCTAAAAAAAAAATCAATAAATGCATGAAAAATACCGAATTAAGTCAGAAAGGGTTAAAAATTGATGATGTGGCTTTGAATGGTGCATTTTGAACACATGAAAAGCCTGGAGTTCAAATAAGTTCAAGAAAATGAAATGCCTTTTGTAACCGATGAGTTTCCGTCCGAAACCCTGATACTTCGAAGAGACTGTCCGTTTTGTACACGAAGTGCATCCAGCTTTTGTCGTAACCCTCTCAACCTTTTAGCACATTCTATGTGGGTGAAATGATGATATCATGCCAAGTTTCAACCTTTTCAGAGTTCATTTGTAGTGCTTTCCAATTTCAGGGTCATTTAGCTCAAAAAAATCAATAACTGCATGAAAAATAACAAATGATGCCGGGAAGGGTTGAAAATTGAAGATGTGGCTTTGAATGGTGCATTTTGAACACACAAAAAGCCCGGAGTCGAAATAAGTTCAAGAAAATGAAATGCCTTTTGTAATCAGTGAGTTTCCGTCCAGAACGCTGATACTTCGAAAGAGACTATCCATTTTGTACAGGACTTACAAAATTATATAAAACCTAAAAAATACCAAATTGAATATAATGTTAAAACAAAGTAATATTAAATAGCAGGAAAAATAGCAAAGAAATAACATAAAAAATAGCAAAAGTGAAAATAGATGCGCTTACACTGAAATTCAACCTAAATTCAAGGTGCTAGTTAGGCACCTAACTAGCATTTTGAATTTAGGTCAAATTTCATGTATAAGGGCATCTATTTTCACTATGAGAGGAGCTTGACAGGTCAAGCGCATCGGGGTTATAAACAGGTGTTGTCTCCCCTTGACTAGCGAGGTGGGACTAAACATCTGCTACTTCCCCGCCGACCGACGAAAAGGGACCAGTGGTCCCAGTTGGTGCCACCAACCGGGAACAATGCCCCCCTTTCGTCCCAGTTGGTGCCACCAACCGGGACCAAAGGTCCCTGTTTCCCGCCCTTTGGGGTGCTGAAAACAGGGCTTTGGTCCCGGTTGGTGGCACCAACCGGGACTAAAGGTCTGCATTGGTCCCGGTTGGTGTCACCAACCGGGACCAAAGGTCCCTGTTTCCGGCCCTCTGGGCTGCTGAAAATAGGGCTTTGGTCCCGGTTGGTGGCGCCAACCGGGACTAAAGGTGGGCATTGGTCCCGGTTGGTGCCACCAACCGGGACCAATGCTTCTTCTATATAAGACGCACTAGGAAATCTCGCAGTTTTCATTGCCCTCCTCGTCTTCCCGTCGCCGTCCCCACCGCCCCCGTCGCCTCCCCATCACCGCCCCTGTCGTCATCATCCTCCTCGTCATCGCCCCATCCCCGTCGCCTTCCCTGTCGCCGCCCCGCCCTTGTCCCTGCCCCCACCGCCCCCGTCGCCTCCTCTCCCCCGTCGGCACCTCCCCCGTCGCCCACGTCGCCGCCCCGCCCGCGCCGCCTCCCTAACCGCCCCTCCCTCGCCGCCCCCATCACCGCCCCGCTCCTGTTGCCGCCCCTCCCCCGTCGCCTCCCCCGCCGCCTCGTCCCCGTTGCCGCCCCGCCCCCCGTTGCCGCCCCGCTGTGAGCCGCCGCCGCCCCGGCTCCTTGCAATTTGTTTTATAATATATCTTGATTTTTTTATATGATGAATGTTTATGTTAGATTAGTATGTGTATGTTAGATTACAGAAATTTTTTATGATGAATGTTTATGTTAGATTAGTATGTTTATGATGAATGTTTATGTTAGATTAGTATGTTTATGTTAGATTAGTATGTTAATGATGAAATTTTTTGGGTTTTATGAAAAATTAGTGATTAAATGATAAGAAAACGTTCTCATAGGAATTTTTTGATGATGCCCGGCCCGCATCCTCATCTTGGAGTAGTCCGCGAGAGCCTGCTTGATAGACGCCATTTCCGGGACTGGGCTCCACTGGGCTGGCACTGGGAGGTGCTACCTTCCCGGGATCGGAGGTTGGTGAGGAATCCAGGTCTCGTCGTTGACCCGGACCTTCTGTGGTGGCGGTCACGCGGGCCACTTTCGGTGCGGAGGGAGCGGGCACCCGCGGAGGCGGTACGTCGCCATGTTAGGGAGGAGGACAAGCACGTCCGTCGCTACATGGCGGCGTTGGACGTCCGGTTCGACAATACCTGGCTGATCCTTCAGGGATCTCACTTAAGTTATGATCCCATGATGGTTCCTTATCTTTGCGTGTCCACCGCCGGCGACTCAGAGACCGCTAGTGAACCGAGTTCACCGTCCTCCACTTTGGATTCTAGGATATTCGATCTGTATTAGTGATCTTATATGATAATATTCGAGATGTATTAGTTAATATTTGATGATGCATTAACTGGATTATTCGGGATAATGTATTAGTGATATTATATCTGAGTTCATTATAAATATTAATGTATTTGTGATATTTTATCGGTATAATGCGTGTGTGACTTTCGGTCTGTCGTTGCTCCTTGTGTGACTTTCATGTGTGTTCTTGATGGAGGAATCCCGACTGTTGTCGTGGGAGGCGCCTCATCTTTCTTCTCTTCTTTGCGATATACTCGTCGATATATTACGCAAGAAGAGAAGAGGTGGGGCGTCCATCACCGGCGGTCGAACTATTACTGTGATAGAGTACCCACCAACATATATACACCACCATATCAGTGTGAGAGAGAGTGCACCAACACACCATGAGATATGATAGTTACTTAAGGAAAGCCTCGACAGACCGAAAGTCACACATGCATTAGGATCCAAAGAGTGCCGTAATTCTTGAACTGGATTATTCGGGATGATGTATTAGTGATATTATATTCGAGTTCATTATAAATGTATTTGTGATTTGCAAGTCATTCCGGTGAAACATAGGTCATTTTTTCTATGTCATTGCTCGATATATGAAACGGGTTGACTTTAGATTTGTTTCGGCTCATTGTGTGTCTTTCAGTGAGGGAGAGTGTCCACCATATATATATATATATATATATATATATATATATATATATATATATATATATGAGAGGAAGAATCCCGACTGTTGTCGTGGGGGTCGCTTCTCCTTCGTTCCCGTGTGCTAGACATTTTGGTGTAATGCTCTCGGGGACGAATGGAGGAGCCACCATCATCGACGGTCGCAATATCAAAGGGAGTGCCCACCATATACGTGAGATGAGAGTTTAGGAATGAAAGACTCGACAGACCTAAAGTCAACCCGTTGCATATTGAGTAATAGTGATCTGTGTGTTGATCAGTTTTCTCGTTGTTTTCTCCGATCGATTTTAAATGTTTCAACTATGAACATAGGAAATGTCTGACGACGAAAATGAATTCGGTATTTACGAATACTGCAAAGACAAGCGCGGCCTGTGTGACAAGACTTTCCTAGTTGATGGTAGGCGCTTCAGCATCATGCTGGATGAGACCTTCAAAGTGGATACAGTAAGTCAGAATGACAAGTCTTTTTTCGTAATTAAGCATGACTTCTGCCTTTTTTTGCTTCAACTTATAATTAATTTTATTTTTTTACTGTTCTACTAGCGTATCCCCTGCCATGCAAGAATTGTTGTCTTGGATAAGATTGGTTTCAATATTAAAAAAGATATGGAGGTAAAGATAGTTCACTTGAGGACCGAGCATGATTTTACTTTTGCGGTAAAATTGTACCATCCAGACACCTATTGCTATTTTGAATAAAAAATTGGCAAGCACTATGCAAGGCTTATGCATTTGAGCATAATATGCTTATCACCTTTGATATTCGTCCGGAAGATGAAATTGAAGGTAATATCGACATCTGGGTCGATGTGCAGACGCCTCCAGTTCTACCATTATATGAGTTTCTCAACCATATTTATTAAGTAATTTATATTGTTTATTTAAAAATAGTTGACAACTTATTTTCATTCTTCAAAAAATGTACGGAAGATGGTAGACAGAACCTACTACTACAGTGATGAAGCAAAATTAACTTATAAGGAGAAAGATCATCTTACTGCATTTCTTAGTCATCTTGAAAATTACAATAGCTATTATCAAACTTCTGCACATTATGGTCAGTACGTGCCACTAGTGCACGTGGTGAACTACGGTAACATCCATGGAGATTGCATGGTAAGATTTAATTCTACTATTATGACAGCCGTGCATCTTTTGCATAAATTCTTCTAAAACTAAACTACATTGCTAACTACAAAGTTATTACTATGTTTTTCAATAGAAAATCCCGGAGGATTGTGTGCCTCATCTGATGTTTCCGAGAGGTCACGTTGTTGTTACGAGCTTAGGGCCACCACAGCCAGGTCAGCCTACGCATCTTGAGAATTACAATAGCTATTATCAAACTTCTGCACATTATGGTCAGTACGTGCCACTAGTGCACGTGGTGAACTACGGTAACATCCATGGAGATTGCATGGTAAGATTTAATTCTACTATTATGACAACCGTGCATCTTTTGCATAAATTCTTCTAAAACTAAACTACATTGCTAACTACAAAGTTATTACTATGTTTTTCAATAGAAAATCCCGGAGGATTGTGTGCCTCATCTGATGTTTCCGAGAGGTCACGTTGTTGTTACGAGCTTAGGGCCACCACGGCCAGGTCAGCCTACGCATCACTCCTGTCCATACCGGATTTCTAAAACCGATGGAGTCATGACAATCAAAGATTGGAAAAAATGTATGCTCAATCGTAGGGAGCTACTTGGAAGCAACATTGTGCGTAGGCCAAGAATGGGAGATAGGATGATCTCCATTCTCCATAATGGAGAGTCAGGACCCATCTTGTTTTATGATATTGTACCTAAGAGAGGGTAGAGTAGGTCCTACGAGATAGGAGTACGTAGGTCCTAGGTACAATGTGTTATTATGTGCTACAATGTGTTAGAGTTGATGATGATGATGATGAGGAGGAGTTGTGATTATGACTAGTGATCAACTTGTTATATGATGTCTCATTGACGAAAATGATGATTAAATCGTGTTATATGTTCTATCTATAAGTATAGTACGTAGCGTCGTGACCAAGCACGGAGATAAGAGAGATCACTTCTCTTTATTAGCTATCTAACAAAATATATGAAACCCCTAAATTAACCCTCCAAAACCCTCAACCCCCCCCCCTCTTTAAAAAAACAGCTCTTGAGCTGCTGACGCGTGGAGGCTCTTTGGTTCCGGTTGGTGTTACCAACCGGGACCAAAGGCCCTCCTGCCTGGGCTCGGCTGAGCGGCCACTTGTAGCCCCATCTGTCCCGGTTCGTAAGCAAACCGGGACTAAAGGTCGTGGGCTTTAGTCCTGACCCTTTAGTCCCGGTTCCTGAACCGGAACAAATGGGCCTTATGAACCGGGACAAATGGGCCTTTATCCACTATTGCAAACCGAGTTTGTCATTGGGTTTTGTCTTGAGTTCATTCCTGACCTTAAGAAGATTGGTCTCCCTCAATCGCGGTATGAGGGGAGACTGACTGGAAAAGGCACGCCAGGAGCAGACTCAATAATATGTAGAGACAGACATTCTTGATCTCAAGCACACTACACAATTCTACAGAATTCTACCTTGGTGACCCCGTATGTCGATGAACACAAGCATATTCTGCGCTCCAAACACCCGGAGCAGTGTGACGACTGGATTACATGTGAACGCATCAGGACTTTCGCCAGTTGGTTGCAAACACGTCTCATACGTGACAACACTTTTTCTGATGAGCTATACTCGTTGGCCAGGGGACTATCGTCGACTGTAATGACTTACAAAGGGTACGAGATAAATGGGAATATATTTTACATGATCGCCTAGGATCAAAAGTGCACCAACCAAAACAGCGGTGTCTGCGTTGATGCAGCAACCAAGAGGGGAAATGACACATATTATGGTTACATAGGGGACATATGGCAACTTGACTATGGACATGATTTCAAGGTCCCTTTGTTTCAGTGCAAATGGGTCAATCTATCAAGAGGCGGGGTACAGGAAGATCCACAGTATAGAATGACACCAATGGATCTGAACAATCTTGGGTACACACAAACCATTCGTCCTAGCGAATGATGTGCCGCAAGTTTTCTATGTGAAGGACATGTCTACCAAACCGAGAAAAAGAAAAGATAAGGAAGCGAATACATCATACGATGAGCCAAAGCGCCACATAGTTCTATTAGGAAAAAGAGACATCGTGGGATTGGAGGGCAAGACAGACATGTCTGAAGATTATGAAAAGTTTCATGAAATTGCTCCCTTGAAAGTCAAGGCTGACCCAAGCACCCTGTTAAACGATAAAGATTATCCATGCTTACGGCGCAATAAGCAAAGGACACAAGCGAAGAAAAACTGAAGACTTTATCTCCACAACTATATCATTGCAGTTACATGTGAAGAAATGAAATGCCTTTTGTAACACATGAGTTTTCATCCGAAACCGTGATACTTCGAAAGGGATTGTCCGTTTTGTACACGAAGTGCATCCAGTTTTTGTCGTAACCCTCTCAAATTTTTATAACATGCTATGTGGGTGAAATGATGATACCATGCCAACTTCCAACCTTTTCAGAGTTCATTTGAAGTGTTTTTCAATTTTAGGGTTATTTAGCTCAAAAAATGAGTAAGTGCATGAAAATACCAAATGAAGTCAGAAAGAGTTGAAAATTGATGATGTGGCTTTGAATGCTGCATTTTGAACACACAAAAAGTATGGAGTTCAAATAAGTTCAAAAAAATGAAATCGCTTTGTAACAGACAAGGTTCCGTCCGAAACCGTGACACTTCGAAAGAGATTGTCCATTTTGTACACGAAGTGCATCCAATTTTTGCCGTAACCCTCCCAACTTTTCAGCATATGCTATGTGGGTGAAATGATGATATCATGCCAACTTTCAACCTTTTGAGAGTTCATTTGAAGTGCTTTTTAATTTCTTTCAAAACATCGTGAGAGTGGAGTTCAAAAAAGAATCAACTATAAAGCTTTTATAAACCTCTAGTATTTTTGAAACTATAATTATATAAAAATTATGCAACTAAAATTATCGAAGTATTTTTTGTTCAAAACATTAATAGCAAAAATAATATAATGATAAAACATACTAGAAATAAATAAAGCAAAAAATAAAACAAAAATAAATAAAGCAAAAACAAAACAAAAATAATGGAAATTATGCACCTAAAATTATGAAATTATTTTCATTTCAAAACATTAATAGAAAAAATAAAATAATGAGAAAACACACTGGAAATAAATAAAGCAAAAAACAAAAAAATGGAAATTATGCATCTAAAATTATCAAAGTATTTATTTGTTAAAAAGAATGAACTAAAATAACATAAGAAAAATAATGGATATTTTAAAAAAATTAAAGCAAAAAACAAAACAAAAATACTGAAAAATAAATAAATAATGCCACCCATTGGTCCTGGTTGGTGCCACCAACCGGGACCAGTTGGTTGCACCAACCGTGCTTTAGTCCCGGTTGGTGCCACCAACCGGGACCAAAGGTCTCTGCTTTCCGCCCTTTGGGCTAATGAAAAGAGACCTTTGGTTCCGGTTGGTGGCACGAACCGGGACTAAAGGTCGGTATTGGTCCCGGTTGGTGCCACCAACCGGAACCAAAGGCTCTGGGTATATAAGCCCACACTTAGCGTTTTCCAGTCCCAGTTCATCTTCTCCCTCGACGCCGCGCCGAACAGCACGACGCCGCCAAGTTGCCGGACTGCGCCCTCGCCCTCGCTGACGCCCTCGCCGACGCGCCCTCGCGCCCTCGCCCTTGCCGTGTGCCGTCTTCGTCGCCGGCCACGAGCCCGCCGTCCTCGTCGCCGATGCGCCCTCGCGCCCTCGCCCTTGCCGTGCGCCGTCCTCGTCGCCGGCCACGAGCCCGCCGTCCTCGTCGCCGATGCGCCCTCGCGCCCTCGCCCTCGCTCATGCCCTCGCCCTCGCCGCGTGCCGTCCTCGTCGCTGGCCTCAAGCCTGCCGTCCTCCTCACGCCCTCGCCCCCCCGGAGCCTGCCGGCATCGTCGCCGGCCTCGTCGCCGATCAAGCCATTGCCGCGCCCCCCACAGTGAGCCACCCCTTGCCATGTCCCCCGCTCCCCGTCATTGCTGCTCCATGGTCGCCGTTCGGTAGCTCCGCGCGTGCTCTGTTTTTTCCATGTATATGTGTATTTTTTTGCGGGCATGTATATGTGTATATGTTTTTTTCATGTATATGTATATATGTTCATGTATATGTGTGGATATGTTCATGTAAAAAGTCTTCGTTGTTTTTCATATGTATGAAAATGTAGAGTGAAAACGAAAACAAACATATAAGAAAGAACAAAGGAAAAAAATGAAGAAGGAGAAGAAAACCGCCCGGCCCAGCCACCACCGCATTTTCATAAAGTTTTTCCACCGAGTCCACGTCGCACCGAGCACCCGCGGCAAAGCAAGTCTTTTTTTAAAGGTAGTTTTTTTTGTTAAATGAAAATGTTGGCACGGGCTCTATCATCACGTTGGCATCGGCTCCATCTATCAACAACGCCACGGGAGCACCCCGACCCCATACCATCGCGTTGGCATTGGCTCCCCGAGAGCTTTCCAACAGATCCGGAATGTATGCCGTTGTCGATATACCCCCTCTCCGATAACTACGACATGAGGGGGGGTCGATATACCCCTCCCCGATAACATTTTTTTTCTAAGTAACTAAGGTAGAATGTTCACCCCCCTCGATATACCGAGCGACCAACTCTCGAAGCCACCCAAACCCTAGAAAAAAGCATTGTCGAGATACCCCCTCCCCGATAACATTTTTTTTCTAAGTTACTAAGGTAAAATGTTCACCCCCCTCTCGATATACTAGGCGACCAACTCTCGAGGCCATCCAAACCCTAGTAAAAAAGCGTTGTCGATATACCCCATCCCCGATAATTTTTCCTAAGTTACTAAGGTAAAATGTTAATATATAAAACTCCAGTAACATAGATTTATCAAAATTGCTCCCATTATGGATGTGCACAAGTTGATCCAATTTTTTTCCTGATCCCATATATATATATATATATATATATATATATATATATATTCTATATGTCATGTTGTGTGCAAAGTATTGAAGAAATCCATGGCTTCATCATTAGTCGGAAGTAACCGGCGTATGATGCTATGAAGCTCTTCAAAGTTGTTTTGGAACGGAGTTCCGGATAGAATAATTCGATTTTTGGTACGAATTTCAGCAACGACCTTCCAAATAGCGATATTCAGAAGGCTCTTGCTGAACTTCGTACCAAAAAGCTAATTATCCTATCCGGGACTCCGTTCCAAAACAATTTTGGAGAGCTTCGTCCCATTATGCGTCTGTTAGTTCCGGCTAATGATGAAGCCGTGGTTTTCTTGAATCTTTTAACACTAGAAAATATGGCATATAGAAGGGTAGATGAGATCAGGAAAAAACAGGACCAGTTTCTGCACATCCAGAATGGCGCCAGTTTGTCAAATCCCTAAAAGGTTAAGAGAATCCCGGCCCTCTCGCCCGACCAAACCCTAGAAGCATCGAGGGCCACCCCTAACCCTGGAAGCGTTGTCGAGGCCACCCCAAATCATAGAGAAGTATATTAATTGCCATGTTTTTAATATTTGCAGAAACTATGGATCAAAGAGACTTGGAACAAGAAAAGTTGTTGGGGGACATAATCTGAGGCGGAGGTGATTTCTTCTCGTTTCTCAACGACACCAATGGTCTTGAAGGAGAGGAAGGACATGATCATGATGGCTCCGGTCAACGAATGCCGGAGGAAGAAGGAGACCATGGTGACGGCTCCGGTGACCGAACAGAGGAGGGAGATGTTGCAAAGTCCGGCGAGGTATTTATATTAATTAAGCATGTGCTGACTAGCTAATTGATGCATTAATTGTTTTGGTATGTACATATATTAAATCTTATTTGCTATTTTATAGAGCCCTCCTGATCGAGCCAAACTTCGGTAACGAGACGAGGCCCAAAGAGAAGGTTGGACAAGGAAGAAAGGTTCACGATCACAACACTCGTAGACGATGGCCTACCGACTGAAACAAAGCGGACAAAAGACGCATTTGCTGCTCAGTGCGGAGCTATTATTAGGGACAATATCCCGATCAAAATCAACCAATGGAATAAGCCTAAGGACAACAATCTTGAAATTTCTTATGTCACCAATAGACAAAAAGATGATCTTTGGACCTCGCTGAAGGAAAATTTCACCTACCGCCAAAGGAGGATCCGAATAACCCAGTTATAGAGCCACTGGTCAAGGCGTGTGCTCTTAAAAAGATGGTGGATCTATTCAGGAGATGGAAGAATGAGTTGAAATCAAAGTTTGTTGACAAAGGGAAGACTCCAAAATTCATCGGCCGATTTGAGAAGATAAGAGATCACTGGCCAGAATTTGTGGCCTACAAGACATTAGAGAAGAGTAAGAAAAATGTCTGAGACAAACAAGAACAATGCTGCAAAGAAGTAGTATCACCATCACACAGGGTCAGGTGGCTACCTCAAAGCCCGACCGTTGTGGGACAAAGCTGAGAATGACCTGCTTGCTAAGGGGGTCAAACCAGAGACATTGAACTGGCCAGACCGTTCAAGGACTTGGTTCTTCGGGGTTGGGGAAACTTTGGACCCTGAAGCAGGGAAGTGCCGTTGGACGAACGAGCAACTTGCAATACCCGTCATGAAGCTTCAGAAGTATATCACCGCAGCGCAGGAAGGGACATTCATTCCCGATAGAGAGAAGGACGAGCTGACTGAGGCCCTAGGGAATGCTGAGCACCCTAGACGAACACGAGGCACACCAAGCTCCATTCCATGTAAGGTTGGGTTTCCCGACGCAGACGGTTACATAAGCCGACAGAGAAAGGGGAAAGCGGAGCTGACCAAAATGTAGAAGCTCAATGTAAGACTACAAAAGCTAGAGGAAGCTGAGAGCCAGCGAACTGTCAGCCAACCATCTCAGCGGCACGAAGCTACCCCAGAAGCTACCCCGCCATCTCAGCGGAGAAGCAACATGGCTTCCACGAAGCCCATTCAGCCTTACTTCATGACTCCCGGCCACCCCGTGGATACTATCACGGAGGCTCAACATTGCGAGCTTTGGACGAAATTCCAGAAGCTCACTTTCAAGGCGGCTCTCAGCTCTGTTGCACCTCCTCATCCCAACGGAACTTTTCACTGACTTCCGATTCCACATGGCTATGCTGTTGTGATGGTGAATGAAGTAATGGAGGGATTTGATGATCTCGAGCTTGACCACCATACTGGTTAAGGGGAGAAGAACTTGGTTCATGCTCTGAGGAGTACATGTCTATGGCCGAAGGAGTACATCAACCTTGCAAACTGGACGCCTTCGTCTCCTCCTCCTCCCCCGGCGCGTCAGGGCACTCCGCCTCCTCCACCTCCTCCTCCTCCGGCAAGTGATCAGGGCACTCCGCCTCCTTCTTCGACTGCTCCGGCGCATGAGGGCACTCCTACTACTCCTTCGCCTACTCCGGCGTGTCTGAGCAGTCCGCCTCCTCCTCCTCGTCGTCGGCAACCATGAAAGACAAACGCCACCGCTCCGCCTCCTCCGACGCGTCGGAGCACTCCGCCTCCTTCTCCGCCTCATCAGCAAGGACGGAAGAGAGACACCGCCGCTCCGGCGGCTAGCAGTACAAGCAGAGGCGGGAGGCAATTCCGATACGGTCCATCCCTCAAGCCTTTGGACAAGTTACCATATGAGAGGACCGAGCAGGAAAATGAGGACATATGTCGTGCCCAAGTGAGGGAGCATTTTGCAAAGAAAACTCCACCTGCGAAGGAGAAGCCAGATCCGGTGAAAGTAAAGCGCACTATCGATGCCCTGAAGCGACCACCACCGCCTCCGGCGGATTCCAACTATGTCCGTTGTCTTAAAAAGACATATCAAGATGCGCGGCGGTCGGGAAGTACTTCCAGTGATGCAAGGTTAGCAAAACGAAGAAGTGGGAAAAAAATCCCCAACTCGGCGAACAGGAGAACCAATCGTGCCCCTCCGCTCAAGGTGTCTAGCGATGTCGCCGCTGATCATCCGGGGATGGTGCACGGTACCAATCCTGCTGATTACATGAGCGATGATGTACTGTTCGAGTCGTTGGAGCTGGATGAATTTAGATACCGGTACAGACAGCCTCTAGTCAAACGTGACCATCCTCCTCTAACAACGATGATGCAAAGATTCCATGACTGGTACCCGAAAACCTACAGCGAATCTGAGCCGGATACTGTGACGATGAGAATTAAAGAGGAGCATGATCTCGTTGGAATGGAGCAGTTGTCTGTTGAAATTGAAGAGTTATTCCAGTTATACAATCAAAAGGCCATCGACAAAACAATCGTGACTTCCTACTGTCTGTAAGTACTACTTCTGTAATTAAGTCTTTATATATAGGTCGGCTCTTTCATTGCATGTATACATAATTATCCTTACTATATTATGCAGATTGAAGATCGTTGAATGCAGAAAAGCACAAATCTATGACATTGGGTTCATTAACCCAAATATCATGAGTCTATGGTTAAAAAGAATGCCACACAGACTGAGGACAACTTGCTACAATCATTGCTTACAAATCAAAAACAAAGAGACAATACTCTTTCCTTACAACTTCATGTGAGTGTTACTATCTTGTGTATATTCGGTTTCCCCTATTACTCGAGGTTATAGTAATGTAATTGATGAGTTATGCATGTGTGCGTAGCTTCCACTTTATTCTGCTAGAGATTAAGGTTGAGCGGGGAGTAGTAACCGTCTTAGACTCGAAACGAAAAGATCCCCAGGATTATGCGGACATGACTGAAATGCTCCAGAAGTAAGTTCAATCGATCATTATCGCATCATATCAGCAAGTTTGTTCATTTCCTGATATCAAGTAATTATTTTCTTTGTCTGGCAGGGTTTGGAAAGATTTCACCGCAATTGTTCCGGCACTGCCGAGGGAGATGCGATTTACACAACCGAAAGTAAGTACTACTAGCTAGTTCCGCGCATCTCCCATTGATTCTAGTCTCATCAATACCATTTATCATGCTTGATTATCAGTTTGATTGAACTCTATTTCTCATAAAGTGCTTGTGGCAGGAAGCTGGGAATGATTTTTGTGGATACTACGTTTGCGAGTCATCTACAACGCGATGACCCCTAAGCGGGGCTACTCTGAAAAACAATATGAAGTGCGTAAGCAATAATATTCACAATTTTATTTTATTACAGTGATTTATGTTGAGTTTCATTCATATATATATATTGACCCCCTTCTTCAAATTAGATGTGGCAGATGCAGGATGAACTCCTACCAAATGATCGCATGTGAGCAATTCAAGAAGAATTGGCGGGAGTTTTTCTTGACCACGTCATAAATAAAGCCGGACAATATCATCTGAAATTTGACGTTAGATGTTAGGGATTGTAAGAGATCTTATATTATATATATGTAGCTAGTAGCGTCGGATAGATATACGAAAACTTGTTGTATGACCAATCTCTCAGAGAAAGAGAGGTCGATCACTTCTCTCTCTATATGTTCATGACGATCTTCTGTAGTTAATGGTTCCTTCATTTGCTTACTAGCTAGTGTGTCGAGTTCTCTCTATAGTAGCTAGCGTCGACCAAGCACAGAGAAAGAGAGGACACTTCTCTCTATTGGCTAGCTAACACAGTATGAAACCCCTAAATTAACCCTACAAAACCCCTGTAAAACCCACCCCTCCTCCCTTTCAAAAAAACAACCCAACTCCTGCCAGATGCTGACGCGTGGATGCTTTTTGGTCCCGGTTGGTGTTACCAACCGGGACTAAAGGTCCTCCTGCTTGGGCTCCTCGCAACGGCCACGTGGAGCCCTTTAGTCCCGATTCCAGAAGCGAGACTAATGGGCCTCTGAAACCGGGACAAATGGACCGTTTTCTACTAGTGTAGATTGAACCCTTTAACTTCAGACCGCGTCTTCCCCTGTAAATAAGAACAAACTATGCTTTGTATCCTTGTGTCAATACAATTTGTCTACTGCAAAACAAAGAAAAACATACCTGATGCTCTCTACCACCCGAAAATGCAGAAATAGATGCATGTGATAAACTGGAGTAAGCGTTGGCATTGTCGCCTACATTGCTTATATGTGAATCAATAAGGCTCTTACTTCATAGATACCCTCATGATTTAAAAGATACTACATGCACCAGTACATCCTCCTTTCTTTCTAGCAAGTCGCCTCACTTCAGCTTCCACCGCCAGCGGTACACACGACAGCCAAGTGGTTGACTGTGTTGCCTAAATACCATTTAGTAAGTAAATAAGGCACACACTAAAAATACCACCGATAGTGTCCAAATCCATACCGCTCATCCAAAAATGGTCAATTTCGTGCGATTCCATGCAGACGTTAAAAACAACATGCATACTTCATCTACATAAATATACAACATGCATAGACAGTTCTCACACATGAAATCGGACAAGTAAATAGTTGGCATGTAGTACTAGCTAAAACATGGCTATCAAGGGAATTTCACAGACGCCCGCCCTTGCCCTTGTCATTCCTATGTTCATCGCGGAAGTATTGCCCAAAAATGCAATATGGGTCCAGCCTGTCCGACTCATCACGGGAGCTGTCAGGTGCCTTAGAGGCCTCTTCCTCCTCCTCCCCTCTGGGGGGAATATCTGTGAGCGAATGCAGTGCTCACGTTTACTTGCGTGCGAGTGCTCGTGCCATCCTAGCTTACGAATGCTCGCATGCAGGGCATCAGCGCTATTGCCCTCCGGGGCCTTGTCCAGAGCAGCATGCTAAGCGGCGTAACCCAACTTCGCCCTTGCACGGCAGGCATGCGCGCCGCTCGTGCACCCGGGAGTTTGCTGAATGAGCAATCACAAAAGTATTCACACGAATATCAATTCAGAACTACATGTGCTAATCTAATTGTTGAATGAGCCATCTTTTTTTTTTGAAAGATCCAGCTGATTGCTGGCTTGACTAGATTGATAGCAGGGAAATGAGCCATCTAAAGAGGAGAAGATAAGTACAATAGCGTGGATGAGCCATCTAATTGTGTAATGATCTATCTAAAGATGAAATACATGATGTCTGTCGTACTATGTAATCCCAATAAACTGATGAAAGTCCAAACTTATGGCATACCTTACGTAAACTAGGAAAATCTGTCAAATCCCACAAGACTGCATGTGCGAATCTATCGGATCCAAGTAAATTGTATGTGGAAATCTATCAACCTACGAAACTGCATGTGCAAATCTATAAAATCCCATCCTACTGCATGTGCAAATATATCAAATAGCACCAAACTGCATGTGCAAATTAATGCATCACGTCATCTCCCGGTTAGGTGGGCTGGGCCGAGGACCCCCAAGGCGGTTTATCAATGGGCCCATGAAGCATTGAAGGAACGCCGTCGAAGGCTTGGTGCATACTTCAAGAATTAGATGTCGTCTAGTCCACGATTACCACACGCGTAGCCGACCTTGACGTAACTGTATCCTAAACCCTCAGGTATCTGTATAAACCAAGGGGTAGGACTCATAGAGGAGACACAACAATCTAGTGATAGATCAACCTCAGGGCTGGTCCTGAGATTTTGGGGGCCCGGGGCGATACTATAATTGGAGGCCCATTTTTATAACCATTAAATACTGGTCAATATATGCATGTATATTTTTTTGTGAATTAACATATAGAGTCTATCCAAAAGCAATATTCATACCAAATAATTTACACCACATATTATACACAAACAATTTGGTACCTCATCAGAAATAACATATTTTGTAATGAATTATATATGTCCGCATGATCACTCACATTGTTATCATCTGTGTTCTTGTCGACGATTAACCATGGATCATCCTTGTGATTCTTTCAACAAATCTACTCATGTTTTCTTTCATGTATCACAGCCGGATGCAAAGTTGATGACAAGACTGCTGAAATTCAAATCAACAGTTCAAAATTTATGATGTAAAGCTACAAAGTCACAAAAGTAGATCAGCCCAATAAACAAAGACACAAAAGTAGGACCCAATAAAAATATTAGAGATTGTTACATTGAACTACACGTGACAAATCGCAAACAAATATCTAACCCTGAATTTTTAAGAAAAAAAATTGTCTAGTTAGTTGGGAATTGAGGAGTGGAGGATGGAGGTATGATCTCCTCTCGTGGATCATGTCCTAGCTCAGCAAATACGTAGGATTTCTTCAGGGCTGTCCTGGGTGTACATCTGTTGGAAACTCACCGGCAAGAGTAGAGGAAGCAAATAACGATCTGGATTTTGATTTCGTCTTGGCGTAGGAAACTCAGCCAGACGGCCAATCGATCAGATCTCGGGAGGATGGTGGTAGGTCGAGCGAGAACGAGCGAGACCCACAGAAATCACGAAATATAAGGAATCGAACGCGTTCTACGGTGGCACTGTTTAAGTCCAGATCGGTAGGTGGATCGCTATATTGCGTGGCGTGGTGGCGGGCTCAATCAGGTAGCGTTCTATCGTCCAGGCTGAAAGTACGTACATATCCATCCTTGAGGGGGCCCTTAGAGCAAAGAGAGCCTAGTTGTTTTTTCTTTTTTGAAAAAAATGACCGTTGGCACGCCCCCGTCGGGCGCTCTCGCCCTTGTCCCCTCCCCTGCTTTCCGCCTCCATGCCGGCAGTCGCCGCCGCCGAAAGGGAGTCTCCGGTGGCTGCGTCGCAGCGGGGGCCTGGCCTGGGCGCCGCGACGAAGGTGGGTCTGGGGCACGGGGTGGGGTGGGGGGGCGTTTCTGCATGCTGGGCGACGAGTCTGAGGAGGAGGAGGATGTGACCGGCGCTCATGGCCGGTAGGTGGAGATGGGGGTGGGCGGGTGTTGGGGCCATGCGTTTTGACCACCAGGCCTTGCCGGTCGGGCGACGGCTCGCCTAGATCTGGCATGGGATGCTCGGCGATCCCGGTGGATTCGGGTGTCTCCCGGCGTTGTGGCGCGGAGGGGGACTGGACTAAGGTTCGCCGGCGCAAGTTCAACAGGGCGGCTTGGCTCCAGGCACGGGCGTCGGCCGGGGTGTTGGCTTCGGTGTGCTCGTCGACGCGGCCGCTGGGTTCGGTGGGGCCTCAGGCTTCCCTACGTTCTAACCCCGTTTGGTCGGTCGTCCCTCCCGCTGCGGTGGTGCGGTCTCCTCCGGCTTTTCCGACGGCGAACTTCCCGCTGCTCGTCACCGTGGGGGAGGATGGCGACGACGGGGGCGACGCTCGGAGAGGGGTGCAATGTGGTGGGCCTGGTGGTCTGGATCGGCAGCTACGCGCCCAGTTACTGGGTCGTGGGCCCTCTTTTGGGTTCAGTTTGTGCTGATCTGGCGGCTCGTCCTCCCAGTGGACCGGGGCGGGCGCTGGAGGCCTGTTCTCGGGCTAGCCTGGCGGCTGTGAACCCATTAGGGCATAGGCGGGTGGCTGTGGCCGCAGGCAAGTATCAAAGGTGGTGGTGGATGTCGTGCGGCGCCACTTCGTCTCACTCACTAGGGTTCCTAGCGGCGCCGTGCGATATCACGTGGGGAAGGTCTGCAAGATTCATCTCATCGGCGGAGGTGCCGGAGTTGGTGACACGTGCTCGGAAGATGGACAAGGAGTGGCGGCTTCAGGCGCATGGGTGTGGCAAGCGTCCTCGGGCGGACAATGCACCGGTCTCGGAGGAAGAGGAGCTGCGAGAGCGATACCTTAGGGCCCAACTCTCGACTCGCAGGGAGTCGCAGTCAAGAGAGCAACCTGGGGGCTCCGGCATTCGCGGTTCGACGTCGCCCCGACGTTCTTCCTCTCATGGTCATGAGTCGCCTCCTCTGCCTCCTCCACCTCCTGGTCTCCCTCCTCCCCAAAATTAGACGCGGTCCTTCAAGCGTGGGGGTGGGGGCGGTGCCAGTGGCTCGGCCGGGGGCGGTGACCTTTCCCAATGGCGTGGTTAGGGGTATTGGCGGACTCGTCAGGGTGACGATGACGCGGCCTTGGGCAATCGCGGGACTCCTTCTGGAGAGAGGGGGCTCGGGGCACAATCTTGCGGAGGTGAGGTGTTTCAAATGTGGACAAAAGGATCATTACCAAATCGAATGTCGCAATGATCCGCTGTGCTTCGTGTGCAAGGAGGAGGGCCATACATCCAACAACTGCCCAACTCGCCAGGCCAAACCTGAGTTGGTCATGTATGTCTTCAGGGTCAAAGGGCAGGTTTTTTATTTCTTGAAGGGAGGGACGTATGAGGAGGAGCAATTGCCGACCAATGCAGCATCTTTTGTGGTCATAGAGGGGGAAGCTACAGAGGAATCTGTGAGATTGGACTTAGTAGATATGTGGGAGTCGGAGTGGGATTGGCAAGTGACTTTGATCCCGAAAAACCGTTTCTTGGTGATTGATATGTCTCCAACGTATCTATATTTTTTGATTGTTCCATGCTATTATATTATCTGTTCGGATGTTTTATGCATTAATATGCCATTTTATATTATTTTTTAGACTAACCTATTAATTTAGAGCCTAGTGCCAATTTCTGCTTTTTCCTTGTTTTTGAGTTTCGCAGATAAGAAATATTAAACGGAGTCCAAACGGAATAAAACCTCTAGAATGATTTTTTCTAGAAAATATGAAAGCCACGAGACTTGAGAACCAAGGCAGAGGAGCTGCCACGGGGCCACAAGCCCGCTTGCCGCGGCGAAGGGGGCCACCCGCGCCGGGCAGGCTTGTGCTCCCCTGGCAACTCCCCTAACCCTAATCTTCGGCCTATAAATACCCAAATATTCCATCATTATCAGAACGAGCAACGAAAACACTTTTCCGCCGTCAGAAGCCTCCGTTACCGAGAGATCCAATCTTGGAGCCTTTTTCGGTAATCTGTCGGAGGGGGATTCGATCACGGAGGGCATCTACATCAACTCCATTGCCCCTCCGATGATGCGTGAGTAGTTCATCACAAACCTACGGGTCCATAGCTAGTAGCTAGATGGCTTCTTCTCTCTCTTTGCTTCTCAATACCATGTTCTTCATAATCTTCATGGAGCTCTATCCGATGTAATACTCTTTCGCGGTGTGTTTGTCGAGATCCGATGAATTGTGGGTTTATGTTCAGATTATCCATGAATATTATTTGAGTCTTCCCTGAATTCTTATATGCATGATTTCATATATTTGCAAGTCTCTTAGAGTTATTGGTTTGGTTTGGCAAACTAGATTGGTAATTCTTGCAATAGGAGAAGTGCTTAGTTTTGGGTTAAATCTTGCGGTGTCCTCACCCAGTGACAAAGTAGGGGTAGCGAGGCACGTATGGTATTGTTGCCATCAAGGGTAAAAAGATGGGGTTTTCATCATATTGCTTGAGTTTATCCCTCTACATCATGTCATCTTACTTAATGCGTTACTCTGTTCTTCATGAACTTAATACTCTAGATGCGGGCAAGAGTCGGTCGATGTGTGGAGTAATAGTGGTAGATGCAGAATCGTTTCGGTCTACTTGTCACGGACGTGATGCCTATATGCATAATCATTACCTTGGATATCTTCATAATTATTCGCTTTTCTATCAATTGCTCAATAGTAATTTGTTCACCCACCGTAATACTTGCCATCATGAGAGAAGCCATCTAGTGAAACTTATGCCCCCCGGGTCTATTTCCCATATTATATTTTCAGATCTAAAACCAAAAACACGAAAAATACTTGCTGCATTGTTTTTTACTTTTAGTTTTACTTTCCATTCAAGCACCCTATTATATCTATATCTACTAGATCTCATCCTTGCAAATAACCATGAAGGGATTGACAACCCCTTTATAGCGTTGGGTGCAAAAGTTTGATTCCTTGTGCAGGTATATCTATTGGTGGCTCGCTTGTATCTCCTACTAGATTGATACCTTGGTTCTAAAAAACTGAGGGAAACTGAGGGAAATACTTATCTACTTTGCTGCATCAAACCATTCCTCTTCACGGGAAACCAACGCATGCTCGAGAAGTAGCAAAAAGGATTTCTCGCGCCGTTGCTGGTTAGATACATAGCAAGTCAAGGATACCAAGTACCCATGACAAACTCATCTCTTGCATTTACATTATTAGCCATTTGCCTCTCGTTTTCCTCTCCCCCACTTCTAAAACGATTTTCAAAAAGATTTGTCATTCGCCCTTTTTCGTCCGTCTCCTCGTTTGGTTCTTGCTTGTGTGCTTGATTGCTCTCTTTGCCATCATGTCTGAAACAATGGAGGTTATCGCTGAAAATCTGGGGGGTATCGCCAGTAATAATCTTGAAGGGAATCTTGATGCCCTTGATAATGACAACCTTCAAAAAGAACCCACTATCATTCATACAAAAAGGTTCCGTATAGGTAGTGGTAATATCATTGGAAAAGGTGTTATTCAAGATTTTTTCACTTGTGCGGGAACGCTTCCTACTTTAGGAGGTTCCATTCTCAATAAAACTAATAGTCTTGCGGACACTATAACTTTGTTAATAAGTGAACTTGAGAGACAATTCTTGCACATGCACCCTTGCATACAAATGATTTTCATTGAGTTTTCTAATATTCAACATTCTTTTGTTAAGCATGCCGCCACTATATTCCTAGCTCACCAGTTTAGATTTATCATGAAAGAGGCTAGTGAAATCTTTGATCATTATAAAATTAATTGTGGATGTCCCCCCATTGAGGAGATCCTTTTTAATAAAGAAGAGATAATGACACTACGATCTCAAGATCAAGTTGCTTATAATGAAAATTTGAGAAAGAAAGTCCCTACCGAGGTTTTGGTTGATAAGATTTCTGAACTCAATGATAATTTTGCTATAAAAATGATGGATTATAGTTCATTCTTAAGAAAAGTCTCACGGCCTTTAACAAATGGAAAGCTTATAACAATGAATTGATTATACACTATAAGGGACATAAGGAGTAACCTATCCCTCCCGCACTTGATCTTGATGATCCCAATCCTCTTAAATTTAGCCCGCTTGATTAATTTTGCTTGCCACAATGGAAATTAGATGATGAAAGAAGGGATTATGAGATGATCATGAATGATCTCCCTTATTTTTATTATGACAATACCTAGATCTACCACGTTTTGCGTTTTGCCTAGCTAGGGGCGTTAAACAATAGCGCTTCTTGGGAGGCAACCCAATTTTATTTTGCTTTCAGCTTTTTGCTTCTGTTTTGGTGTGTTTGGCACATTATTACTTCTATATTAATTGTGTTTTTGTGTTTAAATTAGTGTTTGAGCCAAGTAAAACCTTTGGAGTGATCTATGGTAGTTGTTGATTTGATCTTGCTGGAAAACAGAAACTTCTCCGCTCAGTCCAGGATTTTTTTGAGTTTTTCAGAGCATCAAATTGATCTGAAATTTTTACATAGGATTCATATACAAATTTACCTGGTTTTCCTAATTTTTCAGAAGCCTTACAGTTCCATAAGTATTCAAAGTTTACAGATTGCTACAGACTATTATGTTTTTGACAGATTCTGTTTTCTTTGTGTTGTTTGCTTATTTTGATGTATCTATGGGTCGTATCAGGGGGTATGAGTCATGGAAAAGTTAGAACATAGTAGGTATTACACAAATATAAATAAATAATGAGTTCACAATAGTACCTAAAGTGGTGATTTATTTTTCTTATACTAACGAATCACATGAGTTTTCTGTTGAGTTTTGTGTTGTGAAGTTTTCAAGTTTTGGGTGAAGATTTGATAGACTATGGAATAAAGAGTGGCAAGACCGTAAGCTCGGGGATGCCCATGTCACCCCAAGTCATATTCAAGGATACCAAAAAGCCTAAGCTTGGGGATGCCCCGGAAGGTATCCTCTCTTTCGTCTTCAACCCATCGGTAAATTTACTTGAGGCTATATTTTTATTCACCACATGATACGTGTTTTGCTTGGAGTATCTTGTATGATATGAGTCTTTGCTTGTTAGTTTGCCACAATCATCCTTTATGAACACATCTTTAGAGAGATACACGCTGAATCGTGAATTTGTTGGAATACTCTATATGCTTCACTTATATCTTTTGAGCTAGCCAATGTTGCTCTAGTGCTTCACTTATATCTTTTTAGAGCATTGTGGTGTTATATTTTATAGAAATTATTGAACTCTCATTCCTCACTTATATTATTTTGAGATTTTCTGAAAACAGCATGGTAATTTTTTAGGTTATAAATTTAGTCCTAATATAATGTCATCCAAGAGGGATATAATAAAAACTTTCATATTAAGTGCATTAACAACTATGAGAAGTTGGATTCCTTGCATATAGTTTTGAGATAATAGGGATGGTAATATGAGAGTCATGCTAGTGAGTAGTTGTGAAATGAAGAGCTACATGTGTTAAAGCTTGTGATTCCCATAGCATGAACGTATGGTGAACCGTTATGTAACGAAGTCGGAGCATGACTTGTCTAATGATTGTCGACCTTTGTGTGAGGGTCGGAAGCACGCAATGGTTAACTCGTACCAACCTCTCCCCTAAGAGCATGCGTCTAATGCTTTTTTGATGACTAATAGACTTTTGCAATAAGTATGTGAGTTCTTTATGACTAATGTGAGTCCATGGATTATACGCACCCTCACCCTTTCATCTTTGCTAGCCTCTCTAGTACCGCACAACTTTCGCCGATACATCAAACCCTCCTTCCTCAAAACAGCCACCATATATTCCTCAAAACAGCCACCATACCTACCTATTATGGCATTTCCATAGCCATTCCAAGATATATTAACATGCAACTTCCACCATGTAGTTTTTCTATGACTTGCATCATCACTTCATATTGCATATAGAGTTATATCTTGTCATAGGAATCGAGTTGTAATTTCTTTTTCTTTGAGTTATAATTAAATAAAAGTGTGATGATTTTTCATTAATAGAGTATTGTCCCATGAGAGAAAAGGACGATGGAGGCTATGACTTCCTCACAAGTTGGGACGAGTATCCGGACTTCACAAAAAATAAAAGAGGCCAACGAAGCCCAAACAAAAAAAATAAAAAAGGCCAAAGAAGCCCACCAAAAAATGAGAGAAAGAGAGAAGGGACAATTGCTACTATCTTTTTCCACACTTGTGCTTCAAAGTAGCACCATGATCTTCATGATAGAGAGTCTCCTATTTTGTCACTTTCATATAACTAGTGGATATTCATTATGCACGACCACTTAGTTTTCCTTTTTGAGCTTTCATACACTTATAGCTCTAAGTACATTTGTTGCATGGCAATCCCTACTCATTCACATTGATATCTATTGATAGGCATCTCCATAGCCCGTTGATATGCCTAGTTGATGAGAGACTATCTTCTCCTTTTTCCCTTGCACCCCCACCATACTCTATTCCACCTATAATGTTATATCCATGGCTCACGCTCATGTATTGTGTAAGAGTTGAAAAGGTTTGAGAACACCAAAAGTGTGAAACAATTTCTTGACTTGTTCATCGGGGTTGTGCATGATTTAGATACTTTGTGTGGGGAAGATGGAGCATAGCCATACCATATGATTTTGTAGGGATGACTTTCTAAGACCATGTTATTTCGAAAGAACACGACTACCTTGTTGGTGTGCTCAAAGTATTACTGTTTTTGTGTCAATATTAGACTATTGTTTTGAATCTAACGGATCTGAATATTCATGCCACAATAAAGAATATTACATGGATAAATATGTTGGGTAACATTTCACATCAAAAATTCTGTTTTCACCATTTACCTACTCAAGGACGAGCAGGAATTAAGCTTGGGGATGCTGATACGTTTCCAACGTATCTATAATTTTTGATTGTTACATGCTATTATATTATCTATTTTGGATGTTTTTATGCATTAATATGCTATTTTATATTATTTTTGGGACTAACCTATTAATCTAGAGCCTAGTGCCAGTTTCTGTTTTTCCTTGTTTTTGAGTTTCGCAGATAAGAAATATTAAACGGAGTCCAAACGGAATAAAACCTCCGGAATGATTTTTTCTGGAAAATATGGAAGCCACGAGACTTGAGAAACAAGACACAGGAGCTGCCACGGGGCACAAGCCCGCTTGCCGCGGCCAGGGGGCACCCGCGCTGGGTAGGCTTGTGGGCCCCTAGCAACTCCCCTAACCCCAATCTTCGGCCTATAAATACCCAAATAATCCATCATTATCAGAACAAGCCACGAAAACACTTTTCCGCCGCCAGAAGCCTCCGTCCCCGAGAGATCCAATCTTGGAGCCTTTTCTGGTAATCTGCTGGAGGGGGATTCTATCATGGAGGGCATCTACATCAACTCCATTGCCCCTCCGATGATGCATGAGTAGTTCACCACAGACCTACGGGTCCATAGCTATTAGCTAGATGGCTTCTTCTCTCTCTCTTTTCTTCTCAATACCATGTTCTTCATAATCTTCATGGAGATCTATCCGATGTAATACTCTTTTGCGGTGTGTTTGTCGAGATCCGATGAATTGTGGTTTTATGTTCAGATTATCCATGAATATTATTCGAGTCCTTCCTGAATTCTTATATGCATGATTTCATATCTTTGCAAGTCTCTTAGAGTTATTGGTTTGGTTTGGCAAACTAGATTGGTAATTCTTGCAATAGGAGAAGTGCTTAGTTTTGGGTTCAATCTTACGGCGTCTTCACCCAATGACAAAGTAGGGGTAGCAAGGCACGTATTGTATTGTTGCCATCAAGGGTAAAAAGATGGGGTTTTCATCATATTGCTTGAGTTTACCCCTCTACATCATGTCATCTTACTTAATGCGTTAGTCTATTCTTCATGAACTTAATACTCTAGATGCAGGCAGGAGTTGGTCGATGTGTGGAGTAATATTGGTAGATGCAGAATCGTTTCGGTCTACTTGTCATGGACGTGATTCCTATATGCATAATCATTGCCTTGGATATCTTCATAATTATTCGCTTTTCTATCAATTGCTCGACGGTAATTTGTTCACCCACGTAATACTTGCCATCATGAGAGAAGTCATCTAGTGAAACCTATGGCCCCCGGGTCTATTTTCCATATTATATTTTCAGATCTAAAACCAAAAACACCAAAAATACTTGCTGCATTGTTTTTTTACTTTTAGTTTTACTTTCCGTTCAAGCACCCTATTATATCTATCTCTACTAGATCTCATCCTTGCAAATAACCGTGAAGGGATTGACAACCCCTTTGTAGCGTTGGGTGCAAGAGTTTGATTCCTTGTGCATGTGTATCTATTGGTGGCTCTCTTGTATCTCCTACTGGATTGATACCTTGGTTCTCAAAAACTGAGGGAAATACTTATCTAGTTTGCTGCATCAAACTGTTCCTCTTCACGGGAAACCAACGCATGCTCGAGAAGTAGCAGTGATCTACCCCTCCAAGCAGGCTTTGAGGATGGTTCAGAAAAGTGGGATGATCACGCTCCCTATCAGCGTGCACAAGGCGGAGGTGGGCGAGCTGTTCTCGGAGCCATATGCGGTGTCTTGGCTCCAAGAGTGTTGGGTGCGCGTCACTGGCATTCCCAATCGACATCGGCAGGCGCGTCTCACCCGAGAGTTTTTGCGCATGGTTGGCAAAGCAGTGGTGGTGGACGAACTCTCCATTGTTCGTCCAAATATAGGTGGGCTACAGGGGGCACCAGTGCGGGCCAAACTCTGGTGCCGTGATCCAACCAAGATCAGTGGGGTGTTCGAGATCTTCTGTGGTCTTTACGGATTCATGATGCGGGTGGATCGGGAACCCGGTGGCCCTCTGCCCCCTCCCTCCATGCACTCCGCGGCCTCACCCCCTTCTGATGAAGACCCTGATGGTGATGAGGAATCAACTCGGAGTTTGAACACGGTCGAATGGGAGGCCACAGATGGCAAGAACAAGTCGGCATCCAACGGAGGGGTGGGGTCCTCTACTGTAGTGGTTTCCTTGGCTCCTTTTGGCCAGATGGCGGCTGGCCCTCTATGCGGGTCGCTCGCCCCTACCCCCTGCCTGAAGCGTCCCTCCCGCCTATGGACGTGTCGTGCATGCTTTGTCGGGAAGTCATCCCGTCTCGCAATTTTGGAGGTCGATGAATATGGCTCCAACCTCCCTTGGTCAATCCCGGATCGGAGTGCCTCGTCATCTCGTACTTCCAAGAAATCTCGTGAGGGGGTCCTGATGGAAGCTGTGGTGGAGCTTGGGGGGGTGTCCCGAGCTGTGAGACTAGCATCAACGGTAACAGGGGACGAAGGAGACGATGTTTACCCAGGTTCGGGCCCTCCTATGGAGCTAATACCCTATGTATTGCTTGATTGTATTGATGATATGTAGGTTACAGAGTTGATCTACCTCGAGATCAAATAGCTAAACCCTAGATGACTTTTTCTCCCTACAACCTAAAACCCTCTGGCTTATACAGACGCCGAGGATACCTAGGGTTTACACATGGTTAGTTAAACATCGAGGGGATAAACATGCCTATTCACTACTCTGAACGTGAAGGACAAGCCACGATTTCCGAAGCTTCCTTCCTGGAGACAGGTCCTTCGATCGATCCAATGGTCGGCAAACAGCCCATACATTCCGGCCCATAAGAAATAGGTCGGCCTCCCAAGGACCCCTTAAACCAGGACTCCCTCAGTAGCCCCCGAACTTGCCTCCAACGCTAAGTCTCTTAGATCTAGCTGCTTCATATATTCAGAGTCTTCGGCTTGCGAGGCGAGTTTTTTCATCCGAGTTTAGTTCGGCCTTCGATGACATGTAGTTTTCCGATTAGAGGCCCGTCCGAACACCATGAATAGTTCGGCCCTGAAGGCCAAACGTCAAGAGCAAACATAGTTCCCTGACAACCTTTCTGACGAACGGTCGCGGCCCACCATGACTGTCGGACCAGTTGCAAAACTCGAACCACGATTCGAGGCTGTTTTCATCAGCATCATCCATCAATGCACAAATCATGCTTCGTTTAACACGGGATATGTTTAATCATGCACGCATAATGGCACACACATCTTGGGAAGCGGAGCGATACGCGGCGTAGCAAAGGTAGGCCGAACGACGATAAGCCTCATAAAAGGGAGAGAAAAGCCTAAGGCCTAAACACGCTCCCCATTTGCACCTTCTGCTTCCCCAATCTCCTGAGCTTTTAGAGCAGAAATCTAGGTTTTCCACAACTCCCCTCTCCAAGCTCATCCATGGCTGGTTCTGGCTCGAACGGAAAGTGGCAGGCTTGCACGATCACCGGCCGGGACATCTGGGACCTCAAGGATGTCGGCTACCTCCCTACCAACATCGGCCACCGCGTGCTGGAGAAGGGCCAGGTGATCCCCACCCCAAGCCAGGCGAGAGGGTGGTTTTCATCCCCCACTTCATTCGGGGGCCGAGCTTTGCGCTCCATCCCTTCGTCAAGGGGGTTAATGTTCTTCTACTGCCTCGACTTCCAGAACCTCCTGCCGAACTCCATCATGCACATATCGACCTTCATCATCGTGTGTGAGGCCTTCTTGCGAGTCGAGACACACTTCTGACTTTGGCTCAAGATATTTAATATCAAGCCAAAGTGTGTCGCAGGTGAACACCCAGACTATGGTGAGGTTGTCATCGGCAAACTCTCCCGCATCGTATGGCCATCCGACACCTTCATCAACACCATCAAACAATGGCAGAAAGAGTGGTTCTACATCAGCGAGCCAAGGGAGGAAGGCCAAGCTGGTCCGTCCGAATTCAGATCCGTTCCCCCGTCAGATTGACTTCATGGCTTTGAAAGGGCCTCGACTGGGGGTCCGACAAGGAGGTGGACAATCTATAGAAATGCATCGCCTCCATGATCAGAAATGACATCGCGCTAGCCAATGTGGTCCAGATTATGTATCAGCGGCGCATCCTCCCCTACTAGCGCCGGAGTTCTTCCATGTGGGCTTGTCGGCTTAACGACGAGCCTACTATTCGTCATCTCTTCCAAACTACTTGGGAGAAGCTGTGGAAGGTGCTGTTCAAGGTGCAGAAAGACTGGCCAGCCGAGGAGGAGGATTGGGGTCTACACTCCGATAAGCCTCCTACTAAGGTATAACATAGTTTCGTCTGATCGACTTTATTTTTCCTAAAGAAAAGCTAAGAAATTCTCCGACCACTTTTGCAGAAATGGCTGAGCAAGGCCACGGGCATCGACTGCCCATCGCCTCAGCTCGAAGACATTAGGTCCAGGATGTTGTTGGAGATGCTCGTCGAGGCGCCTTACGAGGCGCCAACAAAGAAAGAGAAGAAGAAGAAACGAAGCCGAGAAGGCCTGCATATAAGGGACCTGCCGGACACTGTGTCTGGGCAAACCCATGCCTCCTCCAACTAGGAGGAAGAGCTCGACGACAAGGGGGAAGGCGATTCCCCCCTCGCAAGAAAGAGGGCGGCTTCGTCGGACGCCACAGAGGAGGTAGCCCCTCCTGCCCTAAAGAAAGCGCGTTGGACACAGGTAATTTTGTCCGATGACAGTTCGAACCTGGATACCTAGCTTGATGACTTAGAGAGGGTTCCATGAAGGAACCTAAGGGTCAAGCCCCCAACTCGAAGGTAAGGGTCTGAAGACTTTACTGACCATTAACGATGAGTTTGAAAGGTTATTAACATGTGAGCGCTTATCGATTTTGTAGCCCACGTCACGTTCTCCCCACCGAACAGGTTTCGGACGGGGAGACCCCGCCCGCCGAACTAGTGGAGAGTGGGACTGCGTCTCATCCCACCCCTTCGGGTGCCGCAAAGGATGTGACGGAGGTGTCATCCCGCGGAGCCAGGCACAGGCGGTGGTGGTGACGACGTCATGGTCAAGGCTAACACCTTGGCTACCGAAGACCGGGGGGAAGAACTGTTGGAAATATGCCCTAGAGGCAATAATAAATTAGTTATTATCATATTTCCTTGTTCATGATAATCGTTTATTATCCATGCTATAATTGTATTGATCGGAGACTTAGATGCATGTGTGGATACATAGACAAAACCATGTCCCTAGTATGCCTCTAATAGACTAGCTCGTTGATCAAAGATGGTTAAGGTTTCCTAGCCATGGACATGAGATGTCATTTGATAACGGGATCACATCATTAGGAGAATGGTGTGATGGACAAGACCCAAACTACAAACGTAGCATATGATCGTGTCAGTTTATTGCTACTGTTTTCTGCATGTCAAGTATATGTTCCTATGACCATGAGATCATGCAACTCACTGACACCGGAGGAGTGCCTTGTGTGTATCAAACGTCGCAACGTAACTGGGTGACTTTAAAGGTGCTCTACAGGTATCTCCGAAGGTGTCTGTTGAGTTGGCATGGATCAAGATTGGGATTTGTTACTCCGTGTGACGGAGAGGTATCTCAGGGCCCACTCGGTAATACAACATCACAACAAGCCTTGCAAGCAATGTGACTAAGTGTTAGTCACGGGATCTTGTCTTACAGAACGAGTAAAGAGACTTGCCGGTAACGAGGTTGAACTAGGTATGGAGATACTGATCATCGAATCTCGGGCAAGTAACATACCGATGAACAAAGGGAACATCTTACGGGATTAACTGAATCCTTGACATAGAGGTTCGACCGATAAAGATTGAAAGTGCATTATATCGACTAGAGGGGGGTGAATAGGCAATTTTTACAAATTCATCACTTGAGGAATTTGAAATGTGATGAATAACTAGCAGCGGAATAAGTACTCAAGCGCATGAGGGACATAGTAACAACATAGTCTTCATGATGAAATGAAACATGCACAAATTGAGAGTAGCGTGATACAGGATAAGCAGTGATGAACAAGGTAACTTGAAGAATTTGAGGTGAGAAATTTGTGAAAGTCTTCACTCAAATTCTTCAAACAGTAACAATCAATTTCATCAACAGGTATATGAGGAATAGAGGGGTTAAGAAAATAGAACCAGATAGCTCAATGAAGACAATCGTTTGATGACCCAGTTCCAAATGTTGTGATAGTCGTACGTCTGGTTTGGAGCGGCCTGGTATTTAAACCAGAGGACACATAGTCCCAGGACACACATTCCTTACCGTATTCTCCTTGAGCTAAGGTCACATAGCCCTCGCCCAACACTCGTGGTAAGTCTTCAGGGTAGACTTCCAAAACCCTCACAAACTGGTCACCTGGCGATCCACAATTTACTGCTGGATGCTCTAGACCAAGGTCACTTCATGGTCCCCAATTGACTGCAGGAGCACTAGACCATGACGCCTAACCGTCTGGAGGATGCACATTCCTCAAAGGTAACAAGTGTCGGTTCCACACAGGAATTTCTTCAGTGATGCTCAATAACGATGGGTTTTGTGGTTTGGTTGTGGATTTTTCCTCACTGATGATTTTCTCTCAAAGTCCTCAGAGGATGGGTTGCTCTCAAATAACAAGTGACAGGGATATACCCCATGGTATGACCCGGCCTGGCGACTCACAGGAGACCCGGCCGAAGACATGACATTCTTATTTATGACCCGGCAAGCGGGTCACAGGATGACCAAGCCCAAGACCCGACGGGTGAGCCGGCGCCAGGCGGCTCACAAGAGAAGACCCATAGGAGAAGGCCCACAAGAGAGAAGGATTCCCTTAAAGGAAATAAGACCCGGAGTAGGATTCGTGAGAGACTAGTCCTAATCCTACTCCTAGTAGGACTCTATTTATAAACCTACCCTCCCCACTTATATAAGGAGGGGTAGAGCGTCCTTAGGGAGACAAGTTCACAGATTGACAAGTTCTCAAGAGACACAAGTCTACAAGTTTAGACAACAAAAGAGATTCGAGGCACAAGAGATTAGAGGTAGCAATTAGCACCCTTGTAACCGAGAGATTTTCATCATCATCAATACCAGACAAGCAGGACGTAGACTTTTACCTCCATCGGAGAGGCCGAACCTGGGTAAAACTCCGTGTCTTCTCGATTCCGATCAACCCCTTCAAGCCGCCACGTAGTTGCGTCTCGCCCCGAACCTAAGTCCGTTCACCCGGACATCTGCCGTGACAAATCCATGACAGTTGGCACCCACCGTGGGGCCCGCATAGTGGCATTGTGTTCTTGAAGTGGTCCATCTAGGATTGAGAGGACTTGACCCGCCATCGCCGCAAGAGCCAGCTCGAAAGGATCTACATGAAAAGATTCAAGTTTTTTGACGGGTTCAATCTTCATCAACCTGGCAGCGATTCGTCTAAACAATATTTGGAGGTAATACCAGCTGAAGCCATCGTCAGTAGCAAGACCAGATCAGATCAGAGATTGAAAAGAAAATTATGGCCACGACTCAGAGGAAAGATACACACGTGGATTCAGCAAACCGGCCGTGACGCAGAAGCAGATGTGGCCATTGTAGCTCAACCCGCCGCCGCAGCCTCGCTCGGCCCGCGGCCGCCTGTGCTCCTCCGTGAGCCGCCGGCTCTCCGCCTCACCGCCGCCGCCTATGCTCCGCTCCATCTCGCCCGCGGGCGCCCCCACATTGAGCCGTTGTGTCCTGTCTTCGCGTGCGCCTCCGCCGTGTCAGCCTGCCCCGCTCAGCTCGGCCTCCACAGTCGTGGCCCCGTTGCGCCGGCTCCGCCTGCACCGCGCTCCGCCCTCCGCCCTCTCTTCCTTGCTTCCGTTCGGGCCGCGCCACGCCGCCGGTGTCAACCGCCTCCTCCTCGTGTCTCCGCGACCTTTTCCTTCCCCTCGTCCACCGCAAATCTCGATTCGTTTCGAATCGCGTTTAATTTTCTTTGCCGGCTCTGCGTCCTGTGCTCGCAGGCAGGGGATTCGGCCCGCCTCCGTGCGGAGCGATCGATCGGGGAACTCCATCGATTCTTCTCCCGGCTTCTAATTTCGCGTGACCCGAGGGCCGAAGCAAGGTCAGTTTCTCGTGCCCGGTCAGATCGGTTCCCTCACCTGCCTGCGTCCACCGGCGATTTCAGATTTGAGCGCGGCCCGTTCTCGATCCAGCGCTCTCGTCACAGGGTCAAGGACGGCCGGTGGTTCTGAAGAGACGGGTGCAAGTTTGATTCCTGTTCATGGATATTTTGATGGATGATTATTGGTTACAGCTCAACGGTCAGATCTTCTAGGATGATCAAGCTTTGGATCTCACCAACCTGCAACTTCCGTCCGCACCTGGATAATAATAATAATAATAAATGGGATTACACAGCTGAACGGGAGCACCTATCTTCGGCTGATTTGTATTTGGAGCTTGCGATGCGGACAAATAGGGTCACTAAGGAGAAATTACGAAGTTCAGAAGCTAAAGACATTTTTTAGTTAACCATGGCACCATTACTTGATGAGCATGGGGACCAAGGCTGAATTACTTAAAGGAATTATCGTGTCCAGCTAGTAGTACTACTTCCCAGTCACATCCCAAAACGTCCGCGTCCGACAAAATATCAGGTGATATTTATTCTACCTATTTTTGAGTACATATTATTTGTCCAAGGACAATTACTTTTCTCGCAATATTTGTACGCAGAACAATTGGCATCCTGCCATGAAGATGGAACACACGCTAGCATTCTTCTGTGCCGGTATTCGTCTGCGGCGCGTAACCTAACGGATGCGTGTGAACCACCGTCCTCACGGTCCAAACTACATCAACACGTCGGGGAAGCGCCTGCTTGTTCGTCCGTCCAATGGATGTGCGTGATCCGCCCAATGGACGCGGCAAGCCGCCCTACCCACGATATAGCGATATGGTCTTCACCAACCATGCCATGGTCGACTCGTTGTTCTCGCCGGCTTTCAACGCCACTGCTGACTCACCTATCTATGCCGGCTTACAACGCCATGGCCGTCTCTCGCCACCGCGCCGGCTTACAACGCCGTGTCCGTCTCTCGCCGTCGTGCCGACTCACAACGCCGCGGCCGATTCTCGCCTCCCGCGCAGACTTACAATGCCATGGTCGCCTCTCATCATCCGCGCCGGCTTACAATGCCGTGGCGTCTTTTACAACAGCACCAGTTTACAATGCCGCGGCCGTTTTTTACGTCTACATCCACATATCGGTGCAGTGCTGAGCCGCCCAACGGGCGTGTGCAAGACACCACCCACACTGTGATATACATCAATATATCGGTGCAGTGCTCATCGACATGAGCCGCCCGACGGACAGGCACACGAGTCGCCAGCACTACAATTTGGCTCACTTCAACAAACAGCCGGAACGAACCATCGACCGGGTCATTGAAGCAATTCGTACGGGATCATTTATAACCCGCCACGGCTAACCTCAAACTTCTAGTGAAAATTCTCAAGCCGCCTCTTCGAGTCAACTTAAGACTCGGGGGCTACAAACATGGCGAGACACATTTGGTCGTTTTTAACGAGAACCCTGGGTCTTTGCAAGAGAAAAAAACCCAATCCTGGGGGCTACTACATTATTGGCGGATGATTAAAAGTTGCCCAAGAGGACGGACCGCCGTGATGCACCATTCAAACATCGGTGCCCGGATCATTGGATCATCATAAAGACACTTGGAGCTTCTGTCATTTCTTCATACAAGATGGCGGCTTACAAGATTGATGCTGCTCCGCTATGTGACCCGCCTGCCTTACCGGTTAATCTCGCCTAGAGACCCTGAGCCGGTTCAAGAAATTGACGCCCAATCTCGCCTAGAGACCCTGTACCGGCTAAGATTGAGGTGACCCGCTGAACTCTTCCCAGTCAATCTCGCCTAGAGACCTTGAGCCGGTTCAAGAAATTGACGGCCAATCTCGTTAAGAGACCCTGAACTGGTTCAAGTTAAACCGGCGACGAGGGATACTCATGCCCTGCTGTGTCTCTAGCTGGGACGCTGCGCTTATCAATTCTCTCCTGGAAAACGAGTGTTGCTCTGAGTTTGAAGTCAGCGAGTCCTCTCGGCGGAACCAGTATCCATGTCTCTTTCTGGTTCGTTGCGCTCATCAATTCTCGCCTGGAAACCGACCGTTGCTCTAAGTTTCAAGTAGCGAGTCCACCCAGAAGAACCGGTGGATGTGTCTCTTTCTGGTTCGTTGCGCTCTTATCAGTCAATCTCGCCTAGAGACCCTGAGCCGGTTCAAGAAATTGACGGCCAATCTCGCCTAGAGACCCTGAGCCGGTTCAAGAAATTGACGGCCAATCTCGCCTAGAGACCCTGAGCCGGTTCAAGAAATTGACGGCCAATCTCTCCTAGAGACCCTGAGCTGATTCAAGAAATTAACGGCCAATCTCGCCTAGAGACCCTGAGCCGGTTCAAGAAATTGACGGCCAATCTCGCCTAGAGACCCTAAGCCGGTTCAAGAAATTGACGGCCAATCTCGCCTAGAGACCCTGAGCCGGTTCAAGAAATTGACGGCCAATCTCGCCTAGAGACCCTGAGCCGGTTCAAGAAATTGACGGCCAATCTCGCCTAGAGACCCTGAGCCGGTTCAAGAAATTGACGGCCAATCTCGATAGAGACCCTGAACTGGTGTGAGTTGAAGCATCGAGTCCACCCAGAAGAACCATCATATGAGTTTTTTGAGGAAAAGCAAGATCATCATGCATTACATCACATATTGCATCATACATTGCATTGCATCATACATTGCATCATATTCACATGTCATGCCGGCTTATCAAGCCGGGTCAGAGCAAGGTTATGAAAGAAGGAGCAATGTTATAACATCTCTGGGTCGTGCTTTGCCAAAGCCGCGCTTACAACAATATAGAATATATTCTGTCTTGTTCATTTTTGTAGGTTTTATCTCTTAAGATGAGCCGCCGTTAAAGTATTCTGCAAAAGCAAATGGATTTTTTAATAGCCAACATGGCTGGATCTTCATGGTTTATCATAACCAGTAATAAATGATTGGGATTTTTTCAAACCAGCTCAGAGAAATTATTATCTTTCAAGAGCCACCCTGTCTGATATAATGTCGTGTCATCTAATTGGCCGGTTCTCGGATTTCTTTAATTATGCTCTGTAGTAATCTACAACACTCACGGATTTCTCAAAACTTATATTTGCTGGGTTGCACCGCAACCATGAGCAGGAATTTCATGTCAAAGACAAAGGAGTTATTCCAGGATATCCATTCCGGGTTATATTACGACCACGGTCAAAGATTCATCCAACAAATTATGGCGAGACGTATTATTCTCACATAGTCCCGAGTCGCCGTAGGCAGACGACCCGGCACTTGGGGGCTACATTATTCAAGTCCAAGTTTTTATGAATTATGCAAGTCCCATGTCGCTGCAAGCATGCACCACGGCACTTGGGGGCTAATGCAAGCCGGCACTCAAATTATTACATTGTCAGCAAGACCCTATTATCTCACAGAGATGACCCGACCCTTCTATATTTTCTCAAGAAGATGAGCCGGCCTTTCTATATTTTTATAAGTCCCAGCCAAGTAAATTCTTACTGACCCGGCACTTGGGGACTACACCGCTCAGATCAAACTTTCTAAAAAAGTCCCAAGTCGCCGCAGGCGTGCGACCCGGCACTTGAGGGCTACAGTATTCAGCCGTTCCAACAGATTAAGAGATTCAAATTGAAGACCCTGCACATCACAGTCTGATGAGCCGGCCCTTGGGGGCTACACCCCCCGAAGCTTTCTGATGAGCCGGCTCTTGGGGGCTACACCCGCCGAAGCATTATAAGATATAAGGCAATTAAAAGTCCCATGTTGCTGCAGGCAGGACAACCCGACACTTGGGGGCTACACAGTCCAAAATATTATTGCAAAGCACCAAGTTATCATGGATAATCTCGGAGCTTGGGGGCTACAGGTAATATGGATGTATCAAAAACTTTGTGGAGAATTTGCAAGATATTAAATATGGAGTTCAGTTGTTAGACCCGGCATCACCAACACTTATGACCCGGTGTTATCAAAAGATCATAACCCTCCAGAGTTTATATAGGCCGCCCTACTTCACAACAATGGAAGTCTGGTTCTACATCAGATGGACTTTCATCCCAATATTTATCAAGTCAGCAGGATTCTAGTTATTTAACTCGGAGTCACCAACGATAATGACCCAACATCATCAATGATTTTGACCCGGCGGAGATGACCCGCCAAGAGTATTGGAAGCCGACTCAATGGCATATGGGTGTTCTATTCTCAATATTTTTCAAAAGACATTGACAAGCAAGATGATTATCAAGACGACTCATTCATATGCAGAAAAGACCCGGATTTCTGAGAAGCCATTTTATAAGCTGGCCAAAGGAGCAAGCCCGCCACTTAACATATTTGTTACTCTTATTTCAGGAGCTTACCATGAATAAATTCAAGCTAACCTAGGGGCTAATGACAGGGATATACCCCATGGTATGACCCGGCCTGGCGACTCACAGGAGACCCGGCCGAAGACATGACATTCTTATTTATGACCCGGCAAGCGGGTCACAGGATGACCAAGCCCAAGACCCGGCGGGTGAACCGGCGCCAGGCGGCTCACAAGAGAAGGCCCATAGGAGAAGGCCCACAAGAGAGAAGGATTCCCTTAAAGGAAATAAGACCCGGAGTAGGATTCGTGAGAGACTAGTCCTAATCCTACTCCTAGTAGGACTCTATTTGTAAACCTACCCTCCCCACTTATATAAGGAGGGGTAGAGCGCCCTTAGGGAGACAAGTTCACAGATTGACAAGTTCTCAAGAGACACAAGTCTACAAGTTTAGACAACAAAAGAGATTCGAGGCACAAGAGATTAGAGGTAGCAATTAGCACCCTTATAACCAACAGATTTTCATCATCATCAATACCAGACAAGCAGGACGTAGGCTTTGACCTCCATCGGAGGGGCCGAACCTGGGTAAAACTCCGTGTCTTCTCGATTCCGATCAAACCCTTCAAGCCGCCACGTAGTTGCGTCTCGCCCCGAACCTAAGTCCGTTCACCCGGACATCTGCCGTGAAAAATCCACGACAACAAGTGTTAGTTCTCTCTCGGAGCAGCCAACCAGCTAGTGGTTGTGGCGGGGGGGGGGGGCTATTTATAGCCAGGATGCAACCTGACATGATAAGACATAAATGCCCCCAATGATATGACCGTTATGTGGATAAGAATGATTGGGGACAGCTGGCGCTAAGCATAGCAACAGTCGGAATTTCGAACTATGAAAGTCCTCAACTTATCATGTTCCTCACTTGTAGGCAATTCACACTGGCGAAATCCTAACTCCTCAGTCAGATCAATTTTGTTAGAGACCAGAAGAACTTAGTCTCTGTCACTGAAGAACGTGTCTGAACTGTAAGAGATTTCCAAAGGCTTCACTCGAAGGATTGTATGGGTTGAGGATTTTGGAGTTGAACATCAGTTGGAAATTTTCCTTAGTATTACCTCGGCCCCCTTTAACAGTAAGGTGTTTCCTATGACTCAAATAAAGGAAATGAAACTATGAAAACAAAAGTCTTCACGCTTCATATTCCTCGTTATATCTTCAAGGTCACACCAACTTCTTCATTTTCAAAGTCTTCACAAAGTCTTCACCAAAGTCCTCAGAAAGTCTTCAGCAAAGTCTTCACTTGAAGACATACATTTTTAGGGGTCGATAATCTCCGAATATATCAAACTCCTCATCGACTTATAGAGCCTGTGTACACTCACAAACACATTAGTGCCTTAACCTATAAGTCTTCAATACACCAAAATCACTAAGGGGCACTAGATGCACTAACAATCTCCCCCTTTTTGGTGATTGATGACAAATAGGTTAAGTTTTCAACGGGGATAAACATATGAAGTGAAAGTACATATTCTGAGGAATTTGGTTGCAAGATATAGAAGAACTCCCCCTGAAGATGTGCATATTTGAGGAATTTGCTTTGGACTGCAAATGCACATGGCAGGTTCAAACATGGAGAACTCCCCCTACATCTTGTAATTCATACACGCATTTGAATATATGATATGAAGAATTTGAAATGCGTGATGAAAATGGTGTCTGACAAAATTCAGCATGCATGCATTAAGGTATTTGAGGAAATAAACATGCGAGGAAATAGTTCAAAAGTGTCAGACCACCATCGGACTTAAGTTTACAACTCAATCAACAAAAGTTTCGAAAGAGCGAGAGTTGTAACTTAAACAAAAATAGCCCATTTATAGAGACCCGCTTGAAGACTAACTCAAATTTTGTCCCCCTTTGTCATCGAAGACCAAAAGGGAAGAAAAAGTGATGACTAACGCCCCTTTGAAGAATTTCATCGTGTTGGAGAGGAAGGAGCGCCAGCGTTGTCGGGGTCGTGTGTCGATGCAGGGCCTGCAGCAGTGTCGTCAATATCTTCATCGTCATCATGCTTGCGAGACGAAGAATATGAACTTGCTACCATCAGAGGAACTTGAAATTTCTTGAATTTCTTCTGAGGTCGCCGAGCCCAGTCGGGATGTTCCTCAATATACAGCTCATCCTGTTCTTCAGAAGGCATGATGTGAGACAGTACAACCCAAGAGCGTCTGAGGTTTTCATGTGCATAATACTGGTTCCTCTTGACAGAGTTCTGGGTCATAGTCATATTCTGCACAATGTATCCAAGTTGACGCTTCACCCACTTGTGATTGCGATCGACCTTCTGATGAAGACTTATTAGAAGCTCGCGATCAGTCATCACTCGAGGTGCAGACTCTTGAGGTTGTTGAGCTAAGGCTTTTGCACCAGAGTCTTAGTGGCTGTGTCATCATTGGTGGAGAAGGAAGTGGCTTTGCGGAACTGTCCATCCAAAGGACGAGTGCCTTCATCAATGACAGATTTGCCTTTTCCTTCAGCTGAGGCAATTGAGCTCTTGATGACTTCTATTGGAGGCAGAAAGCTAAAGTGATTCTGAAAATAAGCCTTGAAGGGAACTGAGGACTTTGCCCTGATGAATTTCATGATCCATGGCGCATAGGGCTTTTGTTCAAATGGAGCTAAGGCAGCACTGGCCAATGTTCTCATGAAGAAATCATGCAAGTCAGTGGGAATCCCATGAATGATGTTGAAGAGCATATTCTTCATGATTCCTTCCACTTCTTCTTTACAATCGTGGCCTTTCAGAGGACATAGTGTGTTTGTGAGGATGCGGTAAACAGTCCTGGGCACATATAGCAGATTCTTCACAAGAAAGGTGTTTGGTTGAGTCGTTCCAGGAGGCTAAGGCTTCATCAGCACTTGTATCAGCAGAGTTGGAAGTGCAGGCTCATTAAACAGTTTGTGGGCTACATCTGAGGGAATTGGAACAGGGACACACTAAAGCAATTCAGAGGCTTGAGGAGTGAAGTGGGTCATGCCAGTCATCTAGTCCAATATACATGAGTTGATATCTGAGGAATTGCCGCTAATATGCAGTGTGGCATAGAACTGAATGATGATTTCTTCATTCCAGTCGCAGATGTCGACATAGAATGGAAGAAGGCCTGCTTCATAAAGAACTTGGAGCACTGGAGTGAATGATGGAAGACTCTCCATATCAGCATGAGGAATCTGATGGTGCTCCAAGACTTTCTTCTTCTCATATAGGACTCACGCATAGTAGTTGAGTTGAGAGGCAGTCCAAAATCTGTTGCGACCATCCCTTGCAAAGTCATAGGGGTTTGGTCCAGAGAAGAATGAGTGTTCATTGAAGAAATTCCTCTTGAGAACTTTGGGACGAACAGTGCCTTTGAAGGGCAGTCTTGTCTTGGGTTGAAGATTTGTTCGTGTGCGCCCCTTGATCTCCGTTGGCATTGGAGGAACGACAGACTAAGTGATTTGAAGAACTAGTTCCTCGGCAGTGGCCAGAGCATCATTTTCCTTAGCTGTTGCAGCTGGAATTTCTTCACTGTATGGAAGGTATAGATGTTCACAGTCTTCTGGGATTTCTTTAGTCTGTGCAGGTGACTAAGGAATCAACATCAAAGGAGTTGCCATTGGTGAATTGGGATGTGCAGATTCCCAATATTCATCATTGACGATTGGAGTGGTGTCACCAATGTCAACATCTTCATCAATGTCTTCGCCAGCTTCCTCAGCAGTTACCAGAAGCTGGAGCGATGATACGTTGGGGGTTGATGCAGTGTCATCGATGAAAATTTCCTCATCAAGAGGCTCTAAGGAAGTAGTCGAATGATTCTCTTTTTCTTCAGGGACGACATACTCCTTCCCGAATGGCACAATAGCATAGGTTGGTGCTGAGGAAATTGGAGTTGCATCAATTGGAGTTGCTGAGGAACTTGATGAAGTTTTCAACTTCTTCAACACAGGGGCATCAGAAGTTGACACTTTTCTCTTGAGTGGATTTTCCTCAGCAGTAGCGGTTTCTTCAGGAACGACTGATGCAGCCGCCCCGGGAGGTTCAATTTCTTCAGGCACAACAGATTCTTTAGCTGGCCTATCAGATTCTTCAGGTACAACAGAATTACCTGTTGGCATAGCAGTTTCTTCAGGCACAACATTGGAGGTTGCCCTGGCATGTTCATCAGTGGTCTGAGTTTCCTCAGCAGCACTGGGAGTTGCTTTGGGTGTAGAAGCATTTCCTACAGCATTTTCATCAGCTGCCTGAGGAGTTTCATCTGCAGTCTGAGCAATTTCTTCAGACTGAGGCATTTGTGGTTGCGATCGAGCTACAACCCTGGTGTTGTGATCCTTTACAACTGCTTGAGCAGCCCTGACGAGTCTGACCTTGGTGCCCTTCCATTCAGCATCATATTTCTGTTGATCCAAAGAGAGAGAGAGAGCGAATATCGGACTGAACTGTGACGAGTTGATTTGGGGTCAAATTCATCACAATTTCGCGCAAAAACTTTTCTTTGCGAGTCTTGTTCCTCTTAGCTCTCTAAGCTTGCTCTCTCTTCCATTGTTCTTCAGAGATGAAGTGGGTAAGGACATGATCCACTTCAGGAGGCAGATTTAGTGAAGAAAGTGGGGTACTTGGGTCTTCATGCCATATATCGATGAAGTTGAGGATCATCTTGGGATCCAACATGAGAGGAACAGAGCTGCCCTTTGCTCTAGCAGCCCTGTGCTGACTTTGTCTGATTATTTGTACTAATTCCTCATCATCAGCATCAGCATCATCACTATCATTATCCTCAGAATGTGAGGGTATGGTCATCACAGCCTTACTTGTGTGAGGACTTGGTCGTTGACCTCGTCCAGCAGTTTTCTTCAGCTTCAGCGCAGAGGGGCTGGTTGAAGACTTTGCTGTGTTGGAGGAGCTAGCAATGATCTTTGGGACTGTGGTGAAACCCTCAGTCCTCTTGCATGTAGCCAGATGCACTGGTGTTGAGGATTTTGTAACTGCTGCAAAAGACTGAGCAGCGACAGTACTAGGTGCTGAGGACTTTGAAGGTTGAGTCCTTTGACCTTGAGGAATCTATTGTGAAGGTCTTGATGTTGAAGAACCTATCTTCAAAGCAGATTTCTTCATGATTTTCTTCGGAACACTTACAGAAGCTCCGGTAGAGGCAGCAGCAGCATAATCTTCATTGAATTTCTTCACTGCTTCTTTGGCTTTCCTAGCCAGCTTGGTTTGCTGCTTCTCCCATAGATGAGGAAAGTCCTCACCAGTCTTTAGGCTTGTGGGATCAGCGATTTGGTTCTGAGCTAGAGGAGGCCTGCTGCAAGGTGGTTTCACTGCAAATTTCATCATGTACTTTGGGGTTACATAACGATATTCTTTCCATTCTCTTGCCCATCTCCTCTCAATCTTTTGCAGACGGATCTTTCTCTGCTTGGTCGTCTCTTTTCCATGTGTTTCTTCATCTGGTGTGCAATATTTATCATACACATCCTCTGGAATCTCAAAGGCAGTGTGCACATCTGGCTTCTTTCCTCCTTTCTGAGGTTTCTTTCCGTGAGCCATTTTCTTCACTTGAGGAGTATGAACTCTTGAAGATTCTGAATAGGTACACAATTTTTCTTCAAGAAGCGCTGCAAATGAGTTAAGTTGATGAGAACCTAGTGATTCATCAGCGGACATGTTGTACCTGTGAACAGAGTATAGGTGCGAGGAATTTGAAGAGGTCATATGCGTTCTCAGAAATTTTGAAGAAAAATTAGGCATGAGGAATTTGACCATGGATGTCTTGAGGAATTTTACTAAGTGTTCTTTGTCTCAGGTTCCTGAGTTGTACAAATTTCGAGGATTTGCACAATTGAGGAATCTTGAAGAAAATCATTACTTAGAGAAAATCATCAAGTATGAGGAGATGTAAGGTGCTTTAAAATAAGGTTCATGAAGAACAAACACCTTTTGAGGAATATGAAGAGTATTTGAATATCAAACAAGGGCAGTAAAAGTAAATTTTATTTACCCTGGTGAAGAACACGACGAACTCAGAGATGAGATTGGGAAGTTCGTGCGTTCAGATCTCCCACGCCCTAGCTTGGCAGAGGGAGACAGCTACAGCGGCGGCGGGAGTGAGGATTTCCGCGGCCGGTGCGAGTACGGCAACGACGAGGTTAAGGCAGTGAAGCTCTTCCTCACCGGCGACTATGACTTTAGCCGCGGCGCTAGGTTGGAGCTCGGGAGAGGGATGAGATGCGGAGTAACCAAGCATAGTTGATGGGAAGGGGGCATTTATAGAGGAAGTGAAAACCGATCCGCCCGAAGATTTTGGACAGGATTGCCCCTGACCCTTGCTGTCCACGCGACAGGTGTCACCCACATACTTAGCGGTGGTGATAGTGGGGGGTCGTGGGTTATCTAGGTGTGGGAATAGGAACAGTTTGAGCGGGAACCGCCGAAAATTTTGGTAGTGAAGATTTCAAAGTTTTTGTTCGCAAATTCTTCAGCTGTCAAGGACACAGTGAAGACTTTGAACGAGTTTCAAAGTAGAACGCATATGAAGAATTTGTGAACAGACTTCGTTGAGTTTAGCATAGAGGGGAAAAAGGGGTCCGATCACATTCACTTAGATGAAAATCAACTTGAAGAATTAGCAATAAGTGAATGCTGTTGAGGACATTGAAAACTCAAATATAAATATATATGTATAGTCAATGAAGAACATGAGTTTCAAAGTTTGAAGAATTTGAAAAGTTTAGGAATTTAAAAAACTTGAGGAATTTGCAAATTTGAGGAATTTGATAGTTTGAAGAATTTGCAAAAACAACGAAATGCTCAATTTTGAAGAAATTCAACTTTTGGTTGGTGGCGTAACCCACCGTATAACAATGATGATTTCAGACACCACGTACAATTGTCGTAGAGTTCTGAGAATCAAATTCTTCATTAATTTCTTCACACTTAGAGAGTTATTCTTCATTGATTGAAGAAAAACGTTACTTCGTGTGTTGCACATCTATGTCATCAATTTTGCATAAGTGTTAGGATGTGTGTTCTTCATCAAAGAACATTCGAAGATTCTAAGATATTTAGCTCACACCGCAACTTGCAAAATCTCTTTTCATCCAACGGCTTTGTGAAGATATCAGCCAGTTGTTCTTCAGTGGGAATGTGGTTGATGGAGATGTCGCCCTTGAGTACATGATCTCGAAGAAAGTGATGACGAATCTGGATGTGCTTGGTCTTGGAGTGCTGAACTTGGTTGTACGCAATCTTGATGGCACTCTCGTTGTCACAGTAGAGAGGCACATTGTTCAACTTGATACCGTAGTCCTTGAGGGTTTGCTTCATCCATAGTAACTGAGCACAACACGAGCCAGCAGCAATGTACTCAGCTTCTGCAGTAGAGAGTGAAACGCAGTTCTGCTTCTTCGAGGACCAATAGACTAAGGATCGTCCGAGGAAATGACATGTGCCTGAGGTTGACTTGCGATCCACACGATCTCCAGCATAGTCAGCATCAGAGTATCCGACAAGGTGAAGATTTGATCCCTTGAGATACCACAATCCAAGTGTTGGTGTGTGAGCTAAGTATCGAAGAATATGTTTCACAGCCTTATGGCGTGATTCCTTCAGTGTTGCTTGGAATCAAGCACACATGCAAACACTTAGAATTATATCAGGCCTAGATGCACATAGGTACAATAAGGAGCCAATCATGGAGCGGTATACCTTTTGATCGAAATCTTTACCATTTTCATCAGTGCAGAGGTGGCCTTTTGAAGGCATTGGAGTTTTGACACCTTTGCAATCTTGCATGTCGAATTTCCTCAGAACATCTTTGAGGTATTTCTCTTGTGAGATGAAGATGTCATTGTCTTGCTGACGAATTTGAAGACCTAGGAAGAATTTCAACTCTCCCATCATAGACATTTGATATTCTTCACTCATCATATAGGCAAATTCATCACTGTAACGTTTGTCAGTACAGCCAAAGATAATATCATCAACATATATTTGGCATATGAACAGTTCATTGTCATAGGATTTTGTGAAAAGAGTAGGGTCAAGTGAACCGGGTTTGAAGCCTTTCTTCATCAGGAATTCCTTCAGAGTGCCGTACCACGCCCGAGGGGCCAGCTTGAGGCCATAGAGGGCCTTGTTTAGTCTGAAGACTTTGTCAGGAAGCTTAGGGTCTTCAAAACCTGGGGGTTGAGCAACATATACTTCTTCCTCAAGCTTACCATTGAGGAATGCACTTTTCACATCCATTTGATATAAGATGATATTATGATGGTTAGCGTAAGCAAGTAATATGCGAATAGCCTCAAGTCTAGCAACAGGTGCAAACGTTTCATCAAAGTCAATTCCTTCAACCTGTGTATAGCCTTGGGTTACAAGGTGAGCCTTATTTCTCACCACGAGGCCATTTTCATCTTGCTTGTCACGGTAGATCCACTTGGTACCTATGATGTTATGTTTGCGAGGATCTGGTTGCTTGACAAGTTCCCACACGTTGTTGAGCTTGAATGGATGCAATTCCTCTTGCATAGCTTGAATCCACTCGGGCTCCTTGAATGCTTCATCAACTTTGGTGGGCTCTATGATAGAGACAAAGGCAAAGTGCCCACAAAAGTTAGTTATGAAGCTTTTGAGCGTGTGAGAGGACCTGGTGCGTTGATGTCATCGATGATTTTGTCAGTCTGCACTTCATTTGCTACTCTTGGATGAGAAGGTTGACGAGGCTGGGGATTTTCATCAGCACCATTTTCTTCAGGTACATCAGCATGAGAGTTTTCATTTGTTGGAATGATTTCCTCAGTGGGTATGACATCTTCTGTTGCCTTCAGCTTAATGGATTCCTTAGGAGATTGTTCATCTAACACAAAAGGCAGGTGCTCTCTTTGCGAGCCATTAATTTCATCGAACCGCACATCTACAGTTTCAACCACCTTGTGATGGTAGGTGTTGAAGAATTTGTAGGTGTGCGAGTCCTTTCCATAAGAAAGCATAAAACCTTCATGTGCTTTCGGTGCAAACTTAGAACTGTGGTGAGGATCTCTGATCCAGCATTTTGCACCGAAGACTTTGAGATAACTTACATTGGGTTTCTTGCCTGTCATGAGCTCATATGAAGTCTTGTTGAAGAATTTGTGAAGATATACCCTGTTGATGATGTGGGATGCAGTATCAATTGCTTCAGGCCAGAAGCGACGAGGGGTTTTGTATTCGTCAAGCATGGTGCGAGCCATCTCAACAAGTGTCCTGTTTTTGCGCTCCATGATGCCATTCTGCTGAGGAGTATAAGGGGCAGATAACTCATGAGTAATACCAAGTTCATCAAGATATTCATCAAGATTAGTGTTCTTGAACTCAGTCCCATTATCACTCCTGATATGCTTGATCTTGACGCCGAAGTTGGTGGAGGCCCTTGAAGCAAATCGTCTGAAGACGTCCTGCACTTCATTTTTGTACAGAATAATATGCACCCATGTGTAACGAGAGTAATCATCAACAATGACAAAGCCATACAAACTTGGTGCATTTGTTAGTACGGAGTAATGAGTGGGGCCAAATAGATCCATGTGAAGCAATTCAAAGGGTTGAGTCGTGGCCATGATTGTCTTCGCGGGATACTTGGATCTGGTCATCTTCCCAGATTCACATGCACCGCAGAGGTGGTCCTTGAGGAATTTGACACCCTTGATGCCAATGGCGTGCTTTTTCTTCACGAGTGTGTGCAGGTTCCTCATACCAGCATGTCCAAGTCGTCGATGCCACAGCCAGCCTTCTAAAGACTTTGCAAGTAAGCGAGTGGCAGGTTGAGGACCTGTAGAGAAATCAACAATATACAAGTCTCCTCTCCTAAAGCCTTCGAAGACTTTGGAATTGTCAGATTCCATGATGACAACACAACGATATTTTCCAAATATGACAACCATATCAAGATCACAAAGCATTGAGACAGACATAAGGTTGAACCCGAGGGATTAAACAAGCATCACCTTATCCATGGTTCGGTCCTTTGAGATAGCAACCTTACCAAGTCCCGATACCTTGCTTTTTTCCTTTGTCTGCATAGGTGATATGCTTCAGAGGAGATGGAGTGAGTGGCAAATTCATCAGTAGATCCTTGTCACCCGTCATGTGGTTTGTGCATCCACTACCGTGAACCCACTCAATAGCTTTTAGAGTATCATTCTGCAGATGAACTAGTACAACTTACGAACTCATATGCTTCAAAGTGAAGAATATGACATCAATTTCATCAGACAGAATTTCATCACATAAGATAGTAAGCAAGTAGAGTGAGGACGTGAGAAATGAAGAATCCATTTCATCATGGTTAGCTTGCGTCCTTTCAAGCATTTCTTTAGGTCTCCAGCAAATTCATCAGATGTTCAAATTCATCTGGAGACTTGAACCTGCATAAGATGTCAGTTTGATTTCTTCACCACCCACATCTGGAGGGGTGGCAAAGAATTCATCATTCTACGAGCACCATGTGAGAAGGGAGGCATTGAAGCAAGTGCGCTTCGTTTCACAGGGTGAGGGTTAGAGTATTCAAATGAATAAGCAGAGAAATTCTTCGAGGACTTATGAACATAATGGTTTGAAGAATAATGCACATATTCATAACTCTTAGGTTTTCCCTGAGAAACAGAGGCATTAACACGAGAATGATGATTTTGACCATTTGAGGAATTTGGTCCAAGTGAGGACTTTGGTCCATATGAGGAATTTGATCTGGGGTTCCTATTCTTCATGAGTGGTGTCGTGAGGACATTCACTTGAAGATTTTGTAGGTAGCTCTTGGGAACCCAAATTTTCTTCATAGGAGAACCGTTCCTGCAGTTAGTTCCAACATATGTAGCAAACACTTCACTTTTCTGATTTTTGAAGAATCTGTAATTGGAGTCAAGTGACTCATCAGAGGAATATGAAGTTTCACAAGTAAAGCCAGATAAAGTGGATGGATCTACACGAGATCCTTTTGCAGCAACCCATGAGATTTTGGGGTACTGCTCAGGCGTCCAGTAGGATCCATCAGCGTTGAGTTTCCTCAAAAAGGCAATACCCTCTTTTCCGGGGTTCCTGTTCAGTATCTGCTTTTTGAGGACATCGCAAACGGTTTGATGCCCTTTGAGACTTTTGTACATGACTGTCACATACAATTCCTTCAACCCTGCATTGTCATTAGTGATACTAGTGGTATCCTCAGATGAGGAATTTAAGACCACGGAAATAGTTGAAGAAATTGCAGCAATAGAAGCATTTGAGCATCCAGGTGAAGAATTAGCAGTTTCATGTTCAATGCATTTCAAACAAGGTGGAATGAAATCTTCCTGAGCGGCACTGATCTGTTGAGCCAGTAAGGAATCATTTTCCTTTTGGAGATCCTCATGTGACACCCTTAGTTTCTCAAGATCTTGCTTTCCTTGAAGAAATTCATAAGAAAGCTTCTCATGATCAGCTAAGAGGTCGTTATGATGACTCTGAAGGTTATCATACTTTGTCTGAAGACTTTTCAGATCAACAGATAGAGTTTGAGTCCGATCCACTTCATGGTTTAATAGATCATCGCTTTTGTCTAGCATTTTATGAAGCTTTTCAAGTGCACTTTGTTGCTTAGTGGCAATTTTAACAAGTTTAGCATAGCTAGGTTTCACATATTCATCAGATTCACCTTCACTTGATTCAGATGAGGAATGATGTTTGTGTACCTTTGAGCCTTTTGCCATAAAGCAATAAGTGGGAGCATGATCATCGTTGCTGACGTCAGAGTCGTTGGAGTAGTCAAATTCTTCATCATTAAAGATGGACTTGCTGACGAAAGCAGTAGCGAGAGCAAGGCTAGCGACACCACATTCTGATTCCTCCTCAGATTCTTCCTCTTCTTCATATTCTTCAGATTATTCCTCAGAATCCATTTCCTTGCTGATGAATGCTCGAGCCTTTCTGGAACCATTCTTCTTGTGCTTTGAGGACTTTCAAGATGAGGACTTTGCATATAAGGACTTTGAAGATTTCTTATTTTTCTTCAAGCCATCAGAACTATCATCCTTGTATTTCTTCTTCTTCTTTGAGTCTTTTTCCCAGAGAGGACAGTGAGAGATAAAGTGACCAGGCTTCTTGCAACGATGACAGGTTCTTTTCTTGTAATCTTCTGAGGAATTTGATTTCCTCAAGCCAATTTTTGAAGACTTTCTAAATCCACCTCTTCTTGAGAACTTCTGGAATTTCCTCACAAGCATTGCTAGTTCTTAACTTAGTTCTTCAGGATCATCAAGGCTGCTGTCCGAATCTTCTTCTTCAGGTGAGGAAATTACTTTTGCCTTCAGAGCACGAGATCTTCCATAGCTTGGCCCGTAGAGGTCTCTCTTTTCAGCTTGTTGGAATTCATGAGTATTGAGTCTCTCAAGAATATCAGCAGGATCAAGAGCTTTATAATCTCCACGTTCTTGAATCATCAAAACCAGAGTATCAAATGATGAATCGAGAGATCGTAGTAGTTTCTTCACCACTTCATGGTCAGTGATATCAGTGGCACCCAGTGCTTCAAGTTCATTAGATATATCAGTGAGGCGATCAAATGTTTGCTGAACATTTTCATTGTCAAGTCTTTTGAAGCGGTTGAAGAGACTGCGAAGAACATCAACACGAGAGTCACGTTGAGTCGAAACACCTTCGTTGACTTTGGACAGCCTATCCCAGATAAGCTTAGCAGATTCCAAAGCACTCACTCTGCCATACTGACCTTTGCTCAGATGGCCACAGATGATGTTCTTCGCTTGAGAATCAAGTTGCTTGAATCTCTTCACATCAGCAGTAGTAACAGTGGGAGTGACAGAGGGCACACCATTTTCCACAACATACCAGAGATCGTTGTCAATAGCTTCAAGGTGCATACGCATCTTGTTCTTCCAGTAGGGGTAGTCTGTCCCATCGAAGGTAGGACACCCCGTGGAAACCTTGGTCATACCTGCAGTCGACATAACTAGACTCCAGGTGGTTAAACCAAAATCACACAGAGCGAGGGAGTACCTGCTCTGATACCAATTGAAAGTGCGCTATATCGACTAGAGGGGGGTGAATAGGCGATTTTTACAAATTCATCACTTGAGGAATTTCAACTTTGAGGAATTTGAAATGTGATGAATAACTAGCAGCGGAATAAGTACTCAAGTGCATGAGGAACATAGTAACAACATAGTCTTCATGATGAAATGAAACATGCACAAATAGAGAGTAGCATGATACAGGATAAGCAGTGATGAACAAGGTAACTTGAAGAATTTGAGGTGAGGAATTTGTGAAAGTCTTCACTCAAATTCTTCAAACAGTAACAATCAATTTCATCAACAGGTATATGAGGAATAGAGGGGTTGAGGAAAGAGAACCAAATAGCTCGATGAAGACAATCGTTTGATGACCCAGTTCCAACTGCTGTGACAGTCGTATGTCTGGTTTGGAGCGGCCTGGTATTTAAACCAGAGGACACACAGTCCCATGACACACAGTCCTTACCGAATTCTCCTTGAGCTAAGGTGACACAGTCCTCACCCAACACTTGTGGTAAGTCTTCAAGGTAGACTTCCAAAACCCTCACAAACTGGTCACCCGGCAATCCACAATTTACTGCTGGATGCTCTAGACCAAGGTCACTTCATGGTCCCCAATTGACTGCAGGAGCACTAGACCATGACGCCTAACCGTTTAGAGGATGCACAGTGCTAAAAGTAACAAGCGTCGATTCCACACAGGAATTTCTTTAGTGATGCTCAATAACTATGGGTTTTGTGGTTTGGTTGTGGGTTTTTCCTCACTGATGATTTTCTCTCAAAGTCCTTAGAGGATGGGTTGCTCTAATGAAAAGTGTTAGTTCTCTCTCGGAGCAGCCAACCAGCTAGTGGTTGTGGGGGGTGGGTGGCTATTTATAGCCAGGATGCAACCTGACATGATAAGACATAAATGCCCCCAATGATATGACCGTTATGTGGATAAGAATGATTGGGGACAGCTGGCGCTAAGCACAGCAACGGTCGGAATTTCGAACTATGAAAGTCCTCAGCTTATCATGTTCCTCACTTGTAGGCAATTCACACTGGCGAAATCCTAAATCCTCAGTCAGATCAATTTCGTCAGAGACCAGAAGAACTTAGTCTCTGTCACTGAAGAACCTGTCTGAACCGTAAGAGATTTCCAAAGGCTTCACTCGAAGGATTGTATGGGTTGAGGATTTTGGAGTTGAGCATCAGTTGGAAATTTTCCTTAGTATTACCTCGGCCCCCTTTAACAGTACGGTGTTTCCTATGACTCAAATAAAGGAAATGAAACTACGAAAACAAAAGTCTTCACGCTTCATATTCCTCGTTCATACCTTCAAGGTCACACCAACTTCTTAATTTTCAAAGTCTTCACAAAGTCTTCACCAAAGTCCTCAGAAAGTCTTCAGCAAAGTGTTCACTTGAAGACATACATTTTTAGGGGTCGATAATCTCCGAATATATCAAACTCCTCATCGACTTATAGAGCCTGTGTACACTCACAAACACATTAGTGCCTTAACCTATAAGTCTTCAATACACCAAAATCACTAAGGGGCACTAGATGCACTAACAAAGATCTTCATAGAATATGTAGGAACCAATATGGGCATCCAGGTCCCGCTATTGGTTATTGACCGTAGAGGTGTCTGTGTCATGTCTACATAGTTCTCGAACCCGCAGGGTCTGCACACTTAAGGTTTGGTGACGTTTCGGTAGTACAGAGTTATGTATGGTGGTGACCGAAGATTTTTTGGAGTCCCGGATGAGATCTTGGACGTCACGAGGAGCTCCAGAATGGTCCGGAGGTAAAGATTCATATATAGGAAGTCCTGTTTTGATCACCGGAAAAGTTTCGGGCTCATCGGTAGTGTACCGGGAGTGCCGGTAGTGTACCGGGAGACCATCATGAAGGGTATTTCGACCCAAGAGGATACATGGGCTGTGGGAGATTAAATACCATCCCTTTGTGGGCTGGTGGAAGTCCCACACAAGGCCCATGCGGCTGGGAAAGCCCAAAGGGAAAAAGGTGGCAAAAGGCCAAAAAGGGAGGAATCCTAGTCCTACTAGGATTGGAGGAGGAGTCCTCCTATCCTCCCCACTTCGGCCGACCCAAGGAGGCTTGTCCCTTGCGACAAGTCCTCTTCTCCCTCCCTCTTATATATACTGGAGGTTTTAGGATTTTTTGCACAGAATTTTTAGGCACGTGCTGCCCGTTCCTCTAGTGCATAGTTTCTCCTCTAGATCGGATTTCTGCAGTGTTTAGGCGAAGCCTTGTCAGAATTACTCCACCAGCATCGCCGCAGCGCCATCACGCTGCCAAAGAACTTGTCTACCTCTCCGATCCATCTTGCTGGATCAAGAAGGCGGAGATCAGCATCGAGCTGTACGTGTGCTGAACGCGGAGGTGCCGTCCGTTCGGCGCTAGATCAGAAGGACCGTGATCAAGATCGCGAGACGGATCGTGATGAGATCGCAGGACGGATCGTGATGAGTTCGTGGGACGGATCATGATTGGATCGCGGGACGGATCGTGATGAGATCGCGGGACGCTCGGCGATCTGGATCGCGAAGACGTTCGACTACACCAACCGCATTTCTTAACGCTTCCCGCTTAGCGATCTACAAGGGTATGTAGATCCACTCTCCCTCTCGTAGATGCTCATCAGCATGGATAGATCTTGCTTGTGCATAGGAAATTTTTTGTTTCCCATGCAATGTTCCCCAACAAGAATCCCACCCGGACACCGAGGGACCGGACGAGGGGATGTTCAAGTGCCTCCGAGGACCGGACTGCGCCATGCCTTCGGAGGCACCAGTCCATCCCCGGTTGGTGATCGGGTTATCCGATCACCACCGACACCACCGACCAACGGGTGGCCGGTTATGGGGGAGGCTCTATCGAGCGCCTCCATCTGCGAGGATCACCATACACTTATGGGTACGATATTGTAGAGCAGTCTGTCCATCCACAACGGACTGAAGGATGCCTTCAATGGTCTCCTGACGGGCTTTCATGTGAGCCACATGACGCTTTTATTTGTGAAATATTAATTTGTTTGTGTTATCATTATGTACATGACAGCCTCCGAGCCCTAGGTGACTTTGAAAAAACTCTCCTGGGGGTCCATCATAGTTCATTATCCGAACTATGACTGTATATGTTCGGAATGTTCTAACAACCCGTAAAAAGGGACCGGACATTGGATCGTAGGGCTTATAGTTCGGAAGTTTTGATGCCATGTAACCTAATAGGAATTTTCTTTTTACAGGCTTCATTGTCAGCAGCGGCTGTGAATGCCGTCGAGCTAGATGAGCTGAATCGGAAGCTTAAAAACTCCGAAGACGAGCCTGATGCTCTTAACAAGAGATTCGACGACGCGCAAGGTAAGCCTTACTCCGTATAAAAAAAATTCGTCATCATACTGTCGATGCAATATTCATATTCTTGATGCTTACATAAGATCGGCGAAGGAAATGGAGAAGCTCAAGGCCGAGCTGTAGAAGGCGAAGCAGGAGGCTACGGTCGAGAGGGTGGCGGCCAAACAAGTGGCTATCGCACTTTCCGCTTTAAGAATCACCAGCGACAAGCACGAGGCTCGGGTGGAGGAGATCCAACAGTAGCTCAAGGACGTTGGCCACAAGTGCGAGGTCCTTGAGCAGAAAGTCAAGGAGCAGGCCGCCGAACTATCCACCCTGAAAACCGAACTCTAAAAGGAGCGGGTGGATAGGAGGTTCTTTGAGGAGCAAGTCCGCCAGGCAAAGGTTATAACGTATGGTAAGCCATACTTATTGCAGTGTGTCTTCGGGGATAGCATGTTCGAGTTGCTTAACCAGGTGTGGCGTTCCTCAGGTGCCTGCTTTGACCTCCAGAAGAGCACAACAGACGCGAATCATTTCTATGCTTCGTGGGGGGGGGGGGAGGAGATGAAGCTCGTTTATTCTGGGCGCTGTTCGAAGCCCCCGAGCGCTCTCCTCTCCTTGTTGAGGAGCTGAAGAAGTTGATGGAGCTACATCGGATGGCGGAGCTGGCCATGAAGGATCTTTGTGTCTGGCTATGGCCCAACGAACTACTGCCGAGAAGCTACTTCGGCCACGTGCAGAAGCTCAGCGACGCCTTGCCCCGGGTCGACGCACTAAGGCGTTCCTCCTGCATAGAGGGAGCTCGGATGGCCTTTGCGAAGGCCAAGGTGCACTAGCCGGGGCTTGACCCGATGAAGGTAGCCACCACCCCGCCGCCTCTTGGGAAGGAGCATAGGCGCCCCAAGCTATACTTCTTCGTAATGGAGGGTGCTCGGGCGATAGAGTCGCAATGTTCAAAAGAGGACATGTACAATAGAATGCGTTGTAATATGTCCGAAGACCTTTGAATCCTTGTATATTTGTTATGCATGGTTTATCATGTTTTTCATGTTTTGCATGCCTTTATAACTCCTATGTGACCATTTAAACTGAAAGATGCGAGTCGTCGGCTTCAACCCCCATGTAGATACTACGTGGGGTGTCTGTAGTTACCCACTATAACCCTTAGCCGAGCTATTGGTACCCGAAGTCGGTAGTGTGCGGCAAAGAAGGCAATCTTACCATAGTGTTTTATTGCTTTCACTTAGCCGTAGGGGCACGAAACGGACTGCGGGAGGCTGGTGACTACCCCCCGGTGACTTGTGATGTTCGGATGAACCGTGGCTAAAGTCGATATCACATCGTTTGTATGAATACCAAACCCATCGTATGACACGGAATAACCTCTGACGAGGTCGTGAGTATAACACTTAGGCTCAGATTGATAGACCGGTTCTCGCATACCATGACAGTCAGTTTTCGGCTTTCTCCTCTGAGGTGTTTGACCAGGCTAGCCAGAAACACAATCGCAGAGGTTCTCCCTTTGCCCTTTTAGCCGAACAAGCAGAACGTAAAGGGGCAAGCACAGGAGCCGGGCAACCCAACTATCGACCCAAGAAATAGTTTGGAACCAATATATATAAAGCGAATTCCAAGACGCCGAACGCGTAAATTGTGCATAAGGCGACTTTTTTAAACTCGAGTCCCCGGTCTATTAGCCGGTTGCGTCGTGATATGCCGAACAGTTTCGCGAGAAGAGGGAAAAAAGAAAATATGTGCCAGAAAAGGACAATGAGATAACCATGTATGATGATTTTTTATTGTTTTCAATGACTCTTATTACTCGAACTGCTGAAGCAACTGTTTACAGGTATTTGAAAAAAGAAATTTTACAGGAGTGGTAGTACCAGTGGTCTTTGATTGGGGACCTTATGTTCTCGATGTACCCTGTCGCTTGTCTACTCTTGCGCCTCCTAGGGAGTGGTGCACCTCAGTGGGTGGTACTGTTTGGCGGACGGATCTTGCAAACAAGGTCTTGAGAAGTCGCCGAAGTGTGGTTGAGCTTTACGCCTTTAGCAGCCCCTTGATGGTACCTACAGTGTGTTCGGAGACATTTGATGGTAGTAGTTCGGTCCATCCGAACACTTACCCTTTTTTCCCCACCGTCGCCGACGGAATTTTGAGCGTGAAGTTGTGCCTCGTTGGCACGTACTTCGCAGGTCCTAGGGCTGCGTGATGGGGGGCGAGTCCCTATTTATGGGGAGAAGAAGGTTCTGAGAGTTAGGGCTAAAGCCGAGCTCACTTCCCAACTTTTCGTGACATGACGATAGGTGTTGGCATTTGCCGATCATCATTGTAATGGAATTCGGCCGTCAGGGCCAACGCATATTCCTCAGTTCGGAGGGATTGCTCTGTGTTGCCGTTGACAGTGATGACCCCTTTGGGACCGGGCATCTTGAGCTTGAGGTATGCGTAGTGTGGGATAGCGTTAAAGTGAGCGAATGATGTATGACCGAGCAGAGCGTGATAGCCACAGCGGAAAGGCACAATGTCGAAGATCAAGTCTTTGCTTTGAGAGTTATTGGGCGAGCCGAACACTACTTCCAGGCTTACGGAGCCCGTGCACCAGGTTTCAACGCCTGGGATCACTCATTTAAAGGAAGTGTTGCTGGCTTTGATCCTTGACGGATCTATTCCCATCTTTTTCACGTATCTGAGTAAATCAGATTTAGGCTACTTCCTCCATTCATAAGGACTTTAGTGAGGTGATACCCGTCTATAATGGGGTCTAGGACGAGGGAGGACGAACTTCCATGACGTATACTAGTTGGATTATCACGTCGATCAAAGGTGATCGGGTATGCCGACCACGGGTTATACTTCGGGGCTACATGCTCTACGGCGTAGACCTCCCGAAGGGCGCGCTTCCTCACCTTCTTGGGTATATGGGTTGCGTATATCATATTTACTGTCTTCACCTTTGGGGGGAACTTCTTTTGTCCGCCACCAATCGGACCCCAAGGCTCATCCTTGTCCTCGTTGTGTGGGCTCTTGCCTTGGTCCTCGGATGTGAGTTTGCCGGCCTGTTTGAATACCCAACAGTTATGGTTGGTGTGGTTGGTGGGCTTCTCTTGAGTGCCGTGGAGTTGGCAGGGCCTTACCATGATCTTATCTAGCGGGGTTGGTCAATTGCGATTGCCTTTAGGAGACTTCTTCCGCTGCCCGGGTCGGGAATTGCAGAAGCCGGCGTTAACAGCCGTGTCATTGGCATCACTATTGTTGTGCCGGCGCTTATTCTTATTGAGCTTTGGTTTCCCGTGTCCATCCCGAACTTTGGAGGTTCCGGAGTCTTCGGGGTTGTGGCTCCATCTTGCGAGCCAGTTATCCTCGCCCGCGCAAAAAGCGAGTCATGAGGGATGTAAGGGTGGACATTGTCTGGGGTTTATCCTGGCCGAGATGGCAGGCTAACCATTCATCCCACCTATTGTGCCGAAAGGAGGCTATTGCCTCGGCGTTCAGACAGTCGACAATCTGTTTTTTCTTGGTCAAGAACCGATACCAAAATTGTCGCGCGGACTCTCCTGGCTTCTGGACGACGTTGCTCAAATCGGAGGACTCCGGCAGCCAAACATAGGCGCCCTGGAAGTTAGATCGGAATGCATCCTCTAGGTCTTCCCAGCATCCTATGGAGTTTTCGGGGAGGCTGTTCAACCAGTGTTGAGCCGGCCCGTTATGTTTTAGAGGTAGATATTTGATGGCGTGGAGGTCATCTCCTCGTGCCATGTGGATGTGGTGGAGGAAATCCTCAATCCATATGGTTGAGTTAGTTGTCCCACCGTACTACTCTATGTTTACGGGTTTAAACCCCTACGAGAACCAATGCTGCATCACCTCATCTGTGAAGCATAGTCGATGGGCGGCGTCTTTGACCCGACCTACGTTGCGCCGATGATCATGTGTCTATTCTAGCCCGGTTTCGTTCCCGACCTCTATTGTTGCGGTTGAGCCAGGACCGATACGTGTCCCTTTGATTGGGTGAGTACCCTCTGGATCTGTAGATGGATCTTGTGCGACCTGTCCTATGGTCCAGGTCATGTCGTAGGTCGAACCTATCATCGGGCTCTATTGGCTCTTTGCCCGTCTCCGGGGTATCGTCGACCTATAATCGGTGTAGTCAGCCGTCCTGTCGCTCCCTCGAGGGGGGCAGTCTGGCTTATCGTACGGGGTATGTTTGGGAGATGGCCTATCAGTGGTCTCGTCATTGAATTGCGGTAGCAGCCTTCTGCGTGGAGAGCTCTTAGGTTGGTCCGACATACCGGTACGGTATCCTTCCCTAGCTGCGAGGACTCTCGTCCATCGATCGTTGCGGTTATCTTATTTGGCTTTAAGCTGCCGTTCTTTTGTTTTTAGGCTGCGGGCTGTGGCTATAAGTTGTTGCCTGAACAGTTCCTGATCTTCATGGTTATCGGGAATGTCAAAGTCATCGGCTTCCGGGATGTCCTCCTCCTCGACAGGGGGAGGTAATAATTGTCCTCGGAATCGTTTAGGTTGCCAGGGTTGCACTGGTCTTCAGGTCTTTCCTGACACTCTAATGGGTGTTCGGGGATGTTGGGATCGCCGAGGTCTTCTGAGGTATCACCGTCCCCTGTGCCGATAATAGCTTTCCGTCCCTTTTGCCTTTTGACCATTTATGCAGTTTCCAGTGCCTTGACGTCGTTCCACCCGACTTGTCGCCATCGTTTTTGGGCGTGTTCTCGCCATTAGCGGCTGGAGTGTCCACCATGTAGACGTCGTATGTGGAGGTGGCAGCCCATCGCCCAGTGTTAGCAGGGGTGGGAGCGCAATCTTCCTCGTCCATGTATTCTGCCTCTTCGGAGGCATAGTCCAACATGTCGGTTAAATCTTCGACTGTGGATATCAAGTGGGACGAAAAATTCGTCCCATCCCGCCCCGAGACTGATCTGAGCATGGATCGGGGTTGGGTCATTGGTAATCTTCATCGATGAGATCCGATCTAAGGCCTCGATGAGTATCGAGAGCTCGATCGGTTCAACCTGCTCGGAGCTTTCGGAGTTGACCTCCATTCTGTCCGTGCCAGGGGAGTGTTCGGCAGGAACTAGTATCCAGTCGTCCTGCACTACGGTCGGGTCCGGATTGATAGTCAGGTCGTTGCTGGGGAAAATCCCATGGATGTGACCAAAAGAAGGATCCGAAGTTAAAGCCTCAGAGTCTTCGGGGGTGGCAGGCGAGACTGCGATCCCGGTTAGTGAAAGATCGCCCCGAGAGTCTACGGATAACTCTAGGTTCCCGAATCTTACCTCTTGATGAGGGGCGAAAATCCTGACCCGCCTTAGATGGCCGGTCGGGTCAGCGTGCAGCACAATGCTGCCAAAAGCGAAGATCTGCCCGGGGACAAAGGTATCCATGTTGCGGACCTCTTCGTTGATGATGACGTGAGCCATCAATTCCTTTGGTGATCACAGAGGAACTCTCAATGAAAGCACCAATGTCGGTGTCAAAACCGGCAAATCTCGGGTAGGGGGTCCCGAGCTGTGAGACTAGAATCGATGGTAACAGGGGACGAAGGAGATGATGTTTACCCAGGTTCGGGTCCTCCTATGGAGGTAATACCCTATGTCCTACTTGATTGTATTGATGATATGTAGGTTACAAAGTTGATCTACCTCGAGATCAAATAGCTAAACCCTAGATGAGTTGTCCTCCCTACAACCTAAAACCCTCTGGCTTATATAGATGCCAAGGGTACCTAGGGTTTACACATGGTCAGTTACACATCGAGGGGATAAACATGCCTATTCACTACTCCAAACATGGAGGACAAGCCACGATTCCTGAAGATTCCTTCCTAGAGACAAGGCCTTCGGTCGATAAAATGCTCGGCAAACGACCCATACAGTCCGGCCCATAAGAAATAGGTCGGCCTCCCGAGGACCCCTTAAACCAGGACTCCCTCAACCGTGGCGGACTCTCCCCTCCAGAGCGTGACATCCCCTCCAAGCGTCTCCATGCCCTGCTCTTCCCCTCTGGTCACCTCGGTGGCATCCATCTCTACATGTGGGGGGGCGGTGCTGTCTGCTTGGGCGAAGAGCATCTCACCTAGACACTTGGATCAGTGCTTCGGTGGGAAGGCCTTCACCGACAACCTCATGTCGGTGGAAGAGTGTGTGGAGGCTTTCGAAGGCATCCGGGATGAGTTGATCACGTCTCCTCGCAAGTTCATGTCCCCCGAGGTGCATGTGCGCATGGCGGTGGCGGGCGTGGCTGAGGCACCTCGGGCACAACCGCGCCGGCATCTCCGGTGTGGGCTTCGCGTGGAAAGATGAGGACTACGACATCTAGGGCCTCAGCGATGATGGACAAGGCTAAGGCGCTCAAGGCGTCCAAGGACATGCAAGGTATAACTTCTAAACCCATCACCAGTTCCATGTCCTCCTTTAAGGTTCCTGGCATCAGATGCCCATTTGTTGGGAGTGGCAAGAGAAAGCAATGTGATTCTTGGATCGGAGGACAAGTCCCCTCTTGAGGTGTTGGAGTGTTTTCGGGCATAGGAGGCTGCCCATGCCTCCATTGCCGAGGCCATTGCTCGGAGGGATCTTGCTCGCACCTTGGCGGCGGAGTCGCGCCCTCTCGATCTTGTGAACCATGCCAGGGAGACAACACGGTCGACGGGTCAGGGGGCATCTGGAAGGGGCCGCAGGAGAGGACGAGGCCGCGATAGGGGCCGTGGTAGAGGCCACGGTAGCACCTGTTCTCCCTCTATGCAGGTGACCTAGGACGAAGAAGGGGAGGGGGCTCGATCCCCCTCGGGTGCGCAATGAAGGGCCTGATTTGGAACTTGGGAGGTTTTGGTCATTGGGATCGGCGCCACCAGCTTATTCAATACATCCGAGACCAACACCTTGATTTCTTGGGGCTACAGGAAATGATTAGATCATCCTTTGCTCAATGGGAGCTTGATTCTCTGACCGGGGCAGTCCCATTCCACTGGGAATGGGTCTCGGCAAACGGCAGATCTAGTGGGCTACCTCTAGGGATGAACAAGGACACTTTTCAGGTGGTATCCTTTTCTAGGGGGGATTCTTTTTGGCTGTAGAGGTGGTCCAACGCAATATCAATCTGCGTTGGGAGTTAGTAGTGGTATATGGTCTGGCGAACCACTCTTGCTCTAGGGATTTCTTTTCGGATATACATTTAAAGATTTCGAACTCTTCTCTCCCTATCGTTACCAGAGGTCATTTCAACCTTATTAGATCAGCGGTGGATAAGAGTAACCAAGTGATAAATGACCAGGGCCTGGTTGACACATTTAATGAGTGGGTAGCGGACCTTGCCCCTATCGAGCTTCAGCGAGTAGGGGCGAGTTTTACCTGGACCAATAACCAAGATGAACCGATTCGGTGCATCTTAGACCGCATCTTTGTCTCCACCGAATGGGAGGGCCTGTTTCCCTCATGCTCGCTTGTGGCCGAAATGCGGCTGGGTTTGGATCGCTGTCCCCTCATCCTTCATTCCGGCGAGAGGCGCCGTCGTATCGTATGGCGCTTCTTCTTCGAACGGCAATGGCTTGCTCATCCTCGCTTCTTTGAGAGGGTGTGCCACATTTGGGGCCAGGTACGGGCGAATCTCCCATATCTTTACGGCCCCCTTTGCGACGTCCTCGACGAGTGGAAACATTGCATCAGATGAGCATGACATCACTTTTGTGGGTGGGGGGCAAACATGGGAAGCGATATGGCTCGCTGTAAGGATCGCCTCCTTGAGGAAATAAAAGACCTTGACACGCGGGCAAATAACATTGGGATCTCCAATGATGAGTGGGCGCGTAGATACTGACTGAGGATGAGATGATATTCATGTTGGCATGTGAGGAAATGTATTGGCAGCAACACGGCCAACAAAGGTGGGTCCTTAAAGGGGATGGGATCATGGAATTCTTCCATGCCGTCGCTAACGGCCGACGGCGGAGATGTACGATTTGGGTGTTGAAAGATGAGAATGCTACGTATACTTCTAAGGTGGAGCTGAGGGCTCATATCGACGGTTTTTGTTGAGAACTATTCGAATCCACCTCAGGTGGCGCGGCTTCTTTGGGCCCCAATATGTGGGGTCCCCAAGGGAGGGTTTCGGCGGTGGATAATCAGATTTTGACACGCCCCTTTACCTATGAAGAGGTGACGCAAGATCTAACCGAAATGAGGGTTAATACGGCTCTGGGCCCTCACGGCTTTCCGGTAGCCTTTTACAAGAAGTTCTGGAATTTGATTGGCCCTCAGTTCTTTCACTTGGTTCATGAGTTTACTCTGGACCGAATCGATGTTAAGCGCCTTAATTATGGTGTAGTGGTGCTCCTGCCTAATCCAAGGGGCTGACAACATTCAGCAGTTCAGGCAGATCACATTAATTAACGTGAGTTTTCGATTGTTGGCAAAGGGGGTTGCCTCCCACCTTTCCCCGGTGGTGAAGAAAGTGATATATCCAAACTAGACTGCCTTCATCCGTGGGAGAAGCATTCTTGATGGGATTGCGGTGCTCCACGAGGTCCTACATGAAATAAAGGCATCTAAAGAAGAGGTGTTCATTCTGAAAATCAACTTCAAGAAGACATATGATAGAGTGCGATGGGAATTCCTGGACGAAGTATTGAGGGCCAAGGGTTTTGATCCGGTCTAGATTAGCTGGATGCGTCAATTAGTGCAAGGGTGCCAGACATCAATTAATATTAACGGAGAGGTGGGCGCATTTTTTAGGAATAAACAAGGAGTGCGTCTAGGGGACCCGACGTCCTCTTTATTATTTAATATTCTAGCAGATGCGCTTACATCGATCCTGGATCATGCTAAGGCCGCGGGGCAGATCTCGGGCGTTGCGGCTGGCATTATTTCTGGGGTATCACATACCTGCAATACGCTGATGATACTCTGATCTTCATAAAAAACTCAGAGAGGGAGATTACGAACCTTAAAGTCCTCCTCATGTGCTTTGAGGAGATGTCGGGACTCAAAATTAACTTCGCCAAGAGCGAAGTGATCGTTACCGAAGGGGATCTCGAATCTAAACTTAGGGCAGCCCACATGATGAACTGCGAGCTGGGATCCATTCCAGTTAAATACCTGGGCATGCCAGTTTCCTCAAGGGCAGTGACCATGGGTGATCTCCAACTAGTAGTGGATAAGACAGAGGTGAGAGTAGAGCCGTGGCAAGGCAAACTTCTCGCTTCGGGTGGCCGCTTAGTGCTTATAAATGACTGGCTCATGAATATCCCAATGTTCATCATGGGCTTCTATCTTCTTCAAGACGGGATTCACGAGAAGCTCAATAGGGTGAGGTCTAGGTTCTTTTGGGCCAAGGAGAGTGGGAAGCAAAAGTACCATATGGTAAGTTGGGATCATATTTGCCAACCTAAAGAGGTTGGAGGACTAGGGGTGATTAATACAAAGGTCATGAACCGGTGCCTCGTGACCAAATGGGCGTGGAAAATTTTCATGGGCACCGGTGGGTTATGGTTAGAAATTTTCATGAGGAAATACCTCATCCAGGGAGGGGTGGACTTTAAGAGGAACGCGAAACTATCCCAATTTGCGAGGGATGTGCGGAAGGTGCAACAGCTTGTGAGACTCGGGACTAAGTTCTCCATCCATAATGGGAAAACCGCGAATTTTTGGCTGGACACGTGGTGCGGTGATGAGCGCCTCTGCTTTGCCTTCCCGGCTCTATTTGCGATTACTTCAGATCAAAACGCCAAGGTCGCGGATGTGTGGCGCCATGGGAGACGGGCTCCGCAGTTTTGTCGCTCTTTGGGAGTGGAGGAAGGCACTGAATGGGATAACCTTCATAACAAACTTAGCGCTCATCACCTTGATTCTGAGAGGGATGAGGTAATTTGGCGACTTGAGTCATCAGGCAGATTCTCAACGAGGTCATTGTACAAAGAGAATTTCGCATCTAGGACCCCCTGTGATCTGTCATGGCTGTAGAGGGCCAAAATGCCCGCAAAAGTAAAGATCTTTATATGCCAGGTGGCCCGGCTGAGGATCCCAAGTGGGGATCAGGTTCTCAAACGGCATGGCCCTGGGGACGGCAAGTGCGTTTGGTGCGGGGACCCTAAAGATTGTGATCATATCATTTTCCGCTGCCCTATGGCCAGATTCGTATGGAGTGCTATTCGAGAGGTGACCGGATCGTCTTGGAACCCGAGTGTTTTTTTTGCATTTTATAGATTGGCATCTGTCACAACTGGGAGGGACCAGCGCTTGGCATGGATGGGCGCGGCGCGTTGGCGTGAGCATTACGGACCACCAGAAACAAAGCCTTGATAGAGGGAAGTTTTATTAGACACCCGGCTGATTTATTGTACAAAATGGTATCTTTTCTGCATCTGTGGAAGCTTCCGGGTCAGTCCGGCGATCGAGGAAGCGTGGAGGGACTAGTCTCAAGACTTCGGGCAAAATCTGTTGAGCTTCGAAGGGCTCCCTGAGGTGTCTTGGTGGTTGCCGGCGCATTCTTTCGGCTTATCAGCGCTGCGTCGCTATGTATCCGCCTTCGGGCATGTACCCTAGTTAGTTTGGATCTTTGAACTTTTCTGTTTGCGTACTTGTAAGGGCCTCAATCTAAGGCCGGGCGAGAGCCTCTTTTCTATTGAGGGGGCCCTTAGGCTTCGGGGGGCAGGGCGGCCGCCCCTCCTGCACCCCCCCCCCCCTCAGGACAGGGGCTGATCAACCTGTACTTCGTACTTGATTCCAAATCAATACAATCAAAAACAAGACATAAGGTATTCTCTTCGAGAGAGCGTGAACCTAAATAAAACCTCGTGTCTTTGTTACCATTACATCTAAGCTACTAGCTCGGGATCCCCTACCCGAGATTCATCGCAATCGACTTCGCCAGAAATCCTCCAAACTCAACTATCGCAACCCACAATTGGTATTGTTTTCCGAACCAGTCTGCTGTACCTAGACCCTCGGACCCATCACAACGGAGTGAAGGCATAGACGAACCAGGCAAAGCACCGAGAGCTTCATCTAGGTTAAGAACCTAGTAAGTAGGAGCAAAGATGTGCAACTAAGGCCCACCCATGGCCCAATGTGCCCCTCGGAAGCTCTAACTAATGTGTCCCGAATAAAAACTTCACATAACACTGCAGCACATCAGACCATCCAAAGTGTTACACGTATGCAACGAGAACATGCATGAGTGCGCTAAAACGCTAGACTGCCTGAGAACTGCGAGGAAGGGTTTGCCACCAAAACTAAGATCATCTAGCTGTATCATGCCTTACCTCATGACGTGATATCTGGATGCCATCCTGGTGGGAGGTTGTTGACCATGGTCAAACGTGTAATTTACATGCGAGTTTGTTAGGCGCGAATGAGGGGGTCAAATGCCGAAATAAGTTTTTTGAGGTCTCACTGAGCAAAATAAGTTTCTCCAGGGAACATTTAGCAAAAATAACACCATGAATTGATTGAGATGCGCAGTACGGTAAGTACACATGGGGCTCGTTGGGATATACTTCCTTCGATCTTTTTTGTCTGCATATATAGAAGTAACTTTTATCTGAAGTCAAAGTATTTCTAGTTTGATCAAAGTTATGGAAAAACGTAACAACTTCACAGTACCAAATAAATATCATTAGATATATTATGGAATGTTGTTTCAAATTATATATATTTGGTATTGTAGTTTTTGCTATTTTTTACTCATAAACTTGGTCGTGCTTTATAAAGTTTGACTTGACAATCTTTTCTATATAGTTTGGATTATTCCAACACTTTCAACATACTACTCCTACATTGCGGTATCATTGCCTAGCTGCTCACCGGCTGCTGCCATTTTCTATTGGTTGCATCCTGAAGTACTAACTTACATCAATTGTTTTTTATTCAGTGTTCGACAGCCAAAGTTTTCTTTTCTTTCAAGAAATGTGCTCTTCCTCGACCTTTCATCTTCCTCGTGTCTAGCAAGCCAGAGTTGGAGTCGGTGACAGCTAGCGTGGGGGCACCTCCTTCAAGCCGTGTGAGAGACGAGTTAAGAATTAGGGGCTGTTTGCAACGTGTGTAAAATTGTGTGGCCACTAGTATTTAGCCTAAACTTGAACTAAATACTATGGACACAAAAACTGCACCCTTTCCAGACATGGTATTTGGTAAGGGTTTTACCGGCCTTGAAGGTTTAGATGAAGCACCTTATTCGGCGGTAATGGTGCCATGGGATCTGCGGAAGAACAAGATCGGTTGGTGTGTAAGATGTGTGGGTGCTGGTGGAGCGAGCGAGAGAAAGAGGGATTGGGGAGGGGTCATCTAGGCTGGCCAATATTAATCCTGTGGTGCACATAAACCTGAGTGTTATCCATCTAGAATTTGAGGACAAACAGTGCATACGGGATCGTGGCTGTTGGATTGTGATCTAACTGTCCAAAAATTCGACTACCTTAATTTATTTATTTCAGGCACCGCACTACACGACTTGAAAGAGGAAAATCTCATTCCACGCGTGTTTCGTTTGGAGGTAACTAAGATAATTTGCTCCCGTGGGGGTTGAAGCTTCGAACAACGCACCACAGTCCACCGTAAGTCACTCAGTCACATGCACAATTTGAAAACCCTAGCCACCGTAGGGATCACGAGCCTCCAAGCCCTAGCTCTCTCTATAAAACCACACTACTCACAAACCCTAGAAGCGCGCATCACTCCACTCCTCCTATCCACCACCACTACCACCAGCTAGCTGCCATGGCGGCGAGCACGAAGAAGCTCTGTCTGCTCCTGTTCACCCTCCTCCTGCTCCTCACCGCCGCTGTCGCGGCGCCAACCATCGACTGCGACTGCGACAACCCCAAGGCTCACAAGCCCTCCCACCCGCCCAAGACCAAGCCCCCCACCAAGGGCCCCAAGCCGGGTCCCAAGGGCCCTAAGTACCCGTCGCCGGCGCCCAAGGGCCACCTTCCGCACCCGCCGTTCGTTGGCCCGCCGAAGGGCCACGTACCCCGTCCCCGCCCGCCGGTCGTCGGCCCGCCGAAGGCCCACGTCCCCCGCCCGCCGATCTACGGCCCACCCAAGGGCCCCATCACGCGCCCGCCAGTCACCAACCCACCCGTCGTCGTCGGGCCGCCGGTGACCTACCCCACGCCGCCAGTCACCGCCCCGCCGGTCACCTACCCCGCGCCGCCAGTGACCACCCCTCCGGTCACCTACCCCGCGCCACCGGTGACCGCCCCTCCGGTCACCTACCCCGCGCCACCGGTGACCAATCCCCCGGTCACGTACCCGTCGCCTCCGGTGAACACGCCGTGCCCTCCGCCACCGCCAGCGACGCCCGCGGCCCAGACGTGCCCTGTGGACTCGCTGAAGATCGGGGCGTGCGTGGACCTGCTGGGCGGGCTGGTGCACGTGGGCCTCGGCGACCCGGTGGTGAACAAGTGCTGCCCGCTGCTGCAGGGGCTGGTGGAGCTGGAGGCGGCGGTGTGCCTGTGCACCACCATCCGGCTGAAGCTCCTTAACATCAACCTCGTCCTGCCGCTCGCCCTCCAGCTCCTCCTCACCTGCGGCAAGACCCCTCCCCCCGGCTACACCTGCTCCATCTAACCAGCCTAAGCTCGGTGAGACAGTGAGCCAGGGCAAGTGGAGATGGATGGATGCATCGACATGAGAGGATGTCGAACGTCATAACCCAGTAGCTAGTAGCGAGCAAGAAGAAGAGATCGGTCACCTAAGAATGGATCGATGAGTGTTTGTTTAACTTCATTCCCTGTGGTTTCCTTTTTGTGTTTCCTTTTTGTGTTTCCCAGAGGTCTGTGTGGGTTGTGGTTTGATCGATGCAAGACGTGATAATCGGTGTGCGTACTGATTAATTAATTGTGTGGTCACAGCTGATGACCAATTGGTTAATCTAGCAAACTGCAGTAAGATTCCATGCCATGAATAATTCAGAGAGCTGTTCCAGAGACGAGAGTGGCTAGTCGTGATTGGATTGGGCATGTACGTACGTTGAGGCATGCATGATTGCCAGTTTGCAACGGTGCATGCACGGATTTCTTTTCAACGTCGGTGGTAATTTACAGTGGTGGCAAGAGGATCATGTGTGAGATCCGGTCACGTACGTACGGACGGACGGCTGCGACATGCTCTGCGGCCGGCCGCCGGCGGAGAGCAATGATAGGCGCAAAAGTGCGTGTTGAGCATGTGTCCCTTTGGCGCCATGCCACCCGTGAAGAAACGAGTAGTACCAGCATCCGATCCATGTGCATGAACCAGCAGACCAGCTAGCGCCCGCTGCGTTATCTTACTCTGCGTGCGTTTTGTCCGATGTGGCATGTGAATGGCTAGGTATCGAGTGGATGCAGACTGGACTTGCTGCACGTCGTCTTCTGCATGGATGCGGCAGCTAGCTGGCTTGAGAGTACTACGTTTAATTCGAGTTTAACGTGCATGCACGATGCACGCAAAGACTTTGTGGGGGGTTCTTTTCTTTCGGCACGAAGGTGCATCTCAATGGTCACTGACAAGTTTCTATACGGAAAGTCAGTGACGTGTCCATGTAAGTGAAACGGTGAACCGGGCTTTGCTCAAGGCACGGCTACTGCTACCTCGGTCCTGATTTATTGGTCCTTTTTATATTTTGTGTTAAAATTTGATCTTATATTTTATGCATGTAATTGAACATGGTTTGGAACCTGTGAAAAAGGGCATCCTTTGGAGGGTGGAAAATGGCACCTGGATTAGAACCTGGAGAGACCCTTGGATCCCTCGAGGGCCATCTTTCCGTCCAGTTACACCTAAGGGTATTTGTCGCTATAACTGAGTTTCAGATTTTATGAAGGACCATGGTGCCTGGAATGTTGAGCGCCTTAATGAGTATTTTTGGGATATGGATGTACGTAAGATTCTAAAGATTCGTACATCACCTAGTTTGCGCCATGATTTTTTTGCTTGGCAGCCTGAAAAGTATAAGTGAGGAACGAGAGTTTTATAATTTTTATATAATATAACACCATCATGTTCTATAAAGATATAAGAGAAGCACTAGAGCAACATTGCTTAGCTCAAAAGATATAAATGAAGCATATAGAGTATTTTAACAAATTCATGATTCAGTGTGTCTCTCTCAAAAGATGTGTGCAGCAAGAATGATTGTGGCAAACTAACAAGCAAAGACTCATATCATACAAGACGCTCCAAGCAAAATACATATCATGTGGTGAATAAAAATATAGCCTCAAGTAAATTTATCGATAACTTGAAGACGAAAGAGGGGATGCCTTCCGGGGCATCCCCAAGATTAGGCTTTTTGGTATCCTTGAATATGACTTAGGGTGTCTTGGGCATCCCCAAGCTTAGGCTTTTGCCACTCTTTATTCCATAGTCCATCAAATCTTCACCCAAAACTTGAAAACTTCACAACACAAAACTCAACAGAAAACTCATGAGATCCGTTAGTATAAGAAAAATAAATCACCACTTTAGGTACTGTCGTGAACTCATTATTTATTTATATTTATGTAATACCTACTGTATTCTAACTTTTCCATGACTCGTACCCCCGATACGACCCATAGATACATCAAAATAAGCAAACAATACAAAGAAAACAGAATCTGTCAAAAACAAAACAGTCCGTAGCAATCTGTAAACTACGAATACTTCTAGAACTGTAAAAATTCTGTAAAATTAGGACAACCAGGGAAATTTTTATATAAATCCTGTGTAAAAATTTCAGATCAATTTGACGCTCTGAAAAATTCAGAAAAATCCTGGACTGAGCGTAAAAGTTTCTGTTTTCCAGCAAGATCAAATCAACAACTATCATAGATCACCCAAAGGTTTTACTTGGCTCAAACACTAATTTAAACACAAAAACACAATTACTACAGAAGTAATAATGTGCCAAACACACCAAAACATAAGCAAAAAGCAGAAAGCAAAATAAAATTGGGTTGCCTCCCAACAAGCACTATTGCTTAACGCCCCTAGCTAGGCAAAACGTAATAGATCTAGGTATTGTCATCTTTGGTAAACAACCCAAACTTGATCAATCCATCAAAATATTTCCTAACTAGATCCATCCTTTCCTTTATTTATTTTCTAGTAGAAGAACTTAAATCCTGAAAGGGGTTGTGGTTAGTGATTTTCACATTCATAAACCCGTAGTCTAGATCATCACCATAAATATCATCATATAACACATGTATATTATTTCTAAGAGGTTCTTTGATCATATTTCCAAGCAAATCATCCTCATACCCTTCCAAAATTCCCCTAGTAATCCAGTCAAATTCCTCATAGGTTTCATGATATAGGGTGTGCGTTATTTCCGCGTAGGGAGCTCTCTTCCTATGATTTTCACTATAAGATTGATAGTCTCTAGATTCTAGGCTACTCAAGGTTTCTTTATCATGGGTGATTTCTTCAATAGGAGGGTGTTCAACATCTTTATTGTAGAAGGTAAAAATCACCCTAGCTTCTCGTATGATGAAATCAAATTCTCGCGTAAGGATAATAGTAGCAATCTTTTTAGCTTTAGGATGATTAATATTGGGAAATTCATAAAACAATTTCTGCAAACTGGGATGAATGTGCACAAATTTCCTTTCCAATTTTTCAATGAGCATGACAATAGCATCCGCATAACTATTCGTGCCAAGAAGAATATATCTCTTACTCATAGGTATCGTTCCCGTACAATCAAACAATTCTTGAATAACACTCTTACCAATAATGTTTCCATATCCAACTTGAAATATTTTAGTTTTAAGAAGAGATTCAGTATCATGATCTAGAGAGCAATATTCAAATTTTTCCTCAAGATTAGTACTAGTGTTACCCCCCCAGATTTTCAGCGATAACCTCCCTTGTTTCAGACATGATGGCAAAGCGAGCAATGAAGCACACAAGCAAGAAGCAAACGAAGAGATGAACTAAAAAGGGCGAAAGGCAAATCCTTTTTAAAATCGTTTTAGAAGTGGGGGAGAGGAAAACGAGAGGCAAATGGCAAATAATGTAATTGCAAGAGATGAGTTTGTGATGGGTACCTGGTATCCTTGACTTGCTATGTATCTCCCCGGCAACGGCGCCAGAAATCCTTCTTGTACTTCTCGAGCATGTGTTGGTTTCCCTTGAAGAGGTACGGTTTGATGCAGCAAAGTAGATAATTATTTCCCTCAGTTTTTTAGAACGAAGGTATTAATCCAGTAGGAGATACAAGCGAGCCACCAATAGATATACCTGCACAAAGAATAAACTCTTGCACCCACCGCTATAAAGGGGTTGTCAATCCCTTCACGGTTACTTGCAAGGATGAGATCTAATAGAGATAGATATAATAGGGTGCTTGAACGGAAAGTAAAACTAAAAATGAAAATAGGGCAGCAAGTATTTTTGGTTTTAGATCGAAAAGTATAATATGGAAAATAGACCCAGGGGACATAGCTTTCACTAGATGGCTTCTCTCATGATGGCAAGTATTACCGTGGGTGAACAAATTACTGTCAAGCAATTGATAGAAAAACGAATAATTATGAAGATATCCAAGGCAATGCTTATGCATATAGGCATCACGTCCGTGACAAGTAGACCGAAATGATTCTGCATCTACTACTATTACTCCATACATCGACCAACTCCTGCCTGCATCTAGAGTATTAAGTTCATGAAGAACAGAGTAACGCATTAGGTAAGATGACATGATGTAGCGGGATAAACTCAAGAAATATGATGAAAACCCCATCTTTTTACCCTTGATGGCAACAATATAATACGTGCCTCGCTACCCCAACTTTGTCACTGGGTGAGGACACCGCAAGATTGAACCCAAAACTAAGCACTTCTCCTATTGCAAGAATTACCAATCTAGTTGGCCAAACCAAACCAATAACTCGAAGAGACTTGCAAAGATATGAAATCATGCATATAAGAATTCAGGAAAGACTCAAATAATATTCATGGATAATCTAAACATAAACCCACAATTCATCAGATCTTGACAAACACACCGCAAAAGAGTATTACATCGGATAGATCTCCATGAAGATCATGAAGAACATGGTATTGAGAAGCAAAGAGAGAGAAGAAGCCATCTAGCTACTAGCTATGGACCCATAGGTCTGTGGTGAACTACTCACGCATCATCGAATGGGCAATGGAGTTGATGTAGATGCCCTCCGTGATCGAATCCCCCTTCGGCAGATTACCGGAAAAGATCCAAGATTGGATCTCTCGGGAACGGAGGCTTCTGGCAGCGGAAAAGTGTTTTCGTGGCTCGTTTTGATAATGATGGAATATTTGGAAATTTATAGGCTAAAGATTAGTGTTAGGGGAGTTGCCAGGGGCCCACAAGCCTGCCCAGCACGGGATACCCCCCTGGCCGCGACAAGCGGGCTCGTGGCCCCATGGCAGCTGCTCTGCCTTTGTTCTCAAGTCTCGTGGCTTCCTTTTATTCCAGAAAAAATCATTTCGAAGGTTTTATTCCGTTTGGACTCCGTTTAATATTCCTTATCTGCGAAACTCAAAAACATGGAAAAACAGAAACTGGCACTAGGATCTAGATTAATAGGTTAGTACAAAAAATAATATAAAATAGCATATTGATGCATATAAAACATACAAAACAGATAATATAATAGCATGGAACAATAAAAATTTATAGATACGTTGGAGACGTATCAGTTCCTCGAGAGCTACTGGAAATCTATTATACATGCGAATAAATATATTGTCGAACAAATGATGAAAGGGAAGATGCCGGTAGTGGAGGAATAGACAATTTTGAAGGTAAATAACACGACGGCGGCTATACCATGGTCTCCGCCACCGGCGGAACATGTTGCTCTCTTTGTCAATGGATCCTTCTCTTTGGAGGACGGTTCGGCGGCGTCTGGAATGGTTCTTAGGAGACATGATGGCTCAGTGATTTTTGTAACTTATCGTTTTGTTTTTAACTGTAACGATGCACTAGAAGTTGAAATTCATGCTTTAATGCACGGTATGTCTCTTGCCATCTTACACACAACCCTCCCGGTGATTGTTCAGTTGGATTCCTCGGAGGCATTGTTAACTTTAACTAGCGGTGAGTTGGATCGTTCGGCATATGGTCATTTGGCTGCGGAGATTAAATCATTGATGATTGGCAGGGAGTTTATTCCACAAAAGATTCGTTGGGAACAAAATAGAGTGGCAGATCGATTGGCTTCGTATAGTCGCATGGAGTGTACTATCGCGGTGTGACTTAATCATAGTCCCCCTTGTATGAGGAACTTGTGCCTCTCGATTGTAACTCTATTATTCATGAATAGAACTCTCTTTTACCTCGCAAAAAATTTATATCGTTGAATTTAGCACAAAATACAAATGGGATGGATAAACCAGGACATAGATAATACCTAGCAGGGTAAGCGCCGAAGTCAGTGTTGGAGAGTCGGTGCTGAGTGTGGGGAAACCAAAAATGTTGTCGTAGCCTATTAAGGGTGTGTTTTGTTTAAGGGGTAAGTTTTGGTAGTTGTGGGTATACCAGCGATCTGGTTAAGGATAGTCATTTTTACGTTTGGTTCAGAGGATGAGAAGTAGTTAGGGATAGCCAATTTTATGTTTGGTTGAAAGGATGAGTGACGGATATGTCGATGAGATAACTCTTTGAAGAAGTGGAGAAATTACCCACTATACATGCCATTTGAACAACATATACATTTGACAAGTTCAAACCAATCTTTCTCTATATATCACAGCACAAGTACAGTATTGAAAATTGCACAAGTTCAAATGCAACCAACAATGAATTGTGAAAGTTTCAATAGCTCAGAAATGAACTCTAAATTCATAAGTTCCGGTTACAACCAGCCATTAATTAAGTAATAAACACAACCCCTAAGTCAGTGTTGCCCCTAGTTCACCACTAGCACATGTCATTGTTTTCCGTGCTATACTAGCTCGTGAAGCTAAACGCATGTTTCACAGTATTCACTCGTGGGATCAACTCTTTTCTCTCTTGCATGTTATTGTGGGCAACTGTCTCATTTTGGTATCTACGTTGGTTTGGGTTTGTACTTACATTTTTCATGAGTTTGTTTTTTGGAAAATATGAGCAAATTACTACAAGATTTAATCCGAATAAGCAACAAATAGATCATGACATCAAAATTACAGATTAAACTAATCATGTAGACTAGCATAGTTAATGAATAGAACGAATCTACGGCACAAACTAGACATAGGAATTCTAGTATGATCTCAAATAGTAAGGACAAGATTGCATACGGTGCAGCGGGAGTAGAACTGCCAGTGTTGACGTTGTCGTCCATGTCGTTGAGGAAGAGGATGCCGAGGTCGGGGAAGAAGCCGTCGTCCGGGAAACCGTCGCTGCCAGCAGTCGCGCGTGTGCGCTCCCCAAAAACCTGATCGCCCCTCTTCCGTACAGGATCACAAGAGGCGGGGTTCCGGAGGCCTCCTGTCCCTTCTCGCGGTGCACACCGGAAGGAGGGATGAGAAGACTTGGATGCCGGCGCAATGATGTGGAACGGTGCGAAACCATAGGTTGTGACAACGACTAGGGTTGGCAGGGACCTTGCGTATATATATGCGCGGTGGTGGAGAGACGTGGGATAGACCCATGTTTGAGTCGGTTACAGCCCATGATCTGACATCTCAGATCGTGGCGCGTATGTTAAGGACTCTCCACTCCTGACCAGCAAAAAAAGCGCGTAGTTATGAGCTCGGCTCGGCTCAATCCCGCAACCCGCGATGCGGCGCGGCGCGTCGTGACGAGGCATGGCATGGCAACGTGAGCGAGGAGGAGGAGTGCGCGAGGGCCTCTTCTCTTCTCACTCTCTTACATGTGCTAGAAGAGCTCACCTTGTAAAGAGGTGTTGCTCCCTCTCCACTAGCGGTATGATACTAAACTTTATTCCCAACCACACCACTCAAACAGGCTACACATATGGGCCATGAGAATTTCAGATTTTGGATGGGCTTTGGAACAAAGGCCTCATAGCAAAATCCAGCAATCCCCCACAAAGTCTCATTGGCACATCTCATCATTTCTTAGTTCCAAAACATTGTTTATATACTGGTTCTTGATGGAGACTATTAAGTTGAACTTCCATTTAGAAATTTATGCTACACTAGATCACAACTTGAATAGTGGACTATGCCTTGAACTACAAGTTTTCCTCGAGTCTAGTTTCCTATAGTGGGATAACAAATATAGGGATAGTCTCCTTCTAGCTGTCCAACAGCTAGTCTCCCACTTCTATTTCACGGGATCTCCGATCACATAGAGTGGGTTACCACTATGGACAACTTATACGGTGGGTCTCAAACCCATCTCCATCGATGCATTTTCTATCACATTACGTGATAAACCCTTTGTGAATGGATCTGCCAAGTTTTTGGACGTTTGGATATAATCCAACGCAATAACTCCGGAGTTCTTCATTTTTCTGATAGATTTCAATCTCCTCTTCACATGCCTTGAGGACTTCATATTATCCTTAGAACTGTTTATCTTTATGATCACAGTTTGATCATCACAGTTCATTAGGATGGCGGGTATTGGTTTTTAAACCATAGGCAAGTTCATCAAGAGCTGACGAAGCCAATCTGCTTCAACAATGGCTATGTCTAATGCTGTGAGTTCTGCTTCCATAGTTGACCTCGTTAAGATGGTCTGCTTGCAAGACTTCCAGGAAACAGCACCACCACCAAGTGTAAAAACATACCACTTGTGGCTTTAATCTCATCAGCATCAGATATCCAGTTTGAGTCACTATAACCCTTCAGTACCCTCGGGTACCCGGTGTAGTGAATCCTATAGCTCGCAATGCCTTTTAAAATAGCGCATAACTCTCTCAAGCGCATGCCAATAATCATCTCCCGGGTTCGATACAAACCGGCTTAGTTTGCTCATAGCAAACGAGATGTCAGGCCTCGTGGCACTCACCAGGTACATAAGTGAGCCTATTATCTGAGAATACCTCAGTTGATCTCTTGCAATTCGTAGATTCTTTCGAAGCAACACACTAGCATCATATGCAGTGGGAGAAGGCTTGCAGTCGCTATATCCAAAACGACTCACGGCCTTTTCCACATAGTGAGATTGGAGCAGTGTAATCCGACCATTCTCATCTCTCAGCAGCTTGATGTTCAGTATAACATCAGCTACTCCAAGATCTTTCATCTCAAAACAGCGAGATAAGAAATCCTTAACCTCCTTGATTAGATCAAGGTTGGTTCCAAAGATCAGTATGTCATCGACATACAGACAAAGAATAACTCCTTCGCCCCCACCATGGCGATAGTATACACACTTGTCAGCTTCGTTTACGACAAAGCCTGTAGCAGTTAATGTGCTTAAGGCCATATAAAGACTTCAATAACTAACACACTTTCCCTTCCTGACCAAGTACTATAAAATCACCAGACTGATGCATGTAAATTTCCTCATCTAACTCTCCATTGAGGAAAGCCATCTTAACATCCATTTGATGAACGAGAAGACCATGTGAGGCAGCCAGTGATAGTAGCACCCGAATAGTGGTCAGTCTAGCCAGAGGTGAGTAAGTATCAAAGAAGTCTTCACCTTCTTTCTGGGTATAACCCTTGGCCACAAGCCGTGCCTTGTACTTTTCAATTATACCATCAGGTCTAAGCTTTTTCTTGAACACCCATTTACATCCCACATGTTTACACCCATAAGGACGATCGGTGACTTCCTAGGTTCCATTAGCTAAGATGGAATCCATCTCGCTACGAACAGCTTCCTTCTAGTAGTCAGCATCAGAAGATGTATAGGCTTTTGAAAGGGTCCTAGGTGTGTCATCTACGAGGTACACAATGAAATCATCACCAAAAGACTTTGAAGTCCTTCGTATCTTACTCCTTATAGAAGTTTCATTCTCATCCTCCTCAGGATTCTGAACGTGTTCCATCGCAATGGTGGGTTCAAGAATTATAGAAGATTCCTAAGTAGATAGAGTAGGTATCTCCTGATTTGATGAGTTAGACATATCCTTCATAGGAGATATGCCCTCAAAGAAAGTCGCATCATTCGACTCCATAATCATACCAACATGCATGTCAGGTACCTCAGATTTTATTATGAAAAATCTATAGCCAATGCTATGAAAAGCATAGCCCAGAAGAACACAATCCACGGTTTTTGGTCCAAGCTTGCGCTTTTTCGGAATTGGTATATCGACTTTCGCCAGACAACCCCAAGTATGTAGATAAGAGAGTTTTAGCCTTTTCCTTTCCATTCCTCAAACAGAGTAATGGTTTTATGCTTTGTGGGAACTCGGTTTAGGACATGACATGTAGTCATTAGCGCCCCCCACCATGCCTTGGAGAGAACCGATGTGTCTAACATGGCGTTAACCAAATCAGTTAGAGTTCGGTTCTTTCTTTTGGCCACCCCATTTGACTGACGCGAGTAGGGAGGCGTCCTCTCATGGATTATATCATGTTCTGCACAAAACGAATCCAATTCATTGGAAGAAATACTCTCCACCACAATCAGACCTAAGCCGTTTAATTTTCTGATCAAGTTGGTTCTCTGCTTCAGCTTTATAGTTTTTGACAAAGTTTAAAGCCTCATCTTTTGATTTCAGAAGATACTCATAACAATATCTAGTGGAGTCATCAATCAACGTCATGAAGTATTTCTTTCCACCTTTTGTCAACACGCCATTCATCTCACAGAGATCAAAATGGATAAGCTCTAGTGGCGCCAAGTTTCTTGCCTCTGCAGTCTTATGGGACTTGCGAGGTTGCTTAGCTTGCACACACAGTTGGCACTTGGAGCCTTTGACATTAGTGAATTTCGGAATTAAACTCATATTCGCTAGCCGCGTCATGCAATCAAAGTTAATATGACAAAGTCGCGAATGCCAGATATTAGACTCAATATAGTGGAAACCATTATTAATAACTTTAGTGCAAATATCTGACAAACATAGGCGGAACAAGCCTCCGCTCTCATAGCCTTTTCCAACAAATTCTCCATACTTAGAAATAACAACTTTATTGGACTCGAAAACCAACTTAAAACCATCTCGACACAAACGAGAACTGCTGACAAGATTTTTATTGCTGGAGGGTACATGATGAACATTCTTCAGACGCACGATCTTTCCCGAAGTAAACTTCAGATCGACCGTACCGACCCCTCGAACGGTGGCATGTGACCCGTTCCCCATCAGCACGGGAGAAGTCCCTGTGACCTGATAAGAAGAAAACATAGAGGCATCAGCACAAACATGTACCTTAGCACCGGTGTCAATTAACCAATCTAGAGAACGACAAACTGAAAGGATGGTAGGAAAAATACCGTACCCAGAATCCTTCATATCAGTATCACCGATGACCACATTAGAGGACTTGCCGCTCTTCTCATGTTCGCGCTCCTCATAGCGGTTAGGACATCTCGGAGCCTTGTGATTGGGATCACCGCAAACATGGCACGGTCCCTTCCCTTTCTTATGAGAATTCTTCTTGAAGTTGATAGATTGTGACGGCTTGTTCTTTGCAACAAACTTGCCTTTGCCCTGAGTTTTGTTCTTGTTGTTGTGGGACTTGTCGAGATGGAAGTTCTTCTTCTGCACCACTTGGGCGCTAGAAGCTCCCTCAACTGCTCGAGCACGTGTGTCTTTTGCTCTCGCCTTCTCTTCAACATCAAGAGTTCCAATGATATCCGAAACGGAAAACTCTTGTCTCTTGTGTTTCAGAGAAGTAGCAAAATTGTTCCATGAGGGTGGAAGCTTGGCAATGATGCCTCTGGCCACAAACTTGTCCGGTAAGACGCACTTGAAGTACTCAAGCTCCTTCGTGAGAGACTTTATCTCATGAGCTTGTTGAACAATAGAGCGCTCATCAGTCATCTTGTAGTCATAGAATTGCTCCATGACGTACAACTCGTTGCCAGCGTCCGAGGCCCCAAACTTGGCCTCGAGCGCAGCCCACATGTCCTTGCCGTTGTCAATCGACGTATACGAATCCACAATGGAATCGTCAAGAACACTCAGAAGGGCGCTCTTGAAGAGGGTATCAATCTTCTCAAAAGCTTCCTGTTGTGCAGGATTAAGATCGCCCTCGGGCTTACCCTTGGTGGCATCATAGCAGTACATGGTCTGAAACCAGTAGACTACTCTCGTGCGCCACCTCTTATATTGCATCCCCTTGAAGGTAGGCGGCTTCAGATGCGCAGCAAAACCACTTGGAATAAATTCCCTACGATCAGGTTTTTGGATTGTTCAAAATATGAGCAAATTACTACAAGATTTAATCCGAATAAGCAGCAAATAGATCATGACAGCAAAAGTACAGATTAAACTAATCATGCAGATTAGCATAGTTAATGAATAGAACGAATCTACGTCACAAACTAGACTTAGGAATTCTAGTATGATCTCAAACAGTAAGGACACGATTGCATACGGTGCAACGAGAGTAGAACTGATAGTGTTGACGTTGTCATCCATGTTGTTGAGGAAGAGGTTTTCAAGGTCGGGGAAGAAGTTGTCGTCCGGGAAACCATCGCTGCCAGTAGTCGCGCGTGTGCGCTCCCCAAAAACTTGACCGCCCCTCTCCCGTACAGGATAACGGTGCGAAACCATATGTTGAGGATGTTGGAAATATGCCCTAGAGGCAATAATAAATTAGTTATTATCATATTTCCTTATTCATGATAATAGTTTATTATCCATGCTATAATTGTATTGATCGGAGACTTAGATGCGTGTGTGGATACATAGACAAAACCATGTCCCTAGTATGCCTCTAATGGACTAGCTCGTTGATCAAAGATGGTTAAGGTTTCCTAGCCATGGACATGAGATGTCATTTGATAAAGGAATCACATCATTAGGAGAATGATGTGATGGACAAGACCCAAACTACAAATGTAGCATATGATCGTGTCAGTTTATTGCTACTGTTTTCTGCATGTCAAGTATACGTTCCTATGACCATGAGATCATGCAACTCACGGACATCGGAGGAGTGCCTTGTGTGTATCAAACATCGCAACGTAACTGGGTGACTATAAAGGTGCTCTACAGGTATCTCCGAGGGTGTCTGTTGAGTTGGCATGGAGCAAGACTGGGATTTGTTACTCCGTGTGACGGAGAGGTATCTCGGGGCCCACTCGGTAATACAACATCACAATGAGCCTTGCAAGCAATGTGAATAATTGTTAGTTGCGGGATCTTGTATTACGGAACGAGTAAAGAGACTTGCCGGTAATGAGGTTGAACTAGGTATGGAGATACCGACGATCGAATCTCGGGCAAGTAACATACCGAAGAACAAAGGGAACATCATACGGGATTAACTGAATCCTTGACATAGAGGTTCGACCGATAAAGATCTTCGTAGAATATGTAGGAACCAATGTGGACATCCAGGTCCCACCATTGGTTATTGACCGTAGAGGTGTCTCGGTCATGTCTACATAGTTCTCGAACCCGCAGGGTCTGCACACTTAAGGTTTGGTGACGTTTCGATAGTATAGAGTTATGAATAGTGGTGACCGAAGTTTGTTCGGAGTCCCGGATGAGACCCCGGACGTCACGAGGAGCTCCAGAATGGTCCGGAGGTAAATATTTATATATAGGAAGTCCCATTTTGGTCGCCGGAAAAGTTTCGGGCTAATCGGTAATGTACCGGGAGTGCCGGTAGTGTACCGGGAGACCATCGGGAGGGGTATTTCGACCCAAGAGGCTACATGGGCTGTGGGAGGGTAAATACCAGCCCTTAGTGGCTGGTGGAAATCCCACACAAGGCCCATGAGGCTGGTAAGAAAAGCCCAAAGAGAAAAAGTTGGAAAAAGGCAAAAAAATAGGGTGAATGCTAGTCCTACTAGGATTGGAGGTGGATTCCACCTCTCCCACTTGATTTGGCCGACCCTATTGCTGGTACTTTGAGGGCCAAGCCTCCTCCTCTCTTCCTCTTATATATACTAGAGGTTTTAGGGTTTTTTGGCACCAGATTTTAGCCACGTGCTACCCGTTCCTCTAGTGCATAGTTTCTCCTCTAGATCAGATTTCTGCAGCGCTTAGGCGAAGCCCTGTCGGAATTGCTCCACCACCATCACCGGAGCACCGTCACGCTGCCAGTGAACTATTCTCCCTCTCCACTTCCTCTTGCTGGATCAAGACGGTGGAGATCGTCATCAAGCTGCACGTGTGCTGAACGCGGAGGTGCCGTCTGTTCGGCACTAGATCGGAAGAACCGTGAACAAGATCGCGAGACGGTTCATGATGAGTTCACGGGACGGATCGTGATGAGATTGCGGGACAGATCGTGATGAGTTCGCGGGACGTATCGTGATTGGATCGTGGGACGGATCGTGATGTGATCGCGGGACGCTCGGCGATTTGGATCGCGAAGATGTTCGACTACACCAACCGCGTTTCTTAACGCCTCCCTCTTAGCGATCTACATGGGTATGTAGATCCACTCTCCCTCTCGTAGATGCTCATCACCATGGATAGATCTTGTGTGTGCGTAGGAAATTTTTTGTTTCCCATGCAACGTTCCCCAACAGTGGCATCATGAGCTAGGTCTATGTGTAGATGAGATCTCGAGTAGAACACAAAAGGTTTGTGGGCGTTGATGCTTAGATTGCTTCCTCCCTTGGTCGGATTTTGGTTCAGCGGCAATGTGATATGAAGCGGCCCGGACCAACATTACTCGTACGCTTACGAGAGACCGGTTCCCTCGACCGCAACTTGTTGCATAGATGGCTTGCGGGTGCCAGTTTCTCTCACTTTAGTTGGATCGGATTCGACAAAGGCGGCCCTTGAGAAGGTTGAAAATCAAATTATGTATCACCGTTGTGGTTTATGCGTAGGTGAGAATCGTTCTTGCTAGAAACCCGTAGCAGCCACGTAAAACATGCAACAACAATTAGAGGACGTCTAACTTGTTTTTGCAGGGTATGTTGTGATGTGATATGGACAATTACATGATGTGATATATGTGATGTATGAGATGATCATGTGATGTATAGAATTTCACGACTTGCATGTCGATGAGTACGGCAACTGGCAGGAGCCATAGGGTTGTCTTTAATTATTGTATGACCTCCGTGTCAATCATTAAGCGCTATGTAATGCTTTACTTTATCGCTAAACGGTAGCAATAGTAGTAGAAGCATGCAAGGCGTGACAACCCCGATGGCAACACGTTGATGGATATCAAGATGATGGAGATCATGGTGTCGTGCCGGTGATGATGGAGATGATGCCGGTGCTTTCAAGATGGAGATCTAAAGCACAAGTTCATGGCCATATCATGTCACTTATGAATTGCATGTGATGTTAATCCTTTTATGCACCTTGTTTTGCTTAGTACGACGGTAGCATTATAAGGTGATCCCTCACTTAAATTTCTAGATAAACTATGTTCTCCTCGAGTGTGAACCGTTGCGAAAGTTCGTCGTGTTGAGACACCACCTGATGATCGGGTGTGATAGACTCTACGTTCACATACAACGGGTGCAAGCCAGTGTTGCACGCGCAGAACACTCGGGTTAAACTTGACGAGCCTAGCATGTACAGACATGGCCTCGGAACACAAGAGACCGAAAGGTCGAACATGAGTCATATAGTAGATATGATCAACATGATGATGTTCACCATTGTAACCACCTCAACTCACGTGATGATCGGACTTGAGTTGGTGAATTTGGATCATGTATCACTCGGATGACCGGAGGGATGTCAATTTGAGTGGGAGTTCTTAAGTAATATGATTAATTGAACTCATTATCATGAACAAAGTCAATAGTGTATTTGCAAATTATGTTGTAGATTACTAGCTCGCGTTGTAGCTCCCTTAATTTTTATATGTTCCTAGAGAAATAGAGTTGAAAGATGATGGTAGCAATATTGCGGATTGGATCCGTGATCGGAGGATTGTCCTCGTTGCTACACAGAAGGCTTATATCCTTAATGCACCGCTCCGTGCGCCAACCCCTCTAGCATCGTCTGTAGATGTTGTGAACATCTGACAGGTACGTGCTGATGACTACTTGATAGTTTAGTGCGTCATGCATTACGTCTTAGAATTGAGGCTTTGAAACGTTTTGAACGTCATGGAACATATGAGATGTTCTAAGAGCTGAAATTAGGATCTCAGGCTCGTGCCCGTGTTGCGAGATATGAGATCTCCAACAAGATTCTTTGCCTGCAAGATGAACAAGAATAGCTCAATCGTTGAGCATGTGCTCAGATTGTCTGGGTGCTACAATCGCTTGAATCGAGTGGGAGTTCATCTTCCAGATAAGATAGTGATTGATATAGTTCTCCAAGTCACTTTCACTAAGCTACTAGAACTTGGTGATGAACTATAAAATGCCAGGGATAGAATTAATGATCCCTGAGCTGTTCGCGATGTTTGACACCGCAAAGGTAGAAATCGAGAAGGAGCATCAAAGTGTTGATGGTTAGTCAAAACCACTAGTTTCGAGAAGGGCAAGAGCAAGGAGGGAAACTTCATGGATAGCAAGTCAGTTGCAGCTCTAGTGAAGCAACGCAAGGTCTAACCCAAACCCGAGACTAAGTGCTTCGATTATGAGGAGAACGGTCGCTGAAGCGGAACAACCCTAGATACTTGGTAGATAAGAAGGTTGGCAAATTCGAGAGAAGTATATTTGATATACGTGTTATTGATGTGTACCTTGCTAGTACTCCTAGTAGCACCTGGGTATTGGATACCGGTTCGGTTGCTAAATGTTAGTAACTCGAAGTAGAAGCTACGGAATAAACGGATACTAGCTAAGTGTGAGGTGACGATGTGTGTTGGAAATGTTTCCAAGGTTGATGTGATCAACATCGCACGCTCTCTCTACCTTCGAGATTAGTGATGAACCTAAATAAATGTTATTTGGTGTTTTTGCGTTGAGCATGAACGTGATTAGATCATGTTCATTGCAACACGGTTATTCATTTAAGTTAGAGAATAATGGTTATTCTATTTACATGAATAATACCTTCAATGGTCATGCACCCAGTAAGAATGGTTTGTTGAAACTTGATCGTAGTAATACACATGTTCATAACATTGATGCCAAAAAGATACAAAGTTAATAATGATAGTACCACATGCTTGTGGCACTGCCGCTAAATGTCATATTGGTATAAAGCGCATGAAGAAACTCCATGCTGATGGATCTTTGGACCCATTCGATTTCGAATCGGTTGAGACATGCGAACCATGCCTCTTGGTCAAGATGACTAACGACCCCGTTTTCTGTTTTGATGAAGCGGGCAAGTGATTTATTGGAAATGATACATGTTGATGTATGCAATCCAATGAATCTTGTAGCGTGTGGTGAATATCGTTATTTTCTTACCTTCACTGATGATTTGAGTTGATATAGTGTATATTTACTTAATGAAACACAAGTCTAAATCGTTTGAAAGGTTCAAGCAAATTCAGAGTGAAATTTTAAGATCATCGTGACAAGAAGATAAAAATGTTTGCGATATGATCGTGGAGATGAATATCTGAGTTACGAGTTTGGCATACAACTTTAGACAATGTGAGAATTGTTTTCACAACTCACGCCATCTGGAACACCATAGTGTGATGGTGTGTCTGAACGTCATAGTCCTGGTCTATGGGATATGGTGCATGCTATGATGTCTCTTATCGTTTTGTTACTATAATTTTGGGGTTATGCATTAGAGACAACTACATTCACTTTAAATAGGGCACCATCTAAATCCGTTGAGATTACACCGTGTGAATTTTGGTTTGATAGAAACCTAAGCTGTCATTTCTTAATGCTTGGGGCTACAACGCTTTTGTGGAAAATATTTTCACCTAATGAGCTCGAACCCAAAGCGGACAAATGCATCTTCATAGAATACCCTAAAACCAGTTGGGTGAACCTTCTATCTCAGATCCAAGCATAAGATGTTTATTGCTAAAACTGGGTCCTTTCTCGAGAAAAGGTTTCTCTTGAAAGAATTGAGTGGGAGGAGGATAGAACTTGATGAGGTTATTGAACCTCTACTTCAACCAGAAAGTAGCGCAGCGTAGAAAGATGTTTCTGTGAAGCCTACGTCAGTTGAAGAGGAAGTTAATGATGATGCTCATGAAGCTTCGGATCAAGTTACTATTGACCTACGAGGAAAATAGAATTTGCTGAGGTTATTGAACCTTCACTTCAACCAGAAAGTGGCGCAACGCAGAAAGATGTTTCTGTGAAGCCTACGTCAGTTGAAGAGGAAGTTAATGATGATGATCATGAAGCTTCGGATCAAGTTACTATCGAACTTCGTAGGTCGACAGGGATGTGTACTGCTACTGAGCGGTACGACAACCCTGTCTTGGAGGTCATGTTGTTGGACAACGATGAACCTACGAACTATGGAGACGCGATGATGGGCCCGGAAACCAACAAATGGTTAGAGGCCATGAAATCCGAGAAAGGACCCATGTATGAAAACCAAGTATAGACTTTGGTGGACTTGCTCATTGGACGGCAGGTCGTTAAGTACAAATGGATCTTTAAAATGAAGACAGACGCTGATGGTAAATGTTACCATTTGTAAAGCTCGACTTGTTGCAAAGTAGTTTATGACAAGTTCAAAAGAGTTGACTGCGATGAGACTTTCTCACTCGTAGCGACGCTAAAGTCTGTTGGAATTTTGTTAGCAGTTGCTGCATTTTTCAATTATGAAATCTAGCAGATGGATGCCAAAACATCGTTTCCTTCCTTAAGGAAAGGTTGTATGAGATACAACCCGAAGGTTTTGTCAGTCCTAAGGATGCTAAAAGGTGTGCGAGCTCCAGTTATTCTTCTATGAACTGAAGCAAGCATCTCGGAGTTGGAATATACACTTTGATGAGGTGATCAAAGTTTTTGAGTCTATACAAAGTTTACGAGAAACTTGTATTTGCAATAAAGTGAGTGGGAGCACTATAGAGTTTCCGATAAGTATATGTGGATGACATATTGCTATTCGGAAATGATATAGAATTTCTGGAGAGCACAAACGGTTGTTTGAAAAGAGTTTTTCAAAGGAAGACCTGGATAAAGCTACCTAATTGTTGAGCATCAAGATCTATATAGATAGATCAAGATACTTGATGAGACTTTCAATGAGTACATACCTTGACAAGATTTTGAAAGAGTTCAAAATGGATCAGTCAGAGAAAGAGTTTTTGCCTGATTTGTAAGGTATAAAGTTGAGTAAGACTCAATGCCCAGTGACTGCAGAAGATAGAGAAAAGATGAGTGTCATCACCTATGCTTCAGCCATAGGCTCTATCATGTATGCAATGCTGTGCACAACACCCGATGTCAGCCTTGCCATAAGTATGGCCAGAAGGTTTCAAAGTGATCCTGGAATGGAGCACTGGACAGCGGTCAAGATTGTCCTTAGTAACTGAAAGACTAAGGAGATGTTTCTCGATTATGGAGGTGATAAAGAGTTTGCCGTAAAGAGTTACGTCGATGCAAGCTTTGAACACCAATCCGGATGACTCGTAGTAGCAATCTGGATACGTATAGCGGAGCAGCCATTTGGAATAGTACCAAGTGGAATGTGGTAGCAGTGTTTACGGTTTGACATAGAAATTTGCAAAGTACACACGGATCTGAATATCGCAGACCTGTTGACTATAAGACCTCTCTCACATGCAAAGCATGATCGAGCCCCAGAACTCATTGGGTGTTAGATTCATAACAATGCAAATCACATGGTTATGTGAACTAGATTATTGACTCTAGTGCAAGTGGGAGACTGTTGGAAATATGCCCTAGAGGCAATAATAAATTAGTTATTATCATATTTCCTTGTTCATGATAATCATTTATTATCCATGCTATAATTGTATTGATCGGAGACTTAGATGCATGTGTGGATACATAGACAAAACCATGTTCCTAGTATGCCTCTAATGGACTAGCTCGTTGATCAAAGATGGTTAAGGTTTCCTAGCCATGGACATGATATGTCATTTTATAACGGCATCACATCATTAGGAGAATGATGTGATGGACAAGACCCAAACTACAAACGTAGCATATGATCGTGTCAGTTTATTGCTACTGTTTTCTTCATGTCAAGTATGTGTTCCTATGACCATGAGATCATGTAACTCACGAACACCGGAAGAGTGCCTTGTGTGTATCAAGCGTCGCAACGTAACTGGATGACTTTAAAGGTGCTCTACAGGTATCTCTGAGGGTTTCTGTTGAGTTGGCATGGATCAAGACTGGGATTTGTTACTCTGTGTGACGAAGAGGTATCTCAAGGCCCACTCGGTAATACAACATCACAATGAGCCTTGCAAGCAATGTGACTAATTGTTAGTTGCGGGATCTTGTATTACGGAATGAGTAAAGAGACTTGCCGGTAACGGGGTTGAACTAGGTATGGAGATACCAACGATCGAATCTCGGGCAAGTAACATACTGAAGAACAAAGGGAACATCATACGGGATTAACTGAATCCTTGACATAGAGGTTCGACCGATAAAGATCTTCATAGAATATGTAGGAAGCAATGTGGACATCCAGGTCCCGCCATTGGTTATTGACCGTAGAGGTGTCTCGGTCATGTCTACATAGTTCTCGAACCCGCAGGGTCTGCACACTTAAGGTTTGGTGACGTTTTGGTAGTATAGAGTTATGAATGGTGGTGACCGAAGTTTGTTTGGAGTCCCGGATGAGATCCCGGACGTCAGGAGGAGCTCCAGAATGGTCCGGAGGTAAATATTGATATATAGGAAGTCCCATTTTGGTCGCCGAAAAAGTTTCGGGCTAATCAGTAATGTACCGGGAGTGCCGGTAGTGTACCGGGAGACCATCGGGAGGGGTATTTCGACCCAAGAGGCTACATGGGCTGTGGGAGAGTAAATACCAGCCCTTAGTGGGCTTGTGGAAATCCCACACAAGGCCCATGAGGCTGGGAAGAAAAGCCCAAAGAGAAAAAGGTGGAAAAAGGCAAAAAAATATGGTGAACCCTAGTCCTACTAGGATTGGAGGTGGATTCCACCTCTCCCACTTGATTTGGCCGACCCAATTGCTGGTCCTTTGAGGGCCAAGCCTCCTCCTCTCTTCCTCTTATATACCCGTTCCTCTAGTAGATGCTCATCACCATGGATAGATCTTGCGTGTGCGTAGGAATTTTTTTGTTTCCCATGCAACGTTCCCCAACAGAGGAGTGCGCGAGGGCATCTTCTCTTCTCACTCTCTTACATGTGATAGAAGAGCTTACCTTATAAAGAGGTGTTGCTCCCTCTCCACTACCGGTATGGGACTAAACTTTAGTCCCAACCACACCACTAAAACAGCCAACACACATGGGCCATGAGAATTTCAGATTTTGGATAGGCTTTGGGCCAAAGACCTCATAGCAAAATCCAACAGTTTTATTCATATATCATGTTCGGCTATGTTTTGAGATAGTGTTTGTTTCAATAAAAGAGTGAAGTCGTTTGGTGCATGGTTGTGATGCCGTTACACGTTTTGGCCTTGGTTTAGGCGGTGGTGGTTGTGTGAGCCCCTTGAAGCTCTAATCCCATCTTAAAACCATGGAGTTGGTGCTATAACATTCATGTGGGCCGGCCCATGGACGACGAGGACGACGTGGTCTTGAAGAAGGTGCTCAAGGACTCCAAACTCGATCAGTTCAAAGAGCGGGCAGATCTGGCGAAACAGCTTGCTTTTGTCAGCTGCCGGTGATGTCGCCATTCCCGAGCTAGAGGATGGGTTGTAGGTGGTGGTGGTGGAGGAGGAGGAGGCGAAGGAGGAGCCGACATGGAACTCGAAGCTGGTAGGATGGTCCTCGTAGCATACATCGGCATTGTCCTGCACACAATAATTTGTTCCGGCCGCTCGCGCGAGTGGGCGCACTGACGTGGTCACCGCCGCCTCTGCCTCCGTCGAAGCCGCAAGAGGTGCTTTTCGGCCGCGCGTGGTAGTGACCACCCTTGGTTGACCTTAGCCCGGACAAAAGTGACGGCGAGAAAGCCGACAACGGCCAGGACTAGATATAGGGTTTAGTTATCTCCGTTCAAGTTTTTTTGCGGATACTCTCGTTCAAGTTTAAGTTTATTTAACCGCGACAACGACTCGGACTTCGGGATACAATGTAATATATTTTAAATTTAAGTTTATATTTCAACTATTATCATGTTCTTTTTAATTAAATTTAAGTTTTATGTAATGTGTGAATGCGTCTGAACCTTTGGTGTACCTATGAACGTAGGGACCTAAATGGACGCCATTGTCCCTATCGGTCCGTCTCGCGGTTCGAACGTGTTTTGTCATCCAATGTGGTCCTCTATCGGTCCGTTGGGCAGCCGGATGCACTTTTTCTCGCAAACCGAAGACAAAACCAGGAGCCTTTGCAGGCGCTACCACGTCTGCTCCTGACTAGTCTGGCCAACCAACTAACTCTACCCACCTCTCCCGTGATTTCCTTCCAATACATGTGTTGCTTCCTCCACCGGATCCATGGCGGCCCAGAGCATGCAGCGGCCAACATTGATGTTGCATGATGTGACTGGACGGAAGAGCTTCGCTGACCAACATGACTTCTCGAGAATTGTCACTTCAATGTAGGCACACCATCCCAAGGAACCAGCATCGGTCCCTTCGACACATTGAAGTAGCTGACCGACCGTTCGCATGGCCCCATAGAGGCTTTATAAGTCATGCTCTGGCGTCGTCCAGATCACCCTCGCCGCATTGCTCCACACATCTTTATCCTCCCCTCCCCTCTTGCTCGACACCTTCGATGATGGGCAAGTCGTGTGCATCGGCGCTAGCAGGCGCCTGCTCCCGAACGACGGGCGTCAAGCTCAAAGGAGCTTGACGCCGCCGTCCTCGAACTTCGAGGTCGTAGTCCTCATCATTGGGTGCTTCCTCGCAGAAGGCGGAGATCATCAATTCCTTCGGCGACGAGGAGGACCAACTGCAACAACAGTCGGTGTTGGTTTTCATCATTACGAACAAAGAGTACGAGTAGCAGATGGAGGTGATGCTCCGTCGCTCCCTCCTCTACATCAACGGCCCGTTGGCATCACTGAAGACACTCCTCCACATGAAGCCACATCCTACCTCCCCTCCATGATCTTCTTGGCAACTACTGCGTCCAAACTGAACGCCCCATTAAGGAGCAACCCCTCTTACCGCCCCTACGTGTCATAGAGGATTTGTTCTCTCCGCCGCCTCGCCACATGATAGAGGAGGTCTGCTCCCGGCCGCCCCGTTGCGTCAAAGGGGAGTGCCAATCACTGCGGCCCCTGCCTCGTCCAATCAGCCAAAAGCATGGGATTTCAAAAAAATGTTCATGATTTCTAAAATTGTTCATGATTTAAAAACATGCTAACTAATTAGAAAGATGTTTGCAAATTGAAAAGGAAAAAACAGAGATAAAAAATGTAACAAAAAATATTCACGAATTTAAAAGATTTCCACAATTTAAAAAAGAAAAATAGATATAAAAAATAACAACAAAAAGAAAATTGAATACATAACAGAAAACGAAATAAAAAAGAAAAAGAAATAAGAAAAATAAGGAAAAAATTGAAATAAAAATAAAGAAAAACATAAAATCCGGTTCAGGGAAGGTTCTACAACCTTTCCGAAACCTGCTGGGGGTGCTTCCCCAAAAATTGCTCGGTCCATAGAAACTTCAACGTGAGAGGGGGGTGCGCGCGCTGTTGCTCTATGGCGACGCTCGCACCAAATAGGCGAAATCACAAACTAATAAGCACTATTTGCAAAAGTTATTATCACCTTTCTAAATGGCGACCAGTGGCGCACTTCGGAGTTTTCCCTATTTTCATTGATACGTTTATTCAAAACGTTTTATACTTTAAAGTGTATGTCTAAATTACAAACTATTTTCACTGTTGGATTCCTTATTTAAAAATTTCAAAACTAAATACCATGTTGATAGGTTTTGATGAAGATTTTGCATGGAAAAACCCGGCGAAAAACAAAACTGGGAGCACATTCTTTTTCTTTTCGAAAGAGGCACACTATGACTCTTGCGGAAGCAAGTCTGTGTCTTCACGAGAATTAAGTTTGTGCCTTCCACGGAAAAAAACACGTTTTCCTTCGAGAGGGACGGACATACCTCTCATAAAGCAAATCTGTGTCTCTCACAGAAGCAAAACTGTCTCTCTCACGAAAAAAAAATTCGTTTTCGATAGACACGGATGTGCCTTTCTCGAAAACAAATCCGTGCCTCTCGCGAAAGAAAAAAATATATTTTTCCATTATCGAAAGGTAAGGTCATGCCTCTCACGGAAGCAATTAAAATAAAACACGTCTTTTATTCATTTCCTAAAGACATGACCGTGCCTCTCGTAAAAAAAGAAAAAACTCGATTTGTTTCTCTTTCTGAGAGGCATGGCCAACGGGCCGAGTGCTTAGCAGAACAAAATATACAAGTTTTTCACGCAAAAAAATGTTTCAATTTTTTTTGTCCAAAAGTTAGGAAAGAACGAATAAAAACTCAAAATAAAACAATCTACAAAGCCAAAAAGGCGTGAAAAGAAATAAAAATAATAAAATGCAGGGACTGCCCAAAGTATAACATGTGTTGGCGGCTGAGAACACGACAAATGACACGCTCTCAGCCCTTCCCAAATAACCTTTGGGGAGGTTTCAAAGAGGCGCTCCTTCGTTAGACGTTCCCCAAATAGGAGTCACCCAATTGGGTTAGTCCATCTTGGGGACTATTCAAATCTTCTTGTAACGAGCAGACCAACCAATTTACCCACTGTTGCGGTTTCTGGTCGGTTTTCTCCAAACAAAATTGTGAAAAGGAAAGCTTTGAAGCGATTTACTAAAATTAAAAACCTGGTATTTTCTAATATTTCTGTGAACATTTTTTTTCAAAAATCGAAGTACTTGTTTATTAATCAAAATGAACATTTTGTGAATATGTTTTAAAAAATACAAGCATTTTCTTAAAAGTACGATTTTTTTTGGATTTTTAAATATTTTATTGTTTTATACATAGTTATATAAAAACTATGAAACTCTCCTGGAAATTATGAATATTTATTGAAATATTTTGGAAAACCCCGAACATTTTTTAGAATTCCTATCCATTTTCAATAGAATATATTGAAAAAATAATTTAGAAAATATTTAGAAAATTCTCTAGGACGTGAACATTTCTTGAATATAGTAATTGTTTCACAAATGCAAATATTTTTGAAATATCAATATTTAAAAAACTTATTAAAAAAGGAAAATTTAGGAAATGGAAAAGAAATGAAAAGTAAAGGAGAAAATAGAATGTAAGCTTCTTGACGATTTTCAAAACAGGTAAAAGCGGACTGGGTCATTTGGAAAGTTCCCAAAACCGAAATTCAGTAGGCTAGCTAATTTCTTTTTAGGGACAGTAGGCTAGCTATATTGACCAGCCAACCACCAGCGTTTCGGCTCGTTGAAAGGAATGCGTAAGTAGACTTTTCAACGAACCTCCACGCCTTTCTCCATCTCGTGCAAATATCCGAGTAAAACAAAATACGTTGAATTTTAAGAAATATTCATAGAATTAAATAATTGACAACAACTTGTAAAAGCTGTCCATGATTAACAATATTAACCGATTTTCTCGAAGTTTCAAAAGTGTTATTTTCAATTGTATTATGAACTAAAGTAAAGCCTTCATGTATTTGATAAAATGTCCTCAAATTTTCAAAAATATTTCCACGTTTTAAAATATTCATAAATTTAAAAGGTTCATAAAAAATAAAAATAAAATTGTGAATTTATTTTACAGTATATATGCATTTTTAAACGAATTATTGAATTAGAAAAGAGTAAAAGGAAAAGGTAGCAACAAACACAAGTAAAAAGGGAAATTTAAGAATAAAATAACAAAAAAAGGAAGAAACTCGGAAAACCTCAAGAAATCAAAACGTGTGCTACTTAAATGGAGGCCCAAGTGCGCTAACCTCCTGTCATATATACAAATGTGCCATCCGATAAAGCATGCGCTACCTACTTACAAATGAACATTGTTACTTCTGTTTCCTATTCAGTTCTTTTTAATGGAAAGAAACATGAGGAGTTCAAGCCGAGCAAAGGACTTAAGCAGGGAGATCCGATTTCCCATTACTTGTTTTTGTTGGCTGCAGAGGGCCATTCGTGCCTACTAAATTTTTTAGATCAGTCATCGCACATCGGAGGGATACAAGTGGCGCCGATGGTACCACCTGTAAACCATCTAGTGTTTGCTGATGATAGCCTGGTGTTCTTCAAAGCCAATGGTGACGGGGCAAGAGAGGTGTCAAACCTGTTGGAAAGATATTGCCAAGCTTCACGTAAGAGAGTTAATTCAAGCAAATCTTCTTTTTTCCTTAGCAAATGTTGCTCGGCTGATACAAAAGTTGAGATCAAAGGTACTCTGAATGTCCCAAATGAGACTTTGAATGAAAACTCCCGAGCTATGCTTGTGATGTACTCCCTCCGTCCGGAATTACTTTTCATACAAATAGATAAAAATGAATGTATCTAGAACTAAAATACATCTAGATACGTCCATTCCTATGACAAGTATTACCGGATGGAGGGAGTAGGTACTATCAAATTTGGGGCTTTCAAATATTTGAAGGACAGATCATGGAGCAAGGTTAAAGGATGGATAGAGAAAACTATTTCTTTTGAAGGCAAGGAAGTGCTGGTAAAATCTGTGGCCCAGGCAATGTCAGTGTTCTCTGTGTCTTGTTTGAAGTTACGAAGAGGATTATGTGAGCATATGAACAAGTTGATAAGGTAGTTTTGGTGCGGGAGTAACGAAGGAAAACACAAACCTAGTTGGGTTTCATGGAGGACTATGACTCAACCCAATTTTTTGGGGGGTCTAGGCTTTCGAGATTTTGAACTTTCCAATTTGTCCTTGCTTGCCTAGCAGTCATGGCGTTTGTTGCAAATCCAGAGTTTTTATGTGCACAAATGTTCAAAGCCATCTGTTTCCCCAATGGATCCATATTGACAACAAAATTGGGTAGTGGACCATCACAAATTTGGCGAGCTATTCTGGAGGGCAGGGATGTTCTGAACCAAGGACTTATAAGAAGAATTGGCAACGGTGTTTCTACAATGATCTGGGTGTTGGGGAACGTTGCATGGGAAACAAAAAAATTCCTACGCACACGCAAGATATATCCATGGTGATGAGCATCTACGAGAGGAAGAGTGGATCTACATACCCTTATAGATCGCTAAGCGAGGAGCGTTAAGAAACGCGGTTGGTGTAGTCGAACGTCATCGCGATCCAAATCGCCGAGCGTCCCGCGATCCAATCACGACCCGTCCCGATCAAGCACCGAACGGACGGCACCTCCGCGTTCAGCACACGTACAACTTGATGACGATCTCCGCCTTCTTGATCCAGCAAGAGGGAGCGGAGAGGTAGATGAGTTCTCCGGTAGCGTGACCGCACCGCAGCGATGGTGGTGGAGCAATTCCGGCAGGGCTTCGACTAAGCACTGCAGAAAACCGATCTAGAACAGAAACTATGCACTAGAGGAACGGGTAGCACGTGACTGAAAATCAAGTGCAAAAACCCTACAACCTCTAGTATATATAAGAGGAAGAGACAGGGAGGCTTGGCCCAAGGGCCAGCCCTTGGAGGCTTCGGCCGAAGCTAGGGAGGAGAGGAGGACTCCTCCAATCCTAGTAGGACTAGGACTCCCTCCTTTTCTGCCTTTTTGCCTTTTTTCCACCTTTTCTCTTTGGAATTTTCTTTCCCAGACGCATGGGACTTGTGTGGGACTTCCACCAGCCCACTAAGGGCTGGTATTCACTCTCCCACAGCCCATGTAGCCTCTTGGGTCGAAATACCCCTCCTGCTGGTCTCCCGATACACTCCCGGCACTCCCGGTACACTACCGATGAGCCCGAAACTTTTCCGGCGACCAAAATAGGACTTCCTATATATCAATCTTTACCTACGGACCATTCCAGAGCTCCTCGTGACATCCGATATCTCATCCAGGACTCCAAACAACCTTCGGTCACCACCATACATAACTCTATACTATCGAAACGTCACCGAACCTTAAGTGTGCAGACCCAGTGGGTTCGAGAACTATGTAGACATGACCGAAACACCTCTACGGTCAATAACCAATAGCAGGACCTGGATGCCCATATTGGTTCCTACATATTCTATGAAGATCTTTATCGGTCGAACCTCTATGTCAAGGATTCAGTTAATCCCGTATAATGTTCCCTTTGTTCTTCGGTATGTTACTTTCCCGAGATTCGATTGTCGGTATCTCCATACCTAGTTCAACCTCGTTACCGGCAAGTCTCTTTACTCATTCCGTAATACAAGATCCCGTGACTAACACTTAGTCACATTGCTTGCAAGGCTTATTGTGATGTTTTATTACTGAGTGGGCCCTGAGATACCTCTCCATCACACAGAGTAACAAATCCCAGTCTTGATGCATGCCAACTCAACAGACACCTTCGGAGATACCTGTAGAGCACCTTTAAAGTCACCCAGTTACGTTGCAACGTTTGATACACACAAGGCACTCTTCCGGTGTCCGTGAGTTACATGATCTCATGGTCATAGGAACACATACTTGACATGAAGAAAAGAGTAGCAATAAACTGACACGATCATATGCTACGTTTGTAGTTTGGGTCTTTTCCATCACATCATTCTCCAAATTATGTGATCCCGTTATCAAATGACATCACATGTCAATGGCTAGGAAACCTTGACCATATTTGATCAACGAGCTAGTTCACTAGAGGCATACTAGGGACAAAGTGTTGTCTATTTACCCACACATGTAATGTGTTTCTAATCAATACAATTATAGCATGGATAATAAACGATTATCATGAACAAGGAAATATAATAATAAACAATTTATTTATTGCCTCTAGGGCATATATCCAACAGTCTCCCACTTACACTAGAGTCAATAATCTAGTTCACATCACTATGTGATTTACATTGTAATGAATCGAACACCCATGCAGTTCTGGTGTTGATCATGTTTAGCCCTTGGAAGAGATTTAGTCAACGGTTCTGCAATATTCAGATCCGTGTGCACTTTGCAAATATTTATGTCCTTCTCCTCGATGTAATCGTGGATGGAGTTGAAGCGTCGCTTTATGTGTCTGGTCCTCTTGTGAAACCTTGGTTCCTTGGCTAGAGCAATGGCACTAGTGTTGTCATAGAACATGTTCATTGGATTCAGTGCACTGGGCACTACTCCAAGATCTGTCATGAACTGCTTCATCCAGACACCTTCCTTCGCCGCCTCCGAGGCTGCGATGTACTCCGCTTCACACGTAGAATCGGCTACCACGCTTTGCTTGGAACTGCACCAGCTTACCGCTCCCCCGTTGAGAATAAATACATATCCGGTTTGTGACTTAGAGTCATCCTGATCAGTGTCAAAGCTTGCAACGACGTAACCCTTTATGATGAGCTCTTCATCACCTCCATAAACGAGAAACATTTCCTTAGTCCTTTTCAGGTACTTAAGGATATTCTTGACCACCGCCCAATGCTGCATTCTAGGATCACTTTGAAACCTTCCGGCCATACTTATGGCAAGGCTAACATCGGGTCTTGTGCACATCATTGCATACATGATAGAGCCTATGGCTGAAGCATAGGGATGACACTCATCTTTTCTCTATCTTCTGCAGTCACTGGGCATTGAGTCTTACTCAACTTCACACCTTGTAACACAGGCAAGAACCCCTTCTTGGACTGATCCATTTTGAACTTCTTCAAAACTTTATCAATGTATGTGCTCCGTGAAAGTGCTATTAAGCGTCTCGATCTATCTCTATAGATCTTAATGCCTAATATGAAAGCAGCTCCTCCTAGGTCCTTCATTGAAAAACTCTTGTTCAAATATTCCTTCACGCTTTCTAGCATTTCTATATTGTTTCCAATCAGCAATATGTCATCCACATATAATATTAGAAACATTATAGATCTCCCACTCACTTTCTTGTAAATACAAGCTTCTCCATAAACTTGTATAAACCCAAACGCTTTGATCACCCCATCAAAGTGCTTATTCCAACTCCGAGATGCTTGCACCAGTCCATAAATGGATCACTGGAGTTTGCAAACTTTGTCAGCATTCTCTGGATCGACAAAACCTTCCGGTTGCATCATATACAACTCTTCCTCAAGGAAACCATTGAGGAATGTTGTTTTGACATCCATCTGCCAAATTTCATAGTCCAAATATGCAGCTATTGCTAACATGATTCTGACGGACTTAAGCATCGCTACGGGTGAGAAGGTCTCATCGTAGTCAACTCCTTGAACTTGTGAAAAACCCTTTGCCACAAGTCGAGCTTTATAGATAGTGACATTACCGTCCACGTCTATCTTCTTCTTAAAGATCCATTTGTTCTGAATGGCCTTTCGCCCTTCAGGTAATACTTCCAAAGTCCATACTTTGTTTTCATACATGGATCCCATCTCAGATTTCATGGCCTCTAACTCTTTCTCGAAATCCGGGCCCATCATCGCTCCTCCATTGCTCGTAGGTTCATTGTTGTCAAACAACATGACCTCCAAGACAGGGTTGCCGTACAACTCAGGAGCAGTACGTGCCCTTGTCGACCTACGAGGTTCAATAGTAACTTGATCCGAAGCTTCATGATCATCATCATTAACTTCCTCTTCAACTATCGTAGGCTCCACAGAAACATCTTTCTGCGCTGCACTACTCTCTGTTTGAATTAAAGGTTCAATAACCTCATCAAGCTCTATTTTGCTCCCACTAAATTCTTTCGAGAGAAACTCTTTCTCAAGAAATGTTCCGTTCTTAGCGACAAACACTTTGCCTTCGGATCTGAGATAGAAGGTATACCCGACTGTCTCTTTTGGGTATCCTATGAAGACACATTTCTCCGCTTTGGGTTCCAGCTTTTCAGGCTGAAGCTTTTTGACATAAGCATCACATCCCCAAACTTTAAGAAACGGCAACTTTGGCCTCTTGCCAAACCATAGCTCATATGGCGTCGTCTCAACGGATTTCGATGGTGCCCTATTTAAAGTGAATGCGGCTGTCTCTAATGCATAACCCCAAAACGATAGTGGCAAATCAGCAAGAGACATCATAGAACGTACCATATCTAATAAGGTTCAATTACGATGTTCGGACACACCATTACGCTGTTGTGTTCTAGGCGGTGTCAACTGTGAAACAATTCCAAACTATGTTAAGTGACTGCCAAACTCATAACTCAGATATTCGCCTCCTCGATTAGATTGCAGGAATTTAATCTTCTTGTTATGATGATTCTCAACTTCACTCTGAAATTGCTTGAACTTTTCAAATGTTTCAGACTTGTGTTTTATTATGTAAATATACCCATGTCTACTTAAGTCATCACTAAAGGTCAGAAAATAACGATATCCACCGTGCGCTGTAACTTTCATTGGATCGCACACATCAGTATGTATGATTTCCAATAAGTCACTTGCCCGTTCCATTGTTCCAGAGAACGGCGTTTTAGTCAACTTGCCCATGAGGCATGGTTCACATGTGTCAAGAGATTCAAAATCATGTGACTCCAAAAGTCCATCAGCATGGAGCTTCCTCATGCGTTTTACACCAATATGACCTAAACGGCAGTGCCACAAGAAAGTGGTACTATCATTATCAACTCTACATCTTTTGGCATCAATGTTATGAACATGTGTATCATTACTATCAAGATTCAATATGAATAAACCCCTCACATTGGGTGCATGACTATAAAAGATATTGCTCATATAAATAGAACAACCATTATTCTCTTATTTAAATGAGTAACCGTCTCGCAATAAACAAGATCCCGATATAATGTTCATGCTTAACGCAGGCACTAAATAACAATTATTCAGGTTCATCACTAATCCCGATGGTAATCGAAGAGAGAGCGTGCCGACGGCGATCACATCAACCTTGGAACCATTTCCCACGCGCATCGTCACTTCGTCCTTTGCCAGCCTTCGTCTATTCCGTAGTTCCTGTTTTGAGTTGCAAATGTGAGCAACCGAACCGGTATCAAATACCCAGGCACTACAACGAGAGCTAGTAAGGTACACATTAATAACATGTATATCATATATACCTTGTTTGTCGTTGGCCGCCTTCTTGTCAGCCAGGTACTTGGGGCAGTTCCGCTTCCAGTGATCAGTTCCCTTGCAATGAAAGCACTCAATTTCTAGCTTGGGTCCAGCCTTGTGCTTCTTTACAGGAGTAGCAACTGCTTTGCCATCCTTCTTGTTTTTACCCTTCTTGCCCTTGCCCTTGCCATTCTTCTTGAAACTAGTGGTTTTATTGACCATCAACACTTGATGTTCTTTCTGGATTTTAGTCTCAGCGACTTTTAGCATCGCAAACAGCTCGACGACTGACTTGTTCCTCCCGTGCATGTTATAGTTCATCACAAAGCTCTTGTAACTAGGTGGCAGTGATTGAAGAACTCTGTCAGTGATCGCCTCTGGCGGAAGGGCAATTCCCAACTCCGCCAGACGAGTCGAATACCCAGACATTCTGAGTATATGTTCACTGATAGACCCGTTCTCCTCCATTTTGCAAGAATAGAACTTATCAGAGGTCTCATACCTCTCGATCCGGGCATTATTCTGAAAGATAAACTTCAACTCCTGCAACATCTCATATGCTCCATGACGTTCAAAACGTCTTTGAAGTCCCGGTTCTAAGCCATACAATATTGCACACTGAACTGTTGAGTAATATCCAGAATGTGCCTCCCAAGCATTCTTAACGTCTTAGGATGACAGGTCTTCTGGTTGGTCACCAAGCGGTGCATCAAGGACATATGATTTCTGGGAAGCCGCGAGGATAATCCTCAGATTACGGGCCCAGTCAACAAAGTTACTTCCATCATCTTTCAACTTAGCTTTCTCTAGGAACGCATTAAAATTCAAGGGTGCTACTGCGCGAGCCATTGATCTACAACATAAATATGCAAAGGTTACTTAGACTATTATTCAAGATAATGAGTTTAGTTAATCAAATTACTAAAGCTCCCACTCAAATTGACATCCCTCAGGTCATCTGAGTGTCACATGATCCAAATTCACCAACCCAAGTCCGATCATCACGTGAGTTGAGGTGGTTTCAATGGTGAACATCATCATGTTGATCATATCTACTATATGACTCATGTTCGACCTTTCGGTCTCTTGTGTTCCGAGACCATGTCTGTACATGCTAGGCTCGTCAAGTTTAACCCGAGTGTTCTGCATGTGCAACACTGGTTTGCACCCGTTGTATGTGAACGTAGAGTCTATCACACCCGATCATCACGTGGTGTCTCAACACGACGAACTTTCACAATGATGCACACTCGAGGAGAACACAATTCATCTTGAAATTTAAGTGAGGGATCACCTTATAATGCTACCGTCGTCCTAAGCAAAACAAGATGCATAAAAGGATTAACATCACATGCAAATCATAAGTGACATGATATGGCCATGAACTTGTGCTTTTGATCTCCATCTTGAAAGCACCGCCATGATCTGGATCGTCACCGACATGACACCATGATCTCTATCATCTTGATCTCCATCAACGTGTCGCCATCGGGGTTGTCGCGCCCAACATGCTTCTACTACTATTGCTACCATTTAGCGATAAAGTAGAGCATTACATAGCGCTTAATGATTGACACGCAGGTCATACAATAATTAAAGACAACCCTATGGCTCCTACCGGTTGCCATACTCATCGACGTGCAAGTCGTGATATTCTATACAACACATGATCATCTCATACATCACATATATCTCATCATGTAATTGGTCATATCACATCACAACATACCCTGCAAAAACAAGTTAGACGTCCTCTAGTTGTTGTTGCATGTTTTACGTGTCTGCTACGGGTATCTAGCAAGAACAATTCTCACCTAGGCATAAATCACAACGGTGATACATAAGGTGTTTTTTAACCTTCTCAAGGACCGCCTTTGTCGAATCCGATCCAACTAAAGTGAGAGAAACTAACACCCGCCAGCCATCTATGCAACAAGTTGCAGTTGAGGGAACCAGACTCTCGTAAGCGTACGAGTAATGTTGGTCCGGGCTGCTTCATCCCACAATACCGCTGAACCAAAACACGACCAAGGGAGGAAGCAATCTAAGCATCAATGCCCACAAACTCTTTGTTTTCTACTCAAGATCTCATCTACACATATACCTAGCTCTAATACCACTGTTGGGGAACGTTGCATGGGAAACAAAAATTTTCCTACGCACACGCAAGATCTATCCATGGTGATGAGCATCTACAAGAGGGAAACAAAAATTATCCTACGCATACCCTTGTAGATCGCTAAGCGGTAAGTGTTAAGAAATGCGGTTGGTGTAGTCGAACGTCATCGCGATCCAAATTGCCGAGCGTCCCGTGATCCAATCACGATCCGTCCCGATCAAGCACCGAACGGACGGTACCTCCGCGTTGAGCACACGTACAGCTTGATGACGATCTCCGCCTTCTTGATCCAACAAGAGGGAGCGGAGAGGTAGATGAGTTCTCCGGCAGCGGGATGGCTCCACGGTGATGGTGGTGGAGCAATTCCGGCAGGGCTTCGCCTAAGCACTGCAGAAAACCGATCTAGAGGAGAAACTATGCACTAGAGGAACGGGTAACACGTGGCTGAAAATCAAGTGCGAAAACCCTAAAACCTCTAGTATATATATAAGAGGAAGAGAGAGGGAGTCTTGGCTCAAGGTCCAGCCCTTGGAGGCTTCGGCCGAAGCTAGGGAGGAGAGGAGGACTCTTCCTCCAATCCTAGTAGGACTAGGACTCCTTCCTATTTTGCCTTTTTGCCTTTTTTTCCACCTTTTCTTTTGGGCTTTTCTTTCCCAGCCGCATGGGCCTTGTGTGGGACTTCCACCAGCCCACTAAGGGCTGATATTCACTCTCGCACAGCCCATGTAGCCTCTTGGGTCGAAATAACCCGCCCGATGGTCTCTCGGTACACTCCGGCACTCCCTGTACACTATCGATGAGCCCGAAACTTTTCTGGAGACCAGAATAGGACATCCTATATATCAATCTTTACCTCCGGACCATTCCGGAGCTCCTCGTGACATACGGTATCTCATCCGGGACTCCGAACAACCTTCGGTCACCACCATACATAACTCTATACTACCGAAACGTCACTGAACCTTAAGTGTGCAGACCCTGCGGGTTCGAGAACTATGTAGACATGACCGAGACACCTCTACGGTCAATAACCAATAGCGGGACCTGGATGCCCATATTGGTTCCTACATATTCTACGAAGATCTTTAACGGTCGAACCTCTATGTCAAGGATTCAGTTAATCCCGTATGATGTTCCCTTTGTTCTTCGGTATTTTACTTGCCCGAGATTCGATTGTCGGTATCTCCATACCTACTTCAACCTCGTTACCGGCAAGTCTATTTACTCGTTCCTTAATACAAGATCCCGTGACTAACACTTAGTCACATTGCTTGCAAGGCTTATTGTGATGTTTTATTACCGAGTGGGCCCTGAGATACCTCTCCGTCACACGGAGTAACAAATCCCAGTCTTGATCCATGCCAACTCAACAGACACCTTCGGAGATACCTGTAGAGCACCTTTAAAGTCACCCAGTTACGTTGCGACGTTTGATACACACAAGGCACTCTTCCGGTGTTCGTGAGTTACATGATCTCATGGTCATAGGAACACATACTTGACATGAAGAAAACAGTAGCAATAAACTGACATGATCATATGCTACGTTTGTAGTTTGGGTCTTGTCCATCACATCATTCTCCTAATGATGTGATCTCGTTATCAAATGACATCACATGTCAATGGTTAGGAAACCTTGACCATCTTTGATCAACGAGCTAGTTCACTAGAGGCATACTAGGGACAAAGTGTTGTCTATTTACCCACACATGTAATGTGTTTCCAATAAATACAATTATAGCATGGATAATAAACGATTATCATGAACAAGGAAATATAATAATAAACACTTTATTTATTGCCTCTAGGGCATATTTCCAACACTGGGAACATAATTGGCTTGCTGAGGGCGATTGCATGCTTGTCAAGTGACCCACCGAGGCGAGTTGAAGACTAATTGATGCAACCGGTGAAACTTGGAGAAGGGATGTGCTTTAACAAGTCTTTTTGGCGCCGGTTGTATATAATCCATCCTTAGCATCCCCTTGGGAACTAGAAACCGAGAGGATTCATGGGCGTGGAACTATGAGAAAAATGGCACATTCACAGTCAGATCTGCGTGGTTAGAGGGCAATGCAGCGAGATCAAACTATGAAGAAGAGGCCAGGGAATGGACTTCAGTTTAGTCGGTTGAGGTACCAGGAAAGATTAAAAACTTTATTTGGAGACTAGCAAGAAGCTCAATACTGATGGAGGATGTTTGTAACAAAAAGAAACATGTCCGATAATGATAAATGCCAATTTTGTGGGGCACGGGATTCACGGAGGCATTCCCTCTTGGAGTGCTCATCCTCAAGGTGTGTTTGGGCACTAGCTGGTATCGAAATTGTCGAGCTATTTGAGTTGACGAGGGAATCGAATGCAAAGATTTGGACCTTTGCGATGATAGAGAACTTACCACACAAAAGACTGATGGAGCTGGTAGTCACACTTTGGGCGATCTAGACGGCGAGGCATATTGAAATCCATGAAGGGATCCTCCAGAGCCCACACACAGCTCATTCTTTTGTCGCCAGTTTCATCACCGAGAAGGAAAACCTAAGTGGTACAGAAAGAGGTAATGCACCTTTACTAGTCCGAGTGATCACGGGTGGACACGGTGCAAGTGGTTGACATGATTGGGAAGCACCAGGATTAGGCCTTGCAAAGATCCATGTTGATGGCGGTTTCTCCCTGAATGGTGAAAGAGGGACGGTAGCAACAGTCTGTAGAGACCACAATGGTTTGTTCCTGGGATCATCTGTAATGGTATTTGAAGGTATAACTGATGCAACGAGTACTAGAAACTTTGGCGTGTCGCGAAGCTCTCACACTAGCTCTAGATCTTGTGGGAGAGAGAATTGTGGTTGCATGTGATTCAAAGACGATGGTCTCGGATATTGAGAAGGGGACTGAAGGTTGACATTCTGTCATTGTTAAGGAGATTTGCTTGCGGGCGATGGATTTCACCACATGTGATATCATTTTTGAAGGTAGAGCTTTCAATAGGGAAGCTCACAATTTAGCTAAATTTTCGAGTTCTTTAGATGTTGGTCGCCATGTTTGTCTATTGGTTCCTCGTGATTCTCTGATTATCCCTGTAGACCTTGTTTATAGTCAATAAAGCATGGTAAACTTCTACAAAAACCTACATGTACCATAAAGGACAATGCTATATGTCCTTTGGTAGATCGCAAGCCATCGGATCCACGGAAATATGGGTCATGTTATGCTCGATCTGACCTAGCTGACGAGGTTTGCAATATGAGTCATGTTGAATTCAAAGATTGCCAACATTGGTCATGTTGCGCTAGGAGATTTGCACGCCGCCAGGATTGCAGTCGTTCTCATTCAGCATCAATGTGTGTTGCGGTCACAATACTAACGATGTTGCAACCCAGATAGGTCGCAACACTGTCAATCCACCCCCGCTCAAGACACCAATCACATCACAAGCGAGCCGTTCCTAACTCGCTTTGGGGACTTGCAGCAATCGTGATTTTGCATTCGTTGCGCTTCGTAGTACAAAACAACTTGCTTGTTACAATCGAACACCTACACCGATAATGAACTGTATGGATGGCGATTCTCCTTGTTGGAGCAAGCAGTCAAGGTGGTGGTCAAGTTTTGTAGCAAGTCTAAAATTAAGCAATGCCCCTAGTCCCCTTCACAGAAGGCATGACAAGATCCGTTGGCCCAGATGGTGGAATAGGGCTGGGAGAAAGGGTCTCTCAAGAGATTCGATGGATGACATATAAATGTGGGTGTTGTGAGAGATGCAGGAAAGAAGGCGGATCAACTCGGTTGAAGACGATGTGACGAGGTCCTCTGTCTCTCGACGACATCATCGACGTTTCCGGTAGTTTGCCTCATCTCCGGTGGCCCTAGGGATTGGAGGCGAATGGATCCCGGTCCTTGCCAGTGAGAGGGCTTCGTTTTTAGATATTTTTAAAAGTTTCGTTATGTTTTCTGTCTGGGTCAGGAAGGCGATACAGCGGCGGCTCCTGAAGATTGAATAAGGTTCTCCCCGCCTAGCCCCGTCCCGGTGATGCATCTAGCATCGTTGGATGGAGTGTGGAGGTGTGTCTTCGATCGATCTCACGGGATTCGGTCTGTGCTTGTCTTTGGTGGATCTACTCGAAACCGATCTTCCTTCGTCCACGTTCTTGTGTCTTCAAATTAAATCCTTCCGATCTATGCATCTTTTCATCGACGGCGGTTGTTGTTCTGGTGCGCTGGTCCTATGTGTCTTCAGCATGACGACTTCCACATTGTTTACTACAACAAATTTTGTGCAGCTCCAACGAGCGAGGGACGATGACGGTCGCGTGCCTTCGGCTCGCTTCAGTCCTTATAGTCGTCGCTAGTTGGTCCACGGATCTAGATGTAGTGTTTAGTACTTTTATTGTTCGTTGTACTGTCATGATTGAAGATGAACAGATTAAGAGTTTTTTGCCAAAAGAACCCGATGAGACGAGGGCGCTTTCAGGTAAGAGATAAAGGAAAGTGGTATGTAGGGTCTAGTGGGACACGTGACAAACGGTAAAGGAGGCCAACTTGTCTGTGCTTTTCAACTTCTTGAATCTAAGTGGTTGCACTTCTGTTTGTTTATCTATATCTATTAACAAAGAAAATAAGTATTTTGGTCTGTCTTTTTATTTTCAAAAAAAAAACTTTCTAATGTTTCTGTTAATCAACCTGCAATTCACTTTTATGTTAAATTTCACTTTTTTAGAAAAATCCCAGATGTTTCTAAAATCAAACCGTCGGTCAGTTTTAAGTCGGTGTTTTATCTTTTACGGGAAACCCCTTGATATTTCGGTTAATCAACCCGCAATATATATCAAATATTTTTGAAAAAGATCCATGTCTTTTAAACCCTAACACCAAACTTATATATGAAATTTGATTAGAAAAATGTCTAGAATATCAATATGACGTTATTTTACCATCTAAGCATTAAAATATATTATGTAGAGTGCAACCTTAATCAATAGCGCATGATTTTTCTTTTTTTCATACCGGTGCCGAGATGGGTTAAAAATGAACACCTCAGCAAAACCAGGATAGGAGACGAAAAATCATCTATATCCACACACGCACACCTCATCAAAACCTCACATGAAAAAAGGCAGATTTATCATCTTATGATAGGAGAGAGACTCGTTATAATTGAGAACATTCAAATGTGTTGTGATTGTGTGAACACTGCGGTCAAATTCGATGAGAGTGAAAAAGAGGATACATGAAAACACAGCTGGGATGCCATTTGCTGAAATAAAATACATGTACCTATTGGAGGAGTCTCGAGTTATGTTTCTTGGGTTAGTGGCCCCAGGTTCATTTTCACCCGTTACAACGCACAGGCTTTTTTGCTAGTATACAAACAGAACATTGTAATTCATCTCTTGTTTGGAAATAAGAAAACGATTTATGCCGAATATACATCATTGGCACCATCAGTGCTTATATATATCCATCAAATGCGCAGAGAGCAATAGTAGTACCATGCAAAAATAAAAAGAGAGAGAATGATATACTCCCTCCGTTCCAGAATATAAGGTGTATTGTTTTCCGTGCAAGTCAACCATTTGAATGTTTGACCAAGATTATAGAATAAACTAATGACATCTACAGTACCAAATGTATAAAATATGAAACTACTTTTCATGATGGATCAAATGGTATAAATTTTGTATTGTGGATATTGATATATTTTTCTAAAAACTCGGTCAAACATGACCTCGTTTGACTTCTCAAAAAATAAATACACCTTATATAAAGGAACGAAGGGAGTAGTAGTTTAAAAAAGAATCAATTACCCCACGATGCTTAAGCTTGGCAAGAAAAGTCATTTTAAAACTTGTTGCATACATTAAAAATATGCCACAACTTGGCTACGCTGTGCATATACGGTGCAAATCACTTTGGATACGAAGACAGCGACGACGAGGCACACCAGCATTATAACCACCCCTATCAGCGCCAAACGATGACTGTGGGAATCGATCTAACAACATCTTACAAACCTGCATCCGTGAGTGCCACTCCAACAAAAATGGTTTCATGTTTATCATTGATAATTAACCTTTATGTATGTAAATTATAATCTTGCATTATAAATAAAATACACAAAATAAATAAATTATATTCAAAAACTGTTCATCTAATTTCAGAAAATAGTCACTTATTAATTTTCATTATAACCTTGTAATTAAATTATTAAATACAATAATTGTCTGCAGTTAGTGCGGCCTATATTCCACAAAATAGTATTTTTTTTCTTTGTTAGACATTTTGAAGAAGGTAATAAATATATAAATTATAACAACAGTAATAACAATCAAGTTAGAGTAGTTGTGTGTTATAAGTAATATAAATACAATTAAACTAAAATAAAAAATGTTGATATTTTTCAAAATAATAAATATTATAAAACCTATTCGTATAACTAAAATACTATTTACATAATTCGAACAATATTCGGCTGAGGATATTACGGCACACTAGGCTCATACTATTTATTTATTTTACTTAATTTCCTTTATAATATTTATTTATAAAACACACAAATATCATTAAAACAACTTTTAAGAGGAACATAAAGTTTTCCTAAAAGCATGTGTTTTATTAAAACAACGAACATTTTTAAACTTATATGGGGATTTTTTTCAATAAATTAAATTTACTTATGATTTTTTATGGATATAGTTAAACTGATAAATCTATACATAAAATATTGTTTTAACTGACATTCTCGGTTGAGTGGCACACACGGGTGCAGTTGTGGCACCCATTCAGTTTATGTTGTAAGTTTTAGTACTAGAGTGACTTTTCTAGTAAAATTTAGGTACTAACTTATTTTTTCTTTCTCTTTTTGTTTTTCTTATGATATAGGAAGCACATTCTTCTATCTCAGTTGGTACACATGCGGCCTGGTTTGATTTTGACCAAGCTATGACCTACTTGTCAAGGCCTTCTTCTAGAAGATGTTGATTAACAAGGTATGTAAGACTACGATTTGGTCAGGACATAGCGAGTAGTTGGATGAACATGATCTCCAACAACTTGCTACGAGGAGTATGGCATATATTGCTAGTTTCGATTCCACACTGAAGCAAGGAGATATAAATATACTCCAAACAAAATTCACCATCATTCTCTCTCTCGTGTTCGTGCTCTCAAACCCGCGGATTTCGATCTCTTTGCTCGAAGCTCCGTTTCCGAAACTGTTTTAGGGGATTGCTACTTGGTATGTAACTCCTCCATTGGTCCAATTAGTTTTTGTTTTAGTGATTTATATTTTGAATAACTAGAAGTGTGACCCGCGCATTTGCGTGGCTAGATTTATCAACTACATTGCCATCGGTATGTCATTCCCAGTAAAGAAAATATTATACTAAAATCAAAATATTTTTTAAAGGTTTATATGGTTGTGTTGAATGAACTTTCTTAGTGAAGACAAAAGAAGGAAGACATTGAGGTCTCAATTTCAACATTGAAATCATGTACTATTCTTTCAGTTTTCCTTTTTTTGGTGATATATTAGTGTCTATCTTTTTAATAATATTATCCTGTTGAAATTTAAATCATATTTATGAATATTTTTTTGCACATACGTAACTTTCTGACCCTTTTCCCACTTGTATTTGTTAGCTGATGTATATAGATTCTTCTCTAAGTGATGTTTTTTCTCGCACTCTTATTTGATTAATGGTTGATGCAAGTTGTTAAGTTGAGACGTCATTTCCGATGCATCATTCTATTCTAATTGTTTGGACACTAATGTATATATTAGTTTTTAAATATTTTGTTATCAAATATTGTTTTTACAGCACATAGTTTCATTGCTTATAGATGTACCTAGTTGTAATCAACAACTCTGGAGAATATTTCCTATTGTAATCCGGCCACAACTCATCAACCGATGAACGTTACTTGTGACAAACCTTGCAGCATAGAGGTTTTATGAATTTATAAATCTTGACCCTTTTTCTTTGTCTTAAAATCTAATTTGTTCTTTTTCTAAATATAAGATATAAATAAATTTGCTTAGAGCATTGTCGGCATTTATTGGATGCATCATTCTGTCTTGCCTTTCCTTTGGTCAGATGATCATCATTGTTGGATAGATTGCCATCCTAGCTTTTATCTGCCAGAACGATGTCCATGCATAATATTTCATTCCCAAGTGTGCATATATTGCTAGTTTCGATTCCACATTCAAGCAAGGAAATATAAATATACTCCAAACAAATAAGCAAGCAGAATACAATATTTTTTTCTTCCAGTAAACCCACTATTATCCAAACAAGAAATTAAAATCATGGCACGAAAACTGACGATGCCAACGGGAAAGTAGAGAAGGAGGCACATACATATATATAAGCACGCCTATGCTTATTTGACCATGAAAATTACACTGACACATGGGTCCTATTTTTTGCATGTTTGACATGGATGGGTCCTCAATGAGGAGTAGCGAAAGCCGTACGTAGCTAGATGCAGTGGGACTGGCAGTAGGAGGTGCATCCGGATGTGCACGCACGGAGGTAGTTGTCCTTGCAGACCTTGCACGTCGGCGACTCGCCGCAGACGGCGCTGCACGAGTTGCTGCACAGGTCTGCCTTATTGCATGCGCCTTCGCAGTCATAACCAGCAGGCGATTGGGCTCTGCACGCACTCACACAATACGGCAAGCACTTCGAGTGGTACGCTGCAAGGCAGCTCGGGCATCCCGGCGCGGCATTGCAGTCGGTGCCGCATGGCTCTGCTCGGGCGGCGCTGCATGTTGAGTTGCACTGCACTGCGCAATCTGTACATGGCATCGCAGCGGCCGCCGGCCATCCTATCCCCAATAGCAGGACGACCACCACCAGAACGGCCAACACAGCTGCGCTCCTTCTTAATGAAGGCGCCATTCATTAGTTGCAAGGGGCAGCTCAGCAATAGCAAGAGTAATAGAGTGTATGGGGAGAGGAAGACAAGAGACGGTCTCAAGCGAAAGTGGTGTACATAAGATAGAGTGGTCCTCGTAATTTATAGCCATTAGGTTACGTACTACATTAGTAATCCATTAGATAAGTAGAGTAGTATATGCTCTCTTCATCTCAAAATATGTGTCTTAATTATATACTAATTTTAATATAAAAATATACTATTAGAGTTGAGACATTTATGTTGGAATGGAGAAGGTATCTAGATAGACCTTGTATCTATCCCAATTTTTTATCTGAAAGATTTATCCATGATTTAGGACACGGACTTTTACGGTATATGCTCCGGAGTCGCGCTATTTTGGACGTCCATTCCAGTGTGCTATCTCGGGGTTTGTGTAGGACTGTGGGGGAAAAGCCGTGTAATTAATAGGTCGTTGGCGGTAACAAGCTGTGGGCTTCGTAGCTCCTGAGTCTTGACCCGGTGAACGATTCTTGCCTTTTCTAATCTTGTTGGCTGCTGGTTGTAGTGTTGTAAAGATCAATCTGACACCGGACTGCTTGAGCAGACCCACGGTTTCTTGCTCGTTTCTTCTAATTTTCCAATCTTGCTGGCTGCTCGATTCTTGATCGTCCTCCATGGCTGCCGGTTGTTGACGATCGACAGGTCTGACCGGACTGCTTGAGCTGACCCAAGTTTGTCAAGACGCATGGTAGGAAACTATATGCTCGATCTTCTCCATGGCTGCCTCACGTCTCAGTGTTTGTAAAACATGCTATTTTTTCTTGTTCATTGCACAATGTGCCGAGCAATGTTTAAATAGCGGGCTATGGTAAATAACGGCGAACCTCCAAATAAGCTATAGCGGACTATTTGTATATGAAACCATTTAGCGGCAATCTATTGAAAAGGCTATAGCAATGCTATAGCGGGGCTATAGCGGACTATTTAAAACTATGATGCAGACACAATATGTTAAGAACATGACCGGTGCTCTCTCGTGAACAAATAAGGGTCAATTACACCACAAGTCTGTGAACTTGGCGAGAAAAGTTATCACGGTGCTAAATCTTACGGCATACATTAAATTGGTGATAGAACTTGGCTCGAGCGTGCATATATAGTGCAAATAGTGTTTTATATATGAACACATTGCTTACTAGGGGCGCCAGTGTGGCTTGGAATCCGTTGTTAGCACTGTAGATCCATGTCTAAGCCATGTTTTGTAACCATTTCAATGTATACGCAAGTTTTAGTATCAAGCTGACTTAAGAGAGCTGCCTCCGTGGCGTCTGGCATAATGCCGTTCTAGAACTTCCCCACTCTAGTAGCACCTATATCCATCTTCCTCACTCAATCCTTTCGTGTTCTCAATCTTTCTTCACCAAAATCTTGGTCCAATCTCATATTCCCAACCGATCTACCGCTAGATCTGTGCATCTCCGCCAAGATTTACTTAGACCAATGGAAGGAAATCAGCTGTCTGTAATCCAAGAAGGGGAAGAAGGGGAAGAAGGGAAAGAAAGAGAAGGTGGACAAGCAGAGGAACATCAAGGTTCTGAGATTCCAGATCTTGCACTAAATCTTCAAGGGATGAGTATCTCTGCACCAAGAGTTCATAATATGTAGGTAACATAGGTTAGCCAAGATCCACAGATTGTGTCCTGTTACAATCTTTTAATCAAAGTAGCATCCACTGGAGGAACCCCAAGATCCTTATCTCAGCAAGCTATGTCTCAAGCAATGGCCCGAGCATGGAGACACCACTATCATGCGATTTCTCAAGTGTCTTCACATCTTTTTATGGCCCATTTTACCTCTCAAGAATCCATGATGTTTGTCCTCACGCGCAAGTCATGGACAATGGGCTCTGATAATCTCCTCATTGAATGGATAGACTCAGTAGATGAATCCAAGATGAAGGATGATTACAAGTTTGAGCACATCTATGTGACTGTTCGGGTTTATGGGGTATCAAGGAATCACATATCGCTTCAACTCTTGTAGCAAATCTTCTCTATTGTTGGTAAGCCATCTGAATTTTACCCTTTGCAAGAAAACTTGCTACTAGATCAGACTTCATTTGGGGGATTACAAAGATTCGAATTACTAATTCGGTTGTGGACAAAATCAGCTTCACATTGGATGAAGAGACCACTAAAATGGTCTATCTTTATTATGAAAAGATTGGTAGAATCTGCTTGTTTTGTGGAGTTATGTTTCATACTGTCCAACATTGTCAGGAGAGAAATAATATTATTATGGACAGAGCGAGGAGCGGAAAATCAATAGAAGATGTTCCCTTTTTTGAGATATGGAGAATGGATAATGGACCTTAGCAAAAATTCCAGTGCAGGCCATTGAAAAAGAAAGAGCCGCAAATCCCATTCTTAGCCGATTCCAAAAGATGTTTCAAGAGGATTATAGAAGGGAAAAGGAGGATTATAGAAGGGAAAAAGGAAACCCAGTGCTAAGTAAAAAAAATCTGCATCCAAGAGTGTCTCCAATGCATTATAATTATGGTCAAGGATTTAAAGGAGAGTTTTTGATGGGTCAAGGCTCATCAACAACTAATCTTACAATTAATGAGCAACATCTCATAACTGGAGGCAACTCTTTTCTAGCTTTGATTACAGGGAAGCAATGTAATCACGAAAGAAGAGATGATTTCATCACAGAGGGCATTCCAGAGGGGAAGCGGACTACCCCTGATGGCGCTAGAAAAATGCTGCAGCACCAAATTGGTGTTGACAATGAAAATACAGAGAATACATGTGAAATACATGATTATGCGATGCACACCGAGGCCACTAGAGATGAAGAAATAGAGAAGGGGAAGGCTATAACACACATTGAGGGAGGAGAAGAAGCAAGATATAATCGTGCAAGGTATCAAGGACCTGTTAGAGAAGCAGAAGTAGAACCTAGAGGAGGAGGAAACCAAAGACAACAACATTCAGGTCGACCTAGCGGGTGGGATGTTCCACCGCCCGGATTGGGCGCTTTTGGTGCCAACCTTCATGGGGCCGCTATCTTTGGGGCAGGTTCTCTAACTAACTGTCATTCTCATTCATCCAGAAAGATGGGTGTTGGACCTTCTTTGCGTAGAAACAAACGTCAGACTATGGGACACGTGGGTCGCCCATATCTGTCTCCATGCAAGAAAGATGGTTTGCTGGTGGAACCCATTGATAGTGATCCAACTACATGCAAGCTTCCCTGTGCTTCATCACCAGTTTCCAGTGAAAATTCTTTCAGCTCTGATATGGAAGCTTTCTCACCCCCTCACATTGTTGACTACCACTACACGGGTCTGGATGTTGATTATAATACTTCCAGGGCGGGGACTCTAAACTCTTTTTGAGGTGATAGTGAGCCGACCTCGGATATACACAGGAATACCATGGTTGTGTCAGAATCTGTACGTGATGAGGATATGGAACCGTAGAGGGCAATGGTGCCACTCCATAAGGCACCACGGGCTCCATGAAGCTCATAGCATGGAACTGCCGAGGCAAAGGCAAGGGCCTAGAAGTGACAAGATGACCTACCACTAGTAGAAAAAAGCCCATTTGTCCTGGTTCATAAGGCCCATTTGTCCCGGTTCCGAAACCGGGACTAAAGGGTCGGCACTAAAGCTCAAAACCTTTAGTCCCGATTCCCTTACCAACCGGGACAGAAGGGGCTCCACGTGACCAGTGCTGGGAGCCCAGGCAGGAGGACCTTTAGTCCCGGTTGGTAAAACAATATAAAACCCCTAAATTAACGGTCCAAAACCTCCTAACCCCCCTCCCTTTCAAAAAACCCAGCAACTGCTAGATGCTGATGCGTGGATGCCTTTTGGTAACCACCAGCCGGGACCAAAAGGCATCCACGCATCAGCATCTAGCAGTTGCTGGTTTTTTTTGAAAGGGAGGGGGGGTTAGGAGGTTTTGGACTGTTAATTTAGGGGTTTTATATTGTTTTAGCTAGCTAATTAATAGAGAGAAGTGTCCTCTCTTTCTGCGTGCTTGGTCGACGCTAGCTACTACAGAGAGAACTCGACACGCTAGCTAGTAAGCAAATGAAGGAACCATTAAGTACATAAGATCGTCATGAACATATAGAGATAGAAGTGATCGACCTCTCTTTCACCGAGAGATTGGTCGTATAACAAGTTTTGGTATATATATCCGACGCTACTAGCTACATATATACAATGTAAGATCTCTTACAATCCCTAACATCTAATGTCCAATTTCAGATGGTATTCTCCGGTTTTATTTATGACGTGGTCAAGAAAGAATCCCGCCAATTCTTCTTGCTCGTATGCGATTATGTGGTAGGAGTTCATTCCGCATCTGCCATATCTAATTTGAAGAAGGGGGTCAATACATATATATGGTAATAAAATAAAATTGTGAATATTATTGCTTACGCACTTGAAATTGTTTTTCAGAGTAGCCCCGCTTAGGGGTCGTCGCATTGTAGATGAACTCGCAAACGTAGTATCCACAAAAATCATTCCCGGTTTCCTGCCACAAGCACTTTACGAGAAATAGAGTTCAATCAAACTGATAATCAAGCATGATAAATGGTATTGATGAAACTAGAATCAATGGGAGATACGCGGAACTAGCTAGTAGTACTTACTTTCGGATGTGTAAATCGCAGCTCCCCCGGCAGTGCCGGAACAATTGCTATGAACTCTTTCCAAACCCTGCCAGACAAAGAAAATAATTACTTGATATCAGGAAATGAACAAAGTTGCCGATATGATGCGATAATGATCGATTGAACTAACTTTGGAGCATTTTAGTCATGTCCGCATAATCTTGGGGATCTTTTTGTTTCGAGTCTAAGACGATTACTACTCCCCGCTCAAGCTTAATCTCTAGAAGAATAAAGTGGAAACTGCGTACGCATGCATAACTCATCAATTACATTACTATAAACCTCGAGTATTAAGGGAAACCGAATATGCACAAGACAGTAACACACACTTAAAGTTGTAAGGAAAGAGTATTGTCCCTTTGTTTTGATTTTTAAGCAACTATTGTAGCAAGTTTTTCTCGGTTTTTGTGGCATTCTTTTGAACCGTATAATCATGTATGACATTTGGGTTAATGAACCCAATGTCATAGATTTGTGCTTTTCTGCATTCGACGATCTTCAATCTGCATAATATAGTAAGGATAATTATATATACATGCAATGAAAGAGCTGTGCTATATACATAGAGAGACTTAATTATAGAAGTAATACTTATAGACAGTAGCAAGTCACGATTGTTTTGTCGAGGGCCTTTTGATTGTATAACTGGAATATCTCCTCAAATTCAACATTCAACAGTTCCATTCCAATGAGGTCGTGCTCCTCTTTAACTGACAGTATCAAAGAATCCTTCCCAGACTCGCGACAGGTTTTCATGTACCATTCATAGAATTTTTGCATCATCGTTGTTAGAGGAGGAGGATCAGGTTTGACGAGAGGCCGCCCATGCCGGTAACGGAAATTGTCCACCTCCAACGGCTTAAACTGTACATCATCGCGCAGGTAATCACCAGGTTTGGTACCGGGCAACATCCCTTCATGATTAGCGACGATATCGCTAGACACCTTCAGCGGGGGGGCACGATTTGTTTGCCTGTTCGCCGAGCTGGGGAATTTTTTCCCCACTTCTTCATTTTGCTAAGTTTGCATCACTGGAAGTACTTCCCGACCGCCGTGCATCTTGATATGTCTTTTTAATACAACGGTCAAAGTTGGAATCTGGCGGAGGCGGTGGTGGTCGCTTCAGGGCATCGATAGTGCGCATCGCTTTCACCGGATCTATCTTCTCTGTTGGAGATGGAGTTTTCTTTGCAAAATGGGCCCTCAATTCGGCCTGACATATCTCCTCGTTTTCAGACCCGGTCCTCTCATATGGTAACTTTTATAGAGTCTTGAGAGATGGACCGTATCTATATCCCCGCCTGCATATGCTTGTACTGCTAGCCGCCGGAGCGATGGCGGCTCCCTTCCATTGTTGCTTACTAGGCGCCGGAGAAGCCGGAGCGGTGGCGTCTGTCTTCTGCCGTTGCCGACGAGGCTGAGGAGGAGGCGTACTGCTCCGACGTGCCGGAGTAGGTGAAGGAGGAGGCGGAGTGCCCCCACGCGTCGGAGGAGCTGGAGAAGGAAGCGGTGTGCCCTAATCACTCGTCGTCGGAGGAGGAGGAGGCGGAGTGCCCTGATTCGCCTGAGGAGAAGGAGGAGGCGGAGGCTTCCAGTTTGGAAGCTTGATGTACTCCTTCTGCCATAGCCATGTACTCGTCAGGGCACGAACCAGCGTATTCTCTCCTTCACCTGTAGAGTGGTCAAGCTCGAGCTCCACAAATTCCTTCATTACTCATCCACCATCACAACAAACATAGCCATGTGGAATTGGATGACAGTGAAAAGTTCCGTTGGGTTGAGGAGGTGCAACAGAGCCGACAGCCGCCTTGAAAGTGAGGTTCCGGCTTCATCATAAGCTCGCAATGTTGAGCCTCCATGATAGTATCCACGGGGTAGCTAGGAGACGTGGAGTCAGGCTGGATGGGCTCCGTGGAAGCGACACTGCTTCTCCGTTGAGATGGCGGGGTAGCTTCTGGGGTAGCTTCGTTCCGCTGAGATGGTTGGCCGGCAGCTTGCTGGCTCTCGGCTTCCTCTAGCTTTTGTAGTCTTGCATTGAGCTTCTGAATTTCGCTCAGCTCCGTTTTCCTCTTTCTCTCCCGGCTTCTGTAACCGCCTATGTCGGGAAACCCAACCTTCCACGAAACGGAGCCTGGTGTGCCTCGTCTTCGTCCAGGGTGCTCAGCATTCCCTAGGGCCTCAGTCAGCTCGTCCTTCTCTCTATCGGGAATGAACGTCCCTTCCTGCGCTGCGGTGATATACTTCTGAAGCTTGTTCATGGGTATTGCAAGTTGCTCGTCCGTCCAACGGCACTTCCCTGCTTCAGGGTCCAAAGTTCCCCCAACCCCGAAGAACCAAGTCCTTGAACGGTCTGGACAGTTCAATGTCTGTGGTATGACCCCTTTAGCAATCAGGTCATTCTCAGCTTTGTCCCACAACGGCCAGGCTTTGAGGTAGCCACCTGACCCCGTGTGATGGTGATACTGCTTCTTTGCAGCATTGACCTTGTTTGTCTCTGGCATTTTCTTACTTTTGTCCGATCTCTTGTAGTCCACAAATGCGGGCCAGTAATCTTTATTTTCTCAAATCGGCCGATGAATTCTGGAGTCTTCCCTTGGCCGACAAACTTTGATTTCAACTCATTCTTCCACCTCCTGAATAGATCTTCCATCTTCTTAAGAGCACACGCCTTGACCAGTGGCTCTAGAACTGGCTTATTCGGATCCTCCTCTAGCGGTAGGGTGAAATTTGCCTTCAGCACGGTCCAAAGATCATCTTCCTGTGTATCGGTGACATGATCACCTTCAGGGGTGCCGTCCTTAGGCTTATTCCATTGCTTGATGCTGATTGGGATGTTTTCCCTAACAATAGCTCCGCACTGAGCAGAAAATGCGTTCTTGGTCCGCTTGGGTTCAATCGGGTGGCCATCGTTCGCGAGTGCTATGATCGTGAACTTTTCATCCTTGCGCAACCTCTTCTTCAGGCCTCGTCTTGTTACCGAAGTTTGGCTCGATCTGGAGGACTATAAAAGAAGAAAGAAGAGTTAATTAATATATGTACATAGCAAAACAATTAATGCATCAATTAGCTAGTCAGCACAGGCTTAATTAATATATATACCTCGCCGAACTTTGCAACAGCTCCCTCCTCCGATCGGTCACATGAGCCATCATCATGGTCTCCTTCTTCCTCCGGCATTCGGTCACTGGAGCCATCATGATCATGTCCTTCCTCCTCCATTGTTCGATCACCGAAGCCGTCATAATCCTCTCCTTCCAGACCATCGGTGTCGTTGAGAAACGACAAGATATCACGTCCGTCGTGGATTATGTCCCCCCAACAACTGTTCATGTTCTTCGTCTCTTGGATCCATAGTTTCTCCAAATATTACAACATGCCAATTAATATACAAACATGAATGTCCGACGTCCGGACCACCTCTCTCATGAATGTCCGACGTCCGGACCGCCTCTCTCATTGATTTTCAAACAAGGGATTCTGTTAACCTTTAAGGGATTTAATTAACAAAATGGCGCCATTCCGAATGTGCAGAAAATGGTCCATATTCTTCCTGATCTCATCTGCCCTTCTATATGTCACGTTGTCTAGTGTCAAAGGATTCATTAAAACCAAGGCTTCATCATTAGCGGGAAGTAACAGGCGCATAATGGTACTAAGCTCTCCAAAATTGTTTTGTAACAGAGTCCCGGATAGGATAATTATTTAGCTTTTTGGTACGAAGTTCAGCAAGAGCCTTCCGAATATCGCTATTAGGAAGGCCTTTGCTGAAATTCGTACGAAAAAGCGAATTATTCTATACCGGACTCCATTTCAAAACAACTTTGAAGAGCTTCGTAGCACCATACGCATGTTACTTCCGTCTAATGATGAAGCCATGGATTTCTTCAATGTTAACAAACAACATGACATATAGAAGAATATATATATATAGATGAGATCAGAAAAAATTGGATCAACTTGTGCACATCCATAATGGGGGCATTCTTGATAAATCTATGTTACCAAAGTTTTGTTCATTTAACTTGGTAAATGTGGGTGACCTCGACAATGCTTCTAAGGTTTGGGGTGGCCTCGACAACACTTCTAGGGTTTGGGGTTGCCTCGACAACGCTTTTTCAGTCCCAGTTTGGGTGGCCTCGAGAATTTATCGGGTAGGGACGGGGTAGATCGACAACGACGCTCTTTCTTCTATGGTTTGGGTGGCCTCGATAGTTGGTCGGGTGAGCGGACCGCCTCTCTCTCATGCATGTCCGACGTCCCCTCTCATGCCGAAGTTATTGGGGAGGGGGTAGATCGACAACGACGCTCTTTATTCTAGGGTTTGGGTGGCCTCGATAGTTGGTCGGGCGAGCAGACCGCCTCTCTCACTCATGCATGTCCGACGTCCCCCCTCATGTCAAAGTTATCGGGGAGGGGGTAGACCGACAACGATGCTCTTTCTTCTAGGGTTTGGGTGGCCTCGATAGTTGGTCGAGTGAGCGTACCGCCTCTCTCTCATGCATGTCCCTCCTCATGTCGAAGTTATCAGGGAGGGGTAAATTTTAACTTGGAGTTACATCCATCCATTCATCCATACATACATACACATACATATATACATAGACCAAAAAATGCTATGAACAAAAAATATTCTATGAACAAAAAAACATCATATGAACATGACTAAAAAATTCATCATATCCAAAATAAGTATAGCATTTTGGTGTGGCAATGATCATATCTATTTTTTTGACCAAAAAATGCTATGAAAATAAACATAAACATAAAAAAGGCCAGGGCGGCACGGCGGCTCACAGAGGGGCTCGGGCGACGACGGGGCAGGGGCGCGGGGTCGTGGGCGAGGATGCCGACGGCGACAATGAGGCAGGGGCGCGGACGGCAACGACGGGGATGGGCCGGGGCAGGGGCGTGGCCGGGATGATCGGGGGTAGGGTAGGGGCGCACGGCGACGGTGACGACGCCGATGGCGACGGCGGGGGTGGGGAAGGGGCGCACGGCGATGGCCACGGCGACGGTGACGACGATGACGACGACGGTAGTGACGAACGGTGTCGGGGAAGAAGGGGTCGCGGGCGCCGGCGTGATGCTTCCCCGAGCAAACGAACAGGCAGAGGCGACGAGGTCGAGCGTGGGAAGGCTTCCGGGCCGGTTGGAACGGCGAGAGGAGGGCCGCGCGTTGGGGCAGGGCAGGGCGAGGGCATCGACGGCGACGGCAATGAGGAGGTAGGGCATGGTGATGGAAGAAATTGGAGAAAAATCCTAAGTGCTGGCTTATATAGCCCAACCATTCGTCCTGGTTGGATCCACCAACCGGGACCAATGCCCACCATTAGTCCTGGTTGGTGGCTCCAATCGGGACCAAAGGTCAGTTTTCGCCAGGCGAAAGGGCGGGAAGCACAGACCATTGGTCCCGGTTGGTGGTTCCAACCGGGACGGATGGTGGGCATTGGTGCCGGTTAAAGCCACCAACCGGGACCAGTAGCCTGGCACGACGGTGTGGTGGAAGTTTAGTACCACCTCGCTAGTTGAGTAGCACTCCGACTGGTTTATAAGCGCCGCCGCGGCAATGGTTTCGAGCTCCTCTCTATTGCAGGCCTATGGGCCTAACTAATCTGTCTCTGCCTGTTTGTCCTACTAGGCTCGCGGGCCTAAATCCTGCCGTTGGCCCAGTAGGTGACATTTTTTTATATTTTTTTATCTTTTACTTTTTAGTGCAGTATTTTTTTTAATTTTTTTTGCTTTTTAGTTGATTCTTTTTAGTTCATTCGTTTTACTATTAAAGTTTTTAACAAATAAATACTTTGATAATTTTAGTTAATATTATTTTGATTCTTTTTAGTTGATTCTTTTTGCTATTGAAAAATATTATTTAATTGATTCTTTTTAGTTCATTCTTTTTACTATTAAAGTTTTTAACAAATAAATACTTTGATAATTTTAGTTAATATTATTTTGATTCTTTTTAGTTGATTCTTTTTGCTATTGAAAAATATTATATTTAATTGATTCTTTTTAGTTCATTCCTATTACTATTAAAGTTTATAACAAATAAATACTTTGGTAATTTTAGTTAATATTATTTTGATTCTTTTTAGTTGATTCTTTTTGCAATTGAAAAATATTATATTTAATTGATTCTTTTAGTTCATTCCTTTTACTATTAAAGTTTTCAACAAATAAATACTTTGATAATTTAAGTTAATATTATTTTGATTCTTTTTAGTTGATTATTTTTGCTATTGAAAAATATTACATTTAATTGATTATATTTAGCTCATTCTTTTTAGTTGGCATGGTATCATCATTTCACCCACATAGCATGTGCTAAAAAGTTGAGTGGGTTACGACAAAAACTGGATGCACTTCGTGTACAAAATGGACAATCTCTTTCGAAGTATCACAGTTTCAGACGAAAACTCATCTGTTACAAAGGGATTTCATTTTTTGAACTTATTTGAACTCCATAATTTTTGTGTGTTCAAAATGCACCATTCAAAGCCACATCATCAATTTTCAACCCTTTCTTACTTCATTTGGTATTTCTCATGCACTTACTGATTTTTTTGAGCTAAATGACCCCGAAATTGAAAAGCACTTAAAATGAACTCCGAAAAGGTTGAAAGTTGGCATGGTGTCTTTATTTCGCCCACATCGCATTTGCTAAAAGTTCAGAGTGTTACGGCAAAAAATGGATGCACTTCGTGCACAAAATGGACAACCTCTTTCAAAGTATCAGGGTTCCGGATGAAAACTCATCTGTTACAAAGGGATTTCATTTTCTTGAACTCATTTGAATTCCAGACTATTCGTGTGTTCAAACAGCACCGTTCAAAGGCACATCATCAATTTTCAACCCTTTCTGACTTCATTTGGTATTTTTCATGCACTTACTGATTTTTTTGAGCTAAATGACCCTGAAATTGAAAAACAATTCTAATGAGCTCTGAAAGGTTGAAAGTTGAGAGGGTTATGGCAAAAACTGGATGCACTTCATGTAGAAAACGGAAAATCTCTTTCGAAGTATTAGGTTTTCGGACGAACACTCATGTGTTACAAAAGGCATTTCATTTCTTCACATGTCACTGCAATGATATAGTTGTGGAGAGAAAGTCTTCACTTTTTCTTTGCTTGTGTCCTTTTCTTATTGCGCCGTAACCATGGATAATCTTCATCGTTTAACAGGGTGCTTGGGCCAGCCTTGACTTTGAAGGGAGGATTTTCATGAAACTTTTCATAATCTTCAGACATATCTTTCTTGCCCTCCAATCCCACTATGTCTCTTTTTTCCTGAAAGAACTATGTGGCACTTTGGCTCATCGTATGATATATTCGCTTCCTTATCTTTTCTTTTTCTCGGTATGGTAGACATGTACTTCACATAGAAAACCTACGCCACATCATTGGCTAGGACGAATGGTTCGTCTCTGTACCCAAGATTGTTTAGATCCAGTGTTGTCATTCCGTACTGTGGGTCTTCCTGTACCCTGCCTCTTGACAGATTGACCCATTTGCACTGAAACAAAGGGACCTTGAAATCATGTGCATAGTCAAGTTACCATATGTCCACTATGTAACCATAATATGTGTCCTTTCCCCTCTTGGTTGCTGCATCAAAGAGGACACCGCTATTTTGGTTGGTGCTCTTTTCATCTTGGGCGATCGTGTAAAATGTATTCCCATTTATCTCGTACCCTTTGTAAGTCAATACAGTCGAAGATGGTCCCCTGGCCAACGAGTACAGCTCATCAGAAACAGTGTTGTGACCCATGAGACATGTTTGCAACCAACTGCCGAAAGTCCTGATGTGTTCATATGTAATCAAGTCGTCACACTGCTCCGGGTGTTTGGAGCGCAGAATATTCTTGTGTTCATCGACATACGGGGTCACCAAGGTGGAATTCTGTAGAACTATGTAGTGTGCTTGAGACCAAGAATACCCATCCCTACATATTATTGAGTCCGCTCCTAGCGTGCCTCTTCCAGTCAGTCTCCCCTCATACCGCGACTGAGGCAGACCAATATTCTTATGGTCAGGAAGGAAGTCAGCACAAAACCCAATGACATCCTTTGTTTGATGGCCCATGGAGATGCTCGCTTTTGGCCTAGCGCGGTTACGAACATATTTTTTTAAGACTCCCATGAACCTCTCAAAGGGGAACATATTGTGTAGAAATACAGGGCCCAGAACGACAATCTCGTCGACTAGATGAACTAGGACGTGCGTCATGATATTGAAGAAGGACGGTGGGAACACCAGCTCAAAACTAACAAGTCATTGCACCAAATCACTCCTTAACCTTGGCAGGATTTCTAGATCGATCACCTTCTGAGAGATTGCATTGAGGAATGCACATACCTTCACAATGGCTAATCGAACGTTTACCGATAGAAGCCCCCTCAATGCAACCGGCAACAGTTGCGTCATAATCACGTGGCAGTCATGAGACTTTAGGTTCTGGAACTTTTTCTCTGCCATATTTATTATTCCCTTTATCCTCGACAAGAAGCCATACGGGACCTTCATACTGAGCAAGCATTCAAAGAAGATTTCCTTCTCTTCTTTGGTAAGACCGTAGCTAGCAGGACCTTCATACTGCTTTGGATGCATGCCGTCTTTTTCATGCACACGTTGCTGTTCCTCCCGTGCCTCTGGTGTATCTTTTGTCTTCACATCCACTCCCAAGAAGCCTAGCAGGTTCGTGCAAAGATTCTTCGTCACGTGCATCACGTCGATTGCAGAGCGGACCTCTAGATCTTTCCAATAGGGTAGGTCCCAAAATGTAGATTTCTTCTTCCACATGGGTGCGTGTTTGTCAGCGTCATTCGAAACAAATAGTCCGCCAGGACACTTTCCAAATATTACTTGTAAATCATTGACCATATCAAGTATGTGATCACCAGCACGGAGGGCGGGCTTCTTCCGGTGATCTGCCTCACCTTTGAAATGCTTTCCTTTCTTTTGACATTGATGGTTGGTCAGAAGAAATCGATGATGCCCCAGGTATACATTCTTCCTGCATTTGTCCAAATATATACTGTCGGTGTCATCTAAACAGTGTGTGCATGCGTGGTATTCCTTGTTTGTCTGTCCTGAAAGGTTACTGAGAGCAGGCCAATCGTTGATGGTTACAGACAGCAACGCATGTAGGTCAAATTCCTCCTGTTCGTTCTCATCCCACACACGTACACCTCTTCCATTGCATAGCTGTAAAAGTTCATCAACTAATGGCCTTAGGTACACATCAATGTCATTGCCGGGTTGCTTAGGGCCTTGGATGAACACTGGCATCATAATGAACTTCCGCTTCATGCACAACCAAGGAGGAAGGTTATACATACATAGAGTCAGAGGCCATGTGCTATGCTTGCTGCCCTGCTCCCCAAAAGGATTAACGCCATATGCACTTTAACCAAACCATACGTTCCTTGGGTCACCTGTAAAGTCGCTCCACTTTCTCTCGATCTTTCTCCACTGCGACCCGTTAGCGGGTGCTCTCAACTTCCCGTCTTTCTTACGGTCTTTTTTGTGCCATTGCATCAACTCGGCATGCTTTTTTGTTTCTGGACAGACGTTTCAACCGTGGTATTATAGGAGCATACCACATCACCTTGGAAGGAACCCTCTTCCCAGTGCGCTGGCCCTCAACATCACCAGGGTCATCTCTTCTGGTCTTATACCGCAATGCACCGCATACCGGGCATGCGTTCCGTTCCTCGTACTCACCGTGGTAGAGGATGCAGTCATTAGGGCATGCATGTATCTTCTGCACCTCCAATCCTAGAGGGCATACAACCTTCTTTTTTGCGTACGTACTGTCGGGCAATTCGTTATCCTTTGGAAGCTTCTTCTTCATTATTTTCAGTAATGAAACTAAATCCCTTGTTAGATACACCATTGTCTGCCTTCCATTGCAGCAATTCTAGTGTGGTACCGAGCTTTTTGTTGTCATCTTCGCAATTTGGGTACAACCCTTTTTTGTGATCCACTAACATGCGATCGAACTTCAACTTCTCCCTTTCACTTTCACATTCTCTCTATGCATCAACAATGACCCAGCGAAGATCATCATCGGGCACATCGTCTGGTTCCTCTTGATCTTCAGCTTCCCCCATTGCAGCATCACCATATTCAGGGGGAGGGTAGTTGTCGTCATCCTCTTCTTCTTCGTATTCTTCCATCATAAGCCCGCTTTCTCCGTGCTTGGTCCAAACATTATAGTGTGGCATAAAACCCTTCTGAAGCAGGTGGAAGTGAAGGGTTTTAGAGTTGGAGAAAGACTTCGTATTCTCACAAACAGTACATGGACAACTCATAAAACCATTTTGCTTATTTGCCTCAGCCGCTTCGAGAAAATTATGCAGGCCCTTAATATACTCGGAGGTGCGTCGGTCACCGTACATCCATTGCCTGTTCATCTGCATGCGTTATATAATAAAGTGTATTAAAAACCATTAGACCATATCATGAATAGAGAAGTGACCAAATTAATAGAAATTCATCATCACATTAAAGCCAAAGTACAATAATGAACAAAATAAATACGTACAGTTCATACATAGTTGTCATTATTGAACAACATATAGCTCTCTAGAGCATCTAATTAAAACATACAGCGAAACTACGTAAAAAATTTAAATGCAACAACAAATGCAATCATAATCGCAACTAAGGTACCAATTGATCCAACGGCATAATGATATCAAGCCTTAGTATGAATGGCATATTTTCTAATCTTTCTAAGCTTCAAGCGCATTGCATCCATCTTGGTCTTGTGATCGTCGACGATATCGGCAACATGCAACTCCAATCCCATCTTGTCATCTTCAGTTCTTTTCAATTTTTCTTTCAAATGATCGATTTCTTTTTCAGCTTTCGTTAACTTGTCGAGCAGAATTGCATAGTCGGTATCCATTTCTGGTACAACTACTTCCTATAGATAAAAACATCTACGTCAAGTTGGTGGCATAATTAATTGTCATAGACATTAGATCTGTGAAATAGTTATATAAAAGATAATATACCACATCTGAATCATAGACTGGACGAGGGCCGACATGGGCGGATACCATAACCATGGCACTATATAATAAAAACAATAATAAAAGTAAGAAAATCATACGAGTAAGTATATTTTCTTTTAGCAAGAAGATAAGATCAAGAGGCTCACCACGCGCGGGCGATCGACGGCAGTTTCAGGACGGGGCAGGACATGATGGACCGCCAAACCTAGACAAATCTTGACGAAAATGGAGTTTGGACAAGGAGCTTCGAGAGGAGAAAGCTTAAGTTTGGCTTAGGCATTTCATCAAACACCTCATGTGCATAGGAGGTGAGCTAGAGTACCACAAAGCTCTCCCCTCACCGGCTAAAAAAACAGAGCAGCATGGAGTGCTCTACTCGCTGGCGAGGGGGTATATATAGGCATCTCATTTGTCCCGGTTCGTGGATGGAACCGGGACTAAAGGACCCCCTTTGGTCCCGGATCCAGCCACGAACCGGGACAAATGGTTGTGGGCCAGGAGCGAGGCACATTGGTCCCGGTTCGTGTCTGGAACCAGGACCAAAGGTTCTAGATGAACCGGGACCAATGCCCCTCATGGCCCGCCCGGCTCCCGACCTCACGAACCGGGACCAATGCCCCCATTGGTCCCGGTTCGTGACTGAACTGGGACTAATGGGCTGGCCCGACCCGAACCAATGCCCTGTTTTCTACTAGTGTACCTTTCCAACCTCATGCGTTCTACTAGTGCTTAGGTAACCTTTGTTTCTGAAATTAAATCATCTAAGACTAACAGAGCTGACCTTATTAAACGTTTTGACATTGTAGATAGTGTAGTTTTCCCATCAAGAGGCAAGTTAGGAGGTCTTTGGCTGATGTGTATGGACGAGGTGCAAGTTGATGTTCATTTTTGCATACTTCAATGTGATTCTTGCCTCTGTAGTTAACCCAAATTTTAGCATTTGTTTTGGTCTTGTTTGTATATATGGTGACCTATATCATCGTCACACTACTGATATCTGGGATCGTATTGCCTCTTTTGTGTATGATAAAAAGGCAATCCTATCTTATGTATGGGAGATCTAAATGATATACTTTATGATGATGATAAAAGCTCTCCCTTTGTGAATCATTCGCGCTTGCATGCTTTCCTTTACATTGTGAAACATTGTGGTCTGATTGATCTAGGATATAGTGGACCTGCTTATACTTTGATAAACAAAAGGTATGCTTCCAACCCAATCATGGCAAGGCTTGATAGATGTCTAGTTAATGCTGAATGGTTTGTCGTCTTTCCCAGTTCTAATGTTTATAATCTACCTATTATTCTTAGCGATCATGCTCCTATTCTCCTTTCTATTGACGCTCAAATACGCAAACCTAAAAGGAATTTAAAATTTGAAACTGGTGGCTTATGGAAAGTGATTTTCCTGAACATGCTAGAAATACTTGGATTGCTTCCAGGAATAAAGCTTTCCATAATAGAACAACTAACCTTGTAGAAGCTTTAAGAGTGTGGTGTAGAAAAAAAGAAGCCAATTCAGCAGGAGATTGATACTTTAGGTCAGCAAATAAAAAAATATCAAAATGAAACCTCCTCTGGTACAAAATCACTCTCTAGAGAAATCTGTGATTTGTAAGTATGAGCAAAACATGACCAAGTTAACAGAATATTATAGGCAAAGAGCTAAGAAGCCTTGGGCTATCGATGGTGATAGAAACACTAATTATTTTCATCATGCTGTCCTTAAAAGAAGGAGGAAAAACAGATTTGTCTCTATTAAGGACGAGAGTAACAATATTCAAGTTGGTCCTCATATTATTGTCAAGATTTTCATTAATTATTTTCAAAATATTTTCTCATCCTCTAAAGTAAATCGTGGCAGGCCTTACATGCACACAACCTACCAGGATGAGAAGAAGATTTTACTTATAGTATCCCAGATAAAAAGGAGATCTTCGATACCTTGAAAGCCATGAAAAGGAATGTTTCACCTGGACCGGATGGATTTAATGTGGAGTTGTATTTAGCTGCATGGGACTGGATAGGTGATGACATAACCAAGGTAGTAAGATACTTCTATGCACAAGGTATTATTCCTAATCATTTGAATGATACTCACATTGCTTTGATTCCTAAGAAGATTGCTCCCTTGGTCCCTCAAGACTTTAGGCCCGTTAGCCTTTGCAATGTGATTTACAAAGTTATCGTTAAAACTCTAGCAAATAGGCTTAAATCGCACCCGCCTGACTATACTCATCACTCTCAATAGGCTTTTATATCTAGCAGACGGATTACTAATAGCATAATCATTGCTCAGGAAATTACCCATTCCTTTAATCTCAAATCATGGAATAGCCTTGATTTTATGGTTAAAATAGATCTTGCTAAGGCTTTTGATAGAATTGAATGGGATTTCATTGTTAAATCTCTTGCTTGTAAAGGACTGCATGGTCATTTCATAAATTTTATTTATGCTTGCATGGCTATCCCAACTTTCTTAGTTATCATTAATGGTCAATCTTATGGCCGCTTTCAAAGCAGTAGGGGTATAAGTTAGAGTTGCCCTTTATCACCATATTTGTTCGTCTTGGCCATTAATGAGTTGTCAATATCTTTATAGGAAACCATGCTTGCTGAAAACTTATCAAGGATAATTTTAGGACCATGTTGTCCTGCTATTTACTCATTAATGTTTGTTGATGATTTACTAATTTGTGGATAGGTGACAGTTGAAGAAGCTACTCATATGCTCCAAATTCTTCAAATATTTTGCAACCTTTCAGGTCAAATGCCAAACTGGAGCAAGTCTGCTATTATTTTTCGTAGGAATGTTGATGCCATTAATAAGGAGGGTATTAAAAGAATATTTCCGGTGCATGATATTAATGATAATTCTATCTATTTAGGACACCCTTTAATCCTCCCTGACAAAGATAGATCCAGTGCTTACGATTTTGTTGCTGACAAATATAAAGTTAAATTGACTGGCTATAAGGCTAATAAACTTTCGTGTGCAGCTAGATTAACTCTGATCAATTCAGTTTTTGCTTCCATCTGAGTCTTGAAAGTGCGTTATATTGACTGGAGGGGGGGTGAATAGGTAATTTTTACAAATTTATCACTTGAGGAATTTGAAATGTGATGAGTAACTAGCAGCGGAATGAGTAATGAAGTGCATGAGAAACATAGCAGTAGCATAGTCACCATGATGAAATAAAGCATGCAGAGATTACAGGTAGCGTGATACAGGATAAGCAGGTGAGGAACAAGGTAACTTGAAGAATTTGAGGTGAGGAAATTGTGAAAGTCTTCAGTCATATTCTTCAAATAGTAAAGATCAATTTCATCAACAGGTATATGAGGAAATGAAGGGGTTGAGGAAATAGAAGCAGGTAGCTCGATGAAGACAATGGTTTGCTGTGACAGTCGTACGTCTGTTTTGGAGTGGCCTGGTATTTAAACCAGAGGACACACAGTCCGAGGACACACAGTCCTTATCGTATTCTCCTTGAGCTAAGGTCACAAAGTCCTCGCGCAACACTCATGGTAAGTCTTCAGGGTAGACTTCCAAAACCCTCACAAACTGGTCACCTAGTGACCCACAATTGACTGCTGGATGCTCTATACCAAGGTCACTCCATGATCCCCAATTGACTGCGGGATGCACTAGACCATGACGCCTAACCGTCTGTAAGATAAACAGTCTTCAAAGGTAACAAGCGTCGATTCCACACAAGAACAATCTCTTCAGTGATGCTCAATCACTTTGGGTTTGGTGGTTTGGATCTGGGTTTTTCCTCACTGATGATTTTTCTCTCAAAGTCCTTGGAGGATGGGTTGCTCTAAAATGACAAGTATCAGTTCTCTCTCAGAGCAGCCAACCAACTAGTGATTGTGGGGGTGGCTATTTATAGACAAGGTGCAACCTGACATGATAAGACATAAATACCCCCAATGATATGACCGTTATGTGGATAAGATGATTAGGGACAGCTGGCGCTAAGCACAGCAACAGTCGGAATTTCAAACTATGAAAGTCCTTAGGCTTATCATGTTCCTCACTTGTAGGCAATTCGCACTTGCGAAATCATAACTCCTTAATCAGATCTATTTCCTCAGAGAGCAGAAGAACTTCGTCTCTATCACTGAAGAACTTGACTGAACTGCAAGAGATTTCCAAAGGCTTCACTCAAAGGATTGGATAGGTTGAGGCTTTTGAGTTGAGCATCAGTTGGAAATTTACCTTAGCATTACCTTGGCCCCCTTTAACAGTACGGTGTTTCCTATGACTCAAAGAAAGGAAATGAAACTACGAAAACAAAAGTCTTCATGCTTCATAGTCCTCGTTCATATCTTCAAGGTCACACCATCTTCTTCATTTTCAACGTCTTTAGGGAATATGAAAGTCTTCAGCAAAGTCTTCAGTTGAAGACATATTTTTAGGGGTCGATAATCTCCGAATATATCAAACTCCTCGTTGACTTATAGATCCTGTGTACACTCACAAACACATTAGTTCCTTAACCTGTATGTCGTCAATACACCAAAATCACTAAGGGCACTAGATTCACTTACAATTCTACTATATGTCAAATATTCTTTTCTCTAGGAAACTAACTGCCAAACTTACTTCTATCATTAGGAATTTTGGATGTATAGGAATAGCAGAAGACCCATCCAAGAAAGCTCTTTCCTTAGGGCATGGAAGGACATTTTCATCCCAAAATTTGAAGGGGGGCAAGGAATCAAGAACATCCAAGCGGTTAATAGAGGCCTAATCTTATCAATGGGTTGGAGAATTGCAGAGGAACCACAAAGCTTTTTTCACATGTACTTAAATCTAAATACTTTCCTGATACATCTATATGGAGAGTGAAAACAACATTCCAAAATCAGGTTTCCGGGCTTCAATTTTGAAGGTAAAACATATTCTTTACACAAATTCAACTTATCAATTTTTTTATGGCAATTCCTCTGGTTGGAGCACTCCTTGGTTACCTTATTGACAATCGATTTATGATCATTTACAAATACAACCGGGGAATTATGTCTATCCTTCCAAAATTAAGATTTATGGAACCACAACTAGAAAACATGGAATACTAATCTCATTTGTAACCGTTTTTATTATGGAATGGCTAACAACATCATGCAGGTACCGATTATTCAGCAACATGGAGCTGATATTCTCTATTAGAGATTACATCCTTCAAGAAAATGTACTTCAAAATCTGCCGACAAAGCATGCCTCTTAGACTTGCAACAACAGGGACCTCCATTACCCAGGCATGCATCTCAAGAAATCATAGATTTGCGCAAGCAGGTTTGGAAAGAAAAGACCATGGTTCCAAGAGTACAATCTTTTGCATGGAGGCTCTTGAGGAAAGCACTTCCAAAAGGTATGAGAGCAGGGAAATATTCTAAGCATGTTAAGAAAAGCTGCATTAGGTGTGATCAGGATGAAAATGACATGCATCTTTTCTTTACTTGTCCATTTGCAAAAGCAGCATGGGTTGCTCATCCTTGGTTTATTAAATCTGAGATTCTCTGTGGCAATTATACTAACATTGCATAAATTATGCATGCTCTCCTTAACTCAGGACACCCCTCAGGCCTCTCTTATAAATTTGATGACTTTTCTTTGCTGCATATAGAAGGCAAGGAATAATGCTTCGTTTGACAGGAAAGAAATCAAGCCTATACATGTGTTCCAAGCTATGCAAGCCATTCTAAATAATCAAGAATTGGCAATTCAACCAAATCAAGTAGGACAACTTACTTTTCAGAATGAGCATAACATCAATCTCCTTTTAAATTCACAGCAACATGGTCATGTAAGTTCTATGCAATCCATTGGTTCAAGTTGCAGGGTGTTCACAGATGCGGCATGGAAACCTGGAAGAGAAAACACCACAAGTATAGGAATTTTCATACAATTGGCAAATGAAAATCAGCATGTCAACATTAGCATCTTGTGTCCAAGGAGCCTATACTTTCTCCTCTCCACGTAGAAGCTATGGCATTATAGTAGCTGCACAAGTGGTCATGGCAATCACTACAGGAGACATCATGTTCTTCACAGACAATCAGGTTTTAGATCAAGCCACACAAGCAAGGGATATTCTTAAAAGCCTTAGTCATCCGGAGATACACTATTAGAAAACAGGGCATTGGTTCGGGCCTCCTAATCCCATTAATCCCGGTTCGCTCATGAACCGGGACCAAAGGTGGCAACCGTCCCGGTTTGTGAGCCCAGGGGGGCGGCCGGGCCACATGGGCTATTGGTCCAGGTTCGTCTGGCCCCTTTGGTCCCAATTCCAGGCAGGAACCGGGACCAATGCGCCTCGCTCCTGGCCCAAGACCATTGGTCTTAGTTCGTGGGTGGAACCGGGACCAAAGGGAGACCTATTGTCCCGGTTGCAGCCATGAACTGGGACCAATGGTCTGCCTATATGAACCCTCGCCTGCCGCTAACAGAACCGTGGAGTGCTCTGTTTTTCTAGGACAACAGTGTTAGAGCTTTGTGGTGCTCTAGCTCACCTCCTATGCACATGAGGTGTTCGATGAAATACCCGAGCTACACTTAAGATTTCTCCTCTCGAAGCTCCTTGTCCAAACTTCATTTTCATCAAGATTTGTCTAGGTTTGGCAGTCCATCCTATCCCATCCCCGTCCTGAAACCGCCGTCGATCGCCCGCGCATGGTGAGGCTCTTGATCTAATCTTCTTTCTAAAAGAAAATGTACTTACTCGTATGATTTTCTTACTTTTATTATTGTTTCTTATTATATAGTGCCATGGTTATGGTATCCGCCCACGTCGGCCCTCGTCCAGTCTATGATTCAGATGTGGTATATTATCTTTTATAATTATTTCACTCATCTTATGTCTATGCCAATTCATTATGCCACCAACTTGACGTAGATGTTTCTATCTATAGGAAGTAGTTGTACCAGAAATGGATACCGACTATGCAATTCTTCTCTACAAGTTAACTAAAGCTGGAAAAGAAATCGATCATTTGAAAGAAAAATCTAAAAGAACTGAAGATGAGAAGATGGGATTGGAGTTGCATGTTGCCGATATCGTCGATGATCACAGGACCAAGATGGCTGCAATGTGCTTGAAGCTTAGAAAGATTAGAAAATATGCCATTGATAAAGAGGCTTGATATCTTTATGCCGTTGGATCAATTGTTACCTTAGTGCTGATTATGATCGCATTTGTTGTTGCATTGAAATGTTTTAAATAGTTTCAATGTATGGTTTAATTAGATGCTCTGGAGAGCTATATGTTGGTCAACGAGAACTTTGTATCTACTTTGGTTTTAATGTGATGATGAACTTCTATTAATTTGGTCACTTCTGTATTCCTGATGTTCTCAAATGGTTTTTGACACACTTAATTTTATATAATGCACACAGATGAATCGACAATGGATGTACGGTTACAGACGCACCGACGAGTACATTAAGGGGGTGCATCATTTTCTCGAAGTGGCTGAGGCAAACAAGCAGAATGGTTTTATGTGTTGTCCATGCCCTACATGTGGGAATTTGAAGTCTTACTCTGACCACAAAATCCTTCAGATCCACCTGTTTATGAAGGGTTCATGCCACACTGTAATGTTTGGACCAAGCACGGACAAATAGGGGTTATCATGGAAGACGGCAAAGAAGAAGAGGATGATGACAACTATGTGCCCCCTGAATACGGTGATGCTGCAACCGGGGAAGCTGAAGATCAAGAGGAACTAGATGATGTGCCCGATGATGATCTTCGCTGGGTCATTGTTGATGCAAAGAGACAATGCGAAAGTGAAAAGGAGAAGCTGAAGTTCGATCGCATGTTAGAGGATCACAAAAAAAGGTTGTACCCCAATTGTGAAGATGGCAACACAAAGCTCGGTTCCACACTAGAATTGCTACAGTGGAAGGCAGAGAATGGTGTACCTGACAAAGGATTTGAGAAGCTACTAAAAATATTGAAGAAGAAGCTTCCAAAGGATAACGAATTTCCCGATAGTACCTATGCAGCAAAGAAGGTTGTATGCCCTCTAGGATTGGAGGTGCAGAAGATACATGCGTGCCCTAATGACTACATCTTGTACCGCAGTGAGTACGATGAACGGAACGCATGCCCGGTATGCGGTGCATTGCGCTATAATATCAGACACAATGACCTTAGTGATGTTGAGGGTGAGCGCCCCAGGAAGAGGGTTGCTGCCAAGGTGATGTGGTATGCTCCTATAATACCACGGTTGAAACGTCTACTCAGAAACAAAGAGCATGCCAAGAATATGCGATGGCACAGAGAGGACTGTAAGAAAAATGGGAAGTTGAGAGCACCCGCTGACGGGTCGCAGTGGAGAAAAATCGAGAGAAATTACTTGAAGGAGTTTGCAGGTGACGCAAGGAATGTATGGTTTGGTTTAAGCGTAGATGGCATTAATCCTTTTGGGGAGCAGAGCAGCAATTACAGCACCTGGCCCATGACTCTATGTATGTATAACCTTCCTCCTTAGCTGTGCACGAAGCAGAAGTTCATTATGATGCCAGTTCTCATCCAAGGCCCTAAGCAACCCGGCAATGACATCAATGTGTACCTAAGGCCATTAGTTGAAGAACTTTTACACTTGTGGAATGGAAATGGTGTACGCGTGTGGGATGAGCACAAACAGGAGGATTTTGACCTGCATGCGTTGCTGTTTGTAACCATCAATGATTGGCCTGCTCTTAGTAACCTTTCAGGACAGACAAAGAAGGGATACCACACATGCACACACTGTTTAGATGACACCAAAAGTATATACCTGGACAATTGCAGGAAGAATGTGTACCTGGGGCATCGTCGATTTCTTCCGACCAACCATCAATGTAGAAAGAAAGGCAAGCATTTCAAAGGCAAGGCAGATCACCGGAAGAAGCCCGCCATCCGTACCGGTGATCACATACTTGCTATGGTCAATGATTTACAAGTAATCTTTGGAAAGGGTCCCGGCGGACTATCTGTTCTGAATGACGCTGAGGGACGTGCACCCATGTGGAAGAAGAAATCTATATTTTGGGACCTACCCTACTGGAAAGACCTAGAGGTCTGCTCTGCAATCGACGTGATGTACGTGCCGAAGAATCTTTGCATGAACCTACTAGGCTTCTTGGGCGTGTAAGGGAAGACAAAAGATACACCGGAGGCACGGGAGGACCAGCAACATGTTCACGAAAAAGACGGCATGCCTCCAAAGCAGTTTGAATGCCCGCTCAGTATGAAGGTCCCGTCTGGCTTCTCGTCAAATATAAAGGGAATAATAAACATGGCAGAGAAAAAGTTCCAGAACCTAAAGTCTCATGACTGCCACGTGATTATGCTGCAACTGCTTCCGGTTGCATTGAGGGGGATTCTACCGGAAAACGCTCGATTAGCCATTGCAAAGCTATGTGCATTCCTCAATGCAATCTCTCACAAGGTGATCGATCCAGAAATCCTACCAAGGTTAAGGAGTGATGTGGCGCAATGTATTGTTAGTTTCGAGCTGGTGTTCCCACCATCCTTCTTCAATATCATGACGCACGTCCTAGTTCATCTAGTCGACGAGATTGTCGTTCTGGGCCTTGTATTTCTACACAATATGTTCCTATTTGAGAGATTCATGGGAGCCTTAAAGAAATATGTCCGTAACCGCGCTAGGCCAGAAGGAAGCATCTCCATGGGCCATCAAACAGAGGATGTCATTGGGTTTTGTGTTGACTTCATTCCTCACCTTAAGAAGATTGGTCTCCCTTAATCGCGGTATGAGGGGAGACTGGCTGGAAAAGGCACGCTAGGAGCGAAGTCAATAATATGTGGGGACGGGTATTCTTGGTCTCAAGCACACTACACATTTCTACAGAATTCTACCTCGGTGACCCCGTATGTCAATGAACACAACAACATTCTGCGCTCCAAACACGCAGAGAAGTGTGGCGACTGGATTACATGTGAACACATCAAGACTTTCGGCAGTTAGTTGCAAACACATCTCAGGTGTGACAACACTATTTTTGATGAGTTGTACTCGTTGGCCAGAAGACCATCTTTGACTGTATTGACTTACAAAGGGTACGAGATAAATGGGATTACATTTTACACGGTCCCCCAAGATCAAAGGAGCACCAGCCAAAACAGCGGTGTCCGCTTTGATGTAGCAACGACCAATGGAAAGGTCGACACATATGATGGTTACATAGAGGAGATATGGGAACTTGACTATGGCCATGATTTGAAGGTCCCTTTGTTTCGATGCAGATGGGTAAATCTTACAAGAGGCGGGGTATAGGTAGACCCGCATTACGAATGATAATAGTGGATCTCAACAATCTTGGGTACATAGACGAACCATTCGTCCTAGCCAATGATGTGGCGCAGGTTTTCTATGTTAAGAACATGTCTACCAAACCAAGAAAAATAAAAGATAAGGAAGCGAATACATCATACGATGAGCCAAAGCATCACATAGTTCTTTCAGGCAAAAGAGACATTGTGGGATTGGAGGGCAAGACAGACATGTCTGAAGATTATGAAAAGTTTCAGAAAATTCCTCCCTTCAAAGTCAAGGCTGACCCAAGCACCCTGTTAAACAATGAAGATTATCCATGGTTACGGCGCAATAAGCAAAGGACACAAGCGAAGAAAAAGTGAAGACTTTCTCTCCACAACTATTATGATGATGCATTTGATCTAGAATATCACTGCAGTTACATGTGAAGAAATGAAATGCCTTTTGTAACAGATGAGTTTCCGTGCGAAACCCTGATACTTGGAAAGAGATTGTCCGTTTTGTACACGAAGTGCATCTAGTTTTTGTCGTAACGCTTTCAACTTTTATAACATGCTATGTGGGTGAAATGATGATACCATGCCAACTTTCAATCTTTTCAGAGTTCATTTGAAGTGCTTTTCAATTTTAGGGTTATTTAGCTCAAAAAATTTGTAAGTGCATGAAAAATACCAAATGAAGTCAGAAAGGGTTAAAAATTGATGGTGTGGATTTGAATGGTGCATTTTGAACACACAAAAAGTATGGAGTTCAAATAAGTTCAAAAAATAAAATCCCTTTGTAACAGATGAGTTTTCATCCGAAGCCGTGATACTTCGAAAGAGATTGTCCATTTTGTACACGAAATGCAACCAGTTTTTGCAGTAACCCTATCAACTTTTTAACACATGCTATATGGGTGAAATGATGATACCATGCCAACTTTCAACCTTTTCAGAGTTCATTTTAAGTGTTTTTTTCAATTTAGGGTCATTTTAGCTCAAAATAAATGATGAAATGCATGAAAAATAGAAAAATGAAGTCAGAAAAGGGTTGAAAAGGGACGATGTGGCTTTGAATGGTGCATATTGAATGCAGAAAAGTCTTGAGTTCAAATATGTTTCAAAAATTGAAATCCTTTTGTAACCGACGTGTTTTCGTGCGATACCCTGATACTTTGAGAGAGATTCCCCATTTTGTACCTGAAGTGCATCCAGTTTTTGCCGTAACCCTCTCAACTTTTTAGCAAATGCTATGTGGGTGAAATGATGGTACCATGCCAAGTTTTAACCATTTCAGAGTTTATTTGCAGTGCTCTTTAATTCAGGGTCATTTTAGCTCAAAATAAATGCTGAAATGCATGAAAAAAGGAAATGAAGTCAGAAAAGGGTTGAAAAGGGATGATGTGGCTCTGAATGGTGCATATTAAATACAGAAAAATTCTTGAGTTCAAATATTTATAAAAACATTGAAATCATTTTGTAAGACACATGTTTTCGTTCGATAAAAGTTATATAACTAAACTTGATATTATATACAATTCATGCAACTAAAATTATCAAAGTTATTTTTGTTAAAAAAATTAATAGCAAAAAGAATATTCATAAAGTATTTTTTGTTACCAACTTTTAATATGCAAAGAAATAACATAAAAAATAGCAAAAGTGAAAATTGATGCGCTTATAGGGAAATTCAACCTAAATTCAAATTGCTAGTTAGGCGCCTAACTAGCATTTTGAATTAGGTCGAATTTCCTGTATAAGGGCATCTATTTTCACTATGAGAGGAGCTTAACGTAGTAGCCGCGGTGGGGCTTATAAACAGGTTCGGGCAACCTTCGCTTGGCGAGGTGGGACTAAACTCCCACCACACCGCTGTGCAAGGCCATTAGTCCCGGTTGGTGGCACCAACCGGGAATAAAAAGCTTTAATAACAAAAAAAATAACATAAAAATGCCGCCTACTAGACAACCACGGCCTGCATACGACTAGAAACCCATCTGAAAATGGGCCAGGACGCAGGCACGCGGGCCCAGCAGGCCCAACATGGCAGAAGTAGAGTTTAGGCATATATATAGCCGGCTTTGGAGAGGAGGTCGACAGGTCATGCACATCGGGCTTATAAATAGGTGTGGTCTCCCCTTGACTAGCGAGGTGAGACTAAACATTTGACACCGTTGCGCCAGGCCTTTGGTCCCGGTTGGTGGCAGCAACCGGGACTAAAGGCCCCCCTTTAGTCTCGGTTGCTGCCACCAACCGGGACCAAAGGTCCCTGTTTCCCGCCCTTTGGGCTAATGAAAAGGGACCATTGGTCCCGGTTTGTGGCACCAACCGGGACCAATGTCCCCCTTTGGTCCCGGTTCGTGCCACCAACCGGGCCTTTGGTCCCGGTTGGTGGCACGAACCGGGACCAAAGGGGGGCATTGGTCCCGGTTGGTGCCACGAACCGGGACCAATGCTCCCTGTATAAAATCCCACACTTAGCAGTTTTCGACCATATCGCTCCCCCGAAGGCCAGATCCCACCCACGCCGTCAGGCTGCTCGAATCTCGCGCACTCTCCGTTGTTGTCGCCGCCGCCGGCCGCCGGCCCCGACCTCCCTAACCTCGCTCCGGCCGCCCCGTCTCGCGCCACCCCTCCCTGACCGCCCCGGCCCGTGCTGTCCGCCCCGCGCCGACCGCCCCGCCCCGCGCTGGCCACCCCGCGTCGGCCGCACTGCCCCGCTCCGGCCACTGCTCTGCCCCGCTCTGGACACCGCTCCGCCCCGCTCCGGCCACATCCCCTCCCCTATACGTGAGGATGATTTTTTGTTTTTTGTTCATATATATGTGTGTATGATGTTTTTTGTTCATATAATGTGTATGATGTTTTTTGTATGTGTTCATATATGTGTATGTATGTGTTCATATATGTGTATGTGTATGTATGTGTTTATATATGTGTTCATGTATGTATGTGTTCATATATGTTTATGTGTATGTACGTTTTATTATATTAGCTCTCATTACATGTTATTTAATTATTATTTATATATGCTTGTCGTATCGCCGTATTGCTATTTATAGAAATTGCCGTATTCCGTATCGCCGTATCGATGTTGCCGTATCGGTGCTTCGTAGGTTACCGCCACCGCGTGATGATATGTCCGGCCGGCATTTTTTTTGTTCATAAAGAAAAATCCGGTAATTTCGACATGAGGGGGGACGTCAATCAACCCCCTCTTGCCCGACCAACTCTCAAGTCCGCCTAAACCGGGAGTAAAAAAGCGTTGTCGATCTCCTACCCCCTCTCGCCCTACCCGACAAACTCTTGAGGCCACCCAAACCACTAGAAGAAAACTCCGGTAACTTCGATCAACCCCCTCTTGCCCGACCAACTCTCGAGTCCGCCTAAACCGGGACTGAAAAAGTGTTGTCGATCTCCTACCCCCTCTCGCCCCTACGCGACAAACTCTCGAGGCCACCCAAGCCACTAATATGATCTCTTGTCTATGTTTGCCACTAATTAATATATACATCTCTCATGTTTGTATATTAATTGCCATGTTGTAATATTTGTAGAAAGCATGGATCCAACCATGGGTCCAACCATGAATAGAGACTTTGAAGGCGAAGAGTTGTTGGGGGACATGATCCGCGGGGTAGGTGATATCTTCTCGTTAATAAATTTTGGCACAGAAGAGTTAGGACATGATGATGACGGCTCCGGTCACTAAATGCTGGAGGAAGAAGGAGACCATGATGACGGCTCCGGTGACCGAGAGCCGGAGGAAGAAGGAGACCATGATGACGGCTCCGGTGACCGAACGGAGGGAGCTGTTGCAAAGTCGTCCGGCGAGGTATATATCTTAATTAAGCCTGTGCTGACTAATTGCTGCATTAATTGTTTTGGTATGTACATATATTAATTCTTATTTCTTCTTTTATATAGCCCTTCGGATCGAGCCAAACTTCGGTAACGAGACGAGGCCCGAAAAAAGGTTGGGCAAGGAAGAAAGGTTCACCATCACCTTAATCGCGAACGATGGCAAACCGATAGAACCAAAGAAGACCAAGGATGCATTTTCTTCTTAGTGTGGAGCTATTTTCAAGGACAGCATCCCGATCAGCATCCAGGAATGCAATGAGCCGGCTAAGAACGCTAAGAACTATGACCCTCAAGTTTCTTATGTCACCGATAGGCAGAAAGAAGATCTTTGGAAGGCCCTGAAGGCAAATTTCACCCTACCGCCAGAGGAGGATGAGAGTAATCCAGTTATACAGCTACTGGTCAGGTCGTGTGCTCTTAAGAAGATGGCAGATCTTTTCAGGAGGTGGAAGAATGAGTTGAAAGCCAAGTTTGTCGACCAAGAGAAGACTCCAGTATTCGTCGACCGATATGCGGGGATAAGGGATCAATGTGATGCGTTCGTGGCCTACAAGACTTCTGAAAAGAGTAAGAAAATGTCAGTGATAAACAAGAAAAATGCTGAGAAGAAGCAGTATCACCATTGCACGGGGTCAGGTGGCTACCTTAGAGCCCGACCATTGTGGGCCAAATGGGAGGATGACCTGGGAGCTAAAGATGTCGAACCAGAGATATGGAACTGGCCAGACCGTTCAAGGACTTGGTTCTTCAGGGTTGGGGGAACTTTGGACCCTGAAATAGGGAAGTGCGTTTGGACGGACGAGCAACTTGCAATACCCGTCAGGAAGCTTAAGCAAGTTATCAAGGCAGTGCTGGAAGGGAGGTTCAATCCCAATAAAGAGAAGGACGAGCTGACTAAGGCACTCGGGAATCCTGAGCACCCTAGGCGAACACGAGGCATGCCAGGCTCCGTTTCGTGGAAGCTTGGGTTTCCCGACGTAGGCGGTTACAAAAGCCGGGAGAGGAAGAGGAAACATGAGATGAGCATTGTGAAGGAGCTCAATGCAAGATTACGAATGCTAGAGGAAGAAGTTATGAGCCAGCGAGCTCCCGACCAGCAGCTTGTTCAGGGGCACGAAGCTACCCCAGAAGCTACCCTGCCATCTCAGCGGAGAAGCAGCATGGCTTCCATGGAGCTCCTTCAGCAGCATGACTTCACGGCTCCTAGCTACCCCATGGATGCTATAATAGATGGCCAACATTGCGAGCTTATGACGAAATGCGTTAACATCACCTTGAAGGCGGCTGGCGGCTTTCTTACTCCTCCTCGAACCGACAGAACTTTTCACCACGGTCAGATTCCACATGGCTATGCTGTTGTGCAAGTGGATGAAATAATGGGGGGATTTGAGGACCTCAAGCTTGACCACCCTACAGGTGAAGGGGAAACTCAGGTGAGATTTGCTTTGAGGGTACATGTCTATGGCGGAAGGACCACATCAAGCTTCCGAACTGGACGCCTCAGCCTCCTCCTTCTCCTCCGGCGAGTGATGAAGGCAGTCCGCCTCCTCCTCCTCCTCCGACGAGTGATGAAGGAACTCATCCTCCTCCTCCTCCTCCTCCTCCGGCGAGGGATCAAGGCACTCCGCCTCCTCCTTCGCCTCGTCCGACACGTGACGTCGACGATCAAGGCACTTCGCCTCCTCGTCCGCCTCCTCCGGCGCGTTCGAGCAGTCCGCCTCCTCCTTCGCCTCCTCAGCAACGGCGGAAGACAGCCGCCGCCGGCTCCTCCTCGTCAGGCGCATTAGAGCACTCTGCCTCCTCCTCCTCCGGTGCGTCCGAGCACTTCGTCTCCTCCTCTGCCTCGTAAGCAACAACAAAAGAGAGAAGCTGTCGCTCTGGCTGCTAGCAGTACAGCCAGTGGCGGGAGGCCATATGAATACGGTCCTAAGTCTCTCAAGCCATTGGAAAAGTTGCCATACGAGAGGACCGCGGAGGAAACCGCGAAGATCTCTCAAGACCAAGTGAGGGCCCATTTTGCAATGAAAGCTTCACATCCGAAGCAGACGACAGATCCGGTGGCAGCGAAGCGCACTGTCAAGGCCCTGAAGCGACCACCACCGCTTCCGCTGGATACCAACTATGTCCGAACTACTTCCAGTGATGAGAGGTTAGCAAAATGAAGGAGTGGGAAAAAAATTCCCAGCTCGGCGAACAGGCTAACCAATCGTGCCCCCCGCTGAAGGTGTCTACTCATATCGCCGCTGATCATCCAGAGATGGTGCCCGGTACCAATCTTGCTGATTACATGAGCGATGATGTACTGTTTGAGCCGTTGGAGGTGGACGATTTCAAATACCGGTACGGAAAGCCTCACGTCAAAGATGGAAGTCCTCCTCTAGGAACGATGATGAGACAATTGCATGATTGGTACATGAAAACCTGCAACGAGTCTGGGCTTGATTGTTTTATGATGAGTATTAAAGAGAAGCATGACTTCTTTGGCCAGGAGGTGATTAATGTTGAATTTGACGAGCTTTTCTAGTTCTACAATCAAAAGGACATCGACATACAAATCATGACTTGCTACTGTCTGTAAGTACTTTTGTAATTAAATCTCTCTATATAGCTCACCTCTTTCATTGCATGTATATATATAATTATCCTCATCACTATATTATGCAGATTGAAGATCGTCGAATGCAGAAAAGCAGAAATGTATGACATTGGATTCATTAACCCAAATATCATACATGAAGTGACGATTCAAATGTATCCCAAACAAACCAAGGAGAACTTGCTATAATCAATGCTTAAAAATCAAAACAAAGACAAAATACTCCTTCCTTACAACTTCAAGTGAGTGTTACTGTCTTGTGCATATTCGGTTTCTCCCTTATTACTCGAGGGTATAGTAATGTAATTGATGAGCTATGCATATGTGCACAACCATCACTTTATTCTACTAGAGATTAAGCTTGACCGGGGAGTAGTAACCGTCTTGGACTCGAGACGAAATAACCCCGAGTTGTATGCGAACCTGACTGAAATGCACCAGAGGTAAGTTCAATCGATCATTATCGCACCATATCAGCAACTTTGTTCATTTCCTGATATATATCAACTAATTATTTTCTTTGTCTGGCAGGGTTTGGAAAGATTTCACCAAAATTGCTCTAGGACTGCCTACCAAGCTACAATTTAGACACCCGAAAGTAAGTAATATATACTACCTAGTTCGCCCATCACCCATTGATTTTAGATAGTTTCATCAATATATACTATTTAGCATGCTTGCTTATCAGTTTGATTGACCTCTATTTGTCGTGTACTGCATGTTTCAGGAACAAGGGACTAGTTTTTGTGGATACTACGTTTGTGAGTTCATCTACAATGGGACGAATCCTAATAAGCGTAAGCAAAAATATTCACAATTTTATTTTATTACCATCATTTGTGTTTAGTTTCATTCATATACATGTATTGACCCTCTTCTTCAATTTAGATGTGGCGGATGCAGGATGAACTCCTACCACAAGATCGCATACGAGCAATTCAAGAGGAATTGGCGGGATTCTTTATTGACCACGTCATCAATAAAGCCGGAGAATACCATATGGAACTTGAAATTAGATGTTAGGGATTGTAACATAGGATAGATATACGAAAACTTGTTGTTTGACCAATCTCTCGGAGAAGGAGGAGGTCAATCACTTCTCTTTGTATATGTTCATGACGATCTTCACTAGTAGAAAACAGGGCATTCGTCACAGCTCGATCTACACATTAGTCCCGGTTGCCTTACGAACCGGGACTAATGTGACCATTAGTCCCGGTTCGAGCGGCTAGGGCGCCGGTCGGGCATTAGTCCCGGTTCGAGCGGGACCTTTAGTCCCGGTTGGAGACACCAACCGGGACTAAAGGGGCCGATACCCTTTAGTCCCGGTTCGTGTCTCCAACCGGGACTAAAGGTGAAGCCTTTAGTTCCGGTTGGAGACACGAACAGGGACTAAAGGGGTTAGGGCTTTAATCCCGGTTCGTATTTGTTTTTTCTATTTATTTTCTGTTTTCAGTTTCGGTTTTAAATTGCTTATATCTTTTAGGATATTTGATGTTTTTGAGTGATTCTTTTTTCATTAGATTCAAAATTTTGTCTAGTTTGTGTTTTTGCAATTAGTTTTCAAATTTTAATGGTTTAAATTTGAATTTGTTCAAATTTGCTTCAAACCCTAGATTGTGAATAACTTGAGTTTAAAAATAGTTTTTAATTTAATTCTTTTTGCTCCTAGGCACATGTTAGATGGGGCATGTTAAACACACAAAAATTATGGAGTTGAAATAAGTTTAAAAAATGAAATGCCTTTGTAACAGATGATTTTCCGTCCAAAACTCTGATACTTCGAAAGGGATTGTCCAGTTTGTACATGAATTGTGCATCTAGTTTTTACCGTAACCATCTCAACTATTTAGCACATGCTATGTGGGTGAAATAATAATACCATGCCAAGTTTCAACCTTTCCAGAGTTCATTTGTAGTGCTTTTCAATTTCAGGGTCATTTAGCTTAAAAAAATACATGAAAAATAGCGAATGAAGTGGGAAATGGCTGAAAATTGATGATGTGGCTTTGAATGGTGCATGTTGAATGCACAGAAACTATGGAGTTTAAATAAGTTTTAAAAAATGAAATGCCTTTGTAACAGATGAGTTTTCGTCTAAAACCTTGATACTTCGAAAGGGATTGTCCAGTTTGTACACAAAGTGCATCTAGTTTTTATCGTCAGCCTCTCAAGTTTTTAGCACATGCTATGTGGATGAAATAATAATCACATGCCAAGTTTCAACATTTTCAGAGTTCATTTGTAGTGCTTTTCAATTTCAGGGGCATTTAGCTTAAAAAAATCATTAAATGCATGAAAAATAGCAAATGAAGTTAGAAATGGGTTAACTCTGGCTTGGTTAACCTTAGTTGTGACTTTGGCTGGGACGATTGTAGCATATGTAGTCGATGGTATGATTGGATGGACACCAACCCGAACTAAAGGGGTTCTGAAATTTTCAAACTCTACCCCCCCTGTGGACTACCTTTTTGAGTTTTCCAGAAAAAAACAAAAATGATAAAATCTTCAAAAAAATAAAATCCTTTGAGATGTAGTTAGGTTTTAGTGTCTAGTTGGTATAGAAATTTTGACCGTTTCTACAAAAAAATGAAATAAAAATGTAAAATGGCCATAACTTTTGCATACGACGTCGAAAAAAAAGTTTAAAAAACTAGAGAAAAATTGGGACTCGATTTTACCTGGGTTTACCCGGTGAAGTTTTCTCAGATTCTCGAAATTCCAAAAGTAAAAAAAGTTATTTCAAAAAGAAGATTTTTTCCTACAAAATAAAAAATAATAATTTTTTTTATTTAAAAATAAATAAATGATGTCATATTTGGATTCCTCGCATTTTTCTGATAATAATGGATCTATTATTTGTTGAATTTCGATTTACAGATTTAAAGATATTAATTATGCCTTATGAATTGAATATATGGCAAAAAAGAATAAAACAATAATATTACTTATTTTGTTTTCATAGAAATTCAACATTATTATTACTTATTTTGTTTATTTTAATAATTGTTTGGAATTTAAAAAATTAAATAATGTGACATCAAGATCTAAGGGTTAATAGGATTGATAGCTTACTATTGTAAAGAAAACAACAAGTGCAGACTTGGAAACAAAGGGTGATAGAACTCGAAAGTTAAGCGTGCTCAGGTTAGAGCAGTGAGAGAATGGGTGACCGGCTGGGAAGTTAGATGATTTGAAATGAGTGGTGATTGGACATTAAATTGTCAAATAATTCAAAAGCAGTGAGAAGGGATGATTAGAGATTAAATTATCAGATAATTCACAGATTTGAAAATCAGAAGAAAAAAATTGAAAAACAAAAATAAAAAAATTATCTAAAAAATACTTTAGTCCCGGTTTGTAATACCAACCGGGACTAAAGGTCCCGCTCCAGAAAGCTGCCACGTGGAGGGCCTTTAGTCCCGGTTCTGGAACCGGGACTAAAGCCTCTAGTCCCGGTTGTGTTACGAACCGGGACTAAAGGCCCTCTGAACCGGGACTAAAGGCCAGTTTTCTACTGGTGCTTGTGTATTTAATGGTTTTCTTTATTTGCTTACTAACTAGCGTATCACGAGTTCTTTCTATACGTATAGTACGTAGCGTCGCGACCAAGGACGGAGATAGAGAAGTCACTTCTCTCTATTAGCTAGCTAACAAAATATATGAAACCCCTAAATTAACCCTCAAAACCCTCCTCTTTAAAAAAAAACAGCTCCTGAGCTGCTGACGCGTGGACGATCTTTGGTCCCGGTTGGTGTTACCAACCGGGACCAAAGGCCCTCCTGCCTGGGTTCGGCAGAGCGGCTACGTGTAGCCCCATCTATCCTGGTTCGTAAGCGAACCGGGACTAAAGGTCATGGGCTTTAGTCCCGACCCTTTAGTCCCGGGTCCAGAACCGGAACAGATGGGCCTCTGAAACCGAGACAAATAAGCATTTTTCCGCTAGTGATAAGGAATCAGTTGTCAAATTTCTTTGCCATCAGGAGCCACACTCGGAAATGTATTCACTATATTCCCAGGAAGCTTAATAATAGGGCTCGTAATAACGCAGCTAAAGTTTACTCATCACAATGCAATAGTAGGCCTGTAATGGCTTGTAATAGCAGGTCTCATTTAGTTAAACATTGTCCTATGCTTCTGAAGCTAGGCAATCTAAACATCAACAATTGTAAAATCATGGATGTAACTCGTTCTTCAGATTAATGAAAGGCGTTTAGGACGCCACCTCCTTGTTCAAAAACATAAATATCAAACTGACTTTTCTCGCTAACTTCAGGTACCCGTGGTATAATTGACTCTTTCAGTAAAAAAAGCAAAGAGCCGACCGACCGATGGGTTAACCTAAACAAAACAACCCTAAACAACAATTGAGCCCTAGCACGCTGTGCGGCGGCC